>CM028132.1:957227500-959627500 GCA_016271365.2 Neoceratodus forsteri
ACATGGCAATAGTGGTCCTCCCCAGAGATGGAGAGCTTGCTGTGTGATGCTCAGTCCTCCTCCTCTCCAAGCCTGCCCTCTGGTCATCCAGGCTTATTCCCCAACCTGGGGTGTCAGGAATGGTAGTGGGCAGGCATATTTAAAGTTTTTAGACTGGGTCTCATCCCATCCGGTTTGACAAAGTTTTTTTTTTTTTTTTATTTAGTGTTTCTGAATCGGGGAGAAAACATTTTTCTTTTGTGCTTGTTTTTTAGAATATAGAGCATTAGAACCACAGTGTAAAGTGAAATATTAACTACTGGAGGATCTGGATGCATCTCTTTTAGTACCACCTTCATTTCAGTGTCTTCTCTTCTCAGCCCCACCCCCGCAATCTAGTGCCCTTCCTAATAAGTGCATGGCTTCTAGTGATATCAAAACCAAAGAAAATGCACAGCCCGATGGTGCTGAGGGTTGAGGCGCCAGACGCAACACCTCGTGCCACGCCGGAGACCCGGGTTCAGAAACTGACTCTGGTCACTCAGGGGTTGGCTGGGGAAGATGAGGATTGAGCGTCTGGAGGACCATTCTATTTCCTCGAAGAAGGCATGCAGCAGCACAAGAGGTTTTCAGCCCGCTCAAGGTGCTTGGCTGCCTCCTCGAAAGTGGAGATAGCTGCTGCACCCATCTCACAGGTGCAGGTGTGGGAGAAACAAAGAGGAAAATGCCAGGACCCGTCAGGACCTATGATGGTCCTGATGGGACAGAGATGTACTCCTCGAGGTGGGGTCATAGCCCCTGCCAGGTCTGCGAAGGTGGCAAAAATACTGTTTTGATTAACAACAAAAAAATGGAATCCTGTTTTATTGGAGCACGAGATCTTAAAGAACAAACAAAAAGTGTAATCTGGTTCAAAGTGATGCTTTATTACTGAAGTTCCGCATACACTTCCTCTCTCTGTTTGTACGTCGTTAAATTGAAAATGTTCGAGAGGAACTCGCCTCTAGATTTGTTGGTGGAGAATTGTCATCTGTAGGTGGTGGAGTTCTTCTATAGTATTCAGTGACCTAAGATGACAGAGGTACAGGAATTCTCAAACATTTTTGTAAGAGGGGTAAGAACTAAGCTCCTGTGGGTTTCTGCCCAATTCAGCCCTTGTTTGTACTAGAAAGGGTTTGTCACTTACCAGTAACATTTGATCTTTCAAGAATCAGTCTCTTTCGTAGAGTCCCACTCTTTGGTCTTGAAGCCAGAGGCGACAGGATTCCCCAGGAAACCAGAACTTGTGGGGCCAGGAAGTGCAGTTGCCTAGTGCCGACACACAGCATTGTCTACTCACCTATAGGGTATAAAGCTGTGCTGGACCCAACCACATTAGTTCATTCATTCTTCCGTCAGATACAGTGCTTTTCTCGTCATTGTCTTGAACTTCAGTTTATGTACAAATAGCATTCTAGTCTTAATTTGTCATGTTTCCATTGCTATAGTTACCAGTGTTACTGTTTTACAGTTTCAGTAGATTTTTACATCATGTTTCTCATAGCTCTACCACATTCAGTGCCATTAAACTGTTACAGCAGGTTGGGTGCATGACCAGTGCAAGTTGCTCTGCAAAAAGATTGTGTCCTGCTACCACGACTGTGTGTGAGTGTTCTTGTACTAGGCAGTCTCTCGACTTGGAGGATTGGCAGTCCTCCCATAGCCTTAAAAATACAGTCCCTACCCCATTCACTGTCTGCGTCGGGTTCTGGGAACCGTTCAACCCCAACCTTGTCCTCACACAAAAAGAAAATGGAAAAACAACATAGGTCCAGTTCAGTCTGTCTTCATTTTGCCCAAGGCAGCTGTCACCCTTGGGTGCCAGAAATCTGGTATCCTCTTCTACATCTCCAACAAGGGATGTTATCACACTGAATCTATTTGCGTCTTCAGGGCCAGCTCCTTCATCTCTGACATAGTCTTTCTATAGGAGATTTTTTGAATAAGTAGTTTGGTCAGTGGACAGCTCTCTTGGAGCAATGACTCCTCTTCACTTTATTGGCTCCTTCTGCGCGGCCATTTATGGTGTCTGCGATGTCTCTGGGTTTGGCTCCAATGGTGTATGTACCATCCTTGGTACTGGCACCATTGTGTATGCCACCACCACCTATGGTGCCATGCCATCTTCAGTTCTAATGCAATTGCCTTCCCAGATATCGCTGTCAGCAAGTCTTGGCACTGGGCAATGAGTGTCTCTGGGATCCAACCTCATCACCAGTGTGGGCTCAGCTCACTTCATCATCTTTGCTGAATGATAAGCAGGAGTGCACTCCAGATCTCATTGATTTAAATATGGAGGATTATATCTCTTTCCACGACTGCTGAAGAATATGCACAAGCTTGTGAACTTCGAGACAGTGGCTGTAGATTAAGCTAAGAAGATACAGGTGGAGTATCTTAATATCTTACTTTGAGAGGGCTCTTGCAGTAGGTAATTACATATAGGACTGAAGCCGGCAGGCATCCGGACCCCACGGAAAAATTTCTAGCTAGCAGTCTGTGGCGGGGGACCGCCCCCATGTCAGGTGACCAGCGTCAGGCGACATTGGTATGAAGGGGCGGTCCCTCACACCCGCCTTCCAGTTCTTTCCTGCTGTTGGCTTGTGAAAGCGCCTCGCGGTTAAGGTCACTCTGCTTCGTCAGTCTGTATTATTACCGCCTTTTTTCTCAAAAATAATTCGATATCTGCTGTGTATGTCGTCCCTTACTCCATCTGATTTGCATAAAAACAAGTATGACTCATGCGGCGCCCAGCTCCCACATAAGGATGTCAACTCCCTGTACCTCTTCTGTCTAGGCCCGGAACACCCTTGGAGAAGTGCCGGCACCGCAGACGGAGGCAGCAGTCCTTGGAGGCCCATATGTTAAAAAAAAAAAAATGATGTCCTCCATGGAGAAGGAGCTAAAGAAGCTTTGGCAGGCCTCAACTTCCCCTGAGGGACACTGCAAGAAGCAGCAGCACTGGGACCGGGACTCCACTTCCATGGCAACCGCGACTCTAGCTGGAGTTGCCGTGCTTAAGGTAATGTCCCCGGGGACCGCTGCTTGGCGGCCATTTTGAAGGCTTCCAGGGTGGTGGCGCTCCTCCCGTCGGGCTCGCGCTCTGGCCCATTGGGAGCCTCTGGGACAAAGGAGGTGACCGCTCCTGTGAAGGCCACCACTGTGTGGCCTTCTGGGTAGAGCGGGTCCGGTAAGTCGGATGCTGTTGCTACAGACGTCCGCCTGGACAAGGCCTCTTAGATGCCCCGACCCTCCGGGGCAGTGCGTGGCCTCAAAGATGCCCGCCAAGACCGTTCCTTCATCGCAGCCTTCGTCGGGCATTGAATCCGATAAGTCAGATGCTGGCTTCTCCGACGCCCACCCGGATGTCGCCAGTAAGGCGGATGTCGGCCCCGCCGATGGACGCACGGCATTAGAGCCAACGCGGGTCCCAACTGACCAGTCCGCGGTCCTCGGCTCACCGCAGCACTCGCCGCTGACTACCGAGGCTCCAGCATCTCCCCTGTTGGACCCCTGGGGATTTCAGTTCTCCGTCCCCGGACGACACAGAGGACACCGGTACGCTCCCGTCAGGTCTCTCTCCCGCTGGGCCGGATAACCTGACGCCGAACCCTCGGACGCCGGTTCCGACATCCCTTTGCCGGATGCCGACCCGACACCCACTGGACCACCTGTCCCTGGCCCACCTGCTGGGCCTCTCCCAAGGCTTTCTACTCTGTCATATCCCCTGGTTCGCTGGTATCAGACACTGTCCTACCTGGGACCGCAGTAACTGACGCCAGCCTATCTGATGCCGCAGTACCCGGCGCCTCAGTACCAGATGCCAGGTTTCCTGGCTACGGATACTCACTCCCAGTATCCGTATCCCCCCCTCCTCTTCCACCGTCCCCTCAGCCGCCGGTGGATTTGAAGGACTCTCTGGCTGCCTGGTGGGCTGAGGCCAAGGCTCAACTCACCAGGGAGATGGAGAGCCGTCTACAGACAACGGTTCCGGTATCGGATCCCCTTCGCTGCAGACGAGAGACTTCTTTCCCCCCGCCAGTCACCATAGGTGATCCCTCAGGTGCCAGTGCCTGGGAGGACACGCTTCCCCGAGGGCTGCCTGAGGAGTCCGTTCCTGCCCCGCATGAGGTGGAGTCTTCTTCTGAGACCTCTGACTCAGATTCCGGGGTGCTTCAATCCTGACGACGAGCCTCGCCCTCCAGGCCAAGGACTCCTCCGAAGATCCTTCTTTTCTGGAGCTGCTGAGAAAGATCCAGGAGATCCACCAGTGGCAATCTCTGGAGCCAGATCCACAGCAGAAGAAACTCGCTGTCCATCTGGATCTGCCTGAAACAGCTCCAGCATTGATTCCACCCTGGATCAAGCCTCACACAGACATTGTTTTCACTATTTGGAAACATTCGTCTGTGGTAGCCCCCCCTTCCGTGGAAGACGGATAGGCTATACTAGGCTCCCGAGGGTGTGGCTTCGTTGAATACACACCCGAAAGCTGATTCTGTTGTGATTAGCGCTACTCACAGCCGGTTGGCTAACCCAAAGCACCTTAGCTCATCTCCACCGGACAAGGAATTCCATCGTCTGGACCAGTACGGGAAGAAGATGTACGCTTCTTCCACACTGGGAATCGGGGCCCTGAATTATATCGCTCATATGGGGGATTACCAGAAGGCTATCCTAGTCAGGTGGAATCCAAATTGGACTCCCTTCCTGAGTCTCAAACCAAGCAGGAAGTGGCTGATCTAGTCTGATCTGCTCGTTTGGCCAGTAGGCACATGCTATGTGCCACGTACGATGCAGTGGACACTACTGGTAGGAGTTCGGCTTTCGCCATGGGCCTTCAGCGTCATGCCTGGCTCCGGGTATCAGGATTGGTCTCTGAAGTGCAATCCACTATTCAGGATGCACCCTTCAGGGGTTCGGCGCTGTTCGGTGGAGATGTCAGACATCATCACCGACCTGCAAGAGAAGGGCACTGCACTTAAGTTTGTTGACTCTTTGTACAGGCCCCCTCAGGGACAGTGTCTCCCCTTTTGCAGATGTTCTCGACCAAAAGCGAAACCTAAGGGCAAGCGGGCCAGTAAGCGTCAGGCCTCTACAGCAGCCAAAACTCCGCCGCCCAGAAAAGCTGCAGGAGCCTCGGCCGCCATGCTGCCTCACACCTCCTGACTCCTTTCCTCTCCCACAGCCTCTGGACACTCCAGAGGAACCGGTAGGAGGGAAGTTCTCCTTCCATCTGCTGGGCTGGGAGAGGATTACTTCAGATGCTTGGGTGCTCCAGCTGATAGCAGAAGGACACTCAACCGAGTTTCTTCAGAAACCACCAAGAAGACCCCCCAAGTCGCCTTACTCGCGAGCATCTTCCTCTCGTTCGGGAAGAAATAGCCTCCTTTCGCTTGAAAGCGCGATAGAACCAGTCCCCACTCACCTTTGGGGGACCAGGTACTATTCCCATTTCTTCCTAGTTCCAAAGAAAACTGGAGACGTTAGACTTATTCTAGACCTCAGCTCCCTGAACATGTTCATGGAGTACAAGCACTTTAGAATGCTCTCCCTGCAGAGCCTTCTGCTGCTCCTTCGGCCGGGACTGTGGCTTATGTACATTGGATATGCAGGATGTCTACCTGCACATCCCTATCCGCCCTTCCCACTGCAAATTCCTCCGGTTTTCTTTTCAGTTGACCACTACCAATTCAAGGCCCTTCCCATTTGGTCTTTCCTCAGCCCCCCCCCCCCCGGAGTGTTCACCAAATGCCTTTCAGTGGTAGCGGCCCACCTGCGTATCCAGGGGGTACTGGTTTTCCCATACCTGGACGATTGGCTCCTGGTGGCATCGTCCAGGGAGGAACTCCAGTGCTCCCTTTCCCTTACCCGGCCGTTTTTTACCAGCCTGGGTATCACCATCAATCAGGCCAAGTCCCATCTGGTCCCTTGTCAGACTTCAGTTCATTGGGGCGATCCTGGACACGACCATTGGCAAAGGCTTTCTGCCGCTGGAGAGGGTGGACATCATTCAGGTGCAAGCAAGTCTGTTGTTCAGCCGCAGAAGGGTTGGTGCCCGGTCAGTCCTTCGCCTCCTCAGGCTTATGGCGGCTGCAATCCTGACAGTCCCTCGCGCTCGGCTCCATATGAGAATCTCTCAGTGGGCACTTCGGTCTCAGTGGGACCAGACTTTGGACGACCTAGACCAGGAGTTTCTGGTCTCCGACCCCATGATCTGGGACTTACATTAGTGGATGGTGCGGGAGAACCTTTGCTGGGGAGTTCTCTTCTGTCTGGAACCTCCCTCCCAAACGATGACAGATGCCTCAGGAGATGGCTGGGGAGACCACCTGGGACCTCACAGGACTCAAGGCTCTTGGTCCAGTCTCAAGCACACTCTACACATCAGTGTGCTCGAGCTCAGAGCTGTTCTGTATGCTGTTCAAGCTCTCTACTCTTGTATTCTTCCCAGTCATCTAGCAATCCAGACAGACAACATGTGCGTGGTCTGGTACATCAACAAGCAGGGAAGAACTAGTTCCTACCCTCTATTCAGGGAAGCAGTGAGAGTTTCAAACAACATGAAGTCTTGCTGTATTCTGAGAATTTGCAGTTAGCTCCAGCTCTTGAACTGCCCCGGAGAGCGAAGGGTTAATTTCTATGCCAGGCATTGAACGTTGGGCTAGAGCTCAGTTGAAAACTCTCTTGTCCTTTCAAACCCAAACCGTCAGATTCTTTACTCCGCCTCACTGAACAGTTGCTCCGGAGATTCCTCCTTCAGCTCGGTTCTTCGCAGTTAAAGTTTCGGTTGTAGTCTGATTTTTCGTTCGGTTTTTTCTGTTTGAGTCTCTGTCTGTGGTACCGTAAGTACTTCGCATTGTAGCTGTGTGTGGAAATTGTGAAAATTTTCTGATCAGTTCGGCTGAACCAATCTTGTAGTAAGGAAAAAGTTAGTGTGTGGTTACCGGTCCGTATCGGTTTAAAAAAAAAAAACAAACTTAATTTTAGCATTTTTTTCTATCACCCGTGACACTGTGTGAAACCGATAGGGGAGTCTTGCCTGACGGTTGCCATATAAAGGGTAAGTTGGTTAGGTTGGCCATATGTGAGAAACCCAAGAAAAAAACCGGGCCCACTGGGATTCAACACTGCAGTGTGTGTGTGGGGAGGTCTTTGCTAAGGCCGATCCCCACACCACCTGTTTACTTTCTGGGGTTTGACCACCTCGATTCAGACTGCCAAATTTGTAAGAATTTCCCTAAGTCTACCCTGGATAAAAGGTTAGGTAGACTTGGGGATAAGGAGGCAGAGAAATCCGCTGACCTGGAAGGCCAGCCCGGTTCGGTTCCTACCGAACCAGAAGGAGTGCCTTCTGACCAGGACGATGATACTTCGGGCAAGAGGAGAGCTGATCCTGAGGGATCGATTCCTACAAAAAGAAAACGAAAGGATAAATCGGGCAGTTCGGATCCAGAGCTGCATGTTCTGACCGCCGAAGAAATAGCCAAAGCGATTCGGATTGTGGAATCGCTTCGTCCAGTTCCGACCGATCCAGCGCCTTCTGGCAGAGATTCGGTTCGGTAGGTTCCCCAGTTCAGGATTATTCCCCTGAAGATTTTTACGAACTGGAGTTTGAGGAGGGGGGAGTTTGAAGAGGATGATTACGACGGTGAAAGTCTGGATGTGCCTGTGGAACCGGACATCTGCCCAGACAGACCTTCTGGTGTTTCCCCTCCTAGGCTTTCTGAGTCCCCTCCCCACTTTCTGTTCTTCAGAAAAGTGGCTCAAACCCTCCAGCTTCCTATTGAGGAGGCTGTAGAGGATCAAGAGGAGCCTGACTTCATAAAGATGATGGACATCCCAGAGTCTAAGAGACTGTTGGGAAACAGACACTAAAAATTCTTAGGTCTCCTAATTCTGTACCTCCTGTTGACAAAAGAATGGACAAGAGGTATACCTTGTCAGGCTCGGATACGGAATTTCTTTACCAACAATGCAGCCATGTTGGGGTAGTGCAGGCTGCTGTCTGTGACAAGGCAAACATCCACTTGGCTTCACACCCCCCAGACAAAGATTCCAGGAAGATGGATGCCATGGCAAAGAAACAATCCAGGCAGACGTGTGTGGTCTGGTACATCAACAAGCAGGGAAGAACTAGTTCCTACCCTCTATTCAGGGAAGCAATGAGAGTTTCAAACATGAAGTCTTGCTGTATTCTGACAATGGCATCATCTTTGGGACTGAGGCAGGCTAATTATATGGCCTATACAGCCAGGTACCAGAAGTCCAGGTGGGATACTGTACTGGCACTGGCTAAACAGGCTTCCCCCCCAGCTAGCCAAGGAGCTGGAGGGGTGGCTGCTGATGGAATTGAGGCATCAAAGGTGCAATTTCCTGCTGCTGTGGACTCCAGTAATGTCATCAAGAGTCATGGCTACATCTGTGGCTCTTCGGAGAATGACCTGTCTCAGATGTACTAGCTTTTCGCAGGACACCCAGGCTAAGGTCATAGATTTTCCTATAGTGGGTAATTCTCTTGTTTGGGGAGCAGACAGAGAATTACATGAAGAAGATGGATGACCACTTATAGGAGTGCCCAGGCCAAAGAGAGGCAGGCAACTCCTCAGAAGCAGCAGTCTAGGGACAGGGGCTGGCCTTTTCACAGGCCTTTCTACCAGGCACAGGCCTCCTCTTCTTTTTCTCAGAGGGGGTTCTTCAGAGGGAGAGGCAGAAGGGGGGGGGGTGAGCAGGGCTGCATTCACCCCTCAGCCTAAGGCTCCTGCCAGGCAGACACCCTGATGTCAGCCCGGGTCGACTCCCACATTCCAGTAGGAGGCAGGCTGGCTTACTTAGTCCAGGACTGGATGTCTGTTATCTCAGACAAGTGGGTCGTGGAGGTTGTAAGCCAGGGGCTGGGTCTCCGTTTCAAGAGTTTTCCAAAACAGAGACCCAGATCCTTTCCACCTGCAAATACATCAGAAACTCTTGCTCTAGAGGCAGAGGTTTTGTCTCTACTGGCTTTAAAGGCCATAGAGAGCGCTCCTACTCCATACGGGGCAAAGGTCTATATTCCAGGTACTTCCTTACCCTGAAAAAGACAGGGGAGTGGTGACCCATCCTAGATCTAAGATACTTAAACAAGCACCTAGTAAAGCCAAAGTTCAAGATGGTGACTCTGGGAACAATTATTCCTTCTCTGAGGCCAGGAGACTGGCTAGCCTCCTTGGACCTCAAGGATGCCTACTTTCACATTCCCATCAGGTGCTCCCACAGAAAGTACCTCAGGTTCGAATTGCCCTCAGGCCATTACCAGTTCAGAGCAATGCCCTTTGGACTAACTTCAGCTCCAAGGGTGTTCACAAAGTGCCTAGCAGTAGTCGTAGCCTTTTAAGAAGAAAAAGGATTTCAATCTTCTGTTTCTGGACGATTGGCTCCTTGGGGCTGAGTCCCCAGACCAAGTCAAGTCAGATCTGTAGGTTACCCAGAAAGTTCTCACTCCTAGGGTTCCTTCTCAATCTCCTGAGTCTGTTCTCGAACCAGTACAGCTCCACATTTTTATAGGAGCAGAGTTGGACACCCTCAAGGCAAGAGCCTTCCTTCCTCTGGAAAGGGCAAAGCCATCTCTCAGCTGGCCCTTCCTTCTGCCTCTGGTTTCTCGACCATCAAGGCATTTTTCTGTAGCTTCTGGGCTACAGGCAGCTACCACAGCAGTGGTCCAAGAGGCCAGGTTTCAGATGAGGGATATCTAGTTCCATCTGAGAACCTTTTGGTCCCAAAGGAAAGATCCTCTTACCAAGCTAGTTCCTGTCACTCAGACTTAATTCAGGCCCTTCAGTGATGGCAGGACCTGGACAATATGAGGCAGGGTGTTCCATTTGTCTCTCAGACTCGCTCTGTGGTTCTTACCACGGATGCTTCCCTTTTGTGGTGGGGAGCCCATCTGGGGGCTCTCACTGCCCAGGGACTGTGGTCCCACCAGGAACCCTTCTTCACATCAACCTTCTGGAGCTCAGGGCAGTATTCCTTGCCCTACTAGCCTTCTCTCAGTCAGTACAGAACAAGGTGGTTCAGGTCAGGATGGACAGCACTACCACCATGTGGTACATCTACAAGCAGAGAGGCACTTGGTCCACGGCCTTGTGCACGGAGGCCATGAAAATATGGTCCCTGGCTTATTCCCTACAGACCTCTCTGGTAGCACTCCACCTCCCAGGAAAGGACAATGTGCTAGCAGATGCATTGAGCAGGATTTCCCAGGGCCATCATGAATGGTCTCTGGATCCTTTGGTATTGAAGGTGATTTTCTCAAGGTGGGGCACTCCACAGATGGATCTCTTTGTAGCCCCAGACAATCACCAACTTCTTCTGTTTTGTTGCAGACCCCCAGTCTTGGGCTCAGTCCCTCTGGATGCTCTGATTTTGAACTGGGAAGGGAAATTTCTTTATGCCTTCCCTCCCTTCCCTCTACTGTTCAAGGTTCTAGTCAAGGTAGGGTCACAGTCTTGCAAAATTATTCTGATTGCTCCAGTTTGCGCCAGGCAAGCTTGGTACCCCCTGTTGCTGTCCCTAGCAGTCCATCTTGCCCTGTCTCTTCCCAGGAATTACAACCTGTTAACCCTCCTCTCGGGGGAGGATTTGGTACCCCAATCTTCAGTCACTCAATCTCAAGGCACGGCTCTTGAAGAGTTAGAGTATGCAGATTTGCATCTGTCCCAAGGGGTTCTGGATATTCTCAAAGCTTCTCGAAAGCCTGCTACAAGAAAAACTTACAACTCCAGATGGAAAAGGTTCAGCATTTAGTGTGCCAAGAAGCATATATCCCCAGACACTGCTGAGTTGTCTACAGTTTTGGATTATATGGTCCATCTTAATGGCCTAGGCCTCAAACCAGCTACTCTCAAAGTTAATTTGTCAGCTGTTTCTGCTTTCCTGTGAGTGGGGAAGTCTTCCTCTCTGTCATCTTACCCTGTACTTTGTAAATTTTTCAAAGGATTGCTTCATACCAATCCCCCTTTTCGGGATCCTGCTTCTGCCTGGGGTACTTGTCTCTAAGGGCTATCTATCCAACAACCATTTTGAAGAACAAATGAAACTTTTGGCCTGTTCTCAAAACCACTGCAACTGTGCCCTTACAGCTCCTTGCTATTACTAATTGGTCACTACCTCATGCATCGTCCTTATGGAAATGAACCTGTTAAAAAAAAAAAAAAAAAAAAGCCCTGCTGCCCCACAGAAGCAACTTTAAACCCCTTTTAAAAACATCTAATACTGCTGCTGTTGTTCCTCTTAGGCAACTTGTTTACCTTGTGTTGCATGTGTGTGTGTGGGGTAGCGAGGGCGGCCTTTGCCTGGTGGCCCCACCTCCCGCGATTACCTTGTCGCTGGCGTGGAGACTGTAAGCTGGACTGTACCCCTGCTGCACAGCAGGAGATTCGTTGTGAAGGAAAAGGCACAGTGTGGGACATTCGGCACAAAGGACCCACTGGTTGGCTCGCTGCCTGGGGATTGAAAATTGTTGCTGTTTCCAAATTGAATCCCTGCCGTTGCACCGATTGGTTGCTCGCCCGCTGTGATGTCACTCGCCAGTACAACAGTGAGAGAAGCGCCCAGCGGTGGACTTGTTTGCCCTGTGTTGTGTGTGTGTGTGTGGGGTAGCGAGGGCGGCCTTTGCCTGGTGGGGGGGCCCCCCCCTGCGATTACCTTGCCGCTGGCGTGGAGACTGTAAGCTGGACTGTACCCCTGCTGCACAGCAGGAGATTGCCAGGAAGGAAGAGGCGCAGTGTGGGACGCTCGCAGAAAGGACTCACTGACTTTGCTCGCTGCCTGGGGATTGAAAATTCTCCCACCACCCGTCCTGCCCTCCTCCCATTAAATGGGCCTTAGCCACTCCCACCTTGGGGTTGTACTATGCTTAGAGTGGGTGATTGGCTGGTCCTACTGTCTTTTCCCTGTGGGGATCGAATTTGGGAGGGATTAATTCTGTCCTCACAACTCTAGGGGACTACTTGTATTACGCTGCTGCCTTTTTCCCCCCTTCTCTTCCATACCTACTGTGGGGGTGTTGTCTAATCTTCTGGGTGGTACAGATCTTTATAGCTGATCTTTCTCTGCAGTCAGCTGTGGTCTATAAAGTTGTAGTCAATTGTAGTCAGTAGCCATTGGTGACGTGTGTTTATCTTATTGTCTGCCCTTGTCTCGCTGCTTTACCATGGGCTGCCTGCTTGAAAATTACTGTGTTGGCTACAAGTGTGAAATAGGCTACCCAGAGCTGTACTCTGCTCCTGGTGGAGTGACGGCTGCAGGTCTAACTGTCCTTTTGACTACTCCTTAATGCCCTCCAGGTAGCCTAGGGGTCTGGTCACCCTATCTCCTCATTTCTCCTGGGCCCGGTTGTATTTAAGTCTGACTCCGGTGTGCATTTAGAGCTATGGGGGCCCTGAAGCATTCCAGGAGGGGCGCTGCGTCAGTCCCCATATCCAATACCCTCGCCATAGGGCTGCTCATGGTATTGTTCCTCCCTATTATCACTCTGGACTGTGCTCCCCACATGGGGCAACTCAGGTTCTCACCAGGATTACTTGATGAGTGGGACTTTACTTTTTTCTAACCTAAACAGCCACCAGGGACAGACAGACTCCCTGGCCCATCTGCTGTCTTAACCTGTGGTGCTTTCTGTACCCTATCAAAGTGGTCAGACGCATCGGCCGCAGGACGTCCACTGTGGCAGCACTCCCCCTCTGAGGCATTTCCTCTGGCTCCTGCTGGTGACACTCGTCCTGGCAGGGGATGTGGAGTTGAACCCATGTCCTACATGTCAGGCCCTCTCCTCTCCTGTGGGCTGGCAACCAGAGAATGGGCTGAAAATAGATTATCTTAATGTCCGTAGCCTTCTGCCCAACATGGCTGAACTTCATGCCTGGGTCACCCACTACAAGCCTGACATCCTAGGGATAACTGAATCTTGGCTTAAACCCTCGATCCCAGACTCTGCTTGTGTGCTTCCTGGCTTTGACTTCCTCAGGCAGGATCATCCAGGAAAAGAGAGGGGGGGGTGGTATTCTGGTTTACTACAGGAGCCACCTTAACTTGTCGGTGCTGACCTGCCCTCAGCCAGAGCAGTCTTCCTGTGAGCTGTTGCACACTGTTCTGCTACTTGGAAATACAAAGAAACTGCACATTATATGTACATATAAACCCCCATGGGTGGTGTACTGGGTTTATCCTCCCTTCTTGAATCTGTTGGTTCCAGGACAGGAAATGAGGTAATAATCGTAGGGGATCTCAACCTAAACTGGCTTGGAGGCAATGTCAAGCAGTATGGAACTCTGCTAACTGGCTTCTCAATGTCCCAACTCATTCGGGAGCCCACCAGATGGTCGTCCATAGGTGGTAACAGCTCTGTCCTGGACTGGGTCCTGACCAACAGGCCTGAGCGGATTAGCTCCTCGGGTACCTTCCCGGACTCCATCTCTGACCATGCCACGGTGTACAGCATATGGAAGATCTCAACCCCCAGGATCCCTCCCAAAATGATCCAGGTCAGGAACTTCTCCAGGTTTGACCCGGGGACTTTCCAGGAGGATCTCGTGTTCCTTGACTGGTCTTCAGTGATGGATGCCCAGAATGCTTCCTCGGCAGTCTGTCACTTCAGTAGTATCTTCGGGATTTACAGGATAAGCATGCCCCCCTCGTCAGACGGAAGGTAAGGGGGCTGTCACAAAATGGTTGCATGGGAGCCTCCTTGCTCTCATGAGGGCTAGAGATAAATGTTGGGACAGTTTCAAGGTCTCAGTGGACCAGACCGTATTCCAACGTTACAGGAGGCTCAGGAATGAGTGCAAAAAGGCTATCAGGGTTGCCAAAAGCGACTTCTGTAAAGCTGCCTTGCAGACCTCAGCTAAGGACCCTAGGAACTTTTGGAGGAATATTAAAAACATAGGGAGTGGCTCCTCCTCCTGTGAGGCTCCGGACATGCTCATTGATGGTGCTAGCTGTAATAATCTGCTAACCATCGCAAATGCATTCAATGCTCACTTCTTGGACCTGGCTGCGTTCACCTCACTATTCTCCTCCACTGGTCATGATAGTCCTATCTAAGTCCCTCTGCTTCAAATGGCACCGCCGCCCATCCTCCATTCTATCTCAAGGCTGTGATGGTAAAAGAAATGCAGAGATTGCTAACCGTCTCTCACCTTTTTCTAGCGCTGGCCTTGATGGCATGGAACCAAAGCTTCTCTGCCTTGCCGCTGCCTTCATTGCCTCCCCTGTGGCCCATATCGTCAACCTATCCTTAGCCTCTGGGGTTATCCCAGACCTGTGGAAGGTGGCACGGGTTGTCCCTGTGCTCAAATAGGGCAACCCCAGGATCCTTGACAACTATCGTCCGATTGCCATTCTGCCTGCCATCAGCAAGCTCCTTGAGAAAGTTGTATGGACAACTCTTGATTATATCCAGGCTCATGAGCTTCTGTCTCCCTCATGGCATGGCTTTTCGAAAGGGCACAGCACCACCTCTGCACTGGTCTCTGTCACTTCTGGGATAAGGGCTGCTATGGACCAGGGCAGACTCTCTGGGGCCATCTTTATTGATCTCTCTAAAGCCTTTGACCTTGTTGACCATGCCTTGCTATGCTCTCAACTTGGGTCGTTGGGCTTATCCCCTCCGGTCCTGAGTTGGTTCTCCATCTACCTTCATGGAAGGCAGCAACTGACCAAATATAGTAAGGTGCTGTCGGACGCCACCCCCGTGTCCTCAGGGGTCAGTCCTTGGGCCCCTGCTTTTTTCCATCTTCATCAACTACCTTCCCTCCTCGTCGGCCTCCTGCAGGGCTGTCGTGTATGCTGATGACCTTGTTATCCTCACTTATTCAAAGGATATTGGGGTCATTAACCACCAACTGAGTGAGGGTTTCAGGAGTGTCCATTCCTGGATATCATCCCATAAGCTGGTCCTAAATCTTAAAAAGACCCAGGCCATGCTGTTCGGTTCCCTGGCCAAGTTAAAGGCCTCCTCTGTTCCTATGTGCATCTTTGGTATTGATGGCACTCCTGTTCTCACCACCGATTCCGTCAGATACCTTGGGGTGACACTTGACCCGCAGCTCAATCTTGGTCAGTATATCCAAAATGCGTGTAGAGCTGTTAACTGGAAATTGCGTCTGGCTTACAGGGCAAAGAATAACCTTATCTGCTGTTCAGCCAGCACTATCTAGAGGGGTGTTTCTACCATCCCTCTGTTATGGGCTCCTTTTGTTTGCCAGTACCTCCAAGATCCACCTCTCTAGATGGACCGTTGCCTATAATAACATCTGCCGTTTTGCTCTTGGAGTCCCTCGTCTCACTCACCACTGTGATTTGTACAGTAAGCTCAGCTGGCTCTCCCCGCCCAATTATTTGAATTTTGTTGTGGGCAGTTTCACGGGTAAGGTACTGGGTACTGGCACCCCCCCTGGACTGGCGGAGCTCCTTGTGCCAGCAGCCCCCGCTACCTACCCCCTAAGGTCACTGGGCCCTGCTATCCTTAAGGTCCCTCCTACTCGTACCAAAATGGGGGACAGGGACTTTGCGTCATGTGCCCCTAGACTGTGGAACTCCTTTCCTGTCCAGGTCCAGACCTCCCCACCTCCCTGTGGAACCACTTGAAGCTCTCATCGGTATGTGACTGTCTTAACCCTGTCTTATTAGCCTTGTCCTCTGCACAGTATACTTGAGTGTATTCATTCCAGGTATCTTGCAAATGTGTAAATTTTGTATATATCTGTATATATATTGCTGGTGACGTTGTGTCAGTGACGCTGTACCTTAGCATATTGGCTATGATTACTGTCATGACTTGAGATATCTTACTGTGTATGTTATGCTTCTCCTGACATCTGTGTATCTGCCCTACTTGCTTCAAATTGTACTCTGTATGTTCTTTGATTTCCTGTACTCTCCCGGGTCGTACCTAAAAATAGGCATGTGTTTGTCTAGTGTACTTACCTGGTTAACAAAAGTTAAATAAAAAAATTGAATATTTGTATTGCTCAGCTTATGCAACCCCCCTTTGAGCCTATGTCCTCAGCAGAGCTCAAGTACTTGATTTGGAAAACTGTTTTTGGTTGCTGTTACTTCTGCCAGACGTATCAGTGAATTGCAAGCCCTGTCAGTGGAGCTTGACTTCATCTCTTTCCATAGAGATAAGATGGTCCTTAGAACCAATAGAAGGTTCCTACCTAAAGTGGTTTCTGATTTCCACTTAAATCAATCTGTCTCTTCCCGTGTTCTTCACTGATCACACCTCCTCAGGGGAGCGGAGGCTACACAGTTTAGATGTTAAAAGGGCCCTTAGTCACTACATAGAACATACAAAGGGTCACAGGTTTGACTCCCTTCAGTTGTTCCTCACTTATGGGGAAGTAGGTAAGGGAAAACCTGCCACCAAGAGAACCATTGCCAGGTGGATTGTGTCCTGTATTAAATTCTGCTATGAAAAGCTGGGAAAAATTGCACCCTCAGGCCTGAGGGCTCATTCCACTAGAGGTACAGCAGCATCTCTGGCTGCAGCTAGGGATATCCCTTTGTTAGAAATTTGTCAAGCAGCCACCTGGAAAACAGTTCATACCTTCACCAAGCATTACTCTCTAGATATCCAGGCTAGGAGTGATGCTAGGTTTGGCACAGCAGTGCTTCAGAGCCTAGTCCCAAAGTAGGTTCTGTCTCTCCTCCTTGGAGGTACTGCTTGGTGGTCTGCAAATTGTCAGAATGCAGCAAGACTTCATGTCGTTTTGAAGAAAAAAAAAATACTCACTTTAGTAATTGTATTTCTTCTAATGGAGTCTTGCTGTATTCTGACCTCCTTCCCTGCCTCCCCTCTCAGAACCTGTTTTTGGGAAGTGGGTAGGCAGGTGCAGTGTTGCACCCCAGGGGTGTCTTTTCCCCACTCCTGTTGTCTACTAGGAGTTTTTACAATTTCCACATTTAGTCAGTGAGTTTTAGCTCGTAAGAATCTGTTTGGGTTTGAAAGGACACAGAGTTTTCAACCAAGCTCGAGCCAAACGTTCTATGCCTGGCATAGAAATTAACCCTTCACTCTCCGGGGCAGTTCAAGAGCTGGAGCTAACTGCAAATTGTCAGAATACAGCAAGACTCCATTAGAAGAAATACAATTACTAAGGTAAGTAATTTTTTCTTGGGGTTGGGCAGCTCAGCACAGTCTTCACCTGACGGCAGTGCACGTTCCGGGAGTAGATAATACACTGGCGGACTACCTCAATTGGTCGGTCGTCCGCCGATGCCCACGAATGGGAACTAGATCAGGAGGTACTAAACGAAGTCTTCCTGCATTGGGGAACCCCTCGGTTTGACCTGTTCGCATCTCCTCTAAACGCAAAACTTCCCACCTTCTGCTCGCTCGCTCCAGGGCGAGGCATTTTTTGTTGGGACGCTCTCTCTCTCGATTGGAGGGACAGATTTGTCTATGCCTTCCCTCCATTTCCCTTAATCTCAAGGGTCTTACACAAACTCCAGTCAGAAGGAGCTCAAATTATACTCATCGCTCCATTCTGGCCCAGGCAACTTTGATTCTGTCTTCTGCAGCAGTTTTCGGAGGAGCCTCCACTTCCTCTTCCTCTGTCGCAGCACTTGCTGACCCAGGATCAGGGGACCCTGGTCCATCCAGGTCTCAGATCCCTTCAGTTTCACACGTGGCTCCTGCAGATGTAGTCCAAGCCTGTGTCAGGGTTTCTTTGCTAGTCGCAGATATTTTGGTAGAGGCCAGAAAGCCTTCTACCTGAGCCACCTATGCTATGAAGTGGAAGCGTTTCTCGACATGGGCCTCTTTGAAGGATCTGGAACCCTTCTCTTGTCCGGTTGAGAGAGTCCTGGACTACATGCGTCACCTCTTTGACCTGGGTTTGTCATTCCTCTTTGAAGGTTCATATGTCTGCCATTTCGGCCTACCACGTCCCTTTTGGTGACAGGACTTTCGCGCAGTTGGAAGTCTCCAAGACTTTCCTCAGAGGGGCTCTTCATTTGAGACCCCCCATCCATATTCCTGCGCCTCCTTGGGATTTGAACTTTGTCCTCGATAAGCTTACTCTGTTTTCCTTTGAACTGGCAGCTTCAGCAGACTTGAAGTTCCTTTCTTGGAAGACTCTTTTCTTAGTGGCCATTACTTCAGCTCGATGAATTTCCGAGCTCCAGGCCTTGATGTGCAAAATCCCTTATTTGATTTTCCACAAGTAACGTGCGGTTCTGCACACCAACCCTAAGTTTCTCCCTAAGGTGGTAACGGAATCTACGCTGAATCAATCCATTGAGCTGCCTGCTTTCCTTACACAACACTCCAATCAAGAGGAATTCCTCTTGCATACTCTGGATGTTCACAGGATCCTAAGATACTATACCACTAGGACTAAGGATCTCAGGAAGTCAGATCAGCTCTTCGTCTCTTTTGCTCAAAAAAGAGGGCAATGCAGTTTCTGAGCAATGCCTATCGAAGTGGTTGGCTCACTGTATCACTTTCTGTTACAGCAAGTACCACAAGACCCTGCCAGGTCAAGTCGGAGGTCACTCCACCAGAGGTGTAGCTGCCTGTGCTGCTTGTTTCAAGAATGTGTCAGCAGCAGACATTTGTGCAGCCGCAACTTGGACTTCAATCCATACCTTTATGAAACACTACAGTTTGGACATTGCCTCTCACCGTAGAGCAGGCTTCAGGTTGGCTGTTCTGCAAGGTCTTCTTTCTTAAGACCCTCACAGCCTGTGGTTTATTTGTTGGAGTTTTCCTCCTCTCGAGTGTTTCTCCTTGTTCCAGACTGCTTGAGACTCTGTCCTATATGTAATTACCTACTACAGGAGCCCTCTCGAAGTAAGATAGTACAGTTACATAAGAGCTTACCGTAACAGTAGATCTTTGAGAGAGGCTCTTGCAGTAGGTAATGCCTTCCGGCCCTCCATCCCCCTTAGCTTTTCCAGCTCCTTTTCCAGGTGGGAAACTATCCTCTTTTCTGTCTTGCCTTTTTGGCCTTTGGCAGGAATGAACTGGAAGGTGGGTGTGGGGGACTGCCTCTTTATACCGACGTCACCTGATGCCAGTCACCTGACATGGGGGCGGTCCCCCGCCAGAGACTGCTAGCTAGAAATTTTTCCGTGGGGTCCTGACGCCTGGCGGCGTCAGTCCTATATGTAATTACCTACTGCAAGAGCCTCTCTCGAAGATCTACTGTTAAGGTAAGTTCTTATGTAACTGGTATTATACTTCTACTTTATCTGTAGTTCCACCTGTCCACCTGCCTTGGAATCCCTTACAGAGGTAGCTTGGAGCAAATCAACTTCTATTCCAGTAGTGTTTCCCAACTCCTAGTTAAAAAGTATATCGTACTTTGGACCAAACCAGTTTACTGTACACAGCTTACAGCAGATGCTATTGTTCTGTAGAGCTACCAATAATAAGTTAGTCGCTACTGAGGGATTTTCTGCACTGCCTCCTGGCATGCAGTCTCATAAGATTGACATAATGGGAAAAGAGGTGTTTCCTTCACCTACTCTGATCCTTAGAGTTATGAGCTAAGAATCTCATATTTCAAGGTGTGAATACTCCCTATGGAACAGGCTCAGAAATCTCATTGAATGCCTTCCAGAGTCTTCCTCTAAGCAGGACCTTTTGGCCATTATTATTTAGGGTTTTTATTCTAATAATCATTAACTGATGGCAGCTGTGGATGGCATTGGTGTAGTGGCCCATGTAGGTGCTGCTGGGATTTGTGTCATACAGCACTCTTAGCTGAGAACAGTAGGGTTCGAGTCTGATGTCCAACAGAAGATCATGAATGTTCCTTTTAAAGAGCAGCTTCCCAGTAGCTGCCTGCCCCAGCCCGCTTGTTAACTTAACCCCTCAGACATCTCCCTAGGAAGTGTGGCCGAAAAACTCCTTTTCTAGCTAAAGTTATGTCCCTCGTAAAATTGAAATACTGCAGGTCACCAAAAAAAAGACCAGCTTCCTGGTCCGTAAAACACGCCCCCACATCGGCCCATGCAGCCCTGTTTTGTGATGTCACAAAACGAAGGCTGCATGAAGTGCGCCTCATTCAGTTCTATGGGGCTGATATTTCCAAAGATTTTTACACCCTTTATCTGTGATTTTAGTCAATCAAAACGATCAATCAACCCTCAGCGCCTCCAGGCCAGCTCATATAGGATAGATTATCAAGAGATTTTGATAGAATACAAGATTATTTTTCAGATCACAGATTGATAATGAATGATTGGAAATCACAGGGGATTATTTTTGGAAATAAACATAACAATACAAATCAGTTAATACATATTTCAAATAAAACTGGTTCCATCTTGAAACAAGTGAATTCCTACAAATACCTGGGAATCTGGCTGGACTCCCAGTATAAATGGGATGTACACATTGACAATTTAAACAAAAAAAAAAACAGTGCCGATGCTAGGGGCTTTATATAGAGTTAGAAAATGTAACCCTATGGATACGAGAAAGCAAATCGAAAACATGATGGTTACCCCACTATCTGAGTATGGGGATATGGTTTATTGGGGGCAGCTGGATGGAATTACGAAATTGGATGTGGTGGTATAATAGGTTTGCACGTTTATATTGATACCCCATGGTTAACTTACCATTGTTAATTGTATCGTTCATGGGTTGGTTAAGTCTGAATGAACGAGAAACTTGCATACTTTACATTTAATTTACCAAACACTTTATATATATATATATATAAACAAAATTGTATCTAAATAACTTGTTCCAAGTTCGTCCAATGAGAAGTAGCCTAAGATCAGCTGGAAATTTGAAACTAAAAATTCCAGTACTTAAAATGTCTAAAGGTAACTTGACCATTTTTGGCCTTGGATCTAAGGTCTGGAATAACCTACCGCATTCCTTAAAGGTAATAAATGCATCCTGGAACACCTGATAACATTTTGGTTTTTCAAAGAATCCTCCCCACCTAAAATCTGTTGCGTCTGTGATGACAGAGGCTAACTGGAGTATTTTGATATACGCTGTTTTTTTTTTTTGGATATTGGAAATTTTGAATCTGCTGCATTTGATAAGTGAGCTGTGGATGATTTTTTATATCTAAATGTATTTGTATAAATTTTGTAACAGTGCGTATGGTTGCTTGTATACTTGAATGACCACATTGTAAATGAGCCTCAGCTCAACTTGTCTATCCTTTTCTTGATTTTCAGGAATAAACAATTGCTACTACTACTACTTAAGACAACAGATGTGTCCTGTTCTATCCAGTTAAACTTTATATAAAGTGCTCATCCAAAAAGCTTTGAGCATTGTATTGCCAAAATCATCACACACAAAATGTTGTATTAGAAGCAAAAAAACATACATTACAAAGAAAAGCACAAACAAAATATGGACAGCATATAGAAGCACATATACATACTTGATTTAAAAAAAAAAAAAAAAAATTTCAGGCAATACAGTGGACAGTTTAAAAACAGTAAAATAAACTGGTTCTACCTCTTTCTTAACCAGCAAGGAGGGACACACTTCCACCCTCTGTGCAGAAAAACCATCAGAGTTTGGGAGTGGAAGCTTGGGCACAAGATCCTTCTCCAGGTTACCCAATTCCACAGGGGGAAAATGTTCTGGCAGACTGTCTCATTTCAACAGTGGCAGACCCTCATAAATGGCGTCTTGAGGAAGATGTAGTTTTGTATGTTAAATTATTGGGAATGGCTGGAAATTGGCTTTTTTGAATCCCGCAACAATACCAGTACCCGTGCACCATAAATCGAGAGCATGATGCTTTTTGTCTGTGCATTCTGACTGCAGTGGACAGGCCATTTTCGTTACACCTTCCTTCTGCTTCCACTCTTCCATCGGGTGCTCCTTAAGCTGGAGACCTATGGGGGCAAGATGATCCTAATTGCCTCATGCTGGGGGAGGCAGATCTGGTACTCGTTGCTACGCTAAGTGACAGTCTAACAATCGCTGACCTTACCTCTGAGAATAGACCTACTGACCCAGTTTGAAGGTCGGCGAGTACATCCAAACCTGCGATCCCTGTATCTCTAGGCATAGCTCCTGAGGAAATGGAAGTGGGCAGGTTTCAGGTGTCCAAACATGTCTCAAGACCTGTTGGCAGCTCGAAAACCAGCTACCAGAAAAACCCATGTTAGAGTTGAAGTGCTTTTCCTTTTGGCATTCCAACGGCCCCAGAGATAATTTTTTTTACCCTCGGGAGCTAATTCTGGATTATCTTTTGGACCTTTTGGAATTTGGCCTACAGTACTCTTTCATAAAGGTCCACATTTTGCCCATCTTGGCACATCACAAATTAGTGGGAACTCTTCCCGTGGTTCTGCTTCCTCGTAGAAAATTACATAGAGGTATCTTACACTTGACACCCACTATAAAGAAGCCAGTCACCAACTGGGACTTCAGTCAAGTGTTAGATGTGCTAACCAGCAAGCCCTTTGAACCAGTGGCTGCATGTAGTATATGACCTGGAAAACCATGGTTCTAGTGGCTATTGCTTCTGTGTGCAGAGTTTCTGAGTTACAGGCGTTTGTAATGGATCCTCCATACATGGTTTTTATAATAAGGTGATGCTCTAAACACATCCTGAATTTCTGCCAAAGGTGGGGTTGAGAGTTCCACTTTAAAAGGGAACTCGCAGCTCTTCAGAAGCAAAGAATTTGGGACCTATAGGTCCCACACTTTCCTCGGTTGGTACTACCATTAGACGTGCAGACACGTCCTGTATGTGTGTGACGCTTTTCTGTGAAACATACTGGCATATAGAAGTCCCTTGCGGCTTGGCCCATCTGTCACATCAGAGGGCTGGCGACAGGGGGGTCTGGGGAAAGTAATAGCTGGTCGGGGACAGGATCAACCAGATATTCCAGCCATGTAAGTTACTTGAAACAAAAATTTGACTATTGTGCATTTTTGCTAAGCGGGAACTATAGGTTCCCCTTCTTTGCTTATGGGGAGCTGACAGTACCCCATTAATCAGTCATTGGAGCTTCCAACCTTTTTCCCTAAGTCAGAAAATCTGGGGGAAGTAGTGCATCATTTTCTCAATGTTAGAAAAATCCTCTGCTTCTATCACAGTAGAATCAAGGATTATAAGCAAGTCTGTCAACTTTCTCATTCAACCCCTGTCAGCAGGGGTTTCCTGTTTCCAAACAGTGGCTGTCGAATTGCATTGTCAGTTGAATTCAGCACTTCCACAGGTTAGCATGACTGCAGTTAAAGGGCTTGGTTAGAGCTCATTCCACTCAAACAATGACCACCTCTGTGGTTTCACTCTGTTCAGTCCCTATTTGAGACTTATGTAGGGCTGTATCCTGGAGTAGTGTTAACACCTTCTCTTCACAGAACACAATGCTTTGGGCATTCACTCTAAACAAACAAACAAAAACCTGCAGTTTTTGGGTTGTCTGTTCCAAGTCCTGTACTCCTCGAGAGTCCTAAGTCGTTAGCCTCCTTAGTATATTTTGCTTTTGTGTTTGTTGTTTCTGCAGCTTGCTATGCATTTGAAAGAGTGGGATTCTGAAGAAGAAGATTGACTCTTGAAAATCTAGTTATGGTAAGTAAATTTTCTGTCTCCAAGAAGATCTGCAGCATTGAGTACCAAGCACCAGCCCTCCATCCCTTGGGCTTCATTCTAATGCATCTTGTCTTCCCCAGTCCTTGAATAGATACAGGCTGTGAAGATGCTTGTTGTTGCCTCTTCTTGCAGAGTCTGGTGTGCTATGTGTTTAGTACTGTTGTGGTTACTGTCATTGAGTGGAAAAGCCTTTCATTTGTGCTAGATGCTGGCACTGCTAGCCCCAAAGGTTCTGATTCCTGGGGGGTCGTGTGCCTCTGTCTCGTAAACCAAGGAGCAATACTCTATGGAGAAGATATTTTGTTCCCATTAAGATTTTTGTTGAGGTTTTCAGTTTTTTGCATACTGACAATGGGTGGTAGCCCCATACTTGAATTTGTGGACAGTGATACAAATTACAGTCATACCAGTTAAATGCTTACATATTTAGAAGTACTTTGTAAAATACTGGGATAACATTTGCAGTAGCAGCGTACCGGAAAAAATGCAACCATCTCAGGTAACCTAAGTAAAAGAAGAATATAATGGTGATTAAGCTGTCCTGTGTTTTATATAAAAAAGAAAAAGGTAAACGGGGTAGGTTAGGAGGCCCTAAGAGAAGATATTCTTGAATATCTAGAGTTACGAGAGTAACTTTTCTGTCTCAAGAGGATCTCCGTAGAGCCATAATACATTATACTGTAAGCTGTCAGCATCAGGAGGTTAAAGGAAGCTTTTGCAGGACAGACTGCACACATCGATGTCCTGGATGCACGTTGGTGGCACACAGCACCACCTACACCCACTTTAGTTTCCCACATTGGTAAATGGAGTTATTAAACATCCACCAGTAGCAAAATTGGGGCTGCCCTCACTAGTTGTGCATAAGGAGGCAGGGGGCGCGAAGCAAACACTGTCCTCTACGTAGCTAGGGGAGGCAGTGATACTGTATAAAGAAACAGAATTGTGACACAGGGCTTAATCAAGTAGCTGAAAGCAAAGGTCCTTCATACCAGGCAGACACTGGGTGGGGAACAAAGGTATGGCTTTAGTTAGGTTCATACTATACACAAGTAACTGTAGACCTTCAAGAGATCTATCTTCTTTGAGTGTATCTCCATAGAGCCATTTATTTTTTTGGTAACTGGGTAGGTGTGCTGATCTAGGGGACCGTTTTCAGGCACGACCTGCGCCGCAACATGCAGCACAAAGTAAAAATATACAGAGGAAATAAGTCAAAAACTACATTCAGCGTCTCACAAATTCAGCATCTTACAATCGACAAAATGGACAAAGGTACAATTCAATTTACATCAAAAATCGCATAGTAGACAGTAGCAGCCTATTAAATAATTACCCATTGTCTGTTCAAAACAGAGGATAAGTAATGTGTTTACAGAATACTAGATGGACAATTACCAAGCAGTACCCCCTCAACCAGGTGGCCAGTAAAACAATGGGCTGATCCCCAAGGAGAGCAAGCCTTGCAATACAGCCAGGCCAAACCCATCCCTCTGTTATGAGATCAGATCCAGACTGTAATGCTTAGTAAAGTACAGATCCTGTGCCAGGTAGCAGCCCTGCACACATCAGCAACTGAAACAGACCTAAACGGGTCTGTGAGGCCGCCATACCCTTGGTCGTGTGCCCTGTAAACATACTAGGTTGATCCTGCCTGTAGCAGAACAAGATACAGGAGGAGATCCCTCTGTAAAGACACTGTTTGGAAACTGGCTTGACCCTGATGCCAGGGTCACAGGAAACACACACCTAGGAAGACTGGCACAGTCCTTTCTGCAGTCCAGATAGTAACAAAAGATTCTGTGAATGTCCAGAGAGTGCAGCAGCACTTCATCAGGGTTCTGTTGCGAACGAAAGAATACAGCCAAATTAGTAGATTGATTTAACATGAAATGAGAGACTAACCTGAGCAAAAATTTAGAGTGAGTATGCAACATCACCCTTTCTGTATCAAACACCAGAAAAGGAGGTTCACAAACCAAAGCCTGCAGTTCAGATACTTGGCTGGCAGTGGTAATAGCCACAAGAAATAAAAATTTCCAGGGCAGATACTTCATGTCTCAAAAAGACAAAGCTCAAAAAGGACTTTCAGTAGCAATTCAAGCACAGGGTTCAGGTCCCAAAGGGGCCACAGGCAAGAGCCATTCAGGAACCTGCGGACCACACCCAGCTGGATCCGTCTTATCCCTTATGGGGGGGCTTGAAAAGCTGGAATGGCTAATAGGTAACCCTTCACCAAAGAGTAGTGCAATCCTGACCAAGAAAGTCACGACATAGTTCAGAACCCTCTGTACCAGGCATGTGAAGCAGTTCGGGGATATCACTTTACACAATGCTGTAAAACACCTCCACTTCAGGGAGTAGGTGTGCCTGGTTGAAAGTTTCCTAGCAGCAGGCAGAACAGCTGTGACTTTGACTGAGACTCCAAACCAAGAGAACGCTATACCTTCAGGAGCCAGACATGGAGCTGCAGAGACTAGAGATCCCAAAGCAGCAGCATGTTACTGTTCTGGGACAGAATGTCCAGCTGGAAGGGTAATGGGAATTGAGCCTCTACTGCCTGCTCCCACAGTAGTGGAGACCAGTTCTGCCTACTCCACAGTTGCATCACCGGGATCATTTCTGGCTGTTTCCTGCCTGAGCTTGGTCAGGACCCTTTGAATTGGAGGCAGAGGGGGGAGGCATGGAAGAATTTCCCTAACAGAGGGACAGCTGATTTTGCCAAAAACTGAATAGGCTTGTGCCTCTGCTTATACCATACTAAAGACTGTTAAAAAAAAAAAAAAAAAATCTCGCCTTTTTGTTTCCTTCACTCCCAGGATGGTGTGCTTTCCTGTTTCTGAACTGTGCCTTTCCAAATGGTTGGCATCCTTATTGCTTTTTCTTACCAGAATCATGGTAAGCAGTTTTCCTGTCCTGTCCTGTTTGTGTCCCTCTGACCCATGACATTGCCATTTGTGGTTTGTTTTCATGTCTTGGCAGCTGATATGTACTCTGCTGACACTTGAAGTTCTGTCCACATGTTCATAGAACATTGCAGTCTGGATAGTCTCTTGTAGATGAACTGGCTTTGGCCTTGCTGTTCTTCAAGGTCTGCTGTCTTAGGGTCATACTGATCCATGACATGGCTTCTGCCTTTTGTAGTTCTTGTTCTGCTGCTTTGAAATTACTGTATTCTGCATGTATGGCTCATTGGAGGGAGATGTACTCGAAGATAGTTAAGTTCTAGGGACATGGATATGTTGTTCAACCCACACTTATTGGCAGGTTCCTTGCCGCTTTAAATCTTGCCGGAAGGTCTTCAAGCTGGCTCCTCCCACCCACCCGGGTGGTAAAACTCTGGGCTCCGCCCCATGACGCCAGATCTTCCTTACCGCTTGGAAGCTCAGGTTCCCTCCTTAGCGCTCTGCGTTTTAGACTGGATCCTAACTCTTCGGTTCGTCCGAAACTGTTTTTGAAGTTTTCTAAACTTCGGTCTTCATTTCCCTCGCGGCTGCGATGGACAAATCTGTTCCCGGCTTTCGGAGGTGCCCTTGCGGGCAGAAAATGTCCAGGATGGATCCGCACTCCACGTGCGTCTACTGCCTAGGCCTCGATCACGACCCGCAGGCCTGTGAGTTGTGCCGTTCTTTCTCGGCCAATGTCCTGGATGATCGCGCTGCCCGATTACAGCTCGGGCGCCCGGAGAAGCGTTTTCCACCGGTAAAATCAAAAGAGGCTCGTTGGGCGATGTCCAGCGGCTGGCTCGGCTGAGCAGCTCGAGTAGTTGATCGCCCTTGAGGAGGAGGCGGCCCAGGCCACATCTTCCTCCTCCTCGGCTGCGGCATTTATCCTGCTCTCTCTGAGTTCCTCGTACTTTGCTTCGTTCAAGGAGCTTTGTCAGTCCCTTTCCACGAAGGGAGAGGGGCCATCGGGACATTCTTCTCGGCCCAAGAAGGAGCTGAAGGGTAAGTCCCACCGTCGGTGTTCGTGGGAGCAGGAGAGGTCTCCTTCCCCGGACAGCTGACCGTCGACTTTGGTCGAAGTTGCGGCTCAGGCCGCTGGCTTCACGGTGTCCTCGTCGGGCCAGTCTGCCAAGACTCCCGTCGACGCATTCGAGATTTTTCTCGATCCGTTAGACGGGCTGTCGACTGGTGAAGCCGACAACCCACCTTCACCGGTTCCCCCGGTGGAGACTGAGGATCTGCCTGCGCTTTCGGGGCCGCAGTCCACGGTTAAAGTGCCCGAGCCGAGGGAAGAGCGGGTGTCCCCCGCCCCTTCCCAGACCCGCCCTCGGTCCCACCGAGGGTCTCGGTCTTCATCTCGGTCAAGCTGTTCCCGCCGACATCTGCGGTCTCGGTCTCGATAACGAAGTAAGCAGTGACACCATTCCTCCTCGTCCTGTTCCTCGGATGAGGGGAGGCTTCGGTGTAAATTACGTCGGTGCTACGAGGAGCTTATATGGCAGCAGTTGCTGTTATCTGGGTCTAAACCGACTCCGGTCCAGTCCACGGCCATCAAGTGGCTATCGCTCAAACGACCGAAGCAACCACTCGCCCCAGTCGAGTTGCCTGTTCCAGGGCCGGTTGCTTTGCCAAAACCAGCTGCTCCACCGATTGTGGTGGAACCTCCGCCTCCACAACCGAAGTCTGGGGCACCGACCAAGGATTGTCGGTCGGGTCACGGCCTGCCCCACAGGTTGTCGGTCACCCTCACTCCCGACCATCCTCGGCAGGTAGAGGGTGGCTCAGAGCCGAGGCAGCTCTTCGCAGACTCTTCGGAATCCGACGACGACTCCTCCCTGTTCTCCAGGCAGGTTGACCTGGAGTCCTCCGGGGGCCAGTCATTGGACGATAGCCCATCGTCCTTCTTGAGTCTGCTTCGACTCATCTTGGAGTCCACCGGGATGCAGCTCGAGCCCGTGTCCAAACGGGCCAAGTATCCCCTGACAGAGATACTGGACCGAGGGGATTCCCCCACGGAGGCCTTTCCAGTGGCCGAGGCCATTGTCGGCCCAGCCTTGGAGCTCTGGCAGTGGCCTGCTTTCTGTCCTGCGCCCTCGGCCAGGATGGCCAGGAAGTATGCGGTCCCTACCGGCTCTTTGCCCGGTTTCTTGGAGCACCCCTCTGCCGAGGGGTTAGTCACTGACAGCGTCCCGGCGCCCGTAATGCTCGGGATGTGGATAAGCCCCCCGACAGAGTCCAAAAAGCTGGACTTTGCCAGGCGCAAGGTGTACGCTGCATCCTCCCTCGGCCTCCGGCAGGCCAGCTCGGCCGTACTGATGGCACACTTCTCCCACGCCCTCTTGGGCTCCCTGGATTAGGTTCTCCCTCATCTCCCGACCGACCTGCAGACCACGGTCCGCCAAGTGCGGGACCAGGGTAGGGCGGTGGCGAAGCAGCAGCTTCAGACTGCTCTGGACATAGGTGATTCCTGTGGCAGGTCAGTAGCGGCCGCGGTGGCCATGCGCCGCAGGACATGGCTGAGGATATCCACCTTCACGGCAGATACCCAGCACAAGTTGGCGGACGTCCCCTTCTTGGGGACTGACCTCTTCGGCCCTGGAGTGGAGGGACACCTCCAGCAGATCGAAAAGTCCAGTGCCACTCTGGACTCTGTCACCTCCGCCCAGAGGGACAAAGGCCGCTGTCAGCAACAGCAGAAGTCCTTCGCCTTTCGGCCCCTGCAGCTCGACCGGCCCAACAGCACCAGCAACAGGGCCAGCAGGCTCGCGCTTGGCGCCCCAAACCCAAGCCGGCGGCTTCCTCCAACAGGAAGCAAGGAGGTAAAGGCCCAGGAGGTCCCTCGGCCGGTTCCTCCTCCAAGCCTGCCCAGTGACGGGTTGAGGGGTGCCGCCCCCAGCCTCGTCACACCCCCTGGGTTCCCCTGTGGGGAGACGGCTCCGCCACTTCCTTTCCGCCTGGTCCGCTGTCACCACGGACCGCTGGGTGTTGGAGTGGTAGGAAAAGACCTGCCTCTGGAGTTCGAGCAGGCTCCACCCTTTCGAGCCGTCGCCCCTCAGGGGGCCACGGGGTCCGCAGCCTCGCTGTCGGCCCACCAAGCCGATATTGCCCTGCTCCTCGAAAAAGAGGTGATCAGAAAGGTGGCGGATCCTCCTCCAGACCCAGGGTTTGTGTCCAGGTACTTCCTGGTCCCAAAACGGCCGGGGGGTTGGCGCCCCATTCTCGACCTACACGACCTGAACAAGTTCCTAAGGTCTTGCACCTTCAGGATGGTTACTCTGGCTCAGATAATACCACCCTTGGAACCAGGCATGTGGTTCTGTTCCCTGGACCTCCAGGACGCGTTCTTTCACCTCCCGATCCGTCCGTCCCATCAGAGATTCCTCCACTTCAGAGCGGAGTGGTCCCTTTGCGAGTTCCGGGCCATGCCCTTCGGCCTCTCTCTAGCTCCCAGGGTCTTCACCAAATGCATGGCAGTGGTGACAGCATTCCTGCAGCGCCAAAGGGTCCGGGTGTACCCCTACTTGGACGACTGGCTGATTGCAGCCCCCTCCAGAGTGGTGGTGGAGTGGTCCAGAGATCTGGCCCTCCAGGTTTGCTCTCAGATTGGCCTCCTCTTCAACGAGGCCAAGTCGGAACTCGTGCCTAAGCAGGTGATACTCTTCGAGCCAGAGCTCAGCTCCCAGCGGACAGGGCCGAGGTTCTTTCCTCCTTTGCCACATCATTTCTGGTTGGGCAGTCGCGCCCTGCCCGGGACTTCCTGCGTCTCCTGGGCCTCATGGCGGCCTGCACCAGCGTGGTCCATTGGGCCCGTTGGTACATGCGTCCCCTTCAATGGGGACTGGCCAGCCAGTGGTCACAACGCTGCGATCCGTTGGACCAGCATGTGACAGTGGCCCAGGAGATGTGGAACGCTCTCCAGTGGTGGACTGTTCTGGCACATCTGCAGGAGGGCATTCCGTTCGTCCGCCCCGAGCCGACGGTCTCTCTATTGACCGATGCACCTCTGATGGGTTGGGGTGCCCATCTGGGGGAGCACAGAGCGCATGGCCTCTGGTCCCTTCGGGAGTCCCGATGCCATATCAACCTGCTGGAGCTCCGAGCGGTCTGTCTAGCTCTCACTGCCTTCGCTCCGTTTCTACGGGGTCAAGTGGTTCAGGTCCAGACTGACAATACTACGACCATGTACTATCTGAACCGCCAGGGCGGGACGTGCTCCATGCTGTTATGCAAGGAAGCTCTCCGCATATGGTCCCTCGTGCGCAGCCTGGAGGCGGATCTTCTAGCCATTCACGTGGCAGGAGCCTCCAACACCCTGGCCGATGCCCTAAGCCGGATAGGGGCTGCGTCTCACAGTGGTCTCTCCTGCGGAGGTAGTACAAGATCTGTTCTCCCACTGGGGCATGCCTCAGGTGGACCTGTTTGCCTCAGGGAGAATGCTAAGCTGAGTCTGTTCCATGCCCGCCCCCCTCAGCAGGGCTCGCTGCAGGGGGATGCCTTCTCAAGGCCGTGGACCCCGGGCCTCTTCTACACCTTTCCCCCATTTCCCTTGATCCACGAGGTGCTTCTCAAGGCGAAGAGGGACAAGGCGCAGGTGATTCTGGTAGTCCCAGACTGACTCCGCCAGTTCTGGTATCCAGATCTCCTCAGCCTCAGCTCCAGGCTCCCGAGGCGGCTTCCAGCCCACCCGGACCTGATCTCAGTCAACCAGGGGAAGGTATTCCATCTGGACCTTCAATCCCTGCACCTGACGGCCTGGTTCCTGAGCGGCTAGAGTTCCAGGCCTTGGGTCTTTCCGACGAGGTCCTCAACGTCGTTGAGGCGTCCCATAAGGAGTCGACCAGGAAATGCTATGCCTTCAAATGGAAGAGATTCTCCATTTGGTGTCAGAGGAAGGGCTTGGACCCTTCCGCCTGTCCCTTAGCAAGCATTCTGGACTACCTGTGGTCCCTTTCTCAGAGAGGGCTTCGGTCGACGACCCTTAAGGTGCACCTGGCAGCTATCTCTGCTTACCGGGCGCGGGCTGGGAAGCAGTCGGTGGCTCAGGAGAAGGTGGTCGGGCGCTTTTCCAAAGGTCTTGACCACATTTCCCCTGTGGTGCGAGAACCTCCACCTCCATGGGATCTACTGCTGGGATTGGCCAAGCTCATGGGCAAGCCATTCGAACCGATGCACAGGTGCGAGATTTCCCACCTGTCGTGGAAGACCGCCTTCTTGGTGGCTGTCATGTCAGCCAGAAGGATGGGAGAGTTCCAGGCGCTTTCCATCGAGTCTCCTTATCTGGTCTTCCACAGGGACAAGGTTGTCCTGCGCCCCCACCTGAAATTCCTTCCGAAGGTGGTGTCGGAGTTTCACCTTAAGCAGGTGTTGACTCTGCCAGTGTTCTACCCCAATCACACCTCGGAGGCCGAATATAGACTCCATACTTTGGACCCTAGATGAGCGCTCGCTTATTATGAGGAGCGGATGGCTGAAGTTCGGGGAGAGGTTCGCCAGCTGTTTGTCACCTATGCTGAAGCTGCACCTGGCAGACCTGCAGCCAAGCGGACGATAAGCAGGTGGGTCACCTCCTGCATAGAGCAGTGCTATAGGTTGGTGGGCATGGATCCTCCCGGAGGGATAAGAGCTCATTCTACCCGCCATACCGCTGCATCGGTAGCTGCTTCCAGGGATGTCCCTATCCAGGATATCTGCAGGGCTGCTACCTGGAAGTCAGCACATACCTTTATTACCCACTACCACATCGACCTTGAGTCACGCCGGGATGCTGATTTTGGGGCCTCGGTTCTCCAGTCCCTATTTCCAAGTAAGTATCGGGTGTGCGCCTTGCCTCCCTCCTCCTGGAGAACTGTTAGAGTCTGCCTAATAAGTGATTGAACAACATATCCATGTCCCTAGAAATACAGATTCTAGGGACATGGATATGTTGTTCATCCACACTTATTGGCAGGTTCCTTGCCGCTTTAAATCTTGCCGGAAGGTCTTCAAGCTGGCTCCTCCCACCCACCCGGGTGGTAAAACTCTCGGCTCCGCCCCATGACGCCAGATCTTCCTTACCGCTTGAAGCTCAGGTTCCCTCCTTAACGCTTGCGCTTAAGACTGGTTCCTAATTCTTGAAAGTTCGAAATTGAAAAGTTTTACAAAAGACTTGGTCTTCTTCTGAGGCTGCGATGGACAAATCGACTCCCGGTTTGGAGGTGCCCTTGCGGGTAGAAGATGTCTAGGATGGATCCGCACTCCACGTGCGTCTACTGCCTGGGCCTTGAGCACGACCCGCAGGCCTGCGACTTGTGCTCTTCCTTTTCGGCCTACGTCCTTGAAGACCGTGCTGCCCGATTACAACTGGGGCGCCCCGAGAAAAGAATTCCACCGGTGAAATCTAAAGAGGCCCGATTGGCGGTGTCCGGCGGCGGGCTCGGCGGATCAGCTTGAGCAGATGATCGCCCTCGAAGAGGAGGTGGCGCGGGCCGCTTCTACCTCGGCTGCGGCATTTGTCCCGCTCTCTCTCGGTGCCTCTTACTCGGCTTCTTTTAAGGAGCTTTGTCTGACCCTCTCGACCAAAGGTGAGGGTCCAGCTTCTTCGGGACCTTCTTCCAGGTCCAAAAAGAGCAAAAGTAAGTCTCTCCGTCGACGCTCTTGGGAGCGGGAAAGATCCCTCCCTTGTGGACAGCTCCATTCGCTCGACCCTCAGCTTCGCCACTGGCTTCACGGTGTCCCCGTCAGGCCAGTTGTCGAAACTCCGCCGACACGGTCGAGATTTTCGACCCGTCTGGACGGGTTGTCGGCTGGAGAAGCTGAGAATCCCTCTGCCCGGTTCCCCGTGGGAGTTGAGGATCCCGTCGGCCTCGCCTGTGCCTCTGGTTCCAGAGCCTTCGTGGATCGTCCGAGCCGAGGAGTGCCGATTTCGACACTTCTCCCTCGCCTTCCTCGGCCTAGTTGAGTCTCTCAGTCTCGGTCTCGGACATCCTGTGATCCAACCCGATCCCGTCATAGGCCATGGCGGCCCTGCATCACAGTGGCGCTACCGCTTTCCTCGGACGAGGGAGGCTTCGCACAAGTTGCGCCGGAGAATGAGGAACTTATGTGGCAACAGCTCCTTTTGACTGGGAAATAAGCCGACCCAGTCGGCTTTCCCGGCCATTATGGCTGTCACCGAGCAGCGAAACAACCCTCGCTGTAGTCGAGGAGCCTGTTCTCAGGCGGTTGTTCGGCCAATTCCAGCTGCCCCACCGATTCTGGTGGAACCTCCGCCCACAGCCATTAGTTGGGGCTCCGACCAAAATTCTCGGTCAGCTTTGGGTTTGCCCCATAGGCTGTCGGTCACCACTCACTCGATAAACCTCGGCAGGTGGAGGGTGGCTCAGGCCGAGGCAGCTCTTTGAGGACTCTTCTGAGTCCGATGATGGTTCTCCTCTTCTCCAAGCGCGATAGACTTGGAGTCCTTGGGAGGACAGTCAATGGACGTATAGCCCTCCTTCTTAGGGTTGCTTCGACTCATCTCGAGTCCACCGGATGAAGCTCGATCCCGCTTCTAAACGGGCCAGGTATCCCCTCACGGAAAATCTGGACCGAGGATTCTCCACGGCCTTTCCGTGGCCGGGCCATAGTGGGTCCGCCTTGAACTTTGGCAGCGTCCTGCTTCTGCCCTGCGCCTTGGCCAGGTTGGCCAGGAAGTATGCGGTCCCTCCCTGTTCCTGTCCGTTCTGGAACACCCCGGCCGAGTGGTTACACATCGATAGCTGCTCGGCGTGCCGGAACGCCAGGGATGTGGGACAAACCTCCGACAAGGAATCCAAGAAATTGGATTATGCGGGCAAAGTCTATGCTGCATCCTCTCGGCCTCGCCAGGCCAGTTCGCCCCTCATGGCACATTTTTTCACGCCCTGTTGGGCTCCCTGGATGAGGTTGTCCCTCATCTTCCCGCAGATCTGCAGACTACCATCAGGCAGCCGTCTGGGCCGCGGCAATCGCCCCTTCAGTGGGGACTGGCCAGCCAGTGGTCACAACGCTGCAATCCTTTGGACCAGCTAGTGATAGTGACCCAGGAGATGTGGAACGCTGTCCAGTGGTGGACCATTCCATTCCATTTGCAGGAGGGCATCCTGTTTGTCCGCCCAGAGCCGACGGTCTCTCTATCGACCTATGCCTCTCTGATGGGTTGGGGTGCCCATCTGGGGAACACAGTACCTGACCTCTGGCCCCGCGGAGTCGATGCCATCAACCTGCTGGAGCTCCGAGCGGTCCGCCTAGCTCTCACCGCCTTTGCTCCGTTTCTCCGGGGTCAAGTGGTCCGAGTCCAGACGGACAATACCACGACCATGTACTACCTGAACCGCCAGGGCGGGACGCGCTCCATGCTTCTATGCAAGGAAGCTCTCCGCATTTGGTCACTCATGCGCAGCCTGGAGGCGGATCTCCTAGCCATTCATGTGGCAGGAGCCTCCAACACCCTGGCCGATGCCCTGAGCCGGATAGGGGCTGCATCTCACGAATGGTCTCTCCTGCCGGAGGTAGTACAAGATCTGTTCTCCCACTGGGGCACACCTCAGGTGGACCTGTTTGCCTCAAGGGAGAACGCGTAGCTGAGGCTGTTTCATGCCCGCCCCCCTCAGCAGGGCTCACTGCAGGGGGGTGCCTTCTCGAGGCTGTGGACCCCGGGCCTCTTCTACGCCTTTCCCCCATTTCCCTTGATTCACAAGGTGCTTCTCAAAGCAAGGAGGGACAAGGCGCAGGTGATCCTGATAGCCCCAGACTGGCCCCGCCAGTTCTGGTACCCAGATCTCCTCAGCCTCAGCTCCAGGCTCCGAGGCAGCTTCCAGCTCGCCCGGACCTGCTTTCAGTCAATCAGGGAAGGTGTTCCATCCGGACCTTCAATCCCTGCACCTGACGGCCTGGTTCCTGAGCGGCTAGAGTTCCAGGCCTTGGGTCTTTCCGACGAGGTCCTCAATGTTGTTGAGGCGTCCTGTAAGGAGTCGACCAGAAAATGCTATGCCTTCAAGTGGAAGAGATTCTCCATTTGGTGTCAGGGCAAGGGCTTGGACCCTTCCTCCTGTTCTGTGGCAAGCATTTTGGACTATTTATGGTCCCTTTCTAGTCAAGGGCTTAGGTCGACGACCCTAAAGGTGCACCTGGCAGCCATCTCTGCTTACCGGGCGCGGGCCGGGAAGCAGTCGGTGGCGCAGGAAAAGGTGGTCGGGCGCTTTTTCAAAGGCCTTGATCACATTTCCCCTCCGGTGTGAGAACCTCCACCTCCATGGGATTTACTGCTGGTACTGGCAAAGCTCATGGGCAAGCCATTCGAACCAATGCACAGGTATGAACTCTCTCACCTGTCGTGGAAGATCGCCTTCTTGGTGGCTATCACGTCAGCCAGAAGGATGGGAGAACTCCAGGCGCTCTGCTTTGAGTCTCCTTACCTGGTCTTCCACAGGGACAAGGTTGTCCTGCGCTTCACCGAAATTCCTTCCAAAGGTGGTGTTGGAGTTTCACCTTAACCAGGTGCTGACTCTGCGGTGTTCTACCCCAATCACACCTCGGAGGTCGAATATAGGCTCCATACTCTGGACCCTAGAAGGCTGCGTTATTATAAGGAGCGCACGGCTGAAATTCGGGAGAGGTTCGCCAGCTGTTTGTCACCTACGCTGAAGCCGCACCTGGCAGACCTGCAGCCAAGCGGACGATAGGCAGGTGGGTCACCTCCTGCATAGATCGCTGCTATAAGTTGGCGGGCATGGAGCCTCCCAGAGGGATAGAGCTCATTCTACCGTCATACTGCTGCATGGTGGCTGCTTCCAGGGACATCCCTATCCAGGAAATCTGCAGGGCTGCTACCTGGAAGTCAGCACACCCTTTATTACCCATTACCACATCGACCTTGAGTCACTTGGGGATGCTAGTTTTGGGGCCTCGGTTCTCCAGTCCTTATTTCCCAAGTAAGTATTGGGTGTGTGCGCCTTGCCTCCCTCCTCCCGGAGAACTGCTAGGAGTCTGCCAGTAAGTGTGGATGAACAACATATCCATGTCCCTAGAAATACATGTTACTCACCTGTAACAGGAGTTCTAGGAATGGTATATATTGTTCATCCACATACCCGACCTCCCGGCTTTGGCACAACCTGAGCTTCCAGCGGGCCAGATCTAGGCGTCATGGGGTGGGCAGGAGTTTTACCACCGGGTGGGTGGGAGGAGCCAGCTTGAAGACCTTCCGGCCAAGATTTAGCGGCAAGGAACCTGCCAATAAGTGTGGATGAACAACATATACCATTCCTAGAACTCCTGTTACAGGTGAGTAACCTGTATTTACTCACCTGTAACAGGAATTCTAGAATGAGCCTCACTCGTATTCATCTCTGACCTCCCGGCCGGCCTTAACCTGGCTTCCAGCGGGCTAGATCTGGCGTCATGGGGCAGAGCCGAGAGTTTTACCACCCAAATGGGTGGGAGGAGCCAGCTTGAAGACCTTCCGGCAAGATTTAAAGCGGCAAGGAACCTGCCAATAAGTGTGGATGAACAACATATACCATCCCTAGAACTCCTGTTACAGGTGAGTAACCTGTATTTACTTACCATAACAGTAGATCTTCAAACAAATCTCCTCCGAGTCTCAGCTCATCCTTCCACCTTCCCAACATTAGGTGGTATTTTCTGGAAGTCCTGCTTGTTTTCAAATATTGTGTATTCTTCCGATGCCGTATGTGGGCTGTAATTGCCGGTTACACCCTCTCTCCCATGGGTGTGGTTCTGTTTCTGGTTCCTTACAGTATAATGCATCACCTAAGCTTGTCTCAGAGAACTGAGGAATGGAGTGGTTGCCTCCGTTATATAGACCGTGTTAACATAGATACATAAATGTTGTCGGCAGATATGGGCCTTTGGCCCACCCGGTTTGCCCTCGAACGCTGGTAGCTGTGCTTCAACGTATGTCATTGTGGGTGGCCCCGGCTGACAAGTTTGAGTGGTGGTGACACCAACTGCTTACAGTTCCACAGGTGTGGCATGATGGAGGGGATTCTCTAAGATCTGCTGCTACAGTAAGTAACTTCTTACTCCTAAGATGAACTCGCATGCAGCAGACACTGCGTACTGCAGGGATAGCTCTATGCACAAAACAAGCTTTAACATGGTGAACACAAAATTTAAATACCTCCTGACCAGGAAGATCAGAAAATGGGCCATGCGGTATGCCACTCACCCCGCTCCACAGGTCTTTCAACGTTACCCCGTGGTGCTCCCTGGAAACCAAGCCTCAGCTTCCGACAGGGGGAACACCCTTGGGGGCAAGCCAGGGAGGAACACCGGGGTAGATAAGTCCCAGGGAATTGATGGGGTTTATCAGTGTCCCCATTCGTGACTGCCCTGTAATGTTCCCTGAATTGGTCAGCCAGGCGTCTGCCAATTTCTCTGATGTTGATAGCTGCAATTTTCCTGCAAATAATACAGTATACTACATTAGTGGAAGTGTTTGAGAACTCTTTGGTGATGTGAAAAACACCTGTGGGACCATGGATTTCAGTGACACTAGAAATAAATTTGCAGGTATGAGAGTTCTGTTGCAAGCCTTGGTACTTGATAGGGAGGAATTTTTAGGAGTATGTAGGCTGCTTCATACAAGGGGATTGTGCAGGTTGGTTGGTTGGCAGAAGGAGGCAATAGGTGGTTTGTAAAGGAAGCTTCAATAATAGGGTCAGTTTGCAGACTAGGGAAATTCCTAATAATACTGTGAAGAGAAGGTGATCTGTGATGGAGGGGTAGCACTAGCAAGAGACACTTTTCTTAAACGAATATTGCCTCTGAGGCAGATGACTTAATCCCACCCTCCGCTGTGTCTCATTGGTTAATACCTTCTGAAGGACGGTAACTAAGGTTGCTGCCTGTTGTTGTTGATTGGTTATTCATGCGGTCTCTAAATGGCCGTCCCACATGTTTTTTTCTTGCTCTGATTGGGTGACTCACAGAAAATGCTGTTATGAACTGGGTTAAAACTGGATTAAAATTTGTATAAATAAAAATTCAAAAACTTTGACAAAAATTTTAGTAATTATTTTTAAATGTGTATCTGTACGTTCAAAAGAAAAAAAGTTCCTACTGTGTGGGTTTTGAGTGACCAATAGGTGGCACTGTTGCTTTGCATAGGAGCTCAAAGTATTAACCTTTTTTTTTTTTTTTTTTTTGTTGTTAAGACAAGACATTGGGTACTGTAGGTGGTAGTTCAATTTGATCGAGGTACAGTATTTCTATTTTAAAAAGTATTCAGTGCTTACTAGTGTTTGAAAAACTGCCATCCTTGCTGAAAGTTGCCGGTGGAACTGCCACTCACTCCATTCTACCCAAAAGAGCGGAAACCATCGCCAGAGCCACCATTTGTTCCCTGCACCCAATGGGTCATAGTCTTTTGTGAGGGGGGGATGTTCACAGACATCCACTTTATTTTTAGGGGTGGCATTTTAGGCAAGCTTAATGCTGCTCCTTGCGTGCTGCTGCTGATATGTACGGGTGGACTGGGCGGTGTTTGAGAGGCAGTCGGTGTGGTTGTGGTGCATAATGAAGGGTTTGTAAGTCACTTGGAGGGAGTTTGACACTAAAGTAAGTTGTTTTTGGCAGTGTGCGGCAGCTGAAGTAAAACCCACTGACCAGCCCACAACTGCCACCAGCTGAGACTTCACCCTGCTGTCCTGTTGCCAAAATATACAGGTGGATGGATCTACAACAGGTAAAGTAACCTGTTGGCTGACACCTTTTCTTACCTGTGATTATGTTGTGGAATTTAATCTCAGGTAAGAAGAAGCCTAAGCCAGTCAGGTTGCTGGATTTTCGGTACCCAGTTCGTAATGAAGTGTATAAAACCCTTTTAACAGGAGCTGCTGCTTTAAGGTCCCTTACCTACACAGTATCACCCAGTATTTCAGTTGTTTAATTTTCATGCATCTCTTTAAATCACCCACTTAACATAGCTGCTGTTTTAAGACCACAGTTTCTGAATAGCCGGTTGAGATGATTGCCCCAGCAATTGGTTATTCATCATCAGCTGATTGCAGGAAATTGAATTTCCTGCAGCTGATATAGTGAAGAGTTAAGGGAAAATTACTGGTGCAGATTGCAGTGAGGATCTAACCATATTCATAGAAAACCTTTGTCTAACAAAACAAAGAACAGAAATGCTACTAATATAACTTACAGTTCAAAGGAACTCCAGGTCTATCAAGTTCCCCCAACCCACCCCCAAATCCCTCTTCATAAACAAGGACCATAGAGTATGCTTTTTAAACATGTGCTATTTTATAATCAGAGCTACTAATCGGTATAGCAGAACTGGTATTATTATTATTTTTATTATTATTTAACTTTACAAGCTACCATTTTTTAAACGGTTCCTTCACATGGCATAATTTAACATAGCTGTGGCATTTTATTTTCAGTGGAGTCTTATTGTACCCCAGTTTTACAGCCTTGTGGAGTGAAGAATAGGGAAGCCAAGAAGCCACTCACAGTGGTGTGAAGAGAACCTTGGATCTTTGTTCACAGTCTTGTGATCATAGGCATATTACCTTACTACAGCCTTAGAGCTGGTTGTGATTTTATCTTTTATTTTCTTTTAGGGGAGTTTTGCGGAAAACCTTGCATTTCTTCTTGAAGCTTTAAAAAAAGGTAAAGAGATTTGACTTTCTTATTTAGTTATTTATTTCCGAAGTTTTACTAGGAAAAGCGTGCTGAGCTGAAACAGCTAGTTTCCAGATATTATTACGAGGGGGCCCAAGGAGAAACGGTACACTAAGAACAAATACAAATACAATTCAATACAATTTAATTCAAATACGTAAGTAAGCAGTATATGCAAGGACACAGATTCTCTAAGTACAGTACACTACAATACATTGAAGTTCTGGAGGATAACATTTGCAATGTGCAGAAGGCAATACTGAGTTTAGGGAAGGGGACCAATGGTTGTGGGAAAGGAATGGGCGAAACTGGGACTGCATTAGTGTAAGTGCTGGGTGAAAAGGGGAGCGACGGTAGCAGGGGTAGGAGGGTGGAGGGCAAGCAGCCATGGATCCAGTATCGGGGTAGAAGCAGGCTTGAGTAGTGATGTCACAGGATAGAGGTGAGTAAATGGTGAGAAATGGCTGAGTGGATGGCAGGGGAAAGAGAACCCCAAAGTTTGGGGAACTGGAAGGAGGAAGAGCAGCTTGATCAGCTGTGGATTGCTTTGAGGGTTGTGTGAGAGCAAGAGGCAGAGTTGCAAAGGGGGTTAGGAAGTTTGGGGTGTGTGTGAGGAAGGAAGCAAGGTAGACAAGGGAGCCAAGCCAACATTTAGAGATGAGGAAGCACAATTGGCAAGGCATCTGGACTGAAGTGAGGTGCCCAGGGAGCAGTTGGTAGGTGTGGGAGTGGACTTAGCAGCAGCACTGTGTAGTATGTCACCATAGTCGAAGGTGAGTAGTGTCATCTTCAGGACACTCTTGCTACGAGCAGGGAGTGGGATGCATCCTTTATTCTGATATAGCATACCAAATTTCAGGTGAAACTTCTGGTGGATGTCATCCGAATGCTCAGAGGAATCTAGGTGCCTGACCAACCAGGACCCCAAGGTACTTAAATGAGGAGACGTACTCGATCAAAGCACCATCAAGAGTATAGGAAGGGAAGGGATATGAGCTGCTAAGTGCAAAAGCTTATACAGGAGGGTGGGACAAATCATTTTGCGGCTGGTGGTCAGTTTGGCCACTAGCTTTCAAAATCAGGTAGCTAAATCAATATATTAGTGGCTATGCTTCGTAAGGGCTGAAAAAACACTTTGTGGGCAGGCAGCCTGTTGGAAGGTAACTTTCCAGATCTAGTAGCCAGACCAAATTGTTTATTGGTCATTGGTCACCTGATTCGTCCCACCATGTCATAAATACTGTTTTTCCTGGCATTGAGGGACAGCTGATTTGCCAGCACCAGTGTTGGATGTTAATGAAGTCCAGTTGGAGCCTGGCGGTGAGGTCAAGGGCAGAGGAGCCAGAGGCAGAGGCAAAACGTACCATTTCATCTCCATACATATGGATGGATGCAGAGGAGCAGGCAGCTAGGAGGTCATTTAGAAAGATGGAGAAGTGTGTGAAGCCAAGGAAGAACCTTGGGTATGCCTGAGCTGATGGGATGTGTGTTTGTGGGGGGGATGATGGAGTCTGCAATCTAAACAGCTTGAGACCTGCCCTCGAGATAGGAGCTGAAACACCCAGTTGAAGAGTCTGTCATACTGCTTTAAGCTTGTCCAGGAGAAGGGAGTGGACAACAGTGTCAAAGGGTTTTGGCAAGTTGACAAAGATGGTGGAGGTGGCCAGGCCCTGAGCCATGCCAGACAAAAAGTCAGTAAGCTGGAAAGGGGAGGTGGAGGTGGAGTGTGGGACTTCCAGAAGCCAGGCTGGTAAGGAGAAAAGAAGGCAGAAGAAACAAGGAAGGGGAAGAGCTGGGATGACAGAAGGTATTCCTGGAAGTGAGGTGGGAGTGGGGAGATATGATAGAAACCTTCACGTGTATTAAGGGCATAAACAAGGTGCAAGTGGGTGACATCTTTCAGTATAGGGGGGTGTACAAGGACAAGGGGGCATGATATGAGATTGGAGGGAGGCAGGATAAAGGAGAATGTGAGGAAGTTTTTCTCTACAGAAAGGGTGGTAGATGCATGGACTAGCCTACCCCAGGGAGTAGTGGGAGCTAGCACATTGGGGGATTCAAACATGCATGGGATAGGCACAAGGGAACTTTAGAGGTAGGTAGGAAAAGCTAAAGCCAATGACCAAGTAGGGTCAGTGACCACTGATGCAAGCAGGGAATACAGGTAGACTGGGTGGGGCCTAGTGGTCCTTATATGTTGTCAAATAGTATGTTACTGTGGAACGTGGCCGAGGTGGGGAGAAGGGAAATAGGGCAGTAGTTGCAAGGAGAGGTGGAATCGCACCCTTTGTTAAGGGGATGACTGTAGCCTGTTTCCAAGATTCTGGGACAGAGACGAAGGAGAAAGAGAGGTTGAGAAGGTAGGTAATGGGTAGTGTAATAGCAGGGGTGGAGAGGTGCAGGAGTTTAGGGTCTAGACCATCATGGTTCACACCCTTGTGGGTGTTTAGAGAGAGAAGGGCCTTAAGGGTTGCAATGGGAATGGTAGGAGAGAAGGAGAAAGGGTGGAGTAGTGAGAGAAGGAGGTGGTTGGAAGGAAGGGGAGAGTAGGGTGTCGGCACAGAAGTTGAAGGAGTTGAAAGCTGGGGTGACGGAATAGGAGTAAGACATAGGAGAGCTACACACCTTTAAGACAGGGAGAGGCCACTGAGTTGGCAAGAGAAAAGGGCATGGATTACCTTCCAGAACTTGGAGGGATGATTAAGGTTGATCTTCTTTGAGGATATCTCTTTGATCAGGCCACATCTATGGAACTATAGCCACCAGGCGCTAAGGCCATATGGAAACCTATTGCTACCAATCTGTGAGGGACTGCCCACAACAATGTCAGAAGTCGATGTCCAACTGTATAAATACATGGGCGGCCCCACTCCCTTCTCAGTTCTTTTTCCGCCATTGACTATACTCATGTGGACTCCACGGAGAACGTCGTTGCTATAGTCAACCACCAAATTCTTATCTTTATAATTTTTTCTCACCCTAGTTTGCCATCACTTTACTTCAAAGTGATGGCATGTCGTGATGTTTGTCAAGAATGAAAAATGCCGCAATACTCTTCCATTATTGAGAGTGCCATAGAAAAATCTACTCCAGTGACAAGCACAACATCTGTGTTTGCTGTCCCGGACTGGGCCACGACATTAAGGCAGATGGTGACGCTATCAGAAGGCCCTGAAAACCTTCTTTCATGAGCAACAGGTAGCCAAAATGGAGAGAGAGTTCCATGGAATGAGCTCCACCCCATCGCAGGCCTATTCCTTGGGCTCGCAACCCCCCCAAAGCCTGGGAAAAGTTCTGAGGAAAGCATGGATAACAAGAGATGAAACAGACCAAGGATAACCCCCCCCCCCCGGTGCATTCCCAGTTGTCGTGATCCTTCAGCGTTGACTGCTGGCTGCATCGACACCTCCTGCCGCCCAGGCTTCGGCGCCTCCAAGGCCAGCTCTGGCAGTGAGTTCTGCTAGATCTGCCATGGATGGTGAAGGTTTGTCGACGTCGAGCATGCCCTCGTCAATGCAGCAAGCCCTGCCACGCAGACCTTAGAACCCCCAAGGTCAGCTGGCAGTGAGCTCAGCTGGACCCATCTCAACCAGCGGTGGCCCATCGACTTTGGGGCTGCAGCCACCCCCATCACTGCCTCAAGGCACTCCTTTTATGCAGGCTACCATCAATTTCAGACAGTGTTCTCCTCCTTCATGGAGATTATACAGTGCCTTATACCTCCTACTCCAACTCCAGGCCCAATGACACCGGGAACGCAGAGGACAATACCCACCGTCTATGCCTGCTTCGTCAGTGCGCCCTGCACACCCCAGGATGTTGACACCCCCTCTCTGATGCCTTCTGAGCCTGTCAACATGGAGCAGGAGTACAATCCAGGAGTGAGGACTCCACATTGTATACCCCTAAGTCCCCTTGTGAAGACCCCTCTTTCCTCTCTCTGATGGGGCAGCTCCAGGCTGCAATGGGGTTTGATGCTGAGGAGGAGGATATTACTAGGAGGAATTTGGTGGAGTTTCTAGAAATTCTAGGATCTCCATCCCTTATCATCCCTCTTCTGCTGGCTGCACTGGAGGATGCCACCCTGGCCACCTGGCATAGACCCAGCTTGATAAGTGCCATGTCTAGGAAGGCAGACAGGCTGTACCAGGGTCCCTCAGGAAAACCCTTTTTCTCAGGCCAACCTGAGGTTAATTTAGTGGTGATAACGGCAGCCCATGATGGGTCTAAGATGTCTAAGTATCTCAGTTCTCTCCCCCCGTAGGCTCAATTCCGGCCTGCAGGCGAGAGGATTCTGACAAAATGTTAAAGGTGGGTATACTTGAGCCTAACCAGCAATAGACATGCTCTGAAGAGCCATTCTGAAAGACTTATTTCAAAGCATTCAACAGCCAAACAGTTCTGCCAAATATTAATTCATATACTTGGACACAATTCAGTCAAGAGACTGCTTGGAAAATGCGAATATTAAAAGGACTCGGCTCAAAGAACCTTGATGAATGTTGACTGGACATATTTGGCTTAAATTAACTAATGAACTGTGTTAAGACTTCGATAAGCAAAGATTTATTAAAAAAAAAAAAAAAAATACAATTCAGCATTAATCCTGTCACAGGACCGAAACTACAAAATTGCAATCACCCCAGATACTTCAGCCAGTTCACCCTATGAACAAGTTCCTTGAAGACAACCACAACCCTCTGTCACCAAAGACCATCTACTACTACAAACCACAGCCCTCTAACCACAGTTACAGAACTTTCGAACACTTTATCCTAAGCATGCGCAGTGCAAGGTCTTGCTGTCATGAATCTGTTAATTGCGGTTTTGTGGTTAGATCAGGCGTATAATAGTATGAATATGCTGGCTAAGGTTCTGTGGTCGGAAAACCCCAGTACGTAGATTCCAAGACCTTCCAATCAGACAAGGATATCTGCCTGGAGATCCAATTAGGCCAATGAGAGATTGGCAAGTATTTGTTGCTGAACCAATGGGAGACATCACATTAACTGCAATGGAACGGCTCTGCATAAAAGGAGGGTGCTGAGAGAGAAAAAGCTGTATACTGATCTTGCTTCATCTCTTTGCTATACTCCTCAAAAAGAGACATCAGCTGTACTTCACTTTTTGACTCTTAAGATTGTCATTTCTCCAGTTCTGCAAAAGCCTATGGATAATGACAGAGAGAGAAGAGTACATTAAAAACTCCAACATTATATTAACTTTGTTCAAGTTAATTTTGCCTCAGGCTTAAGAAGAAAAAAAAACACTTCAAAACCAAGGAACCAAGAAAAGACGCCGCTCATCCAGCCTCCAATTAAAATCCAGTCTCTGGACAGAAGGGAGAGAAGATTGAAGGACTTCGGCTGAGTATATTTAAAGACTTTTAAGGTGTTCACTTAATGTATGTGTTTTCAGAATCAAGGTCCCATATGGATGCATAAGAATAAAATGCAATACAGTACTGTGTAAAGCTATTATGATCATTTGTTACTAAAGAACTGTGCACGTGTTAATTGAAATGATTCTTGATAGAACACTGCCTTAGACCCAGAGAAAAAGGGACAGATTAAGGCTGAGGTAGTGTCACATCCGGCTTTCGCTGGATGTGACACTACCTCATCTCACCAAAATCCTCAACCTGTCCTTATGCCTGAACCAATTCCCCACGGCTTGGAAGAGAGCAATAATAACCCCTATCCTTAAAGAGTGGTGACCTCTCCTCCACAAGCAATTATAGACCAATATCAATCCTGCTACCCCTTTCTAAGGCCCTTGAAAAAATAGTATCAGATTAACTAACTGACTACCTATCCAAACACGACCTGCTCTGCCACAAACACGGTTTCTGGAGGGGCCACAGCATCTCCACCACCCTCATTGAACTCACTACATTTATTCATGAGGCCCTAGAACAAGGCTCCGTGGCAGGGGCTCACTACGTTGATCTGACCAAGGCATTTGATACCGTCCGTCACGAGCTACTGCTACACACCCTTCCATCCCTTAATTTTGCACCAGAGGTCACTGCCTGATTCAAAGATTATCCCTCAGGTCGAACATAACAAGTCGAAATAAATACAACTATCTCCACTAGCAAACCGGTCCTTACTGGTGTCCCACAAGGGTCTATACTTGGCCCCCTACTCTTCACCGTCTTCCTGAACTCCCACCCTAAATCTTGCAGCGGTCAGATGCTGCTATATGCAGACGATGCAGTAGTCTTTTGGAAACACCCTCATCCAAATTCTCTTCAAACTGCCCTGCAGGGCTTCTTTAGGAAACTAGAAACATGGTTCTCTGAACACCATCTTATAATCAACTACAAGAAAACTAAGTCCATGATCTTTGCCCACTGCCAAAGCCCCCATTGTCACTCACCACTAGTTGTAATGAACACCCATGGCTCAACACTGGAACAGGTCTCATATTTTAAATACCTTGGAGTCACTTTAGACACCTCCCTCTCCCACCACTCTCACATACATGTCTCCTCCTCTATTAACACTAGATTGGGGATCCTTTACAGGCATAAGCACTGCATACCCCCTCAGGCCATGCAACTCGCTGTGTCTTCATCTATTCTATCCTTGGTGGACTACGGAATAGTTATTTATGGGTCAGCTGACCAAACTGCCCTACGCAGCATCAACCTTGCCCTCAGCAAAGCTTGCTGACCAGTCACTGGATGAGACAGGTTAACTCACACGTGAGCTTTATAAACATACAGGCTGGCTAAATTTCCAAGGCAGGCTTAAGTACTATACCTGCCTCCTTGCTAAAAAGATGCAACATAAGCAAGCCCCAATCGGCCTCCACCCGCTTATCCACACTGCCCCCCCCCCCCAATAGGAGGACACAAAGGCACTCTGCTAATCCCACCCTTCTAGTACCCCACTGTAGAACATCTCTTGGACAAAGATCCTTCCACTATCGTGCTCCTCTGTGGCTGAACAGCCTACCGTCCTCCGTCACCTTGGCCCATAGTATCATCCTACTTAAATCTGGTCTCAAAACCCTGCTCCTTGACTCAGCAACCTGTGACTAATTAAACCTCCACAAACATCATCTCCACCCCCTTCTCTGAACCTCATACCAGAGACATACGGTACGCAGGGGCCTACTCTAGCTCAGTAAATATCCTGTAGCTAAAGAATAGTTTGTTAGCCTCGCTCCTATGTCTCTCCTATGTAACCAATCCCCCTGTCTAGATATTACGACTCTGGTTCCCTCAAGATCCTATGGAACTGTTTCCTGTCTTAACTCTGACCCGGGACCTTCTTTATGCTCCCTGTTGATGTAACCCAGAAATTACGCCTAAGCCAGGACTGTATGACCCTGTATTATTACATTATTATTGTATGTGTACTTTTTTTGTGTTTCCTTTGTACTTTTATGTGACATGGAGCCTTTGCAAAAGAGTATGACTCAAAGGTTTGTAATTCTGATTATATTCAAATAAGTAAAATATAAAGATTACCAGTGTGTAGCTGTACAAAGACACAACAGACTGAATTTAGTCCGGTATCCTAGGATTGTTTCAAATGTTATCGTGTTTGCGTTGTCTGTAGTACTAAAAAACAATAAACTGCTTTAATTGCAATTTATATCCAAGAGAAGTGTGATGTCTCGTTTCTTGCCACCACACAAATGAGTGCAATTTATACTTTGCTAACAAACTGCGAAAAGAGATCATTTGTACAGGAGACCAAAAAGTTAATTACTAGCAGTTGTACTCTCACCCCAGATAGTTGAGGAAACTGAACCAAATGGGAAAGAGAACCTTTGCCTCTGCCAGTGGGGCCTTAGAATTGCAAACTACCAGGCCCACAGGTATAGAATTAGGGGCAGGCTAGGTGGGCCTCGCAGTCCTTATCTGCTGTCACCTTCTATGTTTCATATGGTCAGATACCAGAATACTCTCTGGAAAAAGGCTAAACCTGCAGCTCAAGCCCTCCCACAGGGCCCCTTAGAGACAGGAGATGCTCTGGGCCCTTCAGACTAGGGCTGACGTAGGTAAACCTCTTTTAAGATATACCTACGACATTTCAGATGCCTCAGCCAGAGCAGCTGCATCTGGCATCTTCCTCAGAAGGCATTCTTGGCTAAGGGTGTCAGGATTTACTACTGATGTTTAGCAGTCCATTTTAAATGCCCATTTCAGAGGATACAAACACACTGTGGCAGATGTGCAGGATATCCTCAGTGACCTGCAAGCCTCAGGGAGGACTCTAAGCTGTGTCCACTCCCTCTACCACACGCAACACAAAAGTAGGCAGAGATTCCCCTTTCACAGGCCTCTCACAAGCCCAGGTCAGGGGCCAGACAGCAGGGTAAAAGCAGAACAAGGTCAGCTTTGTCAACCCCAGCCTCTTCCACAGTTGCACAGCCCAAAGCCCCCAGAGGTGGGTATGCGGCTCCAGCCACCAGACCTGCTTCTGCATGACTCCTTGCTGGATCCCCTCCCCCTCCAGTACTGAACCAGGAGGTGGTGGTAAGGGGTAGTTTTTCCTTCCACCTAGAGCAGTGGAGGGACCTTATTACAGGTGCTTGGGTCCTGCAACTAATAGAACAGAGCCGTACTCTAGAACTTTTGGAGTTGCCTCCAGACCTGCCACCCATACCCCCAACTTATACTCCAGATCACATGCCAGTACTGCTAGAGGAAACATGTACACTGCTACACAAAAGGGCAATAGAATCAGTTCCTTGGCAACAAAGGAGCATAGGGTTCTACTCATTTATCTCTTGTTCCCCAATCCACAGGGGACTTAGGCCCATTCTAGACCTGAGAAATCTGAACTTCTACATCTGGTACAGGAAGTTCAGAATGGTCACCCTGTAGGGCTTGCTGCAACTCCTGAAACAAGCGGACTGGATATGCTCCATGGACATGCAGGATGCTTACCTGCATATCAAGATTTGTCCCTCTCACATAAGGTACCTAAGGTTTTGGTTCTAGTGGAGCACTACCAGTTCAGGGTATTGCCATTTGGCTTGTCATCTGCGCCACAAGTATGTATCAAATGCTTGGCAGTTGTGGCAGCAGCTCTCAGGAGAGAGGGACTGTGTTTTTTTCCCTGCCTAGATGACTGGTTGCTCAAGGCTCAGTCCAAGGAGCAACTGTCTCAGACCCTAGCACATACCAGGCAGCTGTTCAATGCCCTGGGGATCACTGTCAGACCATGTCAGTCTTGACCCCTTGTCAGCGGCTCCAGTACGTATGGGCAGTTCTGGACACTGCCTAAGGCTTAGCCTCCCTGCCTCGGGACAGGGCAGAATGCCTCATAGCTCAGGCCCAGCTAATTCCTCAGAGCTGGTATGTCATGGCCAGGACATTCCTGAGACTATTGGGTCTGATGGCAGCAGCCATTGCCATGGTACCTCTGACACAACTGCATATAAGGATCCCCCAGAAAACTTTGAAGGTCCAGTGGGATCAGTGCACCAACGATCTGGAACAGATTCTTGTAACTTCTGTTCTCAAGGTGCTGCAGTGGTGAATGCAGCACAGCAGCTTACAAAAAGGGGTTCCCTTCCTCATTCTGTCCCCTCGGCAGATTACCACCTCATGCTTCGGGGTTGGGCTTGGGAGCACATCTGGGCCCTCTCCAGACACAAGGAATCTGGACCAAAGTGGAGCGCCTCCTCCATATAAATGTTCTAGAGATATAGGGCTGTTTTGTATGCTTTGCAAGCCTTCCAGAACCACCTGTCCCCAGGTCCTCTGCTGGTGCAGATGGACAATATCAGTGTGGTATATTACATAAACAAGCAAGGAGGGACTCATTCTTATCCCTTGTGCAGGAAGGCGATGAGATTTTGGTACTGGGCTCTAGAACTGTCTGCCAGGACATTTTGGGCACCTGGAACATGAATGGCCGACAGGCTAAGTAGGTTGCAGTCCAGAATGCACGAGTGGGAACTGCTGACCTCCGTAGCAAAAGACCTGTTCGACAGGTGGGGACGTCCAGAGTTGGACAGTTTTGCGTCGCCACTCAGCACAAAACTGCTGCTTTTCTACTCACTCAATTCAGGGCCTGGCATTTTCTGGTGCAACACATTGTCCCTCTTGGAAAGTGAGGATCTTCATCGGGGTATCTTAAGTCATCAGGTCATACATATGGAACTTCACTGTCAGTGAAGCAGGATCCACACATAAGATTTGCAGCAGTATAACTGGAGTTGCCCACACTGACTTTGTCTACCAATGTCACTGATCCTATAAGGGCGTGAGCGGACCCACTCCCTCCTCACTTCTTTCCGGCCATTAACTCTATTTGCATAGGTCTCCACGTAAGCTCCTATGCAGTTTTGCACAATTTTTGCCTATGGCTTTTTTCATACTTAGCCTTTTAGAATCTCTTTTTTTAGAGAGTCCTTTATTTTGTTTGTCGAGAGTTAATACTTTGACTTCTCTCTTCCTGTGCTGCTGCTGCAGAAAGAAGATTGACTCTACAGACGAACGGTCACTCTGTGTCTTGGGCCTGACCACAGCGTCTCAGACTGTGAGCTCTGCCAGAAATTTAATTGAACCACCCTCAGGTGTTAAAGTCCTGTCTTTAAACATCAATGGGATCAACAATCCTATGAATCGTTCCAGACTCCTTCAGTATATAGAGACAAGAGGTGGATCTGATTTGTCTGCAGGAGAACCATCTTTCTGCAGGGGAACACTTAAAGTTGTCCCCGGGAGGTTGGTATTCTATAATTTCCTCCTCTTGTAATGCCGGAAAGAGCAGAGGGATGGCAATTATGGTCCCGTCTGCAACACCTTATGTGGCAGAACAGGAAGTAGTAGACCCAAATGGATACTTTGTGATCTCACAGGGGAGGATGTTTGGAACTGAAGTGACCTTTGCAAATGTGTACTCCTCCCAGCTTCACCCCCACAAGGCTAAGGCATTTTTTTTAATAGGCTGTTGGATTTACAGAAGGGGATTCTGATACTTCGTGGTGATTTTAATGTAACAATATTCCCCTCACTAGATACATCCCACCCCCAGAGACATGGAATCACACCTACCTAGAAGCTACTTAAGGCTCAGTTGCTGGCACTTGGGCTAGTAGATGTCTGGAGAAATTGTATCCGTCGAGGGGGTTTTACATATGTCTCCCCGGATTCCATCCCTCCCGAATAGACTACTACTTTGTTTCCATAGAACATGCAGATCAGGTTAAGGATTTGACTCTAAATGCCAAGTTTTGTCAGGCCACACTCCCCTCCTGTTAAAAATAGATATAGGAAAGCCTCGGAAATCTTTGTGGTGCCTAAACCTCCTGCTTCTTAAGGATCAGGAGTTCTGCAGTAGGATGGCACTGCAAATACCCCAGATTATACAGGATAACCTATCCCATGAAATGCCCTTGGTACTAATATAGGACACCTTGAAGGCAGTAGTCTGGGGTGAAATTATAGCCTACTTCTCTTGGCCCAATTTGCACAATTACAAACTCACTTAAGCAAACTGCAGCAGAAAGGGAGGCGAGAGGGTAGAGTAGACTCACGAGAGGAAATTCGCTCCCTGCAGTCGGAACTCCAAGATATTTTGGACCAAAAGGTCCAGACTTCCTATATCTATCTGAAGAAATCTTCTTATGAAGGAGGTTCTAGAGGGACTAGAAGTTTAGCAAAATCTTTTAGATGGGTCAGGTAGGCTGCCTGTATTCCCACAATAAAAAACCCTCAGACAGGAGGAATTGCCCGGACTACCCCCAAGATACTGGACATATTTTGACAGTTTTATCAAACATTATATGCTGATCCATCTCTCTTCTCTGCCCCCGGATGATCAGATCCAGGCTTTCCTGGCCTCCCTCCCTATTCTGAACTTGTCCCAATAACAGCGGGACTCCCCATTATGTTCTATATCCAAGAAAGAGATTAAAAGTGTTGTCTAGAGATAGTACCCTGAAATGCCTGGGGCTCGATTGGTTTCCCATTGAATGGTATAAGGCTTTCCTACCTCACTTGCTGCCTCACATGTGAGGAGCATTCTTAGAGGTACAGGATGGTATCCCGCCTCCTACATCATGGGTCATATGCAGCATTGTCTGCCGTCCTAAAGTCAGGGAAGGATCCTCCAATCAGTAGATGCTTATAGGCCAATTTCAGTCTTAAACTGTGATTATAAATTTTATATGGCTATTTGGGGCCCTGCGATTGGAGGGTGTGCTCACAGAAGTAATCCACATGGACCAAGCAGGTTTTCTGAAATTTAGAAAGACCTCTGACAACACCCGCAGAATTATCCACCTTATAGATTATATAACTAGAAGGTTATTACCATCCACCTTCATGGGCCTTGATGCCTTCGAGGCCTTTGATCGAGTAGTATGGGGGTTTCTGTGGAGAGTCCTACCCGCTTTTGGCTTTCCAGACGAGATGATAGTTTGGTTAAGAAACATATACAACTCTCCCGCAGCTTATATTGGGGTAAATGGAACTATCTCAGCCCCATTGGTTTTGGAAAGGGGCACTCGTCGGGGCTGTCCCCTTTCCCCTCTTCTTTTTGCTTTATATATTGAGCCCCTCGCTCTAGCACTTAGATCAGGGGAGGTTAGGGGCGTTAGAGTGGGCGAGGGGAATATAAATTAGCTCTGTATGTGGATGACATTCTACTCACTCTCTCGGATCCAGAACAGACACTCCCTGCAGCATGGAGAATACTGGGAGAGTTTGCTGAGGTCTTGGGTTACATGATTAATTTGGCTAAGACTTAGGTCTTGACATTGAACTTTGCCCCATCCCCAGACTTGAAGAATTTACTATGGTTTAAATGGAGAAGTATGAAAATTAAATACTTGGGGATTACGTGACCCCAAAAGTTGCAGAATTTATTCTTAATAAATTATGAACCCCTAACACAAAATATAGAGGCTGACATCCACAGATGGGCACAATTACGGCTTCCCTTTTATGCTAGAATAGGTACAGTTGGGACTAATGTTTTACCCGAATGCTATACCCGTTTCAGAAAATTCCCATGTTTCTCCCGGTCTCATATTTTACCTCATGCAATAGAATGTTAGCAAGATTTACTTGGGCAGGTCGTAAACCTCGTATTAGATGGTCTATCCTCCAGTTTCTCAAAGATAAAGGTGGGTTATATCTCCCTAATGTACTACATTATGCTTATGCTGTGTTTGTGGGGATTATTTTGAGCTGGCTGAACCCAAATTGTAAAGCAATATGGAAACAAATTGAATGTGTACTCAATGAGATACAAGATATGATTACAGTTGATATTTGCCCCTTTTTCTTCTCTACCTAGGCTAGTTGGATACTATCTGGGGATGCAGGACATGTTACAGATCTGGTTTAGAATTAGATCTCTCCCCTCATTATCCCCCGTTTTATATTTCTTATGGCTACTTAATTCTGAGACCGAATTTCTACCAGCTAGAATTAATCATACATTTCAATGGTGGCATCAGATGGGTCTTGTATTTATTATTCGTTTTATTTATTTATTTATTTATTTATTTTTGCTCCCCCAGCTCCGGGCCGGCCGCTCCTTCAGGCCTTCCTATGCTCCCCACTACCACACTGCCTCGATGCAGCCACCCATCGCCCCATATTGTAGCCCCCAACCCAGATGTAACCCTTCGCCAGGCAGGTCCCTCTCAGACGAGGGGGAAGGCACCGGTGGGACGGTCAGCGCAATTCTTGGACTGGGTGCTACTGGAGTAGTCCGTGCACTGCTCAAGTTCCCACGGGAGCTGGCGACCGACATCTGGTCGACCCGTGGGCTCTTTTCCCATTGCTGCCGGGGCATGGCGTACCACTAACGCGTAGGCGACGTAGATGTTCACCACGCCCCCATTAGTTAGTGGGACCCCACGCATTGCCGTGCCTCCGCCAGGTGTCAGCAAGCACTGTGTCGCTTCCCTGTCCTTCCTCCGAGAGAAGGCGAGCAGTCATCTGACGCTCAAGCCTCCTCTCCCCGGCTGGCCCTCCAGTACCTGGGTACATTCCTGAACTCTGGTCGCTGGTGTCGCAAGCGGAAATCCAGCCACTGCGCCGACGGCCAGCTCTCATTTATTTTTAGATGCCAATGGTACCATTCCATTTACTCAGTTACAGGCTAAGTATGGACTGACCAATAGAGAGTACTTCAGGTACATGCAAGGCCAGACTTTTTTGATACATAAAGATCCCAAGAGGAACTGCCTCCCAGATCCCATGCTGCTCCTATTAAATATGTTCATGACTACCCTTAGAGAATTTGTGTGGCAACGTGTAATTGGGCTTTTATACATGGGGCTTGGGAAATATTTTTCGGATTTATCCAGGGGGATTCTGGTGGCCTGGAACAGAGAATTACCGGACCCCGGTCCCTTATGAGAGTTAACTGAAGTTTGTTCACAAAGCTATGGGGGTTTCATTAGCACCATATTGGAGGGAATTCGCCTGGAAGGCTCGTTCCCACTTCTTTAATACACTGCAAAATTGGTGTGTTCTCCACACCCCCAAAAAAAATAGGTTGTTGGAGAGACTGTGGAGAGCAGACTGCCTTGCAGTTTCATGTTTTCTGGGCCTGCCTAGTACTGACACTATTTTGGCAGGAGGTGGCATATTCCCTGATTGAATTGCTTGGGCCAGAAGCTGTGCTTACCTGGAGCTAGTCCTTTTAGCAGTTCCACAGGAGGGACTCCGACCCAAAAAGGGTTCACTCCTGTTTACATATCTGCTGGCAGCTAAGAATGCAATTACTCGCCTCTGGAGGAATAGTAGCCCCTCGTACAATTCAAGATTGGATGAAAATGACAAAAGTTGTATTATATGGAACAGTTGATAGCTAGATGTAATAACAGAACCACACAATTTGAACCGAGATGGTGCCCTTGGGTATTTTTTTGTTTTGGATAGAGACCCCTCTTTTGTCCCATGTGGAATGCTGGAAGGGATTGGTTGGCGGACTGGTTTTATGGGTGGGGTAAAATACACGGCTTGGATAACCAAGCTAGGGGGAGTGTGTATCCTTTATTTTATTAGCAGGTATTCTTAGCTTTGGATTAACTGAAACACCAATGGTATGTTCCACTAGTGGTAAAGTGGTGTATAGAACATGGTACCCCTTAATGCTTTTTTTTTTTTTAAGATGTATGATTTTATGTATGAAAAATCAATAAAATATATGTATATATTTTTTTAATTATTCTATTTATGCTCCTCCGGATGGGCAGCACATCAAAGCTTTCCCCAGCCCTGTCCCCGAATCGCTGCGCTTACCTTATATCCGGCCGGGAGGCGGAGCCTGTGGGGAGTCGGTCATCATCCTGCTTGCCGGCTTTTTCTGCCTCTGTTTTTTGCCCAGGAGCCCCAGGAATAGGAACGCATGCACGTGAGGCACGCATGCCTACAGCCCCCAAGCGACACCCTATCCCCACCCCATGGCTTCCACACCGCCCCTCTAAGCCTGTGCAGCCCTAGCCTCCACTAGGGGTCACCATTGGCCGAGGGATGCCACATCACCTCCCGGAGAGGAGAGCCTGCCTGCCGGTAGCTCAATCCCGCTCCGCCCACCCCGACCCATTGGCGACCTCGGCCGTTCCTGAACCGGGTTGCCGGCATGCGCGAGGTAAGCCGTCCAGCGCCTCAGGCCTCGGCGCCACCCTTGGATGACGCAGAATGGCTCTCAAAAAAATTCCTAATGGAGCAACAGGTAGCCAGTTCTGGGCAAGGGTTCTCTGGGGTCCCTCTTACCAGTCGCCAGCGATTTTTGTCGTGCTCCCAGGCCACTAAGGCTCGAGATAAGTCCTGGGAGGAGGAGGAGTCATAAAAAGGATCGAGATCGCTCCCCCCAGTGGCGTTCCCACTCCCCAACAGCCTCCTCCTCTTCTTCATCTGGGGTACTCCGTTGGCTGCAGCTGTGCTAGCACCTGCTGCTGTCCAGGTCTCTGTTCCTACCCAACCCCTACCGACAGCGCCGCTGCTGTCAATGATGGGCTTGTCATTGATGGCCTTCCTGTCGAGGTCTGATGTTTCTCCAGGTCCTTGGGCTCTTCTGGCCCGCTGGATGGGTTGTCATGTCCTGCACGGTTGACCCGCGCGCGCCCCCCCCCCGACACAGCATTCCACTGTCATCGACTTTATCAACATTTTGACCAAGTGAACTACAGTCTTGGTCCATCAGTTGGGCACATATAGGCCTACATCGCCTGTGCTGTCAATGGCCCCATTGACGTCGACATCACTTCGGCCTCCGTGGGTTGTAGACAGTCTGTCATTCATCGGACCTTGTGCTGGAGCAGGTCGGCCTCAAGGAGGAGTACCACCATGACCTCTTCTTTCCTGAAGAAGAAGAAGAAGAAGAGGAAGAGTCTCCTTCCCCCGACAGGTCCACTGCCTCCTCAGTGAGCGAGGACTCTGTCAAGCATACTCCTAGGTCTCTTCCAGAGGGCTCTACCTTCTTCAGTGTCATGAAGCAGCTGTCCTCAGCCATGGCCTTCCATACGGAGGAGGATGCCATGATCCTATATTCTCCCACCAAGGTCATTCCTCCTATCCTTCTTGCTCTGAGGAATGCCACCACTGCGGCCTGGCCCAGGCCTGACATGGTGCCAGCTATGCCCCGTAGGGTTAATAACTAGTATCATGCCCCCCCCCAGGGTCTGCTGCATTAGGCTGCCTAACCTGAAACTGATTCTGGGGTCGTTAAGCCAGCTCATGATGGGTTGAAGGTGCTCAAGCACCTCAGTTCCCTACGCCCTGACAGAGAATCCTGCAGAATTGATCTCTGCGGTAAGAGGGTCAGTGTCTCCTCCCACTTAGGGCTGAGAAACGGACTTTGACGGCAGATAATGACCGCTGGGCCCACCTAGTTTGCCCATTTCCCTACCTAATGGATAAGCTGCAGGTCCTAGTTAACCCAACAGCCTACTTCCCCGTACCCCCATCTAGAATTGCCTTATGTCTGTCCCATGCATTCTTTGTTGTTATAATTTTTATTCAAAAAGAAAACAATTTTCATAACTGGGGGGGAGGGGGTACAGAAGAAAAAAGGGAAGGGGGGCGGGGAAAGGAAACACGGTCACAGTCCCTGGAATATTTAGATTACTTAGGGTTACATAGCAAATCAATTAACAACATAGCATCATAATTGCATTACGTACAGTGTCTTAGTGAAGGACAACAGGAAAATAGAAAAACCATACAGGAAAAAGAATTAAAATATCGAACTATAAATAAATAATTTCATAAGGCAAGGTTGCTATAAAAACTTATAAAACATATACTGCAGATTCTGACTGATACATAATTAATTTGGTTGCATTGCACAGTTGAACCAAGCCCCTACTCTTAACACCTGGGCATTTAGCCCTATCAGTTAAATTGTTCAGGGTTGAACTCTGGGTTTCTTGTCCCTTAATATCCCCTCTTTCCATGGCATTCTTTTATGGGACAAAGGGGGGATCCTTGGACGTAATGTAAAGTACCCATCTAGACCATTTCACTGTAAATAAATCAATTTTTATCGTTTAGATGGTAAGAGATTCTTTCTTATCTATAAATCCGAGTAACAGTCTCCCTCCACTGCAACACGGTGGGGATACTGGGGGTAAGCCAGTGTCGTGTCAGGGCCTTTTTGGCCGCTAGCAATGAAGCCCCTAAAAGATATTGTGTAAGTGGTTCCCTACACTCCAGGGGAAAGATATGGAGGATAAATAAATCTGCAGATAAGATGAGTGAGATATCAAAGAGGGATCTTAGTTCCAACTGTAATGAAGTCAGAAAGCCCCTGATTGTGTAGGGGTAAAGTGCTGTCACTATAGGGGTACGGAAGAACCTGGTCAGTATATGCCAAGAAAACGGCCTCCCTCCATTTATCACATATACCCTCATTATTCACTCCCAGGGTTTCCTCGAGTACCTTATACAAAACAGAAACCATATGGGGTGTATTGCCAGCTTATATACATCGTTGGATGCAGGAAATCAGTGGGGAAGAGCATTCAAATTGTCGTATCCGATTAGGTAAAGAGTAAAAACCAAAGTGTCTTTGTTGCAAATATCTGTAAAAATCTTGACGTCTCAGACTGTGTATTTGGCTTAAACTCAAGAAGGATTTAAACTCAGCCCCACTTAAAATTGAGTAAGATTAGTGAGCCCCAAATGTTCCCAAGTGGCGAATGTGTGATCATATAATGCTGGATGGAAATCCTCCAGTAGGGTAATAGGGCAGATGAGTGGGAGAAATGGGGAAAGAGATAAATATCTACGTATGGCACTCCAAACTCGGACCCCTCTAAGCATCCTTAGTCTCCACCGACACAGTTTATGGGGAGGTTGGGTGCCACAGGAGGGGCAGGCCACCACTAGTGAAACCGGGATAGACTGTAGAGAGTATATCTCTTAGGGTCTAAGAAAAAAACATCTTTGGCAAAAGTGCCCGGCTCACCCAGGGGTAAGCAGTATATATCCAGGGAGCAGAAGCACTTTCAGTTAACTTTGGGCAAGCATTAATATTCTGTTGGAGTCAGACTAAAGATAAAAGGATGCCAACAGTCTTGACTGAGAGATGTTCGATCAGGACCTCTTATATGGTCGGCCAAAAGCCCTCCATCCTCTTCCCCCGCCCACACAATATGCCCCATCAAGTACCCCCGCCCCAGTACCCACTTACCCCTCGAGTCTGCACTGGCAAGAGTCCTGCCAGGAGGCCCACTAAAGTGTCCCTGACAAAGTACTCCCTCCAACTTCTCCTGATGAGGGGATGTACAACCCTTGCGCCTCCGGAGGGGGTAGAGCATCAGCAGGGAGAGAACCCCCTTCACAACTAGTGGGGGGAAAAAAGAACCCCTGCAACAGGAAGAGGGAGACATCAGGGAGAAGCAGGGCCGTCCAGGACATTCATGGGGGGAGATGGAACTAGTGGAGAGGAGACAAGCAGGGCGGCCCACCTGAAAAACAGTTAAGTAACACTAAAAAAAAATGCCTGCAGTGGTCCTTTTATTTAGTTTCCTGGGTGTTCTGCGATACTCCTGGCTGCCTCGCAGTCTGCTTCTTCAGGTTGTTGACAGTCTGCTGCACCACCTTGACTCCTTCTAATCTGCATTGCTCTCTCGAGGTCTCCTGAGACCATAGTTTCTGCGCCAGTTTGGTTGCGAGTGTTGTGCCTGGTTGCTTGGGGTATATCGATCCTCATTTTAACCAGTTCCTTAGCAGCCTCTTTAGCTGACTCAAAAGTCTTGGGGGCCTTCATTTAAATTGACCACCAGTTTGGCCGGATATGGAGTATGGAATTTCAGCTTAGCTTCTTTAAGTTTTTTTAAGATTGGAGTGTATGCGCGTCGTCTAAGGGCAATTGAAGTCGGATAGTCATTATCGACATAAATTCTCGGACCTTGTTGTGTTAGGTCCCCCTGTTGCCATGCTTTATGTAGTACCATCTCTTTCTCGGTGTATCTGAGGAAACTGACCAGGAGGGCGTGTGGGCGGTTGCCAAGCTTTGGGGCCAGGGTTTGATGTACATGATCCATCTCTAGGGTCACATCATCAGGTAGGTCTAACTTGGATCGTAAAAACTGCTGTAAAAATTGTATTGGATTAGAACCTTCAACTCCTTCTGAGAAACCATTAATCCTCAGATTGTTTCTCTTCTTCCGAGCCTCCAAATCTTCTACCCTTTCTTGCAGGCCCTGAGTAGCATGGTAGAGGTGCATTATGGCGCGCTCTGCACAATCTAAGCGCGCATCCGTGTTTGTGGCCTGCTCCTCGATATCCTCGAGTCTTTTCTCTATTTCCCCCAAGTCAGTGTGCAGCGTTGAAAATGTGGAGCGGGTCTCCTTCCTAACATCCCGCAGTTCCTGAAGTATAGCATCCATCTGCCTTGCCATATTACTAGGAGCTTTATTTAGTTCCTCTGCCGAAAACTCACTTCTGCTGCAGGTCTGGGAGCTATCACTGTCCGAGTAAATACAGTCTGTATCCGCGCTATCCAGTGCCAGTTTCCGAGAGTCCAAACCTTTTTTAGGCATCCTTAGGTGGAATTTAACAGTTTTGCCCAGTGTTTTTAGTTAATCCGATAAATTTGGGGTGTTTTAAAGCCTAGTGGAGCTGGAGCTGAGAAATCATGCGGCCATCGCAGGCGTGACGTCACCAGAAGTCTTTGTCCCATGCATTCTTGAATTCCCCCATGTTTTTCATCCCACGACCCCCTCAGGAAGGCCGTTCCATGCATCTACCACCCTCTCCGTGAAAAACACTTCCTCACGTTGCCCTTGAGCCGTCTCCCCTCTATCTTCAAATTGTGCCTCCTTGTTCATGCACATCTTTTTCTGAAAGATGCTACCCTCTTGGACTTTGATTCCCTTGAGGTACTTGAAAGTTTCTGTCATGTCCCCCCTCTGCCTAGTTTCTTCAAGGGTATACATGTTAAGCTCCTTTAGTCTCTCCTTGTATGGCTTCTGGTGCAGACCCTGCACCATTTTAGTTGCACTCCTCTGGACTGCCTCCATGCTGTCTGTCTGTCCTTCAGATCTGCTGACACTCATACACTGACTGGCGAACCCCCCCCCTCGCTCCACCCTTTTCCGGCCAGTCTGGGTACTCTCGCCATTTCCCTAAAATATGGAAAACTCTACCTCCCCAAATCCGACACTCCTCCTCCCTCTATTCCATCAACACTGCCCTCTCCAACTATCTTGCTCTTAACTGTTCCTGTTATGACCTACCTTAATTTCTTTCGTCTTGCTCCTTACAGTTCATCCCCCTTTCGGAATTGACCCAATGCCTATATCGACTCTACTGCTCTATTGATCCTAGCCCCTCCTAGGTGCTAGTTCTCATACCTTTCTCCCTTCCCCTACTCTCTCCTCCTTTTTCCCTAGCCTTCTCACACCCCTTGCAGGGTTCTCAGCATACTAAAGGGGTCCTATAGTGCCTAGGCTTGCCACCTTTTGTTCCCCCATCTGCCTTCCAAGTCCCTTTGCAGGATCCCCAGCATCTTGGAGGATTCCTTGGATCAGGCCCCATCCCTTCCAAGGTGTTATTTTTCATTCCCTCCTCTCACTATCCTCTACCAACTACTGTGCCTAACACATGAGGAGGGTTTGCACCATCGAACTTCCCTGCCCCCTTGCAGGGTTCCTCGCATTCTGAAGGGTTCTCTTTTTGGGTCCAGTCTTATTTCCCCTCCTTGGTGTTAATCACACTTACTCCCTCCCTCTCTCCCTCTCTAATCCCTACTCCAGTCCCCTGTCCCCTTGCAGGGTTCCCGGCATCCTGAAGTGGTCTCTCCTGGACATGACTGTGCACTGTCATTTCATCCTCTCTCTCTCTCCTTCACCCCTTATTTCACAATAGTACTTGTTCACTTATTGTGTATTGATGTGCATATGCAGCCCATGATGCTTTGCATTATGGGGGCATGTGTGGTTTTGTATTTCATTGAAACTTGGCTTACCAGCCAGTGCCCTTTTGGGTAACCCTTGCCTTGGTGCTTGCGTACTAAGGTTCTTTGTCTTTTATTTTTATTGGGATCACCACAACGCAACCCAGATAGACCAACTTAGGGTAGCTGGTTCATCCCACTGGGGTTTCATACAGACTAGGCACACTGATGAGTCCTGGTAGGATGAAACACGTGTCTGTGTCTTCTGTTGGCATCCTTTGCATACCGTGAGAGGCTTTTCGGCACCATGCAGTTCTGCTTAAAGTTGAACCAGCATAATATTTTGTGGTGATTTGCATATGCAGCCCACGATGCTTTGCATTATGGGGGTATGTGTGAACTTGTTCACTTACCATTGCACTTAATTGTTCTCACAAATTACAAATGTATGAAACACTGTTTATAACAACTGCCTTAATTATATGCTATGTTGATCTTTGTAACTTGAATGTAAAATGTCTCATCCCAATTGTACCCCCCCAAGGTTGCACCAGGAGATGAGCAACCTGCTGCTCAATATGCCTTCCTGGTGAAACATTTCAATAAATAAATAAAATAAAAATATTTCCTTGCGGAGATGGGGTATCTAGAACTGTGCACTCAGTACTCCAGATGGGCCCTCATCAACTGTCTGTATAGAGGGATAACAACTTCCTGTTTTCTACTGGTGATTACTCTTCCTGTGCATCCCAGTATGCCCCCAGTCCTCCTTACTGCCTTCTCATATTGCTTGCCTACCTTTAGATCATTTGATATGACTACCCCCAGGTCCCTTTCCATTTTGTTGTTGTTAGTACCCGTGTACTCTTCCTTTGGGTTTTTTCCTCCCAGGTGCATTACTTTGCACTTGTTTGCATTGACTCTTAGCTGCCATACTTTTGACCATTCCTCCAACCTTGCCAAGTCCTTTCTCCTCCTTTCCACCCCCCGTGTATCGACCCTGTTGCAGGTCTTTGTCGTCTGCAAAGAGGCATACTTTTCCTTCCAGTCCCTCTGCAATGTCGCTTGTAAAGACATTCAAGAGAACTGGTCCCAGTACTGAACCCTACAGTACCCCGCTATTAGCCCCCCTTTCTTCGGAGTGGATGCCATTTACTATTACCCTCTGCGTTCTATTTTCCAGCCAGTGTTTTTGCCCAGGCTACCACCCTGGGACCCACTCCCAGGCTGACTAACTTGTTTGTTAATCTTTCGTGTGGGACTGTGTCAAATACCTTGCTAAAATCTAGGTAGGCCATGTCCACAGCCCCTCCCATGTCTACTTCTTTGGTCACCCAGTCAAAGAAATCAATTAGATTCGTCTGACATGACCTTCCCGCTGTGAATCCATGCTGCCTTGGGTCCTGTGCCCTCTACAGTTCTTTCTTTCAGAAGTGATTCCATCATTTTCCCTACCACTGTAGTCAAACTAACAGATCTGTAGTTTACTGCTTCTGCCTTGCTCCCACTTTTGTGAAGAGGAATCACATCCACCCTCCTCCAGTCCTCGAGTACCACACCATCCTCCCATGATTTGTTAAAAAGGGTAGTCAGTGGTGTCACTAGTTCTCCCCTTAATTCTTTTAGAATTCTGGTGAATCCCGTCAGGCCCCATTGCTTTGTCCTCTTTCCATTTTAGGAGTTCTTTCAGGACCCTTTCTTCTGTAACTGGACTGGTTTCGACTTCCAAATCCATCCAGAGTGCTTCTACTGTTTGGTTTAGGTACCCCCTTCTTTTGTGAATACTGTGCAGAAGTATTCAGTATCCCTGCTTTTTCACCGTCACCCTCTGCCCACCCGTCCTTCCCCTTTATTAAGTCTCACTATCCCTCCCTTGGTCTTGCTTCACTCCCTAATGTAGCTATTAAAGGTTTTCTGGGATCGTGGATGTGTTATTCATCCACACTCTTTGGCATGTCCCCTTCCACTTTAAATCTTACCAGAAGTCTTCAGGCTGGCTTCTCCCACCCACCCGGGTGGTATAACCATTAGCTCCGCCTCATGACGCCAGATCTTCCTTTCCTCTGAAAGATTCAGGTTGCCTCCCTCGTGCTAAAGCATTTTGTAGGCCCTGGCTTCAAAACCTTCGGTTATTCCAAAAATCGGTCTAGTTCACATTAGCAATCGCGACTCTATTCCTTCAGTTATGGAAGTCAAGTCCCCCCCCCCCAGATTTCATCAGTGCCCTTGCGGCCAGAAGATGTCGTGCACCGATCCCCACACAGCATGCGTTTACTGTCTCTGTGTCGACCATGACACCTCGAAATGCAATCTGTGTCTCGCTTTCCATCCTAACGTCCTCGATGACCGTCTCGCACGCCTGAAGTTGGGGAGGCTGGAGAAACTGAACCCTCTGGTGACATCCAAGGAGGCTCGGTGGGCGGTTTCCAAGGCTGCGGGATCCGCCAAGCAATTGGAACGCATGCAGGTATTCGAAGAGGAAGCAGCATGGGCTGCAGAAACTACTCTGAGCTTTTCTTCGTTCCACTCAAACTGGGCTCCACCTTCTCGGGTTCCTTCTGAGAGTTGTGCCACTCTCTCCCAACCAAGGGAGAGGGTCCTGTGGGCATGCACTTCTCTCGATCCTGTAAGTGGGAGAAGGATCCGGGATAGTCTTTGTCCCGATGGAGACGCTCTTGGGAGCGAGAGAGATCTCGGTCCCAGGAACATGCAGTCTCGACTTAGGTAGAGATTGGTTCTTCGGCCACTGGCTTCTCGACTTGCCATCTGGCCAGTCGACCCAACTCTCGATCAACGATGTGGAAATAGTCATCGACCCAATCGTTCCTTTATCGCCGCCTCTGGTCGACGATTCTCTCCATCAAACTCCAATTCTGACTTTCCCCGATTGGAGACTCAGCTTGCTGGGACTCCCATCGAAGATGTGGTCCCCGACCCTGGGAAATTACCGGTCCTGCCGGTGTCTCCCGAGCGACAGTCAGCCTGTCCAGTCTCGATCGAGGTCTCTGACCCTCTCGACCGAAAGGCAGAGGAAGAGTCATAAATGCTCTAAAAAGAGAGGATGCCATTGGTCATCCTTGTCCTCCTCTGATGAGGAGAGGCTTTGGCGGAAACTTTGTCGGCGCTACGAGGACCTCGTGGCAGCAGCAGATTCTGACTGGGCATAATCCGAATCCGGCTTACACCTCGGCCATTACTTGGCTTTCCCCTCCTAGGCAAAAGCCAACTCCAGAGCCGATGAAGTTGGTTCCCCCGCCCACAGAGCCGGCGAAACCTCCAGTTCGGCCTAAACTGGTCTCTCCACCAATTGTGGTGGAACCACGGCCCAAGCAGCCTGTGGAAGGGGCTCCTTCCAAAAAAGATAGGCCGGACACCGGGTTTCCCCGGCATCTGTTGGTCACTGTCACTCCCAGGCCGACCTCGACGAGTCAAAGGTGACCTGGGCAGTTGACCATTGTATCCGGATTCCTCGGATTCGGATGTGACCGGCCTGCATTCTCATCCCTGGGACAACGAATCGGCCGGTGGGTTAGAGACGGAGGAAGGTCCTTTGTCTTTACAGGGCATTCTTCGCCTCATCTCTGAGTCCACAGGAATGCCCATGGAGCCAATCCAGAAAAAGGTGGAGTACATACGAACATACATACAAACATATGAAGAAGCCAGCAGAAGAAGGCCATTTGGTCTATCAAGTCTGCTCATATTGCAGGGTCCACAGCTTGAGCTAATGTCCCTGCCCTCCCTCCCCACTCCTCCCATCCTCCCTACTCATGATTCTTATCTTCCCTCTATGCCTATCCCAGCCTCTCTTAATCCTGCTCACTGTCTTTAACGATAATCCTCTTCCGCAGCGTGATTCTATGTGTCCACCACCCTTTCTGTGAAGAAGTGTTTCTGACATCCCTCCTAAGCCTCCCACCTCCAGCTTAAGACTGTGTCCCCTCGTGATATGGTTGCCACTCAGCTTAAATAGACTTTTCTTATCAACATTATTTATCCCTTCCAAGTACTTGAAAGTCCCAATCATGTCCTCTCTCTCTCTCTCTCTCCCGTGTCTTCCAGGGAGTACATGTTCATTGCCCTCAACCTCTCCTCGTATGCCTTGCCCTGCTGACCAGCTGTCATCTTTGTAGCCCTCCTCTGTACCTTGTCCTTTTTGAGGTGTGGACACCAGTACTGAACTCCATACTCTAGATGCGGCCTTACCAGTGACCTGTACAAGGGCATTATAACTTCCTCTCGTCTACTACTTATCCCCCTAGCTATGCATCCCAGCATCTTGTATGCCTTTGCTGCTGCTTTCCTGTACTGCGTGGAGTGCTTCAGGTCACTAGTGATCATCACTCCCAGGTCCTTCTCCTCCTCTGCAGCTACTCGGACTCCACCCAGGTAATACTCTGTCCTGGGATTCTTGGCTCCAATATGCATAACTTTGCATTTTTTGGCATTAAAGCCAAGCTGCCAAATCCTGGACCACCTCCCCAGCTTTTCCAGATCTTCCTGCAGATCCTGTATCCCTTCAGCTGTGTCCACTCTCCCACAGAGCTTCATGTCATCTGCGAATAGGCACATTTTGCCTTTAATGCCATCCCCAATGTCATTGATGAAGACATTGAACGACACCGGCCCCAGCACGGAGCCCTGTGGGACTCCACTGGTTACATCTTTGGTGCCAGATAACTCTTCCCCCCACTACCACTCTCTGGGTTCTGTCCCTCAGCCAGTTTTCCACCCATCTGGCCATCTTCTCCCCAACTGCAAGATCCACCAACTTTCTGGTTAACCTTTTGTGGGGCACTGAGTCAAAGACCTTACTGAAATCAAGATGGAGGATGTCTACTGCTTGGCCCCTGTCTACTGTCTTAGTGACATATTCAAAGAAGTCAATCAGATTTGTTTGACACGATCTCTCTCCCAAATGAACCCATCTCACGGATATCCTCAAGCGAGGCGATACCCTGACTGAGGCCTTTCCGGTGGGTGAGGCCATTGTTAGCCCAGCCTTAGAACTCTGGCAGTGCTCTGCCTCTTGTCCAGCGCCCTCTACCCGCATAGCCCGCAAGTATGCGGTGCCCATGGGGTCCCTTGTGGGGTTCACAGAGCACCCTTCGGCCGAGAGCCTGGTTGACCGCTTCTGTGTTCAGGTGTACTGGCAGTTCTGCCGATACTGACTGACCTCCTGAGAAAGAGTTTAAGCATTTGGACCATTCAGCCAGGAAGATCTTTGCGGCTTCTTCGTCGGGCAAGTTCATCCGTCGTTATGGCACACTTCTCCCATGCCCTCTTGGGGTCTTTGGATGAAGTCCTTCCACATCTCCCCATGGACATGCAGACCACGGTCAAGCAGGTCTGGGATCAGGGCCGAGCTGTTGCCAAACAGCAGCTTCAGACAGCCCTGGACATTGATGATTCCTGTGCCCGTTCGATGGCAGCCGCAGTTGCCTTTCGTCGCAGGGCTTGGCTGAGGCTCTCCTCCTTCCCGGCGGATACTCAGCACAAACTAGCTGATGTGCCTTTCCTAGGGACCGACCTTTTCGGCCCAGGAGTGGCTGGTCACCTTCAGCACATTGAGCAATCCAATGCCACCTTGGACGCTACTTCTGCCAAGGGTTCTTCAGGCAAGAACCAGCAGAAGAAAAAGAAGCCTTTTCGGCACTCTTCCCCTGCGGCTCAGCAGCCCTCCTTTCAAGGAGGACAGCAGCATCAGCAACAGCAGCAGGCTCAAGCTTGGCGACTCTGGCCGAAGCCCGGCACCCCCAGGCCCATAAAGGAGGCCGAGGTTCAGGTCCTGGATTCTCCTCCAAGCCTGCTCAGTGACATCTATCCTTACCTCGACGATTGGCTCCTAGCAGGTTTCACCCAACAGGAGGTAGATAGGTCCAGGGACCTGGCCCTCCAGAACTGCTCCCCACTAGGCCTCCTGATCAACGAGGCCAAGTCAGAACTCATGCCTTCTCAGTTGATGGGCTTCATCGGGGCAGAGCTCGGCTCCCGGCAGACAGGGCGGAGGTTCTCTCCTCCTTTGCCCAGTCATTTCTGGTTGGACAATTGCGCCCTGCCTGGGACTTTCTGTGCCTTCTGGGTTACATGGCGACATGCACCTCTGTGGTCCGTTGGGCCTGGTTGCACTTGCGCCTCCTCCAGTGGAAGCTGGCCCCCAGTGGACTCAGCACCACGGTCATTTTGACCAGCTGATCACTGTAACCAAGAAGATGTGGGACGCTCTCCACTGGTGGACCTCCCCAGACCGGTTGCAAGAAGGGGTCCCATTTGTCTGCCCCGAACCAGCGGTCATCCTTACGACCAATGTGTCTCTCATGGGCTGGGGAGCCCACATGGGAGACAAAAGGGCCCATGGGCTCTGTAGTCCTGATGCCACATCAGCCTGTTGGAATGCAAAGCAGTCAGACTGGCACTGTCAGCTTTCACTCCTCAGCCCCTGAGTCAAGTGGTACAAGTCCAGACGGACAATACCACGACCTTGTGAGCTGTTTGGAGGCAGACCTCCTAGCCATCCATGTGGCAGGAGCCTTAAACCATCTGGCGGATGCTCTCAGCCGCTTAGGCGAGATATCCCACGAGTGGTCTCTCCATCCAGAGATAGCTTATAGTCTGTTCTCCCACTGGGGCAAACCAATGGTGGACCTGTTTGCATCCAAGGACACCACCAAGCTGAGGCTGTTCCATGCCCGCCTCCCTCAGCAGGGCTTGCTGCAGGGGGATGCCTTCTCGAGGCTGTGGACCCCAGGCCTCCTCTACGCCTGCCCTCAATTTCCCTTGATCCACTAAGTGTTTCTCAAGGTGAGGAGGGACAAAGGCGAAGGTGATCCTGGTAGCCCTAGACTGGCTGCGCCAATTCTGGTATCCAAATCTCCTCAGCCTCGGCTGCAGGCCCCCAGAGAGGCTTCCAGCACGCCCAGACCTGATATCTCTCAATCAGGGGAAGGTATTCCATCCAGACCTTCAATCCCTGCACCTCATAGCCTGGTACCTGAACGGCTAGAGTTTCAGGCTTTGGGTCTCTCCGAGGATGTCTTTACTGTGGTGGAGGCATCCAGGAAGGAATCTACCAGGAAATGTTACGCCTTCAAATGGAAACTGTTTTCCTTTTGGTGTCAGGGCAAGGGCCTGGACTCTTTGTCTTGTCCAGTGGCTAACATACTCTACTACCTTTGGTCTCTCTCCAAAGGGGGTCTTAGACCCTTAGGGTGCACTTGGCAGCCATCTCTGCTTACCGGGAATGGGCCAGTCAGCCGATGGCGCAGGAGACAGGGGTCGGGTGCTTTTTCAAGGGCCTGGATCACATATCCCTTCCGGTGCGTGAACCTCCACCTCTGTGGGATCTTCTGCTGGTACTGGCAAAGCTCATGGGCAAGGCATTCGAACCAGTGCACAAGTGTGCCTTGTCACACTTGTCATGGAAGACTGCCTTCTTGGTGGCTATCATGTCTGCCAGGAGGACAGAGGAGCTTCAGGCCCTTTCGGTGGACTCCCCTTATGTGGTCTTCCACAGGGACAAGGTTGTCCTATGCCCCAACCCGAAATTCCTTCCGAAGGTGGTGTCAGAGTTTCACCTTAACGAGGTGTTAACTCTGCCGGTTTACTACTCCAGCTACACCTCCCAGGCTGCGGACGCACAACACCTGGCTTCCAGCGGGCTAAGATCTGGTGTCATGGGGCGGAGCCGAGGGTTATACCACCCGAGTGGGTGGGTTGGAGGAGCCAGCTTGAAGACTTCCAGCAAGATTTAAAGTGGAAGGGGACATGCCAAAGAGTGTGGATGAACAACATATACCACTCCTAGAACTACTGTTACAAGTGAGTAACCTGTTTTCATCCCCCTTCTTAACTGAGTTGGCTATCTTTTCCTTGGTTTGGGCTTTTGCTATTCTGATTTCCCCACTTCCTTCTGCTTTAACTGGTACAGTTCTCTGGCTTGCTTTTTCTTGTTTCCTTATACTTCCTTAATGCTATCTTTTTCTCCCTAACATTCCCCGCCACCTCTTTTGAGAACCATAGTGTTTTTTTTCCTTCGTTTAGTTTTGTTCATTTGCTTCACACAAAGGCTTGTTGCTTCTGTGATGGCAGTTTAGATTTTTCCCCATTGTTCCTCCACCCCTCCTTCTTGCCTGTTTGCCAATTACCTCTGTCATATGGTCAAGTACGAGAATACTATCTGAAAGAAGGGCAAGGCTGCGGCCCAGGCCCGTCCTAATTGTTATCAGAAACAGGAGGTTCTTAAATGCTTGCAGAGTGCTGAGGATATTAGCAAGCATCTCCTAAGTGCCCTCTATAACATTTTGGATACAGGTGCCAGGGCTGCTGCCACAGGCATTTGCCTTTGTGGTCCCTGCTGGCTGAGGGTCTCTGGTTTCCCAACTATTGTCCAGCAAAAGGTGCTTAATGCCCCTTTTAATGGCATCAAGCTGTTTGGTCCAGATGTGCAGAACATCATAAATGAGCTACAGGCATCTGGTATAGCTATTAAGTCTGTGCACTTGCTCTATTATACCCAGCCTAAGAGCAGACAGCACCCCCTTTAACACAAGGTGTCCCACAAATCTGGAGCTGCCTCCCGGCCCCAGAGCAAGAGAAGAAGATCCTCCTCCTGGCCAGTTCCTTCCTCCAGCACCTTCTGCTTGACTCCTTGTCAACCCCCCAGTCCCCGACCAAGAGGTGGTGGCAGAGGCCTGGTTCTCCCTTTATCTCAATTTCTTCAGATGCCTGGATTCTTCAGATCATAGAGAGGAGTCACACACTGGAACTCATTGAGATGCCCCCAGAGACTCCTCCAGTGTCCTCCATGTAACACCCCCAAGCCTATCTGTCTGTTCTCCGAGAGGAGATACAGTCCTTTCTGCACAAAAAGGCCATCAAGCCAGTGCCCAGGTGCCAAAGAAATAGATTTTATTTCAGGTTCTTCCTGGTCCCCAAGAAAACTGGAGATCTGAGGCCCATACTAGATCTCAAGGACCTCAATCTGTATGTCCAGTACAAAAAATTCTGCATGGTAACCCTGCCAGGCCTGATGTGGTTGTGCTCCCTGGACATGCAGGATACTTACCTGTATATCTCGGTGTTTCCTCCACACAGGAGATTTCTCCAGTTTGTCTTTCCAGGTGAGCACTACCAGTTCAAAGTATTGCCCTTTGGCTTATCGTCTCTGCTCCAGGTCTTTACTAAGTGCTTAGCAGCAATAGCTGCAGCTCTCAGAAGGGAGGTACTGTATGTTTTTCCTTACCTGGACAATTGGCTTCTAAAGGTCCCATCCAGAGAACAGCTGCTTCTTCGGACTCTGGTGAGAACCCTTCAGCTGTTCTTTTCCGTGGGCATCACGATCAACTTGCCCAAGTCAGTTTTAACTGTGTGTGTATAGTGTATATATATATATATATATATATATATATATATGTGTGTGTGTGTGTGTGTGTGTATGTATGTGTGTGTATATATATATATATATATATATATATATATATATGTGTATGTATATGTATATGTATATATGTGTATGTATGTATATATAAAATCGGTGAGACAATCATGGTCATCTAGAGCAACAGCACTGGACAAACACCATCACATGACCGTGCGTATATCAGAGCGCGACCGCACACCTCAGAGTGGTATATCTAGTACATATATAATATTTATTTATATTTATATCTCTGGACTCTGTGCAGGGAAAGGCCTTCTTGCCTCGGAACAGAGTGGCATGCTTTATTTATTGCCCAGGCTCAGGAGGTCGTCCAGAGCCGTTCTGTTTCAGCCAGGGTATACCTGAGGCTGCTGGGATTGATGGCCGCAGCCATTCTCAAGGGGTTCCGTGTCAGTACATGGATGGTGTCGATGTCGACACCCCCGACAGCGATGGGAACAATGCTGACAGTTGGCATTGTTCTCGCAGGACAAAGTGTTTTCTGTGGAAGGCTTTTGCCCCGGCTCCCCATTCTAAATAACCAACTCAGGTCAGAGTTGGTTCAAGGTGAAGCGTAACACCGAGAATCGCTGCATTGGCAGACAGCAGACCACCACAGCGACCAATCTCGACCTGGTGAGATTTGTTGCTGTGATGGTGTTCGCTGTAAAACAAACAAACAAAAAAAAAGTAAGTCATGGTGGAGTGATACTTTCTCAAGGTTCCACTGGCTCTGCTACATATGCACATCCTCCAGTGGACACTCACGGTGCAATGGGACTAATGCACAGATGAGTTAGAAGAGTTGCTGCTGGTCTACTCCCCAGTCTACAAGATGTGCCAATGGTGGAGAGACCCTCTGAACTTGTAAGGGGTTCCATTGCAGATCTCCTCTCCCCCAGCACATCCTCACCACGGATGCCTCCGGTTCGGGCTGGGGGGGGTGCATCCGGGTCCCTTTCAGACTCAGGGCTGTTGGTCCCAGATCCAAAACTTCCCTGCATATCAGCATCCTGGAGGTGTGGGCGGTTCTGCATGCCATGCAGGCTTTTCAGAACCATTTCTTTACAGGTCAGCTGCTGATCCAGTCTGACAGCCTCAGTGTTGTCTACTGTATCAAGCAAATGGGGGGACACATTTGTATCCCCTATGCAGTGAGGCCATGAGAGTTTGGTACTGGGTGCTAGACCACAGTCTAGTTATATCGGCCGTCCATGTCTGAGGCGTGCTAAACAGCCTGGCGGACAGCCTCTGTTGGACTCGGTCCAGCATACATGAATGGGAACTTCTCTCATCCATCACAGAAGATCTGTTTGCCAGATGGGGTCGTCCACACTTGGACCATTTTGCTTCTGCACTCAGCGCAAACCTGCCCAGTTTTTGCTCTTTAGATCCACGTCTGGAAGTTTTCTAGTGAAACACATTGTCCCTCTCCTGGAGTGGGACGTTTCTTTATGCCTTCCTACCATTTCCTCTGATTCAGAGGCTGCTAATCAAGCTACAAATGGAGGGGACCAGCATGATTCTAGTAGCTCCATTCTGGCCATGCGAGATGTGGTATCCATTACTGCAACAGTTAGCGGAGGAACGTCTGGTCCATCTGCCCTTCTGCAGGGATCTGTTGATGCAGGCTCAGTGGACTGTGGTCCATCTCAGCCTCAAGTCTCTTTGCCTGCATGCCTGGCTCCTGAAAACATATCCATTGCCTGGTTTGGAGTATCGCAGAGGGTGGCTGGTGTCCTCGTGGTCGCTCGGAAGCCCTCCACTCGAGCCGCATATGCCATGAAGTGCAAGAAATTTGCCATATGGGCTGCCAAGTGTCACTGGGACTCCTTCACTTGTCTGGAGATCCTGGATATCCCTGTTAGACTCCAGCCTACTGTACTCCTCCTTTGAGGTGCACCTTTAGGCTATCTTGGCCTTTCATGAGCTTGTGTGCAGCCGCACCGTGGTTCAATTGGATGTCTCCCTTACCTTTCTTAGGAGTATCCTGCATCCGAAACCTCCAGTCCATTCCCCTGTCCCAACTTGGGATTTGAATTTTGTTTTGGAGAAGTTGACCCTCTCTCCTTTTGAGCCAGGCGTGACTTGTGAGCTACACTTTGATTCCTGGAAAGCATTATTTTTGGTTGTTGTTACTTCTGCTCAAAGGATTTCTGAGCTTCAGGCCCTCTGATGTGAAGAGCCTTGTTTGATTTTTCACAGATAGGGTGTCTTTGCGCACAAATCCCAAGTTTCTTTCTAAGGTGGTGTCTGATTTTACCCTGAACCAATCTATCCACCTACCTGTTTATTTTTCTTGAGCATGCTAATCCCAGGGAAGCACTGTTCCATGTTAGACATGCACAGAATTTTGAAGTAATATCTGCTCCGAATTGAGGAATGCAGAAAGTCGAATCAGCTTTTCATTGCTTTTTTTTTTTTCCTTTGCTTTATTTCTTTTTGCTCCCCCCACACCTTAGCTTGGTCTCTCCTTCAGGCCCCACCTGTACCTCACTCGGCATCCCCCGACCCCACCACCTCATATCGCAGTCAGCCCAGGTCACCCCGATGTATCCTTTCATCGGGTGGGTCCCTTACTTTCGTAGGGGGAAGAGCCTGTACGGCTATCCAAACACTCCTGGGTGCTGCTGAGGTGGTGATGGTGGTCTGGGAGTTCCGTGGTGAAGGCCCGGGAGGCAGTCATCTGACCCGACCAAAGCGCCATTTTTCCCGTTTTCCCCAAGGAGTGGCGTGCCAGACGCCATGGTTAAGGGCTGACGCCCGCCACTCCCCCTAGACACGAGGCTCGACGCCGCGCCACATGCCCCCAGCCTCCGCTAGGTGCCAGTAAGTGCTGGACCATAACCCCACCCTCCCCCCGGAGAAGGTGAGCCGTCGTTTGACGCTGTAATGTGTGAGCCTCCTTATTTGATTTTCCACAGACAGGGTGACTTTATGTACCAGTCCTAAGTTTCTTCCTAAGGTGGTGTCTGAGTTTACTCTAAATCAAATCATCCACCTGCCTGTCTTATTTTCCTGAGTATGCCAATCCAGGGGAAACATTGCTCCATGCAGTAGATGTATATGGAATACTCTGGTATTATGCTCACTGCAGGAAGTCCTTGCAGCTTTTTGTTTCATTCGATCCTGGGAAAGAGGGCGTCCCAGTTTCTAAACAGTGCTTGTACAAATGGTGGGCCAACTGTGTTACTTTCTGTTACAGGAAGTATGGTAAGTAACTTCCTGGGGTTGTTCATGGCCACTTCTGTTGCCTGTTTAAAGAATGTTTCAGCTGCAGAAATCTGTGCTGCTGCACCTTGGAGTAATGTCCACAATTTCACAGAACACTACAGTCTGGACATTGCCTCTAGAAGAAGGGCAGGCTTCAGTCTGGTTGTGTTTCAAGGCCTCCTTTCTTAGGCCTATCGCCTCCAAACACCCAGACTCTCTCTCTGTCAGTACTGCTTGGGACTTGTTCCGTAGGAGTGGCCTGATGAGAGAGATCCTCGAAGAAGATAGAACCATTATGTACTTCCCGTAACAGTAGATCATCTTCAGGGATATCTCATCAGGTCATACCTATGGAACTTAGCTGTCAGACACTAGGATCACACGGAAGCTTTTCTGCAGCAGTCTAGTAGGAGCCGCCCATGCCAACGTCACAGCCCAATATAAGCATGGGCAGCCCCGCTTCCCTTCTCAGTTCTTTCCCACCATTGACCATTCGCTTATGCACTCTGTGGAAGCTTTGTCGACCGCCAAAATTCTGCTTACCTTTTCTTTTATAACAGGCTTTGACATCACTTTATTTTAAAGTGATTACTTTGGTTTTTTTTGTGTGTCGAACTGCTCCCTCGTTGTCCCTTCTCCGTCGCTGCCACTGTGGAAAGATTTTCTCAGCAAATTACCACAGACTTTGTGTCTGCTGTCTCTGGCCTGGTCATAATGCTCTTGCCTGCGAGCTTTGCCTGAAGTTCAACCTCACCACCCAGTGACAACGCAAGAAAGCCCTGCAGAAATTCCCGATGGTGCAATAGGCAGCCAGCATAGAGCAGGGGTCTTTTGGGGCTCCCCCTCCGAATCGCCAGCATCCTCTACATGCTTTCAGGCCGCTGAGTCCTGGTCCAAGTCCTCAGGGAAACATTCTCTTTGGGATAAGTACCGGCCTAAGGACCTTTTCCTCCCACCCCCCCCAATAAAACAGAAATCCTGATCACCATTGTATTCTTCCTCCTCCTCCTCTTCTGGGATCGCACCATTGAACGGTTTGGCTTCAGCGCATCTCCCCATGCAGGTCTTTGTTCCTGTTTGGGGGGGGAGCCATGTAGAAGAGTTCTCCCAGCTTTCTTAGGGTTGTGGATGGGTCGTCTGCCCCAGTCCCACCGGCACTGCCTCTTGAACCACGAGGTCCACAGGTGCTGGGCCCCATCACCTCTGCAGTGGCTAGTGGCAGTTTATTGGAGCCGGGCTCTTCACTTTCTCTGTCAATACCTGTGTCGACAATGCTTCCTTACTCTACTGTCAGCCTCAGTGCAGTCTTTCTGTAACCTTAGCTCTCATACAGCAGTTTGTTCCATGGCCTGGGCCATCGTCTCCCTTGCCATCATATGCTGCTTCAGTGTCGACACCAGTTCAACCTATCTGCCCCGCACCCTCCAAAGAGCCGTTAATACTCCGACCATCGGTCTCTGCTGCGGAACAGGCTGATGTAGAGGAAGAATATCACCCTGATCCCATCCTCCCTGTTAAAGTGAATGACACTGAGGTTTTCTCCTCTGACTGGTCTACTGTCTCCTCCAGGAGTAAGAACTCTGTCAAACATACCCCAGAGTCCTCCCCACCCCACCCCATGGAGGGACCTCAAGGAGCTGAATCTTGTCATCCAGTACAGAAAGTTTTAGGCGGTAACTCTTCATGGCCTTCTTCCTCTGCTCAAGCAGGGCAACTGGCTATGCTCCCTTGACATGCAGGATGCCTGGCTGCATGTCTTGGTTTGCCCCCCCTCACAGGTGGTACCTGCAGTTACTCTTCCAGGGGGAGCATTACCAGTGCAAGGTGTTGTCCTTTGGCTCATCATCTGCACCATGGGTATTACCATATGCTTAGCGGACTTCGTTGTCAACCAGGTGTTGGAGTCCCCCAGGTGTCAAATCCTGGGGAACTTCAATGCCTGGATTGACGGCAAATCTTCACATTTTGGTTTCGACCTCCTCCAATTGAAGCAGTCAATGGGACTGTCACAAGTGGTTGCTTCTGCGACCCACCAGCACGGCCACACACACTATCTGGTGTTCCAGTTGGGTCTTGAGATCGATAACCGAAGATTGATCAGGTCGCCTGGTCTGACCACAGTACTATGGAGTTCACGTTTGGCCCCCCTCCCCTTGGAGATGGCCAGATTCCGCCCCTTTAAGGGGCGTGCACCCTGAGGGACAGTTGGCGCTAGCTGACCTATCTCATTGACGCGGCATGTGCGATGGGTTCTGGAGAGGTGGTGGCCACTTAGAGTGGTCGCTGAAGCTCTGGATGCTCTCGCACCAGTTCGAATATGACCCAGATCTTCTCACTTGAGGTGTCTCCCTGGTTTGATGGTGACCTCAAGGTGATGAAGATCAAGGGTCGGAGGTTGGAGTGTTGCTGGTGGAGAAAACCAAGGGTATATACCATGAGCAGTCAATGTGATGGACTGTGGTGTTCTCTGGTTCCATGTCATGGTCCTTACTGGAATGAGCAAGAAGTTAGTGGAGAATATGAGCTTTGGTTGCTGTCATGGGGGTATATCCCAATGACAGGGTAAATGGCTGCAGAGGAGAAAAAAGAATGAGAAAACAGGACCTGTTGGCCCAGGATTGCTCTTAATAGCTCTGCTAAAATGTTGTGTAAGCTTTGTTCAGTGACAGTGGTTTTGTCCTTTAATATAAATGAAGTGAATGAAAACCCTAAACTCCCAAGCCAAATTTGATTTAAACAAGAATTTAATTTTATTTTTCTGTTTGTATTTTCTCCCCGTGGCCATGCTCTGCCAGGCATCTACCCTGGTCACAGAGATCTACCCTGATCAGACCTATTAGTCCCCGTCTCATTCTGGGTCCCAACCCCCTCTCCGGTGTCCCCCGTGACTGTTCCACCTGTGGTGGCTGCCCCACCAGAAGCAGCTCACTGTTATTGCAGGATCCAGTGCTAGGACCCAGAGGGGAAACTCAGGCCATCTTAGGGTGGCACTGTGTTTCTCCCCCACCATCACTTTTTCTGCGAAAAGTGCTTATTGGCATTCTTTTTGAATCTCTCCTGCAAGTTTAAGCAAGTTCCTCTTGTATCTTATTAGTTCAAGGAGAAAAGTTCCTTGGCATCCACACTATTTATCCCTTGCAGGTGCTTGCATGTTGTGGTCATGTCACCCTTTTCCTTCTTTCCTCGAGGATGTACATGTTCAAGTCCTACAGCCCCTCCTCATGTGTCTTGCCAGTAGTCCATGGGCCATCTTTACTGCCTCCAACTTGTCGCAGTTTCTCCTCTGATGTGGACTCCAGTATAGTACCTTGCACAGTATTCCCGATGTAGTCACACCAGTGACCTGTACAGTTGAAGGATCACCTCTCAAATTCTACTGGTTATCCCCCTCCCTGTGCAATCTAGCATCCTGCTTGCCTTGCCCACAACTCTGTTACATTGTGCTGTTGTTTTTAGGCTCTCCAGTATCATGATCCCTAGGTCCTTTAACTTGGGTGCTTTCCAGAACCACTTCCCCATTTTATATTGCACTCCTGGGTTGCTCTTCCCAATGCGCATCACTTTACATTTTTTAGCTTTGAAGCCTAGCTGCCGGATCTTTGACCAGCTCTCCAACTTGCTGGATACTCCCTGAGTTCCTTTATTCCTTCCTCCATGTCCATCCTCGTGTAGATCTTTGTCATCTGTGAAAAGGCAGATCTTGCCCTTGATGCCAGCCTTCCATTGTGTCAGAAATAAATAAATTGAGAAGGACTGGACCCCGAGGTACTAGCTTCATAGTTTCTTACCTTTGAAAACTCCCCATTAACTACTGTGAAAAACAGGCATGGCAAAATACAGAAACATTCAAATAGAGTAGCTATGCAGGAGGGGCAGTGAAGGCATAAGCATGGAGCCTGGGCCAGAAGGATTGGCATCAGGGGAGTGAAGGAAGGAGCGGTAACAGGATCAGGAGCTGAACCAGAATTTAAAAAAGAAAAGAAGCCTAGTGGGAAGCATGTCGGGTTTGAGAGAGGGGACCTAGAGGGTGGAGTAAAGGGAGCAGTGATCCATGTTTTTTTTTTTGGGGGGAGGGGTGCAGTTAATGGTAAAACTACAGAAAGAGTGGAAAAGAGGTTTCAGCCATCAGTTAAAACATTAAGACAGATTTACTGTGCAACCTGAGAAGTTACTCATCCAGATCATTGGTGGATTTGTGATGCAGTTCAGATGGAACACTATTAGAATGCTAGTATCAGAAATTATCTAGGGTTGAGCAACTGATAAACTTTTCATTATTGATGTTTAAGGTGATCGTAGTAGCAGCAGTCCAGTGATCTTCATCCTTGATGAATTTGACCTCTTTGCACATCATAAGAATCAGACTCTGCTCTATAACCTCTTCGACATCTCACAGTCTGCCCAGACTCCTGTTGCTGTGATTGGATTGACCTGCAGATTGGTAAGAATCAGTATAGCTTAAATCCATTTGCTTGCATAGTCTAACCTACTGCTGACACACATGTGCACATATGCACAATGCAGGGATGCATCTCTCCTTAACCAAGGTCTCGTAGTCAGCAGTGCACAGTGCTGTCACTGAACTGTTTCTATTTCTTCAAGAAAAGGAACAAATGCAGGTGTTACACACATTCACAGGACCGCTGCAATGCACATAACCTAAAGCGGGGATTAAAGTGAGAGCTGCTTCAAAGTACACTACAGAGTTTATGAAGATGTGTCCTGTAACCGTTTGTGCTGGTAAAGTGAATACTAGATTGAGAATAGATGGCCTCAGAAAATGGAAATGGGGGTTATGAAATTTAAAGCCTCTCGAAAACCCAGAGTAGGGATGGAGATAAAAACCCTGTCTTCCAAAAGAAGATAATTGGTAAGGAAAATGGCTTCAGTGATCTTAAAGGAAGACTACGCCCTCACATGTTGTGAATTTTATCAGTTTACTTGTCACCAGTTAACTCTCTTTCTGTAGCAATCCGGATAGAAACTTATATTTTAGTTTTTCTGTTAGTGTTGGGTCTTAGTTTTTCTGTTTAATATCAGGCCTCTGTAACTACCCTGGGTGCCTCCATTTTTTTATTCTGGAAATCTCAAGATTATTTTCAAGAGCTACATTAGCAGTAGGATGTCACTGTGTCCATTTACATTATGCCTCTCTCTGCAGTAAGTGTAAAGGAAGGTCCTTTAGCCTTTTATTCTCTTTATCTGTGTAGTTTGTAGGTACGAACAATGATTGCTTTTATTTCACTCTCCTAAGTTTATCAGGATTTAAATGTAAATGAAGGTACTTAAGTCTAGTGGGAAAACCAGCTTGACTCCACTACAGAGGTCATGACTCGAGACATGTAAAGCATCCTGGAATTTTTATGATGTTTTAGTGCTAAAGCTTGCAGTAGTTATACTGTATTAGTCAGTGCTGTTGCTGTCCTCTGTAGTCCCTGTGTTCTTGTCTTATGCTGGCCATGAAACTTTTCAAGGCATAGTAAGAGTCCTGCTGTTTTCTTTAGTTTAAAGCATATCTGAGTTAGAAAAAAAATCTTTTAGAGAATACAGGGATTTCACAAGACATGTAACAGAACTGAATGAGAGTATAACTTCTGCCGGCTTGTGCAGGTGTTGACTTCATCTTCTCGCTGCTAGTATAGCTCCCAGGAACAACTTGAGATTTCAGCAGGCAGAAAATGGTGTCATTTGAGATAGCTACTGATAGATACTAACAGTAAAACTAAACAAAAACAAATTATCTTTGAGGATGTCTCTTTCATCAGGCCACACTTATGAAACTTGTAGCCGCCAGGCGCTAGGACCACTCGGAAATTTTTGCAAGTAGTCCATCAGAGGCCACCCACGATGACATCAGATGTTGGCTGCTACATAAACACGGGCGGCCCTGTCCCTCCTCAGTTCTTTTCCCGCCGTTGACTATACTCTGACTGTTCACAGAAACACCACTGTGATTAACGCTTTTATTTTTTCTATATAGTAAAGCAAGCACTTTAAGTGATTTTTGACAGCATGTATGTCGTCGAAGGAACAGTCGAAGTTGTTCCGGTATTGTAAATATGGTGAGAAGATTTACATCAGCGATTCTAATGATGTCTGTGTTTGTTACTTCAGCTCGATTTGCAGGGGTTTCAGCACTGCTACCAAGCGATGCCAAAAAGGGGCCCTAGAGAAGTACCTATTAAAACAGCAGGTAGTCTGCATGGAGAAGGAGCTTCAGCAAAAGAGCATTGACATGTCACTGTCCTACTCCTCCAGGTCCAGGTCTTCAAACTCCCAAGAGAAGTCATCCAAGAGCCATAAGCACAAGTACCAGGAGAAGGAAAAGAAAAACTCCCAGCTGTGCTTTGGGTTGCCCCTCTGCACAGCAGGTACGACTTCCACTGCGCTGTCAACTGCTCCAGCATCGGCGCCACTTGACCCCTGACCATAGACCAACCTCCCAGGTTGGGGCATGGCATTGGCGTTACCAGGCCTAGTGTGGCTGGTATGCCTGTACACTGCCATCGACGTCCGGAACCGTGCCTCCTCAGTCAACCTGTACCAGCGTACCTGTCAACCACGTGGGTGCTGATGTCCATGTTGTGCTATCGTCCTTTACAGATATGCTTAAATGCCTACTGCCTCCTCCTGTGCCAGGAGACCCATTGACTGGGCTTACTACTCAGCCCCGCACGATGACGCACACTAGGGCTGTGCCTCAACTGCCTCACTGAGCACCGCCAAACTCGCTGGCGCATTCCTAATACCTGTTGACCAGGCCAACAATGATTTTTAATACAATCTTGATTTAATAACGTAGGATGAAGAGGAAGACTCTGAGGACTATGTTGAAAGTCCATGTGAGAGAGGCAGTAGTTCCACTGTGTCCACCTGTAGTGAGGACTCTGTGGTCTGCACCTCAAGGTCCCCCCCCGACTCCCAGAGGACCCAACTTTCCTCACCATGTTGCAGCAGTTACAGGCTGCCATCAGTGTAGAAGAGCAGAATACCACCAAGAAAAATGCAGTAGATTTCTTGAAGTTACGTGATGCTCCCCCTATTATGGTACCACCTCTACTCCCTGCTCTAGAAGATGCCGCTTTTGCTGTCTGGCATAGGCTAAATGTCATTCCAGCCATACCAAGAAAGGCAGACAAAATGTACATGGCTTCCTTGGGCAAACCCTTTATTGCTAGCCAGCCTGAGGCAGACTCTGATCAACAGCGCTGCCCATGATCAGTCAAGAGCACCAAAACACCTGAGCACCCTCCTTCCTGATAAAGAATCCAGGAAGTTGGATGTGTTAGGTAAGATGACTTGCCTCAGTCTCCCTGGACCTTAAGATTGCGAACTGTCAGGCCCACATGGTCAAGTACCAGAATACTCTCTAGAGTAAGGCCAATGCAGCTGCACAAGTCTTGCCAGAGGCTACCCTCAAAACAGGAACTCCTAAAGGCTCTCACAGCTGGGGCTGATGTAAGAAATCACCTGCTGCACATGGCCTATGATGTTTCCAATGCCTCAGCCAGGGCTGCTGCCTCAGGAATATGTCTAAGGAGGTACTCCTGACATAGGGTGACGTACAACAGTCCATTCTCGGTGCCCCTTTTAAAGGATATAAATTATTGGGTTCGGATGTCCAGGATATCCTCTCTAACCTTCAAGCCTCAGGCAGCATCCTGAACTCAGTACACTCTCTGCCATACCTAAGCAAAGGGTAGACAGAGGATACCTTTTCACCCAGTTGGTGCTAGGCATCGTCCTGCCACCAGACAAAAAGGTAAGGGCAAGGGAGTAGGAGCCTTGCCCACCCCAGGAACCACTACAGGTGCACACTTAAAAGCCCCAAGAGGTGGTGGCACAGCAGGAGTCGCCACAACAGGCTCTGCCTGACTCTTTGTACACCCCTACCCCAGCCACCATTGCCTTGAGGGACGGTTGTAGAGTGTCATCTCTCCCTTCACCCAACTCATTGGAAAGAGGTGACATTAGATGCCTGGGTCCCGGAAATCGTAGCACAAGGTCATGCTGGAACTTCTAGGCATACCACCAGATCATCCACCGGTGATAGAGATGCAGCGAATTTAAAATCCGCTGGCGAAGTGCTCGCAGAGTGGGCACTTCACGTTGCCACTCCGCTATGCGGAGTAGGCAATGCAAAGTGCTCACTCCGCCTTGTCATTACCACTTCACGTTGGGCTGAACGACAATGCGAAGTAAGGCAAAGTCATTGATTTCACTGGACTTTGCGTTCCTCATTGATTCGAAGTGATCCACTTGGTGTTTCAGACTTGGCAGCCCCCCAGACACACATCACATGGCTTACAGTACTGTAAGTCACATGCACTCTATCCAGGCAGGAAGGAAGTGAGTCACACAGACAGTTTCACTTTCTCCTGTGCAGACTGAGAGAGACGAGTGTTTACTAGAGAGAGGAGTGTTTTGATTGCAGAGGAGGAGAGTTAAAATTTGATAGTTAACCCAACAGCTTTTTTAAAAGCTATATTTTTTTTGTCTCTTCTGTACTGTGTTTTACTTAATTTGTTCTTTCTGTAAATTTTATTTTTCTTACCTCTATACTTAGTTGTTTGTTTGTGTGTCTGTGTGTGCATGTGTGCGTGTTGTGCTTGTGTCGTGTGACAGAGTAGTAATTGCTCGGACTGAGGGAGCACAGTAGGAGAAATGGAGCAGGGTGAGGGAATGTCGGGGGCAGCTCTGGGAGAGCATGGTAGTATGCATCATACTGTGCGCATGCGTGGGGGGTATGAGCGCCCATTTGTGTTGGATCACTCTAAACTTGTGAGTGTCCAACCCCCGGAAGCAGGACCAGCACCACCTCCTGACTCTGAGGCAGTTCAACCACCACCACCACCAAGTCCAGCACAAGGTCCTTTGGAGCAGGATGTGCCTGTTCCCCAGGCCCAGGTGTGGATCCCATCAGTGTTGAGCAGTGTGAGCAGCCTACTGCCAGTTCATCTGGCCCTCCCTGTCTGTGCCTGGTCCTCCCGCATCTCCATTGTTTGGCAGTTTTTGATTGTCGGGGGGGGGGGGTACAGCAGTGTGGTGAAGTGTCTCCTATGTGCGGTGGAGGTGCGCCGTGGCCCCAAGGGGAGTCACCTGGGGGACAGCGCACCCATACGCTTAATCACCACCAGTTGGAGTGGCAGGCTGCCACAGAACGGACCATGTCTGCACCTGCTGGCCATTCCGTGGCAGAGGGTGCCGCTGTGCATAGCGGCATCTCTAAGAAGAGGAGGGCTACAGCAGCACCACCAGGTCAGCCTGTCGAACGAGTGGACACCAGAGAAGTGCGTGTAACACTGTCTGACTTGGCAGTTCTCTGGAGTGCCATTGAGGAGAACAGTGAGAGGATGAGTGCTGTGGAGTAGCGGCTGGATGACATAGAGGGACATCAGCTTCAAATTATGTCCATGCTGGAACTGCTGCTGGATCACCATGGGATCCCACATTAGTTTTGTTTCCTCACACCATGTCTTCCCCCCCCCACCTTCCTTGCTGTGTCATAAAATGTATTCCTCCACCATCCCTGACCCTTGTACGTAATTATGCCCTTTTGTTGTTGTCTTCAGTATGCATTACACTTTGTATTCTGGGGCCCCTTCCTTCTGTTAAGTGTGTGTGTTTTGTGTGCGTATGCGTGCTGTTTTGGTGCCTCATTTTTCTGCATCCGCAAAAGGCATCTGTCTTGTGTCCAGAAAAGTGGTAACACAGTGAAGTAAATGTTTCAGCACATACAAAGTCCCCCAGAATTAATGGCGCACTCAGTCATGCCCGCAGTGGTGGCACAGAGTCCCCAGATTTTTTCTGCAGGCCCAGAATGCATCCTCCATGTGTCCAGAAAATTGACAAGTGGTAACCAAGTGAAATGAGACTCTGTCAGCACATACAAAGTCCCCCAGAATGAATGGCGCACTCAGTCATGCACACAAAAGTGGCACAGAGTCCCTAGATTTTTTCTGTAGGCCCACAGTGCATCCTCCTTTTGTGCAGAAAAGTGAAAAGTGATCATCTCAACTGGATTGAAAGGTGCCCTTTGGATGTACAGTAATAGTAGCCTTGGTGAGTAGATATATAGATATATGGTTGTGTATTTTGTAGGTGATGATGAGGGGGGTTGAACTTGACATGAACATGTACTTATGCTGCTGTTCTGCATCACACAGGTGGCTCCATCTCCAAACTGTTGCTGTGCACCTTCCAGTGCTCAATGAGAATTTTTGCACTTAAATGGAAACTTGTAACTCTCAAGCACATGAAGGTAAGTATTTTTTTTAGGGGTGGGATTGGGGGATCATATTCTCAGTTTTGTCTGTAATGGTTTCTTATTTTTTTATTTCTTCACAGATTTCATCAGCATCCTTCTGGAGTCTGGTTGTTAATGATGGTCATGGTTATCGATTGAAGCGACTTCTATGGTTGCATGTATGCCCAAGCTCGGGTCGAGGCAGAGGTGTGCCTGATCATGTTGACGAACTTTTTTGGATAAGGCCACTTTGACAGAACAACAAAGTATCGCAAATTTTCCTAAAAAAAATAAAAATAAAATGAATGACTTCTTAAAAGTTACAACTTCATTGTTATGTGTCCCTCCTTGGTTCTCAAATCTCAATCCCTATTGTCAAGTTACATTTCAGAGACACATCTTGTCAACTACTAAGACAAACTGTTGTGTGCAATATTTGCAGCAGTCATTACAAAGCAATGAAACGGATGAAATAAAATCTTCATACTTACCAGAATGGATTTCACATGGACATTACATTGCTTCCTCTCTGTACGGTACAGCTACAGCATCTTTCCCAACGAGTAATAGTGATGGAGCCTGTTTTTGTTCTCCTGTAAAAGAAACAAAAGAAGTGTACTGTATGTGTTTTGCCACTGTGGCTCTGAAAAACTACAGAAAACAAAACAGACAACTTAAGGAAGCGAGGCAGCATAACAAACATGAGTGCACTTACTTTATGGTTTAAATATTAAGAAGCTGGTAGTGGTGATGCACTGGTGGACTGGTGGTCCTTGGGGGGCAGACAGACTCATGGTGGCAGCAGACTTGGATAACATCAGTCCTAGTTGTGATGGTCCGGGGTGGGTAGACAGACTCACGGTGGCAGCAGACTTGGATAACATCAGTCCCAGTGGTGGTGGTCCGAGGTTGGGGCGCACGGCCTTTTAAATACTGCAGTTAAAACCTGCCAACATTAACCACATCATCATCCTCCTAAAGAAAACTGCCCTCACAGTCATCGATGTCTGAAGTCTGACCACTGGGAAATTCTTTCTCCATTGTGTAATCATCTACATCAGTGGTGGGCCGTTTCAGGCAGCCAATGCGAGTGCCACCAGGATGCTCCATTTCCACATCAGCAAGACCACCATGACTAGGCTGGGGTACGAATACCGAGGTTGCAGTCTGTGCCTCTCATTCATTTTAATGAATGTTAGCAAACTAACATTTGCATGAGACAGGTTTGTCTGACGATCCCTGACTATTGCACCTGCTGAGCTGAATACCCTCTCAACACTTACACTGGAGGGTGGGCATGTGAGGTACTTCAGTGCCACTGCAGTCAGCTCTGGCCATTTACTGATCTTTCCACTCCAGTACAAAAGAGGATCTTCACTTATTGTCAGATGCCTGTTTTCAGACAAATATGACTTAACCATTCTCTGTGCTGCACTAAGTCCGATTGTTAATGCATCAGCCTGTTCCCCGGAATCATTGATTTCACAAATACCCACTTGGGACACAAAGCCTCCCAAAGCGGGTTGACGCCAACCACTTTGGATGACAGACCACCAGGAACTACAGTCCCTTTATCCTTGCATGATATGCTTGCTGGTCCTCCAGCTACACCTTCAGCTGGATTATGTTGCTGAGGTTTGCAAACCTTGGCACGTGACTTCTGTGCCCCATGAACCAAGCAAACCAGTTGACCACTGATATTTTTTTACCTGTTCAGGTCCTTCCTTCAGTACTGATGCAATTCCACGTTTGTATCGTGGGTCCAGCATTGTTGCCATGGCAAAGTTGTCACTACGCTGAATGCTCACAGTGTGACGATTGTGGTCGAATACTATCAGCATGTGTTGCAGCAACATACTGCTACCACAGTCTCCGGCAACATCAAGGCTATGCTGTACATTCACCAACGTCTGCCTCAGCACCCGCAGCAGTGGAAGTGATTGGCTAATGGAGGCAGACCCGCCACTCACTGCCTATGTGGCATGTTCAAAAGGCCACAAAATTGTTAGTCGTCATAGACATAGAGGCCCCAGAACTGTCACGGCTAGTGTGCATAACAAGATATTCTGTGATGGCTTTGTGTTGTGCATACAACCTCTCTGCCATGTATAACGTGGAGTTCCATCGGGTGACGACTTCCAGCTTCAAGCGGTGCTGAGACAGGCTGTTTTGTATCTGCAGCTGCCGCAGTTGGTCACGGATCTTTCCAGATCTTGAAAAGTGAGAGCAGATACGTCGTGCAATGGTCAGCATTTCCTTTGTCAGGGTGCTGCAGAAACTCCTAAACCACAAGATTTAAACAGTGGGCCATTCATGGAACACGAAAAAAAACACCATCCGTGATGCATTTCACCACATTTGACCCATTGTCACTTGCTATGAACCCAGCTCTCGGGGACAGAGGGTTTAGCCATCTGTCAGTACCATGTAAAACATGTTCTCACCAGTGTGTGAACAGGTCACACTGTGCATAGCAATTGTTGCATGCTGGCGAATTCCTGGAAGATTGCTACCGCGACCATCCACCTTCTTGCACTGATTATTCACACTACCAGCATCACAAACAACCCTCAGCACCTGTACCCAGTGTGCAGTTATACACAGATATGAACTCCCCACTGTTTCTCCACTTGTCCATATATCCATACTTAAATGTATGAATGGAGAGGAGGAATGTTGACGGGAATGTCTTACTGAGTCTGAGACGGTGCGGAACAACTCGGGAACAGCACGGGTATAAAAGTATGTCCTGGATGGGAATTTCCATTTTGGACAGGCACGGGCAGCAAACCACCGGAACCCAGAATTCTTCACAAAGGAGAAGGGCAAAAGATAGATTGCCAGCATTTCCGCTACAGCAGCATTAAGTTCACGTGACACTGTACAATTGGGGGGGTACTTCAGCTTATGCGCAAAAACACTCTAACATGGGCTGACTTAAACGTTTTACACAGGGTGTGTTGTTGGTCACAAATGGTTGTGCTCTGTGATGAATGGCATTAGCAGGGGGTGGAGTGTGGACATTTGATGAAGATGGTTGCACAGGTGATGATGACAAACCCAGAAATGATGTTATTTTTCCAGATTTGCCAACCGGGGTTGATGTACCACTTACACTAGACATACTGCATTCACCACCACCACAAAAACTGCTACTCTCACCAGCACTGGACAACATTTCAAAGTCATTATGGTCCTCCACCTCAGCATGCCTGTAGTAATCCTCTGCTCTTATTACTGCACTACTGCACATGTTTAATTTACTACTGGGCTTAACAGTCATGGAAAGGGATAACATGCTGGCTATGGTTGCTGCCGGTGATAGGGGTGAACGCCCAAGTCTGGTATTAGCTGCCAGCTTGTGCTGGGTCCACAGAGCCAAGTGCCTGTTCTTAAGATGCGTACGCTGTCCTCCTGTCCCAAGATGGCTCCCCTTTTTACCTCGACTCACACGCAAATGGCAAACCTGGCAGTTTGCAACTGAATCATCATTTGCATCTTGAACAAAAAAATCCCAAACAAGGGACTGTGATGCTCTGCTTTTAACATGTCCATGATGATGTGGCTTATTTAAGTCTGTTATTTTAAGCACTGAAGTGGTGGTGGTGGGGGGTGTGTGTGTGATGTTTCTGGCACTGCACACCTGGAATGCAACTGACCACCACGGCTACCTATCATATTGAGTACTGGGGCATCGTCATCATCCACTAAAACCGGTAAATCACAAGTTTTTACAGGGGGGCATTCCTGCAAACAGATTCAGACACAGCCACTTTTAATTTATTTTTCTCCGGTTCCCAACTGGGGTCAATTAAATCATCATATTCATCAACGTCACTGTCACACACATCCACATATTCTGCTTGGATGCTAACATGTGGACTGCATGTTGCAACAACAGCAACATCATCATCACATTCATCATCAGCATCTACACCACCATCACTTGATATTTTTTCACCACACTGTGAATCACTGTTGCATGGAAAATGAGTGACGTTAAGTGCCACGGTGGATGGAATATCACATTGTATGCTATCGCTGGACGTGATCATCAGAATCAGGTTCAGTTAATGGATGTTACTGGAAGTATGACATCATCTACGCTGTCACCACTTGCACTGCTTCACACTCAATATGTTTGATGGTACACTGTTTGAATTAGAACTTGATTCAATGCTAATACTACCTCCACCACCACTAAAACCAGTAACACTAACACCACCGCTGGGAAACATCATCTCCAACCATTTAGTTACGATGACTTAAAACATTGGTAGCAGTACTTTCCATCAGCAATGCACCTTCTGTCTGTGTAGTATTACTACTATTACAGACCTTCTGCCAATATCCATGGCTAGAAATAGTTTTACATGGTGGTATTTTATGGGATCAACTACAAATATTACTACCAAATTCAGATTTTGATGTTCACTTTCTGACTGGAGGGACTCTACTCGCTAGCTGGATGTGAAGCAAAATAAACTGTGGCTTCAGCAACAGATAAGAGACTACTGTGTCGTGACACTGTCATGGAATTAAAACAAGTTCAGTAACCAGTGGTGCTGATGGGGTCACAAAAACAGTCCAGTCTGGTAAAAAAATACCTTTTCAACGTGGGGGTGGAGGGGGGCCACTGAATACAGACAGTGCTGATTTTTACAGTACTACAAGCAGCAAAACTAAGAACAGAGAACACGATCACAGTACAAAATCAGGCAGCTGCAGTGGATAGCAGGTTCACACTGCTGTGCTTAGTTGCACTTACCTTTTAAAATCTGGGACACAGATCAGTGTATTATATTTGATGCACGCAACACTGCACACAGAATACTTTGTGTACAATGCTGTACGAGGAATGCGATGCAAATGCAAAAGTTCAGTGTACTCAGTGCCACGTAATGTAAATTTGTAATTTAAACAACCTGACCTTATGAAATGCTACACCACATTCACACAAGCAGCAAGAAAATTTGTACTATTACTGACAATTTTACTATGTGTACAGTAAGTCAGTTATATAACAAAAATATTACCAAAACACAAAGAAATCGCTAGTTCTCCAACTCAAATCTGCCTACACACAGATACGCCCCTCTCCCACACAGCACACTTCACTGTCTTTCACCACACACTCAATGTTGTAAATTTACATTCAAAATCCATGTACAAACAAAAACGCTTAATGATGTGAGCACAGGAGGGTTTCCTACAATCGATGAACTACAGTTGGATCCCCCAAAAAATGCAAAAATGCTTTTCGAACAGCTTTTAAGATTCCTACAGACAGCTATCAGAGCACACTGTCTCCTACTCTTACCTACTCATACTACCTCGAACTGAGGCTGTGCAGATCACTATAGAGCCCATGTGACCTGAATTCCCATGAATCACTGCAAAATCCGCCTTTGGAGCTCAAAAACAAGGCGAAGTGAACTGCCCCCAATGTACTTCGCCTTAAAAATTGAAAGAGAAGTGACCAGTGGAGGCAGAGTAATGCAAAGTAGCTGTTTCCAATGCACTTCGTGTTCCTCATTATAATGCGAAGTACTCCGCTTCATGTTGCGGAGCACTCCGCGAATCCGCCTTTGCTCCGCGAATCACTTTGCAGAGCGGATTGAGCCCACTTCGCCCACCACTAACCGGTGCCCACTCACTATCCTCCAGACCACATTCCTCTGCTGTTGGAGGAAGTTCAAGCTTTGCTTTGGAAGACCATGGAGCCTGTGCCCTTAGAATAGAGAAGCACAGAGTTCTACACCCGTTACTTCCTAGTCCCAAAATGGACAGGAGACCTGCGACTTATTGTGGATCCCAGGGACCAGGGATATTTTCACAGAGTACAAAACATTCAGAATGGTCACCCTGCAAGGCCTGCTCCTGCTGCTGCAAGCACGGGATTGGATCTGTTCATGCGGCATGAAGGATGCCTGCTTTCATATCAAAATTTGCAAACCTCACAAAGTATTTAAGGTTCCTATTTCGGGGGAACACTACCAGTTCAGAGTATTGCCCTTTGGCTTGTCCCCTACGCCACAGGTCTTTAACAAATGCTTGGCAATGGGGGCAACAGCCCTTCTCAGCAAAGGCCTTTGTGCCTTTCCTTACTTGGTCAACTGGCTGTTGAAAGCCCACTCCAAGGAGCAGCTCCTGCACACCCTAGCTCAAGTGAGGCAAATGTTCAGTGCTCTGGGGGTTACTGTCAATGTACCCAAGTCTGTCTTGACACCTTGTCAAGGCCTGCAGTACATAGGAGCAGTTTTGGACACAGCTCAAGGCTCAGCCGTCCTGCCTCTGGACAGGGGTGAACATCTGATTGTCCAGGTTCACCTGGTACACGACAGCCGGTATGTGTCAGCCAGTATATTCCTTCAGTGCCTGGGCCTAATAGCAGTGGCCATTGTCTCAGTATCTTTGGCCAGATTGCATGTGAGGATCCCTCAGTGGACCCTGAGAGTCTAGTGAGACCAGCTCACAGACAATCTAGAACAAACATAGAAATTGTCAGCAGATAAGGACCTCCAGGCCCACCAAGTCTGCCCAAGTGTTCTATTTCTGTTACCCAAGGACCCTAGGTGATCCTGGAATCCCCCACCCCTCTCCAGAATTCCTTGTACCTATCCCAAGCAACCTTGAATCCCATCACTGTTTTGGCCCCCACCACTTCCTCAGAGAGTGCTTTCCACCCATCCTCTACCCTTTCTGTGAAGTAGTGTTTCCTAATGTTTCCCTTGAATCTTCCTCCTCCTAGCTGCATGTCATGACCCCTTGTCCTTGAGAGCCTCTTACTCTGGAATATAGTACTATCCGGGACCTTGTTTATACCCTTTTAGTGCTTAGACGTCTCTATCATGTCCCTCCTTTGCTCCAGGGTATACATGTTGAGTTCTTTGGTTCTTTCCTCGTATGTTGAATGGCTGAGTCCTCACACCATTTTTGTTGCCCTCCTCTAGACCCTCTCTACTCTATCCACATTCCTCCTGAGGTACAGTGTCCAAAGCTGGACACCGTATTCAAGGTGTGGCCTCACTAGCTGTATGTACAAGGGCATCACCACCTCCCCCCTTCTGCTTGTAATACCCCTGCCTATACATCCTAGCATTCTGCTGGCCCTTGCAACTGCCCTCTTGCATTGCTTAGCCACCTTGAGATCATTAGATATGATTATACCAAGGTCCCTCTCCTGCTCTATTGCTTCCCATATCTGACCACCCATCCTGTACTCTGTTTAGATTTCTACTCCATAAGTGCAGAACTTTTCACTTTTTGGCATTAAATCTCAACTGCCACACTTTTGACCTCTCCTCTAGTTTGTGCCAATTCTTTCTACCCCATTGGCAGTGTCTGCTCTGTTGCAGAGCTTTGTATCATCCGTGAATAGACAGACCTTCCCCTCAAGCCCTTCTGCAATGTCCCCTATGAAAATGTTGAACAGGATTAGACCTAGTACTGACCCCTGTGGTACCCCGCTAGTCACCCTTCCCTTCCCTCACCTGATGGAACTCCATTAACCATCACCCTTTGCCTTCTTCCCTCCAGCCAATTTTTCACCCATCTCTCCACCTCTGGTCCCACCCCCAGGGCTCTCATTTTGTGCAGAAGCCTTCTATGTGACATGGTGTCAAATAATTTACTGAAGTCTAGGTACATCACATCCACCGCCCCACCCTGATCTATAACATTGATCACCCAGTCAGAGAATTCAGTTAAGTTCGTTTGACATGACATCCCTTCTGTGAAACTGTGCTATCTGTGATCCTTTAGGTCATTTGAATCAAGGTACTTGATAATTCTTCCTTTCAGTAATTTCTCCATTAGCCTTCCCACCAGTGATATCAGGCTGACTGGCCTGTAGTTACTTGCCTCTTCCTTGCTTCCTCCCTTATGGAGAGGGACTGTGTCCGCTCCCTTCCAGTCATCTGGAACCACCCCCATCTCTAACAATCTATTGAACAGGCTATTTAATGATTCCGTTAGCTCCTCCCTCAGCTCCTTCAGTATTCTTTTTTTAATATATATGTAGGGTTTTACCTCTCCAGAGCCCTGGCAGGCGGCTGCAGCACTCCTGACTGAGGGACTCTCTCTCGGGTCCTGCTGCTTCTGCTCTCACTGGTCCCCAATAATTCCTCCATGGCTTGCCCCCCGTGGCGGGACCAGGAAGGAGGTTGCTGGCCCCCCCCAACCCAATCCAGAAGCCGGGGACGGCCCTTGGGAGCAGCAGATCATCGCAGAGTCTGCCAGGCTCTTTTCCACTATTTTTCTCCCTTCCCCCTCCCCTACTGATGTAAGGATGTCGGACCTTGCCTCCCGATCCGTACTGCCCTCCAGCTACCGTCAGAGGGCAGTCAACGAGCTGGACAACAAGTCTCTTCCCCCAGTGGCCCGGCTGCTCCTGAACCTGGTGTCAGACAATGCCAGCGAGGTGTAACGACCAGCGCCACCAGGCCGGCTGCAGCTCCCTCAGTATTCTGGGATGAATACCATCAGGTCCCATGGCTTTGTCAGTCTTCAGTCCTGCTGCTTCCTTTAGGACCCCCTCAACTTTGAATAAGCTGGTGTCCACCCCTTCCCCAGCTTCGCCCTCCCCCTCCACCATGAACACGGAGCAAAAGTAGCTATTTAGGATATCTGCGTTCTCCTGATCCCTCTTCACCGTCTCCCCACCCTTATCCCTCAGCCGAACTATCCCACCCTTTGTCCTCCTCTTTTCACTTGCATACCAGTAGAAGGTTTTATCCCCTCTCTTAACTGATTGGGCTATATTGTCTTCAGTCCTCGCCTTTGCTCTCCTGACCTCAATTCCTGCCCCTTTTTGCCTTGCCTGATGCGCTTCTCTAGCTTCCTCCCTCTGTGTCTGTTTGTATCTCCTGAACGCTGCTCTCTTCACCCTGACATTTATTGCAACCTACCTACTGAACCATTGAGGTTTCCTCATTTTCCTGTATTTACTGACCTGTCTGACACAGAGATTGGTGGCATCTACTATAGCCCCTTTATTTTTTTCCCCATTTTTCTTCCACCCCCTCCAGATCTCCCACCCCACCCTCTCCAGATCTCCCACTCCTATAAGAGTTTTCTTGAGGCGGTCCCCATACTCTTAAAGTCCACTGTCCTGAAATCTGGGACTTCTAGGGGAAAGGGGAAATTGTTTAACAAGGAAGGCACGCTAAGCCAGAGCTTGTTTCCAGGTATGACCGGGGAGCACAAGGAAGTTAAGTGACTTGCTCAGGGTCACACAGTATGCAAGTGGGAACTGATGGGATTCAAACCCAGGTCTCCAGGTTTGCAGCTCAGTGCTCTTAACCACTACGCTATACTGCCTTCTACATTTGTGTTTCCTTTCTGGCGCTGTCCTTGGCATGAACCATACTGTATTATGGTTACTTGTGTCTAGGCTTTTCCCCACTGAAACCCCTTCCACTCTGTCTCCATTTGTGAAAATCAGGTCCAGTACTGCCTCTTCCCTAATAGGTTCTCTGAATAGCTGTCTCAAGAGTGCTCCATGTAGGGGTCAGTGATATCTGTACTCCTGGCAGAGGCCCCCCAACAGCAGCACCTCCCCTTTGTTTGCTGCCCTCTGTATTTCCTCCATCATAGCCTGTACACAGAATGCTCAAGTGTTGGATGGAGCCCAGCAACCTGTTAAAGGGGGTTCCCTTCCTGATCCCCTCCCTGCACCAGATTTTAACAGATGCCTTGGGTATGTGCTGGGGTGCACAGCTGCCATCAGACGTGGGGTACATGGACCACAGTGGAGACTGCCTTGCACATAAATGTTCATGAAATGCAAGCTGTCCTGCATGGGCTACAAGCCTTCCAGACTTGTGTCCCCAGGTCCTCTGTTAGTACAGATGGGCAACGTCAGTGTGGTGCATTACATCAACAAGCAAAGGGGCACTCGCTCTAACCCCCTATGCAGGGAGGTGATGAGTCTGTTATTGTGCTCTGGAACATGGGCTAGAACGATCAGCAGTACATGTTCCAGGTGCCCAAAATGTCTTGGCAGACAGGCTAAGCAGGCCGGTCCAAGATTCACAAGTGGGAACTGCTGACCTCTTGTAGCAGAAGACCTGTTTGACAGATGGTGTCATCCAGATTTGGACCTTTTTGCATCCCCACACAATGCAAAACTGCTGATTTTCAGCTTGCTCCAGAGCCTTGAGTTTTCTGGTGAGACGCATTGTCCTGGTCTTGGAAGGGAAGGTTCCTGTACGCCTTTCCTCCTGTCTGATTCAGAGTGCTACTCAAGCTCCAGATGGAGGGGGCAACTTTGATCCTCATTGCACCCCTGTGGCCTCGTCTAATCTGGTTCCCCCTATTGCAACAGCTGGCAATGGGAACCACCAGTGGCCCTGCCCTTATGCAGGGGCCTACTGTCACAGGATGAACCCTGGTTCATCTGGACCTCTTATCTCCATCTTCATGCATGACTCCTGAAAACCTAGCCATTGCAAGGTTTGGGGTTTCCCAAAAGGTGGCTGATGTCCTGGTTCCTGCCAGAAAGCCTTCCACCAGATCCACTTATTCCATGATGTGGAAGCGGCTTGCTTTGTGGGCCCACTTCTCATCACTTTGATCCATTTGCCTGTCCAGTTAACCAGGTTCTAGAGTACTGTATTTGCTGTCCTTGTCAGATGCAGGCCTGCAGTATTCCTCAGTCAAAGCGCACTTGGCTGCCATTTCAGCTTTCCATGTGCCTGTTGAGGGTCGTACGGTTGCCCAGCTGAAGGTGGCCCATATGTTCTTAAGGGGTATTCTACCTTGAAGCCTTCTATCCGCAATCCAGTCCTGGCTTGGGACCTGACTTATGTGTTGGAAGAGCTTACGTTGGCTCCTTCTGAGCCAACCTCAACTTGTGGTTTATACTTTCTTTCCTGGAAAACATTGTTTTTAGCTGCAATTACTTCTACTCGAAGGATTTCAAAGCCACAGGCTCTGTGTGAGCCTCCTTGTTTAATATTCCACAAAGACAGGGTGTCGTTACGTACTAATCTTCAGTTTTTATCAAAGGTGGTGTCTGAGTTTACTTTGAATCGAGCCATCCACCTGCCAGTTTATTTTCCTGAGCATGCCAATCCAGGCGAAGCTTTGCTCCATACTATAGATGTACATAGAATACTCAGGTACTATATGCACTTCATGAAGGACTGCAGAAAGTCCTTGCAGCTTTTTGTTTTGTTCGTCCCTGGAAAAGAGGGTGCCAGAGTTTCTAAACCGTGCCTGTCTAAATTATTAGCAAACTGTATTACTTTCTGTTATAGTAAGTAACTTCCTGGGGTTGTTTGTGATAATTCCGCTAGAAGCATGGCCACACCTGTTGCCTGTTTCAAAAATGTGTCTGCTGCAGAAATTGGTGCAGCTGTCACCTGTAGTACTGTGTACACTTACTAAATGCTACAGTCTGGATATTGCCTCTTGAAAAAGGGCTGGCTTTGGCCAAGCTGTGCTTCAGGGCCTGTTTTCTTAGTCCCGTAGGCTCCAGCCATCCAGACTGTTTATGGTTAGTACTGCTTTGCACTTGTTCCATAGGTGTGGCCAGGTGAGAGATGTCCTCAAAGAAGATAGAACAGTTACATACTCACCATAACAGTGGATTTTCGAGAGAATCTTTCATTAGGCCATGCTGTCCCACCCTTCTTTCCCCTACAGGGTCCTGATACTCTAGTTAGTGCTGTTTCCTTCTCCACGAGGGTCTTCCTGTTGCTTTCTGCCTCAGTTGGTTGTCAGAGCCCTTGGTTCTCTCCTGGTTCCCTACAGAGAGTTCCTCTGAGCATGATCTCCAGCGTGGAACTGAGGGAAGGGGCCACCCATGTTTATGTAGCAGCCAGCATCTGACTGGGCGGCCCCTGGTGGACTGCTTGCAAAGGTTTGTGTGGTTCTAGCGCCAGTGCTTCTCTTCCTTCTCACTCAAAAGGCTCCTAAGACTCCTTCCCCACCAGCAATGCCCTCAGTGTCCCCAAGCTCACCCGCCTTGGTATTCTTATACTCTCTCCTGCCCCACTTGCACCCGGTTGGGGTGCTATTTTCCTTGTTTTCGCTGGTCTATGAAATTCAACCCATTCATTACAGTGTGATCCTAAAAGTTATCTGTCATTTGCTATTGCTGTACAATTTTTTACTGTTTGCTTATTTGTTCTTACAAATGTTTGGTCCTTGTAATCCCTGCCCATGGTTTGTTTCCTTGGCTTGCTTTTTTTTTTTTTTTTTTGTTTTACTTGCTACTGTAATTATTTCTCCTCATGTTCCCTTGTCCCTGGGGCGCACCTGGAAATGAGCCTTGGCTCATGGTGCTTTGCCCAGTTATCAGCTTTTTAAATAAGTTCCATAGGTGTGGCCTGATGAGAGCCTCTTGAAGATCTACTGTTACGGCAAGTATGCAACTGTTTTCTCTTTTTTTTTTTTTTTTTTTTTTTTTTTTTTTGTATAATCTTTTTATTGGGTTTCCATCATACAGTTTCCACATGTCCATTCTGTCCAGCAATATAGACCATTTGAAAGCCAACATAATAAGCCATTACACATTTTGATATTGCTAGACCAATGTCAGTCCACTAGAATGAAGTGTTTACATTGCTAACAATGGTTCAGTCCAAGGCAGACTACAGTGCGTATTAGCCTCTTCCATTGAGTCTATAAGAGACTTACATTGTTACTCAGAATGAAAATATGTGAACATCAATTATAATCGATTTAGAAATATAAACAGTGATAACTTATCACATAAACAGAAAATTAAAATAGAAGTGTGTCTGTACAATCTATCTTTTAATTTAGTTCATATTATAATTGATTTCCTGTGTGGTCTACTAGTAGTTTAATAAACAAATTCACTTCTTAACTACAATGATTGAGTACTTTGGTTATAGTATGTACCAATATAAACCTGCCTCCTCCCTCTGCAAAGGTTGTTGCTTCCAGTGGTGAGAGGCAGGCCAGAAATTGTGCCCAGGTTCTATTGAACACCTCTTCCCTTCCCTCTAAGGCATATGTAAGTCTCTCCACACCCAGAGTGGACAAGGAAAGTGTTCTCCACATACAGACGGTAGGTGTCGCTGAGGAAACCCATGTATTTCAGATAATTTGTCTAGCTAGTATTAACAGCACTCTGATCCATCTTGGAACAGTAAGCCACTCCCTCCTCCCTTTTCACTGACCTCCATACCCATCAACATGGTGAGTGGGGATATCTCTGTGTCTGCCCCCCATGGTCTAGATTTCTCTGCCCACTGACTCACCTCAATATGTTTTAATTACTGAGCACTCCCAAAAATAATGGAAGTATGTACCCAGGTCTGTTTGACATCTACCACATAGAGGGGATATTTCAGGTTGAAACCTATGTACTGTCACAGGTGGGTAATATAGGCAATGGAGAAACTTATACTGGGCTTCTTTGAGTCTGTTGCAGATCTAAGACCCATGTGCGATAGGACTAGTTCCTCCCTTGCCTCATCAGAGATAAGGATCCCCAGTTCCCTTTCCCACTTCTAACTTTGTGTTTCCCAACCGAAGCTTTCTCTGTCTAATTTAGTCACCCTACTAATCAGGCCCTTCTACTTAAACTTAGCCCCCAGAATTTCTCTTTTGGCACTAACTATAAAACTTCCCCTATTGATATTATTCATTAATTTCGAGCCAAAGTGTTTCACCTGGAGGTATCGAAAAAAGTGGGAATTTGGGAGGTTCAGGCGTGCCTTGATTGCCTCACATGGGTCAATGCCCTCGCTGCCCCATAAGTTGCTTAAACATCTAATCCCTCTGTGTTTCCAATCAGCCAGGCCATGATCTTCCAACCCCGGTGAAAACTCTGGGTTTCTTGCCACTGGTATTAGGAATGTAGTGTCTCTTAAGGCTGCCCCTCTTAAAGTTTTGCCGCACCTCAAGGACTGCAGAGACCATGGTGTTAGGGGCTTGTGTACAGGCATAAGCCCTGTCTCCACCAGGAGCCAAATAGGTGGTCAGTCTACATGGGCAATCCTCCTGCTCCAAATCCAGCCAAGAGGCTGCCTCTCCCCTATTAACCCAATTATGGATGTTTCGAAATTATGCTGACAGGAAGTATCCCTTTAAGTCTGGAAAGTCTAATCCTCCCTTTGATTTAGGCACCTTCAATCTATTAAGTTCTATTCTGGATATTTTGACCCTCCACAGAAAATTACTAAACCCCCTATCCAAGATACGCAAGTCGTGCAGACCAATTAAATGGCACCATCTGCATTGCACACAGCAATCTTGGCAGTTATTCATTTTTATGAGATTCGTTCTACCTAACCAAGATATGGATAGCCCCCTCCATCTAGATAGGTCAGTCAGTACAGCCTTGATAAGAGGAGTGTAATTCAACTTGTACAGTTTGTGAATGTTCCTGCCAGCCTCGATCCCCAGATATGTTATCCACTGGTCAGTTTTTTTTCAGACCCCAGGTGGCAGTTAATTTTGCTTCTCCTTCCTTATTTAAGAAGAGTATTTCAGACTTGTGCAGGTTTAGTTTGTAACTGGATAAACCTGCAAAGGTATTAACAGTGTCTAGCAATGCAGGGACTGATTCCTTTGGTTTTATCAAGTAGAGCAACAGATCATCTGCGTATAGAGAGATCTTATGGTGTACTCCCCTTTTGTTATAATACCTTTAACTTCTTGACTATCCCTATTTCTACAGGCCAGAGGCTCAATTGCCATGTCAAACAGGGAGGAGAGGGGACAACCCTGCCTCGTGCCTCTATGCAATCTGAAATCATTTTGAGGGTGTTCCATTAATTAGTATTCTGGCAACTGGGTTCGTGTATAACATTTTAACCAAATTAAGGAAACCATCCCCCACCCCAAACCTGCTAAGTACCTCAAATAGGTACTCCCATTCAATTCTATCAAATGCTTTTTCAGCATCCATCTAAAGTGCACAGGCTCGACCAGGGTGTTTCATGCTCCACCAAATCACATTTAGCAGCCTACACATATTGTGATGAGACATCCTGCCATGAATAAATCCAGTTTGGTCTGGGTGTATGATCTGGGGGAGAAGGCTCTCCAATCTCATGGCAAGGACTTTGCACTTATCTTGCAGTCATGATTTAAAAGGGATATAGGCCTATATAAGGAGCAAGCAACACTGTCTTTAACGGGTTTTAGAAGGACACAGATATTAGCTAGAGTGCAGTAGGCCGGAGTCCTGCTCTCCCCAGCCTCTTCAGTGAGATTGCACAATGGTTCAAGCTAAACATTTTTCATAAATTTGTAATATTCAGCCCCATAGCCATCTGGACCACTTAATTTACCTGACTTTATGCCTGAAATAGCCTTTTGGATTTTTGCCATAGAAATTGAAGCACCTAGTGTTGCAGCCTGAGCCTTGCTAAGGGAGGGGAGCTGAATATCGTACAAACATTTTTTGGCTTCCTCTGTGGTACCATTACAATCTGCTTTGCACAAATTTACATAAAATTCCCTATAAAATCTCCCTATTATTCTTCTCATTGTTACTGATTTCGCTTGTTGCATCCCTGATTGTAGTAATTTTGTTTTGTACTCTTCCTTTCCTCATCAGTTTGACTAGTAAGGGGCCTGGTGTATTCCCCCACTTGAATATTTTCTGTCTTGCAAACAGAAATTTTGCCTACGCCTCCCCTGTCAAGGTTTCATTTAAAGCCTCCCTCACCAGTTTTAGATGGTATCTATGTCCTTATTCCCATGCAGTACTCTTGGCTCTAATTCTTTAGTGCCTTTTTCTAGATTAGTAATTCTTTCTTGCCGTTCTTTTTTGATTTTGGAGGTGTAGCTTATTATTGCTCCTCTCAAGAAGGCCTTTCCAGCCTCCCAAATTATCCCCCCTGGAGGTGTCCGATGCCTTGTTGTTGCACCAGTATTCTTCCCGTTGGGTTTTCAAATAATTCTGAAATTCCTCCTTGCACATAAGGTAAGCAGGAAACCTCCATTGCTCCGGGCTCTCCCTTCTCTCCCTCCTCTCACATTCAGCTGAACCATGGCATGGTCCGAAATCATAATAGGACTGTAGGACACTTGGGTAACACTGTTATATAATTCATTGGTGACATAAATGTAGTCCAGTCTTCACCAGGTATCGTGGGGTGGAATGAAAAGTGTACTGTTTAACTCCCAGGTACATTGCCCTCCAGCTGTCAACTAAATCTAAGTCTTGCATGCCCAATGCCCATGATTTGGTAGATCTGTTTATTCTGCGTCCCTTGCCCAAATAGTCCAGTGCCCAATCCATTATACAATTAAAGTCTCCCCCATAATTAGACCCGGAAATTGTTCTCTATTTAAAATATCTAGCAGCTACTGAAAAAAGGCGAGCTAATAAACTGCGGGGGCGTATATGCTGGCTAGTGTAATTTCCTGTTCTTTCAACTGATTCCTTATTACTTTAGTCACCTCCAGGGGGAAGTTTTTGCGCAGGAGGACTGCGGCCCCCCTTTTGTGAGACGAATAGGAGGCTGCGAAACAGGCTCTCACCCCCCCACCAGTTTCCCATGTTCTCTTGGGGTTAAATGCATTTCGAGCAGTAATGCCACCTGTGCATTTCACTTTTTAAGGGCAGTCAGTATTTTGGAATGCTTTATGGGGGTATTGAACCCTCTCAGATTCCAGGAGATGATTAGATTATTAGCTTCTTTGTCATCCATTAAGGCAGGTTAAGATCACCAAATGGCATTTCTGAGTAATGCCTGTTTCAGTTGGATTACCAAAGTCAGGACTCACACATTCCTTAAGTGGTTCGTACAGGCTACTGAACTTCAGAAAAACAATATAACTATATACAAATAACCTTGATCTTAAACTTGAATATAACCAAATTAACTCTTCCCCACCCTCTTCCCTTGAGTAAATGCACTCCCCCAACTTGTGTGTTCCCTTTGAACCAGCAGCCGCATAGGCCATTTTGTTCTAGATTCCCAGTGTCCTTCCCACGCACACCCCCTCCCCCACCCAGCAAATCAACCATATATTAGACACATCGTTGATGTTCCCCGCATGCATCTCCCCTCATAGCAATTGAGGGGACCCCCTTATATCATGAAGGAGCATTGTATTTAGAAGGGACAGCCTGGCATGTGTCTTAATTAGGCCGCATAACCAGCCCTTGCGATCCTCTTAAGCCATGCCAAACCCCCCCCCCCCTTCCTCATTTGTGGCTCACCTTATTACTTTTGCTCCTATTCCCTAACCCTCATAAATGCTCTAACTAAATAGTTATTCATTGGCTCCTATAATTATTAAGGCAGTAATGCACTCTGAAAAAACTTGACCTCCGATAAATCAAACTTTATTTAACCAGGCATCAACACCATTGAGCAAGCTCATTTTCAAAGTGGTCCTGGACGTAGAATAATACAATACTTAGACATAACAATACGAAAATTAACATCAACAAAATACAGTACAAGGTCGAATACAAAGTACTTGAATCTGTCATAGACTCTCCCAGTTAAACATTTCCAAAACAATATCATAGGAGAGTAAAGGGGTAAGGTGAGGTATAAAACAATATAAAGGATAGAGACCACATGGGGAGATGTGGGGGCAGAGAGAGGGAGTGAAAGCCATGAAACGGAGGAGGGACTGAAAGTGCTGGAAATCGCGAGAGGGATAAAGAAGGTGGCATTCTAAGGATTATTAACGCACAGGCACCAATAACTGAAGACTCAGATTACCTATAGCAGCTGCAGGGTTCTTGCAAATACTCGACTAGCAGGGCTTTGAAAGTGAGAAGGCTCGGCAATGATGTAAGCTTGAGTGTGCTTTGCATAGTGTTCCAAAGTGAAGGGAGCGCGGGGTTGATTGCGGACAATCCGTGGTTAGATTTCATTCTGGGCAATTGGAAGCAAAGTGTAGCATATCGTCTGAGGCCATAGGAGCTATTAGCACGTTTGAAAAGGCTAGAGATATATGCTGGAAGCTTGTCTGTGAGAGCTCTATAGAACCAAAGGAGCACATTTATTTTTCTCCTTGTTGAAAGTGAAGGCCATCTCGCCATTTGGTACAGAAGACAGTGGTGGGTGTGAAAAGGCAGGTTAAAGATGAATCTTAGGGCTCGGTGGTAAAGGGTGTCAAGTTTATTTAGCGCTGTAAGAGGGCAGTGTTTGTAGAGGAAATTGGCGTAATCAAGTAAGGGTAGGAAAGTGGTTCATACTAATTTCTTTCTAGCTTCTATGGTAAGCAGATGTTTAGTACGATAGAATAGGCAGAGTCACTGTCTTAGCTTTTTCGAGACTTCATTTAGATGGCATAGAAAGTTGTTTGTTGTCCAGCCAAAACCGTAGGTATTTAAAAGTATCTAACTAATTCCAGGGGTTCACCAAGAGCGTTCGTATCAATGGGATATGTGTGGATCCAGAGGCTGCTTTTGGAGAAAGAATCATAGATTTAGTCTTTTTGGCATTGAGTAGAATTTTGTGCTTGATAAGACTGTTGTAAGGAGGTAAAGTCTCGTTGCAGGTCTTCATATGCCATGAGAAGTGAGGAGTTTGAGACAGAGTACTGTATCATCAGCAAATAGGTGCACATTTGCTACATGCAGGTGAGAGTCCAAGTTATTGATGTAGATTGCAAATAGGATAGGACCCAGAATGGAGCCTTGGAGGACTCCTCGCAATAAGGATTTCTGTGGAGACAGGTCGCCTGCTGATTTAACTTGTTGCAATCTATTGGAGATGAACCAGTTGGTGGCAGAGTTGTCAAGGCCGATATTTCTCAGTGATGTAAGCATGATGTTATGGTCCACGGTGTCGAAGGCCTTGCTGAGATTGCGAAAAAAGAGCAACTATGTGTTTTTTTTTTTTTGTTTTTGTTTTTGTTTTTTTTTTTCCCCAGAGTCTAGGACGATTTTCCAGTTGGAAGTTACTTCTGCAAGAGCAGAAGTGGTACTGTGTTTGGCTCAGAACCAGCACTGGGCAGGATTTAGGAGGTTGTACTGGTCCAAGTGTTCACTGATTTGGGTATTGACAATCTTTTCCAGGACTTTGGAGAGAGTGGAGAGTATAGAAATAGGCCAGTAATTGTTCAGGTCACAAGGGTCCCCTGACTTGAAAGAGGTAGAGTATAGGCAGTCTTTCATATCGCCGGTAGTTCACCCTGACTCAAGGAAGTATTAAATAAGTGGGTGATAGGGGTGGTCAAGTAGAAATAGCCAAGCTTTAGGAAGAATGGTTCAGTGTTATCCGCACCGGCACTTTTTTTCGTGTCCAATGTCAAAAGGAGGTCCTCTACTTGCTAAAATGAAATTGTGGAAAAGCTGAATGAAGGAGGGTGTGGTTGGTAAGGATAAAGATTAGCAGTTGGGCTAATTGAGCTATCACCCGCAGGACTAAGCTTACTAAAGGGTGAGGTGTCGAAGGCAAGTCCTGCCGTGGAAAAATGATTGAACTGCTCTAATATGGCAGCTCTATCTGTATATGTAACTCCTTTGGCCGCAATTTTGACTGGAAGGGAAGCAACCGGATGCTGACCTTCAGTTTCCTTGAGGATGTTCCAGAATTTGGCAGTGTTGTTTTTGTTGTCTTCAAGTTTTGCCTGGAAGTATCTAGTTTTTTCAGACCTAATTAGTTTGGTGCAGGCATTTCTGGAGATGCGAAAAGCAAGCCAGTCTGCCTCCAGTTGTGATTTCCTCATTCTTTTCCACCAGGAGTCTTTCTTTGGGCGCTTTCTTCAGGTTAGGAGAGAACCATCCAGGAGATCTCTTTTTTGACCTAATCAGCCCAAGGGGGGGATGTGTTTGTCGATTAGCCCCGTTAATAGGCTGTGAAAGTTATTAAAAGCCTTACTAAGTGATGGGGCTAGGTAGAAGTCCTGCCACCTAATGTTACTTAGATCTTTCAAAAAGGCATTCCGGCAGAATTTCTTCAGACCACTTTTCAGTATGAATTTGGGGGCCAGTTTTATTGGGGGAGAGTCTAATGCAGGCTATCGCGCAATGGTCACTTATGTCATTGAAGAACATTCCGCTGTGCAAGATGTTATAAGGCGTGTTTACTACCATAAGGTCCAAGAGGGAGCTACGCCCGGGGTACTTTCTGTTGGGTCTGGTAGGTGCAGGTGTTATTTGGGACAGACCATTTGCATCGCATAGATCCTTTAATTTCTTGGAGCTTTCATCATTCCAATTTGGGTTGAGGTCCCCTATTTAATATACATTTGGAGTTAGATGAGTCAATTAGATTTTGGAGGTGCTGCAAGATTGCCATGCCACCTGAAGGAGGTCGATAGCAAGCTGCAATAAGGAGTGTTTTTTTTATCGGTGGAGAGGGATAATTTGAGTGTCAAGCATTCAAATTCCTTGATCTTTGACGTGCAGTCTATGACTAAGAGTATTTACATTTGACATAGATTACTACCCCACCTCCTCTAGTTGGTCTGTCACAGCGGTAAGTGTGTAGCCTGTTATGTTGATGGATTTGTTAGGGGTTGAGGACGAGAGCCAGGATTCTGTTATAAAGAAATCGGGAGATGCATGCAGGGCCCAGGTCTGAATAATATCCATCTTCAATAAGCTGCATACATTGACGTGGAGGAAGCTGATGCCTTTATGATTTGAGAGGTCTGCAGGGGAGTCCAGAGGGGCAGGTGGGCCTGGGTTTAATTCAGTGTTACCAGAACAAAGCAGAAGAAGTAGGATTAGTTTCTTGAGGTAATGACTTGGTCTGCTGAGTAACCACTTGCTGCGTTGTCTAGCGGATTTCAGTTTAGTGGTGGCTATGTTGTGGGCATTAATAAATTTTGAGAGAGATGTAGTATAGATGAAGGTTAAGGCTGGCAGGTTCAATGGTGTGCACGCGAATACTTTGGTCAGGTCATGGTGTGGGAAGGGGCACAACCATGGGGAAGTGCTCCCTGCTATGAAATGCCCTGAGTTATTGAAAGAGGGCAGTCCATGGAGGACATTAGGTGGGGAGTTCTGGCCCTGTTAGTTGGAAGTCGGGAAATTAGAGGGGGCGAGGGGAAAAAAAATATGAAGCAACTAAACAGATGAGAAGCCGCAAGAGGCATTTTAGAAAGAGGCTCTCTTCAGGTGCAAGCGTCCTGCACGAGGTTGTCAAAAACTTAATATGTCTCTTTTAAGAGAAGAAGAAGCCAGGATAATTAACTGATGGGATGGGCGTGACAAAAGGCGTTCAGACCAATAGTTGAGTAAGGGTGGGCACAGTGCTCATGGAAAGAGCATTTAATAGAGGCCGGGGTCGGGGCGGGCAGTGTGGGGAAAAAAATTCACAGCACACACAGAATGAGCGAGCAGGGAACAAGTCCAAATGGCCTTGGGAGCGAAGTTCCCTCGTGTGGCCAATCACAGCCAAAGCCGTAAAAGCAGCAGCCAATAGAACAGCGTTCCCAGGATAATTATCCAGTTGGGCTCCGGTGCTTTTCTCAGAGGCTGAGAGCAGGCTTACCCAATTTCCAGTGCTCCTAGGCGGGCTGAGGAGAGGCGCACAGCCGACTGGTTTCTCCAGCCACGGCCGTGGACGAGGAGATGAGTGCCCGGTCTGGGGCTTTCTCACGGAGCCGATTTCCAGTGCTCCTAGGGCGGGCTGAGAGGAGAGGCGAATGCCGCTGGCCCTCCATCCGCAGCCGTGGATCTAGGAGATGAGCGCTCGTCAGGGGCTTTCACGAGCAGATTTCCAGTGCTCCTAGGTGGGCTGAGGAGAGGTGCATGGCCGGCTGGTTTCTTCAGCGCGGCCGTGGACAAGGAGATGAGTGCCCAGTCAGGGGCTTTCACATTAGAAATGGTTCATTTCTCCTTAGTACTGGAAGAGTCCAGGGAACAGTCGGCTTCATCCCTGCTTTGGAGCACAGCCAAGACCAGGCATGAATATTTTATGCAGGGGCCAAGGTTCACCTCCCACCTCGTGGGAAGACATAGGCCGCAGCCCAAGGCCATCCTGATGGTATCTCATAACAAGGCCTCAGAAAAGAAAACAGTACCTGATGTATAGGTCTCTCTTCAGGACAGTCATTTCACTGGATTTTTCTTGTGCCATGTTGCAATGAAGACCTTCAACTTATCTGGTTCCCAAAAAGAGAAACTTGCCCCTTCCAAACGAACTCTTACTGTAGCTGGATAGGCCATATAAAATTCAGTGCCCCGTTCTCTCAGCATGTTCACGGTGGGATTAAATGCTTGACGTTTCCTCTGCACACGCTGCAAAAAATCTTGATGCAGTGTAAGTTTGGTTGGTCCTCTGGTGGCTGCAGTGGCAGCGCTCTGTGGGCGTGCTCTAGCTTCAGGCACCCATTTTTAACTTTTATTTTGAGCAATTTGGGTAAGGTTGACTCACAAAATTCTAATACACTTCTGCCTTCCTTGCCCTGTGGGAGCCCCCATAGCCTCACGTTGTTGCATCCGTTATAATTTTCTTGGTACTCTACAGCGTCTTTAAGAGTTTCCAGCTCTTTCTCTAAAGCTTCCAGCTTACTAGGAACATACAGTATAACCTCGATTATCTGACTGCTCTAGGGGACATCATATTTGTTCAGATAATCGAGAGTTCAGATAATCGGGGGTCCATAACTTTAGGTAAATGAGAACTGGGAGACGATCTCAGAGTTCAGATAATAGGGAGATCTGGATAATCGGGGTTCAGATAATCGAGGTTGTACTGTATTGAGTGGCATCTTCTAAATTAGTCTCTTTGCTCGACTTCCAATAGACTACCGGAGTGGGCACACAATTCTGAGGTTAGGATGCTGATTTTCTTTTCAAATGTGTCCAGACATGGTCCCAGGCCCTGGAGTACTTGTTCTCCCACCACAAGGCTCAGGACTGCAATCTTGGTTGGCGAGAGCAAGATAGTACCCGGTCTGCCACCTCCCCTCATCTCGCTTGGGCCCAATTTTTTTGTTCACCGATTTGGAGGTGTTTCGTGAGGGTTTGCCCCAAATCAAGTATTCCTCCATGGTCAGCACAGTCCCCGCTATCTATCTTTGGGGTTTTAGTGTTGAAATAAACTGTCCAAAAGTGTGTGTTTTTTTTTTTAATCTATAATGGCAGAGGTGAAGAGGATTGCGTCCTCTCTAGTCAGTGCTCATTAGCGCCCCCACCCAACTGTTCTTTTCTAACAACATTATTCCAGTAGTGATGCCATAAAGAAACTACATCATCTCCACTCTGAGGTGTTGCATCAGGGTTTAGAATGGTGCTGTGGAATCGACTCCATTCAAATGTTGCATTGTGGTGAAGTTTCCTCTAGTGTTCTAATGTCAGATTTGTTCTCTCTGCTAAAGGGAAAAGTTGCCTTGGAGCCCTCTACAAATCCATTGACTAGGTCCTTTATTTTATTTTATAAAAACTCCTATAGATTTTCCTGTTTAGCTCTCGATATATGTATTAGAGAGGTTATTTTATCTAACTTTTAGTATTTAGCGGTATTTTCCAGTTTTGTGTCGGTTCCCTGGCACTGGAGAAAAGGCTACTTGGCTGTTCTCGCTGTAATGCGATAACCATTGATCTTAGAGTTGGAGCTCTTGCAGCAGGTAATAACCATTAGGACCAAGGCGCCAGGACCTCACTGAAGCCTTCTAGCTAGCAGTCCTCAGTGGGGAACCGCCCTCCACGTTGCCTCCGCCCTACGTCAGCCAATGGTATAAAAGGGGTGGTCCCTAGCCCCACCTCAGTTTTTTTTTTTTTTATGTTTTTATTATTTTCCTCCCTGAGCCACCGGCCACCCGGTACTATCGGCCTGGCTACGGACTTCCACCCCCCAAATCGTCCACGAGCCCTCCGATACCCCGTGGCTTCCTCCCCCACGGCGGGACAGCGGCACTCCCCCTACATGCCGCAGTCTTCGGGATAGGTCAGAGGGCTGGTCTGAGGGGCTGATAGAAGCTGTGGTAGGCTTCATTGAAGGCGGCCGGCAGCTGTCCATTTTCCGTTTTTCTGGGGAAGGCGGGGTTGTGCAATGACGTCCAGCGTCTGCCCCGGCTCCTGTTCATGCTAGTGCCGGTGACTGTGTGGCTCCCGGCCTCCGCCAGGGGTCATCGATGCTCCGGGCACTTCCTCACCCTCCCCGTAGAGAAGGAGAGCGGTGCTTGGGCCTCTATCCTTCTCCCGGCCCGGCCCTCAGCGACCCAGGTCGTTTCCGAACCGGGTAGCCAGTGTTGCAGTGGAAATCCAACCGCTGCGCCAATGGGCCGGCCCCCACCTCAGTTCTTTTCCTGCCCTCGACCCGTTTGCATTGGCTCCTCTGTCGCCTTCTCGCAACAGTTTGACCGATTTCGCGCCTTCAGCGTTTCTTTACTTTCTTTTTTTCAGCAAATTTCCAAATTGATTTCACTTCTGCACGTCTTCTTCGGCGGCTTCCGTTTCATCCACGGATCTTAGAAAATCTAGGTGCACCTACAGCAAGCAGCTACCATCGAAGGATGGCCACGAAGCCTGCCTTTTCTGCCTAGGCCCGAACCATGGCCTGTGAACACTGCAGGGCATTCAACTCCCGGATGCGGATCTGCCGTCAGAAGACCTTTAAGGCACACCTCCTAGAAAAGCAGCTTGTCGAGATGCAGAGTCATTCAGCGGGTAAGAGTCCTTCTTCGTCTTCGTTGGTTTCCACCTTCTCCACTTCTAAGCCTCACAAGGAGAAGGATTCAGGGAAGCACAAACACTGGGACATGGACCGGGAAAAGCCCCAGGGTTGCTCCTGTTCCAGGTCTCCACTGCATAAAAACTCTTCGTCTGGCTCCTCAACCCATGGGGGCTCTGACCACTCTTCCCAGCCTGCCCACAGCTCCTCCGGGTAGTCGTTAACCAAACCTCCTGCCATGCTGGGTAAGTCAGGGTCTTCGGACCCTTCCCTAATGCCCCTTGAAGTGAAGGCCACACCAGCTGGGTCACCCTCCACCTTAGGGGCTGGGAAGGGCAGCAACACTCCAGCACCTGCCAAAACAGTCCTGATGACTGTCTCATACAAGGCCTTGGACAAGACACCCCATCATCAGGGGCAGGCATCAGACTTGGCGCTGCAGGCCCAAGCTCCGGCCAAGCCGTCTGCTGCTTCCTCACTGGTCACCACTAAGCAGCCATCCAGTACGGGCATGCTTTCTCAGATGTCGGATCGGGCTTTGCCCTCCTCTTCACCAATTGAAGATTCTGGGCAGGAAGACACACCTAACCAACCCATCAGGTTCCAATCTGTACCGGACACCCTGACGTCGGGTGCTTCGATGCCAGGTAAACAGACACCAGCTCCACACTGAAACCTTCTAGCTAGCAATCTTCAGTGGGGGTCCGTCGGCACCGCAGTTCTCCAAAGACCAGATCTAGGAGCTTTTCTCCTTTTGGTGGCATCAGGCCAAAGGGGACCTGCTTCCCCTACAAGGAACCGGTCACCGTTGAACTGGAGCTGGAGCCTAAGCATCCGATTCCTCCCTCTCAACGCCGAACTCAGAGTCCTAAGGAACACCATGGTAGACACTGGCGCAAAGAGCGGCATCACAGCAGATACTCGCGTTCGTCTAGTCGCCACTGTTGCCGGTCCTCCCACAGCGGACGCTGGTCCCATAGCCATTGATGCTCTAGCTATTCATCCTCCTCTTAGGTGGATTCTAGCAGTAGTTCTGTCTCTTCGGGCTCAGACCATTTGGATCCTAGGGGTTGCCCTTCACTGGATAAAAAGGACACTCTCAGGTCGCCTCCTGATGATCCGATGTTCATGGACGTTATGAGGCACATCCAGGCTTCCAACAGATGGGAGACGGAAGACCTGGACCCGGAGAGGTGGAGGTTGGCTAAATACCTGAGGCAGAAGGAGCTCAAGCCTCTAGTGGTGCCTCCTTTAGGTGATACCTTCCAGGACCTGATGAGATTAACCTGGAAGCAACCTTCCACCTCCTCTGCCATCTCAAAGGAGTCTGACAGGCTGTACAGAGCCCCTAGGGAAGAGCTTTTCCTGGCAGAACACCTTACAGTGGACTCGATGGTGATCACGACTGCTCATGATAGAGCAAAGAAGCCTAAGCACTCAGCCACCCGACCAGGAGTCCAGATGCATTGACCAGATGGGCAAAAAAGTCTATTCATCCTCCACTTGCTCCATCAGGTCCCTCAGCTTTCTCACACACATGGTGCAGTACCAGAATGCCCTATGGAAGAAAGCTATCGAAATAGCACAGGCCTTCCCAGACTCTGCACAAAAAAACCAACTCCTGGACCTCCTCAAATCAGGGTCAGGTGTAGGCACCTACATATTGCGTGCCTCATATGACACTGCAGATATGGCAGCCAGAGCAGTGGCCTCCGGCGTTTGTCTCAGGCACCATGCCTGGCTTAGGATCACGGGATTCTCCCAAGATCTGCAATAGGTCATCCTGGACCTCCACTTTAAGAGCTTGGTCCTTTTCGGAGACGAGATGGAAAAACTGATTAATCTCCTCCAAGAGTCCGGGAAGTCTATTTGGTTCATCCAAAAAATATATAAAGGGGACCAAAAACTCTTCACAAGTGGCCATTTCAGAAGCCCTCAAGACAACAACCCCGAAACTAGCCTCAGCAGAGGAGTGGTTTCAAAAGAAAGGCCACCTCCCAGACACCTGGAAGCTCTGCCTCGTGAGCCACAAAGTCCTCCCAGGCCCCTCTGCCTACTCCCAGAGCATCCCAACGACTCCTTGCCAGACCCCCCTCCTCCAGCGGAGTCAGTGGGTGCAGTAGTAGTGGGTTCACTTCTCCCTCCATCTTGAGGGCTGGGACAAAATAACATCAGACCTCTGGGTTTTACAGCTCATAGAGAGAGAGGTCATACTCGGAGTTCGAGCAGATACCTCCGGATACTCCACCAGTGTCCTCCCGTTATCCTCCTTCTCCTGTCCCCCTGGTTGAAGGGGAAATTCAGGCCCTCCTGCAAAAACGGGCTATAGAGCCAGTTCCCCCGACTCAACGGGGAGAAGGGTATCATTCTCATTTTTTCCTAGTTCACAGAAAGACTGGGGACCTTCAGCCCATCCTGGATCTCAGCTCCCTAAACAAATTCATAGAATACTGAAGGTTTGGGATGGTCACATTGCAGGTATGATTCCCCTCCTGCATCAGGGGGACTGGATCTGCTTTATAGATATGCAGGACGCATACCTGCATATTCTGATTTTCCCGCTCCACTGGAGATTCCTGCATTTCCTCTTCCAGGGTAGACATTACCAGTTTCAAGCCTTACCATTCAGCCTTTTCTCCATTTCCAGAGTCTTCAAGTTCCTCACGGTGGTGGCTGTGATTCTGCGATGTCAGGGCCATTCTGTCTTTCCCTATCTAGACGACTGGCTCATGGCAGCTTCCACAAGGGGACAGCTAGTCCGTACTCTCGGAGACACCTTTACTCTCTTCCAAGAGCTGGGAAGCACTCTGAACATTCCCAAGTCATCCCCATGGCCCAGTCAGAGATTTCAGTTCATCGTGGCGGTCCTCGATACGGTCTAGGGCAAGACCTTCCTCCCTTCAGACAGGAGAGATCCCGTTCGAGCTTAGGCCCAGATGGTCTCCTTAGTTTCTCAAGTCCTGGCCAGAGTCTACCTGAGACTCCTTGGCCGCATGGCGGCAGCCATCCCAACAGTTCCCATGGCTTGCCTCCATATGAGGGTCCCTTAGTGGACGCTCAGGATGCAGTGGGACCAGAGGTCCAACTACCTAGATCAAATGGTCCTGGTCTCTGACCCAGTTCGCAGGACTTTAACCTGGTGGCGGGGACCCGCTCACTCTTTCAACAGGGGTCCTCTTCCGGCAGGAACCCCTAAGGGGAGTTCTGACCACAGACACCTCGGGCCTCAGTTGGGGAGCTCATCTGGGGATCGGTCAGACCCAGGGGACCTGGTCATTGGACGAGCAGTCACTCCACATCAATGTTCTTGAAATCTGAGCAGTCCTGAATGCGTTACAGTCCTTTCAAGCGGACTTGTCTCTGGTCCCTCTTCTCATTCAGATGGACAGCATGTCCGTAATCTTTTACATCAGCAAGCGGGGGGGGGGGACTCATTCCTTTTCGCTCTGCAAGGAGACAGTGAGAGTCTTGTATTTGGCACTGGAACACTGCGTTAGACTCACCACTGTTCATGTTCCAGGCATCCAAAACATCTTGGTCGACAGCCTAAGCAGGTCTCAGTCCAAGGCTCATGAGTGGGAGCTCCTTCAGTCAGTAGCAGACCAGCTCTTTGACAGAGTTGGACCTTTTTGCGTCCCCACTCAGTGTGAAATTGCCCAGTTTCTGCTGTCCAGATCCAGGGCCAGGAGTATTGTGGTGAGACACATTGTCCCTCTGTTGGACAGGGGGGTTCCTTTATGCTTTTCCACCCTTTCCTATTCTGCAGAGGGTACTTCTGAAGCTACAGGTGGAGGGAGCACAGATGATTCTCATCACCCCCTTTTGGCCTTGGCAGATTTGGTTCCCACTACTTTGACAGCTGGCAGTGGAACCTCCAGTTCCCCTGCCTCTGAGCTCGCACTTGCTCTCCCAGGACCAGGGCAGCTTGATCCATCCAAATCTCAAGTGTCTGCATCTTCATGTGTGGCTTCTGCAGATCTAGCGATGGCCAGATATGGGATCTCCCACAAGGTAGCCGATGTCCTGGTGGCGGCCAGGAAACCCTCCACTAGATCCATGTATGCTATGAAGTGGAAAAGATTTTGCCTGTGGGCTACCGCATGTCTGCTTAATCCTTTTTCTTGTTCTCCAAACTCTGTCCTTGAGTATCTCCTCTCTCTATTTGAGCAGGGCTTGAGCTACTCCTCCATTAAGGTGCACCTGTCCACTGTCTTGGTGTACCATGCACCAGTGGAGGGGAAAACTCTTACTCAGCTGGACATATCCCATACCTTTTTGTGGGGCATCTTGCACTTAAAACCTCCCATCCAAGATCTCATCCCTCCATGGGATCTCCTTTTTGTGTTGGAAAAGCTCACGCTCCCCCCATTTGAACCAGTCATGGATTGCGAGCTATTCTTTCTGTCATGGATACAGTTACTTCTGCCCAAAGAAGTTCGCAGCTTCAGGCTCTGATGTATTAAGAGCCCTATTTAGTTTTTCGTAAGGGCAGGGTGCCCTTGCGTACAAATGCTAAGTTTTTGCCCAAAGTGGTATTAGAGTTTACCGTAAATCAAGACATCCACCTGCCAGTCTACTATCCCAAGCACTCTAATTGGGGGGGGAAGTGTTGTTGCATACTTTCGACATTCACAGAATGCTTTATTATCTGAATCATATGGCTTCCTTTCGGAAAACGGATCAGTTTTTCATTTGCTACCAAGACTCAGGGGGCACCAGTTTCCAAATAGACCCTGTCCAAATGGTTGGTTAACTGCATAATTTTTTTACAAGTAGTACAGTAAGCCCCTTCCAGGTTCGATAAGAGGCCATTCCACCAGGGCGGTGGCTACCTCCTTTGCCTCTCTCCTGAATGTCTCTGCAGCAGACATCTGTGTAGCGGCTACCTGGAGTTCTGTTCACACCTTTGTCGAGCATTACAGTTTGGACGTGGCTTCCAGACAAAGGACTGGGTTTGGCCTGGCAGTCTTCCAGGGCCTTCTCTCCTGAGTTCTTAGTTGGCAGTTTTTCAGCCTCCTCCCAGACTTTCCTAGTCCTTATCCTTTTATTGCCTGGGACTTGGTCCTAACTGTAATTGCCTGCTGCAAGAGCTCCAACTTGAAGTAAGATAGTACAGTTATGTAAGAACTTACTGTAACAGTAGATCTTTGAGAAGAGCTCTTGCAGCAGGCACTGCTTTCCCTCCTTCCTTCCCCCCTGGCTTTTCTGTCTACTGTTACTTTTTGGCAAAGAACCTGCCCGGATCTCCTTCCATCCTAGACTCCAGGTCTTGAGCGGGAGAACTGAGATAGGGCTGGGGACCGCCCCTTTTATACCATTGGCTGACATCAGATGGAGCCGACGTCGGGAGCAGTCCCCCGCTGAAGACTGCTAGCTAGAAGGTTTCTATGGGGTCTTAGCACCTGATGGCTTAGTCTTAACGGTTATTGCCTGCTGGAAGAGCTCTTTTCGAAGATCTACCATTACAGTAAGTTCTTGCATAACTGTACTTTTTCATTAAAAACATATAGAATAGTGTATGGCTTCCCATACACAACAAGGTAATTCTTCACTGAGTTTTCTATGACTGATGACCTCAGAGTGAAGCTCAAGAGGTCCCCCTGCCGTCATAAACTTGTCGAGGCTGAAGTTGCACCCGAGTTGTTTGGGAGGGCATACTGCTATTCTATGGTGTCCCAAAACAGGATCTCTTACATTTCCAGGCAGTGTCTGCCACTGGAACAAGCACTGCTCTTCTCTTCAACCCGCTGGCCAGCTTGTGCACAGGACTTGCCAACCGCCCCTGTCCTACAAATGGCGCTGGAGTGGGCTGTTGCATTGTGACGTCCTCACTAACGCAGAAAGAAAAGTCGTTCTGCGTTAGTGAGGATGTCACTGCCAAAAATCTAATCGGAGAGGGAAAACAGAAATTAGAAGCCAGACTAGCAACATCAGCTAAAGATTAAAAAAAAAAAAAAAAAAAAACAGTTCTACAATCACATTGGCTCTATGCGAAGGAACAAAAATGAAGTAGGTCCTATAGTAACCGAAAAGGGAATTTCAAATAATGAAACAGAAATAGCATGTGAACTCAGGAGATACTTTTTAGGTGTATATCAGCCAGAAGAAACTATTCAGGAAGTGAATGTTACTCAGTTTGACTCCTTTGATCCATTCACTAGACGAGAAACCTTAAATGTTATTGCATCGATAACAACAGTTCAGCAGGCCCAAATGATACTGTGCCCATTTTTATCAGAGTTAGCCCAACAGTTCTCTCAGGCCCACTGACACTCTTTATTTAATACATCAGTAAGGGAAGGCAAGACAATACCAGAATGGAACATAGCTCTAGTAACGCCCGTACATAAAGGTGGAAAAAAAAAACAAGAAGTCCAAAATTACAGACCTTTTAGCTTAACTTTGGTTGTTGGCAAACTGCTAGTAAGACTCTTTCAACACAGGATTAACAGTCACTTACAACAAACTGGTCACATTGATGGCACACAGCATGGTTTCTTTAAAGGTAGGTCATATTTAACTAACTTATTGGGATTTTTCAAGCCATTCAGCGCAGCACTCGATAAATATATGCCAGTGAACATACTATATCTGGACTACTCAAAGGTGTTCGATAACTGTATCCCATTAAAATTTGTATCTATCAACTCATTGTCCTAAAGCTACGTCCATTAATAAACAGGTCATCTCCTGGCTGGACAATAGAAAACAAAAAGTGGCAATAAGAGGCACCGAATCACTATGGGGAGATGTGACTAGTGGTGTGCCACAGGGCTCGGTACTTGGGACAACTCTATTGAACATTGTCATCTCATCAATGCAGACACCTGATAATGTATGGATCAGTATGTATGCAGACGATTGTAAAATGGGTGGAATAGTAAATGACAGCTCCTCTGCTGTGGAATCCCAAAGAAATATAAACAAATTAGCAGATTGGGCTAACAAAAACAAAATGTCTTTCAGCATCAACAAATGTAAGGTTATGCACCTCGGCCATAATAATCAGATAAAAACATATAAACTAAACAATATTAAACTACAAATTACTGAAAATGAGACCTGGGAGTCAATATTAGTAATAAACTCACTTTTGAATCGCACACTAAACACACTGTATTAAAATGCCAGCGGATCCTAGGCTGCATTCTCCATAACATTAAAAACAGAAAAATCAAAATTATTGTCCCACTATATTCAAACCTAATTAGACCCCTTTTGGAGTATTGCTCCCCTTTTCTGTGCTTCAGCAACAGTAGCAGGAATGAACAGTATTGAATCAGTGCAGAGGAAAATGACAAAAAAAACCTACATAACCTACAAAATCTAAACTACAGTGATAGACTGGGAAAAATAGGGCTTCATTCAATGGTATATAGAAGGTTTTGAGGAGATTTATGTTTAACTTTTGTTGCCATGCATGACGAGTTAACTCTGGAAAGAACTGGGTTGGATAGACACTTGGGGAATAACACTAGATCACACAAATCAAAAACTTAAAGGTGAAATAAATAAAACAATTAAAAAATGTGACTGGTTCACCCAGAGAGTACCTATCATTTAGAACACTCTGCCAACATATGTGGTAGAAAGTGAAAACATGACTATGTTTAAGAACAGATTTGACAAATCTGTGGGGGATAAAAAATGCTCTATACATCATTAGAGAGTAAATGGTGGCAAGTTCACATTGGGCCTATGGCCATCTTGAACTTGAACCAATCCTATGAACCTATGAACTAGTGAAGCAGAACGACTTTTTGCGGTGTATAGATTTCCATACACGACCGCATTCCACAATTCACTATATAAGAATAACTGTATTTTACAATTTAGCAGTGTACCAGTTTTTATTTAAGAAACTGGCAATAATTAATAAAAATGAAGACTAAGAAAAGGACAAGGCCTACAGGATTTAAAAATTGCGAATCCTCTCACTTTGGCAAAGGCACACTGCCATAATCTGTGATCTTACTTCGAGAGGGTTCCTGCAGCAGGTCTTCAAATATAGGACTGCACGGCAAACTTGTAGCTAGCAATCAGCGGGGACCGCCCTCGTCAGGTGATGCGGCGTCAGCTTGACTATAAAGGAGCAGTCCCCGCCTCCTCCTCCAGTTTTTCCCACTGGCTGGCCAGTCTGGCTCGGCTAAATCTAGAACAGCATTCAGTCGCCTGCCATTTTAAGTGTATTTTCAGTGATTTCTTTAAAGTGCTCGGATATTTCTATCCATCGCCTGTTACAGTGCATGTTGTCTAGTCGGCCCAAAAAGAAGTGCTCCAAATGTGGTGTGCAGATCCCGCATGGGGACAGTCACTCTCAGTGAGTGTCCTGCCTGGGGCCTAGGCACAACTCGGCTGAGTGTACCACCTCCCAGGGCTTCAACAAGGCCACACGCACCCGTCACAAGAGGACCCTCGAAGCCCATCTGCTAACCCAGAGGCTGGCTTCCGTGGAAAAGGAGCTTCAGGAGCTGAGAGAAAGATCATCGTCGCCGACTCTGGAGAAGAAATGGGACAAGGAGAGACACCGGGAGTGGAGCTGTTCTCCTCAGGAGAAGACCAGCCAGACAACCAACACCAACCCCAACCAGGGTGGGCCCTCCACCCCAGTGAGCACCCCGCCTGTAGGGCTTTCGTCTGCTGTCCCCCGCCAAGGTGAGCGGGCAGTCGGGAGTTGCCTCTTTGGAGGTTTCTTTTAGGTCTCCTGTTCAGAGTACCACCGATGTCTCCCTCTGGCTCTGCCACCGGGCACCCTGCCCAGGTCGATCAGCCTGACCTAGGTACTTCTACTCTGGTCAGCCTGGCTGCGTCCAGTAAGCCAGTTGACGGCTCCACCGGCGACTGCATGGATGCTTCTACTCTCCCGTCTGGCTCCCTTGTGGCCCCTGGTGCCGGATCGAGTGTGCTCACAGGTATACCTTCATCCCTGCGGGCTCTTATCCCCAGAGATTCGCCACCAGTACCCGATATTTCTCTCCAGTCGCATACCCTACCTGACCTGTCATTGGGGGACCTGCTTGACCTCCCCCCTTCGCCAGGTTCTATTCAGCCACCGGATCCCCTCCTTACTGCGGATCCCTCGTCGGACCTTCACAGGCAAGGCATGGACCCTCCTCCCACGGGCCCTTCGATCCCTCTGCCTACCCTGTCGCCAGTCCCGCTTCCCAGCAGGCCCCTCTACGCCTCCTGCAGGCCCAGTGGGTGATTTTCCGGGAATCCCCATGTCCCCCAATACCTGCCGACGGGAGGTCCATCGCCGGGTTACATCTCGCTGATGCTAGGCTATAACCTGCCAACACCGGGTTATCCCATGCCGGGATACCCAATGCCAGGCTGCCCGACACCGGGATATCCAATGCCAAGATACCCTACACCAGGGTCAGACCATCTACCAATTTCCTTATTGGTATCAGACCCCCAGCTAGCCCCCTCCCCCTTTCACGGGGTACCCGGGTTACCAACCCCCACCTCCTGTACCACCGCAGCCTGATCATGAATCCATCCCTGCGTGGTGGAAGGATGCGAAAACTCAGCTTCTTTTAGAGCTGGGTCAGCCTCCGGTCACAGTTGGGGTAATCTCTCCTGCCAGGGTGCCCCCTCCTAGTCCTGTGCCCTCTAGGCAGGTTTCTGACAGGGACAAGAGTACTGTGCTCCCAGAGGGTCTCAAACCCTGGTACCAAGTTCTTAATTTGCCCAGCATGTCAGAAGAGGACTCAGAATATAGGCCAGTCTGAGCCTCATTCCCTGGTCGAGCCTCAACCTAAGGAGTCCCCGAAGTCTCCCCCTGAGGATCCCTCCTTTGGGTCGCTATTCAGAACAATACAAAAATCTTGTGGATGGGCCTCCAAGGAGCTGGCACCCCAATGCAGGAGACTTGCAGAGCACCTGGACCTTGTCAGTGTGGCTCCCCTTCCCATTCCCCCCCCCCCCGGATGGGGCCAAATGAGGTCCTCACATCCACTATTTGGCAGCAGCCTTCTTCCATTCCGGCTGTGTCACATAAAGTGGATCAAACTTATTTTCCCTTGGAAGGGGTCTCATTTGATCGCTCAACCCAAGGCCGACTCCATGGTCATTACAGCTGTCCATGACCGATCGGCCCAACCTAAACACCTTAGTGCCCCTCTGCTGGATAGGGACCAGTACGGTAGAAAAATCTGTGCCTCGTCCACCTGTGCCATCAGGTCTCTGAACTATGTTGCACACATCGTGGCCTTTCAGAAGTCTTCCTTAGCAGAGTTGGAGAAAGACTTTCAGGAGATTTCTGACTAACAGCTCAGGAATAATCTCCTAGAAAAAGTCAGGCAGAACAAGTCATCCTGTCGCCATGCCCTCCGCCACATATGATTCTGTCGATTCTGTGGCTCGGGGAGCGCCCATGGGGATTTGTCTCAGACGCTTAGCCTGGCTCAGTCTGGTGGGGTTGGTACAAGACATTCAGTCGTCTCTTGTGGATGCTTCTTTCAGGGGTTCAGTTCTGTTTAGCGGCGACACCAAAGACATTATAACTGAGCTGCAGGAGAGCAGCAAGTCCCTTTGGGACATCGCTTCATGTACCATTCCAGTCAGAAGCAGCTGCAGCAGCCCTTTCACCGCCAGCGGAACAAGAACCAGGACAAATGACAAAATAAACAACGTGCCCCAGGTTCTGGCGCCCAGACTCCTCAGGCCAAGTTTTCTAAAGCTGCCTCAGGAGGAAAGGGACCACTCCCCTCCGCGTCCTGACTCTCTTACCCCCCTTCCACTCCCTCTAACTCCCTCGAAGGAACTGGTAGGTAGGAAGGTTTTGCCTCCACCTGAACTGGTGGAAGGCCATCACCGCAGATGTGTGGGTTCTTCCACTCTTAGAAAGAGGTCACTCGATAGTTCCTGGAGAAACCTCCTCCCAACCTTCCGGGAAGGTTCTTTTACCCATCAGGCCAACTTCAACTGGTCAGGCAGGAAATACAGGCTCTGCTGTAAAAGGCAGCTATAGAGCCAGTTCCTCTGGAACAGACAGGAAGGGGTTTCTACTCCCACTTTTTCCTGGTTCCAAAGAAGATGGGGGATCCAAGACCCATCTTAGATCTCAGCATGCTCAGTCTCTTAGTGGAGTGCAAGAAATTTTGTATGCTGACTCTCAAGGGACTGTTACCGCTGCTCCCTACCAAGCACTTGGCTGTGCTCCCTGGATATGCAGGATGCTTACCTCCATATCCCCTTTCTACTGGCCCACCGCCACTTCCTCTGATTCTCTTTTCTGGAGGATCATTTCCAGTTCAGAGCCCTCCCGTTTGCCCTCTGCTCAACACTTCAGGTTTTCACCAAGTGCCTATCGGTGGTTACGGCATTTCTACGCCGCAGGGGCATCCGAGTTCCCATACCTGGATGACTGGCTCTTTTCAGCCCCCCTTGCCGGACAGCCTGAAGGAATCCCTCCTTCACTCTGGGCCTCTTTTCCAGTCTGGGAATTTCTATCAGTCTCCTCAAATCCCAGCTAGTACCCTCCCAGCACCTTCAGTTTATTGGAGCGGTGCTGACATGATCCAGAGCAAGGCCTTTCTTCCAGTCGACCAAGTGGAGACTTTAATTTCTCAAGCCACACTTGTGGCTGCTTCTCAGTGGACTACAGCTCAGTCGGTCCTTCAACTGTTGGGTCTGATGGCGGCAGCCATACCCACAGTTCCTTTGGCCAGGCTACACATGAGGGTCACCCAGTGGTCTCTCCGAGTCCAGTGGGATCAGCGCCTGGACGACATGGACCAGAGAGTCCTCGTCTCCAGCAGCCTTCAAAGGGATCTCCTCTGGTGGAAGGACCCCACCAATCTATTGGTGGGGGCCTCATTTCACCCTCCATCTCCCTTTCAGATCCTCACTTCAGATGCCTTGAACTCAGGATGGGGGAGCGCATCTGGGGGACCACAGAACCCAAGGCTCCTGGTCTCCCACAGAGGAGAATCTGCACATCAGTATTCTGGAGATGAGAGCAGTACTCTACGCTCTCCAGGCATTCCAGTCACTTCTGACTCCGAGAACACTCCTCATCCAGACAGACAACATGGCCACTGTCTGGTATCCAAACAAACAGGGAGGTACCCGATTGTACTCTCTCTGCAGGGAGGTGATACAGATGTGGTACTGGGCAATTCAGCACAGCCTGTCATTGACAGCAGTCCATGTGCCGGGTGTTCACAACATTTTGGCGGACAGTCTCAGCCAATCAGTCGCCAGGGTTCACGAGTGGGAACTATAAAGCAGGAGATAGTAGAAGATCTGTTTCTTTTAGGTCGACCACATCTAGATCTGTTTGCCTCCCCATCCAACGCAAAACTACCCACTTTTACTCGCTTGCTCACGAGCATGGTGCTTTTTGGCAAGACGCACTGTCTCAGTCGTGGATAGGGAAGTTTCTATACGCCTTCCCTCCCTTTCCACTATTGCAGAAGGTTCTGCTGAAGCTCCAGGCAGAGGGGGCTCACATGATCCTCATTGCCCCTCTGTGGCCTCGGCAGGTATGGTTCCCGCTGTTACAACAACTGGCTATGGAAACCTCGGTACCTCTGCCTCTCTCTCACGACCTTCTGTCCCAGGAGCAGGGCACCCTGGTACATCCAAGCCTCAAGTTTCTCCATCTTCATGCATGGCACCTGTGGACATAGCGATTTCTCGCTATGTAGTCTCTGCGTGGGTAGCCCGGATCTTAGTGGAAGCTAGAAAGCTTTCCACTAGATCCACCTACACCATGAAATGGAAGAGATTTTCTATCTGGGCCTCCGAAAGGCTTAGAACCTTTTTCTTGCTCGGCTTCCCAGGTGTTAGAGTACCTCTTGCATCTTTCAGAGTTGGGCCTCAGTTACTCCTTACTGAAGGTCCATCTCTTTGCGGTGTCGGCCTACCACCTTCCGTTGGAGGGCAAGACCCTAGCTCAGCTAGAGGTTTATAAAACTTTTCTGAAGGGGATCCTACATACATACATACATACATATATATATATATATGTGTGTGTGTGTGTGTGTGTGTGTGTATTTATACAGCACGTGTTTTAGGATAAATGTGGAGATAAAAAGTGATATCTCAGCTAGGCAGTGAAGATATCGCTGATATCTCCATGTTCCTGTACGTCACTGTGATATCTCCACACTCCTATACGTCATAATGAAACTGAAGCTGCTATTCTCAACTTTCACTTTCTTCTCTAACACTGTGTCACTGACCGCTGTTAGTACTACTAATGTTCTGCTACTCATTTAAAACAATACACAGTCTCTTATAAATACTGAAAATATCTCTTTTGTACATTAAAACTTATCTGGTTGATCCTGCCGTGTTAATTCTGCCCCCATTCATTCTGCCAACTTCATTCGTTACGCTCAAGAAGTTCTAGTACAATCTTTACTGTAGCATGACTGAGCGCTGTGACTCTCCTGACATCCTGAGACAAATTAAAAACAAAATACTGCACCTCACATTTATACACTGTCAGAAGTGTCTCTGTTATCTTTTTATTGCATCCTTAGTTTGCTTGTAAGTAAAAAAAAAAAAAAACCGCACGCTGTGCAGAGTGAGCAAGTGAGCAGTTTCATAACAAGACGCAAGCATGAGCATGTGTTGCTATAGCAACGCTTGCTCCAGCTCGCATCTAGTTCAGAAAGTGCTCACTCGCTCCCTCTGCACAGCACATGGTCTGTTTTATTTATTTACAAGCAAACTAAGGATGCAATAAAAAGATAGGAGACACTTCTGACACTATATAAACGTGAGGAGCAGTATTTTATTTTCAGTTTGTCTCAGGATGACAGAACGATCACAGCACTCGGTCAGACTATCACGTATACGTTACTGGAACTCTTTGGACAGTATCATTGAACTCACAAAAATGATTGGGACCAGAATGTACATGGCAGGATCAACCAGATAAGTGTCAACAAAAAACAGACATTTTCTCACTATTTACACAAATTGCATCTTATTTTAAATGTATGCCACCAACTCACAAACCAGAACTAATGCTCTGTCATGCTACATTTTTAAACATACCATCCCAAAACACATTTTGTATAAACAGAACATGACATGGCCTGACTGAAGATATCATATTTATCTTCACTCGAGGCCAATGACATCAAGATATCTCACTCGTGGCTTCGCCACTCGTGAGATATCATGATATCATTAGCCTCCGTGAAGATAAATGTGATATCTTCAGTCAGGCTATGTCATATCCTATATATATATATATATATATGTGTGTGTGTGTGTGTGTGTGTGTGTGTGTGTGTGTGTGTGTGTGTATGTGTGTGTATATATATATATATATATATATATGTGTGTGTGTATATATATATATATATATATATATGTGTGTGTGTGTATATATATATATATCCTGTTCCTCCTTGGGATCTCAATTTTATGTTGGAAAAGCTTACTTTGCCCTCTTTTGAACCAGCAGCAAGCTGTAATATGTGTTTCTGTTTTTTTAGCGTGGAAAATGCTCTTTAGTTGCTATTACTTCAGCTCGAAGAGTTTCAGAGCTTCAGGCTGTAGTTTGCAGAGAGCCTTATTTAATTTTCCATAGGGACCGGGTGGTCCTACATACTAATCCTTCGTTCCTTCTGAAAGTGGTTTCAGAAATTACTCTAAACCAGAGTGTTGAATTGCCGGAGTTTTTCCCAGAGCACTCCAACAGGGGGTAATATCTCCTGCACACCCTTGATGTGCACAGGATCTTGAGGTACTATACCTCTCTGATTAGAGGTCCGAAAATCAAACCAGCTTTTTGTCGCCTTTACCTCCCAGTGTCAGGGCAAGGCAATCATGAAACAGACTCTGACTAGGTGGCTGGCTAACTGTATTCGTTACACTTACCAGAAGTACGAAAAACCCCTTCCAGGGGCAGTCAAAGGCCACTCCACCAGGAGTGTGGCCACTTCTACCACCTTTTTCAGGAATATGTCCACTGTGGGCATCTGTGCAGCGACCACTTGATCTTCCGTCCACGCCTTCGCTAAGCATTACAGTCTGGACATTGCCTCTAGGGGTCGAGCTGGCTTCGGCCTTACAGTTCTGCAAGGCCTTTTGTCTTGAACAGATCCTTAGTTGGCAGACATCTTCTTCATCCCGGAACCTTGTTTCCAACTCCTTTTCTAATGTTAGACTGCTTGGTATTCAGTCCTGTATGTGAAGACCTGCAGGAACCCTCTCGAAGTAAGATAAAGCAGTTAGTAAGAACTTACCATAACAGTAGATCTTCAAGAGAGGTTCCTGCAGTAGGTGTAGTTTCCCACCCACCTTTCCCCCAGCTCCTGAGTTTTTACTTTGTTCCATGCCCAGGACTTGTCCCTTCTAGGGCTCAGGGTAACAGGAGTCTATTACTCATCTTTTCTTCACTCTTTCTTTAGGTCTCTGGTGAAAAAGAACTGGAGGGGGGGAGAGGGACCACCCCTTTTATAGTCACGCTGACGTGTCACCTGACAATGGGAGACGGTCCCTGCCAGTGATTGCTAGCTACAAGTTTGTCGTGCAGTCCTGATGCCAGGGAGCGTAGTTCTATATGTGAAGACCTACTGCAGGAGCCTCTTTTGAAGATCTACTGTTACAGTGAGTTCTTACGTAACTGCTATTTTTGATTGCTTGGGCCCTGACCATAACTATTTAAAAAATGATTTGTGTAAACTTTTTGCTCTCTAAACTGCAATCTGTTGGCTGCTCAGAGACCACTAAATGGTTTCAGTGCTACCTCTCTAACTGCTCCCAGTTTGCATTGGCTGTGTTTCTTCTCCAGCCTTGTCCATGAACACTGGAGTACCTCAAGGGTCCATCCTGGGCCCCCTGCTTTTCTCTGCCTTAATCTACATCCTCCCCTCAGACTGCCTTAACTGCAACACTCTCCTATACGTAGATGACCTAGTCATCTTCCATAGTGACAAATCTCTTCCTCGTATATCCTCCGCCCTTACCCAGAACTACAGTGCTGCCCATAGCTGGTTCACTTCCAACCTGCTGCTGGTTAATGCTAAAAAAACAAAGGCCGTGCTATTCACATCTAAACCTTTCCAATCCAAAGCTATCACTGACAACTCCTCCCTCATTATCTTATAGCCTGAGGGCCTTCCCCTGGAAAAGGTCTCCTTCTTTAAATATGTGGGGATTATGCTCAACCCTACTCTTTCCTTCACACCATGTCAACGTTTTTATTCGGAGGATTAACCAGAAACTTGGAGCTGCTTACCACATAAAACCCTACCTGTCAAATGAGGCTCGCCTGGCTATTGTCAGAGATAACCTTCTCTCGTATTGGACTACTGTTCCCCCATCTAGTCTTGTGTTTCCACCACCCTCCAGACTAGACTCTCGTCTGCCCACAGTAGTGCTTGCCACTTTGTGCTATCTGCCCCCTGCTCCACAGATCACTGCGACCTTTACTGCTCTCTCGGCTGGCTCTCACTACAAGGCTGGTTCGAATTTTACCCTTTGGTGCTTTGTGGACATCATCGTAAGAAATGGCACTCTTTCCCCTCTCTCTAACCTCTGTAAGATCCGTACCCTGCCCAGGTGCCTCCACTCCTCTGCTGCCCCCCTGAGGTGCCGAGATCCACAACCGTTATGGGTGGGAACGCCCTGTCAGTAGCAGCTCCCAACTACACCCATCAGATCCTCCAAACACCCCACATTACCTTCAAACATAACCTCAAATCCTGGCTACTAACCAAGCACAGCTGTATCTGTCCGCCTAGATAGTGCCCCCTACCTGCTTGGTGATCCTCTCCTGAAGCTGGCCAACTCCTCCACTCACTCCTTTCCTGCTCTTACCTAGTTAGCTAGACGAACTGCTTTTGAGCGTCAAGGTGGGAAGGTCTAGCAGGTTTCTGCCATTTGTTGTCTATGTACCTCACCTCATCTGCCTTGTGTTCAATCAATCAATATCTTTATTTATCCAGGCGGGCACCATTGAGCAAGCTCATTTACAAGGTGGACCTGCGGTCCTACAGTAATAATACAGAAAGACAAGTTACAATAGTACAAACAGTAAAAATAGCTACTGTTATAGTAAAAATGCACATTTACAGGTAATATACGTTGAACATAGATCTGCAAGGAGTCGCGGATAATGAACTTGTGCTGGATCCAAGCCCAAAAACTGCATTTTCTAGTGGGAAATGTTAGGGAGAGGGTAGGCATACCAGATAGAAGATATCAAGTGCATAATGTAGGGAAAGGTGGGGAATAGGGGTGTAAGCGAAGAGGACCCAGTTGTTAGAGCAGAGTGAGGAATTGGGAGGGCGGAGGACCATATGAAAGGTGAGGAAGCGATTTTGGCCCCAAAGTGCAAGAGGAGGAATATAGTAGCAGGGGCATAACTGGGAGGGTCCTGGAGGTTGGGGCAGAGGGAGGTGTTGGACGGACGAGGGACCGAATATTTCTTGGGGCGAAAGACAATAATTATCCCCAAGTGTGGTAGCATGTGCTAGAATCAGGCTGCAGCCGTTCAGAACATCAAAGAATAAGATATGGGAGTTCGTCAATAAATCCTGTGGATCTGTTGGTGGGCATGCTAGAGGTAGAGGCACACATTTCAGCTGGGGGGCCGGCGTTTGAGGGAGGTTAGTTAGTGTCTAGTAAAGCAGTTGCAAATTTCCGTAATGCCATCACGGTAAAGCCTTTGAACAAAAGGTACTTACTGGGGTTTTCAGCTTAAGTATTTTTGGGGTTTTGATCTTATCAATGTATCTACTGGTGTACTTAATTTATCCTATTGTATTTATCCTATTTTGTTTACTGGTGTACCTATCTACCTTACCAAACCCTGTAATTGAGTGTATCTGTTGTGTTTATCATGTATTCATGTACCTCGTGCCTATTGGCCCGAGTCATGCCTGAAAACGGTCCTTTGGATCAGTGCACCTACGTTGTCATCAGTCATAAATAAATAGAAGTGGGATGGGGGTAGAATTCTTGTATTCCCACCTGAGCATGAGAGTTGTGCAGGCAGCTGCATGTGAAAAATAGTGTCACTAGCTTTCCATTCCTTAAGGAAAGGATTCCAGAAAGCCATATTACATGACAAGGGAAGTGTGCACTTCAGCCACCCTGCAGTTAAGGCAGGCTGCTTACATAGCATACACTGCTCAGTACCAGAAGTCCTTTTGGAGCAAGGTGCAGGCCCTAAGTGAAAAGGTGGGAGGAGAACTTGGCAGTGATTTAACAGAAACTGCAGAAGATGTAGTGGAAGCCACCAAATATCAGTTTCACATAGCTGTGGATGCAAGTGACACAGCCTCAGGAACAGTAGCACATGCACTAGCTCTGTGGAGGTGTGCCTGTCTCAGGGCAACCATCCAGTCAGAGGACATGCAACAAAAGTTGTGGACTTTCCTTCCGAGGGATCCTCCCTCCCTCTTTGGGAATAAAACAGAAGCCTGCATGAAAAAGGTTGATGAACAAAAAATAACCTATAAGAATTTGACCCAGAAGGAGAGAGAGATTCTACTTCTTTCAAGCAACATGGAAGGGGAAAGAGGGACAGGGACAGCTATCAGATGCCTTATTCCTACTATGACTGTCCTCAGTAGGGTGCCCAAAGAGGCAGAGATAGGAGAAGTGCAAAGCAGAAGCAAGCACCAGCTCCCAAACCACAAGACAAAATCCTGACTCTGTGCAGGCTGCCATTGAACCCCTTTCAGTGGGAGTCCGCCTGTCTCATTACTTCCAGGAGTAGAAAACCATCACTGCAGACAAGTGAATGATGGAAGTGGTAGGTCAAGGTTCAGCACTTAAGTTTACAGCTTCCCAAAACTAAAGAACCCAAAGGCTTTTGCTCCACTGCAGCCTCAGGAAACAATCCCATCAGAGATGGGGTCAAAAAATTGCTAATGATAAAGGCCATGAAAAAGGTCCCTCCCCCACTGTGTGGAATAGGCCTCATCTCAAGATATTTTCTGACAGGCAAGAAAAATGTAGATTGGTAGCCCATTCTGGATTTAAGGTTCCTGAACAGGCACATAAGGAAGGAAAAATTCAAATTGGTAACACTGGAAGCAGTTATACCATTCCTTACAAGCTCAAATGGGCAGACTAGGTGGGCCATAGGCCCTTATCTGCCGACACTGTCTATGTATCTATGAGAGTGGCTGGAATACCTGGATCTGAAAGATGAATACCGTGCACTATAGCAAACCTCACTGTAACAAATCTCCACATATAACAAATGTGGGTTGTGGCTCCCGGCACTCGAGATTGAAATTGACAGATCAGCTGATGCATATCAGTTGTCTCGGTTTCAGTCGCGAAACGTCAATGTCCACTCAATCATGGACTGTTTGTCAGCTGTGCTTCAGGTTCAAATAGGCTGTCCCTGTCAGCGACCATTAGTTTATGTAAGCAGTAATACCTGACAGGGTGAGCGGTAGTGTGCTATACCAGTCTGCCCAGGGGCATAATGAGGTCCGACGCCGCAGACAGAGGGCCTTATAGCCCCTGGAAGGTCCGGTATAACACACTACCACCCACCCTGGAAGGTATTACTGTGCTTAGAAAATGGGCATCTGTGTACATTTTAATTGAGTAATAAGAGAGGAAAGTAGTTCAAAAATACTAGAAAAAAACGTTACGTAGTCCTCTTTCTGTGCTGTTCCATCTCCTGTTGTCCCCCCACAGAGCCATTATTTTCTACTTAGCCCCCTTCCCTGCACCACAACATTTAGAAGAAGAGATGGGTTTTGTAATTCCACCCCACCCAAACAGTTGCCATCGTCGTCGTGTTTCTAGTAAAAAAAAAAAAAAAAAAAAAGTGTCTCCTTCCCTCAAGACTTTTATTTTTTGATTGGAACATGCGCCTGTTGGGTGCGTGACCTTGCTCAACCCTGTTTTGTGGACCCAGAGACTTACTAGGAAGTGGAGACATACAAGTACCATGTCGATCGAAGCAGTGTGTGTGTGTGTGTATATTATATATAAAATTTTAGGTTTAATCAGGAGTGCTCTTATACTTTAAAATTTACAACGAAGAGTACGTGTGACAGGAGACATCCTGTTTGCCGGTAGATTGTTGCTTAACGGCGACTGGAAGCCTGGATGTAAGTCATGGAAGTTGTGAAATACTGACAGGCAGCAGCGCAGCTACTTTCCTTGTCTTTTTGTTTTGCGAATCTTATTTTTATATTGTGTATTTTAAATGTTACTTACTTTCACTTTAATTTTGGGTTGGCAGCACGGATCGGGATAATGGTAGAGTGGCAGCGGAGTCGAAGGCTCAGCCATGAGGATAGTGAGGTAGTGCTATGTTTACTTTTGTTTTCATGCTGAGCTACCAAGTGTGGATAAACCCATGCAGACATGTTTAACTTTAGAAAAAGGTGCAATTTCTGTTTCGTATGCCAACACAGGTTTTTTTTGGGGGCGGTGTGTATCTCATGCGAGAGAACAAATATGGCTGCAATGCAAATTCAAAATTCTACTGGCACAAGAGTTTGAACCTAAATCAGGTTGGTGGGACTGGCACACTTTTATGTTTGCAGCGCTCATGACAACATCTTCTTGATGGTAGCACATTTCAGAGGTGTGTCAGTGTTGTGGCCAATGCAGGAAAGCTTTAGTGGGTGCATCCCTCAGCCGCCAGACAGTGAGCATGCTGGCGATGGCAGGAAACTTCAGAGAGAACCAAAAACTTGAAAGAAAGGTTCTGCAACAGTCACAAACAGTTTCATCATTGCACCTCCCCAACCCCCTTGTAACCTTGTCAGCTCCTGCAGCCGAGCACTCTGTCCCAGGGCCTTGCTCCAGGAGCAAGTGACCGGCTCCTGGTGCCAAGCTTTGCTTTAGGAGTAAGGCGTTTTAGTTTGCCTTTCCTGTTGAAACATTTCAGTAAATATGGTGGCTCCTGCCGCTCGCTACACACTCTCCAGAAGGCCAACATGGGGGTGCTTAATCCCCGTGTTGGCATTATCATCTCTCCCCAATTAATGTGGCACACTGGTACCCCAGTGTGCCTAAATCATAGTTTAATGTTTCCGACACGGGATGCCCCTCCTGGTGTCGGTTTTCCCCAGCCAAACCGTCTGTTATTTGCGACATTAAGGGTACCAATCCCATGTCGGCATGCACCTACCACACTGTTGTGGCACACTGGGAGCCTACCCCAGTCTGCCTAAATGCCTTTTAATTTTTTTCCATGTAAAACAAACTCATCCTGCAGGCGCAGCAGTAGCACTACCGTTGGCGATGCCATCGACCTGGGTTCAGGAACAAGCCCGAGGAGGCGGAGAGCCAGCAGAGGGGAGAAGGTTTGAACATCTGTAGGACAGCTCTCCGGAGGGTGAGGGGTGTCCAGGTTTTGCGCTTGACTGGCTGCTGGTGGTAGCTGGAGGCACAGCAAGCAAGGAGCATAGAGAGAGGGTTGAGATGTGGTGGACGTCGGCGAAAAATGCTTTGACATCAGGGCGCACACCACGTCCCTAGAACAGGGAAAAACGGCGCAGAAAAGGAGCACCGAAAGTGGAGGCCCCGATAACTCCCGCTTGCCTGATCCACTGGGGACCCGCTGAAATAAGTAGTGTCTCTGGGTGTACGAGCCCCACCTCATACCCACCTGGGGGTAAAGCCTCTGCTCCATGGCGGTCTGCTGCAGAGTCGGGTAGAGGCGGTGAGTAGGGGCAGACCGTCGCCTCCTGACGAACAGGGCTCCAGCATCGGGAGAATAAAAAGTAAAAAACTGTTCCCCGAAGTTTATTTTTATTTTAGTTTTTACCTGTGAACAGAAAACTGTCCATCGTTGTCCCCTCCCATCCAACCCTCCTCTGAGCACCCACCTCCTGCACCCCCACCCCATACTTGCTCTGGAGGTCGGGATCGGTGATCTTCTCTGGACAGGGCGTCTGCACTCTTCAAAGCCGAACTGCAAAGTATAGAATCCAGTAAGTGCTGTATAATAGAAGTCAATGGAAGTCAACTTGGTTGACATCTCAGCCATTTTAAGGAATTTTGGCCACAAATTTTCAACATGGGGTTCTGGGGACCCCACATGGTGAACATGTCAGTGTCATTTCATTTCTCGGTCCCAAAAGGTATTTTTACCTTCACTGCGCAGAATGACCTTTTGGGACCGATTAACAAAACTGCTGTACCGTTGTTCATGAGGTGGGGTCCCAAAAAGCCCATGTTGAAAAATTGGTGAAAAAAATTCCAAAAAAATGACCGCGTTGCGCAATATGTATGCACGCTCATAACTTTGCCAGTTTTTAATATTTTCACTCCACATTTTCAACATTACCATCTTTTCACACTTTATTAACAGTACAGCTGTCATTTTTCACATCCTGCCCAAAACAAGTTTCCACATCTGTGGTGCAGAATGGCGCGGTTGCTGTGGGAAATCAACTTTTGGTACAGATTAACACAATCACAGTGTCACTGTTCATGAGGTGAGGTCCCAAAATCCCATGTTGGAAAATTTGGTGGAAAAATTCCAAATTATTGTGTTATGGGCGTGCGTTGCACAGTTTCTATGCACGCTCTTAAATTCGCCAATTTTTCATATTTTCATTCCAGATTTTCAACATTGAAATTTTTTCACACCTCCTCATGAACAGTACAGCTGTCATTTTTCACATCCTGCCAAACGTGTTTCCGCACATGTGGTGCCGTTCGGCACAATCGCTGTGCGAAATCACCTTTCAGGATTGAGTAACGAAATGATAGTGCCACTCTTCATGAGGCGGGGTCTCAAAAAGCCCATGTTGAAAATTTGGAATGAAAATACCAACAAACATCCGGGGTGTTAGGGTTTCCAACCATAACACCCCACCCTGTAGAGACTGACAGGTTTCGGGGGGTGTGACTTGGGTTCTTTGGCTGTAATACTCACGGCATTCCACCCCCACCCTGCAGCCATTGACAGGCATCTAGGTGTGCCTTGAGGTCTTCTGCCCTAACATTCACCCCATTCTACTATACTGTACCCATCTCAGCTTATTTCCTTATGGAATGGGGTGAGCGTAAGGACCAAAGACCCCAAAGCACACTGCGACACATCTTAGTCTCTGCAGGGTGGGCTAAAGTGGAATGGCATAAGCGTTCTAGCCAATGGCCCAAAGGCACACCCCCATTGCCTTTCAGTCTCTGCAGGGTGGGGGTGGGGTTGGTGTCAGTTCAATACTTTATTGCCATTCCTATTATGCATCTCTCTAACTCCTGCACTGCCAATGCCGATGCTAGCAAGCCAACATTCGGCATTGACAAAAGCTTGTTCTAACAGGGGCTGTATTGTCTGATACATGTCCACCTTGCCAGGGGTATCAGCCAGTCAGAGCTAGGGAATTTGAAACCCCATTTTCTGATACAAACTAAAGTACAACTACAGTAGAGAATGAAGTGGTTCAGTTATAGTGTGCAGACGAAGCTGTCTGTTTTAGACAGACTGAAAGTGGGTGAGAATTTGTCAAAGAGCTGTGCAGAAACCAGGTATTCAAAATCTACTGTCTATACGTGAAAGAAGCAAGAGGGTGGCTTCCATGATTTTCCTGGTGAGTGCTCCTACTTTCAGTGAATGGCTCACAAAAAATAAGAAAGCCAGATGAAGGGGAGATTGACCAAGCTACACAGCTGTGGTTTGAGCAGCAATGCACAATCAGTGTCCCAGAGTCGGGGGCCATCATTAAACCAGAAGTCTGAGCAGTTCTCTGAAGATATCTATGGCACAGTTTCAAAGTTTAGGTTCATCAGGTTGGCTGTGGTGGTATCAACGTCTCCATGGAATCCAGTGTGTCAGCATAATAGGCGAACAGAGAGCTTGCAGTGACAAAGCTGCCATGGAATTTTGCCCAAGCTGCGCAAAATCGTGTCTGCCAGGAGAACCTGCCAGAGCACATTTACAGTGCTGATGAAACCAACCTATTCTGGTGGTGCCTTCCAGACCAAACACGAGCAGAAATGAGAAGAATCTTTGAATCGAGAACAAGATTCAGCCTGTTTACTTTGGGAAGTTTGCCAATGCAGGATGCTTTTGTCATGTGAACACAGCATCTCTCCCCATAAAGTACAATCATAGCTGAAACACTTGGATGACTTGAGAAATTTTAAACATTGGTTCACAGAGTCATTTACCCCCTCAGTGAGAACACACCTTAACAAAATGAAACTTGTCACACAAGCTCTCCTGTTGCTTGACCAATACCCCACTCACCCACCTGAGTCTGAACTCTGGTCCAGAGATGGAAGAATAAAAGCACCATTCCTGCCTAAAAACACAACTTCCCAGATCCAACCTCTGGACAGTGGCATTATAGCCACTTTCAAAAAAAATTACATGAAGAAGTTGCTAAGTGACTTAGTTGTGGCAGAAAGAGTGCAGTTTGGCTGACTTTCTAAAAACCTTTGGTTGGTGAAGCTTGGGAAAACGGCGCTGCTACTGTCAACCATTGATGGCTATCCACCCTTGATCCTGCCTTTGCAAATGAACTGACAGCCAATGAGGAGGAAGAATCCAACAACACAGGAGATTTTAACCCTCGCTGCAGACCTAAGCTTGCTAAGTGGCACAGCTGACATGGTGAACATAAAGGATTGGCTGATATTCGAGGACACAATACAGACTGTGGAGCAGCTCACTGATTCTGACATTGTAACCACCATAACACATGCTGTGCAGGAGGGGGAGGAACAGGAGGATCTGGGAGAGAAATCGGAGTAGAAGGAATTTGTAACATCGACATACAGTGAGGCAATAGGAGGTTTACAGTGTGGGCTTAACTGGCTACAGTCACAACAATCTGACCCCATTACGGTTTTACAACTTGGGTGTCTGCTATCCTACGTCAAGGACTTGGCAGCTAAAACTGCTAAACAGAGCAAGATTATGGAGCACTTCAAGCCTCAGCCGCAGTGAGTGATCGGAACTGAAGTGCTGAACTGATAACTGATCAAAGCAAGTGAAATTAACAAAAACCAGTTTATTTTTAATTAACAGCCAGCATTTTGTATGCACAGATATACACTTCTATTCTGCGTTACAACCTCCTGGTTGATATTTCGTACTAGAACCAGGAGGTTGTAATCAGCACCTGTCAATCCAGCTCGGGCTAACCTCAACGCGACCTAAGTAACCCACTCTGTCGCCTGAATGGACTTCCTCACAGAGAAAGCACTTGGTCAGAAAACGTTAGAAAACCTCAGAAAACCACATCAAAACAAAGAAAATAAAACTGACGTCCTGTAAAGAAGAAAAGAACTATGGAATCCAGATTCGGTCTCAGACATACCTAGCCAGCAAGACTTCATCTCCGAACAAGAAAACAAAACCACAGTATGATAAAATGCTGGCCATTAATTAAATAAAATAATGTATGGGTGGGTGGGTGTAACCCAGAATTTTACACACACCCTCGGTGTGGGATGCTTGTATAAACCCCTCGAGTTTTGTTCTCTGGGTTTATGCAGCATCCCACATATCATGTGTGAAAAAGTCTGGTTACAGACACCCACCCGTACATTATTCTATATTTAATGGCTGAGCCATTGTTAAAGCTCTGATTTCACAAGTATCTGCTGTGTCTGCGTCAGTTTATTGAACATCGCAACTGCATCGCTCAGGATAACGAATGTCTGTGTTAGCTCCCAAGGTGTTTGTTATAGTGAGGGAGCACCTGGTCTTGGTATAGCACCGGGATATATAAATTGCAAACTGGAGCTATCAGTAGCTGTGTCTGTATAGAACACTATGCACCCTCCCATAGCTGCTCATACTACATTCTCTGGACAACTGCAGGAGGTTATGTGCGCGCTACTAGGGGTGCTTCAGTGCAAAATGCCAGTGGGAGGGACAGAAGGATCAGCCAGGTAAAATTTAAATTACTCACCAGGCTGTAAGAAAAAAAAATCTCCATAATAATTACTTGGTGAAAATGATAATCGGGCCATGCCTCACAGTGCGGCGTGGCCTGATTACAGGAAGGTCTCTGAACAGTCACATAAAAAAAGGGAAAATCCAAACTAGTAACACTGGGAACAGTTATACCGTCCCTGCAGAGAGGTGAGTCACTGGGATCACTGGATCTGAAATATGCTTACTTCCATATTCCTGTGAGACACTCCACAGAAAATACCCAAGATTCAGATTAGGAAAAGAGCAGCATCAGTTTTCCACACTGTTTCTCCCCGCCCCCCACCCCACCCTCAGCTCCAAGGTTGTTCAGAGTGCTTAGCAGAAGCGTCTGTATTTCTGAGAAGAAAAGGGTTAACAGTGTATGCTTACCTGAATGACTGGCTAGTCACAAGAAGGAGAAAACAAGTGGCACTGTGCTGTATTGCAACAGTGAGAACCAACCTGGAAAGTCTGGGCTTTGTATTAAAGATAGGAAAGCCCCAGCTAGAACTCAGCTAAGTGTTAGTTTTCATAGTAGCACAGTTGACTTCTACTCAGGGGAAAGCACTCTTGCCACAGGCAAGAGTGGAGAGCCTGTTGTCCTGTGCAGGATCTTACAAGCCAGGCAAGCTAAGACGAGCAAGGGATGTATTGTAGCTGCTAGGGCACATCAGCAGCAACATCTGTGGTGCCCTGGGCCCACTTACAGATGAGACATTCATTACCACTTAAGGCACTGACATCAAAGGTCAAAACCACTGAGCTAGCAAGTACTAGTCACAGCAAGCCTGGTCAGGGCTCCAGACTGGTGGAAGTAAGTGGACATTCTCAGTGAATGAACCCCATTCCAAAACTGTGCACAGCACTTCCTCTCTGTAGATGCCGCCCTACTAGGATGGGTGGGACATGTGGATGATCACACAATAAGTGGAGTCTTCAGAAGATCAGAAGGGGCACATAAACCTGCCAGAGTTAAGGGCTGTACCCGTCTCTTCAGCACTTCTCAGACCTGGTCCAAGACCAGTCATTTCTGATCAGAACAGACCATACCAACACTGTGTACTACATAAACAAGCAAGGTGGCGCCGGATCCACAGAACTATTCCCAGAGACGATAAGGATCTGGAATCTGGCATACTCCCCTAAACAAAGACATCACTGCTGTACATCTACCAGAAAAGGACAATGTTCTGGGAGATTCACTAAGCAGGGTAATGCAAGGAAACTACAAATGGTGTCAAGACCACCACGTAGTTCACATCTTCTTCAGGTGAGGAGACCTACTGTGGTGAGTTTGTTTGCCTCATGGGACAGTCACAAGTTTCTGCTGTTCTGCTGCAGACCACCCTATAGGGGGACTCTACCCCAGGATGCTCTGACTCTCAATTAGGAAGAAAAGTTCCTCTATGCATTGTCTCATTCCCTCCGATTCACAGTGTGCTCTGGAAGTTGAGGAAAGATTCAGCAATAATGATTTTGGTGGCACCAGCTTGGGTGGGACAGCCATGGTTCTGTCTCCTACTGTTCCTGTCAGACTGGAATCCCATCTCTGTCCCCATGAGGCATGACCTTCTAACTCTGTCTCAGGGCAGGGTAAAATACCCAAACCTCGTAACACAGTGGCTGAAGGCTTGGTTCTTGAAGACCTATAATACTTTAGCATGAACCTGTCAAGCAGAACACTAAATATTTCGAAAGCCTCAAGGAAACTGTCCACAAGAAAATCCTGTTCTCAAAATGGAAACTGTTTTTAATTTGGTGCTTATATAAGGGAGTTTCTTTCCTGGAAGCTGATTTAACAGTTGTTTTGATTTAGAACATCCACACACAAGTGAATTGAGGACTTTACTGAAAGTTCACTTGGCAGCAGTATCAGCCTTCCTGTCTACATGGAAGCCAAATTCTCTAGCCTCATACCCAGTGTTCAAGAGATTTTTCAAAAGCCTCTTTCATTTGCAACCTCCAGTTGGGGAATCTGTCTCTCCTGGAACATAAATATATGCTTGGCACAGCTAATATGTGCTCCCTTTAAGCCCGTGGCCTCTATGGACCTCAAGTTTGTGACATGGAAAACACTCTTCCTCATAGCTATGACCTTTGCTAAGAGAGTTAGTGGGCTCCAATCTCTGTGCACAGAGCCTAAGTATATAATTATGCACAGGGAAAAAGGTGTCCTAAGGACAAACAGATAATTTCTCCCCCGAGTGGTGTCAGAATTTCACCTTAACCAAGCAGTTGATCTTACTGTGCTTTTTTCCATCTTGTTCAAGTCCAGTTGAACCCAAACGGCACGGTTTGTATGTCTAGAGAGTACTCAACTACTATCTTGAAGGAGCAAATCTGACAACAGCATTCTGTTTGTCACCTGTGGAAGGTTGGCAAAGGCAAACCTGCTGCAAGAAAGACCACTTCTACGTGGTTGGTCTCTACAGTACAGTTCTGCTAGGAAAAAGCAGGTAAGCAGCCCCCTTAGGGTTTACAGTGCATTTCACAAGGGGCAGTGCAACTTCAAGAGGCATCCCTGTGTCAGATATCTGCAGTGCAGCTGTCTGGAAAACTGTAAACACTTTCAGTAAGCACTACTGGCTGTACATTGTCTACAGAAGAGATGCTAGGTTTGAAACAGCAGTCTTTTTTTTTTTTTTTTTAATTATACTTTTTGGCGGCGCCTTGGCCATCGGTACTGTCTGCCCTGGTCACGAACCCTCAGACCTCCACCACCAATCATAGCCAGTGTTCCCCCCCCCCAGTCACCCCTGGCTAACCCCCCCCCCCGAGGGCGGGGTTGCGGCATCGGCCCTAATGCCGCAAATCTAGTGTCTAGTCCGGGGGAGCCAGCATCGGAGGCTATGAGAGGTCTGGGGGCAGGGCATCATCGAGACGAGCCCGGCCCCTGAATTTTTCCATCCCTGTAGGCAGGGGTGGGGATGTGCAGTCACTACCAGCGTCCGCCCCGCACCTGGAGGATACCGGTGTCAGTGTGCGTGCAGCAACCCAGCCTCCCCTGGGTGTCGCGCGACAGCAGACACGCCCACCCTCCCCCCAGAGGAGAGCAGTGTAAGGATGCTCAAGCCTTCTCTCCCCAGCCGGCCCTCCGACAACCCGGGTGAAACAGCAGTCTTACAGAACCTTTTTCTTAAATAGGTTCTAGACTTCCCAGCCTTGCAAGGTACTGCCAGGTAGTCTGCAGGTTTTGTATGCCATCTCTGTTGGACTTCTGTTAGAAATAAAAACTAATCACCTCAGTAATGACTGTTCTTCTAATGGGTTCAGTAGTGAGCCAGTATAACTCCATCCTTGCATTGGTGGAGAACATCGGACCCAATTCATAAACTGACACTATAATTTTTTTTGTGTAAACTTACGTAACCAATATGCATCACGCTATCATGTTCAGTCAGTCAGCATCACGCTGTTGCATTCAGACACTCTGCCACAGCATCTGTAATCGAACTGTACACTGTATAGAAATAATAGGTATAGATATTTCTTTTGCAGTTTAACATGCTGTATATTGTTGAAGGAAGTGGGGATGGGGGGAGCATTATTTCTAAGAGTACATTTTATTTTGGATGGGGTGCACTGTCTCCCCCACCCCATCCCTGGGTCATTCATAAACATTTTAACGCATTGTAACCAACATATTTTGCTTGTAATTCCTACACCCCCATGCTAAAGAATGACACAGAGGGTGTAAATATAGTGACAGGCTTACTTATTTTTTACTTGCCTTTTGTGCTTGTAACAATTCACAGTATTCATATCAGACTACATAAAGAGCAGCTATAGCAAATTTAGTACAGTGATAGTTATTCATTCGTTTGAATTAGGGCTCTTCCCCACCCCTATGTATTTTTTAATGGGAGGGAGGTGTAGAGCTGGTCCCAATTCAAACAAACTAACAACTATCATCACAGATGCTATATCTCTGCTGAGATGGTTTAGTCTGCTCAAGCTTCATAGCACTCACAAGGCCTCATGCCATTACGTAATGGTGCACATTTGCCGTAGCATCTCGCTACGAAGAATGCTGCGTTCCGATGTTCTCCACCAGCGCTCCCATCCCTATCACCCCCTTACAGAACCTGATCAGAAAAAGGTTCCCAAATGTAATATGGGTTTGAATACTCTTTTCTGCCTGAGCATTTGAATGTATACGTACTTAATATTTTAAATGAATCTTTTAAAATATTTTTGATACATTTTAAGAGGGCAGGAAATTATTTCTCATTGGCAGCTGTTTATAATGTTCCTGTTTTCAGAAACAGTATTCGTACCTCTAAATGGAAAAATGGTCCGAATAGGTGGGCCAACCGGTCCTAATCTGCCATCAAAATTATGTTTCTATGAAAAAACAATGTAAAAAAAAAAAATGTGTTTTGCATTGTTTTATTTTTATTGGCAGCATTCTGTTGCAGTTCTCTTCACAGAACCAGTGATTTGGAGTTATAACTATGTCACGGTTTGTTTACAGAACTCTTGAGCATGGTTCTGATCGGTCAACAGCTCATGCTTGGCATTCTGTACCCAAACTGTGACGTAGTAAAAACTCCGAATTACTGGTTCCATGAAGAGAACTGTAACAGAATACTGGCTACAAAAAGAAAGCAATTGAAAACAGTTTTTCACATCATTGTTGATTCAGTTATCTTTAAATGATCCATATGACTTTCATATGTGTAAAAAGGAATATTAACTGCTGACAATTGGCACAGATTTTCTCCCCTTTAAGTCTGTTTTTTGCTATTTAGCTTACTGTAAGCATTGCAGTTTAGTTAATACTGCTCCCTCTGCTCTTCAGCACAAATCTAACGTTAGAGCACTGGAGGGAGCATTACCACACAGCAACATTTGACTGGAGTTCTGATTCCACAGCACCATTCCAAACTCTGAGGCAACATCTCAGAGTGGAGATGATGCACTTTATGTCCTTGGCTTACTATTTGGACCCATTAGAAGAAACATCATTACTATGATGATTTTTTTCTTATATCCCCAATAGCTATAGAAATGGAGCTGACTGGTGACAAGAAAATAGATGACATAATGTGTGAGGGTGCAGTGCTCCTTTAACTGGCTTCAAAAGGCAAATACATTTGGCAAGTTTGTGTGTAGCATTTAAAGAGCATCTTTCTTGGTGCTAAAAAGCAGAACGATAGAGCTCCCTTACCTCAACAGGAGCTCCACCACAATGATTATTTTTTTTTCTTTTGGCCCCCGAAGGAAAGGAAGGGATCTTAATTTGCGCCCAAAGTGCTGGCAGCATGATTCCTTTCCACTTCATGTCTCTCTGATCCTCTCCTGTGCTCCTGTGTTATGTGATGTCCCTATAGGGGGAGCACGGGGTGCGCTTCGTTCACTTGAGTGGAGCATCTTTTTTAAAGCTGATTTCAGATCGGGTTTTGATATTAGTTGACGCCACGGTTCAGCTAACAAAAAACTTGTTAGTTGAATCCTGGCAACAATCTGTACCAAAACCTGACTTGAGATTGAGAACTCAGCTTTGAGACAGAGGCTCCATTAAAGTGAATGGAGCGCATCCCTGCACTCTCCCTGTAGAGACGTCATAACGTGAGAGCGCTGGGGTGGTTCAGAGAGTCAGGAAGTGGAAAGGGATCATGCTGCCAGTCCCTGGAGGGCAAATTATAAGCCCTCCCCTTCCTTTGGAGGTTAATAGAAACATTTTTTTAAACATCGTGCTGAAGCTCCCATTGAGGTAAGGGAGCTTCATGTTTCTGCTTTTTTAGCCGAAATAAAATGCAGAAATGGTTCACTTTAAGTAATAAGGCATGACATGGTGTGGATCACTGTGGGATTTACCCATGCTTTGGGTGATGCAGCATAAGGCAGTGTGGAGTGCCTTAATTTATTTGAGAAGCAGGTAACTCCCACGAAGGCCCTTGCTCTGGAGTGCCTTATAGTGATTATAAAATTAATCTCTGTTACAGAAATATAAAAAAGGAGTAAAATATATTTTTCTTAAAGAAATGAGGCAACAAAACAGAATTCAAATCCAGGGTAACTTTCCTCAACTGTGGGACTTGCTGAGATTTACCGATGGGTTTGAATCCTCATTGGACAGTCAGGACAAAGTAACACTACAGAAATGTCTGTTCTTATTGGCCTTGGAACAGATTGCTGGGATGGCCAAGGCTGTTGGTGCTAGGTGATCTACATCTGATGGCACAGTTTATTTCACTTCCACACTTAGTTCATAAAGTTTTGTTTTTAGTAACTACTCCATGGCCATCTGCTGTTTATAGAATAGATTGCAGTCCTTTTCAAAATTAATGAGCTGTTCTCGTACAGTATTCATTAAATTTTGTGCAGCATACAATGTATTTTTATTTAGAGATGATTATCTATGTTGCACAGTAAATTGCTGTTTGAACTGGCTGAGATTAACCCCTCCAGCTATTGTGCGAGATCCTGCTTTTAACCAGACTGCAAGTGTAGATGTTTAGTTTCAGAAAGTTTCACTTCTAATTCAGGGCTCACTGCTGATTGGGTGGGAGTTCTGTTTTTTTTGGGGGTTGGGGGGGGGGTTGCATGGCAGTTTAATAGCTTATCGTCGAATGGAGTTAGGAGGTGAGGGGGGAATATGTCCATCCGATAACCCATGAGGTTAAAATTCTGGAAGATTGTTCATAGAAATGAATCGTACTTACCCAGCTTGGTCAGTCTGTGTTTAGTTTGATGCCTTTCCTGTTTAAAGTCTAGAATACGTACAGTTGTCGGCGTCAACAGTAAACTGTCCCCAGGTGTTGTTCTCCCTCAACTGCATCTCCTAATCTGGTTGTTCAAACAACATGAAGTCTTGCTATATTATGACATATGCAGTATAACCCCAGGTTAGAACTGCTCCGGAGGTGAAAGAGTTAACTTCCATGCAGGGCATGGAATCTTGAGCGCGAGCTCGGTTGAAAACACTGTCTGTTGAAGCTCAAACTTAAACTGTCAGATTCTTTACTCCGCCTCACTGAACAGTCGCTCCGGAGATTCCTCCTGCTGCTCGGTTTTTGTCGGTTTTAAAGTGTAATTCTCGGTTTATTTTACCGAAATTTAACCGCAGTCGTCAGTTCAAGCTCTGTCTGTGGTATTGTAAGTAATAGATAGGCTTACTTTTTATTTTTCTTCTGTGTGGAACTTGTAAACGTCTTTTTCGGTTCGGTTTGAACCGATCAGAGGGGTTTAAAAATTACGTTCTAGCCCTTTAGAGTGCGGTTCCCGGTTCTTATCGGTTCTAAAAAAACGGATTTTATTACGGTTTTTTCCACGACCCGTGACACGGTTGGGAACCGATAAGAGAGTCTTGCTTGGTGGATTGCCGTTAACGGGCAAGTTTTGGTTAGGCTGGCACTATGTCTGAGAAACCCAAAAGAAAAACCGGACCCACTGGGTTTCAGCACTGTGGCCTCTGTGGGGAAGCCTTTGCCAATTCTGACCCACACACCATATGTGTATATTGTCTGGGGTTTGACCACCTCAGTGCAGACTGCCAGATTTGTAAGAATTTTCCTGCTGCCACCGTGGAAAAAAGAGTTGGTAGGCTCAGGGAAAGAGGCCAAAAAGTCCGCTGACCCAGATGGCCAGCCCGGTTCGGTTCCAACCGAACCTGAGGGAGTGCCCTCTGACCAGGGTGATGCTTCCTCGGGTAAACGAAGAGCCAGCTCTGAGGGGCCGGTTGCAACTAAAAGGGTTAGAAGGTCAGCTAGTTTGGGCCAAAGTTCTTTCTCCAACAGCTGAGAAATAGCCAAGCTATTCAAATTGCCCAGTCTCTTTCCCAGTTCCATCGAACCGGCACCATTGGCGCCAGTTTGGTCGGTTCCCTCGGTTCAAGATTATGAAGATTTTATGAACCAGGGAAGGGGAGGAGGGAGTACGAGGAGAGTGAGTGTGATTTTGACAGTCTGGATGTGCCCATTGAACCAGACATCTCTCCAGACAGACCTTCAGGAGTATCCCCTCCCAGGCTATCTGAGTCCCCTTCTCATTTTTTGTTTTACAAGAAAGTTGCTGACACTCTGCAACTCCCTGTTGAGGAAGCTGTTGATGATCAAGAAGAGCCTGATTTTGTGGAAATGATGGATATTCCAGAGTCTAGGAGACTGTCTATTCCCTTGCATAAATCTTTTAGGAAACAGACAGTAAAAATTCTGAAAACTCCTCATTCTATCCTCCCTGTGGATAAAAGGATGGACAAGAGGTATGCTTTATCAGGCTCTGATACGGAGTTTCTGTCTCAGCAGTGCAGCCATGTGGGGGTAGTGCAGGCTGCAGCCTGTGACAAGGCTAATATTCCTCTAGCCTCTCACCCTCCTGAAAAGGATTCCAGGAGGATGGATGCCATGGCAAAAAAGCAGTACATGGCAGCATCTTTGGGACTCAGACAGGCAAATTATATGGCTTACACAGCTAGGTACCAGAAATCCAGGTGGGATACTGTCCTGGCCCTAGCAAAACAGGCCCCTGAACAGCTTGCCAGGGAGCTGGAGCAGGTGGCTGCGGATGGTATTGGGGCATCAAGGTGCAGTTTCATGCTGCTGTAGACTCTAATGATGTTTCATCTAGAGTTATGGCTATATCTGTGTCTCTTAGCAGAATGGCCTGGCTCAGATGTACTGCCCTGTCACAGGATACCCAGTCTAAGGCTATGGATTTTCCTGTTGTGGGAAATTCTCTGTTTGGGGAGCAGACAGAGAATTATATGAAGAAAATGGATGAGTATAGGACCACCTATAGGAGTGCACAGGCCAAAGAAAGGCAAGTCACTCCTCAAAGGCAACATGTCAGGGGCAGGGGCAGGCCTTTTCATAGGCCATTTTACCAAGCCCAGGCCTCCTCTTCTGCTTATGCCCAGAGGGGGTTCTTTAGAGGAAGGGGCAGAAGGGGTTCTAGTAAGCCTGCTTCTACCCCTCAACCCAAAGCCCCTGCAAAACAGGCTCCCTGATGGGGTAGCCAGGGCCGATTCTCCACTACCGGTAGGGGGCAGGCTGGCTTACTTTGTCCAGGACTGGAAGTCTTTAACATCAGACAAGTGGGTCCTGGAAGTAGTAAGCCAGGGACTGATTCTCAGCTTCAAAAAATTTCCGAAGATGAGAGCCAGATCTTTTCCACCTGCAAACCCATCAGAGGCACTTGCCCTGGAAGCAGAAGTTTCTGCCCTCCTAGCTGTCAGAGCCATGGAAAGGGTTCTACCCATACACCAGGGCAAAGGGTTGTACTCCAGGTACTTCCTTACCCCAAAAAGACAGGAGAATGGCGGCCCATTCTGGATCTCGGGTATCTAAACAAGCACCTTTTAAAACCAAAGTTCAAAATGGTGACCCTAGGGATTATTTTACCTTCTCTAAGGCCAGGGGACTGGCTAGCCTCCCTGGACCTCAAGGATGCCTACTTCCACGTTCTCATCAGAAGCTCCCATTGAAAGTACCTCAGATTCGAACTGCCCTCAGGCCATTACCAGTTCAGAGCAGTGCCCTTCGGCCTCTCCTCGGCTCCAAGGGTGTTCACAAAATGCCTGGCAGTAGCAGTTGCTCATTTAAGAAGGCAAAAGATTGCCATCTTCCCTTATCTGGACGACTGGCTCATTGTAGGCCAGTCTCCAGAACAGGTCAAACTTCATTTGCAAGTAACCCAGCAGCTGCTTACATCTCTAGGTTTCCTTCTTAATCTTCCAAAGTCAGTTCTGGAGCCTGTCCAGCTTCTCACCTTCATAGGCGCAGAACTGAGCACAAAAGAAGCCAGAGCCTTCCTTCCACTGGAGAGAGCAAGGACCCTGGTGTCTCTGGCCTCCGTTTTCTCCTTGCAGGTCTCTCGACCAGCAAGGCATTTTCTACAGCTCCTGGGGCTCATGGCTGCTTCTACAGCAGTAGTGCAGGGAGCGAGATTTCAGATGAGGGACATTCACTTCCATTTGAGAGCCTTTTGGTCTCAAAGGACGGATCCCCTAACCAAATTGATTCCAGTGACTCGAACCCTGATCCAGGCCCTTCAGTGGTGGCAGGATCAGAACAATCTGAGACAGGGGTTCCCTTCACCCCCCAGTCTCATTCCTTGACCCTTACTACAGATGCATCCCTCTTGGGGTGGGGAGCTCACATGGGCGACCTTTCCACCCAAGGGCTGTGGTCCCCTCAGGAATCCGGCTCCACATCAATTTGCTGGAGCTCAGAGCAGTTTTCTAGCACTTCAGGTTTTCTCCACATCTGTCCAGAACAAGGTAGTTCAGGTCAGAACAGACAATACCACTACAATGTGGTACATCAACAAGCAAGGGGCACTCGGTCTACGGCCTTGTGCAATCAGCAATGAAGTTGTGGTCTCTGGCTTACTCTCTGAACGCCTCCCTTACGGCAGTTCACCTCCCAGGGAAGGACAGTGTCCTAGCGGATGATCTCAGCAGGATTTCCCAGGGCCATCACGAATGGGCACTGGATCCCCTAGTACTCGAGGTAATATTTGCCAGATGGGGCACTCCGCAAATAGATCTCTTTGCAGCCCCAGACAATCACCAACTTCCCCTTTTTTGCTGCAGGCCCCCAGTGTTGGGCTCAGTCCCTCTGGATGCCTTCCTTCTCAGTTGGGAAGGGAAGTTTCTCTATGCTTTCCCCCTTCTTTTCAAAGTGCTAGTCAGAATCAGATCTCAATCCTGCAAGATGATCCTGATTGCTCCAGATTGGGCCAGGCAGCCCTGGTACCCTCCTCATGTCCTTAGCAGTCCACCCTCCCTATGCCTTCCCAGGAATCACAACCTGTTAACCTGTGCCCAGGGAGAGTTTGGTATCCGAACCTCAAATCTCTTAATCTCAAGGCTTGGCTCTTGAAGAGTTAGAGTTTGCTGACCTACACCTTTCTCAGGGTGTATTGGATATCTTGAAGGCCTCTAGGAAGCCTTCCACCAGGGCTACCTATAATTCAAAATGGAAGAGATTTTCCATATGGTGTGCTGGTAAACATATATTTCCCCAGAATCTGCTGGTGTGCCCGCGATCAAGGATTATTTGGTGCATTTGAATTCCTTGGAGCTGAGACCAGCTACCCTAAAAGTGCACTTGGCAGCTGTGTCTGTCTTCTTGTCAGCAGGTAAGCCCTCTTCATCAGTTCACCCTGTGTTCTCCAAGTTTTTTAAAGGGTTGCTTCACACCAATCCCCCGTTCAGGGATCCTGCCCCTGCTTGGGATCTTAATATTTGCATCGCTCAGCTTATGCAACCCCCTTTTGAGCCATTGTCTTCAGCAGAGCTGAAGTACTTGACTTGGAAAACTGTGTTTCTGGTAGCCATCACCTCTGCCAGGCGCATAAGTGAGCTACAAGCCTTGTCAGTGGAGCCTGATTTCATCTCCTTTCATAGAGATAAGGTAGTCCTCAGGACTAACAGGAAGTTTTGCCTAAGGTGGTTTCAGACTTTCACCTTAATCAATCCATGTCTCTCCCTGTGTACTTCACTGACCATTCCTCCTCTGGTGAGAGGAGATTGCACAGTTTAGATGTCGAAAGAGCCCTTAGTTACTATATAGAACGTACCAAGGGTCACAGGTTCGAATCCCTCCAATTGTTCCTCACCTATGGTGAGGTTGGTAAAGGGAAACCTGCCACTAAAAGATCCATTGCCAGGTGGATTCTCTCTTGTATCCAATTCTGTACGAAAAACTGGGTAAGGTTCCTCCCTCAGGCCTGAGGGCTCACTCTACCAGAGGTACAGCTACATCTCTGGCTGCTGCCAGGGACATTCCTATCCTAGAGATATGTCAAGCAGCTAGCTGGAAAACAGTTCACACTTTTACTAAGCATTACTCCTTGGATATCCAGGCTAGGAGTGATGCTCGATTTGGCACAGCTGTGCTTCAGAGCCTATTTCCCAAGTAGGTTCTGTCCCTCCTCCATGGAGGTACTGCTGTGTAGTCTGCATATGTCATAATATAGCAAGACTTCATGTTGTTTGAAGAAAAAAATTACTCACCTTAGTAATGTTGTTTCTTCTAATGGAGTCTTGCTATATTATGACCTCCCCCCCCCCAGCCTGCCCCTCTCAGAACCTCTGTTTTTGGGATGTGGGTGGGCAGTGCAATGTTGGCACTTCTTTGATGCCCACTTTATTTCACCCTTCTAGGGTGCTTGGGTGTTATACTTAAGTTTTCTTCTTGAATCCCCCGACTTGAGTCTTTGTTTTGGGATCAAGATCAAAAAGGTGTTTTTGTAGTTAGTAGCCAGTGTCTAGTATAGGTTTACGGCTTCCACACAGAACCTTAGTGAGTTTTTGCTCGTAAAGATCTGACAGTTTAAGTTTGAGCTTCAACAGACAGTGTGTTCAACCGAGCTCGTGCTCAAGATTCCATGCCCTGCATGGAAGTTAACTCTTTTCACCTCCGGAGCAGTTCTAACCTGGGGTTATACTGCATATGTCATAATATAGCGAAACAACATTACTAAGGTGAGTAATTTTTTCTTACAGTTGTACTGCTGCATTGGTGGCATCGAAACGGTACCTGACTTTATGCTGTCATGCTGTGGTTGCACTGGGTATCCTTTATTTTTCCCTAATTACTTACACCTTATTGTTTTGTGTGTAACTGTTAGTGAATTGCTGTATTACACAGTTTCATTCCTTGTTCCTTCCCCCAGGATGCATCTGAAAATGAGCTGCTACCAGCACAGTATGTTCTTCCTGGTAAAACATTTGAAAAAAATAACTGTCTTTTCTTCACTCTGTTAGAGATTTCAGCCAGGCTAGTGTTGTTGCCAGGAGACACGTCTATGTAGAAAATTAGTGTTTAATCAAAACCCAAGACCATTAATGTAAAGTGGCAGTGGAATACACAGCAGTATGGGTATGCTTCAGAGAAAGTGGTGCCATGAAAATTTAAGTCAAAAAAAATAGTTCTGCAGAGTGAGAACTCACTGTCAGGGTCCTAGAATACTATACCCAGTATCCATACCGGGGTGGTGTACAGACCTCCACACAGAGAGAGGAGTAGGAGAGGGCATTTGGGGAAGCCACCATCATCAGAATGGCAAACAAGAGGGAGGTGCTGCTTGTTGGTGACTTCAGTCTGCCAGATGTGGAATGGAGCCTTCCAGCTGCAGCTTCAGCAAGGAGCAGGGCCGTCATTGACTCCCTACAAGGGGATTTTCTTACGTAGCTAGTCGGAGAACCCACTAGAGATGGGATAGTACTGGACCTAGTGCTTACAAATAGGGACAGCATTCCAGACGTAATGGGCAGATCCCTGGGTACCAGTGATCACCATACAGTGTGGTTTAAAGGGACACTGTTAGCTTTTCTATTCTTGTCCTAAATGCACTGTAACAAGTGTGCAGTTGGCATTGGTAACCAACAAAATGCCTTCATGCTACAGGATTACCATAATATTTCAGCTTTTTTTGGGGGGGGGGGTTAATAAAACTAGAGCGGACTACTTTGAAGTTTGCTAGCGGATGTGCCCGTGCCTCCCCAAGTGTGATGGCATGCTGAGCTATGAATAAACCCGTTCATGAACGAGTTTGACATTTTTTTATGATGGATATTAGCACCAGTGCTAATGCGCACACCCATAGTCATGGCTTCAATATTTGAAATGTAAAAAAAGAAACCAGGTTTGAGCCCTCATTTATAATAAAGACATACTTACTGAAATCTGGAGAGGAGCTGCTATTAAGCACAGTATTTCTCACAGGTATAAAAAGTAAAAACTGCCATAAACTAGTTACACCAGCTCAAAGACCATTACCCTTAGGATGTGCAGCAGCATCGGCTGGCGGACTTCAAGGCAGTCTGCTCTAGTTTTCATTTTTTACACAAAAAGACTGAATTCTTATGGTAATCCTGTAGCATGAGTGCATTCTGTTGGTTATTAATGCCAGCTGCACACATCCACAGTGCATTTAAGACAAATACAGAAAAGCCAGCAGTGTCGCTTTAACTTAACGATAGGAGCAGAGGCAAACTGCATGAGAACAAGGGTCTTGGACTTTAGGAAGGCAGATTTTAAAGAAATGGGAAACTGCCTCGCGGAGGGGGCCGGGGGAGTGTCAGAGAGGGGCAGAGGCACACCCAGTCTATCAAGATGCTCCCTGCCTAATCTGTTTCCTCAGACCCTGCCTATCTACTAATACGCCTCTGTGTCTATCCCACACATGCTTGAAGCCCCCCACTGTTTTTGCCTCCTGTAATGGGGGGAAAATAAGGGAGAGCATAATTAAGGCAACCAGCCTCTGTGTGAAGGAAGGAAGAGTGGAAAGGAAAAATAGACAGATATGGTTCTGTAGGGAAGTGGCCAAGGTGGTGAAAGAAAAAAGGGTGACGTTCAGGAGGTATAAGGAAATACAGAGGGAGGAGGACAGGAAGGATATACCAAGTAAAGGGAAGCAGGAAAGGCGGTGAGGGAAGCAAAGGCACAGACAGAGGAATGGTAACCAAAGGGGTCTCAAAAGGGAATAAGACTTTCTTCAGACACATGAGTGAGAAGAGGAAAGCAAGAGGAAGAATAGTGAGGATTAGAAGGGAGGAAGCAGCTGGCCCAGTGGCGCAGAGGGCTGAGGCGCTGGCACCATATCTCGTGCGACGCCAGTGACCTGGGTTCGGGAATGGACTCGGGAAGTTGGGGGTTGGCAGGGGGAGGACTGCTCTCCTCTCCTGGGGTAGGCTGAGGAGATTGCCTCACTGTGTAGCAGCCCCTGGTGGAGACCAGGAGCACTACAGATGTGACTCCTGGAGAGCCAGGAGAAACACAGAAAATGGCATCCTGATCGACCGGATGACAGTCACACGGACCCTCACCGCCACGGAGCCCCCGGACAGCTGGGACCAACCTCAGAAGCTAAGAAAGGTAAGTTGGAAGACGCTTTCTCCCCAGAAGGAGTGAACCCATCTGATGAAGGGATACATCTGGTTACCCTGGGCTGGCTGCAATATGAGGCCGGGAGTTGGCGACGGGGGTTCCCGGGGAGGTGAGACGATCCCTGGCAGCCTAAAGGAGATGCCGGTTGGATCCATGGGTGGATAAAATGGCTAATGCAAAAAAATAGAAGAGAGGAAGGAGAAGACTGTGCAAAACAGGACCATGAAAAAGCTGCCATCCTGAACAGATACTTCTGCCCAGTCTACACAGTGAAGGGAGGGAAAGACGGACCACCAGGGAGTAGCAGGAACAGAGGGGTGGAGGTGGACACAAGTCCATTTTCAGAGGAAAGAGTCCTGAATGGACTCACAGTTCTAAAGATAGATAAGGCTATGGGACCAGACTGGATACACCCAAGGGTACTAAAGGAACTTTAGAGACGTACTAGCTTTCCCACTGTCAGCCTTATTCAGTAGTTCACTGTAAACGTGTGGTTCCTGAGGAATGCAGAAGAGCTGACATTGTCTTTCTACATAAAAGCAGCAGCAAAGAGGCAGTTAGCAACTATAGGCTGGTCAGTCTTACTTTAGTGGTGGGGAAACTAATGGAAACCCTGCTAAAGGAAAGACAGGCAGAGTATCTTGAATCCAGTCAGTTTATTTATTTATTAATAGTATCACAATTACAAACCTTTGAGTCAGAGACTCTTTTACAAAGGCTCCACATCGTGGTTAGCAAAGGTACAATAAACAGTGGGATGTGACATTGCGTATACAAAATTGTGTTAAGGTAGCGAATATAGACAGTAGGCAAGAAACAGTGCATATCTATACAAATAGTGCAGTATATATACAAACAGTGCAATTTACATACAAGCAGCATCTGTGAGGTAAAGAGGCTGGACAGTGGTGCATTGTCGAAAATGGACAAGTACGAGAAGATCTGGTAGGCAGAGATTATGGGCAGTTACAGCTGCGGGTGGTTCAAGGTGGCTCTGGAGAGAGGCTTTAAAGAGCCCAAGTCTGATTTCATTGGAGATGGAAGCTGGAAGGGAGTTTATCCAGGTTGGGGCTCTATAGACGAAGGACCTCTGGGCCAGGGCAGTCCTGACTTTGGGCAAATGGAGAATAGTTTTTAGTGGAGCTGCGGATGGAGGGAGCAGTGTGGGCAGGTTGAATCAACGATGAGAGTCTAGGCGGGGCCAGACTAACCATAATTTTTTGGTGAAGTAGCAGGACTGGTACTGGAGTCTCTCCTCAAGGTTGAGCAGATTGGCTAGTGTGTAAAGAGTGCATGTGTGGGTGAGTTTGGCACAACCTGTGAGAAGGCGGTATGCTTTGTTGAGGGGAAATTTTGATTCTATGGAGAGCTGAGTTGGCGGCCGCCCCATAGATTAGGAGCCCATAGTCAACGAGGGATAGGAGCAAAGAGGTAATTGCGAGCTTAAGGGCTTCAGGTGGGAGGCAGTCCCTATGGCGGTAAAGTAGGCTGATATGGGTATTGACTGTGGAGCAAAGGGGATGGATGTGTTCATGGAAGGATAGTAGTGGGTCAAAGGTTATACCAAGATATTTAAAGCTGTGAACCTGTTCAAGGGGATGGAGTCTGTTTGTCATTAATTGCAGGGGGGAGCCACGGTACCTGCTTTGGTTGTGGGAGAAGAGTATGGATTTTGTCTTTTTGTGGTTGAGAACAAGTATGTGGTCAGTGAACCATGACTCTGCCTGGCTGAAGGATTTCTGGAGAACGTCTTTTAGGGAGTGGGAGTCAGGATGGGTGGAGAAAAGTACTGCGTCGTCTGCATAAAAGACGCATTCAGAGCAGACAGTGGGAAGGGTATTGAGGTAGAGACTGAAAATCAGAGGACCCAGGATTGAGCCCTGGGGTACTCCAGAGAGAACTGGGTGGCAGCTAGAGATGGTGTCATTTATTTTGACACACAGAGTGGGATGAGAGGTAGTTGGTAAACCAGGTGGCGACACCTTGGGAGAAGCCTAGTTGAGCAAGGGTGGACAGGAGGAGTGGGTGGCTAACAGTGTCGGATGCCATAGATCTAAGAAGACTGCTTCAGCCAGGTGCCCACTATCAAGAGCAGAGTGTAAGAAGCTGGAGAATTCCAGGAGGGCAGTTGTAGTACTATGGCCTTGGCGGAGACTATGCTGCTCCTCGCAAAGGAGGTTGTGAGCAGTGAGGTATTCAAGAGCTGGTCCGCGACTATTTTTTCTAAGGCCTTGGGGAGGGCTGAGAGATAGAGATTGAACGGTAGTTCCCAGGGAGGTACGGTCACCACTCTTGTGTATGAGGGTGATGACTGCTACTTTCCAAATAGAGGGGAATTGGCCAAGACAGAGGGAGTGGTTGAGGAGATTAGTGAGGGGGGTGAGCAGGATGTCCAGAACCTGGTGAACTTCAAATATCTGTAGACAAGGCTTATCAAAGAAAAATGTAATTGTTTCCGCCAACAGTAGATTAATCCTAATCCTATCCATCTTCCTCCCCAGCTAGCCGACTTATCTGAGGAATCTATCCGCCACTCCCAAGAGCCATCACCTTCACAATCCTTACGCTTCTACTTCCATCCACTTCCCCTTAATCCTTATACATTACCACCCTAATACCCCCTGTTATATACTACACCAGTACCTGCCTCCTTCCTTCTTCCTAGGCCCACTATTGATCCCTTCTACAGTACCGGCCTTCCCCCTACTTCCTCCTCCCCTACTAACCATGTACACCCTTCCCCTTTCCTCACCCCTTGCTACAACCTCCGTTAAGATCTTAACTTTTCTATCTCCTCTGCCACCGTCCCCTCCTGAATATACCCCGTACATATCACTCCTCGCAGAAACAACTTAGCAACTGTCCAGACAGCACATCATCCTCCTTCATAAATATCTGAAAACCCTTGATATCTTACACTTTAAATCCTAACACCCTTAAAGTCACTTCTTCTACCAATCAAGCAAGCTGGCTACTTCATAACCCATGTATATGTGAAAAATTGGTATTATTTGCTTATTGATTCATTCTTTTTCTCTTGTATTGTATTTTAACAATGTACTACTACCACTGAAGTGGTGTATAGTCTCAAGTTGTTGTCTCTTCAAAGTGTGTGTACTTTGTATCATACTATATTCTGTTCTTATGTAAATTGAACCTTGACCTTACCAGGTCCATCTTGTAAATGAGCTGTGCTCAATGATGCTCGCCTGGATAAATAAAGATTTGATTGATTGATTGGTGAAGCAGACTATCAAGCAAGTCATTAACTGTGGCTGGGTCTGTTAAGGACTTTTAGGAGTTAGGGTTTTGCCTCCTGCATCGAGAGTGCACAGAAGTAGAAAGGGGAGCGAGTTAGGGAGGTAAGTGGAGGGGTTGGGGACAGGGTCAGAGAAATTTGGTGGGAGGGGACCGAGCTGAGATCAGAGAAGATAGCATTGAGGGTATCAGCGATGCATTGTGGGTCAGCAGAGATGGTGCCATTGATGTTGATCTTTGACAAAGGAGGGACAGTTGCAAGACCATAGGCAGCATGGATTCATGGGGGTGCAGGGTTGTCATGCCAGACGAATCTGATTGATTTGTTTGACTGAGTGACCAAGGAAATAGATCAGGGGAAAGTAGTCCATGTGGCCTTTCTGGAATTTAACAAGGCTTTTGACACTGTGCCACACAGAACTCTGATAAGAAAGTTGGGCAGCCTAGAAGTGGGATCCAGATTGGTGAAATGGATTAGAAACTGGTTAATGGATAGCAGACAGAAGGTAGTGATAACAGCACTCACTTTAATGATGGGAGAGTGACCAGAGGGGAGCCACAGGGCTTAGTACTGGGGCCATCCTCTTCAGTGTCTTCATAAGTGACATTGCTGAAGGCCTGGAAGGAAAGGTATGCCTTTTTGCAGTTGATACTAAAATCTGCAGTTGGGTGACCACTCAGGAGCAAGTGACGAGAATTCATAGGGATCTTGGGAAACTCGAGGCATGGTCAAGGGCATGGTAGTTGCAGTTCAGTGCCAACAAGTGCAAAATCCAACACCAAGGGCATAGGATCCCAGGAGCTGAGTATATGATGTAGCAAGTGATACTGCCAGTGACTACGCAGGAAAGGGACCTGGAGGTTGTCGTAATTGATGACCTCAGAGTAGCAGGGCAGTGTGGCAAAGTATTGGGCTACTGGGATGGTGGGGTGCAGAGGAAGGGATATCTTCAGCAGGAAGAGGGAACTGGTATTGCCACCATATCGCTTGCAGATGAGAGCCCACCAACAGTACTGTGTCCAGTTTTGGAGGCTGTACATCAAAAGGGACATACATAGGGTGGAGGCAGTCCAGAGGAGGGTAACTGAAATGGAGCAGGGGTTGAACAGGAAGCCCTACAAGGAGAGAGTGAGGGATCTCGACATGTACACCCTGTAAGAAAAGTGAGTGAGAGGTGGCATAATAGAGACCTACAAGTACCACCTAGGGGTGAACAAGGTGCAGGATGAGGTGTCTTTCAAAAGAAAGAGAGCTAGGGCCAGAGGGCATGTGATGAAACTTTGGGGTTGGGGATTAAGAAGGATGTGAGGAAATACTGTTTCACTGAAAGGGTGATAGACACCTGGAACCGACTGCCAACGGAAGTGCTGGAGGCAAAAACAGTGGGGGGGCTTCAAGCATGCATGGGTAGACATAAAGGTGTGTTACTAGATAGGCAGGGAGGGTCTGCAGAGACAGATTAGGCAGGGAACATCTTGATAGACTGGGTGGGCCAAGCAGTCCTTGTCTGCCGACAAATTCTGTTTCTGTAACTCAGCTAGTGGGTTCCATAGTCAGACAATGTATTTTATTTTTTATGTTTATACGGGATGTCATTATCTTATGTAGTTAGTGTAGCAGACAAGCTTCATTTAGGTCTGTGTTCTGCTTCACATTTTGAAGTTGGCGCTCTTTAACTGGAGGAACCGTGTGGGCTTTCTGTGTGCTGCATAGTTGGAGCCTGCAGTAGCTATGACTTGCTAGTTAAATAGATGTATTAATTGTGGATGCATTTCTACCCTGTGAAATTGATTGTAACCTGGAATAATTTAATCTAATTTCCTAATTTTTTAAGTGCCTTGTATAACTGAGGGAGCAAAGACTAGTTTAATTTCTTGTACTAGAAAAGCCTGAATTTTAATTTCCTGAACTAGAAAGCTTTTAGTTTAATTTTCCTGAACTAACTCAAGCCACTCTGCAAGCAGTTGGGAGTAGACTTTTCACTGAAGGCATGTACTTTAATATACTGGTTTCAGAGTTCAGGGCTTTGAACGCCTGTTTGTAAATGTTTTACTGAGCTCCCTTGTTTCATTTCCTTGGGGGGGGGGCCTATACATTAACTGAATTCCATGGCAGCCTGCAATTTTAATTTGTTGCTCTCCATCTTGTTAGATTAGCTCTCCTTACACATAGCACAAAGTAAAAAGAAAAAAACACAGCAGAGTTAACCTGAGCCTGCTCCTGCTACCCTTCTCCTAGCCTTTCCAGCTCTGCTCCGTACTGCGTCTCCCTCCTTCTCTGCGCGGTTAACCATGATTGCTCTTTCTTCTCTTACTCCACCTGCCTTTTGTCTGCCTCTCCATCTTTGTTCCCTCACTGCAACCCCCCTCCCTCTCTGCCCTCTCAACTATGATAGCTCCTCCTTCATTGTACTGGCAGTCTACAAGAGTATCGTGGCCTACTTGAGCTGTCTGTACCTATAAGTTCCTGATGCTAACCTACTCTTCCTCTTTCTCTCCGCAGCCCAAATTCACTTGAGCCCCTGATCAGGGCTTCTCTCTGCTAGCTGCACCTTCCTCCCCTCCAGGAGATGCCACAGCAAGCCGCAAGCTAACTCGACGCCTGGGGCTTGGGACTGTAACATTTTGAAGTTGGCACCCTTTGATTGGAGGAAGCGCGGAGGCGTTCTGCTTCACATTTTGAAGTTGGTGCCCTTTGACTGGAGGAACCGTGTGGGCTTTCTGTCCGTGCTGCATAGTTGGAGCTGGCAGTAGCTAGGTCCTGCCCTGCTATGCAGCGTCTCCCCACGCGCCCCTTCCCCCCCCCAACTGTATCAGTACTTTCTGATCTAGGCACAGTGCTGTGTCCTGATTGGGCGACAGTGGCATCTTTACCTGATGGTCTGTCTTTTTTATCTCCCCACTTTGCCATTAACTCCTCATGGTCAATGGCCACTAGAGGACCAACACTGATTTTCTCACACTCAATCCTGACTACCCATCCTAACCTCTTTCACTTTACTTGACCATGAAGTAAACATCAAACTGCATCAGTAATCCTCTCTTCCACCACCTAAATCCCTCTCTGTTCTATACCTGGGCTGGACATCTGTCCAAACCTTATAACACACTTCTAATCTCCCCCTTCTCTGGCACCTCCCACACGCTATAGGCACACTGCCACCCATCAGTTTCCCAATATACTCTTAATTATGTCTCTAAAAGGCTGCATCCTTGCTTTCCAGTACATCTCCCTATTCATATCCTGTGACCTGTTCTTATCCTCCTGTAATTGGGTACACCACAATAATGACCATGACTCCTCCATCCGCAGCCCACCACAGGTTCTTACTCCGGTCATCTCGCAACGTTTCCTCACGATTCCTTTCCTACCCAAGCAAGTCATCGTCAACCTAGGGTACTGACTACGTGGCTACCTATCTGTGCTTATCCTCAAAGTTAGAAAAATTATAAATACCTCCCACATTGCCCCTGGAAGCATGCTGCTCTGATTACTCTCTCGCCTGCTACTAACTGGTGATGTGGAGCTCAACCTGGGACCCATGGGCCCCCTCGATCCCCCTGGACCACAACCTGGTGAAATTCCAAGGGTCTCAAAATAGCGCATCTAAACTGCCAAAGTCTGTGACCCAAAATGGCTGAACTTGAAGCTTGGGTCTCTTCCCTTAAACCGAGTGTACTTGGGATCACAGAAGCTTGACTAAAACCCTCTGTCCTTCTACATGAAGTAGGGATACACTACCTGTAGGCGAGACAGGGCTGGTAAACGAGGTGGCGGTGTACTCTTATACATAAAGTCTTGTAGCTGCTGGCATCACCCATCAGGCCCCTTCATCATCACTAATGGAATCTATCTTTGTCTCCCTAACCATAGGCAACAACAAAAAACTAATAGTTGGGTACATCTGTTTACCACCTAAAACTGCTACTACTGCTCTCCCAGAACTCTTCTCATCTCTCTCTCCACCTTCACCACCAGGAGATGATCCTGTGTGGGGACTTCAACTTAGATTGGAAGAACTGCTGCACTAATAAAGTCCTCTCCTCTCTAGCTGATGCCAACCTAACTCAGCACATTACTGAACCCACCAGAAGGAACAACAGAACAGGCAACCACTCCATCGTTGACTGGGTCCTGTCCAACTGCATACACAGAACAACAGCTGCAGGATTCCTGCCAGATAGCATTAGCGAACACTCACCAGTGTACTACATCTGGAGAAATAAAACCCCTAACCCCCCTCCCAAAATTGTAGAATCCAGAAATCTATCTACCTTCGAACCCACCTCTTTTGTCAGCTACCTACATAATGTCATCTGGGGCCCCACATGGACTTTGCCCACTAGTGACCAGGCCCTGGATTATCTAATCTACTTTATTACTACAGTTATAGATTATCATGCCCTTCACACCCGACATAGGTCCAAAGGTAAATCAGCCCCCTGGCTTACCAAAGACATTAGGAAACTTATGTCTGAACACAACGCTGCCTGGAGAACATTCAAAAAAACTAGCCTACTCTGACTGGCACTCCTACAGGCACCTTAGAAATACCTGCAAGTCCAAAATAACAAATGCCAAGTAGTTGCATTATCATACAATACAAACAAACTCTGCAACCCCAAAGACTTCTGAGCCGAAATGAATTCACTTCTAAAAGGAAAAACCTCCACCCTTCCTGACTCGCTGATTGCCAAGGATAATGTACTCTCCAACCCAGCATCAGTAGCCAGTGGACTTAACTTCTTCACTGACCTTTCCTCCTACACATCTCAATTCAGCACGCCCCATCACCACCACCCCTACTCCTGTAATACAATTACTGGACTTTTCCACGTCAAATTAATTTCCTATAAAGAGATTCTTAAACTATTTGCAACCTCAAGGAACATGGCTCAACTGGCCGTAACACCCTGTAGCCCCAATTTTTAAAATGGGGAGGCCCCCCTGCACTGGCCATTCCAGTCAGGGATCTGATCAACAGATCGTTTCTAGAGGGAACAGTCCCCACAAAATAGAAGTCTGCCGTTGTCATCCCGATTCACAACAGGGAATCTGTCTCACCTGTAGAAAATTATAGACTCATCTCTATCCTGTCCCACCTTGCTGAAGTTAAAGAACAGATTCTTTACAACCAGCTACAAGACTGCCTTGAACAACACCAACTTCTGTCCTTGCCAACATGGATTCCACAAAAATCATAGCACTCTGTCCACACTCACCAAGGTCTCCTCGGGCATCCAACATGCCTTTGATCATGGACAGGCTACTGGGGCCATCTTTGTGGACCTCACTAAAGCTTTCGACTTGGTGAACCACAAACAGCTAATACAGAAGCTAAAATTGTTGGGGCTTGATCAACACTCCACTACCTGGCTGCAAGACTACCTCACAGGCCGTTCCCAAAGCGTTAAATGGGCCAACTGCCAATCTCCCTTCAGACCCATTTCCCTTGGCGTTTTCCCCAAGGATCTATCCTGGGGCCACTACTCTTCTCACTATTCATAAATGAGCTGCCTAGCTTCTGCAGAGGGGCATCCGTTAAGCTCTGCACGGATGATGCCATCTCATACAGATCCTCTACTATATCCTATGGCTCAACCAACACTTGGAATCTGACTTCCATCAGCTGGAGACATGATTCCTGGCAAACAACTTGCTCCTGAACATTAAATAAACATAATCTATGCTTTTCCACCTACACACCTTCAAAACTGATCCTACCCACCTACTAACCATTGCCACATGCAACGGGGAACCCCTAGAGTCGGTACACTCTTTTAAATATCTTGGTATCGTGCTTGAACCAAGCCTCTCTTGAGGCCCATGTCAACAAAATCACTACAATACTTCTCCAAAAGCTGGGGCTGCTCTACTGGCTATGCCCCTGCTATGTAAGTATCTTGCCTAAAAATTGCTACTGCCTCTCTGCTTCCTCTACTTTCTTATGGCTTGCCCCTATTTTTATCACTAAAGACCCTAAAGTAGCTATACCATAGGATAGGACAATTTGCCTCTGGAGCTGCCCCCCGCCAGCATCATTGCACTATACTGTCCTCTCTGGGTTGGCTACAACTAGAACATAGATTCCAGTTCTCCTCTCTTTGCCTTATCTATAAGCTCACTCACCTATACACTCTTCCAAGTCTATCTCACATTGTTGTAGGAAAACCTACTAGTCGTACCCTCCGCTCCTTCTCTCTCCCGCTGTTATCTGTGCTGTGACACGCTGTCCGCAGGCAGAAGATGCTTTGCCTATGCAGCATCCTTGGCATGGAAGTCCCTCCTTCCATCTAGCCTCTCTTGCACTACCCTCCCTCCATCTGTCCTCTCTTGCACTACCCTCCCTAGCTTTAAACATGCTCTGCTCAACTACCTTTATGACTTAGGAACCTGTTCCTGCCTTACCTAAATAACCCTGTAAATTTCTATACTTGGATCTGATCATCCCGTCTGACCCACTTCTGGTCTCTGCTAACATGTAATCTGTCATCCTCTACTCAGTCCACCTAAAATGAAACTTCATGACCTTATCTCTCTAGCATTTTTTACCTGTGACCATAAGGCTCTTCTGTACTGTACTTGGTGTACATACTTTAGTCCAACTTGTAATGCATTGCTGTGTAATATTCCATTTATGTACCACTTATTTATGAAATCACTGTTTTTGTATTGTGTGTATTATGTAACACTGTTTACCATTGCTAATGACTTTTTACTGTTGGTACTGTGTATTTCCTTATGTAACTTCCCCCAGGTCGCCCCTGAAAAAGGGACTGCATGGTCTCAGCAAGCTTACCAGGTTACCAAAATTCAAATAGATAAAAATTTATCAAGACATAATCCCCAAAAAGACCAAGGGGAGGATGCGGACAACGGGGGCAGCAACAGCTGTACAGCAGGTTACATAGATAGTGTCTGCAGATAAGGGCCTATGGCCCACCCAGTCTGCCCATTTGAGCTTGTAAGTTCAGTTTGTTTTCCTAGAAGTCTGTTGCCCCTTACCCCTGACCTCCAGAATTCCTTTATGTCTATCCCATGCATTCTTAAATCCCATGATTGTTTCAGCCCCCACCACTTCCTCTGGCAGGGTGTTCCACTTGTCCACCACCCATTCTGTGAAGAAATTCTTCCTCACGTTTCCTCTGAATCGTCCTCCCTCCAACTTCATCCCATGCCCTCTAGTCCTGGAACATCTTTTTCGCTTAAAAATAGTGTATTCCTGCACCCTGTTTCTCCCTGTAAGATAGTTGTATGTCTCTATCATATCCCCTCTCTCCCTCCCTCCTCTCCTCCAGGGAGTACATGTTCAGTTCCTTCAACATAAATGCAGTGTAATTTGCTCGGTAGGTAGCACACTCATGATCATAAAGTCCTGGCATCTAGTCTTACACCAGATATTTGGGTTCATATACATAACTGATACTGTAGTGCAGTACATGGGGGGGGGGGTACTGCATTGTTGAGGTATAGTCCTTTGGATGAGACATTAAACCGAAGTCTCTTCCGCCCATCTCTAGTCATTCTTGGTCACTGTCCAGTTGGAAGTAGAAGATCCCATGACACTTATTGAAGAAGAGTACCGTGGTGGAGTTTCCCCAGTGTCTTAGACAACAGTCCCCATGTCAGTTAAAAACAAGTCTGTGTAACCCAGTCCCAATGACACACCCGAAAATGAGCCATCAAAGTTCAGTCTGCCTTTTCTGGTTAAAAATTACAAATAAAAAATAAATTGTAACATTTTCTGATAATTTGGTCGTGAGACCTGTTTATAGATGGTATCAAGTTAGTACGTTTATAAACATTTGTTTATATATGTTACTTGATTTGACAAATATGGGAGACACAATGGCCAGACTAATGCTGTTTGTCATCATGAGTGAGGGGACAGGACCATAACTCACGAGTGGCAGAGCCATGCATAAGTAATGAAAGTCCTGTCTCCTTACAACTGATATAAATGTCATATTCTGGGTGAGGCCATTGTGTGTCCAGTTTATGCAGTGTATTTTAAATTGCAGAGCTTTCAGATTCATTCTTTTAATGAAGAATAAGCTGTCTGTTTGATTTGACTGCTCTGCTTTGAGTGCGAGAGGTCATTGTGATGTTCAGTCATTGTTCAGGCTGCTCTCATTGGTTAAGAGCTGCTTTGTGACCATCCTAAAGTGATGATAAATTATGACCCACCTAGAATGATAGATGATTTGTCATCATTTTAGGTCTTCAGGACATAGAAATAAAACATCTGTAAGGTTTCGTTCTCACCTACACTGTATAAAATTAATCTAGTTATCATGTTACCCTTGTAAAGCTAGATCTTCTTCGAGGATATCTCTCTCCATTTAGTCACATTATGGAACTGTAAGCTATTGGTGTCAGATCCACCCAGAAACTTTTACTGGTACCCTCTGTGCCTTGTCGTAATTATATAACATGAGTAGCCTCTTGATGCCTCAGTTCTTTCTCCCACTGTCAACTGCTCATTGGTCCACCGCTGCTGAAGAACACTGTCAAACTTTGCAGGTATTGCTATCACTGCTACGTCTTTGTTATTATTAAACTACTCAGTCTTTTATACCGCCGTTGAAAGAAAAGGAATAGTTGTTTCATTATCGCCACTGTAGTAAAGTAAAGATCTACAAAGACGACTATTACTTCATGTGCATTTGTTGCTTGGGCCTAGCTCACAGTGTGAAGGCCTGCAGCAGGGTTCGACAAATCCAGTAGTCCGTTGTCCCAGGCTGCAAGTTTTGTCGGGCAGACAATCATTTTTGCAGAAGCAGGTTGTCCCACGGACAATCAGCTCAATGCTGCCAAGGTAGTGGTTTATTTATTTATTTGTTTATTTAACCTTGCAGCACAGGTCCTGTCCCAACCACTATTTGCCACCCAGCATGCCACATCAGCTCTGCTGCTTCTTCATGGGCTGGCTGGCTGGCTGGTGGTCATGATGGTGAGAACACATCGAGGCAGCATCATGTGGGATCCGGAGGAGAGCTGGCATTCACATTTTGAGCCTGCACAGGAGTGAGCCTGGCAACCGGTTGCACGGAATGAAGGACCCTCCCCACCCATCGCAGTACCACTAGCACATCTTCAACAGGACTGACAGGTGAGTCCGCCAATATGAACTAGGAAACTACCTGTCAGTCCTTTGCAGTTGGCCGCAGCGGTGTTGAGGGGTGGGAGGTGGAAGAAGGACGGACACTGGCACTCATGAAGAAGCACCATTTCACTCTTCAGTTCGGCAGCAAGTGGTCATTCCTTTCACTGTGGGCAAGTGATCTTTGGGCCAGGGTACTGTTAGGATTCCAAGAAAGTGGCAGCAAAGACAAAAAAACAAAACATTTAAATCGGGGGGCACAAGAAAAAGCAGAAAAGTGTTTCCCTAAATGAAAAGGACCGAAGTCGGAGAGAGAGGGTGGAGATTGGACCAAGAAGCATATTGGAAATGACTAAAGTCGGGGGTTGGAGATTATGGGATTGTGAACAATCAACAGTAAACCAAAAAAAGCAGTCAGAATTCGATAAAAATAAGAAAAGGAAAAAAAAAATTTAAAAAAGAAACCTGAAGTCAGTGGGGGGTGGGTGAGATCGTGGGAAACAGATGTGCGTACATGCCAGGACCAGTTGGTGTAGAACAAATTCAGTAGCAAAAAGAAAAAAAATATGCATTTTAAATTGGCAAAAAGAAAAACAAAGAAAGGGTTTTACAATACAAAGGGGAAAATAACTGAAGTCTGTGGGAAAGGGGGTGAGATCGTAGGGTAGCAAATACAGTACATACCAGCGTCAGAATAACTGGTGTGTGTACTGCAGAAGAAGAAAAAAAAAATACAAAGAAAAAAAGTGTTGCAGTTGGGGGTGGTAGGGGCTGGAAAACTATATAAATTTTGTTGTGACTTCAGTTCATTGAGCTAGCCTAGTTGTGTCTTGTCCGTGCCATCCGGTCACAAACTTAAAAATAAATCAAATAAACCCAACAATACAGGAGTCTGTTCAGGCCTTTTTTTTTTTTTTTGTACCTAGGGAGTGTGTTGCCGCAGCCATTTGTCTCGACTCTGCTAACAGAACTGTACTAAACCTGCCTGACTAAAGGTGGCTACTGCTGTGGCCTGTGACTTATTTTGATTCCTCTGCAGCAAAGCAATAAAAATAAAAAATATATAAATATAAAACAGTAAAGGTTTTAATAATTAAAAAAAGAGGCAAGCAGAGCCATTAAGAGCAGCCAAGTACCTGAAAGGAGGAAAGAAGGCTGAGGTGGTGTGGTGACTGTTGACCATCAGTGCCAGTACCCACTCCTGTGCGGGTTTTTTTTTTTTTGCCTAAAAACCAGGGTAGTGAGCTGCCACTGCCACTTGACTCTACACAACTGTCCTAAACCTGCCCAACCTAACTAGTGGTTGCTAAGCACACACCATGTACTTTGTTTCTACTTAATTTCTTTAAACTTCCATTGAAATGTACTGGACTACCAGTCAAAACTCGGACTACCATTTTTGGCAAGGCCAGTTGTCCTGGACTAGCACGCAAATTTGAGATTTGGCGATCCCCAGCCTGCAGCATTTGCCAGGGCTTTAACCAAGCTACTCTGAGATGTCACAAGAAGACCTTAGAAGTTAAGACTAGAGAGGAGAAAATGTGCACATCATAGGCAGCTTTGCTGTTGTCTCCTGCTCCCTCTCTCCTGGGTTCAGCATTGACCCATCATTCTCCATGCCACCAAGAAGGGGGACAGGCACCGTCACAAAAAGAGAAGAGGCAAAGGAAAAAAGATGCCTCTCTGGACTGGTCCTGTTCTACTTTCAAGTGAGGCAAGTCTATAGATAGGACCCAGGGCCAAGACCTCTGTTTCTGCTTCTCTTCCCACCCCCAACTGTCTCTTGTACACGAAGATCAGGGTCTGGCACAGGCTTGAATCGGGCACTGTCCTGTTGATGCTTCTGTCGTCGACAACCCCATTTATGCGCAGTTGCTTTACCGAACCATTCTGAGTAATTTCAGAAGCTTCTGCTTTTGACCTAGTCATCGACAGTGCAGGAGTCCCTGATGCCTGCCTGCCTGTAACTGGGTTGGGTAAGACCCTGTCCCATTTGTTATGCAGGAAGAGTTAAAAGCAAGGATCTAGTTTGGCCTCTGCTATTCTGTCACTGCTCTGTTGCCTGCCTGATTACACAATCAAATCTTTATTGTGATACCGAGGAATTGGCCACTTTGATGGGCCAACAATTTCCCCCCGTTATCTCCCTTCACTTGCTGTTTCTATTCTTTCTTTCACCCCTTTCTTCACTGTGGTTAAAACTAATATGTATATATGTGTATCTGTATGTGAAACTGGGATCCCTTGGTTTGCAAATATATATTTATATTGTTGAAATGATTACAAAAAGCTGTTTGGGTTTCTTAAAAAAAAAAAAAAAAAAATGACAAGTCTTTAATGTTGGGGGTTGACTTTGATCTGTGTTTTGACCTCCCAAGCTTGTTTACATAATTGTCAACAGGAGACCAGCTCTGGGACAGAATGATCTTCTTCAGGTGTATCTCAGCAATCAGGACACACCCGTAGGAACTTCACCATTGGTGAAACAGGATCCACACAGAAGATTTTCCAACAGTACTACTGGGTCCACCCACGCCAACATCATCTGCTGACATCACCAACCCTATAAAGGCGTGAGCAGCCCCCCTTCCTCCTCAGTTCTTTCCCGCCGTTGACTCTGTTTCCATGGGTTTCTGCGGAATCTCTGACGCAGTTTCACGCCATTTTCGCATACAATTTTACTTTGTATTTTAGAATCTCAGTAAGAGATTCCTTTAACTTGATTGTCAAGGGTTACTCCTTCCACTTCTCTCTGCCATCACTGCCGCTGTGGAAAGAAGATTGCCTCTTCATACAACCATAAAGTCTGTGTCTGCTGTCTTGGGCCTCACCATGACACCTCTGACTGTGAGCTCTACCAGAAATGTAATCAAACAACCCTTAGGCGACAGAAAAAGGCTCTCAGAAAATTCCTGATGGAACAACCGGGAGCCAGTACTGGGCAGGGGTCCTCCAGTGTCCCTCCTTTCTAGTTGCCAGTGGGTTCATCGAGCTACCATGCCTCAAAGACCAGAGACAACTCCTTGGGGAAAAGTCTAAAAATGACCATGGGCGGGACCACCCCCGCCAGCGGTCCTGATCCCCAGCAGCCTTTTAATCTTTTTCCAGGGTACTCCATCGGCTGCAGCTGTACCAACACCCACTGCGGTCCAGGTCTCTGCTCCTTCCAGTCCCATACCGACAGCGCTGCCTCCCTCTTCTCAGTGAGGCCATCCGCTGGCCCTCTGTTTTTTGACCCTCGAGTCATCAATGACAGCCCTTCCATCACAGCCTGATACTTCCCCAGGCCCACAGCCATCAGGCTCTTCAGGCTCCCTAGCCCAGATGGATGGTTCGTCATGCCCTATGCTGACGACCCCTCCACTGTTGACGAATCAGTCTCCTGCCGTTGACTTCAGATATCTTGGCCCAGATCACTACACGCCTAGTCCACAATTGGGCTCCTACAGACCTGGGTCCCCGGTGCTGTTGATGACTCCATTGTCTTCTACGCCACTTTGGCCTGCTTGGGCTGTGCCCCATGGGCTGTCAGACCCTCAGTCATCGGACGTCGAGCTAGAACAGGTCAAGGTCAAGGAGGAATACCATCCTGACCTCATCCTCCCTGAGGTAGAGGAGGAGGAGTCTCTCTCCTCTGACAGGTCCACAGCTTCTTCAGTGATTGAGGACTCGTCAAACATTCTCCCAGGTCCCCACCTAAAGACCTTACCTTCTTTAATGTTATGAAGCAACGATCCACAGCAATGGGCTTCCATACTGAGGCAGAGGATGCCACCAGAAGAGAACTAGAGGACTTTCTGGAGATTTCAGAGTCTCTCTCTCTAAGGTCATTCCTCCTATCCCACAAGCATTGAGGAATGCCACTACTATGGCGTGGCATAGACCTGATATGGTCCCTGCCATGCTCCACTGGGCAGATAAATTCTTCTATCATGCCCCTCAGAGCCTGATGTACTATACTGCCCAGCCAGAGACCGATTCTTTGGTCATTAAAGCAGCACATGAGAGGTCCAAGGTGCCCAAGCACCTTAGCTGTCTCCCCCCTCACAGGGAATCTAGGCAGGTTGACCTGTGGGGCAACAGTGTCTGTGCCTCCTCTACCTTGGGACTTCGGATTGCTAACTACCTTTCATATATGGTTCAGTACCATCTGAAGGACGGGCAAGGTGGCTGCCCAGGCCCTTCCAGAGTGTTCCCAGAAGCAGGAGGTTCTTAGATGCTTGCAGGCCACTGAGGATGTGTGATATTTCCAACACTGGTGTCAAGACTGATGCCTCAGGCATCTACTTTCATAGGCACTCCTGGCTGAGGGTCTAAGGGTTTGCTTCAGATGTCCAGCAGAAGGTGCTCAATGCTACCTCCAATGGCTCCCAAGTTATTCGGGCCAGACATCCAGGACATCAGTGAAATCTTGGATTTTAGGAGGGCGGACTTAAGGAAAATGGGCGAAGTGCTAAGGAGCCATCTGGCGAGCAGCAGAGCAGATGAGAGTGCACCAAAGGTGGTCCATCATTAAGAAAGTAATACTGGTTGTCACAGATAAGTGTGTTAGGCTCAGAGGGAAGAACACAAGGGCCAAAGCACCCAGCTGGTTCAGTTCTGAGGTTGCCAAGGCAGTAAGGGAAAAGAGGTTGGCCTATAGAAAATTCAGGAAGACCAAGAGAGAGGTGGCTAGGGAAATTTACCTAAGGTGGGCTAGTGAGTGAAGTAAGGAAGTCTGGAGAGCAAAGGCACAGAAGGAGCTGCAGATAGCTGAAGGAATTAAGAAGGGGGAGAAGGCTTTCTTTCGATATATGTGAGAAAAGGGACAAGAAGGAAGGGATTGCTAGGCTTAAGAAAGGGGCGGAGGATAATGGGGGGGGGAGCAGAGATACTAAATGAATACTTCTGTTCCGTCTTCACCAGGGAAAAGGACAGACCAGTGCCTTCAGGAGGGAAAAGAGGAGTGGGGGGAGGGGAACACAGATGTAGTGACAGAGGAAGATAGAGTGAGGGAGGGGCTGCTGGCATTGAAGGTGGACAAATCACCAGGCCCGGACAGAGTACACCCAAGGGTACTAAAGGAAGTGGCTGAGGAGCTGGCAGGGCCACTGGCAGACCTACTTAATAGTTCATTAGAGTCAGGCGTGGTATTTCAGGACTGGAGAACAACACATGTAGTTCCCCTCCACAAAAGCGGTCCCAAGGATGACCCAGGGAATTACAGACCAGTCAGTCTGACCTCCATTCCGGACAAGCTCATGGAGACCATACTAAAGGAAAGGTTGGTGGAATATCTAGAGGAGCATGGTCTTCAGGATGCGAGGCAGCATGGATTCATGGGGGTTTGGGGGGGAATTGAGGTTGTCAAACGAATCTGATTGACTTCTTTGACTGTGTCACTAAGACAGTAGACAGGGGCCAAGCGGTAGACATCCTCTGTCTTGATTTCAGCAAGGCCTTTGACTATGTGCCCCACAAAAGGTTGATCAGGAGGTTGGTGGGTCTTGGAGTTGGGGAAAAGATGGCCAGATGGGTGGAAAACTGGCTGAGGGACAGAACCCAGAGGGTGGTTGCGGGGGAGAGTTATCTGGCACTAGAGAGGTAACCAATGGGGTCCCACAGGACTCGCTGCTGGGGGCCAGTGTTGTTCAGTGTCTTCATCAGTGACATTGGAGATGGCATTAAGGGCAAAATGTACCTATTCACTGATGCCAAGCTCTGTGGAAGAGTGGACACAGCTGAAGGGATACAGGACCTACAGAAAGAGCTGGAAAAACTGGGGAAGTGGTCCAGGATCTGGCAGCTTGGCTTCAATAACAAATGCAAAGTTATGCATAGTGGAGCCAAGAAAGCCAAGACAGAGTACTATCTGGGTGGAGTCCGAGTATCTGCATCAGAGGAGGAGAAGGACCTGGGAGTGATGATCACTAGTGGCCTGAAGCACTCCACCCAGTGCAAGAAAGCAGCAGCAAAGGCAAACAAGATACTGGGATGCATATCTAGGGGGATCAGTAGTAGGAGAGAGGAGGTTATACTGCCCTTGTACAGGTCACTGTTAAGGCCGCATCTAGAGTATGGAGCTCAGTACTGGTGCCCACACCTCAAAAAGGACATTAACTTGCTGGAGAAGGTCCAGAGGAGGGCTACAAAGTTGACAGCAGGTCAGCAGGGTAAGACATATGAGGAGAGATTGAGGGCACTGAACATGCACTCCCTGGAAGACGAGAGAGAGGGGGGGCATGATTGGGACCTTCAAGTACTTGAAAGGAATAAATAAGGTTGATAAGGAGAGTCTCTTTAAGCTGAGTGGCAGTCATAACACAAGGGGGCACAGTCTTAAGCTGGAGGGTGGGAGGTTTAGGAGGGAGGTCAGGAAGCACTTCTTCATAGAGAGAGTGGTGGGCACTTGGAATGTGTTGCCAGAAGAGATCATCTCATTGAAGACAGTGGGTAGCTTTAAGAGAGGCTGGGCTAGGCATGGGGGAAGGTAATGATCATGGTTAGAGAGGCTGGGAGGAGAGGGGAGGGAGGGCAGGGACATTAACTCAAGCTGTGGACCCTGCAATACAAGCAGACTTGATAGACCAAATGGTCGTCATCTTCTGGCTTCTTCGTATGTTCGTATGACCTACAAGCAATCGGATAGAGCTATCATGTCTGTCCACATGCTTCATCATATGCAGCCTAGGAGCAGACAGTGCCCTCCCTTTCGTAAGGTGTCCCACAGGTCCAGAGCAGCCTCCTGTTCTCAGGGCAAGAGAAAGGCCTCCTCCACCTTGCCTACCCCTCCTCCTTTGGTGGTGCCGCAGAGCATCCCAGAGGTGACAGATCAGCGGTTGTATCTGCCTCTGCTTCACTCCTTGCCAGATCCCCCTCTTTTGGACCCCAGCCAAGAGGTGTTGGTTGGAGGTTGGTTATCCCTCCATCTCAATCAAGTGGAGAATCATCCCTTCGGATGCCTGGATTCTTCAGATTATAGAGAGGGGTCACACTTTGGAACATGTAAAGATGCCTCCAGAGACTCCTCCAGTACCCTCCACCTGTCCCCCAGCCCCTCTTAACAGTTCTCTCGGAAGAGGTACAGTCCCTTCTGCGGAGAAAAGGCCATCAAGCCAGTGCCCAGCCACCAAAGAAACAGGGGTTTCTATTCCAGGTTCTTCCTGGTCCCCAAAAGAACCGGAGATTTGAGGTCTATTCTAGATCTCAAGGACCTGAGCCTTTATATCCAGTACAGGAAGTTCCACATGGTCACTCTGCGAGGTGTGCTGCCCCTACTCAAGCAAGGCAACTGGCTGTGGTTCCTGGATATGCAGGATGCTTACCTACATATCTCAGTGTGTCCACCGGACTGGAAATTTCTCTGGTTTCTTTTTCTGAGCGAACATTACCAATTTCAAAGTATTGCCCTTTGACTTATCCTCTGCACCATGGGTCTTTACAAAATGCTTAGCAGCGGTAGCTGCTGCCCTCCGTAGAGAAGGACTGTACGTTTTTCTCTACCTGGACAACTGGCTCCTCAAGGCTGTGTCCAGAGAACAGCTCCTCCGGACCCTGGAGAGAACCCTCCAGTTGTTGTTCTCCCTGGGCATCACTGTCAGTCTGCCCGATTCCGTCTTGATCCCGTCCCAAAAGTTGCAGTACAGTGGGATAGTCCTGGACTCTGTGCAGGGCAACACCTTCTTGCCTCTCAGCAGGACAGAGTGCCTTATTGCCCAGGCTCAGGAGGTTGCCCAGAGCTGTTCTGTTCCTGTGAGGGTGTACCTGAGGCTATCACGTCTCATAACCGTGGCCATTGCCATGGTACCCTTGGCCAGACTGCACATGCGAGTGCTCCAGTGGACACCTAGAGTGCAGTGGGACCAATGCACGGACAACTTGGATCAGTTAGTGCTTGTTTTCTCCCCGGTCCGCAGGGTGCTCCAGTGGTGGAGGGAGCCACAGAACCTGTTACAAGGGGTTCCATTCCAGATTTCCTCCCCCCCAGCAAATCTTCACCATGGACACCTCCGGTTCAGACTGGGGAGAGCACTAGGGTCCCTTTCAGATTCAGGGGACATGGTCCCAGATTGAAATGTCCTTGCATATAAGCTTTCTGGAGATGCGGGCAGTCCTGTATGCCATGCAGGTCTTTCAGAACCATCTCCTCGTCGGTCGGCAGTTGATCTAGTCCAGCAGTCTCTGTGTTGTCTACTATATCAACAAGCGGGGGGGGGGTGGCATTCATTCCCCCTCTGCAGGGAGGCCATGAGAGTCTGGTACTGGGTACTGGACAATAGCTTGGTTCTCTTTGGCAGTCCATGTCCCAGGCATGCTAAACACCCTGGTAGACAGCCTCAGGTGGACACAGTCCAGCATGCACTAATGGCAGCTTATCTCATCTGTCACAGATCATCTGTTTGCCAGATGGGGTTATCCAGAGTTGGACCTTTTTGCGTCCCCACTCAGTGCAAAACTGCCCAGTTTCTTCTCGCTAGATCCAGGGCCTGGAGTTTTATGGTGAGACACATAGTCCCTCTCCTGGAGCGGGAGGTTCCTTTATGTCTTCTCTCCCTTTCCTCTGATTCAGAGGGTGCTAATCAAGCTACAGATGGAGGGGGCCAGCAGCATGAACCAGGTCACACACTTCTGGCCATGGCAGATATGGTTTCCATTACTGCAACAGTTAGCGGAGGAACCTCCAGTCCCTCTGCAGGGATCTTCTGACACAGACTCAGGGGACTCTGGTCCATCCTAGCCTCCAGTCTCTTTGTCTGCATGCCTGGCTCCTGAGAACATAACCATTGCCCGGTTTGGGGTATCTCAGAGAGCGGCGAGTGTCCTTGTGGTAGCTCGAAAGTCTTCCACTAAAGCCACTTATGTCATGAAGTGGAAGTGGTTTGCCATCTGGGCTGCCAGGCATCTGGACCCTAGCCAGATTCTGGAATACCTGATCTCACTGTTTGACTTGGGACTCCAGTATTCCTCCCTCAAGGTACACCTTTTGGCTTTTTCTGCCTTTAAGGAGTCCGTAGGCAGTCGCATCGTGGCTCAGTTGGATGCGTCATGCCATACCTTTCTCAGGGGCATACTGCATCTGAAACCTCCAGTCCAGTCCCCTGTCCCAGCTTGGGATTTAAATTTTGTTTTGGAGAAATTGACCCTGTCTCTGTTTGAGCCAGCCGCAACTTGCGAGCAGTACTTTCTTTCTTGGAGCACGTTATTTGTAGTTGCTGTTACTTCTGCTCAAAGGATTTCTGAGCTTCAGGCCCTGTGCTATGAGGAGCCTTATTTGATTTTTCACAAAGACAGGGTGTCTTTGTGCACAAATCCTAAGTTTCTCCCTGAGGTGGTGTCTGAGTTAACCCTTAACCAATCTATCCACCTTAAAGGTTTATTTTCCTGAGAGTGCCAATCCGGGGGAAACACTGCTCCATATATTAAACGTGCATAGAATTTTGAAATATCTGCTCTGAACTAAGGACAGCAGAATGTCTAAGCAGCTTTTTGTTTCTTTCACACCCAGAAGAGAGAGCATTCAGGTTTCTAAACAATATTTTGTCGAAATGGTTGGCACATTGTATTGTGTTCTGCTACAGCAAGCACGACAGAGTTGCCGGGGCAGTGAAAGCCCACTCCACAAAGGGCATGGCTACCTCTGTGGCCTGTTTCAAGGGGTTCTTAGCCACTGACATTTGTGCTGCAGCCACCTGGAGTACTGTCCACACTGTACCTTCACTAAGCACTACAGTGTGGACATTGCCTGTAGAGTCTGAGCTGGCTTTGGTTGGGCTGTCTTGCAGGGTCTCCTGTCCCAGGCTTTGGTTGGCCTTCCTCCCAGACTGTCTTGCTGCACCTGTAACTGCTTGGGGCTCATTCCTGCAGTGTGACCTGATGACTGAGATACCCCTGAAGAAGATGGAACAGCTACGTAAGAACTTACCGTAACAGTAGATCTTCAAGGGGATCTCAGTCATCAGGTCTGCCTTCCCTCCCACCATCCACCTATTATGGGTCTCTCTGCTTAGAACTGGCTTACTTGTGTATCCAGCCTTTTATTTTGGCCTGAGCACCTCTCTCTCCCCTCGATCCTGCATGGCACGGGTTTGCTCCCCTAGTCTTCGGGGGAAAGAACTGAGAAGGGAGTGGGGCCGCTCATGCCTTTATAGGATTGGTGATGTCGGCAAGCGACGATGGCGTGGCCGACCCCAGCGGTACTGCTAGAAAATCTTCTGTGTGGATCCTGCTTCACCAGCGGTGGAGTTCCTACAGTGTGACCTGATGACTGAGATCCCCTCGACAATCTACTGTTACAGTAAGTTCTTACATAACTGTTCTTTCTGTCTTACATAACCTTTCAATTTTGTTTTTGTACCTGTTAAGACTAGGTGTGTTCCTCAGGCTGGTCTCAGGAAAGAACTTGACAAAGTTCTGGTACATTTTGTGAAAAACAGGAGATGTAACTTGACACTCAGGATACAGCATTTAAACTGCCTGGAAAAGAGAGGTTATTAAAAGAGAGAAATGTTTTTCTTGGAGAGAGAGAGCGATAGAGTGAGAAGCTCTCAGATGTAAGACTTTCTTTGTACTGCCAGTATGAAGCGCTATCATGTACAATTTTAATTTTCTATTTTATTGTACTGATGGTAATAAAATGCTGCTTGAGAATTTTGTAACTTCTTCTGGTCTGCCTATGCTTCCTGACCTATGCCTCTGACAGTTGGTGTCACAGTCAGATTAACACAAAGCATACTCTACACCAGGAGTTTTGTGTGTGGGTACTAGGGCTGGTACCCAGAAAGCATAGAAGAAATATAAGGAACCTGCAACAGCAAGCCTAGGGGTGATTACAAGAAGAATGGCAGCCAAACTAGAAGCAAAAACAAAGTCCGAACTGAGACTGTACAGCTGGCTCCAGTGATGAAAGAAGAACAGGCAGAGGCAAAGACAGAACTTGAAAGCACGTCAGCCTTCTTCAAATGGTGAGCTATACAACAGAGACTGAGAAACAGAGAAGAGATGCAGCGACAGGAGCAGCAATGGCTGGATGCCTTGCAAGCTGTCAAAGCTGGAGGATCTGGTACAGGTCCAGCAGATCAGCAAAACACAAACAATTTAAAAGAAATTAAACTTATAAAGTTGTGTCCCTGGGCCAGCCCGGTGGCGCTGAGGGTTGAGGCGTTGGACACCACACCTCGCACCACGCCGGCGACCCGGGTTCGGGAATGAGCCTGGGTCGTCTGGGGTTGGCAGGGGAGAAGGATTGAGCATCCGTAGGACTGCTCTCCTTCTCCTTGGAGGGGGGTGTGCTGGTGGCCTCTGGCGATGGCTGGAGGCATTGCAGTGCATAGGCAGTCTCTGGAGGAGGACGTGCTGGGGCCGACGCTGGGAAGGAGTGCGTGCGGTAGCGCGCGCGCTCCTGTACCTTGCATCATTGCACATCTCGCACGTCAAGCAGTGGGAGAACGGAAAAACGGGGCACCAGTCGCGGCGGCATGATGGTCGTCTCCGAGGGGGACTCTCTCGGTTCAGAGGGCGTGCAGCATTACTGGATCCGGTCCTGGTAGTAGAGCGAGGGGGGGGCTCTCCACTGCGGGGAGCAAGCTGCGGGCCCGATTTGGAGCAGAGGAGTCCTTGGGACGGCGGCCAGAAACCAAGCGAGGATGCCTGGATGAGAGGTAAGGCAGGCTGGTTGCCTGGAAAAAAAGTAATGACTAAAAAAAAAAAGTGTCCCTTGGATGATATCAAAACATACCTGACAACTTTTGAAAGGGTAGCCAGAGCCTGCCAATGGCCAAAACAGCAGTGGGCAGTCAGACTGGTACATTATCTGATAGGTAAAGCCCAAGTTGCCTACAGCATTGGAGACACTGCACAGTCTGAAAACTATGACCTTGTGAAAAGAGAAATCTTTAATCGATATGACATCTCTGGCGAGACCTACAGGCAGAGATTACGGTCCCTGAAGTACCACTCAGTCGACAGTCCTCGAGAAGCCTTCACCTGGCTCAGAGAACTCCTCATTAAATGACTCCAACCAGAGGGCAAAACTGTCCCACAGATCATCAGTATAGTTGCAATGGAGCAATTCATCAGCATCCTTCCTACAGACATAGAAACAGAGAAACGTGACTGCAGAAAAGGACCACCTGGCCCACCCAGTCTGCCCAAGGTGCCTAGCTGGCATGCAGCTTTGGGTGAAAACACGAACCAGAAAGTGGAGAATAGGCCGTTTCTTTGACTGAGGTCTGTCAGGTGGCCAGACAGTGCATCAGCAAAGTAACAGCCAGGGAATGGTAAGACCCTCTTTTTTTTTCCCCCCATTTTAACTCGAGATCAGATAAGAACTCTGATGGAGCAACAAATCTGCACCCAAAGACTTGATCTGCTGTAACTCTAATAAGCTAGGCCATATTGCAAGAAACTGCCATAAAAATAAGGAGGGTAACACTGAAGCAATGCGGCCTCGGCAAGTATTTAACAGATGTTAAGGTATAGATTCGGGAAGCAGATAGACTCTGGTGCATGTTGACATTCTGGGAAAAGACTGTACAAAAGGACCAGGTACTGGGGTCATCTGCATCCACAGGGACACTCTGTAATAGCCTATCACCCAAGTGATTCTGAATAATAATGGGGTGTCACACCAAATGAAAGTGAGGATAGTACCAAAGTTACCTGTACTAGTTATTATTTGAAAGGATTTTCCATGATTTGCTATGTTAATCACAGAGAGATTAAACCCTGCTGTTTCAACAGCTTTAACAGCACAGGCATAGAAAATCTAAGATGTTGGGAACTCCTCTCCTTTTGGTGACTTTAATTTAGACTTATTTGAGCACAGCTCCGAGATCCAGGAAAGAAAGAGGACTCTTGAAAAAACAGTGACAACAAAAGACTGATGGACCTAAGGAGTTGATGTAAGAAAATGCTGAAACTAAACTGATAACTGATTGTGATTTTGTTTCTGAGCAAACTAATGATGTTTCTCTCCAAGGTTATTTTAAGCAATGGGGGGGGGTGAAATAACAGGGTGAACCAATGTTTAAAGAATGTAATAGACTAGTGCACAGACTTTAGGTTAATCCTCAGACACAGGAACAGTCGGTCATACCAAAGAAGTATAGAACAGAGTTGTTACGGATAGCACATGATAATCTTATGGCTGGTCAGTCGATGAGGGACCACTCTTACCAGATTGTTGTACAGATATTACTGTCCTGGGATTCATGAGGATGTTGCTGCCTGTTGCAATGCAAAGCTGAGTGTCAGAAAGTTGCCCCAGTGACTAAAAAAGGCAAGGTGCGTGTGGTCACTACCCTTGATAGATGTGCTTTTTGAGAGAATTTCAATGGGTGTGGTTGAGCCCTTCCAATGCATACTGTGTCAGCCCTAAAAGTGGCGGCAGAGCTTGCCAAAATATTCAGCAGGGTGGGCATACCTGAAGAGATTAATACCAATCAAGATAGTACTTTTGGTGCTGTATTGCTGAAGGAATCATACTGACTACTCGGTATCACTGCCATAGGAACCTCCCATTATCACACTGTCACTTTAATCAAACCCTAAAATGCATGTTAAGTTTTTTGAAGGGAGAAATGGGAACCAGTACTTTCCTTACCTGCTTTTTGCTTACAGAGAAGTGTCACAAGCATCAACATGCTTTTCACCCTTTGAAACGCTGTATGGTAGGCAGAAAGAATCTGTTGCTTCTTAAGTATGTGCACTGAGAAAGAAACTGGCAAAATATGTTGAAATTGCCCACAGTAATCAGGAAGAAGCCCCAAAACAGATGTATTATGACCATGGGGTAAAATAAAACGTTTTTGAGCCAGGTGAAAAGGTATTGTTACCGTTGCCCACTACAAAAAAACAAACTATTAACGAAGTAGCAAGAGCCATATGAAGTGGTTAGATGTACTGGTACAGCTAACTATGATATTGAGACCCCTAATAGGAAACATCCTACCAAGATGTACCATGCTAGCCTCCTGAAGAAATGGGTTGAAAAAACACCAAAGGTTGCTTTGTTAGTATAACCAGGAAGTGCTAAAGATATTGATATACTGTAGCTTATGACAGACTGGAACAAAGCTGTTACTGAACCCTTTCATTCTAATGTTGTCTGTAGCCTAAGGGTTAAGATGCTGTAAAGGTGAATCTTTCCTTACCCACAGAACAAGCTGCAGAAATTTGTAACTAGGTAAAGACATTTAAAATTACTTTTACCACAGTAAAAGCAAAAAGGGTTCAAACATATAACAGTGACAGAGAATGCTCGCTATATCAGACAAGACATACAGAATACCAGAGCAGTAAAGAGCAGACGTGGTTAAGGAAATACAAAAAATTAAACAGTTGGGTATCATTGAAGAATAGAGAAGTGCTTGGTCATCACCAGTAGTTATTGTAAATAAACAAGAAGGGGGTGTAAGAATCTACCTTGATTTTAGGAAACTTAATGAATCCAGAGACAAAACTGCATTTTGCACTCCATCTGTATTCTGTCAGTTCATCACTGTGCCATTTGCTTTACATGGTGCACCTGCTGCGGTCCAGCAATACATGGACATAATTCTAGCCCGTCAACACTGGTTATTGTGCTGTTTACCTGGATGATTTCATGGTGTACAGTCCAGACTCTAAAAGCCACCTGAGACACCTATGAGCAGTTATCCAGTCTGTCAGAAATGCAGGTCTGACCAGTAATCCTACCAGGTGTGTATTAAGCATGCAGGAAACCACATACTTGGATTATATTTTGGCAAATGGAGGAGTAAAGCCAGAGATTTCCAAGATGGAAGCTGTAGCTAATAGTCCTGTCTCTAAAACAAAGAAATATGTCTGATAATTTTTAGGTCTGGCAGGTTGATACAGAAAATTTACCAACTTTGCCCAGTTAGCTATTCCCCTCACTGAACTCACAAGAAAACTGTACCCGGGTAATGTGAAATGGTCTCCAGAGTGTGATGAGGCTTTTCAGGCCATCAAGGCTGCATTATGTTCAGCTCCTCTCTTAAGAAGTTCAGACTTTGAGAAAGTTTCTGCTACAGACATAGAGGGAGGCCTAGGTATAGGCCTGAGTCAGTATATTGATGGGAAGAAATATTGATTCTGTATATCAGTAGGAAACTGCAAGACAGAAAATGTACTCCACTATTGAAAAAGAACGCCTTTCTGCTAAATGGACAGTGGAGTTCCTTAAGTTTTATCTTCTAGTAGCTGACTTTGTACTTAGAACAGATCACAATCCTCTCCGTTGGCTTAATCAAATGAAGAATAAAAGTTCCAGATTCACAAGGTGGTACTTGGCACTGCAGCTATTTAAATTCAAAGTGATGCACAAATACAGAAAAGAGAATGTAGTGCTCATTTTCTGTAAAATATGGTTCAGGAATTGCAAATTCAGAAGGTTGAAAAAAAGACATACTTAACTGAAATGTTTGCTGTAAAAGGTGTTATGGAAAAAGGGGTACTGCATATGCACAGTACTATAAATGTTAAGAGAAATAAACGAAGGTTTTGAAAACTTAAACAAAAAAAAAAAAAGTTTCCTCTTAAAGAGGGGTATGTGCGACAGGGTTGGGTAAGACCCTAATTTTTTTTCCCCCCAATTGTTTAACCAGGAGTGGCACACTGATGTTTACAGGCGTGAACTGGGAGCACAGGGAAGTTAAGTGACTTGCTCAGGGTCACACAGTATGCAAGTGGGGGGTGTGGGTTTCAAATCCAGGTCTCTATATTTGCAGCTCAGAGCCTTAAACCACTGCATTATACTGGAGAGTTAAAAGCAAGGATCTATTTAGTCCTTGCCTGTTGTGTGACTAGTCCATCTCTTGCCTGTCTGGTTGCACAATAAACGTAGAAGTTGATGGCAGATAAGGACCGCAAGGCCCATCCAGTCTGCCCATTTTTTCTACCTTATGAATGTGCCGTAGGCCTTTACTCTGTCAGTGGCCTATTTATTCATATTCGTCTGTATTGCTCCCTTATGCCTATCCCATGCCTATTTGAAGCCCTGCACTGTATTCATATCCACCACTTCCTGAGGTAGGCTGTTCCATGCATCCACCACCCTTTCTGTGAAAAAGAATGTCATCACATTACCCCTGAATCGGCCTCCCTCTAATCTCATGCTGTGTCCTCTTGTCCTGCTATTTTTTTTTTATATTGAAACATTTTAGACTCTTTCACCTTGTTAATGCCCTTAAGATGTTTGAATGTTTCGATCATATCACCTCTCTCTCCTTCCTTTGCTCTAGGGTATACATGTTGAGCTCCGTTAATCTGTCCTCATATGTTTTCTGATGCAGTCCCTGTACCATTTTGGTTGCCCTTCTCTGGACTGCCTCCATTTAGTTAATGTCCTTGTGCAGGTGCAGCCTCCAGTACTGCACACAGTACTCCAGAGGGGGCCTAACCAGCCTCTTGGAAAGAGGGATTATTACCTCCCTGTTATGACTTGTGATACCCCTACTAATACACCCCAACATCCCTCTAGCCTTACCTACTGCTTTAGTGGTCTGCTTGGATAAGACTATTCACCAAAAGCTAGGGTTGCTCTACCACCTCTTGCCCTACCTTGCATGCATGACAGCAACAGATAAGTGCACAATAGCTCTTTACAGTAGTCTGTAGAACACAATAAATATACAGAGTACAATATTTACAAAATTGTAAAGAATAAGCAGTCAATCAATTTATTTTGTGGCACCTAGGAATTGGCCACTCGAGTGGTCCCACAATTTTCCCTTATCTCCCTTCCTTCACTTTATTTATTTGAATTTTGATAACCAGGTAGACACACTGAGACAGAATGTCCCTTTTTCAAGGGTAATGCGTGGGGGAGGGTAAAAGGGGAGGTACAGAGAAATAATACATAACAGCAACATATAAGTGCACAATAGTACTTTACAATAGTCTGTAGAACACAGTATAGAGAATAATGGATACCCAGCTATCGGTAACAAGCTGGTTAGTTCATCGAGAGGTTGCCATGGCAACCATTTGAACCTTGAGAGCGTAGCACGAGAGGTTCAGTCGCCATAGGCAACCTTGAGATTAACTAACTCAGCTAGTTACCGTTAACTGGGTATCCATTGTTTTTTATAGTGTAGGATGCAAACTGCTACGAAACGGGACTATTTGGGCGACTTACTATGTTTTTTTTTTTCTCCACCTTGCTGTTCGCTTCACTGTTTTCACCATCATGAATCAACCTTCCGGTCATATAATGCACATGCGCCCATATTCTGATGTTATGCTGCTGTAGTAGCTAATGCAGCTATTGCAGCATAATGGCTGCGATGATGTAATGCACTACAGCATAACATTTGGAAAGTGATGGATTTTTAATGCTAACAGCGTTCCATCATACACTATAAATATATGAAATACAAGATGCATGTACAGTATTTCCAAAATTATACAGAATAAGCAGATAAAGTAGTGATTTATAATATATAATCAAGATGCAAGGGCAGAGATTTTTATAGTTCACACAGTCGCTTTTACAGAGAAAACAGTAGATACTGGGACAGAGGCAGAGCATTCGGTAACACTGGATCACAGTTGAAGTGGGAGTGAAACAGCTTAGAGTCAGTACACAGCAGAGCAGGAATGGCATAACAGGGTAGAGCAAGAGAGAGACAGGAAGGGATAAGGGAATAAGCTGGAAGCCAAGGTAGTATAACGTTGGACAATGTCTGTGCGGTAGGGAGGAGTGGATTTTATGAAGAAAGTTGTAGGTAAGGTAGTAGATGGGGTATTGTAGTCTGTCTTCAAAGGGAGGCCAGGGCTGAACAGTGGTGCATCCTAGCGTTAGTGCCGAGGGCAAAGCGTGCAACTCTGTGGTCGGTTTGCTTGAGTTTGTCAAGAGGGGTGACCTGAGTAGAGTATGGGGGCTCCATAGGAGGTAAGTGGGAGCAATGTGGAGGAAGCTATGGCCAGTTAGGAGGAATGCGTAAGGTAGGGCAAGAGGCAGTAGAGCAACCCTAGCTTTGGTGAATAGTCTTGACCACAGTGGAAACGTGCTTGGCAAATGTGAGGTGGGAGTCCAACGTGACACCCAGGTATCTGAATCACTGTACCTGATCTAATGGGTCACCACGGGAGGAGGTTATCGCCAAATGGGAGTGGGAAGGTTAGTTTAGGGGTCCGATGATAGAAGAGCTTCGATCTCATCATCTTGGTGTTGAGCACCAGGAGATTAATGGAAAACCATGCCTCAAGCTTACGGAAGTCTTGCTGCAAGTCATGGTTCAGCAAGGTCGGGTTGGAGGAGGAGGATCTGTTAGAATGGCATTGTCGGCATACAGCTGGACCGATGCACCTCCACAGTGTAGCGGGGGAGTTAATTTATAAATAAAGAAAATAGAAGTGGGCCAAGGATAGATCCCTGAGAGATCTCATCTTTTATGGCCCTAAACGAGGAAGTGTGACCAGCCCATTTCACACATTGTATTTGGCTGATGAGATAGCTAGAGAGCCAGTTTAATGTCAGGGCATGAAGACCGAGGGAAAGGAGCACGTGTAGCAAGAGGTTATGCTTGACAAGATCAAAGGCCTTGGTAAGGTCGACGACTATAGCACCAGTGACAAGGCCCTTGTCCATAGTGGAGAGGGTGTTGGATGTAACCCTAATGAGGGCCGTGTGGGTACTGTGGGAGTTACGGAATCCATGCTGGTTCATGGAAAGCAAACCATTAATCTTCAGGTAGGACTGAAGTTGTGCATGAAGAATTTTTTCTTGTATTTTGGCAAGGGGGCTAGGAATGGAGATGGGCCAGTAATTCTCAAATGCAGAGTTTGGATTACTCTTATGAATAGGGACAACTATGGTGGCCTTCCACTTGCTAGGCACAGTGCTAGAACAAAAAAATGTGTTAATTAAGTCATGTACAGGAGAGGCCAATGGCCGTAGCCCCGAGTTTTAGGAAGTGGGATTCAAGGGAATCCAAGCCAGGTGAGGAGGTTTCCTTGATGCTCCTAAGGTGACGCAGTACCTCTTTCCGAGTGGCCAATTTAAGATGAAAGGAGGGGCTACTAAAAGTGGGGGAGGGGGAAGAAGGTACAAAGGCTGGGAGGGAGGCCTTATGTTTGGAGAGGTCTGTGAAGGCCTGGTTAAACTCAGAGGCAATAGCTGTGGGGTCGGTGAACTCAGTCGTTATGGTGCATGGTGTTGGGTGAGGACGAGGTTATACTCTTCAGAAGTGAGTTTATTTGTCCCCAGAATTCTTTAGGGTTGGAGAGATTACTAGTTTGGAGGGAGTGGAGGAATAAGCGTTTGGCAGAATGCAGCTTACGCTTACATTGGTTGCACAATAGCCTATAAGCCTGACAATCAGCAGGTAGGCTGGAAGTTTTATTGAGGTTCTAGGTGGCATCTCGGAAAACCCTGTAGCCTCTGAGCTCCTTAGAGAGCCATGTGGCATGAGCCCCTTAGCTCTCCATTTAACCAAAGGGGCATGGAGGTTGACTACAGAGTTAAAGGTGTTGTGAGGTATTCCAAAGCGGAATCTACAGCCGATGATAGGTTAATTAGGGACCAGTCAGCTTGCTGCTTCTAGTCTTTCTTTTTCCCAGTGCTTCTCTGTGGTTAAAAACATTCTATGTGAACCTTCATATGAAACTGGTATCTCTTGGTTTGCAAATGTATATACTTGTTGAAATGATAATAGAACGCTATTTGGGTTTCTTAAAATAAATAAATAAATGGGGGGGGGGCAGCCAATTAAGAGAAGTTGTGTTTTCCTTGAGCTCTCTCGAGAGAGTTTATTTTAATAATTTAACTGTATAAAGTATCAGTTTTTTTGGGTGGAGTTGACGGTCGATCACCTGTACCATTATATCTCAGAAAATGGGCAAGTCTAGAAATGCGGTGGCTGCTGGTGTGGACTTTTTCAAGCCAAAGGGACAGTCGCATGGTGAGAAGACTCGGCAGCAGGCCTCATCCTCACACTCATTTGACAGCCCAACCAGTGAGTTTACTTCGGCGACAGTTAGCACCACTCTGGCCCAACCGATCCGAACGGTGCAGGATCTGGACAGGAAGTTTGACTCCCTCACACTGAGAGTGGCAACTCTAGAAACGAGGATGGATGTGTATGAACAAAGCGCAGCACAAGCAGAGGCATCTTTCTTATTAACAGCCGACACCACAGCAAAAATCTTGAAACAAAATTCTTTAGAAACATAGAATGTGACGGCAGATAAGGACCGCTTGGCCCACTTAGTCTGCCCATTTTCCTACCTAACAGATAAGCTGCAGATCCTAGTTAACCAACAGCTTACTTCCTCCTACCCCCCACTAGGACTGCCTTATGTCGGTCCCATGCATTCTTGAATTCCCCCACTGTTCTTGACTCCACGACCTCCTCAGGGAGGCTGTTCCATGCATCCACAACCCTATCTGTGAAAAAATACTTCCTCACATTACCTCTGAGCCGTGCCCCTTTGTTCTTGCACAACTCTTTTTCTGAAAGATGCTACCCTCTTGGACGTTGTTGATTCCCTTGAGGTACTTCAGTTTCTATCATGTCCCCTCTCTCCCTTCTTTCCTCAAAGTTATACATGTTAAGCTCCTTTAGTCTTTCTTCGTATGTCTTCTGGTGCAGACCCTGCACCATTTTGGTTGCCCTCCTCTGGACAGCCTCCACTCTATGTCTCTGTGGAGATGAGGTGTCCAGAACTGCACACAGTACTCCAGATGGGGTCTCGCCAACTGTCTGTACAGAGGGATAACAACTTCCCGTTTTCTACTATTGATGCCTCTCCCTATGCATCCCAGTATCCCCCTAGCCTTCCTTATTGCCTTCTCACATTGCTTGCCCACCTTTAGGTCATCTGATATAATTACCCCCAGGTCCCTTTCCATTTTTACTGTTGTCAGTATCTCGCCCCCCCCCCAATTGTGTACTCTTCCCCTGGGTTTTTGTTTCCCAGGTGCATTACCTTGCACTTTTTTGCATCGAATCTGAGCTGCCATATATCTGACCATTCCTCCAACCTTGCCAAGTCCCTTCTCATCCTTTCCACTCCATCTTGTGTATCAACCCTGTTGCAGATCTTTGTGTCGTCTGCAAAGAGACATACTTTTCCTTCCAGTTCCTCTGCAGTGTCACTTACAAAGACATTAAAAAGGACCGGTCCTAGTACTGAACCCTGCAGTACCCCGCTAGTAACCCTCCTTTCTTCACTGTGGACTACATTTACTACTACCCTTTGTGTCCTGTTGTCTAGCCAATTTTTTTATCCAGGCTACCACCTTGAGACCCACTCCAAGGCTGGCTAACTTGTGTATTAATCTTTTGTGTGGGACTGTGTCAAATGCCTTGCTAAAATCTAGGTAGGCCATGTCCGCAGTCCCTCCCTAGTCTACTACTTTGGTCACCCAGTCAAAGAAATCTTAGATTTGTCTGACACGACCTTCCCATCGTGAATCCATGCTGCCTTGGGTCCTGTGCCCCACTGGCCTCTAGTTACTCAACAATTCTTTCCTTCAGAAGTGATTCCATCGTTTTCCCTACCACTGAAGTCAAACTAACTGGTCTGTAGTTTCCTGCTTCTGTCCTGCTCCCAGTTTTATGAAGAGGAATCACATCCGTGCTCCTCCAGTCCTCTGGTACCACCCCATCCTCCCATGGTTTGTTAAAGAGAGTAGTCAGCAGTGTCACTAGTTCTACCCTTAGTTCCTTTAGAATTCTTGGGTGAATCCCATCAGGCCCCATTGCTTTGTCCACCTTCAATTTTATTAGTTCTTTCAGAACCCTTTCTTCTGTAAATGGGCTGGTATAGACCCCCGTCTTCAGAGTGTTTCTCTTGTTTGGTTTAGGTACCTCCCTCCTCTTCCTTTGTAAATACTGAGCAGAAATATTCGTTCAGTATCCCTGCTTTTTCACTGTCACCCTCTACCCACATTCCCTCCCCGTTATTAAGCCTCAGTATCCCTCCTTTGGTCTTTCTTCGCTCCCTAATGTACCTGTAAAAGGTCTTATCCTCCTTCTTAACAGAGTTGGCTATCCTTTCCTCGGTTTGGGCCTTTGCTATTCTGACTGCCTTCCTAGCCTCTTTGTGCTTTAACTGATAAAGTTGTCTGTCCTGCTCCTTCTGTGTTTCCTTATTTCCTGAATGCTATGCTTTTCTCCTTAACCTTCCCTGCCACCTCTTTTGAGAACCATAGTGTTTTTTTTTTCCTTCGTTGTGTTTTGTTGAGTTGCTTTACACAAAGGCTTGTTGCCTCTGTGATTGCTGTTTTGATTACTCCCCATTGTTCCTCCACCCCTCTTTCTTGCCTGTTTGCTAGTGCTTTTCTGAGGCGCACTCTCATTTTCCCAAAGTCAGCCCTCCTAAAGTCCAATACTCTTGCTTTTGTATGGCTTGACTCTATGGCTGTATTTATCGTGAACCATACTATTTGGTGGTCGCTTGTTCCCAGATGGCTACCCACTTCTAAATCTGAGATTTTCTCCATCCCCATTTGAGAGTACCAGGTCTAAGATTGCCCTCCTCCCTCCCTCCCGAGTGGGTTCCAATACTAGCTGTCTGAGGCATGCCCCTGTAGGGCATCAAGAATGACCATGTTTTGGATGCCGCAAAGGTGCTCCAGTTAACATGTGGCATATTCAGGTCCCCATCAACAATATCTCCTTTTTCTGCCATTCTAAGGAAGTCTTCTATCATTTCATTGTCCATTCCTCCCCTGAGATGGGGTCTGTATGCAACCCCATGCGATTGTGGTGCCATTTCCTGTCTCCAGGGTGACCCAGAGTGCCTCATCTGCTCCCTGTTTACTCATTAGTTCTGTTGCTTTGATCCTTCCTTTACATAGAGAGCTACTCCTCCTCCTCTTTACCCTCCCTGTCTCTCCTGTAGATTGTGTATCCTGGTATGTTGACATCCCAGTCATGGTTCTCTGTGTACCATGTTTCTGTGACTGCCACAATATCCAGGCAACCCTCTTCCATCAAGGCCACTAGTTCAGGGAGCTTGTTACACAGACTACGGGCATTGGTACTCATCACCCTCCACTTTTTGATGGCCTTCCTCCTTTTAGCCCCATTCCTGTCCTTGCCTTTTTTTTTTTTTACATTTACCTCTGTCCTTCTCCCTAATGACTTCTCTACCTTGGTGTTTACCTTACTAATTACCATGTTTTGTGGGTGGAGGCTGGGATTTCCCTGCTCCTTTTCAGTGCCTCCCTCCTTGGCTAATTTAAATGCTTGCCAATGAAGCATTTAAACCTCTCACCTAGGATCCTGGCTCCCCCCCGGACAGATGCAGATCATCGCACCAGTACAGGTCTGCATCTCTCCAGGTGGCTCCCCAGTCCCCAATGAAGCCAAAACCCTGAGCTCCACACCAGTTTTTCAACCATTTATTTAATTCTCTGGTGAGGAGTATCGTAGCATCACCCTTGTCATAGACAGGCAGCACCTCCAAGAAGGTTACCCTATGCGCTACTTGTCTAAGGCCCATCCCCAACTCTACAAACTCCTCTTGCACTGCTCTGATCCCATTTCTAGCCAGGTCATTTGTCCCTAGGTGGAGAATGACATCCAGCTCCCTCCCTCGTGCAGCTGCTCCCACGATCCTGAGGATTCGCTTCCTGTCCCTCCCACCTGTGGCGCCAGGCAGGCACCTTATCTCCCTCTCCCCTTCCTCCCCCATTTCTACCCCCCTAATGATTGAGTCCCCCACCTGGAGTTGTTTCCTTCCCCTGTGGTTTTGCTCTGTAAGTGGCTTGAGACCATCAAGAATCAAGCCCAGGAAAGAAGTGTACATGTGGTTGGACTACTGGAAGGAGTGGAGGGTGAAGACCCTCTTGGCTTTGCAAAAATGTTCCTGCCACAGTCGCTGGGCCTCTTTGAGGACAACGGCAGATTCTCACTTGAAAAAGCATAGCAAATTTCACCAAGAAGAGCCCCAACAAAATTGGATCTCCCACACGTTTTTACTAGTCCTTACGGGAATAGGGGACAGAGACAGAGCTCTCCCTATTGTCAGGAGGCAACGAAGCATGAAGTATGGGGAATCTGTGATTATTTCCCAACCTGTCATATAGTACTCAGGATCCGACGCAAAGTATTTGAATCAGTCCATGGTAGACTTGAGAGCTCTTAAACTGCAACACCAACTGCTGCTGCCGGCAAAACTTCACCTTGTTTGGAAGGGCCAATCTTACCTTTTCTCTGATCCTAAAGAAGTGGGCCAGCCCGGTGGCGCTGAGGGTTGAGGCGCTGGACGCCACACCTCACGCTGCGCCAGCGACCTGGGTTCGGGAACTGACTCAGGCGCCGGGAGTCGGCTGGGGAGGGTTGAGGACTGAGCCCCCGTGTGGAGCTCTCCTCCCCGGACTAAGGGGATGGGTTAGCCCAGCGAGCCTGGGATCCCTGGGGAGCACTGCAGCAAGCCAGGCAAGCATGTACTAGCGTGGCCTACGCTGGCAGGATTGACATGTGCCAGAGAGCGTTGGGGCGTGCCCAAGCACGGGGGGGGGGGTAACCGCAGAACACAGAAAAACCCAGTCCTGGGGCTAGGCGACGGCACCAACCCCCATGCCCACTGCTGGGTCTGTCCTGGCCGACCTTCAGTGTTCCTTCGCCAGGGGCCCATGCCAGCTGCTGGAGTCTATGTGTTCAAGTGCACCCAATGTAGGAGGGGCGGCCAAGCCCGAGGGTGCCAGCTGCAAGGCGGAGGAGAGAGGAAGGTTCGGTCAGGGGGACTTCAGGCAAGGTGGTACTTGGTTGGATGCCTGAGAGAGGCTCCTAGGACCACGGCCAGAAGGGAAAAAGAATTGGGGGGGGGTCCAACTGCTTGCACGGAATAAATCGGAGCTTGCAGCTGATGGAGAAGATGGGGTCTCATCTGATGAAGACTGAGTCGCATTGTGGGGATACAGTGGAGTGGGCTTTGTGCTCCATAAACTTTTTTTTTTTTTTTTTAAAGACATAATCTTGTTACCTGTTGGTCTGTTGTGCTTGCTTTCAGTCTCTGAATTATAACCAGTGTATAATTGTAATGTGCGTTTAAATGTACAATGGCAGTTTCCACTACGGAGGGTTTCCTGCCTAAATCAGGCTTGAAGGGATCCTGTGTCGCAGTTCACTATATTGGAGTATCCTGCCTTTTGGAACACTAAACAGAGCCTTAACAATCTGTGTTGGACATTTATTTGGCAGGCTATTACATCCTTGCTTATCTTTTGCTTACCGCAGTTACAAGTTTTTGCTTTGTGTTATTTACTTAAATTATAATACTGGGCATTTACTGTACTTAATATGCTTCAGTGGTTCAGTGTGATGTTGAATATATTCGTGTATGCTGTCTATATGGGACTTGTGGAGAAATTTGGGTATTTTTGTTTATCCTGTTGCGGGGGGACACTGTTGACCAGTGGTCAGTATGGTAGTCGGGCATCCTTTTTAAGTAATTGTGGTGGGTATTCTAGTCTCTGTAGCATTCCCTTGGCTGTATACATTATTTATTATTACCTACTAGTTCTACCTTTACTTCCCCTTATGTAGTAACTAACTATTGGGGCGGTGTCTGTCACTTATCCTTGGTAAACATGATGTCTTTTTTTTTTTTTTTCTTTTTAAATCCTACTTTATCTGCCCCATCTTTGCTTCGCTTCATCAGGAGCACCAGTGAAGTCTGCCCCCCCCCTTCTGCCACCTTACGTGGACCTTCCCGTTCACCCCATGGAGCCGCGGGTCTTCCCTTCCCCCGGCGGGGACGCAGTAGGGCTGTTACACCCTGAACAAGTCAGATCTTGTCAGGAACTGGAAGGCCAGGTATGAGTGAGCTACGAGGGGTCTGCTCCTGTGCTCCATCTTCCCGGAGCTTAGAGAGCATTTTTTCCTTTGTTCTGGGGGAGTGGCAAGCACCCTGATGTCATAGCGTCACCACCGACGTTACCACTCCTATCCCTTGCTGTATGCTGTGCACTTATCATGCCTCTGACTTCTGCCAGAGGCCAGTTACAAGTGCCGAGCATGAACCCCCCCCTCCCCGGGAGAGGAGAGCTGTCCTCTGGATGCTCAACCCTCTCCCTCCTGGTAACCCCTACCGGCCCGGGCTCATTCCCGAACCTGGGTCACCGGCGTGGTGCAAGGTATGGCATCCAGCGCCTCAGCCCTCGGCGCCACCAGACCGGCAAGGTGTCTTTTTTTGATAACCGGTATTGTAGTAACCTCCTGTGCATGCTTTTTTTTTTTTGTACGTTTGATGCAAAAAAGATAAAAAGTAAAAAAACCAAAAAAAAAATCTAATGTAGAGGGGGTTGAACTTGAGATGTATTTTGACCTCCACAAACTTATTTACAGAATTATCAACAGGAGACTAGCTCTGGGACAGATTGTTCTATTTTCTTGCACCTCTTAGGACTATGTGTTCTTCAGGCTGGTCTCTGGAAAGCAATTGACAAAGTTCTGATGCATTTTGTAAAAAAACAGGAGCTGTATCTTAACATTTGGGATGCAGAGTTTAAACTGCCAGGAAAAAACATCTTACAAGAAAGAGAGCAGTATTTTATTTAGAGAGCGAGAGAGAGAGATTGATTGAGATTTAAATTGAGAGAATGAGAGAGAGAGAAACTCTCAGGTGTATGACTTTGTTTGTACTGCCTCTGTGAAGAGCTATCCTGTACAATTTTATTTTTCTTTATTTTGTTATTTATAATAAAAAGCTACTTGCAAATTTTATAACTTGGCCTGGTCTGCCTGTGTTTCCAGACCTATGCCTTCACAGCACTGCTGTAATGACAAGCATGCATCATCCTCATCCAATGGTACTTCCTTCACAGCCTCCTATTCCTGTTGATCCACTGACCATAACAGTTGACTTGGAGTATGAACTGGAATACAATCCAGAGTATGTGGAGTAGTATAGAAAAATGGAAGAAGGTGTAGACCCCTTAGTTGTTGTGGGCTGCAGTTCCACTTTGTCCAGTTGTGGTGAGGAAAGTGCAAGACTTATAATAGCAACCTGTCTGCCTGTCCCAGACATCGTTTCCCCCAGGGGATAAAGCGTTATTGGGCACTAGGACCCAGGAGATCTTGCCACCTGTAAGGTTGGGCTATAGACATTCCAACACGTTGGTGTCACATTTAGAGATGCCCTTTCAACCCAGTTTCCCATGATGGGCTGTTCTGTGCAGTTAGTGTTTTCATGAAGAGCAGAAATGAAAACAGTGCTGCAGTAGGACTAGACTGCATGTGTTTCTTGTTCATGCATGTGCGGTTGCCTGTCATAATTTTGCTTTCTGCTCTGCATACCTCATTTCTCTGTGCTGTTCTTGCAGTAGCAGTCCAAGACTAGCTCTTGTTCATGAGCATCAGAGTTTTGGGAATACAAATTAAAAACTCTTTTCAGGGCATTCTACTAACTAAGAGGAACCTGGATAAGGCTACTTAAAAGCCACTGTAAGGGGTAGGAAATTGTATTTGTAAGCCCTTTTCTGGGCAGACAGTCAAGGCAGAAGGAGGGGGAGACTTTGTTTTTAGAGATTTAGAGAAGAACGTAAAGTGCTGAGACCAGAACTTAAAACCTCATGTTGGGCATGAAGAGCTCCAGAGACAGGAGATGGGGAGGCTGGTTAAAAGCCTTTGTCAGGGTTACTAAGTAGGGGGAGACTAATAGATGTCTGGTTTTGGGGGACGTCAATGCCTGGGTTGATGATGAAGCCTCACAGTTTGGATTCAGCTTCCTCCAGTTGATGTCATCACTGGGCCTGACACAAGTTTCTTCCGCAGTCCACCTTCACGGCCACATGTTGGACCTGGTGTTCTCACTGGAGCTTGCAGTAACTAACCTCAGGATTGATCAGGCTGTGTGGTCTGATCATTGCACGGTGAAGTTGTCCTTTGGGGCCTCCCCTGAGTTCCCCCCCCCCATTGAGATGGTCAGATATCACTCTTTAGGATTGTGCCCGAGGACTATTGACAGTAGCTGATCTATCCCAGTGTAGACGTTGCATAAGCAATTGGTACGGGTGAAGCGGTTGACGCATATAATAGGGCGGTTTCCGTGGCTCTTGATACCCTCGCACCGGTCCATGTATGACTCAGATCTTCTCACTTGAGGTCTCCGTGATTCAATGTTGACCTCAAGGTGATGAAGATCAAGGGTTGGAAATTGGAGCATTGTTGGCGGAGGTCCCGGTTGGATGTGGACAAAATGGCCCTGTGTGCTCACTATGTTGAATACCAGGGAGCAATCACCATAAGAAGGCAGAGTTCCCATCCAGGGAGATTGCTGCAATGAAAAACTGACCATCTCAGCTTTTTCAAACTGTAGACAGACTTCATCTGGCCTGTCTACAGCTGAAAAAAGCCTTTTCAATCACCTTATATGATGAGTTTGCTCGTTTTTTTCACTGACAGGGTGTCCTCTATCCAGCAGGGGATCCTGTCGAGTCACATACCGACTTACGGTAATCGGCTTTGGGGTTGCGGAGACGCTCAGCCTGTCTGGGATGAATTTAAACCAGCGGTAGTCATTGGGGTTATCTCATAGCTGAAGCACACATATTGTGAACTGGACCTGGCTCCAACACGTTTCTTAATGAAAAATGGAGCCGGCGGCTCCACACAGTACAGACCAGTGCCAAACCAACAAGAAAAAAAACAATTACTCACAGACCAGGTCATCAGCACAGTCTCCATCCTCCAAGAACGATGGATACAATTCATGGACAAAAGATGCTGGTACCAGTTGTTGCAAAAAGTAAATGCTTTATTAAATCGAAATATAGGTGAATCCAAAGCGAGATAAAAAGGTTTGGGTGTGAATTGAAAAGGACAGCATCATCAGCATAGAGAAGAAGCTTGCCAGTGCAGGAACTGGGTAGTGTGTTGAGATACAGGCTAAACAGAAGGGGTCTCAGGATGGAGCCCTGAGGGACTCCTGAGCACACAGGGTGGGTGCTGGAGAGGGTGCTGTGTATTTTGATGCACTGTGATCTGGAGGAAAGGTAGCTGGTGAACCAGGAGAGGGGCCCTTGTGAGAAACCATGCAGCAGGGAGTGGCTGACCGTATCAAAGCCTTGGAGAGGTCGATGAAGACCCCTCCAGCAAGGTGGCCTTTGTCCAGGGCAGAGTGTAAGAAGTTGGAAAACTCTAGGAATGCTGTAGTGGTGCTGTGGCCTGAGAGGAAGCCATGTTGCTCCCTACATAGTAGGTCGTGAGTGGCCAGGTAGTTGGTAAGCTGGACAGCCACTATTTTTTCCAGGGCTTTGGAGAGTGGGGTGATGATAGAAATTGGCTGGTAATTACCAGAGGAGGAGCTGTCTCCACCTTTGTGAATGGGAGTAATGATCGCTGTTTTCCAGGCGAGGGGAAACTACCCAAGACATAGAGAGCAATTGAGTAGGTCAGTGAGAGGGATGAGCACAGCATCCAGGACTTGGCAAAGGAGCCTTGTATCTGTTTGGATCATTGCAGGGGCTGGTGCCGTTGAGGGTTTTCACCAGATGTGGTCTGGCTTCCTGTGGAGTGACTATCCAGAGGTAGAAGGGTGGGTGAGGGAGGGTATGCGGCTGCGAGGAAGGGATCGGGTCAAAGAAATTGCTGGGGAGGACTGAACGGAGGTTGGAGAAGGTGGTGTTGAGAGTGTCAGCGATACTTAGGGGGTCAGTGGAGGTGTTGCCATTTATGTTAAGTTGGGGTGCGTGCGACTTTCTGTTCAACTCCTTTACATTGTCTCAGAACTTGCGGGCAGATCCCCACGAGGAGGCAAGTGTTGATCAGTAGTATTCTGCTTTGGCCTTGCAAACAGCCCAGGTATACCTGTTGCACATAGCATTATATGCCTGTCTGCCAGTTTACCAGAGTCGATGGCTCTGTGCCACAGATTATCTCTGTGCTTCAGTTGTTGGAGGAGGGATGTGGTAATCCAGGGTGTGTTATGTTATTTGGTTTGGGTCTTGGAGATGGGGGCAAAGGTGTCGCAGGCCATATTAAAGGAGTGCGAGAAATAGTCATGCGCATGATCGATGCTTGGGGCAAGGTTTATAGGTGACCAGTCCCAGAGGGCGAGGTGCTGCCTGAGGTTATTGAGGCTACCGGGCAGAGGTGTTGTCAGAAAATCACCTTAGGTGCAGGCTTGGGAAGAAGACAGGACCATGAGGAGTATAGGGGAATGGTCACTTAGGGCATTAGGGAAAACAGTGACGTCTGCAATTTTGTTGGGGCGGTTTGAGAGGACAGCATCCAGTAGGGTCAGTGTGACTTCAGCACCTATGACGTCTTCTGGCTCAACTGATCCCAGCATGGGCAACCATTATGTTTCCCATGAATGCTTCAAGCCTAGATCCAATTTTAATACCTCCACCACACCCCACCTTTTCTGTCTTTGAGAGAGCCTGCATTCAGTACTCATTTATTTATTTATTTATTTATTTTTTAAAGAAAAGTATCTGAGGATCAGTGGCAGGATTTTTAGGACAGTAAATTAATAAAAAGGGAACTAGGAGAGCTTCAGTAACAGACAAGTAGTGGAATAGCAGTATAATGTGGGGAGTGGTGCAACGCAGTAGCTGCGGGGCAGCCATATTTAGGCAGACCTTGACACTGAGGTGCTGCCCTATCTGCATGCATCTCTCTGGACTGTGGGATGAGGTAGCCAGACTGAGCGGAAGTAAACTGGGTCAGGAGTACTATCACCGCTATCCAGAGACCACCCAGTCCAATGCCGCTGTCTCAAAAGGTGTCGAGAACGAGGAGCACTTGGATGACAGTGGGCTTAGGGCGGGTTAAGACGGTCAGGTAGAGGCACATCCCAGATCCTATTCCACTCAAGAACTCGTATGCCACACTGGCAAATGGGGGAAACTAAATAGAGGTACCCAGAGAAGTGGAAGGAAAGGATGTGGAGGTTAGCCAAGGAGGTGACCTCAGCGGGGAGAGCAGTGGACCCCAGAGGAGGAGGAGGAGGAGGAAGAAGCGAATCCTGGTGGGGGACTCCATCATAAGAGGGATCCAGCTAGGAACATAGGAGCGGGAGGACCGGAAGGTGAGGTGCCTACCAGGTGCCACGGCATAGAGGGATGGAAGGAAGATCCTGGGGATCGCTGGGAAGGCAAGACTGGAGGGTGAGCTGTATGTCATTATCCACCTAGGTACTAATGACCTGGCAAATGGGGAGCCAAAGGAAGTTCAGGAAGAGTTTATGAAATTGGGGAGGGATCTCGAGCAAGTAGCTACTTCTGTCACCTTCTCGGAAGTACTACCTGTGAGAGGCATGGACGAGCATGGGGTGCATGCACCAGGAACTTTAACTCATGGTTGAAGAATTGGTGCTGTGAGGAAGGGTTTGGATTCATTGGTGACTGGGACCCACCTGGAGGGATGGAGGTTTGTTCGAGCCTGACGGCCTGCATCCATCCTGGAGGGGAATCCAAGCACTCAATAATAAGTTTAAATGCTACATTGACAAGCATTTAAACTAGCCAAGGGGGGGGTGGCAGGCCAGCAAGGAGGGTACCTACTTGCTCACCCCCCACAGCTAGCAGTGGAACCAGTGAACCAGAGGAGTGGATATCTCAACAGAGCAGTGTGCAAAAGATGGAGATTAGCACCCAAGAGGTGGAAAGGCAGAAAAAGGGCAAAAATCAGCAGAAGGGCAGACAACAAGGAGAACCAGGGATAAAGGACAACCAGGGAAGGGGCTGGAGTAGAACAGCTAAACAGTCTAGGGAGGTCAAATCATGGAAAGCCATGTATGCCAATGCCAGGAGCCTTAGCAACAACTTGGAAGATCTGGAGGCTGTCATGGTGCAGTCAGACCTGGACATTGTGGCCATCACAGAAACCTGGTGTAATGCTAACCATGATTGGGAGATGGCCATTCCTGGCTACAACATATTCAGAAGAGACCGGGCAGGTAGGAAGGGAGGAGGAGTGGCACTGTATGTGAAAAATAACATAAGGGCCACAGAAATCCAGGAGGAACAAAATGGGGGAGAGATACTGTGGGTTAAGCTGGAATGGAAAATGGGGCCAGCCATCTGCACAGGAGTGGCCTATAGACCACCAGCCCAGGAGGAAGAAATAGATAGTGGGCTGATGCTAGCCATCCAAAGGATGGCAGACACGGGTGAGGTAGTACTGGTTGGAGACTTCAATATTCCAGACGTGAAACTGGAGCATCCCAGCAGCAGCATCAACTAGGAGCAGATTTATCCTGGACTCCCTTCAGGGTGCCTTCCTCAAGCAACTGGTCATGGAACCAACTCGGCAGAAGGCAGTACTGGACTTTGTGCTTGCAAACAGGGACAGTGTGATGGGGGTAACAGTGGGGGAGCACCTGGGGAAACAGTGACCACCAGTCATTGTGGTTTGAAATCACAGAAGGAGCAGAACCAAACCACACAAAAAACACATATCCTGGATTTTAGGGGGGCAGACTTTGGGGGAAATGAGGAGATACTTGAAAGAGGCATTAAGGGGAATGGGGCAGGAATCGGGGGTTGAGGAACAGTGGGCAGTATTTAAAACGGGGGATTACAAGAGCAACAGAATTATGCATTAAGCAGGTTAGCAAGAGGAAAAGGAAGAGGAGGCCATTATGGTTTTCCAAAGAGGTAGCATAAAAAGTGAAAGCCAAAAAGATTGCATTCAGGCAATACAAAAAGAGACACAGGCAGAAGGCGATAGGGAGAAGTACCATGAGAAGCAAAGGGAGGCAGGGAGGTCAGTAAGGGAAGCCAAAGCTCTGACAGAAGAGCACATTGCAAAATCAGTGGGTAGAGGGGACAAAACCTTTTACAGGTACATAAGTGAAAAAAGAAAGGCAAAGGGAGGGATAGTGAGACTGAAGGGGAGGATGGGGTCACTGTGAGGATGACAACAGTAAAGCTGACATACTGAACAGGTATTTCTGCTCAGTCTTTACTGAGGAAGAGGAGGGTAATAGGTCTGAAGGAGTACAAGGGTGAGAATGGTGCAGAAATGGACACAAGTCCCTTTACACGAGAAAGGGTCCTGAAGGAACTGGAAGTAATAAGAGTTGATGAGCTAATGGGGCCAGATGGGTACATCCCAGGGTCCTTAAAGAACTAAGAGAGGTGGTGGATGAACCTCTGGCTATCCTGTTTAGCCCGATCACTGGAAACAGGGGAGTTACCCAAAGACTGGAGGACAGCAGATGTAGTCTCCTTATACAAAAGTGGTAACAAAGAGGAAGTGGGGAACTACAGACCAGTCAGCCTCACCTCGGTAGTGGAGAAGATCATGGAAGCACTACTGAAGGAGAGATTGGTGGAACATCTGGTTGTCAATGGACTGCAGGATCCAAGGCAGTATGGTTTCACCTGGGGGAGGTCATGTCAGACCAACCTCATTGAATTTTTTGACTGGGTGACTAGGGAGATGAATCAGGGGAGGGCAGTGGACATGGCCTATCTGGACTTCAGCAAGGCCTTTGACACTGTGCCACATAGGAGACTATTAACAAACTAGGGAATATGGGTGTGGGCAGGACACTAGTGTGCTGGGTAGGTAGCTGGCTGTGCGGCAGGACACAGAGGGTGGTGGTAAATGGCTGTCACTCCACAGAGGGAAGAGTGACCAGTGGGGTACCACAGGGATCAGTGCTGGGACCGGTCCTATTCAACATCTTCATCAGTGACATTGCGCAGGACCTAGAAGGCAGAATTTCACTGTTTGCCAATGACACAAAGCTCTGTAACAGAGTAGACACACCAGAGGGTGTAGACAGAATGAGAAGGGACCTGCAGAAACTTGAAGAATGGTCAGGGGTTTGGCAGTTGAAATTCAGTGCAAAGAAGTGCAAGATAATGCATATGGGGCACAAAAACCCTGGCACAATATATCAGTTGGGGGGTGAGGATATAGCATGCACCAAGCAGGAAAGGGATCTTGGGGTTATCATCTCTGATGACCTCAAGGTAGGGAAACAGTGTGACGAGGCAGCAGGTAAAGCAAATAGGATGCTGAGATGCATATGCAGGAGCATCACCAGCAGGAAAAGGGAGGTCATGATTCCACTATACAAGACACTAGTGAGGCCCCACCTGGAGTACATTGTACAGTTCTGGAGACCTTACCTACTTAAGGACATAGACAGGGTAGAGAAGGTTCAGAGGAGGGCAACAAAGATGGTACATGGATTGCATCACAAGTCCTATGAGGACAGGTTGAAGGAATTGAATATGTACTCCCTGGAGAAGAGGAGGGAGAGAGGGGACATGATAGAGGCATACAAGTATCTTACAGAGAGGAACAGGGTGCAAAAATACACTATTTTTAAGCGAAAAAGATGTTCCAGGACTAGAGGGCATGGGATAAAGTTGGAGGGAGGACGATTCAGAGGAAATGTGAGGAAGAATTTCTTTACAGAACGGGTGGTAGACAAGCGGAACACCCTGCCTGAGGAAGTGATGGGGGCTGAAACAATCACGGGATTTAAGAATGCATGGGATAGACATAAAGGAATTCTAGAGGTCTGGGGTAAGGGGCAACAGAGTTCTAGGAAAACATAAACTGAAGTTACAAACTCAAATGAGCAGACTAGGTGGGCCATAGGCCCTTATCTGCTGACACTGTCTATGTATCTATGTACACGTGCCCCAAGCCCGGTATTATAATTGCACTGCAGCTGAGAAAACAGCAGTAAGGAGTCTAAGGGACAATACAGACATTATCAAACCAGCTGACAAGGGTGGAGCAATTGTGGTTTGGTGTAAGGCGGATTATGAAGAAGAAATCGGCTTAACCAATCTGACTTTTACAAACCCCTATACAGTGACCCGATAGAAGAGTTCAAAACTGAAATTGACACTCTGATCTACGATGCCCTTATGGATGGAATTATTTATTTAACAAATCGGAAAGACCTTTGAGCCAAGGGCTCTTTTACAGAGGTTCCACGTCAAGTCACAAGAATAGCAAATTACAATGGTTTCAGTAAGTAGTACAACATGAGGAAAGTAATTACATAAACAAAAGAACAATATGGCAAGATAAATATGGTGTGAAGTGCAGCCAGTGGCCTTGTCTGAAGAGGGGTGAAAGGGCTTACAAGGAGAGAAAGTACAGGGGGTGAATTGGGGGGTGGAAGGAGCAAAGAAAGAGCAAAGAGATTCCACAATGAAGCCTGAACAGGAAAGACCCACGGGCCGGGGGGTAGAGGGAGAGAACAAGGTAAGAAAAACAGAGCAGAGAGGGGAAGTGGGAGTGGAGGGTTAAAGGAAGGGGGGATGAGGTAGGAAGAAAGAGGGCAGGATTGGGAAAGGGATAAGGGAGGAAGTGCTGTGAGTGGAATAGCACAGCAGCAGCATAGGGCTATACAGGGACAAATGGTAAAAGGGGGACGTGCCAGTGCATTTAGCTGTCAGCAGAGATTAGGTATAGCAGTCACAAAAAGCTTTGGAAACTAGGAATTGATGCAGCTTCTGCTTAAAAGGTCCCAAGGTTGCAGTCGTCGCAATCTCAGGAGGAAGGGAATTAAATAAATTAGCAGCTCTAACTGCAATGGATCGCTATCGGAGCGAGGTTCAACAGCGATTGACATTAAAAGTTTGGCTCCCAGAACTTCGTGTGGTCCAAGTGCCCCGGAGGGGACTGAAAAGCTGAAGGGAACCTGGTGATAGGAGACCAAGATCTGCCTTCTTAGCCAAAAGGCGGGCTTGATATTCGATGTGAGCCTGGAGTTGAAGCCAGCCTGCTTGTTCGTAAAGGTCACACATGAGTCCTATACGCTACACCAGTTAGTAGATGGCATGCCTTATTCAGAGCTGTGGTGAACCGACATAGGGTTGTGTCTGTGGCGGGAACCATAAATGACCAATCCATAATCAATAACAGACACAGTTGAACTTTGGATAGCCAATCTGAGGGCTTCGGCAGTAAGGCAGTGTTTATGCTTGTGTAGGAAGCCTAGGCGAATGTTAACTACCTTGGCAACATTCTCAACGTGGTTGGAGTAGGAGAGCGTACTATCTAGAGTAACTCCTAGGTGTTTAAAAGATTGAGTCTGATCAAGGATAACACCTGCACTGTTTTTAATCACCAGTTGTTTGGCTTTGTGCTTGCTGTGGGTACCATGGAAGAGCATGACCTTTGTTTTTTTGGCAGTTAAGCACCAACTTATGAGAGATGAACCAGGACTCCGCTTCAGTAAAACTTTTCTGGAGTTGGGCCTGAAGGAGGGTAGGGTCCGCAGTCTTTGAGAAAATGACTGCATCATCTGCGTAGAGGAGTACTGGTTCAGAACAGGGTGCCAGAAGATTATTGAGGAAGGTGCTAAATAGAAGGGGTCCCAGTATTGATCCTTGAGGAACCCTAGAGCAGACAGGTAGTTTAGCAGAAAGGGCAGACCCTATTCTCACCTGCTATGTGCAGTTGGCTGGATAGCTGGTGAACCACTTTAGGGCCCCTGAAGATGTACCAAGCCCAGCAAGTTGATGCATCAGCAAATGGTGCTTGAGCATGCCAAATGCTTTAGACAGGTCAATAAAGGTTGCACCAACAAGTTAACCCTGATCAAGGGTATGGTGAATGAAACCTGTGAATTCCAGTAGGGCTGTAGATGTGCTGTGCCCTTTCCGAAAACCATGTTGTTGCACACATTGTAGGTTGTATTTTTCCAGGTACTCCACAAACTGGTCAGTAACAATCCTTTCAAGTGCTTTGGACAGCAGGGGAAGAATAGAGATTGGCCTATAATTCCCAGGTAGTAATCTGTCCTCACTCTTAAAAACTGGTGTAACCAGAGCAGATTTCCAGATCTGGGGTACTTGTGAAAGTATGAGGGTGCGATTGAGATGCTTGGCGAGGGGGGAATAGGACTTCATCTAGAGTTAGAGTAAGAAGTTTTAGGTCAAGGGAATCCCTGCTTGTCCTAGTTCCTCCTAGAACTTTACATAGGTAGGTCTTGGTCTCACTTTCCGTGATAGCTTTGAAGTAGAAACATGGGTGGGTAGAGACCTCTTCTGATTTGGTGGACGTAGGAGCTCTGCTGGGTGGTTCAAAGAAATTTGGGGGCAGAGTTTCGGTAAGGTCTGTGAAGGATTAATTAAATGTGTTGGTAATTAACACGGGGTCATGGGTGATAGACCCATCAACATTTAACATAGTTGGAGCCTGTTTAAATACTTTCCCAGTGATTTCCGAGAGGTTTTCCCAGAATTTTTTCCTATCAGGCCAGGTCTTGGCAAAGATGTCCTTATGGTAACGCATTTTGTGCTCATGGATAGCCTTAGTACATGTGTTCCTGGCCATCTTATAGGCCTGTATGTCAGGTTGACTGCCAGAGATCCTGGCCCTATGCCAGAGGTGGTCACAATCTTTCATTTGAGCCAGAAGGCTAAAAGAGAGCCAGGGATTATAAAGTCCCCTGATCCTACGTGTCCTAAAAGGGGTGTGGATGTCACAGGCTTCATTGAAACGTTCAGTGAAGTATTGTAGAGCTATCGGGTGCGGTTTCAATGTAAGACCAGTCTTGTTGGAGGAGAGACTTTAGCGACTGCAGGTGGCCACGAAAGAGCAGTCTACTTGTGATTGTTCTGGCAGGGGGCTTGATAAATTTGTTAGACCAATAACACTTGGTAAATCAAGAAACTTTGGAGTTGTTAAAAGTTGATCATCCTGTCAGAGCAGTGTTAAATGGTCTCCCTAAAATTCATACAAGTCTCCATAAACCATCTGTGAGACCAGTTGTAGCCAGTAATGGTTCCCTCACTGAACCCCTGGCAAAATTAATTGATAGTCACATAAAGGAAGTAGCGTAAAATTTGTGTTTTTATCTGAGAGACACCACCCATCTTATAAACATATTAACAGAGGTGGAGACAGAGCAACATTGGTTCTTGGTAACTATAGACGTGAGGGCCCTCTGTACCAATATACCGCACCAGGATGGTTTGGATGTGCTCAGAGAAACGCTATACAAAGTCTTGACTGTCCACAAAATCTCATAGAATATTTGGTAAATTTAACAGAGAAAGTGCTTACATGTAACATTTTTTTATTCGAAGATTGCATGTACATACAAACCAAGGGTACAGCCATGGCCCCTAATTATGCCTAATAATTTACCTAGCTCTGTGGGAATGGACCTTTGTTTAGAACAGTGACAATAACAAATTCCTGATGCACATTGATCTGTAGAAAAGGTTTATTGATGACCTCTTTATATGGAAAAGCACAATACCAGAACTTCAAGAATTTGTACAAAACCTTGAGGATTCAAACCAAAATGTACGTTTTGAGGTGACCTATGACCTTCACCAGGTCACTTTTCTTGATATCAATATAGAAAGATGCAACTGGAAGTATTTGTACTACAATATTCAGGAACACTACTGAAAGGAACTCTTTGCTACACTTTTCCAGTTGTTACCCGAAACATGTGACTGCCAGTATTCCAAAGGGACGCCGGCACAGCAGTAGCACTACCACTTGTGATGCCGTCAACCCAGGTTTGGGAACGAGCCCAAGGAGGCAGAGGGCTGGCGGGTGGGGGAAGAAGGCTTGAGTGTCCGTAGGACAGTTTGGGGGGGGGGGGGACCAGTCTCTGCGCTTGACTAGCTTCTGGTGGAAGCCGGAGGCACAGCAAGCAAGGAGCGTAAAGAGAAGGTTAGGGCATGGTGGACATCGACGAGAAACTCCTTGACATCAGGGCACATGCCACGGCCCCCAGAACAGGGGAAAACAGCGCTGGAGCGCCGAAAGTGCAGACCCCGATATCTCCACCTGCCTGATCCACCGGGGACCCGATGAAACAAGAAGGGTCTCGGGTGTACAGGCCCCACCTCGTACCTGCCTGGGGGGTACAGCCACGGCTCCATGGGGGTCCGCCACGGAAGTCTGGTAGGGCAGTGAAGTGGGGCAGACACATGGGCGCCTCCCAACGGAGCGGGGCTGTGCCATGAGGGGGAGAATAAACAGAAATTGTAAAAAAATATGTATTCCAAAGGGACAGTTTATGAGGTATAAGCGCAACTGTACCTCAGACACATTTTCAAAAACAGGCTACACAACCTTAGCAAAACTGTTTGTAGCAAGAGGCTACAATAGAAATGTAGTATAAGAAGCCAGGGACAAGGTTAACACCATGGACAAAAATCTTATTGACACCTAGCATAAGGAGCAAGACATGCCAATAGTGACACTCCTTTATTTATCACTATGTTCAGCCCACAAGCATATCTAGTGAAAGATATTAGCAAAAAAATTGGCACATTTTAAATAGAGAAAAAACTCACTACCTCAACTTTGCCAGAACCATGTATTGTATACAGAAGAGGAGAAAAACATTAAGGACTGCTTGTACACAGTACCTATTGGGTAAAAGATGAAACAGGACAAACAAATCAACACCTTACTCCAGGTACACACAAATGTGGGAACTGCACTTTCTGCAAATGCATAGAAGCCAGCCCCATGATCAAACATCCTTTGACCGGAACAACTTATTATACTAAGGATTTCATCACCTGTAATACTCAAAATGTGGTATACATTGCAATATGTAATATCTGTTAGGCAGTCTACATGGGCAAAACCAAGAGAAAATTCAAAGAAAGAATAGGACAACACGTCAGGAGTATGTAGAAACTGGATGACATCCGTGCTCTCGCACAACATTGCCAGCAAAAGGGCGGAAAACACAGTTTTAAATTCCAAGGTGTGGAAAACAATCACCCCCCAGGGTCAGAAGTGGTGATCTAAACAACAAACTCCTTCAGCGGGAAACTTTCTGGCAGTTTACCAAGAACGCCCAGGACTAAATGATGATTTTCAGTTGGCACCATATTTGTGACTCTATTATCCGCAGTAATTCTCTGTGCCTGAATGCTTGTCATTTGATGACCCCATGTGACCTTTACCTTCCTAGGGGTCTTTCTGTCACCCTGCCGAGACATTAGCATCATTCTTGTGCTTACCATATATTTATTTATTTCTTTATCCTGTCTGATATGCTTTTCCCCCTACGGAAATAGTTAATAAATTTGAAATATGTATTTACATAATGTACCTACAATATCTTTATGGTAGTCAGGAATATGTCCTCACTCTTTCTGTTAGGTTGTATCAGTTTTTTTGAGTGTTTTTTTTCCCCTCATATTTGAAGCATATGTAATAGGCCATGTTTTGAGTCAACAATTGATAGTTTAACATTTTTTCCTCAAAAATATTTATCTAAATGACTATTCATGCTATATTATGAGCAAAAGTATTTAACCCATTTTATGCATTTTTTCATTTTATTCAGCATTTGATAGTTGCACTTGTTATCTTGCATCTTATGTTAGCACAACTATTTAATGTATCAAGCACTGATTCAAGTTTTAAACTACTTTTAAATTTTATCCATTTTTGCCACTCATTCCTTATTGCCTACCCCCCCTTTCCTCTCCCTTATCTTTGCGTGGGTCTGATCTTTGTAACAATAGTTTTACTATTTATCTCTAGGTGCAGTCACTAGTATACTTTTTATTTACATTTTATCGTCCAAGCAGTTTGTGGTTTCACATTAGCACTTTAGCATTAAATAGCAGTATAAGCACTGTCACTTTAAATCTTTCCTTTAAATTACTTGTAATGGCTACACATCACCAGTCTTGAAAAAGCGCATTTACGCACAAAAACGTTTGACTGATCTCTGAGGGGTCCTGTTCACCTCCTGATGGTGTTCATTTTTTATCTCGCTTTGGATTTGCCTACATTTGGATTTAATAAAACATTTCCTTTTTGCAACAACTGGTACCAGCATCTTTTGTCCATGAATTGTATCCATCATTCTTGGAGGACAGTCATTTCTTAATGAGATGTGTTGGTTCTGTTGGCCCAGTGTTCGCCATGATTGTCCTGTGCTCGTTGCTGGAGGTTTTTTTTTTTTTTCCCCGGATTCCTTGAGAGGCTTTGGTGAGAGGCCCCTTTTGAAGAAGTCATCTCTCGACCCGGATATCTTGGCGAATTACTGTCCTCTCTCCAGCCTTCCCTTTTTGGCCAAGGTTATTGAGAAGATTGTGGCGCAACAGCTTGAGGAGTACCTGATGGCCTTTGACATCTGAGCCACTCCAGCCGTGTTTCAGAGCCAAGCACAGTACTGAAACGGCATTAGGTGCATAATGACCTCCTCAGAGCTAGGGATAGAGGAGACAGGTCAGTTCTTGTTCTCCTTGATCTCTCATCAGCTTTTGACATTGTGCTTCTTGATCGCCTCAGAGTATTGTGGACTCACTGGCACTGTCATCAGCTGGTTTGAGTCCTGCCTCACTGGCAGGAAGCAGCGGGTAGTGATGTGGAATTGTTCCTCCTCCCCGAGGCTCCTGCCTTGTGGAGTACCTCAGGGGTTGATCTTGTCGCCAGTGCTATTTGCAGTGTATATGCTGCCCCTGGGAGAGCTCATTAGGTGATCAAATGTGGGTTTTCACTGCTATGCAGATGATGCCCAATTGTATCTGTCCTTTCTTCCTGGAACATCGGCCGCTGTGGAAGTGCTAAACATCTGCCTGGCCGAGATCAATGATTGGATGTCCTCCAGCTGGTTGCAACTGAACCCTGATAAGACAGAGGTGCTGGCAGTTGAGCTGGGTTGAGGGCATGATGGGAGTGCGGCTGGTAGGGCATCAGGTCTGTTCCTGGGACCTACACCGTTGATTGCCTCTTCTAGGGTGCAAGATCTTAGCATGATCCTGGATGACAGGTTGACATTTGAAGCTCTGGTGTCATCTGTTGTCCAAAGGGGTTTTTACCACTTGAGGAATATCATGTGAATCAAACCCCAGTTCTGCTTGAAGACCTGCTCACATTAGTGCATGCCTTTGTGATGTCCAGGCTTGATTACTGTAACGCTCTCTATTTCGGGGTCTCTGGAGGCACCCTCCGCCGATTGCAGCTGGTGCAGAATGCTGTGGCCAGGTTACTGACTGGCTAGCCTTTCTAGATCCAGCCATGTGACTCCGGCTTTGCGGGCTCTGCACTGGTTGCCGGTCAGGTGGAGGGTTATCTTCAAGGTGAGTCTACTCACCTACAAGGTGCTACATGGACTAGGCCCTGGCTATCTGGCTGACCTTCTGACACCGGCCGTCTCGGTCTGATCCCTCCGCTCCTCATCCAGGGGACCTCCTTGAGGTTTCCAGGACCCGTCTTAAAACTGCCAGCAACCGGGCTTTTAGCATTGCCAGCCCAGTCCTGTGGAATGCTCTTCCACTCTATATTAGGGAGTCCCCATCAGTACAGTGCTTCAAGAGTGATCTCGAGGGCCACTCATTTTCTCTGGCGTTCCCAGACAATATGTTCTAGCCAGCTTTTTGATCTGATTTTACTGCATCTACTATATTAATGGGTTTGTATTGATGGTTATTATCTTTTAATGTCTGTCTGTATGATGTTTTGGTTTATTTTATTTGCTTTTTTGTGTGTTAGGCGCCAAGAGCCTCCGGGATTGGGTGCCCTACAAATAAAATTTGCCTTGCCTTACCTAGTGTCCATGCTATACACTGGAGCAGAGGAAGCTGATCAGCTTGTCAGGGCAGAGCAGAAGGAGTTAATTAAGGGCCCTTATCAGGGTTACTACTGAGCAGAGGAGGAAGTACTGTAAATTAAAAGCCCATATCAGGGCACTGAACTGGGGACACACTTAAGTCCTTGTCAGGGTCTTGTACCAGCCAGTAGGTAATATTTAGTAGCCTGGCTTTTTAGGTCACCCTACAGTTGGTACCTTTATTAACCCCTTTACAGGGCACTGTACCAGCCAGGGGGGCACTAGTTATTATTAGCTCGTGTTCAGAAACAGAAATGTAAAATCAGTAAAGAAAAATCAACAGGACAGGTACAAATTCTGTGGGACTGTCAGAATGAATATTTCACCAGTCCCTTGGACAACCATTCACAAATAAATTATTTCTCACCCTTGGAGAGTGTCAAGAACACCCCACAGTCTTCTCATGAGGGTGCCTATTTTCTAGCATTCCTGAGGCAGGCCAAGTCAAAACAGGGATTTGTGATGGAGGAGGAAGATTCCTTTAAGAGAAATCTTTGCATTCTTAGAGGAGTCTGCCTCCCCTACAGTACTTGCACCTCTGATTCATTTGGCTGTTGAGGATGCCACTTTAGCTGCTTGGCACAGGTCTTGTGCTCTGCCTGTGGTACCAAGGAAGGCACATTATTCCTCTCAACCAGAAACAGATTCAGTGGTGATTGTGGCTGACCATGACAAGTCTCAGGCTCCAAACACATATGAATGCTTTTCCTCTGGATAAGGACTTAAGGAAGCGTTATGTCATCAGAAAAAGGACATTTGCTTCAGCATTGTTTAAGCTTTGTAGTGCCAGTTACCAGACTTATGATTAAATATCAGAATTGCCTGTGGATGTCTATGGCTACAATGGCTGACAAGCTTCCAGATGGCCCTGACAAACTAATGGTCCAGCAAACTGTCACTGATTACCTGGAGGCCGGTAAGCTCCTGCCAACATCTGTTTAGGATGTCTCGAATGCGGCTGCTTATGCTTCTACTTCTCCTATTTGTATATTGCTGGCTTACATAGAAACAGAGAAGTTGACAACAGCTAAGGACCACAAGGCCCATCCAGTCTGCCCATTTTTTCTGCTTTATGAATATGCTATAGGCCTTTATTCTGTCAAGTGGCCTATTTATTCATACTTATCTGTGTTGCTCCCTTATGCCTATCCCAAGCCTGTTTGAAGCCCTGCACTGTATTCATATCCACCACTTCCTGAGGTAGGCCATTCATACATCCACCACCTTTTCTGTGAAAAAGAACTTCCTCACATTACTCCTTAATCAGCTTCCCTCTAATCTCATGCTGTGTCCTCTTGTCCTGCTGTTTTTCTTATATTGAAACATGTTAGACTCTTTCGCCTTTTTAATGCCCTTAAGATATTTGAATGCTTTGATCATAGCACCTCCCTCTCTCCTTTGCTCTAGGGTATACATATTGAGCTCCATTAATCTGTCCTCATATGTTTTCTGATGTAGACCCTGCACCATTTTGGTTGCCCCTCTCTGGACTGCCTCCATGTTTGTTAATGTCCTTGTGCAGGTGAGGCCTCCAGTACTGCACGCAGTACTCCAGATGGGGCCTAACCAATGTCTTGTAAAGAGGGATTATTACCTCCCTCTTACAACATGTGATACCCCTACTGATGCACCCCAACATCCCTCTAGCCTTACCTACTGCTTTAGTGGTCTGCTTGGATGATTTCAGGTCATCTGTGATAATGATAATGCCCAAGTCTCTTTCTTACCTTGTGATTGCCAGCAACTCTACTCACAACCTATGGGTAGCTTCAGGGTTTCTCTTCCCTATGTGCATGATCTTGCACATCTTTGCATTAAACCCCAGTTGCCACTCTTCAGACCTTGTTGCCAGTTTTTCCATATCTCTTCTCAATCTGCCCACCCCATCTGCATCATTTACTCTGTTGCAGATCTTGATATCATCTGCAAACAGGCAAACCTTACCCTCCAGTCCATCTGCAATGTCACAGATGAAGATATCGAAGAGAACTGGCCCCAGGACTGATCCCTGAGGTACCCCACTTGTGACTTGCCTCTCTTCTGACTGTATACCACCACTCTGTTTTCTGTTTGCCAACCAGTTTGCCACCCAGTTGACCAACTTTTGACCCACTCAAGCCTACCCAGCTTATTAATCAATCTTCTGTGTGGAACAGTTTCGAAAGCTTTGCTGAAGTCCAGGTAGACGACATCAACTGCACCCCCTTGGTCCACCACTCTGGTTACCCAGTTAAAGAAATCTATTAGATTAGTTTGACAGGACCTTCCTGTTGTAAACCCATGCTGTCTTGGATCATGTGCTCCTATGGATTCCAGGTGTTGCACTATCCTTTCCTTAAGGAATGCTTTCATAATCTTGCCTGTTACTGAGGTAAGACTAACTGGTCTGTAGTTCCCTGCCTCCTCCCTGCTGCCACTCTAGTGGAGTGGGATCACATGAGCCCTTCTCTAGTCTTCTGGGACCTCTCCTGTGTTCAGAGACTCCTCACTAAACAGTTCTGCTAGTGGTTCTGCTAGTTCCACCCTTAGATCCTTTAGTACCTTGGGATGTATGCCATCCGGTCCCATTGCCGTGTCCACCCTGAGCTTCGCGAGCTCTTGTAGGACCCTTTCTTTTGTGAAGGGACTTGTGCACACTTCCCTCCCCCTGTGTCCATGGTGCTGAGCTGTGGGCCGTGCCCTACCTTCTTCTCAGTAAATACTGAGCAGAAATATCTATTTAGGATAGATGCTTTTCCTTGGTCCTCCTCCACACACTCCCCCTTATCCCCTTTGATCTTATCACTACCCGTTCTCAAGTTCAAGTTTATTGCAGGAAAAAAACTTAATTGAGCAAGCTCATTCACAAGGAGGTCCTGAAACATATATACAGACAAGGCTGATGCTACATGCACGTACAGTAAGTGCTTAGTGCATAAATTAAGTGCTCAACAGATAACAGTGCAACTACACGCCTAACAAGCATGCTAGTACCGACAATCATGACCCGTGTAATTAGATAGGCTGAGACAACAAAGATCTTAACTGCAGTTACATACGTCTTTTATCTTTGCATTAGATAGCAATTTGAAAAGGCTGGGCGAGACCAGTTTGGGAAGTTTCAGGGATGTTTGTAAGTGGTTCCAGATGGTAGGGAGGGTGACTGAGAAGGCACATTTTCCCAGATTGGTGCGGGTAATTGGGACCTTTAGCGTTATAAAGTCTAAGTTCCTGAGCGAGTAGGTGCTGTGAGCAGTTTGGATAAGGGAAGTTGGATAACTAGGCAACTTGTTGAGAAGGAGTTTTATGGCCCGAGTACCGACGTGGAGTATACGTCTAGTAGTGAGTGACGCCCAGCCTATGGCTGTATATAGGTTAGTGATGCCTCTGTATCGGGGAATTCATAATGAAGCGCAAGGCCCGGTGATGAAGAATGTCCAGTTTTCTTAGATTGAAGTTGTAGACGAGGTGTGAATTATGTCCCCATAGTCAAGGAGTGGGAGGAACGTGGCTTGTGCAAGCCTGGTTCTGATGTAGAGGGGAAAAAGTGTCCTGTTTCGGAACAGGAAGCCTAGGCGTATTTTTAACCTTCTGGCAAGGACATCTATATGTTCCGAGAAGGTGAGCTTGTTGTCAATCCAGAACCTGAGGTATTTAAACTTCGGGGTGACTTCGAGAGGTTCACCTAGGGATGTAACTAAGAATTCTTTTGGCAGGGTGGAAGTTACTGGGGGCCCCGTTTTGTTAGAGAAGATCATAGCTTTAGTTTTTTAGCATTTAAGAGAAGTCTGGCATTAATGAGATTAGTTTCAAGTTGGGCAAAATCAGCTTGGAGGATCTCCCTAACTTTAGGTAGAGACGCCTCAGAAGTATAGAGAACCGTGTCATCGGCAAAGAAGTGGAGTTTCGATTGTGTTATATGACGGTCGAGTTCATTAATGTATATAGAGAAGAGGATTGGACCTAATATAGAGCCTTGTGGTACTCTGCTAGTGATTGTTAGGGGTGTAGAAAACGTGCTACCGGCTTTAATTTTTTGCGTCCTCCCTGAGAGGTAGCTGCTAAACCACCGTATGGTCGTTGGAGTAGCACCTGTATTGACAAGGCTGTGTTCGATTATGGAGTGGTCAACTGTGTCGAATGCCTTGCTTAGGTCTAGAAAGACAGCCCCCGTAATCTTCTTAGAGTCCATAGCGGTAATCCAGTCATTGGTTACTTTGGCGAGGGCCGTAACAGTACTATGGCTGGAACGGAAACCAGATTGAACTGGGTTCAGGAGCAAGGGGGGTCCATGTGTTGCTTTAGTCGCGCATAAATCAATTTTTCGAAGACTTTGGAGAGGACTGGAAGGATCGAAATAGGTCTGTAGTTATTCAGATCACAAGGGTCACCTGATTTAAAAAGTGGAAGGATGTGGGCTAACTTCCAGCATGACGGGACAGTGGATACTGAAATAGAAAGGTTGAAAATGTGGAGGATGAAGGCAGTAAGGTGGGGGAATCCGAGTTTTAAGAAGAATGGTTCGATTCCATCATTTCCTGCACTTTTTTTGGTGTCTGGCTTAATAAGGGCATCTTCCACTTCTTTGAAGCTGATAGGGAGGAGCCGAAAAGGGCAGCTTGTTGCAGGCATGGCATGGTCTGAATCGACCTGTCTGTTCACACGTGGCGCATAGGGGGATGAGTTAAATGCTAGCCCAGCGGTGGCGAAGTGAGAGTTAAATTCTTCTAGAATTTGGCTACTACCTTCAATGGTCACATTGCTTTTAATGATTTTCTTTGATAAGGGTGATGCCACTGGTTTCTTTTCGATTGACTTTATGGTCTTCCAGATTTTCTGGGCATCCCCTTTGGCCTGTTCTAGTGTGGTCACATAGCAATTGGCTTTGACAGAGCAGATAAGCTTGATGCATGCATTCCTCGAGGTTCGGAAAGCCTGCCAGTCTACCAGACTCTTGGTGTGCCTCGCTTTTGCCCATAGTTTGTCACGCTCAGAGAGCAGATTTGAGCTCTGGTGAAAACCAGGGGTGAGAGAACTTCTGCATCCTAACTTTAATGATCGGTGCATGTTTGTTTACTATATGGTTGATTTTCTCATTTAAGACTATAACCGCCTCATCTGGAGTTGTAGCGAGGTAAAGGTTCTGCCACCTAACCTTACTAAGGTCGCTTTGGAAATTTGCTGGTAGAAATTTTCTGAATGATCGTTTGGTTATGAACTTGGTTTGGTTTTGCGTTTTTACTTGTGGCCTGGTACATACTACTGTTCCATGGTTGCTCATGTCATTGTGAAACACGGCTGTGCGGAGGAATTTGTTAGGATGGGTAGTAAGAGTGAGGTCAAGAATGGAGCTATTCACATCGTTTACCTTTAGTCCTGATTGGTTTGGTCACTATTTGGATAAGACTCAATTCATCACAGAGAGATTTGAGGGTTTGAGATTTATGTGCGAGCCAGTTAAGGTTAAAATCTCCTAGAATTAAAACTTCCGTATTTACAGAAGTGGTTCAAGATTTTAAGGTCTTCAAGATGTCTGTGCCACCGTTAGGGGGCCTGTAACCACCTATGACTGTAATACGTTCCATAGATGGGAGGTGCAATTTTAAGGAGACTATTTCATATTCCTTGTGCTTAGTGCTGCAAAAGATTTCACTAATTGAGAATTTGGTTTTTGAATATATAGCTACTCCCCCTCCTCTGGATACCCTATCTGCTTATAAAGATTGTATCCTAGGAGAGAGACTTGTTGATACAGAATTGATTTTTTTTTAACCAGGATTCCGTAATGACAATGAGATCAGGCTTTGTGTGAAGGGCCCAAACTTGCAATTGATCAATTTTTTTTTGCAAGGCTGAGTATATTAACTAACATTATTTTAAGGCCTGAGGCTGACACGTACTCGACATTGCCCGAGCAAAGTAGAAGCAGAAGGAGTAGGTTCTTAAGTGTGCAGATGGAACGCCTAAGCTCTTTACTCCTTGAACAACGTTTATTTGGTGGTGATGATGTAGACCATACGTTGCTGGTGGGGTTTGATGAAATGTGGCTCTGCAGAGAAAGTAAAGGGAGGGCGGAAGCCGTGAATGGCGATGGGAGCAGCAGTTTAGGAGACATTGGCGTGGGGACAAAAGCGGTGGGGGGGGGATGCTGGGTATGGTAGGGTGTAGGCGGCTTGAATGACAGGATATAGTAGGACAGGTAATGTTTCAGTGCCGAACTCCTCGATAGTGTACGGCGTAAGAGGTACACAACAGCAGAACAGCAGGATGCTAAAAGTGTAGTATGCCATGGCTTTGGTAAGGGGGGAAAGGAGAGAGGATGCATAGGAAGAGTGCCTTACCTGAAGCAAAAAGGGGAGCCCTAAGGATAGGTCCAGTGGTTGCCCAATGGCAGTGGAGTAATTCTAGATGAGGACGGAGCAAGAGTGTATTTAATGGGGGGCCTGGGTGGGGGTGGGGAGGGGGATGGGAGAAAACCCAGAGGGAAAGCAGAGTCCTTTAGGTGAGGAGAGTTCAAATTGAAAGTCCTTGGCTCCTGACCAATCGGGGCCGCTCAGCGAAAAAGATGCTCGGCTTCCGGTAGGCTGGTAGAGGTGCAGTACCTTGAAGGGGATGGAATCCGAGCTGGGTTGCTTAGTCGGCGGCTATGAAATCGCCACCTGACCGCTGGGCTATGAGAGCCGGTGGAGCGAGCGCTTTCCCCAGTCACGGGGGGGGGCCACTGGAGAAAAAGGAGAGAAAAGCAAGATTTATAGGCAGCTAGGGTACAGCAAGGTCACGTAGCACAGGAGCAGAAGATCTGCAAGACAAAGGAAGTACTTGAAGTGGGCGCCAGAAAGGAGGGAGCAGTTTAACAGTCTACTCTAGCTTAACTGGGCTGTAATCACTTGCAAACAGTATCTTAGCCAAAATAGCTGTATTTCCTATAACAAACACGATTCAAAAAGGCAGTTGTTCTAAAAGTTTCAAATTCAATCCCAGAGGGGAAAGCAGAGTCCTTTAGGCGGAGGAGAGTTCAAATTGAAAGCCCTTGGCTCCTGACTAATCAGGGCCGTTCTGAGCTTTCTCCTTTCACTAATGTATCTATAGAAAGTCTTGTCCCCTTCTTTTACTGTTCGTGCTAGTGTTTCCTCGGTTGGGACCTTTGCCTGCCTTACTGCCTTCCCTGCTTCCCTTAGGGAAGTTTGGTATGCCTCCCTATCTTCGTCCCGCTGCATTCCCTCACACTGACTTTGAAGTGTCTGTTGGAAGCTCAAACTTACTGCAAAGAACAAACTGCAACTCCATTTAGGACCTGGAAACCTGATTAAGGCATAATACTGCAGAGCATTGGGTAAGAAGGGGAGATACACTTTCTACAAAAAGTTTTATTTTTATTTTTCCTAATTGGCATTGAGCAGAGAATTGCAGGATTCCTTTAAAAGGGTAGTAATTTTATAACCAGAGTGAGTGAGATACAACTCAATTTGCTTGAGTGCGGGGGTTGAGACCTAGCATTTGGAAGGATATTTTTGTAACATTTTAAGTGTCCTGCTGGCTGAGGAGTGAGTTCATTTTTATCCCTGGACTCAGTAGAGGAGTTTGTGTTGGGAGCCGTGGTCTAGTAAATTGTGGTATTAGTGTATTACTATAAAGGACAGTACTCACCGGGGTGGTGGAGCAGTTGTGTATTTGATTGTTTCTAACAGTCACCAGTGGTTGTGAACTACCCCCACACCTTCTCCTCACCCCCACCCCCAGATGGTATTTCCTTTATAGCCACAGTTCTGACATCACTTCTCAACAGATCTTGGGGCAGAACTGTCATATTCCTAATAACCCTGCAACGTGCATAAAGAGTAGTTACACAAAACAAATAATAATACATATATAATTACATATTGTATATAATAAGGGAGCGGGACATGTGGGGAGTGGTGCAATGCACTGGCTGTGGGGCAGCAGTTTTCCGGGAAACATTCTGGAAACTGCGTTGCTGTCCTATTTGTAGAGCAGCTGTCAGCTCTGAGAGAGGAGGTTGCCCACCTCCAGGCTGAACTAGCAAGGACTAAGAGGCCTCCCCTCCCAAAGAGCACCACTGCCACAACCACTGAGTCAGAGGTTTGGAGTATGAAGAGCAGTAGGACCACAGTGGGTTCTGGGAGGGTGCGGTGGTGGACCAGAGGCGAAGCCCCCAGTTGTACCTCTACACAAATCAGATGCCATTCTGGCAGAGCAAGGTTCTTCTATGATGGCACCCTCAGTGGAGACCCAGAAGAATGCTGAGGACATCCACAAGGGAGACCCACAAAAGAGTGGCAAGGGACACCACAGGGGAAGGAAACAGCTACTGATAGGGGACTCAATTGTTAGGGGGCTAGAACTGGGGAAGGGAGAGAAGAAAGTAAGCTGTCTGCCTGGTGCCATGGCTTGGAGGGACAAGAAGCGAATCCTCACAATTGTAGAAGCAGCATCACAGGAGAGAGAACTAGATATCATTGTCCAACTTGGGACAAATGACCTAGCTAGGCATGGGATCAGTGCAGTGCAGAATGAATTTGTGGAGTTGGGGAGGGGCCTCAGACGGGCAGCAAGCACAGTAACCTTCTCAGAGGTGCTACCAGTCCATGGCAGGAGTGAGGCTAGGGTACTGCACACCATGCAGTTTAATGAATGGTTGCAAAACTGGTGCAGAGCACAGGGCTTTGGCTTCATTGGGGACTGGGGGTCCACCTGGAGAGATAAAGGTCTATACTGGTATGATGGTCTGCATTTGTCCACTAAGGGGACCAAACTCCTAGGTGACAGGTTTAAATGCTTCCTTGGCAAGCTTTTAAACTAGATAAGGGGGGAGGTACTGATAAAAGGCAGGAAAAGTCAAGCCTCCCCCCACAAAACATGGCAGGTAGTAGGGTAAACACTGAGGTACAGAGCTCAACACAGGGCAGGACGGGGGTAAATGGTAAAATAGATAAGAGCAATAAGAGCAGGGATGGGAGAAAAAAGGATCAAGCCAACATTAAATGGAGGGCAATGACTACTAATGCCCGTAGTCTGGGAAACAAGCTTTCTGAGCTAGTAGCTTTGATGGAAGATGAACAATTGGATATTGTGGCAGTCACAGAAACATGGTACACTGAGAACCATGAATGGGATGTCAACATACCAGGGTACACAATCTACAGAAGGGACAGGAAGGCAAAGAGGAGGTGGAGTAGCTCTATACATAAGGGAAGGGATCAAAGCTACAGAACTAAAAAGTAAAGGGAGGACAAGAGGCACTCTGGGTTACCTTGGAGATGGGGAATGGCATCACAATCCGCACAGGGGTTGTATACAGACCCCCGTCTCAAGGGGAGGAAATGGACAAGAAAATGATAGAGGACATTCTCAAAATGGCTGAAAAAGGGGAGATACTGTTGATGGGGGACCTGAATATGCCAGATGTTAACTGGAGGACATGTACTGCAGCCACATCCAAGAGCAGGGTCATTCTCGATGCCCTGCAGGGGTCAGACCTTAGACAGCTAGTGCTGGAACCCACTCGGGAGGGAGCAATACTAGATCTGGTACTCTCAAATGGAGAGAGGATCACAAATTTAGAAGTCAGTAGACATCTGGGAACAAGCGACCACTGCACAGTGTGCTTCACAATGAGCACAACCATAGAGATAAGCCATACAAAAACAAGGATACTGGACTTTAGAAGGGCTGACTTTGGCAAAATGGGTGAATACCTGAAGAATGCACTAGCAAATGGCCAAATAGGAGGGTGGAAGAACAATGGAGAAAATCAAAACTGCCATCATAGAGGCAACAAGTCTTTGTGTAAAACAAATAAAGAAAACAAAGCGGAGTAAAAACCACTATGGTTCTCAAAAGAGGTGGCAGGGAAGGTTAAGGAGAAAAAGGCTGCATTCAAAAAGTATAAGGAATCACAGAGGTAGCACGACAGGGAACTGTATCAACTAAAGCAGAAAGAAGTAGGAAAGGCAGTCAGAATAGCAAAGGCACAAACCGAGGAAAAAATAGCCAACTCTGTCAAAAAGGGGGATAAAACCTTTTATAGGTACATTAGGGAGCATAGAAAGGTTAAGGGAGGGATAGTGAAGATTAATAAAGGAGAGGGGAGGTGGGCAGAGGGAGACAGTGAAAAGGCAAAGATACTGAATGAATACTTTTGCTCAGTATTCACAAAAGAAGATGAGCAGTTACCTAAACCAGACAATAGAAGCACTCTGGGTAGGGGGGTTGATACCAGTCCATTCACAGAAGAAAGAGTCCTGAAAGAACTCCTAAAACTCAAGGTGGACAAAGCAATGGGGCCTGACGGGATTCACCCCAGAATCCTAAAAGAACTAAGGGGGGACCTAGTGACACCACTGACCACACTTTTCAACAAATCATGACAGGATGGGGTGGTACCTGAGGACTGGAGGAGGGCAGATGTGATTCCCTCTTTACAAAAGTGGGAGCAAGGCAGAAGCAGGAAACTACAGACCTGTAAGTTTGACCTCAGTGGTAGGGAAAATGATGGAATCACTTCTGAAGGAAAGAATTGTTGAGCACCTAGAGGCCAGCGGGGCACAGGACCCAAAGCAACATGGATTTACAGCAGGAAGGTCATGTCAGACTAATCTAATTGATTTCTTTGACTGGGTGACCAAAGTAATAGACCAGGGAGGGGCTGTGGATATGGCCTACCTAGACTTTAGCAAGGCATTTGACACAGTCCCGCACAAAAGATAAATAATCAAGTTAGCCAGCCTGGGAGTGCATCCCAGGGTGGTAGCCTGGGTAGCGAACTGGCTGCACAACAGGACACAGAAGGTAATAGTGAATGGAACACATTCCGAAGAAAGGGGGGTTACTAGTGGAGTACCTCAGGGCTCATTACTGGGTCCAATCCTCTTTAACATCTTTATAAGCGACATTGCAGAGGGTCTGGAGGGAAAGGTATGCCTCTTTGCAGATGACACAAAGATCTGTAACAGAGTTGATACACAAGAGGGGGTAGAAAAGATGAGAAGGGACTTGGCAAGGTTGGAGGAATGGTCAGACATATGGCAACTTAGATTCAATGCAAAGAAGTGCAAAGTAATGCACCTGGGAAACAAAAACCCAGGAGAAGAATACACAATAGCAGGGGAGGTACTAACAACAACAAAATTGAAAAGGGACCTGGGAGTAGTCATATCAGATGACCTAAAGGTGGGTAAGCAATGTGAAAAGTCAGTAAGGAGAGCCAGGGGGATACTGGGATGCATAGGAAGGGGCATCACAAGTAGAAAAAGGGAAGTGATTTTCCCTCTATATAGACAGTTGGTGTGACCCCATCTGGAGTACTGTGTGCAGTTTTGGAGACCTCATCTACGCAAGGACATAGACAGGATAGAAGCAGTCCAGAGGAGGGCAACTAAAATGGTGCAGGGTCTACATCAGAAACCATATGAAGAGAGACTGAGACAGCTTAATATGTATACCCTTGATGAAAGGAGGGACAGGGGACATGATAGAAACGTTCAAGTACCTCAAGGGAATCAACAAAGTCCAGGAGGGTAGCATCTTTCAGAAAAAGAGATGTGTAAGAACAAGGGGGCACAGTTTAAAGAAAGAGGGGGGACGGCTCAGGGGTAATGTGAGGAAATTCTTTTTCACGGAGAGAGTGGTGGATACATGGAACAGCCTTCCTGAGGAGGTCATTGGGTCTAAAACAATGGGGAAATTCAAACATGCATGGGACAGACACAAAGCAATTATAGTGGGGGGTTGCAGGAAGCAGGCTGTTTGGTTAACTAGAATCTGCAGCTTATCCAGTAGGTAGGGAAATGGGCAGACTGGGTGGGCCAAGTGGTCCTTTTCTGCCGTCAAAGTCTATGTTTCTATTTCCTGAAGGCCAACCTTTTGTCTGACCTTTTCTGCTACTGTTTTTGAGAACCAAAGTGGTTTCCTCCTTCTTTTGCCCGTTCTTTTCTCTCTAACAAAGTGGGATGTTGCTTCAAGTATTGCATCCTTAATGCTTGCCCACTCTGCCTGTACCCCCTCACCTGTATTTCTTCTTGCCAGGGCTTGCTTAACTCTGCTGGCCATCTTATCAAAGACAGCTCCTCTGAAGTCCCATATTTTTGCCTTGGAATGGAATGATTTAGTTCTAGTAGCCAAATTGAACAATACTATGGGATGGTCACTGGCACCCAGGTGACCTTCTACATAGAGATCTGTGATCCTTTCCCCATTTGTCAGTACTAGATCCGGGATAGCCCTGTTTCTTGTGGGTTGTTGTACCAGTTGTTTTAACGCCCTCCCACTGCAGGGAATCCACCACGTGCTTAGTTCTGGCGGATGCTCTGGCTGGTGTTGACCAATCCATATCTGACTTGTTGAAGTCTCCCTTTAGCAGAATCTCCCCTTTAGCTGTCATGTTTTGTATATCTTCTAACAGTAATGTGTCTATGTCCTTCCCTGGTCTAGAGATCTGTAGACCACCCCAGTTCATATGGCTGTCCCATTTCCTGTTTCCAAGGTGACCCACAGTTCTTCTGACTCCTTATGTGTATTCTGAATTTCTGTAGCTTTGATATTTTTTTTTTTATTTAGTTTTTTTGTTGACCGGGTAAGTGCACTAGACAAATCCTGCCTATTTTCAGGCATGACCGAGGGGTGTATAAAGGCCACTCCCCCACCCCTTCACCTCAGTCTCTACTGAACAATACATAACCAGGTACTGTAGTCTCCAAGTGTGGTTACTGGTGAACCATGTCTTGCTAATGGCTATTATGTCCAGTTTAGGCTCTGTCATTGTTGCCTCCAGGTCTGGGATCTTGTTTCCCAGACTGCAGGCATTTGTGTACATGATTTTTCATTGGCCATATTTCGTTGCATTAGTTGTGGGCCGAGGTCCAGCTTTTCCCCTGCGCGTCGTGATAGAGCTGGACCTTTCCTCACCCGGTGATGCAAATGAACTGCAAACATGCTGAACTCCTGTTTGATCACTAGCTGAGGGGGGACTGGTGCTCTTCCCGTTCGATGTATCGGATGCTGCACCCCTCTCCCCAATTGCTAGTTTAAATATTCTGCAAAGACATCGAACCTCTACCCCAATGCACTGACTCCCTCCTTAGTCAGATGCAGTCCATCGAATTTAAAGAACATTCACTCCCAAAAGTGTTGCCAGTTACCTGTAAATTTGTGTCCTTTTTCCAGGCACCAGCCCTTGAGCCACATGTTTAGCTCCCCTGTCTCCCCTTCTCTGACCTTATGCCTGTCTGCCCCCTCTCCCAGACCGATAAGACCTCGGTGAAGAAGATGCCGGATGAAATGGATGCAGGATGGACTAGGTTTTACCTTACATGTACAACAATCTATCCTTAATGCTCCTTTAGAGGAAAGCAGCTTTTCAGAACTTGTGTTGTCTGCCTCGCGGGACCTTGAGACATCCAAAATGACTCTGCAGTCTCTACATAACCTAAATCTTAAATCCAGGGCCGTATACCCGCCCCAGTGGGGGTTACTCGAGTGGTCTCAGCTGTGGTTCCCAGTGTCCCCAGGCCTCCCCAAATCAGGCCAGTTTGCCTCCTGGTTCCTGTGGCAGGCTCACCAAAGGTGCAGATATCGGTGGCACTCCTGTCGCCTCAGCACCTTCGACTCCCTCCTCCTTCATCCAGCTCCACTTACCCAGAGAGTTCTGGCAGAGTGCCAGATTTCCCTCTTCCTACCAGAGTGGAGGGAGATCACTACAGATGCTTGGGTGCTGGAGGTGGTTCAGCAAGGACATGCCCTAGAGCTCCTCTGTGTCCCTCCAGTGCTCCCTCACTTGCTCAGTCATTACCCTCCGAGACGCTTGCTTTCTGCTGGAGGAGTGTCAAACCCTCCTCAGCAAAGAGCCAAAGAACCCGTCCCAGCTGCCGAAATGAACCTGGGCTATTATTTCTTGTACTTCCTGCTGTCAAAATGGACTGGGGATTTAAAGTGTGTCTTAAACCTCTGAGACCTCTTATCTGTGTGTACAATACAAGCAGTTTTGGGTGCTTTCACTGCAGTCCCTCCTCCCTCTGCACCTTAAAGATTGGTGGTTGCTTTGGATATGAAGGATACTTACCTCTATATCAAAATCAGCAAGTCTCACAGAGACAGTACCTGTGAATCTTACTTCAAGGAAGGCCCTTGCAGCAGGTCACACTGGTAGGACTAAGCCGGCAGGTGCTAGGACCACACCGAAAACTTCTAGCTAGCAATCTGCTATGGGGGACCTCCCCCTGTTGATGTTAGCATAGCCTGTATAGGGGAGCGGTCCCTCACACCACCTCAGTTCTTTTCCTGGCATCAACCCACACACGTTGGACTTTATTGGCACCGCAGCTACAGTCGACTGTCATTTCCCACGCTTACCATGCTTTTTAAGTTTCTTCTAAGTGTAAAACATTGAATTTTCAGGGTTTTTTCAATGAGTTTGTCTTCTTCACCGGCCTAGTCTTCCGACTGCTCCACAGAGCGTGCCTTCGGCAAACAGATTCCTGAAAAGGATGGCCACTCTGCGTGTGTGATCTGCCTAGGCCCCAGCCAAGACACTGAAGCCTGCCAGTTCTGCCAAAAAAATCGGGCCACTGAGAGACATCGTTTAAATACTCTAGAGAGCCACCTTTTAAAGTAGAAGTTGGTCGTCGTGGAAAAGGAGCAGCAGACCAGGAGCTCTTCGGCCTTGCCAGCCCAGTCCTCCGGGGCCTCTTCTTCTCCTCATAAAAAGAGATCCAGGAAGCATAAACACCAGGACAAGCACTGGGAACGAGCTCGGTCGCAGTCGCCTCACAAATTGTCGACCATGACAGGGCCTTCCTCCTGCAGGGGGTCGGCTTCTCCAGCCCCACCAGCCTTCTTTTCTCCGGACTCCCGGTGGCTCAGCTGCCTGCCCTCATCTCAGTCGGCAGCTCTTCAGGGGAAGGGACTTTGTCTCTTGCCCCCCAGCCTCTGACACTTAGGCCCTTATCATCCACAGGTTCTCAGCCAGGTGGCTCCGGCCAGTCATTGTACTTTGGGTGTCGGCTCTACCACAATCGCTGGTGCTGCTGTCGTCGGCTCCCGTTTTGGGGTCCACCACCAGCCAGCCAAGCAATGCCTACAGCAGGCTACCACTGTCTCCTCCTTACCGGTGTCGCCTCTGCCTCCTTCACGGGGGTCTCCTTCCCCTTCCCCCAGGCACAGGCTTCTCCTGTAGGACTGGCGCCGGTGGATCCTTTGCCAGACCGCAGTAGTCTGACACCCCCTGGGCCGCCGCCAGCACTACTGCAACCCCAGCGTTTGGGTCAGACACTACTGCCTCAGCCTACACCGCAGCCGAAGCACGGTCTGTCACCGGATTACTGCCTGGTGCCAGGTGGGCCAACGCCTGGATACCCTTCATCGGCTCCTCAGCTGACGTTCCCCAGTCCGCCGTCTCTTCCATTCCTGCTGGTGTATAAAACAGCACCCCAGGGGGATTACAACGCCTTCTTTTCAGCATGGTCGTATTTCATGCAGAAGCAGACCCCGCTCCTCAGAGCCCACCTCCAGCATTCCCCAACCGCCCTCCACAGGACCCTCAGCCCTGGAATTCTGACCGGACTGGTCGCAACGCACCCTGGATGTCATGGTCTTCAGGGGCACGACCTGACATTTGTTCAGGCTCGAGAAAGAACGATCTTGGCCACTGACACCCATCCCAGACAGCAATACTACAGAGAATGACTCAGAATCTTCGAGGGCATCCTCCTCTCTGGACAAGTCTTCAGAAGAGGAGGACCAGACTAAGGAGGTGCCCAAGTCCCCCCCCGATAACCCATCCTTCGTGAATGTTGTGTCACATCCAGTCTATGATGGGCTGGGAGACCAAAGAACAGGACGCAGAGAGACAGCGCTTGGCTATCTACCTTGGGCAACGGGATGCCCTCACTTTGGTGGTGCCCCCTATGAGTGACTCCTCTTGAGGATGTCACCAAAGGTGTTTAGCCTCTCATTCTTGCCTCATGCCTAAAAGGCAAATCACGCTACCATCCAGTAGGCAAGCCCTTTCTGTGCAACCATCCTAAAGCTGATTCTGTGGTGATTAATGCGGCACAATTGTACTAAAGCGAGCACCTCAGTCTCCCAGGTGGGAATCCAGGCAGCTGGATCACATTGGCAAGCGTGTCTTGCCACTACTACTTTGTGTTAGGCGCCAACTATTTGGCCCATGTGGTCCAATAATAACAGAATGTCCTATGTGACCAAGCCAGGGATTTGGTCCAGACATTGCCTGAAGATGCCACTAAGATGCAGCTCACCCAGCTCGAAGTCAGAAATCCATGTCCTCCAAGCGTACGACACTGTCGGCAGCCTACGGTGAGGGGGCAGCTGCTGGATTGGGTCTCGGTACATTCTTGGCTATGGGTGTCCAGTTTGCCCTGGACGTGCAGGCTAGTATTATAACGCCCCCTTCTGCGGGGCAGACCTTTTTGGGGGGAGGGGGTGGTGGTGATGTCCAGGACATAATTTCTACCTTATAGGAGTCTGGCTGTTCCCTTAAGTCTGTCCATTTGCTCTTTCACACCCAATCTAGTGTGGGCCAGTGTCAGGCCTTTCATCCACTCTCCTGCAAGCAAACTTAGGGCCAGCCTGCCAAGGGTCAACAGAAGCACAAGGCCACAGCAACTCCTTCTGCTGCTGCCAGAGGTAAATGCACGGCCCTCTGCCCTGCGCCTGCCTTCCCTCCCTGACTCCTTACTGGCCCTCGACCGGGGGATCCAAGGGAGGCGGTCAGTCGGTTCTCCTTCCACCTCGACGCATGGAAGCAATTGGCCACAGACATTTGGGTGCTCCAGATCATAACTCATGGTCACACTCTGGAATTCCTAGAGTAGCCACCCGAAAATCCTCCTGTCCACTCTTTTTACCCTCTAGCACACCTGTCTTCGATCTGGGAGGAAATTCGGGCTCTTCAAAAAAAAGCCATAGAGCCCGTCCCTCAGGCTCAGTGGGGAAGGGGTATTTACTCCCACTTCTTTCTCATACCCAAAAAGATCTTCAGCTCATCCTCAACAAGAGCCAACTGAATCTGTACATAGAGTACAAGTACTTTAGGATGTTCACCCATCAGGGACTGCTACCTCTGTTGCACCAGGTTGACTGGCTTTGTTCTCTGGACATGTAGGATGCTTACCTGCATATCCGGGTCTCTCCTGCCCATCATCACTTCCTCCGCTTTCACTTTCAGGGAGTTCATTATCCATTTTGGGCCCACCCTTTTGGCCTTTCCTCAGTCCCCTGGGTATTTACCAAATGTCTGGCAGTGGTGGCTGCCACATTGAAGAGGCAGGGCTTCTATGTGTTCCCCTACCTGGATGACTGCTTGCAGCTCCCTCCAGGGAACATTCAGTTCAGACCCTGGAAGCAACCTTTAGTCTTTTCCAGGCCTTGGGGATCACCATAAACCTGCCGAAGTCCTGCTTGTCTTCTTGCCAGCGCCTCCAGTACATTGGGGTGGTCTTGGACATTAGTCAGGGCAAGGTCTTTTTGCCCGAGCACATAGCGAAGCGACTGATGGTGCAGGCCCAAGTGGTTTCCTCCATTCGGCAGGTCCCAGCCAGGGCCTTCCTTCGCTCTCTGGGCCACATGGTGGCAGTAGCTATGGTCCCCCCAAAAATCAGGATAGTTAGTGAGGTAAACGCCAATATAGAGAAGTCGATAGGGAGAAGGACGGGGTAAATGGAGAAAAAGACAAAGGCAGTAAGAACAGGGATGGGGCAAAAAGGTGTAAGGCCATCAAAAAATGGAGGGTAATGAGTACCAATGTCCATAGTCTAGGTAACAAGCTCCCTGAATTGGTGGCCTTGATAGAAGAGGGATGCCTGGATATTGTGGCAGTCACAGAAACATGGTACACAGAGAACCATGGCTGGGATGTCAACATACCAGGGTACACAATCTACAGGAGGGACAGGGAGAGTAGAGGAGGAGGAGGAGTAGCTCTCTATGTAAGGGAAGGGATCAAAGCAACGGAACTAAAGGGTAAACGGGGAGGAGAGGAGGCACTGTGGGTCATCCTAGAGACTGGAAATGGCACCACAGTCCACACAGAGGTTGTATATAGCCCCCCGTCTCAGGGAGGAAATGGAAAAGGAAATGATAGAAGGCATCCTTAGGATGGCAGAGAAAGGGGAGATATTGCTGATGGGGGACCTGAATATGCCAGATGTTAACTGGGAGCACCTTTGCTGCATTCACGTCCATGAGCAGGGCCATTTTTGATGCCCTGCAGGGGGCATGCCTCAGACAGCTAGTGTTGGAACCCACCCGGGAGGGAGCAATCTTAGACCTGGTACTCTCAAATGGGGACAGAGAGGGGATCCCAGATCTAGAAGTGGGTAGCCGTCTGGGAACAAATGACCACCAAACAGTGTGGTTCACGATAAACTCATTTGTAGCATCAAGCCATACAGTGCAAAAGTGAAGGTACTGGACTTCAGGAGGGTTGATTTTTGTCAAAATGGGAGGGTGCCTCAGAAAAGCACTAGCAAACAGACAAGAAGGAGGGGTGGAGCAACAATGGTGAAACATCAAACTGCCATCACAGAGGCAAAAAGCCTTTGTGTGAAGCAAATAAATCAAAACGAGAAAAAAAAAAACCCACTATGGTTCTCAAAAGAGGTGGCGGGGAAGGTTAGGGAGAAAAAGATGGCATTCAGGAAGTATAAGGAAACACAGAAGGAGCAGGACAGAGAACTGTACCAGCTAAAGCAGAAGGAAGTGGGGAAGGCAGTCAAAATAGCAAAGGCCCTAACTGAGGAAGAGATAGCCAACTCTGTTAAGGAGGGGGATAAAACCTTTTATAGGTACATTGAGGAGCGAAGAAAGACAAAGGGACGGATACTGAAGCTGAATAAAGAGGAGGGTGGGTGGGCAGAGAGGGACAGTGAAAAAGCAGGGATACTGAACGAATACTTCTGTTCAGTTTTCACAAAGGAAGAGGAGGGGGAGGTACCTAATCCAGTCATTAGAAGCACTCTGGATAGGGGGGTCGATATCAGACCTTTCACAGAAGAAAGTGTTCTGAAAAAACTCCTAAAACTGAAGGTGGACAAAGCAATGGGACCTGATGGGATTCACCCCAGAATTCTTAAAGAACTAAGGGGAGAACTAGTAACACCATTGAGTACCCTTTTTTAACAAATCATGGGAGGATGGTGTGGTAGATGAGGACTGGAGAAGGGCAGATGTGATTCCTCTTCACAAAAATAGGAGCAAGACAGAGGCAGGAAACTACAGACCTGTCGGTTTGACCTCAGTGCTATGGAAAATGATAGAATCACTTCTGAAGGAAAGAACTGTTGAGTAGAGGCCAATGGGGCACAGGACCCAAAGCAGCATGGATTCACAGCAGGAAGGCCATGTCAGATGAATCTAATTGATTTCTTTGACTGGGTTACCAAAGTAGTAGACCAGTGAGGAGCTGTGGACATGGCCTACCTAGACTTTAGCAAGGCATTTGACACAGTTCCACACAAAAGATTAAATAAAGAAATTAGCCAGCCTGGGAGTGGGTCCCAGGGCGGTAACCTGGGTAAAACATTGGCTAGACAACAGGACGCAGAGGGTAATAGTAAACAGAGTCCACAGAGAAGAAAGGGGAGTTACTAGTGGGGTACCACAGGGTTCAGTACTGGGTCCGGTCCTTTTTAATGTCTTTATAAGTGACATTGCAGAGGGACTGGAAGGAAAAGTGTCTCTTTGCAAACGACACAAAGATCTGTAACAGGGTTGATACACAAAGTGGAGTGGAAAGGATGAGAAGGGACTTGGCAAGGCTGGAGGAATGGTCAAATGTATGGGAGCTTAATTTCAGTGCAAAGTAATGCACCTGGGAAACAAAAACCCAGGGGAAGAGTACACAGTGTGTGTGTGGGGGGGGTGAGATACCGACAACAAAAATGGAAAGGGACCTGGGGGTAGTTATATCAGATGACCTAAAGGTGGGCAAGCAATGTGAGAAGGCAGTAAGGGGGGCTGGGGGGATACTGGGATGCATAGGGAGAGGCATCACCAGTAGAAAACAGGAAGTTGTTATCCCTCTGTACTGACAGTTGGTGAGACCCCATCTGGAGTACTGTGTGCAGGTCTGGAGACCCCATGTCTGCAAAGACATAGTGGAGGCTGTCCAGAGGAGGGCAACCAAAATGGTGCAGGGTCTGCATCAGAAGACATACGAAGAGAGACTAAAGGAGCTTAATATGTATACCCTCGAGGAAAGGAGGGAGAGAGGGGGGACATGATAGAAACTTTTAAGTACCTCAAGGGAATCAATGAAGTCCAAGAGGGTAGCATCTTTCAGAAAGAGATGTGCAAGAACAAGGGGGCAATTTGAAGATAATGGGGGCGGCTCAGGGTAATGTGAGGAAGTATTTCTTTCACAGAGAGGGTTGTGGATGCATGGAACAGCCTTCCTGAGGAGGTCATGGAGTCAAAAACAGTGAGGGAATTCAAGAATGCATGGGACAGACATAAGGCAATTCTAGTGGGGAGGGGGTTGGAGGAAGTAGGCTGTTGGTGAACTAGGGTCTGCAGCTTATCCATTAAGTAGGGAAATGGGCAGACTAGGTGGGCCAAGCAGTCCTTATCTGCCATCAAATTCTATGTTTCTGTGTCCCCTTGGCCTGGTTGCACATGTGGGTCCCTTAGTGGACCTTGAGGGATCATTGGGATCAGTGTACCGACGACCTATACCAATTGGTCATGGTCTCCAACCCGGTTCGGAGAACTCTGTCATGGTGACTGGACCCAGCCAACCTTCTTCAGTGAGTCTCTTTTCAGATCCGACCCCCGGACAGGTTCTCATGACAGATGTGTCTGGCCTGGGCTGGGGTGCTCATCTGGTCGAACATCAGACCCAGGGTACCTGGTCACCAGTGGAACAGGATCTCCACATCAGCGTCCTGGAGATGCGGGCAGTCCTTTATGCCCTTCAAGCCTTTCAGACTCCTCTCCTTCCCAGTGCGCTGTTGGTGCAGACTGATAAAATGTGTATGGTGTACTGCATCTCCAAGCAAGGGGGGACCTGTTCTTACCCCCTGTCAGGAGGTGATGAGAGTCTGGTTCTGGGCCATCGAGCACCATCTTGCGCTCTCAGCATTTCTTGTTACAGGTGTCCAAAACGTATTGGCCTATAGTCTCGGCTGGTCCAGGTCACGGGCTCACGAGTGGGAACTTCTAACCTCAGTGGTCGAAGACCTCTTCGACAGGTGGGGCCATCCCAAGTTAGACCTCTTTGCATCCCCACTCAATGTAAAAATGCCACTTTTTTGCTCGCTCTATCCTGGGCCTGGAGTTTTCTGGTGAGACCCATTGTCACTCTCTTGGAAAAGGAGGTTTCTGTACACATTCCCTCTTTTCCCATTCCTAAAGAGGGTTCTTCTCAAGCTCCAGTTGGAAGGAGTGGCGATAACTCTCATAACTCCTTTCTGGCCATGTCAGATTCAGTCTCCCCTGCTGCAGCAGCTAGCTGTGGAACCTCTGGTGCCCTTGCTCCTGTGCACAGGTTTGCTCTCCCAGGACAAGGGCACCCTGGTGCATCTGGACCTCAAGTCCTTGCATCTTCATGTGTGGCTCCTGTGGACCTAGCTGTTGCCCACTTTGGAGTGTCTTCTGGGGTTGCTGACATCCTGGTGGTGGCCAGGAAACCCTCCACCAGGACCACTTATGCTATGAAATGGAAGCACTTCTCCATTTGAGCTGCTTCTCACCATTTGGATCCATTCAGCTACCTAGTGAATCAGGTGTTGGAGTACCTCCTTTCCCTTTTTGATTCAGGCCTGGGGTATTCCTCCTCCTCTTAGGTGCACCTTTCCATTATCTCTGCATACTGTGCACCTATCGAGGGCAAAGCTGTTGCCTAGCTTGATGGGTTCCACACATTCCTGTGGGGCATTTTGCATCTGAAACCTCCCATTCAGGACCCAGTCCCTCTGTGGGACCTCAACTTTATGTTGGAGAAACTAACTTTACTTCCCTTTGAACCATCCGCGAGTTGCAAGCTGCACGCTTGAGAGGGGGACATGATATAAAGTTTTAAGTACCTCAGTGGAATCAACGAAGTCCAAGAGGGTAGCATCTTTCAGAAAAAGAGACTTGCAAGAACAAGGGGACACAATTTAAAGATAGGAGGGCGGTTCAGGGGCAATGTGAGGAAGTATTATTTCACAGAGAGGATAGTGGATTCATGGAACAGCCTTCCTGAGGAGGTTGTGGGGTCTAAAACTGTGGGAGAATTCAAGAATGCATGGGACAGACATAAGGCAATTCTTGTGGGGGGTAGGAAGAAATAGGCTGTTGGTTAACTAGGATCTGCGGCCTATCCTGTAGGTAGGGAAATGGGCAGACTAGATGGGCCAAGCGGTCCTTATCTGCCGTCAAAGTCTATGTTTCTATGTTTCTGTCGAGGAAAGCGCTCTTTTTAATTGCTGTTACTTCTGAAGGATTTCTGAGATCTACAGGCTGTGATGTGTAAAGAGCCTTATTTGGTTTTTCACAAAGACAGGGTGTCTTTGTGTACTAATCCTAAGTTTTTACCTAAAGTGTTGTTTGAGTTTACTTTAAATCAGTTCATCCACCTTCCAGTTTATTTTCCTTAGTATTCCAAGCAGGGGGGAGGCATTGCACCATACTTTGGATGTTCACAGAATGTTGTGGTATTATACAAACCGTACCAAATCTTTGAGGAAAAATGTTCAGTTTGTTTTTTGTTTGCCCCCGAGACAGGGCGCTCCTGTTTCCAAACAATGTTTGTCTGAGTTGTTAGCTAATTGCATCGTTTATTGCTACCGCAGGTACAACAGACCCCTTCCGGGGGTGGTCAAGTGCCATTCCACCAAGGATATGGCTGCCTCTACAGCTTGCTTCAGAAATGTCTGCTGCTGACATTTATGCAGATGCCATCTGGGAATTCTGTCCACACTTTTACCAAGCATTACAGTCTGGACATTGCCTCTAGGCATAGAGCCATTTTCAGCCTGGCAGTTCAGGGCCTTCTGGCATGAGCTCTTGACTGCTGTATGGTCCTCCGCCTGGTGATAGTAACTTGGTGATAACTGGTACTGCTTGGGAGTCTGTCCTGCCTGTGGGGCCTGCTGCAAGATCCTGCCTCGAAGTAAGATAGTACAGTTACGTAAGAACTTGCTGTAACAGTAGGTCTTCGAGAGAAGCTCTTGCAGCAGGCCCTGCTTTCCCTCCCTCCTTCCCCCTGCTGTTCCTTTTCTGTACACCTTCTTCTGCCTGTCTTTTGGCTCTCAGGAAATCTCGATTCTTGGGGACTGACGTCAGTTGACTGACGTCTGCAGGGGGCAGTCCCCTGTGGTAGACTGCTAGCTAAAAATGTTCTGTGTGCGGCCTGGTGGCGCTGAGGGCTGAGGCGCTGGACACCTTACCTCGCACCATGCTGGTGACCCAGGTTCAGGAACGACCTCTGGTCTTCCAGGAGCTAGCACGGGGGGGGGAGAAGAGAAGTAGCAGGATTGAGTAACCGAAAGGCAGCTCTCCCCTCTCAGGGAGATTGTCCACCTTTCCCATAGTTCTGCTCCCATCGGGTGGAGGTCTGATGGGATGCGTAGGTGGGAGGGGGCAGCGGCGATTACGAGGGGTGGGTTGGAAAGGGCCGAGCCGGTACCTGATATGCGTATGTGCCTCCACATACCCGTATGCGCGTGTCTGCCGGGGTCCCAGGTCCAGTCGAAAAGCAGGGAAAAAACACATTAAAATCTAAATTTAAAAAAAATGAAAAACGTTTCTATGTGGTCTTAGCACCTGGTGGCTTAGTCCTAGCAGTGTGGCCTGCTGCAAGAGCTTCTCTCGAAGATCTATTGTTACGGGTAAGTTCTTGTGTAGCTGTACGTTTATGTTCCATGGCTTACACTATCAGTTTTGTGTCTTGCCCTTTGATTTGTCATCTGCACTGCATGTCTTTACCAAATTCTTTGCAGTGATTTCAGCTGCTTTCCAGCGAGAGGGCCTGTAGGTTTTCCTGTACATCAACTGACTTTTGAAAGCCCCGTCGAGGGAAGCTGTTTGTTTACACACTGTTCTGGACCAGGCAGCTATTTGTTGTTGGTAATTGTAGTGATCAAGCTAAAGTCTGTTCTCACTCCATGCCAACATCTCCAGTGCATAAGAGCTGTTCTGGACACAAGGTTGGGTCGGGCTTTCCTTCCCTCGGACCGTGCCACAGCACTGGTTGCTCAGGTTCAGCCGGTCTCTTCCAGCAACTGTGTCTCGGCCAGATTCCTCCTGTGTCTCATAGACAATGTGGTAGCTGCTGTTCTGACTGTCCTACTGAAGCATCTGCACATGAGGATTCCACCATGGTTCTTCTGTGCCTAATGGGCTCAGCATTCTAATGAACAGAATTGTCTCATAGAAGTGAACCCTCCTCTCCATCATTCCCTGCTCTGGTTGTTATATTGTTCGTCTTGAAACAGGATCCCCTTTACTCCATCCATCCCCTCTTCTGGTGATGGTGATGGATGCCTCAGTTTGGGTGCCCATCTGGGCCCCTTCCAGACTCCAGGCTATTGGGCCCCCTTGGATGTGGTTCTGCACAGTAATACTCTGGAGATGAGGGCTGTTCTATAGGCCTTTGCCACCCTCCCTCTGGGTCATCAGCTATTGATCCCTACAAACAATGTTTTGGTGATGTACTACATCAGCCATCAAGGCGGAGTCCACATATATCCTCTCTGCAGAAGGGCAGTGAGAGTCTAGCACTGGGCCATAGAACACAACATGTTCTGTCTGCTGTCTTCTGCCCGACACCCTCAATGTCCTTATGGGTCATGTCAGTCGGTCCTGGTGCTCTGTCACGAATGGGAGTGCTTGGATTCCATTGTGGATGACCTCTTCCTAAAGTTGGGTTGCTCAGCCATCTAACTTTTTGCATCTCCATACAGCACACAATTGCTGCATTTCTGCTGTTTTGCTTCAGGGCATGGAGTTTTGGGGCAAGAAGTGTTGTTCCTCTCTGGGAAGGAGAGGCTAATGGGCTTTTCCGATGTTCCGTCTCATACGGAGGGTTCTGAACAACTTGCTGGTAGGGTTGGCCTCCCTGATGCTGGTGGCTTTGTACTGGTACAGTGTTATAGAGGCATAGGTCAGGAAGCATAGGCAAACCAGGAGAAGTTATAAAATTCATAAGTAGTGTTTTATTGTTATCAATAAAACAAAAAATAAAATTGTACAGGATAGCTGTTGATACAGATAGTTCAAACAGGAAGTCTTTCATCTGAGTCTCTCTTTAGAATCTCCAGCTCTCTCTAAACAAAACATCACTTTTTATAAGACGTTTTTCCCTGACAATTAAATTCTGCATCCTGTCCTTGTAAATTACTGTACACCACCTGTGTTCCATAAAATGTATTAATATTTTTAGTTTCTTTCCTGTGAGCTGCCTGAAGAGTAGATTGGTCTTAAGAGGTGCGGCCAATTAAGACACCTTGTCCCAGGGCTGATTTCCTGCTAATAATTCTGCAAACAAGCCTATGAAGGTCAACATACACTTTAAGGTTAACCCCTGTGTTCCAGATAAACCCAAATAGCTTTCTGCAAACATTTTAATAATATAATTATATACATTTGAAAACCAAGAGATCCCAGTTTCACATACAGATTCATATGTATTTTTTTAACCACAGAGTAAGGGAAGAAAGAATAGAAAGAGCAAGTGAAGGAAGGGAGAAAACGGGGGGGGGGGGGATTGTGGGACCATTGAAGTGGTCAATTCACGAGGAAAATGATTGTGCATTCAGACAGGCAAGAAATAGACAAGTAACAGAATAGGAGAAGACAGAATACATCCTTCCTTTTAATACACTCTGCATAACAAATGACAGACTTTTACCCAATCCTGTCACACCCACATAAATCTGGTTCTTTCGGCTCAGAGGTAATTTAAGGAAGTATTTTTTCACAGAGAGGGTTGTGGATGCATGGAACGGCCTTCCGGAGGAGGTTGTGGAGTCAAAAACAGTGGTGGAATTCAAGCATGCATGGGACAGTCATAAGGCAATTCTAGGGGGTGGGGGTAGGAAGAAGTAGGCTGCTGGTTAACTAGGACCTGCAGCTTATCCATTAGGTAGGGAAATGGGCAGACTGGGTGGGCCAAGCGGTCCTTATCTGCCATCAAATTCTATGTTTCTATGTTTCAGCAATTGGCAGTGGAACCCCCATCTCGCTGCCTCTATGAGCGGGAATTCTATCTCAGGAGCAGGGTGCTCTGATGCATCTGGATCTTCAATTTCTGCACCTCCACACCTAGCTCCTAAGGACATGGAGCTCTCCTGTTATGGCGTTTCTCCAGCAGTTGCAGCTGTTCTGCTTGTGGCTCGGCAGCCATCTACTCGATACACCTACTCACAAAAATGGAAATGTTTTACCATATGTTGCTACTCATCATCTGGACCCCTTTATGTGATCTAGTGGTGGACTGCATCGTGCCCCTTATGGACTTGGGCCTCTGGTATTCCTCCATTAAGGTCCCGTTGACTGCGGTGTCGGCTTTTCATGCCCTCACCCATGGCAAGACGGTGGCCCAGCTTGTGACTTCCTTAGGGGTATTCTATTTTGCAACCCCAGTCCGCGATCCTGTTCCAGTGAGAGACTTTAATTTAGTTGTGGGGACCCTTACAGTGCCTTCCTTCGAGCCTCATGCTTCTTGTGAGCTGCGCTGCCGCTTTGGAAGCCACTGCAGGTGTGAAAATAAGGGGTTGCTGAGCGCTTATTCTCACTTCTGTTTTGGTAATTAGCACCTGCTGCTTTAACAGGCAGCAGGTTAAGAGCATTTCCAGTGGCTCCTTGTGTGTATGCAGTGTCAGGAGGGGTGTGTCTGAGCTCCACATTAAGTATACCACACACGGGGCTGAAATCTAATGTGAACGAGTTGGCGAGTAGAAAAGGGAAAGGTCATGAATAATGTAAATTTGTTGCTGGAGAGCTGAAGTTCCTAGGGCTGAATCTGCATGCAGGCAGACAGACGGGCAAGTCAGCGAGCACAAAATGGAAGGGGTACGAAATATGCAAACAGTGTTGCTGAAGAGCTAAAATTGGATACAGACAGGCCAGCTAGCAGAAAAGCGAAGGGGCCTGAAATTTGCAAAATTTTGTGCTGGAGAGCTGAAATTCTGTTTGTAGAGCGAGTACATGCGAAGAGAGGTAGGGAAGGTGGGAGTATGTAAACACACACTGGAACACATGAAGGGAGCTAGAGAGAAGGGGAAATATTCAAACAGTGATGAGCAGTTTGGAAAAGTTAAGGCAGGAAGACAGTTCAAATATGAGCAGTCGTAAGCCAAGCAGCTGGCACACAAAAGGAGGGAGAGAGAGCAAGCTCTGGCTAAAATGGAACTGTATAGCATGCCAGACTCTTATGCTGTTGCTGCAGTTTCAGCTTTGCTGGAATAGGTACAGAGTGTGCACACTTTGTGTAATAGCCTGTGAAAGTATGTACTTTTACATTCTGAGAAAAAAATCCTAATGTGGCAGGTTGCAGGTATTGTGCAAGTGTTACCACTGCCAAACATCCTTGAACACTGTAGGAGGGAAGGATATATTCAACTCCTTCAGGCTCCTCTCCAACCCCTATAAAAAGCACTGAAGCATTAGTACAGCAGAGGATGCAGAGAATTTGGTAGCCAAGTTATTACATAGAATAAAGTCCTGTTAAACAGTACAATACTTCGTCAGAGAGCTAAAAAAAAACCAAACGTTCATTCATGTATTTTCATTTCACAGTTTACCCTGGATAGCCCAGCTGAGATGCAACATCTCATTTCTTGTGGGGTCTTGCTTCTACCTGTTCCTGCAGCTAGGTGTACTGGACCACTGAGAAGTTAAATGACTTGCCCAAAGTCACACAGTCTGTATTTGGCTTTAGTGGGATTTGAACCTGTGGTCTCAAGATTCCCAGGCCAGTGTTCTAATCACTACAACCCATTTCTCAATTAAGATGCCCACCAGCTTCCTAACAGACCACATGGCCTCCATTCATATATTTAAACATCAGCTCCTGGTTTTGCCAAAGTAGCTCCTGGTCAGTAAGAAAGTGCCGATACCCAGGAGCTATTCCTGGCTCTTGACTGCTAAATCCTTTTTTCGACCCCTACACTGATCCTAGTAGCTATGACATGTGCTCACCACAGATCAGAACTGCAGGTTCTAGTTGGAGATTCTCCTTTTCTTATTTTTCAAAAGGATAGGGTTGTATTGTTACCAATCCTCACTTTCTGCCAAAGATAATTTCTGAGGAAACATTAAATCAGACTGTTGACTTTCAGGTTTATTTCTCGACTTCTTGATTAATTTCTCAACTTCCACGGATAGTGGAGATTCTGGGAACATCATCTGCATAGGCTTGAAGTTTGTAGGATGTTGTGTTGGTACCTGGATCGTCCTAAGGATTGTACAACATCTTCTCAGCTATTTGTATCTTTCACCTCCAGAATGGTACTCTCTCCCATTTAGAAGCGGGGCTTTTCCAAATGGTCGGCCTGCCGTGTTACTTTCACTTACCAGATGCGTGTTAAGCTTCCTGGTCCTATCCATGCCCACTCCATAAGAGGGGTGGCCAGCTCCATGACTTTGTTTTTTTTTAACTCATTATTTTATCACTCGGAGCAAGGTACAAGCAAATTCCCAATTAAAGGACAAGTAAACGAGCACAATTAGGGGGGTAAATCAAATCCCAAATGCTCCTGCCTAGTGATAAAGTAAGGGATGCTTAGTTACCTCACAGTAATCTTTACTTCATTTTCTGTTTTATAAATCTGTCGGAACCCTGCAAACCTCTCCCCGAAATGCAAAACTCCCCGAGCAGCTCCAGTGCCGAGCCGCCGCTCAGCTCACAAAATGGCACTGACATGCCAACATGATAATGTCATCGGAGCGACTCTGCTGCAATTCTTTCATTGGAACCTATGAGCACTGCTTTTAAGTGTAGGATATTGCCACTATACGTACATATAAGCATACATATCGATACTTAGCTTGCATAAGCTAAATATCAATACGTATGCTTATATGTTTATATAAGTAATATTCAACATTTAAAAGCAGTGCTATAAATTTCAGTGAAAGAATTGAGCATAGTCCTCCGATGACATCGCGATTAGCGCGTTGCCATTTTGTGAGGCAGGTAGCGGCTCAGCATCAGACTGCTCGAAGACTTATTTCATTGGGAAGTGTTTGGGGTTCAAGATTATAAAAACAGAAAATAAAAGTAAGATACTGTGAGGTAATAACATCCTTAATTATCACTAGACAGGAGCGTTTGGGATTTGATGTACCCCCTAATTGTACTTGTGTACTTGTCCTTTAAGCACCATACACCAAGCAAGACATATGAGAAGTTTAAGGCACCACTATGGAGTACCATATTCAGTTGTACCTTATAGTGCTGTACTTATATTCTTAGGTCGTAGCTAAGATCTAGGAGTATATATCAACTGCCCCTTAATGAGGACAGAGGCATATAGATGAAGAGACTTAAGATCCAGGCTGCTCCCGTCGCAAACTCCAGATGGAGTTCAGCATGTATCTGCGCATCTCCCATCCCCTTAACACTCTGCCATGTCAAGGGATGAATGAATCAACCTCTTTGGAAATATTAAAAAATCAAGGCCGGCAGTTAATCTCAAATTGTGTGATCTTACCATGCATCTCACACCATCTCCATGGCTTGTTTTTACAGTGTCCGCTACTGACATATGGAGTGCTGCCGCTTGGAGTACTGTTCATACTTTTATTAAACATTACAGTCTGGTCATTGTCCATCATAGACATGCCGGATTTGGAATACTGTTCATACATTTATTAAACATTACGGTCTGGACATCGTCTATCATAGACATGCCAGATTTGGCCTTCCTGCCCTGGAAGGCCTCATTACTCAAGGTTCTTAGATCCTTCCTTCCTTCCTCCCTCAGTGCTTTAGTACTGCTTGAGAATGGTTCCATGATGTGGCACAATGGAGGGAAATATCCTCGAAGAAGATAGAATAGTTACTTTTCTTAACAGTAGATCTTCCAGAGAATCTCCTCCATTGAGCCCCAGCTTTTCCTTCCTCTTCCCCACCCCCACATCCTTTTCGTGTGACGGGTGGTTATCCTGCCGCCTCTCATATGCTGTCTTTCCTTTTATGCCTGAATTCAGTATGTTTTCTCCAGTTTCTATATCCTGTCCTGTGTACCTGGTTTGGTCCTGGTTACATCAGTTCTATCTGGTCCAGTGATCCTCCAGGCTTGTCTCCGGTAGGGAACTGGGGCATGATGGGGCCACTTGCATTATATAGGTGATTATGAGACATTTCCTTATTAGCGTGCCCCACACTAGCAACATTTTCCAGATGGTCCTGATGCAGACAGCTTACAGTTCCATTATGTGGCTCAATGGAAGAGATTCCCTGGAAGATTTACTGTTGCGTAAGTCACTGTTCTTTGCTTAAGCAGTAAGACATGACAGGGTGAGCATTATTGTAAGATAATGACACGCCTTGGGAAGTGAGGTAAGACACTTGGAGTGCTGTATTATTTTTTTTAATTCATGTTTCTTGAGCAACATGGGTTAATTATTTATATCACTGCACAAACTTCTTGGATGCAACCAAATGTAGAAAAAGAAGTTTATGGAGTGCTGTATTGTGATTATAAAATGGTTCTTCTGATTTTTATTTTAAAACCTGAGTACTGACACTCAGAAAGTTAATTATGGTATTTCTAACCTGTGCTGTTGTACTGGAATAACGCATGGTTATGTGATTACATCTAACCATTCACAGACCATGATTTCATTTACCATTTTGTAAAATACAGTTGTAACATACAAAATAAAATAAGCACACATTGCATTGTCTTTGTAAAGGCGATGGGCAACTGGTAATTTGCTAAGATATACTTCCAATAGTGTTTGGAATGGCTGTGGATTTTTCTGGGGAAGATTGGAAAATATGATTTGCTAGACACGTTTAACTTCGGTTTCACTTTCTCTATATTGTTCTCCCCAATACCTTTTAACTCCTAAACTTATCAGTGTGTGACAAATGCCACCAGATGGTGTGACAAATATAAAATGCACACCTGAATTTGTATACGCAGTGAGTCTGTGACCCTTGTTTTGTAGCTATACAAGTGAAAATGATTGATTTTGACCAAAACATAACTTGTACCATATGTATGTGTGTGTACTGGAAAGGGAAATCATAGAATCACAGAAGCTTGACAGCAGAAAAGGACCCTTCTGGCCCATCTAGTCTGCCCATCCTTCCCCTTTCACATACCCCCTGCACTCCCCCAGTACTCAGCCCCATATGCCTGTCCCGTGCCCTCTTAAATTCTTCCACCGTTCTAGCCCCCCACCACTCCATCTGATGGTCTGTTCCAGGGCTCCACCACCCTCTCTGTGAAGAAGTGCCCTCTCAAATTTCCCCTGCATCTATTTCCTTGCAATCTGAGGCTGTGCCCTCTAGTTCTGGCTCCCTCCTTCCTCTTTAGCAGACCCCCTTCTTCTACTTTATTGAGCCCCTTTACATATTTAAAGGTTTCAGTCATGTTCCCCCTTTCCCTTCTTGTTTCCAGCATGTATAGATTCAGCTCCTTACACCTTTGCTCATATGTCTTCCCCTGCATACCCTGCACCTTCTTTGCTGCCCTTCTCTGAACCCTCTCCAGTGCATCTATATCCTTGCGGACGTGTGGTCTCCAGAACTGAACCCCGTACTCCAGCTGCGGCCTCACCGTAGCTGTATAGAGGCATGACCACCTCTCTCCTTCTGCTATCCTCGAGCATTTATAGGTCCTTCCTCATGTCCTCCATCCCCTTCGGGATGTCCACCCTGTTGCAGATTTTTGTATCGTTGGCAAATAGGCACACCCTCCCTCTCAAACCCTCCGCAATGTCGCTGATGTAGATGTTGAAGAGGAGTGGACCCAAAATTGACCCCTGTAGCACCCCACTCCTTACCCCTGCCATCTGAGTGCACCCCATTTAGTACCACCGTCTGAGTTCTCCCTGCTAGCCATGCCTCCACCCAGCCTGCTATTTTCCTTCCTAACCCCATGCTTTCCATCTTGCTTACCAACCTCCTGTGGGGAATGGTGTAGAAGGCCTTGCTGAAGTCCAGATATACCACATCCACCGCCCCTCCTTAGTCTATTATCTGAGTCACCCAATCAAAGAACTCAATTAGGTTGGTCTGGCACAATTTCCACTTGGTGAAGCCATGCTGCTGCTGTCCTGCAAGCCACACTCCTCAATTACCTTCCCCACCACAGACGTGAGGCTGACTGGGCGGTAGTTCTCCTTCAGCTCCCTGCTACCTCCCTTGTGCAAGGGCACCACATCCACCACCCTCCAGTCCTCTAGCACCCTCCCCCGTATCCAGGGAAAGGTTGAAGAGCCTTGTCAAGGGAGCGGCAGCTCTTTTCTCAATTCCCTGATCACTCTGGGGTGTAACCTATCAGGCCCCATTGCCTTGTCCACCCTTAGTCTATCTAGCCCTGTCCATACCTTATCCACAGTGAACGGGCTCTGAGCCACCCATTTGTCCTCCTTCCCCTTAGACTTTAGCACCAGACCCCTGCCTTCCTCTTCCTCCTCCGTGAATACCGAGCTAAAGTACTTATTTAATGCCTCTACCTTTACGTAGTCCTGCTCCAAGCTTATCCCTCCTTCCCTCCTCAGTCTAGCAATCCCTTGCTCTTCTCCTCTCCCTCACATATCTGAAAAATATTGTATCCCCCCCTCTTGTCCTTTTTGGCTATTTTCTCCTCAGTTGCTGCTTTTGCCCTTCTGATCTCCCTCCCTGCCAAACTCTTCTTCTCCCTGTACTCCTCTCCATCTTCCTCTCTGAGTGTCCTCTTAAATTTTCTGTAAGCCCTCCTCATTTCCCTGGCTGTCCCTACCACTTCCCTAGTGAACCAGAGTGGTCTCCTGCCCCTATTGCTCTTCCTGACCTTTTTTATGCACATTTCCGCTGCTTCCTGAACCCCCCCCCGTTAGCTTCCCATAATTCTCCACTATATTCATCGTACCTTCTATTTTTTCCTTAACTGTTTTTCTCATCTTATCAAAGTCGGTGTGTCTGAAGTCCTTGACTGTCGTACTGGTTTTACTGGTCTCCCTTCCTGACCCTGAACCGTACCATGCTGTGGTCGCTGGTGCCCAAGGCTTCTCCGACCCTCACGCTCTCCACGCTCTCCCTGTTAGTCAGGACTACGTCCAACAAGTTGCTTCCCATTGTTGGCTCCCTGACCAGCTGTTGAAGGAATACCCCCTGCAGCTCATCTAATACCTCTGTTCCTTGCCGATGCTACGTCTGGGATTTCCCAGTTAACATCTGGGAGGTTCAGGTCGCCCACCAGTAGCGGTTCTCCTTTCTGGGCCAGCATCATGATTGCCTGAGTTAGCTGTCTCTCATCCTCTCCTTGTGCAGGTGGCCTGTATGTCACCCCCAGCTGCAGGGATTCATCTGTCTTCCTACCTAGTGTTACCCACAGCAGCTCAGTCTCCCTTCCTCCTCCTACCCTTCAGTTACACTAATGCCTTCTGTAACATATAAGGCAACCCCCGCCCTCCCTGTCCCTTCTGAACAGTCTGTAACCTGGAATGGTTGTTTCCCAGGTGTGATGCTCTGTCCCACGTCTCACTTATTACAACCTATATCTAGTCCCTCGTCCCTCATGATGGCCTCCAGGTCCACCGTCTTATTCATAAACTCCTGGCATTTGCTGCTAATCCCTTCCACCAGCCTCCCCTCTTTGTTACCCTCTTCACCCTTCTCTCTCTTGCCCAACAGTGTAGTCCTATCCTGAGCAGGGGCTGGTAGCATCCAAACTTTCTTCCTTGTGGAGCAGATCCCCCAATCCTAGTTTAAACTGTAGGTATCCACTAGTAAAGGGAAACTGTTTAACCAAGAAAGGCGCACTGAGCTGGAGCTTGTTTCCAGATGCAACCAGGGAGCACAAGGAAGTTGACTTGCTCAGTCACACAGCATGCAAGTGGGGGCTGATGGGATTCAAACCCAGGTCTCCAAGTTTGCAGCTCAGTGCCCTTAACTACAACGCTATATTGCCTCCATTTATTAAAGAGAGCAAATAAAGTTTAAACCTTTATTTACAATACTTTCGAAAACTTACATCTTTTGTGACATGAAGTTACTCATTTTAGTGACCATAACCAGTGCACTCGTTCATACTCCCATGTATACTGCAAACATTACCAGCCTAGAATCAGTATTTACATGTAGAAAGTACACCATGACCAATAAATGCATACCAGTGAAATTAATATTTCTACAATATAGGCAAGAGTCAAACCTTAAGAATCTGTGATTTACGTCACAGAAGCATTCTAAATGAAGGTTAATATTTTATCTTGGTGTATTTTAAGTATTTAGTTTCACAGGGAAAATGCATTGAGATAAAATCTGGCTATGTGTGCTGGAAACAAAAGTACATAATATAAGCAAGCGAGTCGGTACAACTACAATAAAGTCACCAGTGGACTAGTGAAATTGGAATGTAAAATTGTAATAGAGTGAGACAATGGGAGAAAAGAGGCAGTGACAGTCGGCCTGCCAGCACATCGGTTTGCTTTCTGCTAGAGAAGCCGACTACTCGGGTTTGGGAACAGACCTGGGAGTTGGAAGGCCAGCCGGGGGAGAAGGATCGAGCATCCTAGGGACTGCTGTCCTTCTCCGGGCAGAGGAAGGGGATGAGTGTCTGGTGCATCACGGACCCTTAGCGGAGGCTGGGGTTACCGCCACGACCTGTGCCATTATGTTCGGGGGGCAGACGTTGGACGTCATTTCATGTCACCCCCCCCCCCAAAAGGATCAAGCCTTTGAAAAAGCCAGCCCACCAGCATGACAGCCCGCTCCGCTGTCCACTTCCTCCGACATCCGCCAGGGGGTCCTGCTCCCGTGGCCCCGACCCTGGGGGTAAGCAAGGGCTTTGCCCACAGTGTCCATTGGAGCCGGAGCCCCACCCCTGGCGGCTCTGCCCTGGGTAAGCAAGTCTGGGCATGGGGGTGGCAACCGGGGAGGGTCCAAGCTCCAAAAAAAGGGGTAACGGGAACAAAAAGAAAAGGAAAAAAGAGGCAGTGACATTTACTGATGTTGTTTAGGACTCTATAGAACAGTTTCACAGCCATTTACTCCAATGTCACTCGCTACTGTTGATAAGGACCTTATTTTTGCTTAATAGGAACGGCTTACACCTGATCAGGTGTGTGATGAGAGGCTGTTAGTGACTATTTTAGGACAGATTTAAGGGGCACTCCCATCTTCCCAGAAGAAAAACAGTGGGACCTATAGGTTCTGATTTACAAATCCACAAGCGCAGAGAAAGGGCTTTCCTCAGCTGATCAGTACCAGTACTTTAAGAGTGATTATGCACTGAATAAATACTTCAAAGATACTTTATGCATAAAGGCATGTAGGTGTCCCCTGCGGCTTAGCCTGTCGTGCGAATTGTCAGAGAGCTGGTCACATGAAACTCTGAATGAAGTAGTTGCTTTTAATGGCTGGCAGGGGGTCACAGGATCAACTACATAAACAGGATTCCCCACACTTTGGACTCTTGTATGCACTGTGCATGTGTATAAGTGGTTTCTAGTAAAATACAGAGCACTGGTATCAAAATGGGTAGAAGTACAAAAAGGAATGGTGGTAAAAGACCATTTTGGAGGATTTTATTAACAAAAATTAGGGTGATGGTAGAAAATGTAGAGAGGTGGTAGAAAAATATAGAGTGGTGGTCTACCACGCTAAAATAAAGAATGGGGAACACTGATATAAGAAAGAAATATTCCAGGCTAGTAAGTTGTTTAAAAATGACGCTTCTTTCGGTGGGAGAGCCATTTTCCTGCTCACAAGCACTCCTGCAAGCTCTCTCTCTCACGAGGTGGCAAATTTGTTAAAAATCATAAATCAAAGACATTTTTACCTGAAACTAACTTTACAACTCGACAGACCAAGTTGTACTGAAGCATCAGATACCACATTTGCAACGGGGCGACCAAAAGGACAACAGCAGGGACCTACCAAAGATCTTCTACCGCAGGGGTTCTCAAATGGTGAGGCCAGCCTCCCTGGGGAGGCCCCAACCTGTTCCAGGGGAGGCTCAAGCAAGTCTGAAAAAGTACTGAATTTAAATTTTGAGTTTTATATATTTTGTTTGAAAGGATGAAGCAAACTGAAAGAGGATAATAGTAGGTGAAATGTATGTATTTATTTACAAATCATTGACAAGAGAAGGTGAAGGAGTCAAGGCTTATTTCAGGTGAACCCGGTGAAGGGTTGGGAGTGAATGCAATTCAAAAGGTAACTGCAAAGCAGTCAAACAATACAAAATGAACAATAGTGCAAACAAATATGAAGAATAAATTAATAATGAGTGGTGGTAATTGATCATTTTGTAGAGTGATGGCAGAACAGCCCAGATACAAGGGTTGAGCACAGAAGTGCTAAGAGCAATAGTAGGAAGGAGCAAAGAAATCCCTAAGAAGTTGCATAAGGGCAGGGAAAGAAGGTGTGGCAAGGTATGTAGGAAAGTTATTCCAGATAGAGAGGAAACAAAGAAAGTAGTCTGACCCCATGAAGGTACTGCAACAAGGGGTAACAACGGTTCAAGAATCAAAATAGTGGAGCAAGTAGGCTGGCCTGTGTGTATGTGTGTGTGTGTGTGGGGTGACAGTAAGCTGAATAACATTTATTTTGTTTTGTTAGTCAGATAACACCTTTGAGCACAGGTGCTCTTTTTCAAAGGTTCCACATCAGTAAAAGACAAAGAATTGAATGAGAGCCAAGTACTCAAAGGTGTTTATTCATGGTGTAGTGTGCAAAGTACAGTATGTTAATTTTCTTTGGGGAGGCCCAAGATTATTTTAGTTTTTGGGGAGGCTCAGAATCTTTTCTATGGATTTGGGGAGGCTCACTGTGACAAAGTCTAAGAACTGTTGTTCTACCGCATCTAAACAAGGCCGCAGGTCCATCAAGTGGTAGTGGAGCTAGCAGTGCGACGAAGGCGGAACTGTCCTGGTAAACTATGCTGAATCCATGTGGGCATTGGACTCAAACATTGAAAATACCCTACAAAACCTAGAACAGTATGACGCTGCTATACGGGGTCCATAGCTGAAATGGACAAAAGATGTTGACCACTTTAGCAACAGTTGCCTCCCTAACCAAAGAGAATGGCCAACTTTGAGGACCTATGGAGGCCCTTGAAAATGAAATTCGGACCGGAAACATACTAATTGTTGGGGTCCCTGAAGGTGTTGAGGGAATGTCCTTACTGCCCTTTTTGCAGGACTGGCTCAAAAGAATGCTGCAACTAGATGAGGGTTTTCCTTGGACCTTAATTAAAGCCTGCAGGGTAAACCCGAGGGTCCGTCCTGTAGACACTAACCAGCCACGCACTACACTACTGAAGTCCAGAGGATCGGAGATTCAAAACGTGGTGATCCAAGCAGCAAGAGCAGCATACTCCTTAGTGCTCAAGGGTGCGGATGTAAAGCTGTACCCTGACCTCTCATATTGGACCCATGCCAAACGGAGGGGTTTTAATGCCGTTAGACTCTGACTTCGTGGCTTGGGTATCATCCACTCTTTCTTGCTACCTGCATGCCTTAGAGTGGTATATGAAGGAAAGTCATGGCAGTTTACGAGCCCTCAGGATGCTGCCCATTGTCTGGAGAAGGTTGAGCAAGAGTTTGCAGCATGCCGTGTACTGCACCCTCTGAACACCAGAGTTCAGATTCGAAGATACATGAAGTGTGAGTAACGATCACCTGGGGATTCAGGTCTGGACTGTAAAGCAGGAAACATTCTGTCTTTGTTAGGGAGGATATTCAGCTGTGTTTGTCTCCCTAATATTGTTTAATATTGTCTAGTGGGCTGGGCTGGAGGGATTGCATAGTCAAATGTGTTAGAATATTGGTGGCAGCCATGCCACGCGGTTGTCACAGGAATCCTGCCATTTTTTAGAGACCCTCCAAGCTTTACTCTACATGAGGGAGTACTGTGATGGTTAGCACCATCATTTTTTGAAATGTCTGATCTGTATCACTTGTAGTACGACTTCTCATGCAGTTGAAGGGATTTGTCATTCCTGTTAAACCGTAGTTTATTCTGGTAGAACTGTTTAAATAAATATGCATTATTTTATTTATTTAATTTATTTCTTATTCGGAAAGTGCCTTTGAGTCAAAGACTCATTTACAAAGGCTCCACGTCACATTTAGTTGGACAATACAACAGTATAACATAATTCAGGCAGACTTGTTACAGCGAGTAATGTAACTGGCTAATAGTCATACCTTGAGGAGAAATAGTTAGACTAGATTAAGTCAGTTTAGAAAGAAAGGCTCAGAGAGAGAGCAGGGTAGGTGGAGGCAAGAGAGTGGGGGAAGGAGGAGGGGTGCAGGCCAGGGCCGTCGTCAGGGAGGGGCATGGAGGTTAGTGACAGACATTACATTTGCTGCTCCTTGTGGGAAGGGTGTTAAGTAACGGAGTCATAATATTTTATGTATTCTCCCTAGTCATGCACCAGTTTAATCAGCAGTCTTAAGGAATGTGTTTATCACCTCATTTGTATTCTCGCCAATGGACATACCTTGTGCCACTGAAAGGATGGCAATTATTGGCAAACCTTGGGACTTGAACAACAGGGCTGTTAGCTCAGGACTCCCCTTTTCTGTACAAGAGTACATGGGGTGTAATTAATAGATATCAGATATGTGATGATGTAATGTCTTAACCATTCTATGCCATGTATGAGGTTCTGTGGATGTTAATTGTCTGCTTATACAGAAAATTAATAGGCATAAAAAAATACTTTTGCAATTTGTAAATCGGATATGTAGGTCCCGCTGTTTTTGTTCTGGGGAGTTGAGAGTGTTCCTTTGAGTTACCTCACTTCACTCACTTACAATGTACAATGGCTTGCCTGACTAGTATGTAGAAGCACTCTGGTTTCTGTGGTGCAAAAGCAGCCACAGACACTTACCAAATGGTGATAAGTCGCTCTCTGAGCCTCTTGAGGAGCTGCTTCAGTCTTAAGAATGCAGTGCAGAGCAAACGGTGTAAGCAGCTGTGTGGACAGGCTACTCTGTTCACTTTGACATGTGCAAGGACACTCCCAGCATCCTCCGGTGCCTCCCAGTACTCTAGACTCCTCTCTGCCGTGTATTGCATTGATGCTGAGAGGGGCCATGTGAAAATGAAGGCTGTTGCCGTAGGAGGTCGGGGCAGCGCCAACATGCAATGCAGCAGAAAAGTGGCTATGTAAACAGGGCTGCAGAGGCACTTTGGGGCTTGAAAGCATCCCTGGCTATAGTCCCCAATGCGTTGAGTATTTCAAAGAGCCATGCGGGCTGCAACTCGAAACTGAATGCAAGCCAAATAGTGTCCTCCATATACAGTCTTGTAAAAGTCACTTACACCTTATGGGGTAAACTGCTACTCTTTCTGGAGAGATGGCAGCCTGGGAACACTTCGATTTGTCCTGGTCATTTAGCTCCACGACAACTCACCCCAGACTATTAGCTCTGGTGTCAGTTGTCTCCCACGTCAGTTCGTCTCCAGACAATTCACTCCCACTACATATGGCCGAGTGGCACTGAGAGTTGAGGTGCTGGATGCCACACCTCGCGCCATGCTGATGACCCGGGTTTTGGGAATGGACCTGGACTGTCGGTGGTTGGCAGGGGAGGGAGAGGATTGAGCATCCAGAGGACTGCACTCCTCTCCCAGGGTGGGTTGATGGGGACTCTCTGTGCAGTATCTGCCTCTGATAGAAACCGGGGGTGGCACAGGCGTCTGGACATAGAAGGGGGCGGAATGACAGCAGGCTCCAGCAACAAGAGGCACAGAGGTATAGCCGCGCAGGAGCCACTGCATGCGGTGTCCCAAGGGGGAAACTAAAGCAGGAAAAAAACCCTACCTTGGCGGTAGGCGACAGTGAGATTGGTGGCTGGCCCCATGCCCAGTGCTGGGCTCTACCGACCCGTGCTCCCTGTCTCCCTCCTCCTCCCCAGTTGTTCCACTTAATTCTAGATGGAGAGCCGGGAGGAGGTGGTGCCCCGCCCAGGGGTGTCATGCAGCCGAGTGAGGTTGGAAGGGAGAGGGCCCGAACCGGTGAGTGCATGAGTCTGAGGCTTCAGGCGGGCAGCAGAGCCATAAATCCACACCTGAGAGTCTGTCGAAGGTAGGAGATAAGTAAAATTGACCAAAAAAACCCAAAAACAATTACAGTACGATTTACACTTCTGCTACCCTAGAGTACATTGCCTCATCTGGTGGACAAATTGTGCCAACCTGGAGTTTATTTTGTAATATTTATGCTGGACAAATTGTCTGGGGATGAGTCGATGTGGAGCTGATTGACGCTGAAGCTGATAGTTCAGGGCAGTTGTCAGGGAGCGAAATGACGGGGATGAATTGTGACATAGCCTGTCAATCCTGGGCCCTATATTATGTCTGTGAATCTGTTTTTGTTTCATGATTGATTGATTGATTTATTTCAAATTCGGATTAATACCTTTGAGCTGGGGGCTCGTTTACAAAGGCTCCAAGTCAACAAGGAATACAAGACATTTACAGGTGATGAAACATTGCAGAACAGAAAGACATCAACTAACAAGTAGTATTAGTGTGCAGTTACAACATTAAGCAGGGTACAAGAAGTAAGGAGAAACAGGACCACACTTCCAGAGAAACATATTAATGCAGCACTAATTAAGTGCAGTACAGTGTTTAACAATCATGTTACAGTTCAGACGGGGTGCTCCCAGTCTGCAGAAATGCATGTTTAGCAGCCAAGGTGAGGCTTTGTCAAGGGAGGTAGTAGGTGGTGGGGGGAAGTGGGCAGTTGTGGAACAGGAGGTGGGAGTGTGAGAGGTAGCATTTGGCGTTGTGAGAACTGCTTTCAAAGGCCATGGGTTAACAGAAACACTGGCAGTCAGATTTGCTGGCAAGAAGAGATCGAAGCCCATTTTTAAAGTAGCCAAGTCTGGGGGAGTTGGCAAGGTCTGCAGGCAGATCATTGAACCATTTAGACCCACAGTAGGAGAGGGATCTTTGGCCAAGGGTGGTTCGTTTGAAGGGAACAGTTAGAACAGTCCTGGAGTCACTCCTTGTGCATTTAGATGGTTGTGCAGACTCAAAGAGGGCTGAGGTAGCCGTAGGCATGGACCCCATCAGGGACTTTTTCGCAAGGAGGCAGGCCTGGTATTGGAGTCTGTGGTGGAGTGGGAGCCAGCCAGTTTCCTTGTATAGGTCACAAGAGTGAGTAATTTTGTGTCCTCCCAGGACCAGGCGGCAGGCCTCGTTGAAGATGTTGTTTTTTTTTTTTTTTTATTATTTAGTTGTTTAACCAGGTATAGCACACTAAGCTGAAAGCTTTTTTACAGGAGCGATCGTTGAAGATGGTTTTGACCCTTTTAAGCGCTGTGTCTGTGCCTGCCCCATATATGACAAGACCATAATCCACAGATGAGAGAACTGAACTGCACGTAACAAGTTTCAGGGCAGCTGGTGTCATTGAGGTGCGATGTCTGTACAGGATGCCAAGCTTCATGTTGGTGGACTTTACCAGTTGCTCAGCATGGGCAGTGAAGGTGAGGGTGTCATCAGGGTGAATCCCTAAGTACTTGAATGTATTGACTTGGTCTAGTACTTCTCCTTCGCTACTAAGTATATGCAGTGAGGACCCTCGAGTCTTGCTCTGTGGGGTGCTGAAGAGCATGCTCTGTCTTTTTGTAGTTGAGTAGCAGTTTATTTCTGGTGAACCAGGATTCCAATGCACGAAAATTGTGCTGAAGTTTAGAGCTAATTGATCCCAGGCCTTTCCCTGGGACGGAGATAACGGCATCATCTGCATAGAGTACGGAGTGTGCAGGACAGGTAGAAGGCATGTCATTTATGAAGAGGCTGAGTAAGAGAGGACCGAGGATAGAACCTTGCGGGACCCCTAGGTTTACTTCCCTGGGCTCAGAGATTATATTGCCAATGATTGATGTTTGAATTGTGTAATTAATTTAGTCCCAAAACCGCTGAGATAGCACAGAACTGATTTGTGCTCCTTTCCCAGGGTGGGTGGGTGGGTGGGGGACAATGGGGTTTCTTCCTTGTTCCCATCCACGGTCGCAAAAAAGAGGGCTGTTTTTGCAGAACTGATCTCATGTCCCATGGATTTATAATTTGAACCTCTGTCTTTACGGCCGGGTTTGGACTGCATCTAACTGCTCTGTGACTTATGTAGCTTGTTTTCCTGTATGCTTCATTATAACCAAACATCTGCTGCATCATCCTATTCTCACTTTATATATATTGAAAATTAAAGCCTTAATAAAACTTTAAATTAAAAAAACGGAATGTGAGCTGAGCTAAAATGATTGAATGAATTAAATACTCGAACGTTTGTTTTTAAATGAACTATTTCTGGTAAAATGAAGTACAAAGTAAACTGCAAAGCAAATTAGTGTTTCTGCAAATCAAACCAATGGGGCTTAGTTAAGGAACTGCCACTTAATAGGGACAAACTGGGGTACACCTAGCCACCCCTCTTAAGAGGCTTCAACTGTGCTAGCGTTCGTTTATAGTCAGGAACAGCATTGGTTGTTGTTGAGATTTTCGTACTTTGATTCCTTTTGATCAGCATTCACTAAAAAGAGCACCAACGGCTCCACTTGATTCAGCATGTCAGTTTGCATCTGTGCCCCGGAGGCTGAAAGTAGTCAGACTTGCCAAGCCCTCCTTGCCCCATCAGCAAAAACTACATAACCCAAAATTTTTATGGCTGCATTACACAGTTATGCAAGGCCATACAGCTAGCAATAGGAGTGATAAAAGCGGAAATATACCTGTTGCCATTCTACGTTGTACCTCAGAGTACACTTAAAGTGGCCTCACAATACAGAAATAGTACCTAAGGTATCTCTACAGTACTTGTAACAGGCTGAAAGAAACTCAGCTCAGAAGTTTAATCCTAAATGCTCTACCCTCCTCTTAGGCACCACTGTTCTAAATGCCAGACTCTGAGTGTGGTGAAAGTGTGCACACTCGCTATGTGGTGCCACCGTGACCTGCCGCCTTATGCCAGTGAATCAACCTTCAAAGCAGCAGTGTTTTAGTCATCCTATTTTTTTTAATAATGTAGTTCTAATGAAAACTTCAACATACCAGTTTTCCTTTTAATTTTCAAAATTCTTGAACTGAGACATGACTTTAAAGTTTTTTAAAGCTCTTATTCCTTAACAGTGACAAGCTTAACCATCTTGCTGTGGTGTGGTGCTGTTTACCATCAGAAACATGCTAGCTGGCCCAGCAGTTGACTGGAGTTGGGTAGTGAGCTAGGGGTCACCACATTGGGAGGCAGGCTTGGCCGAGGCAGCTGCACCTCAGTATGGCATTGCAGTAGGGGTGAAAAGACTTTGGGCACCAGTGCCGCAGTGGCGCCTGTGGTGGGTAAAGGGAATTTACTCCCTCTGCAGGATGTTGCTGCCTGCGGCCAAGGCCAACAGAAGTTATGTCCATGCCTGTGGTGGCGGGAGGAGCTGGTGAGAAGCAGGATGGCGCTTGACATAATCATCTCTGTCCAGGTCCTCTACTAATGCAAATGGACGTTGTCAATGTGATGCATTACAGCAACAAACAAAGGGGCACTCACTCCTGTCCCCTGTGCAGGAAACCAATGAGGGTGTGGCACTGTGCTCTCTCACACATTTAGCTCTTGGCCATGCTTCTACCAAGTCACCAAAAAGTCTTGGCAGACAGGTTAAGCAGGTCCTGATCAATGGCTCATGAATGGGAACTGCTGTCCTTTGTGGTAAACTACCTATTTGAAAGATGGGGTCATCCTGAGGCAGATCTTTTTGCGTCCTCGTGCAACACAGAACTGTCGCGCTTCTGCTTCTGTGGAGCACTGTTCTGTAATTTTTTGGCAAAAGACATTGTCCCACTTCTGGAAGGGAAATTCCCATATGCATTTCCCCCATTCCTTTTAATGTAGAAGGTTCTGCTCAAGCTGAGGGTGGAGAGTGCCACTCTCATCCTCATTGCTTTGTACTGGTCTCACCAGATATGGTTTCCACTCCTTCAGCATCTGGCAGTGGAGCTTCCTGTTTCTTTACCTCTGTGCCAAGAACTGTTATCTCAGAGCAACGGATCCCCGATCCATCAGGATATGAAATCCCTACACCTGCATGTATGGCTTCTGAAGACATAGCCATTGCTAGTTTTGGGGTGTCCCCTAAAGTTGCTGATGTCCTGATTGCAGTTAGGACGCCTTTTACCAGACATGCCCTGAAATGGAAGCAATTCACTCTGTGGGCTGCTTACCAGAATATGGACTCTTTTACATTCCCTGTGAATGCTGCACTGGAATACTTGCTCTCCCTAGCATACACTGTTCCTCTCTTAAAGTGCATTTGGAGACACTATCAGCTTCCCATGCCCTTACTGATGGTCGTAAGGTTGCCCCACTAGAAGTGTCCTGTACATTTCTAAGAGGTATTCTTCTTTTCCATAATCCAGTACCATCTTGGAACTTCAATTTCATTCTTGAGAAATTGACACTGGCTCCTTTTGAGCCTGCCACGAGTTGTGGCTTACGTTTCCTGTTATGTTTTAGTTGTAATGACATCTGCTCAAAGGATTTCAGAGCTTTAGGCTCTGTTTGTGCCTCCTTATTTGATTTTTCACACAGTCTCTTTGTGTACAAGCACTAAGTTTCTAATGAAGGTGTTATCTGAATTTATTTGGAATCAAACTATAGACCTTCCTGTGTATTATCCTGAGCACGTCAGCCAGAGTGAGGCACTGCTCCATGCTTTGGATATACATAGAATGCTAAGATACTGTATTGCTTGCGCCAAGGACTGCAGAAAATTCTCTCAGCTTTTTCTTTTGTTCACCTGGGAAAGAAGGCGCTCCTGTGTCTAAAATATGCCTATACAAATGGGTGGCACATTGTATTAACATTCTGTTATAGGAGTTATCGGAAGTACAGTAACAAACTTCTGGTTCTGTTTGGTCACTCCCCAAGGGGTATGCCCACTTCTGTTGCTTATTTCATAAATGTCCCTGCTCTTGACATATGTGATGCAGCCACGTGGAGCACTGTTCATAATTTCAGTAAACATTACAGTCTGGATATTGTCTCTCATAGAAGTGCTAGTTTTGGACTTACTGTACTGCAAGGCCTTCTGTCCTGATTACGTATTGGACTGTGCCATCTTCCCAGTTTACTTTGTACTGCTTGGGAATCCTTCCAAAGGAATGGCCTAATGAAGGAGATACCTCAAAGTTGGAACAGTTGTGTAAGAACTTAACCATAACAGTAGATCTTCTAGAGTCTCCTCTATTAGGCCATGCCGTACCCTCCCTCCTTCCTCCTTTTGCTTTCATTGAGGGTCATATCAGATGCTGTGCCTAAAACCATACTCCGTGCATACTGTCTCCAGCCCCATGCCTCTGCTTGTATGTTTGGTGCTAGTCTCATCTGGTTCCTCACAGCAGGAGGTTCTCCTAGGCTAATCCCCAACAAGGAGCTTAGAAGTGATGGGGCCACCCTCATTTATATACATGTAGATGCTGCCCATCATTCAGAGTGGCCCTTAGGTAGCAAATGTTTCCGAGTGGTCTTGTCGCTGATGGCTCACAGTTCCAAAGGTGTGGCTTAATGGAGGAGATTCTCTCAAAGATCTACTGTTAAGGTAAGTTCTCATGTATCTTTTTTTTTTCTTCTGATGGTTGTGTTTCTCTCAGGCTCCATCTTGGCTGACTGACTGAATCTGTCTAATGCTCTGACATATGAATGGAAATTCCTGGACTCTTGTGGTAGAAGCTCTGTTCCAAGATGGCATCATCCAGAGGTGGACCTTTTTTGCATCCCCACACAGTGTAAAACTGTCACATTTCTGCTCGCTCCAGAGCCTGGGGTTTTTTGACAAGTTTCGTTGCCCCTCTCGGAAAGGGAGATTTCCTTTATGCATTTCCACAGTCCCTCTGATACAGCAGGTATTGGTCAAGCTTTGGACAGAACCAGCCACTCTAATACTGGTGACCCTTTCTGGCCCGACAGATTTGGTTCCCTCTGCTACAGTAACTGGCAACAGAACTTCTGTCCTACTCCCTCTAACAGTGGGACACCTGTGACTGGACCAGGTCTGTCTGAAGCATTTGCATCTCAAATCCCTGTACCTTCATGCATGGCTCCTGAGAACATAGAGCTCTCCCACTTTGGAATCTCTTCTGAAGTGGCTGATATTCTCTTGGCAGCTTGCAAGCCATATACCAGGCACACTCATTCTCTAAAATGGAAACGCTTTTCCATATGGTGTGCCTCCCATTTGATGAGCCTTTATGCTTGTCCAGTGAACACTATTCTGGATGACTGCTTGTCCTTATCGGACACTGGCCTTCAGTACTGTTTGGTAAGGGTGCATTTAGTGGTCATATCAGCCTTTCCTGCCTTGTCGATGGCAAAATAGTAACACAGTGGGTGGTATCCCGCAGATTCCTTAAAGGGTTTCTGCACATTCATCAATGGGTTCTGCCATGGGATCTTAATTTTGTTTTGGAGAAACCTAGCCCATTGCCATATGTGACATGCCTATCCTGGAAAGCACTTTTTTGAGGGCTATTACCTTTGCCTGTACAGACTCTGGTTGTTGAGCCCTCCTTATTTGATTTTTCACCAGGACAGGGTTTCTTTGAAAAACAGTCCTTGATTCTTGCCTAAAGTAGTCTCTGATTTTACATTAAATAAGACCATTCATATTCTAGTTTATTTTCCTTCCCCTTCTAATAAGGGTGAAGCATAACTGCATACATTGGCTGTCCATATAACCTTGCGTTTCTATTTGGATTGTACTAAGGACTGCAGTAAGTCCTCGCAACATGTTTCTTTCACCCCCGGTAAGGAGGGGTCACCTGTTTCTAATCAATGCCTATCCAAATGTTTGGCATCCTGTATTTATTTTTTCCATACTAGAAGCATGGTAAGGAGCTTCCTGGTTCTGTCCGAGGTCATTCCACATGTAGTATGGCCACCTCTGTGGCATGTTTTCATAATGTTTCTGCAGCTGACATATGTGCTGCTGTTACCCGGAATATTGTTCACGCTGTCTCTAAGCACTACAGTCTGGACATTCTCTTGCAGACATGCCAGCTCTAATCTTGCTGTCCTTCAAGGCTTTCTGTCATAAGGGCATAATACATGACTCTGTACTCCGCCCTGGGTACCTTTTGTACTGCTTGGAAATCATTCCAAAAGTAGGGCTCAGTCCTCAAAGAAGATAGCGCAGTTACTTAATGTAACAGTAGATTTTCAAGAGAATCTCCTCCACTGAGCCACCTCTCATCCTCCCTCATTCCCCCTTACTGTTTCTGGATGACACAGTTGCTGGCAGTTTTGTCTCATGTCTTATGTGGTGTAATTTTTTTTTTTTTTTGGGGGGGGGGGTATACGCTTCTTTTTCCAGTCTGTCACCTCTTTTGTGTGCCTGGTTCCGAATCTGGTTTTAAAGGATAACTGCACTGAACCTGTAAGCCATTTTCCCCAGGAGCAGCTGTTTTTAAGTACTGGTTCCAGTTCTGTTACTGTTCATTATATGCTGTCATTTTAGTCAACACATGGAGTGTTTCTGACTGACCCTCTGTTGTTAAGTACCATTTTGGAATTGTATGGTGTACTTTGTCCCTCGCAGCCGCAGAATTCTATAATAGAACATGAACGCATTGTGCCAACAATGGAAGAGCTGAGCAAGGGACATAAACTACATCATACAGTTCTAAAATGGCACTTACAACCTGTGTGTAAATCAAAAACACCCACTAAGGCAACTAAACAGTCTGTAAAGGTGAAACAATAACAGAATTGAAACCAGTACAATGTATTTAAAACTTGACTTTTCCAAGGGAAAATGACATACAGGTTCAGCGGGGTTCGTAAGTCTCCCAGTTCCTGCCAGTTGGATATCCTCCGAACTTGTCTCCAGAGGGGAACTGAGGAGAGGATGGGCCACCCATGTTATGTAGGGGAGGCACCAACGTACGTCAGCATGGGCGGCCCCAGCTAGCAAATGTTTCAGAATGATCCTGTTGCCAATGGCTTACAGTTCCAAAGGTGACTCAGTATAGGAGATTCTCTTGAAGATCTACTGTTATAGTAACTGCACTCTTTTGGTATTAGCAAATGACAGACTTGATCTTTGCCTGACCTGTGCAGTGTGCTCGGTGTCCAGTCTGCCCCAGCGTGGAATTCTGGAGCTTGTGTGCATGCTTCATCTCCCAGATAGCAGCACATTATGCAGTCACTAGGCTGCAACTTTGATGAATGTATATAAAAAACAGTTGTAAAGAAGGTAACTTGTTTAACACACCATAGATCTTTGCTTTTCCGTTACTTTTACTGTCATTTCCACAGTTTTGACCATGACAGTACCATGCTTTTTCTTCAGAATTTACCATGACAGAAGTACAGCCCTGCGCTTCACCAGAGATGCCTAACAACATGTCTGTTTGGACTCCTGCTCTGATTATCTGATCCTGCATCTGCTTTAATTTTTCTGTCTGTTTCTCTCTCTATACTTAATATTCCAGATGTAAGTGCCCATTTTCACTTCTAATGTGTTTCTTATTTCCATTTTTTTACTGCATTCCTACTGTCAGCATCTCATCGTCACACAGTCTTCCTCCAGAGCCGTAGGAAGGCATTTTGGTGCCCTGGGCAAGAAACTTATTTTGCGCCCCCCCCCCCAAGAAAATAGCCGGTGGTCTGGGGCCCGCAAGGCCACCAGAAGCTCTAGGTTGTTTACATACTCTGAAGTGAGTTTTGGGGCTTTTCTTGAAGGAAAACATACTTTGTTATATCGCCCCTACCCTGATTTTAGGGAAAACTTTGCTCCCATAGAATCAGAGATGTGGGAGTCGAAGATGCTGGCTGGCTGTCATCAGAGTGTGCAGTGCAGCTGCAATTGTTGTGACAACTGTCTGACCAACAGTTCCATCGAGAGTGGCTCATGGAGGCATATACAGGCACCTCAGTAGCATAGATGCAGTCCTCGAATGCTGACACATGTACCTCTGAGATGCCCCACCTGCACCACCCATCCTCACATAGGGGATGTATCCCATGAGCCCACCTCCACCAGCCCTGATAGCAGGCTCCAGTACCCCTGTAGTGGAATCACCACCACCCTAACAGAAGGAAAAGCCTCCACCCCCCGACCATCCTTCCTTCAGCTAGACTATCTCCAGCACTCAATGCTGCTTGACCACCCTTCTAGACCATAACCAGACTCCACCCCCCCAACCATCCTATAGTGGCTTGAACACCTCCACAACACCACACTCACCTTAGCTGCCTACCTTCCCTATAGCTGAACCACCACCCTACACCAAGACACGCGCCCATGCACCCGAACAATCCCTGCAACTAGACCAACCACACATACCTCTAAACTGTCCTTGATTTTGCAACAAAATTTGCATTTGCCCATCATAAAGTTTGTTTTTATGGTAGAGAACAGTGGGGTGGGGGTGGGGGTTAAAATCACAAAATAATGTAAAACCTTAAAGTTACAGACTTATTCTTCTTCAGAAAATGCAGATGAACACAAACTTTTTCTATCAGCTTTCTGAGTGAATAGTGTCAATTTATAACAAGTGTCTAAGATTTTGGGTCTTTGTCCCTGATATTTTAAGTCTTGTCCCTGATTCATGAGGCAAGAGGTTGAGAGGTATGCAGCCCCAAGTCTAGCGTCCCTCCAGAGGACCACTCTTTCTGCAGTGGCATCCCCCCCACCAAACAATATTCTGACTGTATCCAATCCCCCCACCGCAAGAACCCCATAGAAAAGCACCCCCTGCATCTGCCTCTATCCCCCCCCCCAAGTTGGGAGAGGGCCAAGGGGCGTAAGATTCACATCACAGAACTGCTGCTATGGTGCTGTCCAGGGTCCCACAGTATAACTTCTGGCATACAAAAAAATGCACTGCTCCTCTGGTCCACTCCTTCCCTCCCTCTCTCTTTCCCCAGCTCAGACTCATATACTCTGTTAGCAACCACGAACATGGCAGGTATTTTTATAGGTAATTTATTAACGCTGCAGAAACTGTCTGATGTCAAGATCCAGAAGCAGTCAACTGACATCCATGATTTAGGTAACATGCTCAGTCCACACAGTGTTATAAATTATTAATAAAACTGTCATGTTCATGGATGCAAGCCAAGCAGACCTAGTGAGTTGGGGAGCTTTCTTCTGCCAGAAGTTTTACTGTGGGACCCTGACAGGCACTGTAGCAGCAGTTCCTCTGTTGTGGATCTCTGCTTCCTGGCCCTCTCCTGACCTGTAAGGGGGCAGTTGCAGGGGTAGCTTGTCTGGCAGGGGGTCCTGCTTGGGATGGATATGGGATACATTATGAGTAGTATCCCCAAGTTGTAGAGTCTAGACGGGCCCTGTGAGAGAGAAAAAAAAAAAGGTCTGACAGGCATTGATAGGGTGTTGAGTTTGAGGACTCTAAGGGTCACATTTAGTTAGCCTTGGTGAGAGACAGTGTAGTGGCCCCATGGTGCAATGAGAAGTGTCATTAGGGGAAAAAATATTCTGCCTAGCCTACACCAGTTTTCAGTATGCCTTAGCACTGCAGCCCCTCTCCTCTGCCCAGTAAATAACCCCTGCACAGCACCCCCCCAGTACAGCACAGCCAGCCCAACTGCTCCAGTCAGCATCCCTGCATCCAGGAGCCCCACTCCAAATCCCCTCATTCCCCTGATTCCCATCAGTTCCCCTCCAAAGCCCAAGCCAATCCACATACATGTAACTGTTAATATGTTATGATCTAAACTGTACAGATCCCCTCACATGGCATCCAAGACAACTAGGTAAGGCCTCATTTTCTAAGCAAGACAGGTGTGGGTGGCGGGGTGAGAATGGAACAAGGACTCTGCTAGGGAGAATCGGAAGGAGAGGACCTGAGGGAAAAAAAAAGACAATGGAATGGGAGTGCAGGAGGGACGCGGGTCAAGAGGAAAGAAAAGAAAATCTAACAACGTGGTTGACAGAAGGGATGGTGTGCCGTGGTCAACACCATGGCAGTCAGGCCAAGGCTGAGGGAACTGCTTCAAAATCTTCACTCTCATCCCAGTCCCAAGTCCAGTGCATGAAGTTCAAGTGAACTACACAGTCGCTGCCCACCTGCCCACTCGCCAGCAGAGCCGACTCCAAGACAGGCCTGCCCAGGCCCACTAATTCAATGGCAAGGAAAGCAGATCTTAACCCCCCAACTTCCTGAGTGAGACTATCAAGCCCCTTCCCCCACCGCGCTCACACCATATAGATCCCATCTCATTATCTCACAATTTGGATTCAGAAATTAATTTGGAATTATTCATTGCTTCGCTGGGTCTGCTCTCTTGTTTGTCTGCAGTGCCATCACTTTTTACTAGACACTCCATCACTAACGAGTGACAATTACCAGTCTTGTCTACATAGACAACAGACGGAGTACTTAGCGTGGTGTGCATTCTGCTTATGCTTACATTACACAAGTGATGAAAAAAAATATAAGACAAGGATTTCTTCTGTCTTCTCTGTCTCTCGTGACTCATCTCTCCCTCTCTGACTCTCTCACTTTTTTTAGTCTCTGTGACTGTCTACTACTCTACCCTAGTACACTCAACAACTTGCTCCACACTCTCCCTGTCTCCAACACAAACCACCTCTCACTCAGTGCCAAATGCTCTGCCTGTACCTTTTATACTAATGGGTGGCACACTGGCCCACTCACAGTTCCTCTTTCTCAGCACAACATGATTATTATTTTCTGCAGTAGACTGTGCAACCATGTGACCCCCCTCCCCACCACTTGCTGGTCCTTGGTCCACAGATGCACCCCTGCTGACAGTCATTTGTAATTACAGAACCCAAATTAAAAATAAAAAGATTTAAAGCAGCAGCGCAAGTGAATTAGAACATGAGCTTCAGTGGAAAAATGCGCCACTTGGAGGCTTGCGCCTGGGGTGGGAGCACCACCCACCCCACCCTTCCTACGGTACTGTCTTCCTCCCCAACTCAACTTCGATCTCCACAAACCTTTCTTATCTTTTCTATTTTTTGTGCTTCTACTTCCTTTCCTTCACTATGTCAATTCCTAATCTTTAGCTGCATTCATCTCCCTAGTATTTTGACACGCTGTTTTACCAAGAGGCTCTTTATGTGGCAAAACTAACTTACTATAAACCAGACTATTTTAATTTCATATTAGCGTCTTGGTTTGAGTGGCATTTTTAGAAAGACTCAGATTAGTATGTATTAATTTTTAATGCTGAAGTAACAGTAATTAATATATTCTTGTACAATTTATTATGTGAAGGTATCCTATCAATTTACCTGAGCAACTTGGTTCTGGTTCCCTTTTTTCTTTGCTTACCACCAAAAGTCACATATGTTAGCGTCATAAAGTGATGGTATTTATTGTGCATGTATCAATGTGTCTACAAATTTAAGTGCAGCATTTAAATGATGGGTGTTCCTGATGCACGCTAGCCTCTCCCCCAATGAAGACCCGGATAGGGTTGAAGTGCCAAAGCTTTGGGTCCTAGACGGACTGTTTTCCACTTGGTACCACACTAATAAATAAGCTGAAACATACCTGATGCCTTGGATTCTTAATTTTCTGGGTTCTAAAAGTGCAGCGCTCTGTTTCTCATTATTGATGGGGCATGTTGGCCAGAACACAGGGAAAATCCTCTACTGTTATGATAAGCGACATGGGATCTTAAACTTGCACCTGGACAGCCACTGCAGATTGGTAGAAGTGACGCTGGTTCAATGCCTCATCTGAAAATGACACCTCAACGGTGTAGTATCCCCTAGTTCTGCAGTAGCATAAGTTTTGAGTACTATCCCAAGATCATGGTGAGGAACTAGAACCTATGACACACTGATCTTCCAGAGTAACTGGGTTCACTTCTTTCAGGAAAGACAGGTCCGGAAGAAAGGGTGGTGGCAGCCTGTTCTTTGTGTCAAAGAAATTCTCCATTATAGAATTTAGCCCCAATGTAAAATTTAACAAGCTCGATTCCCTTTCTGTTCACCTTCTACTACGGAAGAACAAAACACTCACCATCACCACAGTCCATCTCTCCCCCACCCGATCTTGAATCCCTGCAAGCCATTAAGAATTCTCTCCTTCAGCAGGGAATGGATTCTGCTCTGGGATTTCAGTATCAACTAGACCTCCAGTCAATCCAATACTGCCAAATCCGTCCTCTCGAGCCTAGTGTTACATCAACTGATCACCATCCAACAAGACAAACTATAAAACTGGCTCCCAGTCAGTAGCGACTGGATCACTATGTCCAACCCTTCCAGAATTTCTGAAACCGGAACCCTACCAGATTACATAAGTGACCACTCTGCCACTTTTTGCTACTGGACTGCAAAATCCCCCAAACCCCCTACCTTACGTTTACTCGAGACGTTTAAGCAATGTGCTTGAGGACATTACCCAAGCGTTTCACCAGGTTGACTTGTTATTCACCTCAACCATGGACAACATCGATGTTTCATAGATTGTTTCTCAGCCATTTTCAGTGGGGTATGCAACAAATTTGCCCCCCTCAAAAAGATCAGGATACGGGGTCACATTTGTGAATGGGTCACCTCTGACATCCTCAGATTAATGAGGCAGAGAGATGGGACCTGGACCAAACACAGGAAGCGTAAGGACCCTGCCCAATTAACACTGTACAAAGCTCTGCACAACAAGTGCAGCATGACTGTTGGGTCAGCCAAGGTCAGTGTTCTCCACAGCAAACAGATTGGAGGGGAAAACTAATCCCAGACAACTCTGGGGTACCATAAATAAACTCCTCGGCAGGGTCAGGAAAGGCAAGGCAAATTTATTTCTAAGGCACCCAATCCCAGAGGCTCTGGGCGACGTACACAATGATTAAAACAAAGAATACAGAATACAAAGAGAACATTTGTGCAGTAACAGCATATTTAAAACAACATTCTTAAAAGCATAAATATAAAGTATACGATAGCTGAGGATAGGGTGGGGGGGGGGCAGATGGTTTAATCCCCAAAAGCCTGGCAGAAAAGGTTGGACATAAGCCTCTGCTTAAAAACACCAATTGAAGGGGCCTCCTGGACTGCAGCTAGAAGTGTGTTCCATAGGGTCGGCTCAGAGACACTAAAAGCTTGGTCACCAGAGGTCTTAAGCCAAACCCTAGGAACATCCAGGAGGCCCCTCGAAACGGAGCAGAGGGAGCGGGCAGAGGTCACAGGCAACAGGAGCTCAGACAGATAGCCAGGACCCAGCCTGTATAGGGCCTTATAGGTGAGCAAGCCCACCTTGAAAAGGACCCTCCACCTGACCGGCAGCCAGTGTAGAGCACGCAGGACTGGGGTCACCTGGCACGACCGAGATAGTCCTGCCAGTAACCGGGCCACCGCATTCTGCACCAGCTGCAGCCTGCGGAGGGTCCCTCCCATGACCCGTAAGTAAAGAAATTTACAGTTGTAGAGTCTGGAGGTCACAAAGGCATGTACTAGGGTCAGCAGATCTTTGAGCGGAACTAGGGGCTTCATCCTGGCGATGTTCCGTAAGTGGTAAAAACCACTCTCTACAATAGACGGCACCTGATCTTCGAAGGTCAGTCTGCTGTCCAGCATCACACCTAGACTTTGCACCCTCAGGGAAGCAACCAACGGAGCAAACCCTAGAAAAAGCCCAGTGTCCGCTCCAGGTAGCAACCCATCACTCCCGCGACCCGGCTCGACCACCAGCACCTCCTTTGTCCAGGTTGAGTCGCAGCCAGCTGGAAGCCATCCAGTCATTGATTTTAGCAGACAGATGTTAAGCACATCCACCGCACCAGATGTCCCGGGGCAAATGATAGATACAGCTGGGTGTCATCTGCATAGCAGTGAAACTCCATGCTGTACTGTCGAATGATCTCACCCAGGGGCAGCATATACACCATGAACCGCATCGGCAACAAGATCAAGCCCTGTGGAACTCCATAAAATAGGCATTAGAGAGGAGGAGAAATTCCCCATCACTACCCGCTGCACCCTGTCTGAGAGATAGGACTCGAATCATCTGATGGCAACCCAGGCGAGTCCACAAAATTCACAGAGCCGATTGAGAAGCACAGTGTGGAGCTGAAGAGAGCTCGAGGAGCACAAGAACTGACCTGTCTCCGCTATCTCTAGCCCTGAGTAAGTCATTATGCACTCTGACTAGTGCGGTTTCTGTGCTGTCTAGCCCAGAAAACCAACTGAAATGGCTCATAGATGTCGAAGGACATGAGCCGATCCTCGAGCTGCTGTGCTACCAGTTTCTAAACAACCTTGCTTAAAAAAGGCAGGTTGGAGATAGGACGGTAATTTGCTAGGATGTCTGGGTCGAGGGAAAGTTTCTTTAGGAGTCTCACTAGCGCCTCTTTCAGAGGAACCAGGAACCCCCCCTCCGCCATCAAATACCTGGCCATCCCAGCGAAAACTGGGCCAACAGCCTCGACGCATCTCAAGAAACGCATCGGGGCTGGATCCAGTTAATGAGATGTATGCTTCAGCTCTAAGATCACCCAAGTCACCTCAGACACCTCCACTGGCCTAAACTCTTTCCAGGCAGGCAGGGTTCCTCTGCTCCCAACAGACTGGCAACTGTGAGGCGGAAACCTACATGACGGAATCCCCGACCGGATAGCCAACACCCTGTCAGAGAAGAGCAGAGCACACTCCTTACACAAGGTGGATGAAAAGTCATTTTTCAGCTGAAGACTGGTCAGATGAAGAAGCCTGTCCAGTCTGAAAAAGTTGAACAGGTCTGTTCCTTCTTGCAGCAATCTTCCTGGACAGGAACTCTGTCTTCTTATGGAAGATTGCCTCCTGGTACTCACGATAGTGAGTGCGCAGGACCAGTTTGTCAGCATCTAGCTGAGACGTCTGCCAGCTCCAACTTCCAACCTTTGATCTGCATCATCTTGAGATCCCCATCAAACCACGGGGATCTTAAGTGAGAAGATCTTAGTCATATACGAATTGGTGCTATGGCTTCCAGAGCTTCAGACACCACCTTATTATAGGTGGCCACGGCCTCCCAGGAACCAATTGCATAAGCCGCCTCGACCCTAGATAGGTCAGGTATTGCCAGAAGTCCTCCTGGCTGAAAGCTGAACCCATCACCCTGATGCATGGGGACAAGCTCACTAATGACCCCTCAGATGTGGGTATAACATATTTAATTCATGTTTGGGGGGATGTAGACAAATACAAACCCTCCCTCACCCACCCAGGCTCAGATAAACCCCCCTCCCACTCCCCCACCCTACTACACTCGGGTTCCATTCCCAATTTCTACTTCCGGGCATCGACACCATCTGACACCATTAAGCTCCTCCGCTCAAATAACCCCAGACCCAGTAAAGGGGCAGACTGGATTGATTTCAGAATGATCAAGCTTGCCCTTGCCCCTCTAGCATCCCCACCCTTACAAACATCATAAATCTTTTTCTCTGTACTGGCACCTTTCCACACATCTGGAAAATGGCCATAGTCAAACCTCTGTTTGTCAGGCTCGAAGAATGAGGTAGGAAACTACAGGACAATTTCTCTTCTTGCTCCCTTTCTCCAAAATATTGGAAAAAGTAGTACATTCCTAGGTCGTCACCTTTCTCAACAGCTATAACATCCTCACAGATGCCCATCATGGTTTCAGAACCGCTCACAGCAGTGAGACCGCCTTAGTTAGATTCACCAGGGATATCTATGGAACCATAGATTTTATTTTTTTATTTATTTTTTTGATAACCGGGTAGGTGCAGTAGACACAAAAGTGACTGTTTTCAGGCACAAACTGGGAGGTCACAATATAGAGAGATACAGGTACAAGGCATACAGTGTCAAGAAATGTACAGCACATCACATATCGGAAGTGAACAAGTTTAAGATAATAGTAGTACCAGGGCACATAAAGTGTATTATACAAATAGAAGGTAAGTGCCCACAAATTCAGTTACAGTAATATCACATTTAAAGTGCGGAAATGCCAGAGAGTATCATTTCAGTATAAGAATGTCATACAACCAGCTGGCTGAATATCCATTTCAGCAGGAGGTAGGGAGATAAGAAATGCAGAGAGAGGGAAAGGGATGGGGAAAAAGGGGGTAGGATAGAATTAGTGGGGGAAGCAGCAGGAGCAAGGTGCCAGCTCACACCACGGAAGACAGGAGGGAACTGCGAGGCGGCAGTAGCAGAGGGAGCCATGACCTACGGTGGGTTGAAGCAGGTGCATCGGGCACATACAGCAAGGAGGGAGATAACGGCCTTTACACAGGCTCTGTTTTCGTGGACCTGACGAAGGCCTTCGACCTTATTGATCACATTATGCTCTTGAACACCCTATCCGACCTCCATTTCTTGAATAACGCCATCAGTTGGGTTGGGAACTATCCCACAGAACACAGACGACCACAATCAATGGGCGGTTCTCCTCTGAATGCCCAATCAAATATGGGGTTCCCCAGGGCTCTATCCTGGGCCCCCTCCTTTTCACCCTTTTTATCGGTAAGCTTCCAGAAGTCTGTAGCAACACCAAAATGATCCTCTACGTGGATGATGCTGCACTGTAACGCAGCAACAGAAACCCAGACATGATGCTCGCCAGCCTACAGTCTGATTTCAAGAATCTTCATTCGTGGTTCACGAATAAGGGCATGGTCCTAAACGATATAAAAAAAAAAAATGCATGGTTTTCTCTGGTCCCAGGAAAATGGACACCCTAAAACAAACCCTCTCAGCAAACTTGAGATCCTCCAAGAAACAGATTCTCATTCCAAAATCAACAACAAACGTAGACACTTTTTTTTACAATTAGGGCCTCTGAAATGTGGAATGTTCTCCATAACCACATAGCAGAAGCAAGCAATAAAGTACAATTTAAAAAAGCACTGTATGATTACCTGCTTCAAAGGGAAGGGTAATATCCCCAACCCGGTGTGGGGAAGGTGGTCCCAATGGACTAGAGGCCTATTTCCACCTTAGTTACTGACTAATGCCGAGTAATAACGTGGAAATGTCATAGAGCAAGTCACTCAGTTTAAATAACTTGGTCTTCTGCTGGATCCCCACCTATCCTTCAACCTTCACGTCTCTAATATCATAAATACAGCTCACATGAGGCTGGGGCTCCTATACAGGATCCGCAAGTTTTTAATCCCCGACTGTAGACTCAGTCTAGCAAGCTCCATTCTTATATCCCTTCTGGACTATGGATCCATCGTTTACGCCCCTTCCCCCACTTCTCAACTGTTCCATAAACTTGGATCTAGCTACAATAAAATCATATGCTTTGTCACTGGACTTCCCTAGAGAACACACCACTGCACCCTATACAGAGCCATTGATTGGTTACCTCTTGAGGGGCGTTTCACCCTCAAAAAATCTTTCTTTTCCCCATAAAGTTCACCTGAATAAACTTCCACTGAGCATGACATTGCTATTCCCCAAATCTGCTCCTGCCTGCCAAACCAGATGAGACTCCAGCAATGTTTTCAGCATCCCATTCTTTCACACCATACTTGCACAAAATTCCATTGCTTATAAGGGCACGAAACAGTACAACTTACTCCCACATGTCTACCCTGCCTGCAGTGCTATAACTGCCTTTCATAGGACCCTCAGGAGTCACTTCCAAGGAAAATCTCATCTGCACTTGTTCTAGTACCGGCTGAATCTAACTCTGCATTTTACTCCCCCCCCCAACCATTTTTCTCCCCTACGGTTTTTCCCTCACCCATCCCTCTCCCTCCTGTTTCCCTCCCTCTTTACTTCTTTTGGTTATCCTGTGTATGCAAATGACTCAAAACGTTTTTATAAATTATGTACTGTAAATTTATTTATTTAGTTTTTGTTAACCAGGTAGGTGCATTAGCCAGAAAATGACTATTTTCAGGCAAGACCCGGGAGAGTACAAAAAGAACAGTGGAACAGCAGCAACATGGGTACAGTAATACAAATAGAGGAACAGTATAGCAGTGCTACAAAAATACAATGAGTAGAAACAACAAAAAATAATGGCAAGCATTATACAAATAATGGCAGTAAGATATATAATAAATGCAGAAACCACAGCCCGACCTGTGGAGTGAAAGGGTTAATAAGAGAGGTTATATAGAGAGAAAAGTGAGGAATGTTCAAACATAACAAGAAAGACCGATAGAAGGAAGGTCTGGGTGGTAATTGGCAAAACTGTGGATGGTATGCAGCAAGGTTCGAGAAGGAAGAGAACTAGTAGTCGAGAAGTTATTTACAAAGAGAAGGAAAAATATGGGGAGGGGAAGAGGAGCCAGTCTTGGAGCTGGATTAGAGCAGGGGTGACATTATTGGTAAGTCTCAGGAGCTTCAGGTTGGGTCAAAGTATGTACAAGCATCAGCTAAGGATAGATAATGACGATATTCACTTTTAAATCTAAAGTGAGACTGAGACAGCTTGAGGTTGAGTGGAAGAACATTCCATAGCCTGGGAGCAGAGAATTGGAAGGCCCCTGTCACTGTGCCTTTAGTCCGACATCTCGGAACATAGAAGAAGGATTTGTCAGCTGATCGCAGGCCATGGGAGGATGGTTGAGGGACCAGCAACACCGCCAGCTGGGATGTTTTTTTTTCACCGGATGCTCAAGTCAATTAATGATCCAAGGTAATATTGTCTACTGGCAGAGGGCGAGAGCCAATTCAGATCCTTATAAAGAAGGCAATGAGGTTTGAGTCGAGGCTACGAAGAGGCAAATCAGCATATATTATTATAAGTTACGTCCCATTTTAGTAGGGAGGTTTTATGGGCGGAGGTAAGAATAGAAGCACCATAAGTAAGGGTTGGGAGCAGAATACCACGGGCAGTTGCTAATTTCGCCAAGGGTGTAAGCGTGTAGCTCGTTTTGTAAGCTACTCTGTTTCACGTTTACAGCTTTGCACGAGGACTGAATGTGAAGATTAAAATCCAGGGTTTGGTTCAGCAGGATCCCAAGGTACTTGAAGGAAGTAACATTTTCAAGTTGAATTTCTCTTTGATGAAGAACCACCAGCAAACTAGAACAAGCCTTAGTCTTCGGTGCGGAACCTAGGAGCATGGCTTTAGTTTCCTTTTCATTTAGTACAAGCTTACGGTCTGGTAGCCAGTCTAAGACCTTATTGAAGTCTGAGGTAAGTGATGTGTTTATGCAGGCAATACTAGCAGAACTAGTATAGATGATCAGGTCATCAGCGTAGAGAATAGCCGAGCAGGATTCCAGGACCTCAGATGCATTGTTGATAAAAATTGAGAACATAAGGGGCCCAAGGATAGCGCCCTGGGGGACCCCAAGGTTGATAGTAGACATGTTGGACAGGGAAGAGTTAAATTTGACAGCTTACGACCTGTTTGACAGGTAGCTGCAGAACCAGTCCACAACAGGGGTAGATAAATGGAATTTATGGAGAGTGGAGAGAAGCAGGGGATGGTCTACAAGGTCAAAAGCCTTAGTGAGGTCAATGAAGATGGCACCTGTGAGTTTTCCAGAATCCATGTTGGACAGAATATCAGTAGTTAGTTGAAGAAGAGTCGTGGTGGTGCTATGTCCTTTTCTGAAACCATGCTAGGTGTCCGAGAGGAGATTGTAGAGTGTAAGGTAGTCATTGGTCTGTGGTGCAACTGTTTTGTCTAGGATCTTGCTAAGGACAGAGAGAATTGCAATAGGTCTGTAACTGACCATGTCCTTTGGGTCACCATTTTTAAAGACAGGCGTTACTCTTGCAGATTTCCATAGGTCCGGCACAGTGCTATGGATAAGGGATAAAGTGTAGAATCTGGCAATCGGAGATGCAATGAGTGAAGCAGCTAGCTTAAGGAGACGAGGTTCCAATGAGTTGGAACCAGAGCTGGTACTGGCAGATATGGATCTCAGTAATTTCAGAACTTCCGCTCTTGATATAGCCTTGAAGTAGAATGGTGGAGCTGGAGGAGCATCATACGATAGGGCAGTATGATTGTCTGATGGTAGCATGGTAGGTAGATTGGAGTGCAATCCACTAGGTTGTAAAGCCAAGGTATAGTGTGACAGATCAGAGAAAAGATTGTTGAAACTGTTTGAGATGGTCCTAGGGTCATTACAGTGTGCCCCATTTATTATTTCATCAGGCGTGGCCGACTGCGAGGTACCCAGAAATGTTTTGACATGGGCTCAGAATTTCCTCGGGTCGCAGGCTGAGCTTTGTAGAAGGTCCTTGCAGTAGTGGCATTTAGCAGCTCTAACTTGTCTCTTACATCTGTTCCTTAATTCACGATAGACAATAAGGTCGGACTGTAGGCCAGTTTGTTTGTAGTGAATCCAGAGCTTGTCCCTCCGGCGCAGATTAGCAAGGAGGTCTTTATGTAGCCACCTTGTCTGTTTTCCTCTGACCCTCCTAGTAATCTTGGGGGCATGTTTACATTGAATGGCAAGAAATTTGTTTATAAATATCTGTAGAGCAACCTCCACATCCTTTGTTTGATAGATACCTGTCCAGTCGATATTGGAGACATCATAGAGAAATGCATCCTGGTCAGTATAAGCTAGATTTATAAACGTGATTAGTCTTGATGGAGGAGATGCAGGCGCAACCATAGATAGGATACAAAAAGTGGGTGAGTGGTCTTTTAGTGCATCTGCAAGGATTCCTGCTTTCGACACATGTTCCATACGGTTAACCATCACCCAGTCTAGGAGTGTACCCGTTTGATGGGATGACGTGGCTTTAGTTGCTTCAGAGATCGGCTGGTAAAAATTATAACTAAACGTGAGTGATTGCAAGGAGATTTGAGCTGACCCTAACCAGGTTAGGTTAAGATCATCTAGGATGACAGCCTCATTATGATGTATAGTCTGGGAGGTGATGTCAAGGAGTTCTTGAAGACCTACTATGCCCCCAGCAGGGGGTATATAGGCACAGATAATATGAAGCTTCTTTTCCCCAATACAATAGTTGCATGGATGAGTTTGCACACTGCGGGAGAGGCAGATGCTGGGACAATAGAGATTTTGAGGTGGTTTGTGAAGAACAGGGCAACTGCACCTCCACGCTTGGACGAGGATCTATCCCGCCGGACCAGGGAATAGTTAGGCGAGGAGCATGCGTCATCAGGTAGTACAACAAACGAGTGTACTGCGATCAGCAGGAAGAACAAAGGGAGGTGCTAAATATAGGGCTGCCAACCCACAAACAGTCAGTCTAGAAAATCAGCACTCCAGCCTGATGTAGGAAAACATCCAGGTCCAACCAAAATTCAGATGCAAACAAAGTGAAAATTTTAATGGTAATGCAAATGCATTGTAAGACCAACAGGCTACAAAACAAAGTTCATTATACCCAGCGCTTCGACTCAAATCAGAGTCTTCATCAGGGGTAACACATAACTGGTGATGCATGACCTTATATGCCGGGTCCAATTAAGTAATAACATCTTAATGAAAAACACATGTTAATAATAAAAGAAGGAAAAACATCTCACTGTGATTACCACAAACAGTGCAATTCCAAGTTTCAGTCACTAGATGGAGCAGCCTATTTAAAGTGCAGTATATCCACATGAATAAAGTATCTATACATTTAATAATGAAGATCATGTAACATAACAAACACTGAAGGAAAGGATGTAACAAACGATGAGATGATATCAAAAATGGACCAAACCTCCAGCATAACAAGGCAACAGGCAGAAGATAAACTGCAAGGCAACTGTTTTAATATATAGGACCCCCTTCTAAGTGAGGACCAAGGCAGCTGGAGGGCAGCCAGATGAAATGAAATGGAAGCAGACCTAGGGAGGATACAAAATGGGGGGAAAAAAGTTATTCAGCAAATAAAATAATGTTTTAAACATATTTCATAATAACGCTAGCAGCAAAAATAATAATGAACAATTCAGAAATCATTACTTCTATTTCATTTTTTATTCAAAAATGGTTTTAAATCCCAGTTGTCATTAAGTCCTTGTGGTTTAACACTACGTAAAGTGTAAATCCACGTGCTTTCACGTTGCAACAGCAAATTTGATCAGTCTCCCCCATTTCTCATGGGTGGAACATGCTCTATTGCCACAAATCTCAAATAGTCAGGTTTTGATCTATGGACATCTGCAAAATGTACACCTACAGGGGTATCTTGCTTACCACTAGTGATGGAACGGTTGTGTTCTTGTAATCTCTGTTTCAGGGGCCTAATGGTTTTACCTATATAGAGCCTACAGGTGCACCAAAGTACATGTACCACATAAGAGGTATCACAAGTAATATGTTCCCTAATATCTATTTCAGTGTCAGACAAGAGATTACAAGAAACACATCCGTTCCATCACTAGTGATAAGCAAGATACCCCTGTAGGTGTACATTTTGCAGATGTCCATAGAGCAAAACCTGACGATTTGAGACTTGTGGGAATAGAGCATGTTCCACCCATGAGAAGTGGGGGAGACGGATCAAATTTGCTGTTGCAACGTGAAAGCACGTGGATTTACACTTTACGTAGTGTTAATCCACAGGGACTTAATGACAACTGGGATTTAAAACCATTTTTGAATAAAAAACGAAATAGAAGTAATGATTTCTGAATTGTTCATTATTTATTATTTTTGCTGCTAATGTTGTTAGGAAATATGTTTAAAACGTATTTTATTTGTTGAATAACTCTCTTTTGCCCCTTTTTGTATCCTCCCTAGGTCTGCTTCCATTTCATTTCATCTGGCTGCCCTCCAGCTGCTTTGGTTCTCACTTACAAGGAGGTCCTCACTTACAAGGAGGTCCTATAAGTAAAAAAGTTGCCGTGCAGTTTATCTTCTGCCTGTTGCCTTGTTATGCTGGAGGTTTGGTCCATTTTTGATATCATCTCATCGTTTGTTACATCCTTTCCTTCAGTGTTTATGTTAAATGATCTTCACTATTAAATGTATGGATACTTTATTCATGTGGATATATTGTGCTTTAAATAGGCTGCTCCATCTAGTGACTGAAACTTGGAATTGCACTGTTTGTGGTAATCACAGTGAGATGTTTTTCCTTCTTTTATTATTAACATGTGTTTTTCATTAAGATGTTGTTACTTAATTGGACCCTGCATATAATAAGGTCATGCATCACCAGTTATGTGTTACCCCTGATGAAGACTCTGATTTGAGTCGAAGCGCTGGGTATAGTGAACTTTGTTTTGTAGCCTGTTGGTCTTACAATGCATTTGCATTACCATTACATTTTCACTTTGTTTTCATCTGGATTTTTTTTCCTACATCAGGCTGGAGTGCTGATTTTCTAGACTTTGATACGTCGGGCATACTGGGTTTTAGCCAAGTTTCTGTGAGGCGGAGTAAATCAGGATTGTAGAGTTTCACCCAGGCCTCTAGTTCAGCATGGTGACAGGTAAGGCTTCTTGTATTGATATGGGCAATTAATAACCCTTTCTTGGACATGCCAGATGACTCAGTTGGGGAAAAGAAACAGGTAGGTGGACCTGGATTTAGTTTGACATCCCCAGATAGCAAACTAATGATCATGGCTAGGAACCAGAGCCTTGCACAGTGGCAGGTTAGGGTGAAAGCACATCTCCGTGGCAGCTTCCTCCTGGCATATAGAGAGTAATAGATGCTGCCTCTAACAAGGAGAATTGGGTTAGGTTGAAGATCAGGCTTAGTCTCCTTAATCAAGTTAGAGAAACTATAGTTGCGGTGAGCGTCTGAGGAGTCTTTTGACATTTGGTTACATGGGAGAGCCCACGTGTCAGTATCCAGGCTGAGTAAAAGGAGAAACGACAGGAGTGCCCATAGCAGACTATACTTCACCACAATGTCACTATTTGACTTGGGTAGGAAGGCTAGTGGTATACTGAGACAGCGGATTAGCTTCTTCTGGATAGAGAGAGAGTGTGTGTAAAATTAAGACTGCCAAGGGTGACAGTGTTGCACCGTTTTAACCCTTGGCCGAAATTAGAGATAGAGCAATAACAACTGTTTCCTGCTAGCGTAGCAATTATTTAGAAGAAGTGAATCAGAGAAACAGAAAGCAAAGCCCCACAAAGGTTAATTAGGAAAGCAGACCAGCCAGAGGCTCTACTTTTGGTAAAGATTGCAGTGGGGAAATTAAGACCTTTTCAAGATTTGTTAGAAGGCACCCATAGTGGTGGAATTTTATAAGGAACCAATGGGAGACTAGACAGATAGAAGTAATGTTCGGCAAAAGTCAATGCAAGGCAAAGGGCACCGAAGCCCAGAGACTGATAATCCGACAGAGAAAAGGCAGGGCCAAACAGTGGCCGAGCAGAGAGCAGCAGTCCAGTTAAAGGAGAGTGGCAGCCTATCAAACCCCCACAGTGCTACCCCAGAGCAGCCGGGACACTTTACCGGATTTGAAGGTGTCCTGGTCGTCAGGAGGATGGAGGTGCGGGAGGCTGGCAGGATCAGCCGCGGCCGCTCGCTGGGAGCCCAATCAGGGGTAGTGGATCTAGTTTAAGATATAAAATGTAGGTTAAAATAGGGCATTTTAGCTAGGGCAGGGGGTACCAAGGCAACTCGGAAATTATTGGGGCTATGTTGAGGGTAGGAAGGGAGAAAGCTCAGGTATGGAACTGTACAGTAGATAGCAGAGCAGGCGCTAAGCAAAGCTGATGGGCAAGCAGATGGCGAAAATAGGTATGTCTTTAAAGGGAAGACAGGGCAAGTGTTAGGCCTAATAGCTGCACTCTGTATCTTTAAGAGGAGTTGCAATATTAGTGAGAGGGGAGGATAAACATTGCTAGGGGTGGTGCCGAGGGGGTAGGGAGAGTATTTAATAAAGGCTGGAGGTGGGGGATGGGAGGGTAGGCGCAAAAATACAGCAAGGCGACAGAAGGACAGTAAATGAAAGATAAATTGGATTATTTGCAGGGCAAAGCTTACAACTGACCCAAATGGAATCTGGTCTAAACAGAAAAAAACTGTATCACTTTAAACTTAGTTTCTGATCCAGGGTAGCTTACCATTGGACCTTAAAACAAAGAGACCTGTAATATTTTACAATCTACCAATCTGCAGCCTAAATGAACTTGTACTTCAAACTAGCCTTGGAGTGCAAAATTCCTGTAAACAGGCTTAGGTTTGCATTTAAGTTAGGATTTACAGGACAATTCAGAGAGACTTAACCAGTACCACAATCAGAATGTAACATTAGCTTAAGGTCCAGAAGAAACAGCAGTAGCAAAGAATTAAAGAGCTGTAGCAGCCCGTCAGTAGGCAGAGTCGATGGTTCTGCAGTGTCAGGTTTCTGCAGCATACCTTTGGTCTGGTGATCGGTGAGCAGTACAGCGAGGAAGACAGTCGGCGGACAGAAGGGGCCCACTCGGCTGCTTGCTGCAGCAGAGGCACCCGTGTCAAGGGTGAAGCTTCGGTCTGGTTTATTTTACCTTGCACATTCGTTGTCTCTTGCCTGTAAATAAGTTTCTGTTATTAATTTATTACCTCTGCCTTTATGTACGATGTATACTGTAAATTGTTTCTCTGTAATTTCATGTACAACTGGACGTTTGTGAAAATGGGCATTTTTGCTCACATACTCTCCAGTATAAAATAAAATTGATTGAGGCAATTGTGCATTCTGCTGAGCCACTGACACTGCAGTGTGTATACTGTATATGTATATCGTCCTAAAAGTTATTTTGTGCAAAAATGTAAAACTGATTCTATGGAAGAAAGCACCTCTTCTGTCCGAGTGATGATTATGACTCCCTTGTTACAAAAAATAGTTTTATCCACTCTCCAATAAATGTCACGTTATGTTTCATTGCTCAATATTTAATTTAGAATTGGAGAAGATTATACTGCGAGCAGAATTTTAGCGTAACAGTTAAGGCAGTATACTATCTATGGAAGCATACTGTCTTATTTTGTCTGAAGCAAAAGAGGGAATACGCACCCACAGTACTGTGCTACCCATAAAAAGATCTGCAATGGTGTACAGTATGTTTTTCATCTTGGAAAAGCATGCGGAGGTGCAAAATGGTGTCAGGTTGACTGCGTGGTGGTGGTGGTGGGGGGGGGGTCTTTTTGCTATTTTTGACTGCAGCACCTTTTACGTGGTTTGATGTGAGCAATAAATGTTGTAAGTTATATGCATGGTTTCATGTCTTTTCATTTATTCAATTGCTTTAAGGATGTGCTACAGCTATTGGAAAAAAGAGTGAAGTCCCGATTCTCCCACAGGCAGATCCATTTACTGAACTCTTTCAGTTTCCAACAGTATGTGAAAATGTTCAAAGAGCAGTTGACTTTGCCTGAGGATTTCCCGGACAAGAGGTTTGCTGAGGAATGGAATCAGAATTGCCAGGTAACCTAAATCACATTCTGGGGAAATGGAATTATCCACTGCCTGTGACCAATAATTTTAGATTTTTGTTTGTTTTTCTTGTTTGATGGGGTAGATGTTGACAACAGTCAGCAGCTCTTGTTTTAACAACTGTCTTTCTTTAAATTAGCTCTAGAACCAAATAAAACCTGAAATTAATGTTTAATATTATGGTACAGAATAGATTATTTCCCCCTTCTTGGCATGGCAGTATCATTTATTCCCTCCATAAAAAAGGCTCAGCTTCTCTCTGCTCCATGTGTCATCCAGTTAGTCTAATTGATACAACTTAAAAAATCCTCTAAGATTTTACTTACCCAAACTGTTGCCTGGATGTCAGGTAATCGAGGCCTAGTAGAGTCTCAAAAAGGTTTTAAAAAGATGGAAAATCTACTGTAGATAACCGTCTTGTCTTGCAACACCCAATTTATAAACATACCAAAATAAGGATGTCAGAACTGTTTTGCTTGACTGTAGATTTACAAGCAGCCTTTGATTCAATATGTAGGCCAATTCTTTGGGAAGAACTTTAAAGGGATGGACCCAAATTTACTAAACATAATCATTTGTCTTTTTGATAACACCCGATCAAAAATAAGCTGCACCTTGACAGAATTTAACTGACAAAATGATCACAGATACTGATGTGAGGCAAGGCTGCATTTTGGCCTCCACCTTCTTTAATATATATATACAAGAATATGATTACCTTTAAACTTCATAAAGAGAACTTTGATTCTCCCAAGGTTTCAGAGACTGCTGCCGGCCATCATGCATACATGGATGACCTGGTTTTGATCTCCACCTCCCTTTTGGAACTGCAGAGAAAAATGTACTCAATGTTTCTCTGTCACTTCAAGAGATTAGTTACAAATATGAACATAAGCAAACTGGTACTTTTTAAAAATGCTCTAAGGTCTTACAATCTCTATAGATACGCAAAATGTGGAGATGGTTAAAAACTGTGTATATTTGGGATTACATTTTCGCACAAATGCTTCTTGGAAACATCTTTCAGACCAGACTGCTAGTATGGCATTTCAGTCCTTTGTTGCCTTTAGACTATTAAATAAGAAATACGGTGGAGAATCAGTGTCCATGATTCTAATGGCACTCAATGCCAAGGTTAAATCTTCTTCCTCATAAGGATCAGAGGTATAGGGCACAAATAACTTTGAAAAGCTTGACATTTTTCTAAATAAAAGTTTTTGTTCTATTTTAAGAGTCCCCAAATCTGCCTTTGCAGCGATTTTTATGCATCATGCTTGGATAGTTTTCCCTGGAATCTTTGGGTAACCAGCATATGTTTGTTTGTTTATTTTTCCCCCCGGCTTCCCCAGTCCCCGAAGGGAGCTCAGCCTCCACCCACTCGCGCCCCCCATGCTCAGGCTTACCCCCTTGGGCAGGGCTGCTGGTCGGGCACCCCTCCACACACAGTCGATGGTAACATGCCTGACACCCCCAGAGGTATGGCCCGCAGGGTGGAGACCTACCAGAGTGGGTGCACTGTTGGTGGCGGCGCGGAGATTCATGCTTGGGGCTGGGATTTTGTGTGCGGCTGTACCTGGGGTCGGGGACATACAGTGATGGCCAGCATCAGCCCTGCCGCCTGCAGATAACGGCGCCGGCACAATGGAGCCCTTCCAGCCTCCACCAGGGGTCCATGATGTGCTGGACACACTACCTCCCCCTTCTCCTGCAGGAGAGCAGTCCTAAGCACGCCACTCAATCCTTTTCCCCCCAGCCGGCCCTCCGACGTCCCGAGTTAGTTTCCGAACCTGGGTTGTCTGCATCACAGGCGGACACACTGCCTCTGTGCCGGCGGGATGGCTTATGGGTCCCCCCCATCAAGGTTTTTATTCTCCAGGGCGGTACCTGGCAGCTGATCATCCCTATCCCCAGTTGTCATCAGTCAGCCTGCTGCCTCTTTCCTTCCTGGGGAAGGGGGTGGTTTCCTCACAGATTTCACCCCTACTTCAGAGACTCGCATCCAGATATCCCCCTTACCGCTCCCGGAACAGCAGGGCGGGCCATGACACCTCAGGCAAGGCTTCATTAAGCCTGATCCCCCTCCATTTGCCATCTTCGTTTTTCTCCCAGGGCTATGGCAAACTCTGATGGCGCATGCGTTTGGGGGCCCAAATGTGCTCCGGAACCACCAGAATTGTACTTTCTCTTAAATTTAGGTTTTGTTATAATTCCAGGCAAAAAAAAGATTGAGTTACTCAACAAATTAAAATTGAATCACTGGTTGATTGCCATCAAAACCATACAAACAAAAGGGAACATTATCCTGATTATTTAATTAATCCTGAAGATGGTAGACTTTTCCAAATTTAGACTAGAACTCTACGAAATCCGACAGCTGTAATGTAAACAAAGGAGAGCAGTGATTCTTCCCCTTCTGTGTTCATGTGATTCAGCCCAGACTGATAATTTGATCCATGTCATCTTTTTTTTGTTCCTGTTGGGTCCTTTAATAGCTAAAATTATACTGACACCAGATGGCCCTGTTAGTTGGCTGTTCACTTCTTCGAGTGTTGATGTTTTACTCAGTGTGTTCTTTCTTCAAGAAAGATGAAATTCTTCTGGTTTAAAGGGGATTGTAACATGGCATAAAAAAGAACAAGGAAAGGAAGCACTTGCATAGGTCCAAACACACCATGTGGTACAGTACAAACCATGGTCTAATACCATGGTAGATCACGGTAGGGAGCGGGCGGCGTGCGAAAAGTATTAGACAACGGTTTCTGCACAGCGTCGCCGAGGAGGGAGCACTGTCTACACAGCGGACCATGAGAAGCGGCTACGCGCCCCACGTCCTAGTCGGAACACAGCAAGCAAGGTGAGAGAGCTCAGGGACTGGCACAGGTAGTCTAGGAAAGGGGAAGAGGAGCAGAAATCTTGACAGAGTAACAGATGACCATGGGTGCAAGGAAGCAATGTGACCAGTGACAGGAATCGCGCATAGTAGAAGACCAGTAGCAATAGCAGGGAATCAGTACAGCACTGTACAGTCCCATAGTGTGAGGGGGCTGCAAGCGTAGAAATGCTATGACGCTGAACAGAAGTGGCTGTAGTCGTAGCAGTAGCGCGGTGTGCATGGCACTATGCAAATCGGGCTGACATACCCACAGTGCAGCAGGACAGAACTGCACAAGTACTGGACAATGGAGCCGAAACAGAGGAAAATATGTAGAGAGAAAGGAAATTGTGTACACGGAGCACTGTGTTTGTGCGTGCCGCAGATGATAGCCACTCGATCCATAGACACTGAAAAGCACATCAGCATATTAATAGATCACAGTTCTGCAGCATGCACGTGCACGCATTGAACTGCATACAACGTTAGAGACAGAGTAGTGAGACATAGAAAAGTGATATTTTGACCACAGTGTCTTATTCATAATATTGTTGTCTCATAGTAATCAGAAACAGTTACTTACTAGAGTGTTAGCCGTGTTACAAGCGGATTAAGCCACTCAAAAGGATGGGTCTACAGTGGAATTAATCCATGGTTGGTTGGTTGGACCCACTTGGCCTTGACCTCGTGGTCCAGCACAACCATGGATTAATTCTGATAACCATCACTAAATGACAATCTTATAATCAGCACTAAGAGCCCTACACCCAAGTGGTCCCAATTTGCACTTTATTGTACAAAATCATTTTTTTAACTTGCAGTCTACTTTAAACAGTATAGAGTGATTCTGCTGGCTTCCAAGCTGACATTTGCTGTAACCAGAAATCCTAGAATCCACTGCAGCTGACATCAGAGGAGAACTGCAGTAGTGGGAGTTTCAATAGCCTGCAGTACATGTGGTTTTTTTTGTTTTTTTGGTTTTTTTTATTATTGCTTCTCATAGTACTGACATACAAGAGTCATACCTTGTATTTGAGAATAATAAGCTTGAGGTCACATATAGCAAAACTAGGATAGTAAACTTAGCACCCAATAGCTTATTTAAGATAAAAACAAGATAGAGTATCTAAATCACCATAGCAGCAAGAACATAGACATGTAAGACATACAAGTAAGCTCGATTTTGTGTCCATTTGCTTTCATAGCACTTAATAAAGCCGCCGAGGCAGCTTGTCATCTATGTAAAACTGTATTTATTTTATTTTCGACATTCTAGCAGATACCACTGAGAGGTCCCTCCCACTCCACTCCTCCTCCGATCAATTTAAACAGTACATCTTATAAGATGTACTTTCGCTCTAAGTAAACAATCCCACAGCATCAACTTTTGGCAAGCCTTAAGTTACAAACAAGATGTAAGGTTAACATTCGTACATCTATAAACTAAATTAGGCATAAGTCAATGACACTTCTATATGAAAGGCTGCCATGGGGAATCAACTCACTGGGATTTAGTCCAGAAAAAAAAGGGGGTTAAAAGATAAATGTTCAGACCCCTTCATCAGATTCTCTTCCCAGATCTTGCTGAGTAAAGTCCTTTTGGACTGCAGACAAACTTTTCCCCGCTTCAGTAGGGTCCGTGTAAAGATAAGTTTTGCCTGCATACTGGATACGGAGTCGAGCTGGGACTTGAAGCGCGTGTGAAACTCCCAGTGCTCGAAGTCCAGATCTTACAGCATCGAATGCCTTGTGGCGTTGTCTAGTAGAATAGGCCAGATCTGGGAAGCAATGCACCTTTTCCACTGATGTTAATGAAACAGTACCTTTCTTTTTAACCGTATCCAATACTTTGTCCCGAATATGCTGGCCGGTTGTCACCACCAAAATAGTGCGAGGCAAATCCTCCTAAAACTGACAACGTCTGGGGGTGATGTGGTATACTTTTACAATTTCCCCTGCAATTTCAGTGTCCCATAATCTAGAAACAAGAGTTTCCACATACCCCAGTAGATCTTGTCCTTCCAGTTGTTCTGGGACATCCAAAATACGGAGATTCGCTGAACAGACAGTATTCTCGAGTTGTTCCATTCAGAGCCTCAAGAGCTTGTTCTCTGATAATACTCCCGAGACAACCGTTGTGGTATTATTTGCTGTTTCTGCAGCTCCATCTGATGTTGCTGAAGCCTTTGCAATTTTAGTGTCCATGGTGGCCAATCGGTCTGTTAGGGTATCCATCTTTTTTGTCCAAAAGCTGAATTGCTTGCAAGAGCACTCTATTAGTCGGCTCAACAATGCCCACTACGTGGCTGGAGGCCCCTTCTGCTGTCTGATCAGTAGGCCTATGTGGGTGTGCACTGCCGCTGTCTTTAGAGGATTTTTTTCTTCGGGTTCACCATTTTTAAACCTGGCAAATGTTATATCCAGCTGGGCCGTTTGAAGAGTTGCACAAGTTGATGCAGGTTAGGGGAGAGTTTAGTGACTTAAGATATATTTTAGATCAAAATAGTCACCGAGCTAGAGGAGCTCTCTCAGAGGTGTCTGTTCCCTTTGGCTGCTGGCTCCGCCCCCTCACATGTTCAAGTTTTTATAAGCTTTAATCTTTTGTTTGCTGGTCCCACTGTCCTCCTGAGACTACGGTTACACAGGACTGTACTTTAGTCCCAGAACATCAGGATCGGCAAACATCAGTGTCCCTTACAGACATTCTTCTCTTTTTCTATTAAAATTAATTTTTTTGTACTTTGAGTTCAGAGAGTTTCATTGAGGTGTATTCATTTTTAGCTTAAAAAAAACTTTTATTCTTTATGAATTGGGATTCCAACAAAGTAGTATTACAAAAAGCATATGCTTAGTAAAGGCTCATGTTAAAGAAAGAAGGGTTGTGGCCTTTGCATGCCTTGGTAATAATTTTGTTTGCTGCTGTTTGTTTCTTTTACTTATTTTTTCATCATTTCATTTTTATTTTGCCAACTACTAGTAAGAAAAGAATCCAATGGAATATTTGTATTATGAAGTCAGAAATCTTTACTGCAAAGCTGGCAGTGTATTGAAATGGGAAACTGCAACTATGTGTTCAGATTTTTTTTGTGTGGAATAAAATGTTCTACTACTAAAGTATTATAGATGTAATAGAAATATGTGATTTTTCATAACCCGTGATCTTGTGTTATGATTTAGCAGGGGATATGTTCTTCTTGACCAGATTTTACTTTGGAAGAAGAAAAGAGAAGCTAATTACTGTTTCAAAAAATAGTAAAATCATACTGATGGACCACTATAGTATACACATAAAAGGGTAAAATTTGTTGCTGAAAAGAAGCACCTATTTCTTTTGAAAAAGATAAAAAAAATAGAGAATAATGGATAGGCAAGTGTGTGTTATGAATATTTTTTTCACACCCGAGGTTTGTGATGACCCATAAACCTCGAGAGCGAAGCTCGAGAGGTATATGTGGTCATAACATACTGAGGGTGTGAAAAAAATATTCATAGACACACACTTGCCTATCTTTTATTTTTTATGCAGAGTCATTGCCAGCGATTTAGATATACAGAAAAAATACTGTTTTAAAGCAGAATTACATTTATTGATATTTATTCAACACAACAGGATTTAGTGAGCTGAAGTTGGGATAAGCAGTGAACACTTGAAGAGACTAAGTTTTTTTTTTCTTTAAATGCGAACTGTGAAATGTTTAAATACCAGAAAGTCAAAGTCCTGTTGTAGAAGCGGAATCCAGATGGTTGCTGCAGTCCGCTCGAGATCGGATAAATGGCAAACAAGGCAAAAAGTAATGTAACTTTGAAGATGTTTTCTTTTTAAATTACTAAAAAGTTGAAACATTTATAACATTGGTGAAATCTTGCTGTCCATTTGCAGCGTGACGAACAGGAAGTGTCCCTATGGTGACAAAGGTCATCCGGTTGCTGTGGAGACCGGTGTGGGAGATTAAAAAAAAATGTAAGGGAGTTTCTGCAAATTATGGAGTTCTTGACCATTTTATTAGTGATGCTAGCTCATTTTTTAAAAAGTATTTGATAGTGTGCTGATGGAGGGACCTGTAACCAAAGCTCGGCAGTGCTGAAGAGTGGCGCTTTGTGAGAGAAAGACTGTAAGTTAGCGCTTGAATTGTGTCAAGCGCATGAGACTTGCCTGAGCATAGTGACAGTGACTTTTTTTGCTGAAACGCCGTAATAACCCGATTTCGGGTTATTACGGCGTTTGATGAGTGACTGAATTCAGGTTGATAAAGGGGGCCCCCAGTAATTATATGTATTTAGTTTCTCAGTAGAATACATTGGGCTTCTAAGTTGCTGACATCACAATGCCGGAATTCTATTGAATTCTTTACTAGCAGGATGAAAGCAAAAGTGAAAGCCCACTTGTTTCACTGCACAAATATTCTTTTATAAACTTAGAAAGTAATAGCAAACACATCAAAACACAGTACATAAACTAGTCATTTGTCTAACCAAACCAGAATTCTTTGTCTCAAAGTCGATTTACATGACCTTAGAGGTCATCTGCTAATAATTTATCTTGCCCCTCTAATTATCCTGTCTCACAAACTGATATGTAAGTAAAGCACATAGTAGGTAACCAAATTTCATTTTATTTTCTATTTATTTGTTATTGATTTTTTAAATCTATTTTGTCAGGAAAATCTTTACCATGGTATCAACCCTATTGTTTTGATTTCAGAGTTATCTAATGTTCAAATACTATTCTTCCATAAAAATACTGAATGTTTTTATGTGTTATAATTATATTGTAATGGTTTTTAACCAGTCAATAAGTATAAACTTGAAACGTGAATTAAATGTTTAAACTTTTTTTCAACTAACAATACTAAGGTTCATACTAAGGCAGTTAACCCATAATAGCTCATATGATTTATAAGTAATACTGCAACTGTGCTCCATTTAGGATACAGTTGTCTAGTCTGGCCTTAAATTCAATCTTATTTTTGCTTGAAATAATGTCCATAGGTAGACTATTCCATGTGCTATGAAGTACTACATATTATGAGGTACTATTTACATACATAAATAATAGGTCACCTCATAGTACAACTTAGGTACTCTGTGCCTCTGGTCCCACAACCCCAGATGTGCAGTTCCAGCTGCAGAGTGACTCCTTGAGAGTGCTATGCTGGTTCCAGACACTCAGCTGAACGTTAGCACCAAGAAAACTATATCTATGACATTCTGTACCACTCAAAAATTAGCCAGACCCCCCCCTTCCTTTTTTATCCTCAATGCACCTCCCTTGACGTAGTCCCTGCTTTCAAGTAACTTTGGCATCTTGACTTCTCTTCTCATATCAACTATATCTACACCAGATTCCGTCCTAAGCTAGTAGCCATGCATAGAAATAGACTACCACTCTCCTGTGGTTTGCCAAGAGCTCCTTACCAAAATATTACCTGTTTTTGATTACGCCGACATGGTCTTTGAGTCTACCTCTGCCTCATCCCTCTCCAGACTAGACACTTTAATGCTTTTTGCTGCTCTTCCTCCAGTGCCGCCCCCCGACGCACCATTTTTCCCTCTACACTTCCCTCTGCCTTCCCTCTCTTCACCTATGCCGCCTGTGCTATGCCACCACCCTCATTTCCAAATGCTGGTTTGGGTCTCTTCTCTCATACCTCTCCACAGCATCCCCTTCCTCTTATCAGCTACACACCAGAGACCCTCGTACCTTCTCTCTCCCTTGTCCCCATTCCAGTTTGAGGCAGGCAGCCTTCTCTTACCGTCTCCCCTCCCTCTGAAACTCTCTTCCAGGCTGCCTTCATTCATCTCCTTCTCTGCAGTCCCTAAAACATATCCTTTCCCAATCCCTCCTTTCTTCTTGCTCCTGTCCCTCCTCATTCCTACAACCTGGGTGAGGCTTGCTCTCTCCATTCATTGTCAACTTGCCTCCTTTCTACATTCCACTTTCCGTTACACATCTCTCTCCTCTCATTCTCACCTTGCCTCCTTTCTGCATTCCTTCTTTCCTAATCCATCTTGACTCCTTAATTGCCAACAGTAACCCTCACCTCATCCCCCTAATGATTTCTTTCTCTCCTTCCCTGCCTCCTTTAGTTTACCACTTTACAGCTGGCTTCCTATGCTAACTGTGGGCTACAAATGACTAGCTATATTGTTCCAATGTACCATTGTTATTTCATTACCTTTTATTTTTAAATAATTTGTATGTCATATTTAATTGTAACCTGACTGTTCGCTTGTTTTCACCTCCTTTTCCCTCAGGTCGCACCAGGAAACGAGCTTCGGCTAAGTGTGCCTCTCCCAGTTACCAACATTTTGCAAAAATAAATGTTTGCATTACTGTCTGGGTATAGAAGTATTTTCTAATGTTACTGTTAAATTTGCACCTGGTAAATTGTAGGGGATGACCTTGAGTTCCTTTACTGTCAATTTTTGAAATCTAGTTGCAACTCAGTTATTAGGTAAGGGTCTTGGCAGATATCATACATAAATAAAAGGTCACCGCATAGTCGTCTTGTTGCAGGGGACTTAAGGATTTGATTTTTTTTTTTAGTCCATTAGCAGAGGGCTTATTTTTATGATTGTAAATCATTTTAGTTGCCCTTCATTGGACACGCTCCATCATATGAACATCCTGCTTTTTAAATGGGCACACGGCTGGTTTCCATTTGTTGAGTAATGGTCTAACGTGTAACCTATAAAGTGGCATTATTACTCCCTCTTTTCTACTTTTAAAATGGCTTTTGCAATAGCAGCTGTGCATTGGTCATTAAATTCAAGTTTCTTATCAATAACTACCCTCAAGTCGTCTTCTTCTTTGTCTTCAGCCTATCTTTGTATCGTTTGTATATTTATCCTTATTTGCGTGTGCACTCCCATTACCTCCATAGAGGCATATATATGTATGTTGCTGTGGAGTTGAGGAAAACCGCAACCAAATTGTCACCATAGCCTTCTTATTACCCCATCTCATGAACCTACTACTGAAAATTTCCAAATCCCCACCAAAACAAGATTCTGCGCCACCGCAGTATCATTCCACGCCACAGGTGCGAAAACGCACTTTGGCCAGGATTTGAAAAATGTCAGTTGTGACATTCATGAGGTGGTGTAAAAATATGGCTATCCTTGAAACTTGGGTCAAAATATTTAAAATTACCAGAGGTACGAGCAAGCGTAGTAACATTTAAACGGATGCACATAACTTTGTAATTTTTGCATCTGACCACATATTTTAAGCAAAGCCTTCTTATGACCCCTGCCTCATAAAGAAGGGCAGTGGAAATTTTCAAATCATACCCGAAAGGTGATTTCACCAGGTGACTACGAAATTGCCTTTCCAGTCAGATTTATGTAATTCCACTGACATTGTTCCTAAGGTGGGGTCCCAAAAGGCCATGTTAAAAATTTGGGTTCAGAATATGAAAAAAATGGCTAAATTATGCATCAGTTGGAAACCCCATTAAAATACACTGACCCGCACTTAATTTGCTTTCTCATTGCAGTCGGTGGTTCCAGCAACAATCCATGTCTTCCAAAGTAGAGCAAATCTTCAGCCTGGCACATGTTCAGGTGAGTGAGGGGGTGTGGGTGGGAGGTGAGGGTGGAGGGGCCGGATCGGCGAAGGACCTTTTTTGTATTGTTTTTTTATGGTTGGAAAAAAAAAGATTGAGGGACAGTTTTCTTCATTCCAAGAGAAAATGAATGGGGACGATGATTGGAGGGTGTGGCGGATGGGGGGAGCTATAACATAAGTATGGGGATGGTGATTGGAGGGTGGGAGTTGCCACTAGACACCAGGGAAATATAAAATAAGCTTGGGAACGGCGATCGGAGGGTGGGAGGTACCACTAGACCCCAGGGAATATGCAGCAATTACGTGGAAAGTGATCAGATGGTGGGAGGTGCCACCAGGAAATATACAAAAATTACAGATACAGCGATTGGAAGGTTTTAGGTGCCACAAGACACCAGGAAAAGAAATAATATTTATGGGGATGGCAGTAGACACTAGGGATATATATGTATATGTATATGTATATGTATATATGTATATATATATATGTATGTGTGTGTGTGTGTGTGTGTGTGTGTGTGTGTGTGTGTATATATATATATATGTGTGTATATATATATATATATATATATATATATATATATATACACATATACACAACACATGTTTTGGGATAAAAAGTAATATCTCAGCCAGGTCATGGAGATATCAGTGATATCTTCACATGTGAAGATATCACTGTTATCTCCACACTCCTATACGTCATTGAATTGAAAGTGAAAGTCTGCCACTTTACATTGCCCGTCTCTTCTGTTTAAAACCTGTCTCCCCCCCCCCCAAACCACACACACACACACACCTCTATTTGGTTGATCCTGCCAATTATTTTTATCTAAAAGTGTAATTTAAGCACTTATCTGGTTGATCCTGCCACTGTGATAGTCAGCCCAGCATATAACTTTCACTTTCCCCTTCAAAGTAAGCGTGACCGAGTGGTTTGAAGATGACCGATAGGACAGTACAGCAGTTAATAAAGAGGTCAGAACCCATTTAGGAAAAAAACTCTGCAATTCTGTATTAGTTTTGTAAATTGCAGAGCTATATTCACAAGACAGGAGAGTGCGAGGTCGTGCAGCGTCATAGAGAAGCGGGAGGCAAGGCGGGCGTGTTGCTATAACGAGATGCTCGGCACTCTCACCTAACCTCAACATCGCATCTGTGCTGCAGAGCATAGTCGAACAAATAAAAAAACTGAATAACACACCGAAGACTACCTAAGATACGAACCTCTTTCTTTATGTGCTGTACTGTCCTAACCAGTCGTCTCGCTACCGCCTCCGGTCATGCGAAAGTAATTACTGAGCCCTGACTATCTGATAACGAATCAGCCGAGTATACTGTATTTCAGTACAGCTAAAAATAATGGCATAATCAACCAGATAACATTATTTGTATTTTAAAACTGGCAAAATATACCATATATATGTTTTTATTTTTGACATGTTATCCCTTGTGTTCTGGGTTGTGGCTGTGTTTTGATTTGTGTTCAGGAAGGGGTTCCATTACAATTCAGCCCAAACATATGTTTGTATAAACAGAATATGACATGGCCTGACTGAAGATATCATATTTATCTTCACTCGAGGCCAATGACATCAAGATATCTCACTCATGGCTTCGCCACTCATGAGATGATATGATATCATTGGCCTCTCGTGAAGATAAATATGATATCTTCAGTCAGGCCATGTCATATCCCATATATATATATATACACATATATATATACACACATACATATATGTATAGGGATGGTGGCTGGAGGGTAGCGGGTGCCACTAGATACCAGGGAATTAAACAGAAACATATCGGGGGGGGGTGATGGAGGGTGGGGGACGCCACTGGACAGCAGTGAAAAGATGCTGGCTCATGAAAAGGGATGTTTCCCTTAAAAAATAAAAATATTTCTTTGTATCACGAGTCATGAAAAAAGATTTATAAACTTAAAAAAAAAAAAAAAAAAGTTTGGAAGGGATTCCTATTTCTAGGAGCATTGATATGTTCATCCACACTCTTTGGCATGTCCCCTTCCACTTTAAGATCCACTGGAAGTCTTCAAGCTGGCTCCTCCCACCCACCCCAGTGGTATATACCTCGGTTCCGCCCCATGACACCAGATCTTCCTTTCTGCTTGAAGATTCAGGTTGCCTCTCTCCTGCTCACGCATTTCGTAAGCCCTGGCTTTCAAACCTTTGGTTTTGCCGAAAATTTGCATTGTTCGCGTTAGCGATCACATGTTTGTTGCTTCGATTATGGAAGACAGGTATTCCCCCGGATTTCGTCAGTGCCCTTGCGGCCAGAAGATGTCACACACCGATCCCACACCGCATGCGTCTGTTGCTTCAGTGTCGACCATGGCACCTCTTCATGCAGTCTGTCTGGCTTTTCATCCCAATGTCCTTGCCGACCGTCTTGAAGCTGGGGAGGCCTGAGAAGAGGAACCCTCCGGTGAAATCCAAGGAGGCTCGGTGGTCGGTTTCCGCACCTACAGGATCCGCCGAGCAGTTGGAACGTATGCAAACGTTTGAGGAGGAAGCGGCTCGTGGTGTGGATTCCTCTCTGAGCTTCTTTGTTCCACTCAACAAGGGCTCCACCTTCTCGGGTTCCTTCCAGGAGTTGTGCCAGTCTCTCCTGACCAAGGGGGAGGCGCCTGCGGGCTCGTGCTCCTCGATCCCATAAGCAGGAGAAGGACCTGGGAGTGTCTTCGTCTCGACAGAGATGTTGTTGGGAGCAGGGGAGATCTCGGTCCCAAGAGCATGCAGTCTCAACTTCGGTCGAGATCGCTTCTTCGGCAACTGGCTTTTCGGCTTTGCCATCTGGTCAGTCGACCAAATTATCTGTCTATGAGGTTGAGATTGTGATTGATCCTAGCAATCCGATATCGCCGACTCCAGTTGACTGTTCCCTCGATCGAACACCTAATCTGGTCTTTCCAGATGATGAGACCCAGCCTGCTGGGACTCCAGTCGAAGATGTGGTCCCTGATCCTGGGAAATCGCCGGTCACGCCAGTGCCTCCCAAGCAACCAAGTCGGCCCGCCTGATCTCGATCGCGGTCTTGGAACCCCTCATCCGAAAGGCCGAGGAAGAGCCATAAACGCTCTAAAAAGAGGGAACGCCATCGGTTGTCCTCGTCTTCCTTGGATGAGGAGAGGTTCCAGCGGAAACTCCGGCGCTATGAGGACCTCGTGGCAACAGCTGATTTCAACGGGGCAGAAGCCTATTCTGGCTTCTACACTGGCCATTACTTGGCTTTCGCCTGTGACGCTGAAGCCAACTCTTTCGGAGGTGATCAAACCAGTTCCTCAGCCTGCGGAGCTGGAAAAACTACCGGTGCGGCCCTAAATGGTCTCTCCACCAATTGTGGTAGAATCACTGCCCAAACAGCTTGTGGGAGGGGCTCCCTCCAAGGGAGACAGACCAGACGCTGGTGTTCCCCGGTGATTGTCTGTCACGGTCACCCCGGACCGTCCTCGGCAGGTAAAAAGTGATAAGGTCGGTAGGCCTTTATACCCGGATTCCTCTGATTCGGACGTCACCGGCTTGCATTCACACCCAGGTGGTGATGAATCGACCATTGGCTTAGAGACGGTGGTAGGCCCTCGTCTTTTCAAGGGATGCTTCGCCTCATCTCTGAATCTGCAGGGATGCCCCTGGAGCCAAGCCAGAAAAAAGCAGAGTACCCTCTTATGGACATCCTTAAGAGAGGGATACCCTGACGGAGGCCTTTCCTGTGGCTGAGGCCATTGTTGGCCTAGCCCTAGAACTTTGGCGCAGCGTCCTGCCTCTTGCCCAGCACCATCTGCCCGCAAGGCCTGAAAGTACACGGTGCCCATGGGGTCCCTTGCGGGGTTCACGGAGCACCCCTCGGCCGAGAGCCTGGTGACCACCTCTGTGTTTAGGTGTACTGACAGTTCTGCCGACACTGACCAACCTCCTGATAAAGAGTTCAAGCTTTTGGACCATTCAGCCAGGAGGGTCTATGCGGATTCCTCCTTGGGCCTTTGTCAGGCAAGTTCGGCCATCATCAAGGCACACTTCTCTCATGCCCTTCTGGGGTCGCTAGATGAAGTTTTCCCACATCTCCCCGCGGACATGCAGACCATGGTCAAGCAAGTCCGGGATCAGGGCCGAGCTGTCGCCAAACAGCAGCTTCAGACGGCCCTGGACATTGGGGATTCTTGTGCCCGTTTTGATGGCTGCTGCAGTTGCCTCTCATCACAGGGCTTGGCTGAGGCTCTCCTCCTTTCTGGCAGATACCCAGCACAAACTAACTGACGTGCCCTTCCTCGGGACCGACTTGTTCAGCCCAGGAGTGGCCGGTCACCTTCAGCGCATTGAGCAGTCCAGTGCCACCTTGTGCACTACTTCTGCCAAGAGTTCGTCGGGCAAGAACCAGCAGAAGAAAAAGAAGCCTTTTCGGCACTCTTTCCCTGTGGCTCAGCAATCCTCCTTTCAAGGTGGACAGCAGAATCAGCAGCAGGCTCAAGTTTGGTGCCCTCAGCCCAAGCCTGGACCCCAACAGGCCCGTAAAGGAGGCAAAGGCTCAAGTCCTGGAGCCTTCTCCTCCAAGCCTGCTCAGTGACTGGGCAGGAGCTGCCAACCCCTCTCCTGTCACACCAGCTCTGGGTCCTTCCATGGGGGGCTGGCTCCACCACTTTGTTTCTGCCTGGTCTGTTGTCACTTTGGACAGGTGGGTTCTCGAAGTGGTTGGTCAGGGACTGCCTCTGGAATTCGAGCAGTACCCTCCAAGTTGAGCCCGTGCCCCTCTGGAGGGGCCAGTCTGCTCTCCGGGACATCGCTCAACTCCTTCTTAAGGAGGCAGTAGCTCCAGTGGCAGATCCTCCAGCAGACCCAGGCTTTGTCTCCAGGTACTTCCTGGTGCCCAAGCAGACGGGGAGCTGGTGCGGCATTCTAGATCTGCATGACCTGAATCAATATTTCAGGTCACGCACCTTTCAGATGGTCACTCTGTCCCAGATCATACCATCCTTGGAGCGAAACGTGGTTCTGTTCACCTGATCTTCAGGATGCCTTCGTTCACGTCCCAATCTGTCCATCCTATCAGCGGTTCCTCCACTTCAGGGTCAAAGGGACCCTGTATGAGTTACGAGCCATGCTGTTCGGCCTGTCGTCGGCCCCACGGGTCTTCACCAAATGCATTGCAGTGGTGGCGGCCCATCTCCAGCGTCCGGGGGGGGGGCAGGATTTTACCCCTACCTCAACGATTGGTTCCTAACAGGTTCCACCCAACAGGAGGTGAAGAGGTCCAGGGACCTGGCCCTCCAGACCTGCTCTCAACTCGGCCTGCTGATCAACGAGGCCAAGTCGGAACTCGTGCCTTCTCAGGTGATGACATTCATCGGGGCAGAGCTAGACTCTTGTCAAACCAGACCTCGGCTCCCAGCGGACAGGGTGGAGGTTCTTTCCTCCTTTGCCCAATCATTTCTGGCTGAGCACTTGTGCTCTGCCTGGGACATTCTGTGCCTTCTGGGTTACATGGCAGCGTGCATCTCAGTGGTCTGTTGGGCCCGGTTACACATACGCCCCCTTCAGTGGGAACTGGCCAGTCGGATTCGGTACCACGGTCATTTCATCCAGCTGATCACTGTAACCCAGAAGATGTGGGATGCTCTCCAATGGTGGAGCACCCCAGACCAGTTGCAGGAAGGGATCCCGTTTGTCAGCCCCGAGCCGAGGGTCATCCTCACGACCGATGCCTCTCTCATGGGCTGGGGAGCCCACGTTTGGGCCAGAAGGGCCCACGGGCTCTGGACCCCCGAGGAGTCCTGATGCCACATCAACCTGTTGGAGCTCAGACCAGTCAGACTGGCACTGTCAGCTTTCGCTCCTCGGCCAAGTGGTTCAAGTCCAGACGCACAATACCATGACCATGTACTACCTGAATAAACAGGGTGGCACACGCTCCCGTCTGCTGTGCAAGGAGGCGATCCGCATCTGGACCCTCATGAGCCGATTGGAGGCAGATCTCCTAGCCATCCATGTGGCAGGAGTCTCGAACCATTTGGCAGATGCTCTGACGCTTAAGCCAGACATCCCACAAGTGGTCTCTTCATCCGGAGGTAGCTTACAGTCTGTTCTCCCACTGGGGCAAACCGATGGTGGACCAAGCTGAGGCTGTATCATGCACGCCCCCCTCAGCAGGACTCGCTGCAGGGGGATGCTTTCTCGAGGCTGTGGACCCCAGGCCTCCTCTATGCCTTCCCTCCATTTCCCTTGATCCACAAGGTGCTCCTCAAGGTGAGGAGGGAAAAGGCGCAGGTGATCCTAGTAGCCCCAGACTGTCCTGTCCAGTTGTATAGCATTCTGTACTACCTTTGGTCTTGGTCTCTTCCCAAGGGGTCTCCGGTCATCGACCCTAAGGGTGCACCTGGCAGCCATCTCTGCTTACTAGGCGAGGCCCATCAGCTGATGGTGGCACAGGAGACAGTGGTCGGGTGTTTTTTCAAAGGCCTGGATCACATATCCCCTCCGGTGCGTGAACCTCCACCTCTGTGGGATATACTTCTGGTACTGGGAAAGCTCATGGGCAAGCCATTCGAACCAATGCACCAGTGTGCGTTGTCACACTTGTCTTGGAAGATGGCCTTCCTGGTGGCTATCAACATCTGCCAGAAGGACAGGGGAGCTCCAGGCGCTTTCGGTGGACTCCCCTTATCTGGTCTTCCACAGGGACAAGGTTGCCCTGTGCCCCCACCCAAAATTCCTTCCGACGGTGGTGTCGAAGTTTCACCTTAACCAGGTGTTAATTCTGCCGGTATACTACCCTAATTATACCTCTGAGGCAGAGTACAGGCTCCATACCTTGGACCTGAGACGTGCTGTACAAGGAGAGGACAGTGGAAATTCAGAGAGAGGTTTGCCAGCTGTCACCTATGCTGAAGCTGCTTCTGGCAGATCTGCAGCAAAGCAGACCATTGCAAGGTGGATTACATCATGTATAAGTCTGTGCTATGAGTTGGCGGGCAAGGAGCCTCCCAGAGGGATAAGAGCTCATTTTACCCGCGCCATACTGCTGCATCGGTGGCTGCTTCCAGGGACATCCTTATTCAGGAAGTCTGCTGGGCTGCTACCTGGGAGTCAGCAAACACCTTCATCACCCATTACCACATCGACCTTGAGTCACGCTGGGATGCTGGTTTTGGGGCCTCTCTGTTCCCTAAGTAGGGGGTGTGCATCTTGCCTCCCTCCTCCTGGAGAACTGCTAGCAGTCTGCCAAAGAGTGTGGATGAACAACATATCCACGCTCCTAGAAGAACAGGTAACTCACCTGTTACAGTAGTTCTAGGAGCGTGGATATGTTGTTCATCCACACTCTCTGGAGTGTCCCTTTCCCCTTTAAATCTGGCCGGAAAGTCTTCAAGCTGGCTCCTGCCACCCACCCGGGTGGTAAATACCTCGGCTCTGCTCCGTGACGCCAGATCTTCCTTTCTGCTGGCAGATTCAGGTTCCCTCGTGCTACTTTAGCAGTTCGTAGGCCCTGGATTCTCAATGACTGTTTCCACCTCAAACGCTTCTCTAAAACTCATTAGAGTTTATGATTCCGAGCGCATTGGACATGGAGGACAAATCGTCCCCCGGATGTTGCCAGTGTCCCTGCTGACAGAAAATGTTGTGCACCGATCCCCAACTTTTGTGTGTTTACTGCTTGGGTGTTGTACATGACACCACTTCTTGCACCATCTGTCTGGCCTTCCATCCCAATGTCCTGGACGACCGCAAGGCGCGCCTAAAACTGGGGAGACTGGAGCTTCACAGTCCACTGGTGAAATAGGAAGAGGCAAGGTGGGTGGTTTCCACGGCCGCGGGATCCGCCGAGCAGCTTGATCAGATGGCGGCTTTTGAAGAGGAAGCTGCTCAACCTTCAGCCAGCCAAAGTTTTTTCATGCCTCTTAACCTTGGCTCTACCTTCAATGGGTCCTTTTGGGAGCTGTGCCAGTCTCTCCCCACCAGGGGTGAGGCGCCCTCGGGCTCGCACTCCTCCCACCCTAGGAAATGGGACAAGGACCCCAAGTCTTCTTCATCCTGAAGGAGACGTTCCTGGGACCGAGAGAGGTCTGACTCTCAGGAACTTGCAGTCTCTACTTCAGTCGCCGGCTTCTCGGACCTTCCGTCAGGCCAAGGCACCGAGGCCGAGGAACCGGCTGAACCAGCCAAGATTTCTCTCGACCCAGTCAGACCTTTGTTGCAGACTCCTGTCGCTGACTCCTTGGAAAGGACACCTATCATTTCCTTCCCAGACGAGGAGGCCCAGCCCTCGGGCGTCCCGATCAAGGGAAAGGTGCCGGAACCTCGGTTCTCTCCGACTCCGGCTTCTCCCGATCGAACAAGCCGTCCCAGTCTGTCTCGATCGAGAACCAGGACCCCTTCGAAACCGAAGAAAGGTCGCAAACACTCCAGGAAGAGGCATCGCCACCGATCCTCATCCTCCTCGGACAAGGAGAGACTTCGACGGAAGCTCCGTCAACATTATGAGGATCTCATGTGGCAACAGCTGATTTTGACCGGTCAAAAGCCGGCTCTGCCGGCAACACCGGCCATTCCTTGGCCCCAGCCTCTCATGCCGACGCCGACCCCTCCGGAACCAAAGGCCTCAGTTCCCCCACCCGTAGGGCCAGCACGCATTCTAGCTCTGCCTGTTTTGGTTTCCCCACAGATATTAGTGGAACCACCACCTAAGCAGCCCCAGGGAGGGGCTCCCTCGAAAGAGGACTGAACAGACACTGGTCTCCCCCATTGTCTGTCCATTACTGTTGTCCCCGATCGCCCTCGGCGTATCGAGGGAGACATAGGTGGGAGACCTTTATATCCCGACTCTTCAGACTCTGATGCCACTGGTCTGCATTCGCATCTGGGGATGACGAGTCATCAGTGGCAGGCTTGGAGGAAGGTCCTTCTTCTTTTCAGGGCATCCTCCACCTTATTTCCAAATCGACCGGAATGCCCTTGGAGCCTATCCAAAAGAAGGCAGAATACCCCCGCACGGATATCCTTAAGAGGTTGGATACCCCGACAGAGGCCTTTCCAGTGGCCGAAGCCATTGTTGGCCCAGACCTTGAGCTATGGCAGCGCCCTGCCTCCTGCCCAGCTCCATCTGCCCGCATGGCCCGCAAGTATACGGTACCCATGGGGTCCCTGGCGGGTTTCACAGAGCATCCCTCGGCCGAGAGCCTTGTGACTGCTTCTGTGTTTAGACGCACGGGTAGCACAGCTGACACTGACCGCCCTCCGGACAAGGAGTCCAAGAATATGGACCATTCTGCCCGGAAGGTTTATGTGGCCTCATCCCTGGGCCTTTGTCAGGCCAGCTCGGCTGTGATCATGGCACACTTCTCTCATGCCCTCTTGGGGTCACTAGATGAATTCCTCCCTCATCTCCCAGCGGACATGCAGACCACAGTGAAGCAGGTCCATGACCAGGGCCATGCTGTTGCTAAACAGCAGCTCCAGATGGCCCTGGACATTGGAGATTCCTGTGCCCGCTCCTTAGCAGCCGCAGTGGCCACTCGCCGCAGGGCCTGGCTGAGGTTGTCCTCCTTTCCAGCGGATACTCAGCACAAGTTAGCTGACGTGCCCTTCCTTGGCACCGACCTCTTCGGTCCAGGAGTGGCAAGTCACCTCCAGCGAATAGAGCAGTCCACTGCCACCTTGGATGCTACCTCTGCAAAGGGTTCTTTGGGCAAGAACCAGCAGAAGCGCAAGAAGAAGCCCTTTCGGCAATCTTCCCCTGCAGTTAGGCAACCCTCCTATCAAGGAGGCCAGCAGCAACAGCAGGCTCAAGCTTGGCGCCCCAGGCCCAAGCAGGGTCCTCAATAGCCCCGTAAAGGAAGGCCGAGGTGCTGGTCCAGGAGCCTCCTCCTCCTCTAAGCCTGCTCAGTGACTGGTCAGGGGTTGCCACCCCTACACCCATTACACCAGCTCTGGGTCCTCTGTGGGGGGCCGACTCCATCACTTTATTTCCGCCTGGTGCGGTATCACTTCGGACAGGTGGGTTCTGGAAGTGGTCAGTGAGGGACTGCCTCTAGAATTCGAGCAGTACCCTCCCAGCCGAGCCCGTGCCCCTCAGGAGGAAAGGATCTCAGCTGTCACTCAGTCGGCCCTTCGTGATGACATTGCCCAGCTCCTCCACAAGGAGGCGGTAGCTCCAGTGCCAGATCCTCCTACAGACCTAGACTTCGTGTCCAGGTACTTCCTGGTGCCCAAGCGGACAGGGATTGGCGCCCCACCCTAGATCTCCACGACCTGAATCAATATCTCAGGTCTCGCACCTTCCAGATGGTAACTCTGAACCAGATCATACTATCTCTGGAGCGAAACGTGGTTCTGTTCACTGGATCTGCGGGATGCGTTCTTTTGTGTCCCAATCCATCCATCCCACCAGCAGTTCCTCTACTTAAGGGTCGAAGAGACCCTGTACGAGTTCCGAGCCTCGCCATTCGGCCTGTCATCGGCCCCTCTGGTCTTCACCAAGTGCATTGCAGTGGTGGCAGCCCATCTTCGGTGTCGAGGAGTTCGAATATACCACTATCTCGACGACTGGCTCCTGGCAGGTTCTTCCCTTCAGGAGGTGGAGAGGTCCAGGGATCTGGCCCTCCGAACCTGCTCCCAACTCGGCCTCCTTATCAACGAGGCCAAGTCGGAACTTGTTCCCTCTCGGGTGATGGCTTTATTGGGGCAGTGCTCGACTCTCGTCAAGCTAGAGCTTGGCTCCCAGCGGGCAGGGTGGAGGTTCTCTCCTCCTTTGCCCAATCATTTCTGGTTGGGCACTTGTGCCCTGCCCTGGACTTTCTGCACCTTCTGGGCTACATGGCGGCGTGCACCTCGGTGGTCCGTTGGGCCAGGTGGCACATGTGCCCCCTCCAATGGGAGCTGGCTGCTCAGTGGACTCAGCGATATGGTCACTTCGACCAGCTGATCACTGTAACCCAGAAGATGTGGGACGCTCTCCAATGATGGACCATTCCAGACCGATTGTAGGAAGGAATCCCGTTTGTCTGCCCCGAGCCGACGGTCGTCCTGACGACTGATGCCTCTCTCATGGGCTGGGGAGCCCACATGGGGGGGGGGACAACAGGGCCCACGGGTTCTGGACCCCCGAGGAGTCCCGATGCCACATCAGTCTGTTGGAGCTCAGAGCAGTCAGACTGGCCCTGTCAGCTTTTGCTCCTCAGCTCCGGGGCCAAGTGGTTCAAGTCCAGACGGACAATACCACGACCATGTACTACCTCAACAAACAGGGCGAATCTGGACCCTCGTCAGCCGGTTGGAGGTGGATCTCCTTGCCATCCATGTGGCAGGAGTCTCGAACCAACTGGCGGATGCTCTCTGCCGCTTAGGCCAGACATCCCAAGAGTGGTTTCTCCATCCAGAGGTAGCTTACAATCTGTTCTCCCATTGGGGCAAACCATTGGTGGACCTGTTTGCCTCCAGGGAGAACACCAAGCTGAGAATGTACCATGCCCGCCCCCCTCAGCAGGACTCGCTGCAGGGGGATGCCTTCTCGAGACCGTGGACCCCAGGCCTCCTCTATGCCTTCCCTCCATTTCCCTTGATCCACAAGGTGCTACTCAAGGTGAGGAGGGACAAGGCAAAGGTGATTCTGGCAGCCCCAGATTGGCCCCTCCAGTTCTGGTATCCAGATCTCCTCAGCCTCAGCTGCAGGGCCCCTGTGCAGCTTTGTACATGCCCGGACCTGATATCATTGAACCAGGGGAAGGTATTCTATCCGGACCTTCAATCCCCGCACCTCACAGCCTGGTACCTGAGCAGCTAGAGTTCCAGGCTCCGGGTCTTTCCGAGGATGTCTACACTGTGGTGGAGGCATCTCGAAAGGAATCGACCAGGAAATGTTATGCCTTCAAATGGAAAAGGTTTTCCATTTGGTGTCAGGGTGAGAGTCTGGACCCCCTTATCCTGCTTTGTGGCTAACATTTTAGACTACCTTTGGTCTTTCCCCAAAGGGGGGTCTACGGTCATCGACCCTTCGGGTGCACCTGGCAGCCATCTTCTGCTTACCGGGTGCGGCAGGTCAGCCGACATTGACGCAGGAGACAGTGGTTGGGCGCTTTTTCAAAGGCCTGGATCACATATCCCCTCTGGTGCATGAACCTCCACCTCCGTGGGATCTCTTGCTGGTTTTGGCAAAGCTCATGGGCAAACCATTCGAACCCATGCACAAGTGTGAGCTCTCACACTTGTCATGGAAGACGGCCTTCCTGGTGGCTATCATGTCAGCCAGAAGGACAGGGGAACTCCAGGCGCTTTCAGTTGACTCCCCTTATCTGGTCTTTCACAGGGACAAAGTTGTCCTGCGCTCCCATCCGAAATTCCTTCCAAAGGTGGTGTCAGACTTTCACCTTAACCAGGTATTGACTCTGCCAGTATACTACCCTAACTACACCTTGGACGCAGAGTACAGGCTCCATACTCTGGACCTCTGATGTGCTCGCTCCTATTATAAGGAGAGGACGGTGGAAATTTGGGGAGAGGTTCGCCAGCTGTTTGTCACCTACGCTGAAGCCACTTCTGGCAGACCTGCAGCAAAGTGGACCATTGCTAGATGGATTACATCATGCATAGGTCTGTGCTATGAATTGGTGGGCAAGGAGCCTCCCAGAGGGCTAAGAGCTCATTCTACCCACCATACGGCTGCATCGGTGGCTGCTTCCAGGGACATCCCTATCCAGGAGATCTGTCGGGCTGCTACGTGGAAGTCAGCAAACACCTTCATTACCCACTACCACAACAACCTTGAGTCATGCGGGGATGCTGGTTTTGGGGCCTCAGTTCTCCAGTCTCTGTTTCCTAAATAGGAGGTGTGCACCTTGCCTCCCTCCTCCCAGAGAACTGCTTGGAGTCTGCCAGAGAGTGTGGATGAACAACATATCTATGCTCCTAGAAGAACAGGTTACTCACCTGTAACAGTAGTTCTAGGAGTGGTATATGTTGTTCATCCCCACGCACCTACCCGACCTCCCCAGCTTTAGGCACATCACCTTGCTTCCAGCAGGCTAAGATCTGGCGTCATGGGGCGGAGCTGAGGTATTTACCACCCGGGTGGGGTGGGAGGAGCTAGCTTGAAGACTTTTCAGTCAGATTTAAAGGGGAAAGAGACATGCCAGAGAGTGTGGATGAACAACATATACCACTCCTAGAACTACTGTTACAGGTGAGTAACCTGTTCTTCTAGGAGTGGTATATGTTGTTCATCCTCACGGACCCACCCGACCTTCCCTGCTGCGGACGTATGCAACCTGACTTCCAGTGGGCTAAGATCTGGCGTGATGGGGCGGAGCCGAGGTATATACCACCCAGGTGGGTGGGAGGAGCCAGCTTGAAGACTTCTGGTGGATCTTAAAGTGGAAGGGGACATGCCAAAGAGTGTGGATGAACAACATATACCACTCCTAGAACTGCTGTTACAGGTGAGTAATCTGTTCTTTTTCACCAAACCAGGAAAAGGCACATCTATGCCCCAGCCCCTTTTTACCCTGAAAATTTGAGACCAAAATTCCAAACAGTCTGGGTGCTAGGCTAGTTGACATAAAACGAACACAATAAGGGGACGAGGAAGCATTGGGTAAATACGAGAAAATAATCTTTTGTTTGTCATAAGTGAGTTACGAAAAAGATTTTAAATGTTAAACAAAAAACCAAAAAACATTTCAGGCCATTTATCCAACAGTTAAGTGCAGAATCTAGCTAACAGGGTCCAGATAAGTACATGTGTTGCTTACGCTCTAAAATATCATTTTGGAGGCTTTTTAATTTTGAATTTTTGTGGGGAAAATAAAAACAAGATGGTGGCAAATGAAAATAAGATTTCCACTTCCGAAAAGGATGTCAGTATGAAAAAAGAATCAATTTTTTTGTTTCATACAGCAATTTTTTACTGCTTACTGAGCATGCTCAGAACCAACTATTCAAGATTTTAAAATTAAGTTTGGAAAGGATTAATATTTTTTCACCAAACAAGCAAAAGGCACATCTGTGGCCCAGCCCCTTTCTACCCTGACAGTTTCAGGCCAAAATTCAAAATAGTCTGGGCACTAGCCAAGTTGACAGAAAACTCATTCAAACCAATGGGAAGAAATTCCAAACAATTCACTTTTTGCACTCTCCGTATCTCTGAATCCACACATCCGACCAGAGCAAAACTTGTCACGTCGAGATCTGCCACACGAGACCATGCATGGAAAATCTCATGCAAATCTGTTGAATAGTTGTAAAGTTATTAAAGTGCAGCCCCGCCCCTGAGGGGGAAAGAACAGAGGAAAAATGCGGTCACGTGGCTTGATGGCTGTCCTGGTACGAGCTTACTGGATCTGGACCTGGCAGTGAGTAAGGGGTGCTCGCTGCCATGGGGGGCAAGCCATGGAGGTACAACTGGGGGTGAAGTCCTTAATGGGAGCTGGGGGTGCGCCAGGCCGGCGGCTGGATGTGTGACGACCGTGAGAGAAAAGTACTAACTAAAAAAATTAAAAATTGAGGTTTAACATTGAAGTGTCCGTACAGCCCTAACTATAGTGGCGCATTTGCGCCACTATAATTAAAAGTATTTTGTTTTTCTATATTTTTCCAGTGTGGCATGATATCAAAAGTTTTGCAAAATCCAGGAAGATGCAATCCACTGATACGCATTTGTCCAAATTTATCAGATACTTTTTGTAAAAGCTTAGTAGGTATGTAATGCATTATCTTCCCGTAGAAAAACTGTGTTGTTCAGGATGAGTTTTACTTGTGGTTGTGAGAAGCTTAGTTGTTTTGTCTTTTAATACGTATTTGAGCAATTTGCCAAGGATGGAAGTAAGACTTGTAGGGTGCTAGTTACGAAAGTCATTTTTATTTCCCTTTTTGTATATTGGAACAGTGGCTGATTCCCAATCCTGTGGTACTATCCCTTCCCTTGAGAAGACTGAAATAACATTTTCAGTGGAAATGCTATAGTATTTTTAACTGTTTTGAGTATGTGCAACGATATTACATCTGTTTCTGTTGAGCTTTGATTTTTAAGTTTCGTAATTTTTATCAATAATGTCAACTTCCGTAATAACAAGGTCTTGGGAATTCTTGGTGTCCTGTGATACACAAGCTCTAATATTTTTTATTTTCCCATTGACACTGAACAGAAGTATTGATTACAGATGTTAGCAATGTATTGATTAAAGATGTCAGCAATATCGTATTAAGCCAAAAAAAATTAATCAGCAGTTCTTTGCGTGTAAGTGCTAATCAGCTGTAAAAATGCATAGCGCTTAGCACAGAATGATTAGCAAAATAAAAAAATATATATATCGTTTTTATTTATTTAGTCTATTGTGCCATGGACTTACTCAGAAAATGGTTAGCAGTCTACTGCTATGCGTTTCTGGAAACTGTTAGCATTACCTCCAATTCTCTGTAGCGTTTTGCTATGTTATACCAACTATTTAATACCCTGAATATCTTTGGGGTTAGTGATTTGTTTACCTGCAACAGTTATAGGGTGTAGTTTAGAATCTGAATTTCTTAAGGAATTAACATAACTGTAAAATGTTTATTTTTACACAGTTTGTAGTCATATTAAGCTCAGTTTGTTTAGCATGTTTTGTTTTTATGTATTTTAAGCACCTCCTTATATTTCATCCATACGGTAGGGTCTTTAGTTGTATTGTACTGGGAGTATAATTTTTGTTTTGATTGTCTTCAGAAACCCCTTGTTTATCCACTTCGGTTTTATGCCCTTTCTTTCATATTTTTTTTAATGTGTTTGCCGTCTAAGGATACTATGGTTATTTTGAATTTTTCCCACATATTGTCAATATTGCAGTCTTTTAGAAAGTTATCCCAGTCAATTTCAGTGATATTCAATATTCTGGAAATATTTACTGTTTTATATAGATAAATTTCACTGCAGCCTTTAATTTGCTTGGCATCTATGTTCATATTGAACCATACTGTATTATGATCGCTGTCTCCAAGCGGTGCTTCAACAGTACAGGTTTGAATAGTCTTCCTGACTGTGCTTAATATTTGATATCTAGTATTTTGGTTCCTCTGGTTGGGTGATATACATGCTGATATAAATGTAAAGATCTGCATGTTCGAAGAACTCCATACTGGAAACCAAACTAGTTTATTGGGGAAACCCAGTCTATGTCCCTGTAATTTAAGGCCCCAAGGAAAATTACATCACCTAATTCAGAGGCATTCTCAAGTTCTTTGTTGATACTTTCATTTGTTTGTTGGACAGCATTGGGTGGCCTATAGCAAAGACCAATAATTTTACTTTCTGCTGAATGCGTTACAAGTTTCAGCCAGTGTTTCAGTATTGGCTGTATCCTGTTTTATTTTATTTAAGATCTTAGAAATAGGGTGTTAGAGGGATATACCACTACCCCACCTCCTTTTCTATACAGATGGTCTAACCTGAACAGTTGATACCCATCTAGTTTGTCTTCTTTTTTTTTTTTTTTATTTATGCTCCTGTGCTGTGGCCCTACCTCAGGAGGGAGCCCCCAGTCCCATCCCCTGGCATCCACCATCCGGCGCTGACCCATACCCCCAGGGCTTACTCCCCCAGTGGGGCTGGTGGGGTTCCCCAACCCCCACCGGAGACCGGATCCAGTGGCTAGCCGGGAGCGGAGCCTGCGAGGCGTCCTCCATCATTTGCCACGGCATCAATTTCCATTTTCTCCCTTACAGAGGTGAGGCATGCAGTGACTCCCACGGAGAGAGCACGCATGCATCCCCATGTGCACCTCCAAGCGTCTGCCCCATCTCCTTCCCTTTTTCTGCAGCATCGGCGCCTCGGCTAGGGGCCAATCAGACGCCGACCACTGGCGGCCACCCCCCTTCACCGGAGAAGGCGAGCAGTTCATCGGACGCTTGATCCTTCTCCCCTGCTGACCCCCAGTGGCCCGTACTCATTCCCGAACACTGGTCGCCAGTGGCGCGAGGTAAGGCGTCCAGCACCTCAGCCGTTGGCACCACCGGCCCGGCCTACCCATCTAGTTCTTTCCCCCAGGTGGTGGTGTAATTCCACCATGTTTCAGTTATAAAGATTCTGTCAGTTTTAATTTCTGTCATACCAGCCAGTTCGCTTAGTGTATTGTTATTCAAGATCCTAGAGTTGCTTTTTAAAAACTTAATTGATTCCTTTTTGTTTAACAGTTGTTTTGGTTTGTGTAGAACAGGTTTGCTTTGTGCCACCCCCGCCTGGTTATTTTAAATGGATGTCTGCTAATGCTGAGTTAAATTATTCTCCAAGGGTTTCCATGCCTGCACGGCTCAGGTGAAGACCATCAGTGGCATACAGGTGTTTTTTTTATCCACAAATCTATCCCGTGAGTTCAAAGTGTGATACTTTCAAGTTTACACCAGTTTTATAACCTAGCATTAATTTTGATAATGGCGGTGTTTTTTTCAGTGACATCAGTAAACTGGCAGTATACCAGAGATAATTGGTGTAGCACCTTTGCCTTTTATTTCTTTTCCTAGATCAACAATCTTTGCACAAATACCTTTTTCATGGTCTCGCCCAGTATGTCAACTGTTTATATTATGTGACACTTTTTACTTGCCTTTCTCTTAAGTCGTGCTTTGTTTGATTGCTTTGTTTTCTTCCAATATGCTGTTTATACCTTGCTTTGCCTTTTCTCCCTGTAATCTCCTGGGTCACACCTGAAAATAGGCATATGATTGTCTAGTGTGCTTATCTGGTTAACAAAAGCTAAAATAAAATAAATACCAATTTGAGCTGCCACTGTTTTGTAGGACCCTTGTTTATTTAGCAAGGTAAGGGAGCTTCTTTCTTATATCCCCAATTTTTGCTCCTGGTAGGCAGGATACAGTCCAGTCATTTTGACAAATAGTTGTCACATTTTCTTAATGTAGTTGTAGTAGTAGTAGTAAAATTCTTTATTTTTATACAGGATAAGTTGGTACAACACATCATTAGATCTCACTTTGAGAGGTCTCTTGCAGTAGGTAATTACATATAGGACTGAAGCCAGCAGGTGTCAGGACCCCACGGAAAAATTTCTAGCTAGCATTCTCTGGCGGGGGACCGCCCCCACGTCAGGTGACCGACATCATGCGACGTCAGTATAAAGGGGCGGTCCCCCACGCCCGCCTTCCAGTTCTTTCCCGCTGTTAGCTCGTGAAAGCGCCTCGTGGTAAAGTTCCCTGCTTGTCATTCTGTCGTTGGTAGTTCTACAGTCGGTTTTGCTCAATTTTAATTTGACTTTGTCAGTTTTTTCAGTGCTGTATGTCATCCCCTACACCCACCGAACCCAAGAATAAGTGCAACTCGTGCGGCACCCAACTCCCACACAAGGACGGTCACTCCCAGTGCCTCTTCTGTCGGGGCCTGGATCACCCCATGGAGAAGTGCCAGCTTTGCCTGAAGTTCAACGCCGCCACCCGCAGTCAGAGGCAGCAGTCCCTGGAGGCCCACATCCTTAAAAAGATGATGACCTCCATGGAGAAGGAGCTGAAAAAGCTCCGTCAGGCCAACTTCCCGAGAATCATCGTAGAAGAAAGATGAGGAGAAGCACCGGTTCCTCTACCACCGCGACGGCTGGAGGTCAGTAAAAAGGTAACTCCTCCCCGGGATCAGCTCCCATGACGGCTGTCTTGGAGGCTTCCAAGATGGCGCCAGCCCACCCGCCTGGCTCGGGCTCTTTGGTGCCTCCGGCCAAAGGAGGCCTCCACTCCTAATAAGACCACCGCCGCACAGCCTACTGGTGTGAGTGGCTCCAGTAAGCCGGACGTCCGCTCCACTGACGCCCTCCTGGAGAAGGCCACTAAGTCATTTGACCCTTCGGGGCAGTGCACGGTCCTGTTCTGCCCGACCAGACCACTCCGCCGTTGCGGCCTGCCTCGGGTGACGGTTCGGCTAAGTCGAATGTCTGTCTCCTCGATGTCCGCCAAGACGGCATCTGAGCCGACGCCGACCTCAAGCTATCTGCCGCTCGGCCCCCGCAGCCTCACTGCCCTTGAGGACCCAGCACCTCCACCTGACCCCAGGATTTCTCCCTCCTTCTCCGGGCGATGCCCGATCTTACCTCGCTACCGTCAGGTCTCCCTTCCACTGGGCCGGACGACCTGATGTCAGTTCCTCAGACACCAGCTCCGACGTCAGTCCTCCCATTGCCGGGCAACATCCCTCTTCCTCTCCCAGATGCCGTCCCCACACCGGGCCTGCCGCCCGCCGGGCCTCCTGCTCCAGGCCTGCTTGCTGGGCACCCTCCGGGGCCATCTGCCCCGGAAGACCCCCCCGCCCCTGGGTATCCAACCCTGTCCTATCCGGCCATACCCAGGACCGCAGTATCTGGCGCCCCAGTACCCATTGCCGGCCTATCCGCCACAGTACATGGTGCCTCACTACCCAATGCCAGGTTACCCGCCGTCGGGGTATGGATACGCGCACTACAGATATGCCCAATATCCGTATCCCCGTCCTCCTCCTCCACCAACCACCCCCCCCAGCCGCTGGTGGATCTGAAGGAGACTCTAGCCTCCTGGTGAGCTGAGACCAAGGCTCAACTCACCAGAGAGGTAGAGTCTCATCTCCAGACGATGGTACCGGTTCCGGTTTCTGCACGTCCGAGACGAGAGAATCCCTCCCCTCTCCTCCTCCGGATACCAGAGGCGAGCCCTCCGGTTCTAGGGCAGGGCTGGATACGCTTCTCCGAGGGCTTCCCAAGGGTCCGTTCCTCCCCCGCACCGGGAGGTGGAGTCTTCTTCCTCTTCATCCTCCTCGGATGACTCCGATGGCTGTTCTGACCCGGACAACGAGCCTCACTCTCTGGACAAGCTCAGGCCAAGGACTGTTCCGAAGTCTCTTCCGGAGGATCCTTGTTTCAAGGAGTTGCTGCGTAAAATTGAGGAGGTTCATCAGTGGCATTCCTTGGAGCCGGATTCACAGTGTAAGAAACTCGCTGCACCCCTGGATCTGCCAGAAACCGCACTGACCTTGGTGCCGCCCTGGATTGAGCCTCATGCCAACCTTGTTTCCACTATTTGGAAGCAACCATCGGCCATAGCCTCTCTTCCTTGGAAGTCGGATAGGCTTTATCGGGCTCCCGAGGGTGTTGACTCACTTAATTCTTACCCTCGAGCTGATTCGGTCATGATTAGCACCGCTCACGGTCGGAAAGCTAACCAGAAGCACTTGAGCTCGTCGCCACCTGACAAGGAATTTCGCCTGCTGGACCAGTACGGAAAGAAGGTCTACGCTTCTTCCACTCTGGGTATCAGGGCCCTGAATTAGGTCGCCCACATGGGGGATTAGCAGAAGGTGATTGAGTGAGGTGAAATCTAAGTTGAACTCCCTTCCTGATTCTCAGACGAAGCAGGAAGTGGCTGCTCTGGTCCGCTCTGCACATTTGGCCAGTCGGCACATTCTCTGTGCCACGTACAATGCAGTGGATGCAGCTGGTCTGAGCTCGGCTTTCGCCATGGGGCTGCGGCGTCATGCCCGGCTCAGTGTGTCAGGATTGGTCCCGGAAATGCAGTCTGCTATCCAGGATGTGCCTTTCAGGGGTTCGGTGCTGTTCGGTGGCGATGTCAAGGACATCATCCTCAGTCTGCAGGTGAAGGGGGCTGCTCTGAAGTCTGTGGACTCCTTGTACAAACCCCCTCAGACGCAGCATCATCCCTTTCGCAGGCGTAATCGGCAAAAGGCAAAACCACAGGGAAAGCAGGCCAATAAACGTCGGCCCCTCCGGCTTCCAAGCCCCCACCCAAAAAGCAGCGGGGGCTTCAGCGGCGACACTGCCTCACACTACCTGACTCCTTTCCTCTCCCACAGCCTCTGGGGTTCACAGAGGAACCGTGGAGGGAGGTTCTCCATCCATCTTCTGGGTTGGGAGAGGATAACTTCAGACACTTGGGTGCTCCAGCTGATCGCAGAAGGACACTTAATAGAGTTTCTTCGGAAACCACCTCGAACCCCACCCCCCCAGGTCGTCGTACTCACAAGAACATCTTCTTCTGGTTCAGGAAGAAATTTCCACCCTTCTCTTGAAAGAGGCTATAGAGCCCGTCCCCCTCCCTCTTCAGGGGATGGGGTACTATTCCCATTTCTTCCTGGTCCAGAAGAAGTCAGGAGACGTGAGGCCAATTCTTGACCTCAGCTCCCTGAACTTGCTCCTGGAGTACAAAAGGTTCAGGATGCTCTCTCTTCAGGGTCTCCTGCCCCTTCTTCGGACAGGACAGTGGCTGTGCGCTCTGGATATGCAGGATGCTAACCTGCATATCCCTATCCGCCCGTCCCACCGCAAATACCAACGTTTTGCTTTCCAGGGGGACCACTACCAGTTCAAGGCCCTCCCATTTGGTTTCTCCTCGGCGCCCCAAGGGTTCACCAAATGTCTGTCGGTAATGGCCTACCTACGTACCCCGGGGTGCAGGTTTTCCCGTACCTGGACGATTGGCTCATGGCGGTCCCATCCAGGGAGGAACTCTTATGCTTCCTTTCCCTGCAGGTTTTTCCTGCTTAGGTATTGCCGTCAACTAGAACAAGTCCCACTTGATCCCGTCCTAGAGGCTCCAGTTTATCGGGGTGATCCTAGACACGACCTCCGGCATGGCTTTCCTGCCACTGGACAGGGTGGCCACACTACAGGCTCAGGTCAACCTGTTGTCCAGCCACAGGCGAGTCAGCGCAAGGTCAGTCCTTCGCCTCCTTGGGCTCATAGTAGCTGCGATTTATGACAGTCCCTTGCGCTCAGCTCCACATGAGGATTTCTTAGTGGATGCTTCGGTCTTAGTGGGATCAGCTGGTGGATGACCTAGATCAACTGGTTTTGGTCTCCACTCCCATGGCTCGGGACTTGCAGTGATGGATGGTTCAGGAGAAGCTTTGCCGGGGAGTTCCCTTTTGTCTTCTCCCCTCTCCCAGACGCTGACTACGGACGCCTCTGGCGAGGGTTGGGGAGTCCATCTCTGGCAGCACAGGACCCGGGGCTCCTGGTCCAAGCTCGAGAAATCTCTCCACATCAATGTGCTCGAGCTTTGGGCTGTGCTGTACGCTCTTCAGGCTCTGCATCTGCTTTCTGGGCATCTGGCTGTCCAGACAGACAGTGTATGTGGTCTGGTACATCAACAAACAGGGAGGAACTTGTTCTTACCCTCTTTGCAGGGAGGCAATGAGAGTTTGGGATTGGACTGTGCAGCACAACCTTCACCTCACGGCCATTCACGTCCCGGGGTTAGAACACATTGGCAGACCACCTCAGTTGGTCATCTGCTCATGCTCACTAGTGGGAACTGGATCAGGGATAGCAGACGATATCTTCCTACGTTGGGGAACACCACAGGTAGACCTATTCACATCCCCTCAAAATGCAAAACTTCCCGATCTCTGCTCGCTCGCTCCAGGGCGCAGCATTTTTAGGAGAGATGCTCTGTCTCTAGACTGGAAGGACAGATTTGTCTATGCCCCCCCGATTCCTTTGATTCCGAGGGTCTTACAAAAACGCAGCTCAGAAGGAGCTCGCATGATTCTGATCACTCCTTTCTGGCCCAGGTAAGTTTGGTTCTCTCTTCTGCAACAGTATTCAGAGGAACCTCCTCTTCCTCTATCGCAACTTTTGCTGACCCAGGATCAGGGGACCTTGGTCCATCCAGGCCTCAAGTCCCTTCAGTTGCACACTTGGCTCCTGCAGACGTAGCTCAAGTCCGATTCGGGCTACCCCCCACCCGAGTGGCTGAGATCCTGGTGGAGCCCAGAAAACCCTCAACTAGATCTACCTATGCCATGAAATGGAAATGGTTCACTATCTGGACCGCTTCTAAAGATCTTGAGCCTTTCTAGTGCTCTGTTGGGCGGTTTCTGCATTACTTGTGACACCTCTTTGACCTGGGTCTCAGTCGTTCATCTTTGAAGGTTCACATGGTGGCCATTTCAGCCTGCCATGTCCCTTTTGCAGACAGGACGTTTGCTCAGCTGGAGTTCTCTAAGACCTTTCTTAGAGGGGGTCCTCCACTTGAGACTTCCTATCCGGGTTCCTGCCTCTCCTTGGGATCTGAATTTTATTCTTGAGAAGCTTGCCCTGCCTCCTTTCGAGCCAGCAGCCTCAGCAGACCTGAAGTTTCTCTCGTGGAAGACTCTCCTCCTCGTGACCATTACATCTGCTCGAAGGATTTCCGAGCTTCAGGCCCTGATGTGCAAAATCCCATATTTGATTTTTCACAAGGAATGTGTGGCTCTGCATTCCAACCCTAAGTTTCTCCCCAAGGTGGTAGCGGAATCTACACTGAACCAATCCATAATGTTACCCAATTTCTTTATGCAACACTCCAATCAAGGGGCGTACCTCTTGCATACTCTGGATGTTCACCGGATTCTGAGATGCTACACCACCAGGATGAAGGATCTCAGAAAGACTGATCAACTGTTTGTCTCTTTTGCTCATAAAAGAGAAGGCAATGCTGTTTCCAAGCAATGTCCATCTAAATGGTTGGCTCATTGTATCACTTTCTGTTATGACAAGTTCGACGAGACCTTGCCAGGTCAAGTCAGAGGCCACTCCACCAGAGGGGTTGCTGCCTCTGCTGCTTGTTTCAAGAATGTGTCAGCGGCAGACATCTGTGCAGCCGCAACTTGGACTTCTGTCCATACCTTTTCGAAACATTACAGTTTGGACATTGCCTCTCGCCGTAGAGCAGGCTTGGGTTGGCTGTTCTGCAAGGTCTCTTTCCTAAGACCTTCACAGCCAGAGGGTCTACTTCTGAGTAGTTTTTTCTTCTCCCATTTGCTTCTCCTTGTTCCAGACTGCTTGGGACTCAGTCCTATATGTAATTACCTACTGCAAGAGCACTCTCAAAGTAAGATGGTACAGTTACGTAAGAACTTACCGTAACAGTAGATCTTCAAGAGAGGCTCTTGCAGTAGGTAATCCCTTCCCGCCCTCCATCCCCCTAAGCTTTTTTAGCTCCTTTTCCAGGATGGGAAATATCCACTTCTATCTTGTCTTGCCTTTGGCGGGGAAAGAACTGGAAGGTGGTAGGGACCGCCCGCTATGCTGGCGTCGGTCACATAACTTGGGGCGGTCCCCCGCCAGAGACTGCTAGCTAGAAATTTTTCCGTGGGGTCCTGACGCCTGCCGGCTTCAGTCCTATATGTAATTACCTACTGCAAGAGCCTCTCTCGAAGATCTACTGTTATGGTAAGTTCTTGCATAACTGTACTTTCCTGAAGGTCCTATTTACAAGATGGTCGTATCTATATTGAAAATATACAAAATAAATAATAAAATGTATACGTTTCACTGTACAATACAAAACATATAAGATCTAAAAATATGCAGTGCATAATCCCAAAGATTCTATTAGACTTTAGTTCAAGGTTATAAAAACAATTCATGCTTATTTCTGTGTGTAGATCATTTCTATCAATATTATCGATTGCACATACATCGAATGCTTTTTATTCATGTTTCAAAGCGCCAATAAACAGTTTGGATTTCGTCTCACTTTGTAGAATTACCTAAAGAGTTCCACGGGAACATAGCGATAACTGGAAAGGTCATACAGTATCTCCCATATTTATTTAAGGGCTTAGGTGTTTTAAAATCGCTCCTGTGAATGTTTCTTACACTATATTTATATTCACAATTATCTTTCTCCCTTTTTTTTTTTTAAATTTGATTTCCCCAAATCAATTTCCTTCTGTTATCAGGAATTACCCAGCCAAGTTCACTGTATAATTTGCAATGGTGTGTTCTGTAATCACATCTCAGAATAAATCTGGCTAAACAATTATATGCTACATCGACCTTGTTCACCAAAGCTTTGCTTGCAGTGCCAAATATGTGGCTTCCATAATACAGAATGGGATAAGCAATTGGTTAATTATTGAAGTTCTCATACGTTTATCAATACAGTAACCTGAGTGCCTGAATGCGCCTAATCTGCTGTTTATCCTACCTAGTGTGTCTTCGATATGATAATCGAATTTTAAATTTTCATCGATCCAAATGCCCAGATACTGATATTATTTTACGTGTACTGATGATTCATTTTTATTTGTTTTAATTTGAATTTTTTGTTTTTTTATTTTCATTTTTGTTTTTGGCAGTTATAAAAACATAATTTTAGTTTTTTTTACTGTTCAAAACAAATCTGGATTCTGAGAGTCGTGTACATATCCTCAAAAAGTCGCATTGTAACTTTGTTTCCATTTCTACAGTATGTTTTACACTTGCCACAGGTGCGTCGTCATCCACATAAAGTCCTATTTTGGAATAAGTTACCATGTTGAGTGAAATGATCTTGTATAGATAAGAAACAAAGTGGGCTCCAAAATGAAGCCCTGAGGGACACCCCTCTGGACCAAAGCCTTATTTGATAATTCTTTTCCAACTTGAACTTGTTGTGTTCTGTCATTTAGATAAGATTTAAGCCATCCGCAAGTTTCTTCTGATAGCCTGATATCTAGTAATCGCTCCAATAGAAATTCATGGTCCACAGTATCAAACGCCTTTGACAAGTCCATGAACACCGCACCCACTGCCAGTCCTTTTTCTAATTGGAATGCAGGGTGATGTCCACCAGGTTGGTCAGTGTGGTGTTCTTGGAGTGCCCCTTTCAGAAGCCTGACTGGTACCCGGACAGCAATGAGTGCTTCTCCAAGTACGCACTCAGCTGTCCCTGTACCAGTCTCTCCAACAACTTAGAAACCACAGACGAGAGCTATGGTTTGATAGTTTGTGGGTTCTGTAGGTGACCTACCCTTATATATTGGTATAATTTTTGCCTTTTTCCATAGAGTTGGAAAGTGGCCATCTATCAAACTCCAGTTAAAGATTATCAGTATAGGAGCAATAATATTTACTAAGTCCTTCTAAAATCTTGTTTCAGCTCCATCCAATCCAAAAGATTTTTTTTGATTTGAATTTCCTAATTTCATCTTTTACCTCTTTACAAGAAAAGCATTTAAATCTGAATTTTGGGATGCTTTGTGGCACTTCATTCTTTTCTCTTATCAGAGTGAAGTTCTGCTAGTGGAATCTCGATATCGGGCAATGTCACAAAGTATTTGTTCAGTATTTTTATTTATTTATTTAAGAGATTTACCAGGAAAGACGTACTGAGCCGCAAAGCTCATTTTCGGATGCATCCTGGGGAGGGATAAGTCCAAATAAGTAGAAGCACAGTAATAATTCAATAATACACAGTATATATAATATACAGTACCAGAGCAAATAATAATGCAGGTTAAACATCAGAAGTGTGAAGTACCCAGCACACACAAAAAGGTAATATCACAAAATAGGAAAGGTTAGTAGGAGAGAGAGTAAGTAGAGGAGGGTGAGAAAGAGAGGCTTGGGGGAGAGGGTGAAAAGGTAAAGTAGTGGTGGAAGTAAAAGAGAGACGAGAACATATGGTGGGTATGGTGGAGGAATAGAGTGTAGAGGGTTAGGAAGGGGTAGAAATGGTGATTACTGGGGGTGGGAGTGAGTGAGAAAGAAGTAAGGGAGTGAGAGGATGCGGTGGAGGGGAAAGGGGAGAGGAAGGGGGTAGAGTGGCAAGAAGTATGGAAGTCAGAGTAGATAAGGAGAAGTGTAGGGCAATGGGGCTAAGGGTGTTTCGGGAGGGAGAAGTATGGCCTTTGAGAAGAGCGGAAAGAGAGTGTTTGGAGGTGGCAGAATGAATTGTTAGTGGAAGGGAGTTTCAAAGATTAGGAAGGCAGAAGGAGAAACTATACTGGCCAGCTAGGGATTTATGAGAGGGAAGCAAAAGAGAATAATAATCTTGAGTTATGGAGAGAGTACGTGGTGGGGAGAGGAGAGAGCTACGGTAAGGAGGGAGCGAAGCCAACCAGAAATTAGAAATAAAGGAAGCACAGTGGATGAGATGGTGGTCATTCAATGAAGGGAGGGAGAGATCAATGTACAGAGAACAGTGGTGAGTCTCGGGGGGGGGGGGGGACAGGCCAAGGCAAAACAGCAAAAGGAGTGGAAGTGGGGATCCAGTCTGGCCAGTGTAGATTTGGGTACAGCACCATAGACTGTCGCGCCGTAATCAAAAATGGGGAGGAAAATGTTAGTGATGATGTCCCGGCGGGCAGATAAAGGGATACATCTTTTGCTCCTATAAAGTGAACTGAGCTTAGGGTGGAGTTTTTTATACATGGCATCTATGTGCTGAGAAAAACCAAGGTGTGGCGGTCAAGCCAGACACAAAGATATCTAAATGTGGGTATGTCGTCAATTTTCCCCCATCAAGGGTGAAGAAGGTAGGGAGTGAAGGGAGTCTAGAAAGCCTCTGTCATGTGCCAAAACACATGGAGACCATTTTTCTTGGTATTAAGGGATAGTTGTTTAGCCCTGAACCATTTCTGGAGAGTGTCAAAATCAAGTTTGAAGTCTGGATGTTAACTCTGATGGAGAAGAGCCAGAGGAAAACAGGACCATGTCATCTGCATACATGTGGATGGATGCAGAGGAGCAGGCTGAGGGGAGGTTGTTGAGAAATATGGAGAAGAGCAAAGGGCCGAGGATGGAACCTTGGGGAACGCCAGTAAATGTGGGTGGGAGCGGGGAGAAAGAGTCTCCAATTTTCACTGATTGAGATCTACCTACAAAGTAGGAGTTGAACCACCTGGTTGTGGAGTCAGACCTGCTGATTTTAGTTTGTCCAGGAAAAGAGGGTGGGAGACTAGCTTTCACTAGATTGACAAAGATGGCAGTAATGAGGAGGCCTTGTTCCATGCCAGAATGGATGTAATATCTGTGAGCCTGAGGAGAGAGGAAGTGGTGGAGTGATGTTTGCGAAAGCCAGACTGGAAGGGGGTGTAAAAGGAGGAGGAGGAGTCTAGGAAAGGGGAGAGTTGAGATGGAACTGTTTTTCTGAAGTTTGGATAAGGTTGGGAAGAGAGAGAATGGGTGGAAATTTCCAGGAGAGGAGTCACCACCTCCTTTTGGAAGAGAATGATAGTTGCATGCTTCCAGGTGTCCGGGACTGAGGCAAGAGAGAATGATAGGTTGAGGAGGGGGGAGATTGTCAAGGCAATAGCCGGTGCAGAGAGGTGTAGGAGCTTGGGATCAAGCCCATCAAGGCTCCCACCTTTCTGGAGGTTGAGAGCCAGGAGGGCTTTAAGAGCCGAAGCAGGGGTGATAGATGAGAAAGAGAAGGAGGAAGAAGGGAGGGAGGAAGGAGAAAGAAGGAGGGGCGGGAGTGCAGAGAGTAGTTAGGAGGCACTGATGGTGAAATAGTTGAAAGCTGAGGCGACAGAAGGAGGTCTGAAATGGAGTCACCCACCTTGAGAACGGAGGGAACTGGATTGTGGGGGTGGGGGAGAAGAGGCATGCATTACTTTCCAGAACTTGGAGAGATTGCTAAGATTGATCTGAAATGCAGAGGAAAAGAACTCTGCCTTCACTAACCTAGTGGCTGTAGTACAAGAGTTCCTCAAAGCACAGTACTTGTTAAGGTTAGCAGGAGTGCTAGAAAAGTTGAGCCGAGATCCAGGGAAGGTGAGAACCTCTGATCCTAGTTTTCCTGAGTGAGGCATGCTGATCCCGGACAAGTAAAAATTTTGGTTGGAAATATTGTAGGGCTTGATTGATATTACTGGCCGTAGATATTTGCTGACACTTTGGAAGTTTGTAGTATGCCATCTGTTTCCATCTGTATGGGTGGCAGGTTTGTCACAGGTTTCTCTAATGATTTTTTGAGTGACCAATATTGTCACAGATCAGTGGTCTCAGTGGATCTGGTGCCGTAATACTTTCGTTTTGAATTTCTGATTTTTGTCTTCAGAGTATTTCTTGCTATTTTATAATTTTCCCAATCCACTAGGTCCAGTGATCTGTTTGCAATTTTCCACAGCCTATTCTTGTCTTCTTGTCATGTATCTTTTTTTTAATTTAAAAAAAAATCCAGGAGACATGCCCTTTCCTTTGTGTTAAGTTAATAAAGGGTGCTATCTCATCACATACTGCAGTAAACAAATTTTTGGATTCCTCAACAGCCAGGTAAAGTTAGCATCGAAAACAACCTATCCCATTTAACTTCTGCGAACTTTAACAAAAATCGATCTTTATTATAGTTTTCAAATGTTCTACATCTAGTTTTTAGAACACCTGTTTTTGGGTTATTCCAATTCTTATCCAAAATGCCAAAAGTACAGTTTATGGAACAATGGTCTCCCAAAATTGGTTGATTTATTGAAGCATTTAACGCTTTTGCCTTAGCTGATGTAAAAACTAAGTCCAATTTATTTCCCATACTAGTCTGAGTAGTTTTCCTAGTGGCCATGGATATCACCTAAGCAATCTCTAAAGCTTTAAAACTACTTCCAAAGCCCTTAGTCTTAATTGTCCCCAGGCTGCATTAAAGTCTCTCGTTAACATCAGATCAATGCCCACTGTACTGTTCTGAATGACTTGCGATAATTTCAGATTCACTTGTCTTTGTTACTTGTCTTAATATTGAATCACCAATTTCTAACATATTTTTTTTTTTTTTTTTTGCCTTTTTGTGCAAATTAAGGTAAGGCGCTGTTTGCTGATGAACAATTACTGGGATCTCCCTATCAGCAGTGGCGGCTCTACACCAGGGCCCGCCAGGGCACGTGCTCCGGTAAAAAAAAAATGCTATGCCCCAGTTGATGCCCCATATGGTGCAGAGCTTCCCCCATAGTAACAATATATCAGTGCCCTGGCTGCCATCTGTTGTGCCCCAGCTGTGCCCTAGTAACCATTTGTGGCTAGAGCCACTACTGCCTATCAGCTAATAGTGAATATATGTTAGATAACAGCATTTCACTTTCCTTATAAACTGCCCTCTTACCTTTATTGTTTTTTTGAGATATTCCACATTGAACCATTCCTCTCATGGGTTTTGTGAATCAGTCCTCCCTCTTACGAACATACGAAATTTGCCAGCAGATAGAGGCCTAGAGGTCTATCAAGTCTGTTCGAATGTGCAGCTAGCACCCCTTATTCTGCAGCTGCCCCTCCCTTCCACCCTTCCCCTTCATTAACCCTCCCTCTTGTCCTGTCCCATCCTCGTTTGAAGCAGTCCACTGTTCTACTGCATACCACTTCAGCAGGTAAAGCATTCCACCCAGCCACCACCCTCTCTGTAAAAAAGTGTCTCCTCATCTCCCTCCTGAACCTTCCTCGCTCCAGTCTCATATGATGGCCCCTGGTGTCCCTCCCCTCCCTTACTTTGAACAGCCCCTCTGTACCTGTCTTGTTTATTCCTTTCATGTATTTAAAGGTTTCAATCATGTCACCCCTGTCTCTCCTCTCCTCCAGTGAGTACATGTTCAACTCCTTCAACCTCCTGTCGTATGATAAGTCCCCCAGCCCCTTGATCATCTTTGTCGCTCTGCGCTGCACCCCCTCCAGTAACTTAATGTCCCTCTTCAGATACGGACGCCAGTACTGCACGCGTACTCCAGGTGTGGTCTAACTAATGACCTATACAGTGGCAGAATCACCTGCTCCCTCCTCGAGGATATACCCCTTGCAGTACAACCCAGTATTTTGTAGGCCTTTGCAGCTGCCTTCCTACATTGTGCCGAGTTGTTCATTGACCCTGTAATGAGCACACCCAGATCCTTCTCCTCCTCTGTCTGGGCTAGCTGCACTCCCCCTAGCTGGTAACTCCTCCTTGGGTTCTTCATCCCAAAATGCAGCACCTTGCACTTTTTGGCATTAAAGCCCAGTTGCCAGGTGTCTGACCAGGTTTCAAGCTTTGCCAGATCATCCTGCAACCCCTGCCATCCCCCTAGGTCATCCACCACCACGCCTACCTTGGTATCATCAGCAAACAGACTGATCTTGCTCTTGATGTCCCATGATATGTCTGCAATGAATATCCCAAACACTGGTCCCAACACCGAGCCCTGTGGAACACCGCTTGTCACTGCCCTTGGGTGTGAGAGCTCCCCACCCCATAGTTTCCCCACCTCTTTGTTGATCCTTGCTCATTTACCTCACTGTTATCCTGCACCGCCCATCCTTTTTTCTTCCACCATTTACTATCTCCTGTTACTTGTAACTTGTTTGCATATAGGTTATCGTTTGCTAAACTTTCCACAAAGTACTCAGTCTTATTAATTTCTGTCGTATTAGCTAGCTCAAGTTTGACATTTCCCATATACATTCCAAACACTTATTACATGTAAAGTTCACATTTTAATTTTCTGTCAGAGGGATGGATAGTATAAATGTGGCATGTTAAACATTTAACAATAGCATCATCTTTACATAATAGCAGTAGTATATCCTCCGTGGTGTCCATAGCTACTGCAGTCTTACTTAGTATATGTATGAGAGCAAACCATATCCTCCTTCCCGACTGATCCTGGTGGCACTGACTGACACACTTGCCTCGTCTGTGTGTCACTGCCGCCTGCACACTGCTCCGCTCACGCTTAGGGGCCGAGCTTAAATACACCAGGATCCAGAAGTGTTGGGTCAAACACGCTGGGGGTTCAGCGAGCTCCTGAATTTAAAATTATTAAAATAGTAAAAACAGGTGCACAATACATGCCCAGCTACATATAAGCTTAGCATATAAAGCAAGTAAAGTTAACCCTGAAATGAAATTATTTTAAGTTTGCTGTACCATAGCTATTACAATGGGGGATGTGCACTAATGTGAGCTGCGTATGTGTGAATCTAGCGTACCCGTCCTGTATAGCCACACACCAGGGAACAGGCGCAGGGTGCACAGTATGCACAGCTGCGCACTTCTGCCTTGTGCTTGTTCATGGCCCCTTCCCCCTGCGCACACGGTCAAAGGGGGTGGATCGAGGGACATAGGCGGGCATTCAACTGGATGCCTGTCCCGGGTCCCATGGTGGATCACCTGCACCGTGCAAGGAAGGATTCTTGGAGGTGTGGGACAGGAATTCTTGTAATGTATGGGCAAGTGCCCAAATGGCTGCCCCCAGCCCTCCCTTCCCGACTTGAGGGCTGGGGTGGCACTGCCACTGTATATTTCCAGCATGGCCAGTGGGTGTCCTCTGTAGGTGGTGGGAGGGGTGCACACGTAGGATATGGCAGAGTGCTTGTTTTCATATCCTGTACCCTCTGCACCTTTGTGAATGGCGCAGAGAGCAGACACCCCCTGGACCGGCCTTGCACGTAGTTGTGTGACTGGCCAAGGGATTCCCAGTGGAAGGGAAGCATGTCCCAGTCATACATGTATCGTTCCGCGAGGACCCCCCCCTCCCCGGGTGTGCGGCATTGTCCCGTACAACTGAAGTGCATAGGGGCCATTATTAACCTTCCCCTCCCCCTTTATTCTTAATTCACCCCAGCAGATGCTTTTCCCCCAAACAACTCGCCCCCATCCCTGAGCACTACTCCAACACGGGACTTCCAACCCTATTAGTTTACTCCCTAGTGGCGAAGCTGCTCCACGGGATAATAATGTCCAGGGGTTTCATGAAAAGAGCTGCTTATATGCCCCAGTGCACAGTTACTTTTCTTTTGTATTGAGGATAAGTTTGAATAGAAAAAGCATCTTAAAGTAAAGGTGTGAGATTTGGGTTTGGGCTTCATAGCCCACTATCCTACTGCGGCGATAGTTCCTCTGAGTCAAAATTATACCATTAATTTGCCATGAGTTGCTTGACCGGAAAGAAGAATGGTGTCAGCTGCTCTTTAATGTAAAGGTATGACTTTTTTTCAGTTTAGCTTTGGGTTTCATAGCCCACTTTACTGCCGTGGTGATAGTCCCTCTGAGTCAAAATTATACATTTTGGTAGTGTCCTGTAAGGGAGGGAAGGAAGGGATCCTAACTCTTGCCAACCTGCCAGCCAGCTGATCCCATCCACTTCCCGGTACGCTGACCACGCCCTCCTCCTCAGACGTTTTGTGACGCCTACCAGGAGAGTAGGGAGGCACGTTCCATTGAACTTATGAAGAATTTCAACCATTATTATGCAGTTAGAGCAATATTAATTAGCCACCGCCAACCAATAGGGGCCCTATTAGTTGAGCTGTGGCTTTCATTTGTGTCAAAGGTAGTTCAAAGCTGCATTGTAGTAGTGTAAAATGTCCTCATAGGATTCAATGGAAGGCCAGCTCACGACCCCTGGTAGGTACCAGAACATCAGAGTGCAGGGTATGGTCAGCAGACTGAAATGGAAGGGATTCATATTGGCAGGTTGTTGGCAAGAGTTATGATCCCTTCCTCCCTTACAGGACACTATTAAAATTTATAATTTTGACTCAGAGGGACTATCACCACGGCAGTAAAGTGGGCTATGAAACCCAAAGCTAAACTGAAAAAAAGTCATACCTTTACATTAAAGAGCAGCTGACACCATTATACTTTCGGGTCAGGCAACTCATGGCAAACATTTTGCCAGCTTGAGGACCGAAACCACTGTTATTTTGAAATGTTTTTAGTCAGGCATTAATTAGATATTTATTTTACTGTACCCACAATTCTGCTTCCATGTTGATGAAAGCCGCTCAGTGCCCACCACAGCCATGCCTCTAAAAACATGTTTTGATGACACTACGTGGGGAATGGACTGCAGGACTACTAATGGTGATAGACTGTAACTGAAGCGGTGCCCTGCAAATGCATATACCGGTAGTTTACTTTGTATATACTTATACATGTTAAGGGAATATATAAATGCAGTACTACCACCCCCCTTAATGTTTGCTCAGTACCTACAAAGTAAACTATATACATTTACAGGGCACCACATCCCCTGATTATAGTCTATATCCATTAGTAGCCCTGCAGCTTTTTCACCATTTAGCATCATCAAAACGCTGTTTTAAGGGGCATGGCTGTGGCGGGCGCTGAGTAGCTTTCAGGTACACAGAAACAGGATCGTGGGTATCAGGGCTCGAAATAACCGTCTGTCCACCCGTCCCGGACAGCCGTTTTCCACCCGGGACAGCCGTTTTGTGAAGTCCGCCTGTCCCGGGGACAGGCAGTTTTCACAGCCAGTAAATTTGCAGCCAGAGTATTGAGCTGGGCACTAGGACCCAGCGGCAGACGGGAGGTTTCCGGATGGCGTCGACGTCATGACGCAGAACTTCGCCCACCGAAAAGTGCAGCTCTGCGCCCATTCCACTGACTGAGGGTCAAGTGACTGCAGCTACTAGCTGCCACCTGACCTCTCAGCCAGCAGGAAAACTGATTGGCGCGATCAAGGCCTCCCGCCTCACTAGTCTGGCCATAGGGGTGAGGAGCTAGAGTGAGGAGAGCACGAGCAATGAGTGGAAAAAAATTTGCATTCTCGACAGCCCTTCTCAGGACTCCCAGCATTTGGGGCTGCTGGTACTTGGAGGAGGACAGGGGAGGTGAACAAGGGGGATTTATTTAGTTAGTCTTAAAAGTGAAAAAAAGACTTCTGCAAATTCTCAACAGCCCTTCTCAGGGCTCTAGCATTTGGGGGCTCAGTTTGTGTGAATCAGTCCTGCTGGTACTTGGAGGAGGAGAGGGGAGGTGAACAAGGGATTTATTTAGTTAGTCTCAAAAGTGGAAAAAAAAGACTTCTGCAAATTCTAAACAGCCCTTCTCAGGGCTCTAGCATTTGGGGCTCAGTTTGTGTGAATCAGTCCTGCTGGTACTTGGAGGAGGAGAGGGGAGGTGAACAAGGGATTTATTTAGTGCAAGTCAAGTCTCAAAGCAGTCAGACACTGTACCTGTACGCCTAAAACTCTCTCAAAACCAAAAGAGACCTTGTGATCTGCAAGTCTCATCATCTCTGACTCTGAATAAAAAAATATATCTTGAGTGTGCAGAGAGGTGAAGGCAAGGCTCTATTAAAGCTTATTGTTCACTCAGCCTGTGTAAAGCCCTCCAGAGCTTGAACCTTGAAGATAGATACTGACGGACTTACTGTACTACTACTAGTACTACTACTAATTTAAACTAGCCCCTGTCAGCCTGCTGTTGTGCTCTGCCACTGGACTAACTGAATAAAAGTAAAATTGAGTGACACTGTGACAAGAAGGCACTGTCAAAGGGAGAGGAGGGATTAAATTACAAACAGGTTGACAGCAGGATACCCCTTCAGGTTTTAGTTGTGAAATCTGAGCGGAGGAAAATATAAATATTAAACTCCTTTGTCCGGGTTTTACAGGGAGGAAAGAAACTAAACAGACTGTTCACGTCTTCTAATATCTCTGATCATCACTTCACTGTAGTGCCCACTGTCTTCAGAGTGCTTACTGTACTTTAAATTCGTGACTAGCTAAAGTAAACCAAAAGGGAAAAAATGTCTTTGTTAAAGTTTGGCTTTAAAAAATTACAGAAAGCCTTCAGTTTCAAGCCAAGAGGGAGGAGAAAGCTCGGTTCTTCTATGTGTATTGCTTCTCCATTACTGATAGACTCAGTAGCACCAACTACTCACCCCACCATTGTGGCCACAGATGTGACAACTTGTAGTAAAGCAAGTGCTGATATGCCAGCAACTCTGACTACTGTTGAAAGTGGCGGAGTCCCGGGCAAAAGAAAAGGGGTTCCAGGAGACCTGGAAGAAAATAGGGAGTGGCTACTATATGAGCCTGATGTGGGCATGACCTGCTCATACTGCAAAAATACTTAAGGGAGACAAACACTTTCATGAGTGGCTGTAAGAGCATGAGACTTGAAAATGTACGAGCTCATGAACTCTCCAACCTCATAAATTAGCCAATGAAAAAATACTGTGTCTAACACAGACCCTTCCAACTTAGCAATAGAACGAGGAATAATACAAATGGAAAAAATGAGGCAACACAAGTGGAACATTTGTTTAGAACAACTCTTTATTTGATTAATTCAGAACGCCCATTCACAGATTTCCTGGCATCTTAGAATTACAACATGTAAATGGTGCAAATGTCGGAGTCAGTTATAGAAGTGACAAACAGGCAGCAACGTCTCACATTTTATTTCCGAATCAATAAGGATAAAAGATGCAAAACTGGTTAACAGTAACACTTTCATCTCTGTCCTATGTGACTCGAGCACTGATGCCTCAGTAATAGAAGAGGAGGCAGTCTATATTAGGACAATGGAAAATTTCCGTCCAGTTAACAAATTTGTTTCCTTCAGCCAGTCTCTATTCCAAATGGTGAAAGCATTTATACTCAATAGGTGATGCCTTAGAATTCACCTTGGACTGTAAAGACTGGAAAAGAAAAAATTGTTGCTTTTGGATCTGATGGGGCACCCGTCATGTTGGGTAAAGTGACTGGGGTGTTTGGCAGGATTTTGAAAGACGTACCTCATTTGTTAGGGATTCAGTGCAGTGCCCACAAGTTGGAGCTAGCTATAAAGCAATCAGCAACATCTACTCCATACATGAAAACAACAGATGAAGTCTTAATGGGTATCTATAAAATATACCATAAGTCTCCCAAAAACTGGGCCGGTCTCAAAGAGTTAGCCAGTAATATGAGGTACACCATTCACAAACCAGTTAACGTGTCAGGGACCCGGTGGGTTGCACACAGAGAAAGGGCTCTGTCTGTTGTTCTGTCCAGCTACAAGGCCTTAGTTGTACATTTACAGCACATTGCTTCCACACCAGGGCAAACAAAAGATCAGGCCAGTGGGTTGTTCAAAACAATAAGTACTGTGAGATTTGTCCTCTTTTCTCAGTTTCTGGCGAATACCTTTCTGTCATGATGGCCTTCAGTCTAACTCTACAGAGAGACAGCTCAACAGTAGAAACAATAGTCAGCAAGGTTGAAAGCACGGTGCTCTGGCTAGAGAACTACTCCCAAGCAGGATAAACTTGACAAAGTCTGTAACTAATTGCTGTTGCTCCTGACTCTGACACAGCTGACAGTGACACTAGCACAAGTCGACTGACAGGCTCAGCCACTACTCAGGTTCAGTTCCATGGATCTGATATCTTCCTTAACTTAGAAAGGGATATTCTATAGATAGAACCAAACGGGCAGTGTTGCGATGTTACAAGCCTTCTTTCATCAACAATTGAAAGTATTAACTCACGATTTTCCAATTTTAAAACAGACAAAGTCCTACGGTCATTCAGTATATTTAACCCATTACAGTTACCAGATAGTGACCAACTAGCCCTTTATGGCAATGAGGAAGTCAGAACCCTCACAGAGCACTACAGTGACCTACTGAAGAAACACAATAATAATATAAACTTGATTGAAGCGCAATGGTTAGAGCTTAAACCACTTATGAAAAAATCACTGAATGAGCTGTCTCCAAATTTCACTATTTGGATTTCTGTCAAAAATTCTCCATAATGATGTGCATGAACAGCGATTCCTGATATTCTGGTCTTAGTCACAATAGCTCTACTGATCCCAACCCAAACTGCAGTAGTTGAGAGAGGATTCAGCTTGATGGGCAGAGTGAAGTCTGACTGCGGTCCTATCTGTCTCCTATGACTACATCTGAACTAATGCGGTCAAGCTGTCAGATGCTAGCTGCTACATTTGACCTGCAGGATGCCATAACACTATGGTTCAAATCTGGAAAAACAAGAGAAGACCTCATGTGAGACCGTATGGCTGCAGACTAGATTCAAGTTCTGATTCAGAAATAGACTAGACTCAATCAGTGTTTTACCTTGAAAAATAACCCCCCAAAAAGCAACAGTTTTCTCTCTTTCCACTTTACAGTCCTTTTTATGTTTTAAGTTTAAAATTCACCTCACAAAAATGTGGACAGGTAAAACTTTGTCCGGACAGGCAACATTTACATTCCACCTGTCCCTTGGACAGGCATCTCAAAAAAATTATTTCTAGCCCTGGTGGGTATAGTAAATTAAATATTTGTCTAACTGAAAAAATTCAAAATGGGGCCGTTCAGGTCCCTGAGTCAGGCAGCTCCTTGCCATGTGTTACCTGACTGTAGGTGTTAGTAACTCATAGAGGTGGAGGCTGCCTCGTCTATCTACAGTCTAACTTTAGTGTCCACAAACTGACTATTGACAGCCTCGCAACTGAATGCAAGTGCCTGGCTGTAAACATCCGGCTGGGGAATGGTCATAAATCTCTGAAAGTTTTTTCAGTTTATAGCCTACCTGGAAACACACACACACACACACACACACACACACACACACACACACACACACACACACACACGCACACACAAAAAGGGTCTAGAGATGTTCACTAGATACTACAACCAAACATGCCATAAAAGTGAAGCAATAGTAATGGGGACTTTAATATCAATTGAGCAGCTAAATCTGGGGCCCTGGGAGCACACTTACCTACCTAGACACATGCTGAGAGAGATCTCTACTAATCTAGAGGCTTAAGCTTGAAAACTACTTCATTTAAAAATTTCTGAAAACAAAACTTTGAGCTGAATTCTTGGATTGAGCTGATCACATCTATATAATTTTGGTGATGGGCGACAAATAGAGCCGCAGGAGGTGGACAGAAAATCAAACATCTGTCGAGCAGCAGACACTGGCCGAGCCACAATTGCAACCATTGCCGGGTCAGAACCTCCCTGGAAGGCTCTATAGAGGTCCATGCAGGCAATCGACTAAAATGGAGTCAATCTTAACAAGATTTCAAGAACAAGATGCTAAAATTGAGGTTGCTACACATGCTGCTGTATCTGGGAATCCATGGCCACAAAGACTCTCGCTGGCTCTAGCAAAATGGCACAGGAAAATGCCCAACTGAGATATCGTTTGGAGGCAGTGGTGAACTCACAAAGGGCAGCAAACGTTAGGATAATGGGGCTCCCTGAAAGCTGTGATGGAGAGGGCCTGCTTGATTTCCTAGCCGACTGGCTGCCGCACAATCTATACTTGGATGATTTCCTGGCTCCAAATCACTTCTTAAAAGCCTACCGTATATCACCATGAGCAGTATCGGGCTCACAGGACTCACCTCAAACGGTCTTGTTGGTTACTTCTGGGGCGACTACTCGAGACCTTATTCTGCAAGCTGCAAGAGGATCCAGCCGGATTAAATTTTCAGGTCAGAACCATCCACTTCCCAGACCTGTCCTTTGCTACACGGGCTAGACGAAGGAAATTCGATGGGGTGAGAGCCAGGCTAAGATCCTTAGGCATTGCACACTCACTATTGATGCCAGCTAGGCTCCGAATACAATATGGATGACAGACCTTCCAATTTATGGATCCAGAAGAAGCAGGAAGGAAGGCTGAGACCATCGGCAGAGAATTTGTGCGTTCCCCAGTTCACAAATCATCAGAATCTGAAGACGAGACCTTACTTAAGACTTATTTCTAATTATGTTTTATTTAGTACTGCCTACAGTTTTGTTTGCTAAATGCAGGTTATGTGATGCCTATAGTTATACCTTTTCCAATTAGATAATGTTAACATGCGTATCATAGCCACTTGACTGAATAATTTGAAATGTTATATTTCTTATTAAGCTAGTATACTTTTGAGGCTTACTCTAAGTAGGGCAAAGACAAGATTGTTCTAAATATGATTGTGTAAAGGAGGAGGAGGATTACTCAGCTTAAAGTTTGGAGCATTGGGTCTCTTGGAATTGGCAGAGATCTACTCCAGTACTGCAGATGTTATGGGTTTAACATTTTTAAGAGGGGGGCGCATCAAGCACAGGCTGTTGAAGTTAAAATATGTTTGTTTTTTTGCGTTCAATCTCGACTCGACCACCCATAGTTTTGTAGGGTGCAGCTTATTTTGGACAGTAATCTTGGACTCAAACTATGATATACCCCCAATTCTAAAATGAGTGTGACGACTTTTAGTATACTGCTACATTGAGTGTATCGTCTGTACCTGTATGTGATCTCTTGCACGAGATGGTTATATAATATTGTTTTAATGCAAAGGCAATAAATATAATTACCAAAAAAAAATTGAGCAGCTAAATCTGTTTCACATAAGGACGTGATTGCCAGCCCGTTCCTAACACAGATGGTACAAGACTGCACAAGGGTTAATTACCGAACTGGGACAAAAACCCTAATAGATTGGACTTTAGTTACGCACCCGGAAAAATAGCCAAGGTTGAAGTCCTGCCCAGTGCAGTCAGGGATAACTCTCCTATTCTCTGTGAATGGTCAACCAGAGAACCAAAGATCCCCAAACCTATATCCTACAGATTCCTCCCGAAAGAATCAACTGGAAGATGGAAGGGAAAGGGGACATGATAGAGACCTTTAAGTACTTGACAGGCGAAACAAAGTCGGAGAGGGAGGATTGTTCTGCTTAAAGGGGGGAAGGGGAAGGTCACTGGGGAACAGTCTGAAGGGGAAGGTTCAGAAGGGAGATGAGGAGGCACTACTTTGCAGAGAGAGTGGTGGTGAGATGGAACGACTCCTGGAGGATTTAATTGAACTGAGGACAGTGGATAGCTTTAAGCGGGGTTGGGATAGAGTCAAGGGCAGGATTAGTACAGAGAAGAAAACAAAGGGAGGGGAGACCAGGAAAGGTGAGGAAGAGAGGGTTTTGATGGGCTGGGGCAGCTGTAGTAATATGAAACTAAGAGCTGCACAATCGGGCAGACTTAGTAGACCTGTGGGCCTTTTTCTGCCAGCAATTTCATATGTTCATATATATATATATATATATATATATATATATATATATATATATATATATATATAATATGTGTTCAGTAATTGCCTTCAAATCTTATCTGAACCAGGTAGACTGAGTTCCTCGATGCCATCCTGGATGTTCACTCACGCTTGATTACTTCATCTCCCAGTTTACTATGGCTGGCGACAAATTTGCACCTTTTAAAAGGTGTAAAATTAAAGGTATCCCATCTGAATGGATCACCCATGAGTTATTTGCACTGTTTCAGACCAGGGATAATCTCTGGTCCCACTGTAAGGATTCAGGCCTGCCTGCTGATAGGTAGAAATACAAGAAAGCTTGTAACAAATGCACCTGAGATGTCAGGAAAGCAAAAGCAGATTTCAATAAAGAAAAACAGAGAAAAACCTGGAGGAACGGGAAGAAATTCTGGGACTGCTTAAAAGACCTCCTAGACAGTAACACCAAAGCATCCCCAACAATGCTTAACACTGATGGGAAAATCACTGTTGCTCCTGAAAAAATAGGGGATATCTTTAATGATGCTATCACAGACCTGACCACAATTCTACCCAGACCAGGCACCAGGGACCAACAAAGTTGAACATACAGGACAAAGCAATTCACCTGCCCCAAATATGGATCCCCCTAAGTTCTATTTTAAGCATGTCACAGTAAAGGAAACTGGCAAATATATTAAAAAGGTTCTGGGGAAAACAAGAATGGGCAGAAACATAGTTGATATGAAGCTCCTGACCCCAGCTCTGGATGTATTAACAATTCCCCTGGCCAAAATATTTAACATGTCTTTACAGCTCTCCCAGTTCCCTGAAACCTGGAAAGCTGCAATTGTTACTCCAGTCCATAAAAGTAGAGATCGCACCAATGTAGCCAACTATAGGCCGATCTCCATCCTCTTCCCCCACCAAGGTTACTAGTCTCTCCTGAAGGGGTTCCTTTCCTGATCCCCTCACCTCATCAGATTCTCACAACAAATGCCTCGGGGATGGGCTGGGGCTCATTTGGGGCCTCCTCATCAGGCACTGGGCATCTGGATGACGTGGAGAACCTCCACGTAAACAATCTAGAAATGAGAGCTGTTATGTATGGCCTGCAAGCCTTCGGCTCCTGTGCCAGGGACATCTATTGGTGCAGACAGCCAATATCAGCGTGGTACATTACATAAGCAACTAGGGGGAACTCATTCCTACCCCCAGTGCAGGGAAGCGATGAAGGTTTGGTATTGGGCTCTAGAACATGGCCTAGAACTCTTGGTAGTTCATTTTCCAGGCATCCAAAACGTCTTGGCAGATGGGCCAAGCAGGATGCGTGAGTGGGAACTGTTGACCTCAGTGGCATCAGACCTGTTTGACAGGTGGGGTCGTCCTGAGCTGGACCTTTTTGCATCTCCACACAATGCAAAACTGACACTTTTCTGCTCACTTGCTCCAGGGCCTGGAGTTTACTGGCGAGACATGTCCCTGTGACAGGATTGAATAAGGCCCTGTCCCATTTGTTATGCAGAAAGAGTTTAAATGCAAGGATCTGTTCTATCCTCTCCTTTTTTGTCTCTTGTCTATTTGGTTGCACAGCCAAGTGTTCTCGTGAGACCTAGGAATTGATCATTCTTAACAGTCTTGCAGTTCTCTACCTCTCGCTAGCTTTCTGCCTTCACGTACTATTTCTGTCTTTTCTTCCCCTTGCGCATCTGTGATTATAAAAATATATGTGAATCTTTATGTGATACTGGGATCCCTTGGTTTGAAACTGTATATAGTTAGGGCTGATGTCAAGTCTGCCTTCAACTGAGCCGTCCCAGCTTAGATTGCTTCCAGTACAGCAATTATTTCTGCTTGGTCTTAGATTCCACTCCGAAAAAAACTGCACTTTGTATAGTAGAGGGGGTGCTACATCTACAGGAGGCCAGGCTACGGCTCACCCATGTAGTAAAACAGGCTACCTTTGTGCTGAGCACAAACGGAAAGGTGTGCAACAGGCAAAGGTCTGGACCGAAGGAGCCACAGTAGTGTCTCCACTTGAAAAGATTTATTGTGTAAAAGAATGTACATATGACTCTGTAAAAACACGATATTCCACATTACATTATATCACAGACCTTACTCCAGTACAACAGCCAGCCACCATTAACGCCAGTGCTTCACCTTAAGCCTTCCTCAGGAGGCCGTGGTTGCAACACACCAAAGTGACTTTTATACTTAAACAAAGTGCTTGTGAAAATTTAAAACCTATTAAATTACAGCTCAGTTAGTCTCGTTAGTAAATTATCAGCTTTGATTCAAAAGGATGGACTATGCAATGTCAGTTACATTTAATCAGCATTAATAGCAACTTCAGTACATTTGAATGTCTTCAGTCAGTTTTATCACAAGTAAATTACAAATGCCATTTCTGTCTTCATCTTAATTCATCATGAAGCAGTTAACTTTTAACATATTTAATTTCTAAGATGAATCAGACAGCTGAGATTCCTTTTTTTGGTCATCTCATTTTCTCCCAGGTCCTTCAGTTACTGTGTTTGGAGTCACTGAGATACAATGCTCTGTCTTCATAATATTGGCTACATTCAGTAGCCATCTGTTTCGTGGCGTTTCTATTTTTAACGTACTATAAAAAATGTAAACACATAACAATTAGAACAAATTCTAATATATAAAACACCAGGCTATTACACCCCCCTGATGAAGGTTGCTTAGCCAAAGTGCTGGGGTTACTGATGCACCTGTTGCTTGTAGCTTGCCACCAGTAAATTTCTATTTTGGATATATTTTGACCTGTTGTGGTGTTTTGTGGTATTGGAGTGCTAACATTTGGAGAACTATTACAATTTGTAGTTTACAAGAAAAATTACGTTCTTATATGTATGTAGATGGTTTCTAGACAGGGGGCACAGTCCTGGACTATTGCAAAAGGAATCACAACTGTCAGATTCATCTTAGAAAGGTGTGGTAAGATCTGTGATAGAATGTAATGTTGAAATATCGTGTTTGTACAAAGTCATATGTACGTACTTTTGCACAATAAATTTTTTCGAGTGGAGAAGTTGCTGTGGCTCCTTTACTGCAGACCTTTACCTGTTGCACACCTTTCCCTTTATGCTCAGCACAAAGGTATTTCTGCTTGGTCTGCAGCCATCTTTGCTTCAATCTTACCCAATGGCAGCCAGCATGGTAGTTTCAGATGTGACCACCATCCTACTTCCACCCTGTTAGCATGTTATGTCTTGGCTGCCATCATCAATTGGTGCTGCTAATTTTGTGTATGTACTGTATATCAAATATATTTTAAATGGGCTGGGCAGAAAATGAATTCTTAAAAATGAGGAAGTGAGAGCAAAATACTCCATTAGTCCCCTTATCTGTTCCCCTGTCCATGTGGTACTTCATATAAATTGGGTTCAAGAAGATGTAGTCTAGCAGGCAACATGGGAACCTGCACAGGGTAATCCCCTGAAACTGGTCCAATACATCTTGGCAATAGAGAAAGGGAAGGAGAACCAACCCCCTTGGACGAAAATCCTCCTACTGACCTGGCAGGGTAAGTAGGAGGTGGTTCCACTGGGACCACCAGGACCTGTGGTGGCGTCATAGTTATTACAGTCGGGGGAGTAAAGATGGGAGTGATTGGAACTGTCACTGACCCTGAAGCTGGAGCTTAAGCACCAGTGGAACCAGTGGAGGAGCGCTGTATGGGGTCTTGGGCTAGAGTCCTTTGCCTTTAGGAGCTGGGGCCGCTTAACAATGAAGAGGCTCAGCAATCATCTCCAAGGTTCTGTTCCATTTCAGACAACGTGAAGTCTTGCTGTATTCTGACTATTGCAGTTAGGTCCTGCCTTTCAACTGCCCCGGAGAACAAAGAGTTAGCTTTCCATGGCCAGCATGGAACGTTCAGCTCAAGCTCTGTTGAAGCCCCTGTCTGCTTTTGTTTAAACTCCAACCGTCAGATTCTTTACTCCACCTCACTGAACAGTTGCTCCGGAGATTTCTCCTTTGCTCGGTCCAAAAAAGTCGGTTAAAGTGTAATTTTTCGCTCGGTTTCTACCGCATTTCTGCTACCGAATCTGTCGTTTTAAGTCTCTGTCTGTGGTACCGTGAGTACTAGATAGGTTTTACATTTAGTTTCTGTGTGGAACTTGTAAATTTCGGATCGGTTCGGCTGAACCGATCAGTTTAGTCTTAAAAAAGTTTGTGAATTTACTTAGAAAATTCTTAAAAAAACGGATTTAATTACGTTTTTTTTCCAAGACCCGTAACACAGTCAGGAACCAATAGGGGAGTCTTGCCTGGCAGACTGCCGAAAAAAGGGTACGTTTTGGATAGGATTGGCCATGTCTGAGAAACCCAAGAAAAAAACCGGGCCCACTGGGTTTCAACACTGCAGTGTGTGTGGGGAAGCCTTTGTTATAGGTTGATCCCCACACCACCTGTGTTTGTGTGGGTTTGACCACCCTCGATTCAGACTGCCAATTTGTAAGAATTTCCCAAAGCTACCCTGGATAAGAGAGAGTAGGTAGACTGAGGGAAAGGAGGCCAGAAGTCCGCTGACCGGATGGCAGCCCGGTCAGTTCGAACGTAACCAGGAGGAGTGCCCTGGACCAGGTGAAACTTCTTCGGCAAAAGGAGAGCCGATTCTGGGAGTCTGTTTCGGTTAAAAGGAAGAGAAGAGAAAATCATCCAGTTCAGATCCAGAAATTCATACTCCGACCGCTGATGAGATAGCCAAAGCTATAAGGATAGTGCAGTTGCTAACTTCGGTTCCGGCTGAACTGGCACCATCTGGCAGGGGCTCGATTCGGTCAGTTCCCCCGATTCCAGATTACACTTCTGAAGAATTTTATGAACCGGAGGAGGAAGAGGGAGAGTATGAGGATGATGATGGTGATTATGAAAGTCTGGATGTGCCTATTGCCCCGGACATCTCCCCAGACAGACCTTCAGGTGTTTCTCCTCCTAGGCTTTCTGAGTCCCCTTCCCACTTTGTTTTACAAAAAAGTGGCTGAAACCCTCCAGCTCCCAATGGAAGAAGCAGTAGAGGATCAGGAGGAGCCTGATTTTGTTGAAATGATGGACATCCCAGAGTCCAGAAAACTGTCTATTCCCCTCCATAAATCTTTTGGGAAACAGACAATTAAAATTCTAAAGACTCGTAACTCCATACCTCCTGTGGACAGACGAATGGACAAGAGGTACACCTTTTCAGGCTCGGACACTGAGTTCCTTTCTCAGCAATGCAGCCATGTTGGGGTAGTGCAGGCTGCTGCCTGTGATAAGGCAAATATTCCCTTGGCATCACACCCCCCAGATAAGGACTCCGGGAGGATTGATGTCATGGCAAAGAAGCAGTACATGGCAGCATCTTTGGGACTCAGGCAGGCTAACTATATGGCCTACACAGCTAGATACCAGAAGTCCAGATGGGACATTGTTCTGGCTCTGGCTAAACAGGACCCTGACCAACTTGCCAAGGAGCTGGAGCAGGTGGCTGCAGATGGGATTGAGGCATCCAAGGTGCAATTTCATGTTGCTGTGGACTCCAGTGATGTTTCATCTAGAGTCATGGCTACATCTGTGGCCCTTGGAGGATGGCTTGGCTCAGATGTACTAGCCTATCACAGGATACCCAGGCTAAGGCCATGGATTTCCCTGTCATTGGTAATTCTCTGTTTGGGGAGCAGACAGAGAACTACATGAAAAAGATGGACGAGTACAGGTCCACCTACAGGAGTGCTCAGGCCAAAGAAAGGCAAGCCACTCCTCAAAGGCAGCAGTCCAGGGGCAGGCCTTTTCACCAAGCCCAGGCCTCCTCTTCTTCCTGTGCTCAGAGGGGGTTCTTCAGAGGGAGAGGCAGACGGGGAATGAGCAGGCCTGCTTCCACCCCTCAGCCTAAAGCCCCTGCCAAGCAGATACCCTGATGGGTCTGCCCAGGCCGATTCTCCAATACCTGTAGGGGGCAGGCTGGCTTACTTTTTCCAGGACTGGAAGTCTCTGACATCAGACAAGTGGGTCCTGGAAGTAGTAAGCCAGGGACTGGTTCTCAGCTTCAAAAACTTTCCCAAGATGAGAACCAGATCCTTTCCACCTGCAAATCCATCAGAGACCCTTGCCCTAGAGGCAGAGGTTTCTTCCCTCCTGGCTGTCGGAGCCATAGAGAGGGTTCCTACCCTACACTAGGGCAAAAGATTGTACTCCAGGTACTTCCTAACCCCCCAAAAAAACAGCAGAATGGCGGCCCATCCTGGATCTAAGATATCTGAACAAGCGCCTTTTAAAACCAAAGTTCAAAATGGTGACTCTGGGAATAATTCTGCCCTCTCTAAGGCCAGGGGACTGGCTAGCCTCCCTGGACCTCAAAGATGCCTATTTTCACATTCTCATCAGGTGCTCCCACAGAAAGTACCTCAGGTTGGAGTTGCCCTCAGGCCACTATCAATTCAGAGCAATGCCCTTTGGCCTAACATCAGCCCCAAGGGTGTTCACAAAGTGCCTGGCAGTAGTGGTTGCTTTCCTAAGGAGAAAAAAGATCTCCATCTTTCCATACTTGGACGACTGGCTCATAGTGGGTCAGTCTCCAGACCAAGTCAAGTCACATCTGCAAATAACTCAGCAAGTGCTCACTTCCTTAGGATTCTTCCTCAACCTTCCAAAGTCAGTTCTCGAGCCAGTACAGCTCCTCACCTTCATAGGGGCAGAGTGGGATACAATAAGGGCAAGAGCCTTCCTTCCCCTGGACAGGGTAAGGACCCTTATGGAACTGGCCTCTTCATTCGCCCTTCAGGTGTCTCGACCAGCAAGGCATTTCCTGCAGCTTCTGGGCCACATGGCAGCCTCTACAGCAGTGGTCCAGGGAGCACGATTTCAGATGAGGGACATTCAGTTCCACTTAAGAGCCTTTTGGTCCCAAAGAAAGGATTTCCTTACCAAGCTAGTCCCAGTGACTCTAAACCTGACCCAGGCTTTGCAATGGTGGCAGGATCAGGACAATTTGAGGCAAGGAGTTCCTTTTGTCACTCAGTCTCATTCAGTGATACTCACCACAGATGCCTCCCTGCTGGGCTGGGGAGCTCACCTGGGGGATCTTACCACCCAAGGGCTGTGGTCACCTCAGGAATCTCTGCTTCACATCAGTCTCTTGGAACTCAGAGCAGTGTTTCTAGCACTGCTAGCCTTTTCAAATCTGTACAGAACAAGGTGGTCCAGATCAGAACAGACAATACCACCACAATGTGGTACATCAACAAGCAAGGAGGCACTTTGTCTACGGCCTTATGCACAGAAGCAATGAAGTTGTGGTCCCTGGCCTATTCCCTGCAGACCTCTCTGATAGAAGTTCACCTCCCAGGGAAGGACAATGTCCTAGCAGATGCTCTCAGCAGGATATTACAGGGCCATCACGAACGGACCCTAGATCCCCTAGTTTTGAAAGTGATTTTCTCGAGATGGGGCACTCCACGGATAGATCTTTTTGCAGCCCCAGGCAATCACCAGCTTCCTCTCTTTTGTTGCAGACCCCCAGTCTTGGGCTCAGTCCCCCTGGATGCTCTGATTCTGGATTGGGAAGGGAAATTTCTGTATGCTTTTCCCCCCTTCCCTCTCCTGTTCAAAGTGTTAGTCAAGATCAGGTCACAACCATGCAAAGTGATTCTGATTGCTCCAGACTGGGCCAGACAGCCCTGGTACCCTCTGTTGCTGTCCTTAGCAGTCTACCTTCCCCTGTCTCTTCCCAGGAATTACAACCTGTTGACATCCTCTCAGGGGAGGATTTGGTATCCAAACCTCAAGTCTCTCATTCTCAAGGCATGGCTCTTGAAGAGTTAGAGTTTGCTGATCTGCACCTTTCTCAAGGGGTTCTGGATATCCTTAAGGCCTCTCGGAAGCCTTCCACCAGAAAGACTTGCAACTCCAAATGGAAAAGGTTCACTATTTGGTGCTCTAATAAGCATATTTCTCCAGAATCTGCTGGGTTGCCTACAGTTCTGGACTATATGATCCATCTTAATGGCTTAGGACTTAGGCCTGCTGCACTTAAAGTGCATTTGGCAGCTGTTTCTGCCTTCTTGTCAGTAGGCAAGCCCTCTCTTCTGTCGGCTCATCCTGTGTTTTGTAAGTTCTTCAAGGGATTGCTGCACACCAATCCCCCCCTTTAGGGACCCTGCTCCTGCTTGGGACCTTAATGTTTGCATTGCTCAGCTTATGCAACCTCCTTTGAGCCTTTGTCCTCTGCAGAGCTTAAGTACTTGACCTGGAAAACTGTTTTTTTGGTAGCCATTACCTCTGCCAGGCGATCAGTGAATTGCAAGCCCTGTCAGTGGAGCCTGATTTCATCTCTTTCCACAGAGATAAAGTGGTCCTAAGAACTAACAGAAAGTTTTTGCCTAAGGTGGTTTCAGATTTCCACCTTAATCAGTCTGTGTCTCTCCCTGTTTTCTTCACTGACCATTCCTCCTCTGGAGAGAGGAGGCTGCACAGCTTGGATGTTAAAAAGGCCCTCAGCTACTACATAGAGCGCACCAAGGGTCACAGGTTTGAGTCCTTCCAGTTGTTCCTCACATATGGAGAGGTCGGTAAGGGCAAACCTGCCACTAAGAGATCTATTGCCAGGTGGATTGTCACTTGTATTCAATTCTGCTATGATAAACTGGGTAGAACCCCACCCTCAGGCCTGAGGGCTCACTCTACTAGAGGTACAGCTGCTTCCCTGGCTGCTGCCAGGGATATTCCTCTCTTAGAAATTTGTCAAGCAGCCACCTGGAAAAGCAGTCCATACCTTTATCAAGCATTACTCTCTGGATATCCAGGCTAGGAGTGATGCTCGGTTTGGCACAGCAGTACTTCAGAGCCTATTCCCAAAGTAGGTTCTGGCCCTCCTCCATGGAGGTACTGGTTGGTAGTCTGCAATAGTCAGAATACAGCAAGATTTCATGTTGTTTGAAGAAAAATTGCTCACCTTAGTAATTATGTTTCTTCTAATGAGTCTTGCTGTATTCTGCCTCCTCCTGCCTCCCTCTCAGAACCTGTTTTTGGGAAGTGGGTGGCAGGTGCAGTGTTGCACCTGGGGTGCTCCTTTTACACCTCTTCTTTTGTGTGGGTGTTTGTTTTATTATTATTCTGATTTGGATTGTTTTTGTTTTTGGTTTCCTGACTTGAGTCTTCCTTTGGGAATCAAAACTTTTGTTGCCAGTTGGCTAGTAAAAATTTTACAGTTTCCACATAGGATAGTTAGTGAGTTTTTGCTCATAAGAATCTGACTGTTGGATTTCAAAGGGCTCCAGACAGAGACCTCAACTGACTCTGCATAGAAAGTTAACCCTTTGTTCTCAGGGCAGTTTAAAGGCTGGGGCTAACTACAATATTCAGACTACAGCAAGACTCCATTAGAAGAAACATAATTACTAAGATGAGTAATTTTTTCTTCTAAGCCATATAGTCTTTTTCTCTGTAGGTGTAGGTTACTACATCCCTTTGTTCTTCCTCCAGGAAAAGTCTGTGAAATTCCTCTTCACAACATTTGGATGCTGGTGTTGTATGGTGGGCAAAATGTTGATGCTGGTCTAAATATACTAAAATTAGGAGAAGATCTTCTTTGAGGAGATCTCTTTCATCAAGCCACACCTTTGGACCTATACCCGTGTCAGTGCTAGGACCACACGAAACTTTGCAAGCCAGCGGGCCACCATTACAATGCACCAGCGTCTATATAAACGTGACGTGGCCCTCCTCTCCTCAGTTCTTTTCCTGCCATCGATCAGACTCATAAGACCCACCATTGAAAAATGAAGCTGCAAAGCCACCACTTTCTTTATTTTTCTTATATAAAAATAGTAATCACTTTAATAGTGATTTTTGGCAACCTCCTATGCTACCAAAGGAACCGCCAGTGCTTTTTCAGTATTGCAATTGTGGGGAAAAATTCATAAGGATGATGCACACAGTGTGTGTCTGCAACTTAGCCTCTCACAACGTGAAAACCTGTGAGATCTACCAAGGGTTCAACTCCACTTCCTGACCACGCAGGAAAAGGCATTGGAGAAATTATTCCTTTAAAAAAAAAAGAAAAAAAAAAGGCCTTAATAACAATGGAATATCTGATCTTACTTCGAGAGGGCACTTGCAGTAGGTAATTACAAATAGGACTGAAGGTGGCAGGCATCAGGACCCCACGGAAAAATTTCTAGCTAGCAGTCTCTAGCGGGGACTGTCCCCACGTCAGGTGACTGATGTCAGTATAAAGGGGCGGTCCCCCACGCCCGCCTTCCAGTTCTTTCCTGCCATTAGCTCGTGCAGCACCTCGTGGTTAAGTTCACTGCTTCGCAGTCAATTGTCTGTATTTTTACCGCCTTTTTTCTACTTTTTTCCTGATTTTCGTCAGCCTTACCTACAGCTGCCGTGTTTGTCGTCACCGACTCCGTCTAAGCACAAAACCAAGTGCGATTCTTGCGGCACCCAGCTCCCGCGCCAGGGCCGGACATTCCCAATGCCTTTTTGTCAAGGCCCCGATCGTCCCATCGAGTGCCAGCTTTGCTAGCAGTTTAACGTGACCACCCGTGCGGAGGCAGCAGTCCCTGGAGGCCCATGTTCTTAAACAAAAAATGACCTCCATGGAAAAGGAACTGAAAAAACTTAGGCGGGCTTTGACTTCCCTGGAGGGCCACCACAAGAACAAGCACCGGGACCAGGACTCATCGGTTGCCGCGGCCTCGGCTGGGGTCGCGGTGCTGCAGGTAACGCCTCCCCTGGGAGGCAGCTCCGTGGCGGCCATCTTGGAGGCTTCCAAGGCAACGTCGGCCCTCCCGTTGTGCTTGGGCTTCTCGGGAGCTTCCGGGTCTAAGGAGGCGGCTGCTCTCAGTAAGGTCTCCACCATGCGGCCTTCTGGTTCAAGCGGCCCCGATAAGTCTGACGTCTGCTCCTCCGACACCCGCCCAAGTAAGGCCACTAAAACACCCGACCCTCTGGGGCAGCATTGCTTACCCCTTGGACTGAATCACAGTTGTCGAAGTCCTGGGATAAATCCTCCTCCATGAGCCATCAACACAAACACCGGGACAAGGACAGGGCCAACCCGACAAGATCCAGGTTGCCATTGTGGAAAGTGGGAACGTCCCAAACAGTGACACTGTCTGCTCCGTTGGCGGCGCCTACTGCCACCACGACCATCCACCAGACACCAAGGTTGGGGCATGGTATAGGTGCTACTGGGCCTATTATTACCTGTATGTTGCCATCATCGTCCGAGATCCAACCTCCGCAGTCTACTGCTCTGTTCACGACCACTACTCAGAGTGGGCGCTGACACACAGGCGTGCTCCCGTCATACTCTGTGTGATGCGGCACCTAATACGATGTGACTCTACTCGGAGCCTCACTCCACCACTTACAGTGGGCCCATATACTACATGCTACCCCATCGACGCCGACACTGTAATATTGTGTGGAATAATAGACCTATACAGCCACCACCAATGTCACTGATGTGCTTTTCCATCTCTGTCGATGAGAGATACGATAACAAATGTGAGCATAATCCTGACCTCCTCATGGAAGAGGATGAGAGACTATGCTGAGGATAGCCAATATGTGTATGACACCAGCTCCACAGTCTCCCTTGCAGTGAGGAGATTGTAGTGAATACACGAGGTCATGTAGTGAATACACGCAGGTCACCCCCAGAAGATTCCTCCTTTTTTGCAATGAAGCAGCAAAAGCAAGATGCCATGGCCTTTTCCTTGACCCCTGTATACAGCATTGGATGATGCTATCTATATAGCCTGGTATAGGCCAAACACTATACCCACTGTTTCCAGAAAAGCTGATAAAATGTACTCTGCTCCTTTTGGTAAGCCCTTTTATGCTAACCAACCTGAGACTGATTCAGTGATGATCACGGCTGCCCGTGATAGATCCATGGCACTTAGCTGAATTCCCTCTGTCCTGATAAGGAGTCCAGGAGGTTGGGTGTACTGGGCAAACGTACCTATTCTTCAGCCTCTGGGCCTACAAATTGCCAGTTACCAGGCCCTTATGATAAAATAACAAAATACCCTATGGAGAAAGGCTGCTGCACAGGCCTTGCCTGAGGGTAATGCCAAGCAACAGTTACTCACAACCCTTGTTTCTGGGGGCTGATGTGGGTAAACACTTGATCCACACAGCATATGATGTTTCGGATGCTTCTGCCAGGGTTGCAGCCTCTGGCATCTGTCTCAGGCCCTACTTCTGGCGTGGGGTAGCAGGCTTTGCCACTGATGTGCGGCAAACCGTTCTAAATGACCCATTTAGGGGAGACAGAAACTGTTTGGCCATGATGAAGCTTTGAAACTCTTCAGTCATCTGGCAAGATTCTGAAGTCTATCAAATCCTTGTACCACATCCATGACAGAGATTGGGGTAATTTTCATCCCTCTGTTATCAGAGGCAGTCATCAGGCCTTTAGACAGGAGGGTAAAGGTAGAGTGCGGGTCCTTGCCAGTCCCAATCCCAACCCCAGGTGCCTATACAAAAGTACCTAGAGTTAGTGGAGCGCAGGGTCCTTCCCCATCCCCCACCCCGACTCAGCATGATTCCTCATAACCCAGTCAGGAATTTGCCCTTGCCTTGTTTCGCTGCCTATTTGAACCTTCATTGTTTTGACTGATTTGAACAATATTTCTTTGCTGCTATGTTGTGGTATCTCCTCCTTGACTGTGTGGGTTTTTTATGCCTAAAAATTCTAAGTGAATTTCATTGATTGTTGTTGTCCTGGCTGCATGTATTCATTACTACTGACTGTTTTGACTTGTACTATTGTAATTTCATTGTACTCATGCTATGTACTGGTCTTTGAATGTTGTACAGTCCTGGGTCGTGCCTGAAAATGGTCATTTCATGGCTAGAGCACCTACCCGGTTAACAAAAACTAAATGTATAACCCCCTAACCACCATTACCTCCAGGGGTGATTGTGGAGGGCAGTGTGACTACAGACGAATGGTTACTGGAGGTCATAGAAAACGGTCATACTTTGGGACTTCTGGACAACCCTCCAGACCTTCCACCATTCATTACACCATTTCTACCAGAGCGCACGGTCCTGTTGCAGGAGGAAGTATAGACCCTGCTTCAGAAGCAAGCCAAGGTACCTGTGCCTCCCAGAAAGAGGCAGAGAGAGTTTTATTCCTGATAATTCCTAGTCCCCAAGTGGACAGGAGATGTGAGGCCTGTTCTAAATCTCAGGGACCTCAACATCTTCATAGAATACATGAAGATTTGAATGGTCTCTTTACAGTATCTCCTTCCCCTGCTGCAGACGGGGGACTGGATATGCTCCCTTCATATGAAGGATGCCTATCTCCATATCAGAATCGCCTCACTGGAAATATCTGAGATTTCTGTTCGGGTATCATTAACAGTTCAGAGTGTTGCCCTTTGATTGTCTTCTGCCACTGGTCTTCAGCAAGTGCTTGGTAGTAGTGGCAACAGCCCTTTGAAGGGGGTGTCTTTCCTTGCCTGAACGACTGGCTATTAAAAGTCCACTTCAGGAACCAACTACTGCAGACCCTAGCTCGAACCAGACAGATGTTTGATGCTCTCAGGATGACAGCCAACATAGCAAAGTTTGTACTGACAGCCTGCCAGTGCTTGCAGTACATAGGGGCAGTTTTGGATACAGCCCAGGGTTCTGCATTTGTGCCATTGGACAGAGCAAAATGACTAATTGCACAAGCACAGTTGGTACACGACAGCCTTTATGTCTCAGTAAGGACATTTCTCTGCCTTCTGGGCATTATGGTGGTAGCCACTGTCACAGTGGCACTGGCCAGGCTGCACATGCAGATCCCACAGTGGACTCTTGAGTACAGTAGGACCAACTGACAGGCGAGCTAAAACAAATAGTTCTAGTAACGTCTCCCTTGCGCAGAGCGCTGAAGTGGTGGATGGAACGCAGCAGCCTGCTTAAGGGCATCCCATTCTTGATTCCTACCCCACATCATATATCCTCACTACAGATGTTTCAGGATCCAGCTGGGGAGCCTATCAGAGACCTCTTCAGACACCAGGCACGTGGAACCAGGTAGGGCGCACTTTGCATATAAATGTCCTGGAAATGAGAGCAGTCTTATATGGGCTTTAAGCAATCCAGGACCACTTGTCCCCAAGTCCTCTCTTAGTACAGACATACGTCAGTGTGATGCTTTACATTAACAAATGGGGACTCATTCTTACCCACTGCACAGGAAGCAATGAGACTTTGTATTTGGCTGTGGAACACAGTCTGAAACTATAAGTAGTATATGTTCCAGATGTCCAAGACATCTTGGCAGACAAGCTAACAGAACACAGTTTGGTGTGCAAGAATGGAAACTGCTGCCCTCGGTAGTTGACAACCTATTTGCAAGAGGGGTCATCCAGAGCTGGATCTTTCTGAGTCCCAAAACAACGCAAACTGCCAAGTTTTTGCTTGCCTGCTCCAGAGCCTGGCGCTCTGGTGAGATGTGTTGTCCTTTCCTGGAAAAGGTTTCTGTATGCCTTTCCTCCCTTTCCACTCATTCAGAGAGTACTACTCAAGGTGCAGATGGAGGGGGCAACTCTCATACTCTTTGCTCCTCTATGGTTTGGCAGATACGGTATCCCCTGCTGCAACAGCTGGCAGTGGAGCCCCCAGTACCTCTGTCCCTGTGCAAGGGTCTCCTGTCGCAGGAACAGGGAACCCTAATCCTTCTGGACCTGAAGTCCATACATCTGCAGGTATGGCTTATGAAGACATAGCCATTGCTTGCTTTGGGATATCACAGAAAGCAGCAGATGTTCTGGTGCTTGCTAGAAAACCACCCACCAGACACACCTATTCAGTGAAATAGAAGCAGTTTATTTTGTGGGCCGCTTCACATAACCTGGATCCATTTACCTGCCTGGCCAATCAAGTTCTAAAATACTTGCTGTCCTTATCGTATTTGGGTCTGCAGTATTCCTCAGTCAGAGTGCTCTTGGCTACTACATTCGCTTTCCATGTGCCTGTGGATGGTCGTACGGTTGCTCACCTGGAGATCGCCCACATGTTCTTGAGAGGCATTTTACACATAAAGCCTCCCATTCAAAATCCAGTCCCAGCTTATGTTTTTTTTCTTGGAAAGCATTATTTTTAGTTGTAGTTACTACTACTCAAAGGATTTCAGAGCTGCAAGCTCTAATGTGTGAGCCTCCTTATTTGATTTTCCGCAAAGACAGGGAGTCTTTTGTGTACTAGTCCTACGTTTCTACCAAAAGTGGCATCTGAGTTTACTTTAAATCAAACCATCCACCTACCATTGTATTATAATAGAGACCCTATTAGTTGAGCACTGGCTTTCATTTATATCAAAGACTGCTTAAACATGGGTAAAGTTCTTTTTAAAAATCTCCCCATAGACTTCAATAGAGGACGTCCCTGCACTCTCCCTGGTTAGACATCACAAAACGTCTGAGCGCAGGGGTGTGGCCGGCAGATTGGGAAGTGGAAGGGATCTTCTGTTTAGTTCAATTTATGATCCCTTCCCTTTTAAAGTGGAGCATTGTAAATTTTCACTTTTTGGCTCAAAAGACTTTTGCCACGATACAGCAGTGGGCTATGGTATTAAAAGGCCCATTGCTGTATCTTGAAACATATCTTGTACAGTCTCTTTAAGTAGGCTTCTAGGGAGGTTTGGTTCCAGTAATTCCTGCATATTTTAAGTCAATTTTCTCTAGAGCCAGAAAGGTGCTTTCAGTGGAACTGATACCAGGGTCAGTATTGGCTGTTGCACTGCTAGTTGCTCCTTTGGTCACCTGATCTGGTGTGATACCAGAAAAATATCCTCCTCTTCAGTATCTCCAAACAATAGATCATGGAGGGTGTTATGTTGGCTGAGTCTTGGGTCCTCTGTAACCACTTTCTGTATAGTCATTCTCTATTTGTGCCACCATTATATGTAATCTGACAGAAAAACATGGGAGGAGTGAGAAGACCTGTGAAGCAAATCTTCCCTCATGGCTTTAAAAGACTTGCCTATAGCTGCTACCAAGAAAAGTTGGTGACCATCTCGTAAAATAAACACCCCATACTTGTGAGCAGTCACAAAACCACAAAGTGAGAAAATAAAAGCACGCCTCCACAAGGAAACAAACTGTGCCGGGAAGCAGGAACCAGGGAGAACAGAAAATCACTGCCACCAGTTCTCTGGGTGTATGTACTCTTCTTCACCTTATTAAAGTGCTTGGTTTACAGTGCTGACATGTGCAAGAGAAAACAAAGTGCACTTACAGTGAGGCCCAACAGGATGAAGCGCAGCGCTGCAGAATTCTGCAGTAGAGTTACTGCAGCAAACAATGTCATTTCAATGGTAGTTAATACCTTTTGTCATGCCGTAAACCTGTCACACTGCAATTCATCCTGGAAGACTTCACTGTACACAATAGTTTGGTAGCAGCTCTAAAACCACAACAGTGCAAAGAACACTCAGGACTCTACCGGTTTCACATTCAGCTTCATCAGGAGTCTCAGATGTAAGCTGTCAAGTGTTTTTTAAAGAGAAATGGTAGAGTGCTAGGTGTGGAATTAAGTGCTCAAGTGTATGTTTAAAAACAAGGTTAAATGGATCTGGCTTCGTCTTATTTTCACAACAACTTCAATCCAAAAAAACGGAGATCACAGTTATACCAAGGTTAAAAGGACAAGTGAGGGGATGTTTTGTAAAGTTGTTAAGGAAAGAGGTATGGGAAGTGTGTACTGGGAATTGGAAGGTGGGAGGGAACTTGAGGATGGGATTGTAGGAATAAGTGATCGCATACATAGACTGACCTGTGAAAGTCCAGTGTCGGGTCAGTATTCTGCAACCTGTTAAATTGTAATCCAACCTACCTACAATGCTTTTACATAACTAGCTTAAAATCTGATTATATTGATGTGTGTGTCTGCAAGTGGTCTAAATAGGTATTGTATGCTTAATGTACTACTTTACTTACTTTTCATACTCATTTTATATTTTAGTGTGTTATATGTCCTCGGGTCCCCCTTGAAAATGGGTATTCATGCTCTTGGATTCTCACCTGAATAACAAATCTTAAGTAAAACCAGAAAGTGGTGCTGTGGCAGAGCATCAGGAGGCCATATGAAAAAACAGTGTTTGCACACAAAGCCCAGGAATCCCACAGTAATGGGGTTGGAGGGGGCAACACAGAGGCGAGGAATTAGGCTTCCATGTAGGAGTGCAGGCAGCCTGGCATCTGTACAGCCCCTGGGGGCAGGCCAGTCATGGAGCAGCATGGAGTTTAGCTTCAAAAAGTGCTATTCACCTACTATCCTAGCCAAAGTAAGGGTGTTGCTGTAGCAGCAATGATTGTCACGTTGGGAAAAGAGTGTTGGGGTGGTGGGGGGCAAAGAAGAGACAAGGAAATGGAAATAAATTTTCAACTCCTTCTTTTTCAGTCCCTTTGTGAAGACCAGACGGTAAAAGATGTTCTTCAGGAAACGCTCAACTCCAGTAAAGACCTTCGATCACTGCATATGCTGTTGGTAAGCAGAGTTATTGCTTCAAACAATTTAATAGGGATGTCCTCTTTGTCCATCATACACAGGATCTCCATCAGCCTGCCTAGAATTGTTCTGTGTTGTTCCTCTACATTACTGAAAGCTCTCCTGCAAAATAAATTAAAAATGTTTTAGCTGGTCCGTAAGTTCTATCCCACCCCACCCTCACTATTTTAAACTTGCCAGTTGTGGTGTGGCGATATGTATCAAGTGGTGACCTTGTTTTACCAAATTTCAAAATGTTCATAGATGTCTTGTGCTGCTTTGTCTGAAGATGTTTCTGGATGGTGTCAGTGTTTAGCTAGGAGCCTGTTATCCCTGCAATTAATGACTCGCTGAAGTTCCTCAACCCATGTAGCTCATCTCTGTACTAAGCACAATTTGCAACTAACATGCACTGCAGAGTCTCCTTCACTGCTTATCTGTAACCAGTTTTTTTTCTGAATCATATTTTTGGTGCCATCCTTCTGCAGTTGCTAGTTTTACTCCAGCCATGTTGCAGACTGCAGTTATTAAGTTTGAAGTTAAGCAAACAAGGGTGTCTGGGTACATATTTCAGTGACTACTGTACTGAAAAGTAAAACAGAATGGCAGCAGATTTGCTCATCCCCCTGCCCCTCCCCCCCAAATAGGCTAGCACTTGGACACGTTGTTAATCCCCAACCCTTCCATCCTTGACTAGCTGGGCATCCAAATCACACTGCATAGCAGGGCACATTATTTAATTTTTCACACTGGGCTCACATAATGTCCACAATACAATTTTTCACTGCAAAAGCAGGGCACAACACTTTTGTTTGGTAGTAAATGTCTTTTTCCCATCACTGCAAAGCAGAGCATATACTTAAGCAACAGTCAGTAAAATGTATCGACTGCAAAAGCAGGGCAGAAACTTAGCAGCACAGTAAAAATGTATTTTTTCCATTACTGCAAATTAAGCAGGGCACAACACTTGTTGTAACATGGCAAGTAAGCTTCTACTCCAGTTCACTAATTACATTGATCGAAACACAATCCATGACACAAAACGAAGTGGGCATTAATTCCCTAATAATGCCCGCTTGCCATCGGGAGCGCACTTACTAAGAAACAGGGAGCGAAAGCGAGAAAAAGAATCACTCCATCTCCCACATCTCTTTCTGCCAGTTTTTCTCTCTCTGCCTGCCTATAGATGGTGCTACTCCATGCCGCAAGACAGTCGGAATGCTCTTAAATCTCCTACCCACCCAACTACCTAGGGGACATCGTAGAGTAGCACAACTATTTGTAGCAGCAAGTACATACTGATCGAGCTACAAAGTCAGATAAGGTAAAGTAAATAGTGATCTTGGTGACTGCAGGCACCCGCCCTGCAGAGGTCCAGCAGAGGAGCGATCACTGTTGCTATCCAAAGGAAGAGACCAAGAAACGCCACTAATCACTCTGTCTCTTTGTCACTGTCACTCTGATTTTCTGTTGTGCAGTGCAGCGATATTTTGCCTCGTTACTTGTCTGTACGCAATAATGCATTCTGGGCACAGTACGAATATTTGCATACATTGAAACGTACAAGCAAGTGAGATGCCAGATGTGCAAACATTCGTACTTCCCTATAATGCATTACTACATCAGAAGTGCAAACGAAGGAAACGAGTGAACAGATCACTGCATCAAGAAACGGTTAAAAAGGTTTTCTAATCTTTGTGTGTCTATTAATCGAAAACATCACGTTGGAAAGAACAGGAAAACAGCAGTCACAATATAAATATATGTTGAGTGGTAAATGTGAATGCGCACTGTTGGACACTTACATGCATTCAAAAGCACAGACTTGAACAGCAGATAATATTGTATTAAGCAATATTGTCAGTTGCTGTTAATTGATTTTCCACATGTAATTCAGTTGTACCATTAGTCACCTTGCGCTTGCCATGTTACAAGCACATTAATCCACGACAAAGGAAGGCTGTACTAGGGAATTAATGCCTGGTTAGCCCCCAAACCAGGCATTAATTCCCTAGTAGAGCCCTCCTTTGTCATGGATTAATGCTTACTTGGCAACTCTGTCTTTCCCCACCCATCACTCCAGTTTAGCAGGGCACACTACTTTTAGCAGCTCAGTATGTATCTTCTCATCACTGCAACAGCAGGGCACAATACTTAGCAGCTCAAAATGTCTGTCTCTTTTTCCCCCAATCACTGCAAAGAGCAGGGCACAGACTTTTATTTTATATATCTGTCCTTAAATTCTCTGCATTGCAGCAGTGCAATTACTTCGGTTTGCCCAGGAGACTGATGCCCAATCTCTGCATTTGCAGGACAGATTACTCCCTATCCAAGCTGGCTTGGTTTTGTTCAACAGAACTCTGCTGCTGGGTTCCCTTGGGGCATCGTCCAGCCCTTTGATTCAACTGCCCACCTCCCCAGTGGTCCTTGCTTTAGTGTTCCAGGCCTTCAGCCTTGCCAGTCAAGTGTGCCCTTGTTGCCATTTGTGCAGCACACCCCACCAGTTCTGCCTGCCACATCAGTGCCCTCCTGTGTATTTCTTCCCCTTAGTTAAGGCTCCCTGCCCATAAAGAATGAACAGTTTCTACTTGTTTCTTGTAGATCCCGATCCCGCGCTAAACGCTGCCGAAAAGTGAGTCTCGGCCTCTGCTCACGGCCGCGGTACAGCCACTTTGGTCTCCGCTTCCCTTTCCGGCTCTCTGCTTATCTCAGCTTTCGGCTCCTGGGCTCTCCATGATCTCAGCCTCCGCTCCGGTCACTCACTCCTCCTGGTTTCCCCTACCCTGCTACAAACAAAAAAGAACACTATTACTACTGGACGCAAAACATGACAAGGGAAGAAGAGAAGAAAAAAAAAAAGGTTGTATTCACCACAGTTTTAACTCTGGCCTGCTCCCTGACCTGCTTCTTCCACTTTCGATGCTAACGCAGCAAAGGACAGAATCATGTTTCTCCCATGCTGAGGGGGGGGGGGGTTGCACATCCTTGTAGCCAGTTACACACAGCTCTGGGCACATGGAGCAGGATGTGGGGGAGGACTGAAAAAACGCACTTTGAATGTAGGGAAAAAACTTGGAGACAGTGCGGAAGTGGGCATTTTTAAAGGACCTGCTGCCGGTTTTGAATGATTAGCACTGACTGCTGATCATTATCGCAGTTAACTTGCATTTCCTGAATCTTAGGTCGCAAATTGCAATGCGAACCCGCTTAATTTATCCCTTGGAATAGCCACCCAAGAACTCTTGATTTTCAGTTGTGGGTCAAAGCATTCTTGCCACTGTGATAGAACACCATTATGGAAGTATCCGTTTATTATTTGTACTCCTTAGTGTCACTTGTTTACACATTTAATCTGTCTGTCTACTTGTCTCTCTAATTCTATACAGAAACACTCTAAAGTGGTGATATGATTTTCAGACGAGATTGAAAAAGGAATTTCATAATTTTGAAAAATTTGTACTGCTCTCTCACAGCATTTCTTTCAAAGCAAACTCCATGTGTTAATAAGGTGCATCATGCTTTAATGTATAATACTGTAGTCTGTAATATTATATATTGAAAAATGCATGGGGCGGTGTGTTTAACGAGATTTTACACACACCCTGAGGTGTTGGATGCTACATAAACCCCGAGAGCGAAGCTCAAGGGATTTATTTTAGCATCCAACACGGAGGGGTGTGTGTAAGATCTCGAGTTACACACCACCCCATGTTTAATTTTATAGAATTGCTGGGGAGCGTTTTCTCACCACAGCAATTATATAAAGTAAAATTGCTGCGGTCGTGTTGAAGTCTGTGGATGATGCGCTGTCTGCGGTCAGCAGCTGAACAGCTGCTGAATCCTTTTCTTTTTTTTTTTTTTTTTTTTTCCAAGATTTATCTGAGGAGTATTGTAGGAATTACTTCAGGAGGTCAACTACTGCAAGGCAAGTATTTTTTTTTTAATTTACTTACTGCTGTCGATGCGATGTGGTGAGGTGGTGAAGTATCGGCTGCAAGAGGGAGAGCAGAGCAGGCACATCGTGGAGTAAGGGGAAACTAGGCGTATGTTTCGCCGTTATAACGACAAATATAACCAGTTTCCTTATGGGAGAAAACGCTTCCCAGTCATTATAATAAGATAATTAGCGAATCGTAATACAACTCATGTAGTGGTGCAGATGTGGAGCACAAGTCTTTTTAACCCTAACTTCAAATATCCTTTCTTTTTCAGCATTGTCTGCAAACCCTAACGTAGTAGTATTTTATTGTAGAATGTACTTGTTTTTTAGGATAGTCACATTTTATTATTGTTTTTCTACCTCTGTGGTGCCCTTTGTTTCCTCCCGGATGATCAGTGTTGCCATGGCTGCACCCTTCCTTCAGTCGAAAGGGCGAGCAACTGCCTTTACAACCAATATCAATAATGCTGCTTCATTGGTCAGCTGGGGGTACAGGAATCACCCTTCTTAAGAGCGGTGTGCTTTATGTATGTGACAAGCTCATTTCACAGCATGCTTCAATGTGGGATTTAAGGACTGACTTGGAACCCCGGTCTCCTGGGTGGCAACACAAAGTAATGTCACTAGACCACTTGACCAGGCTAGCATTGTCAATACAAAATAGCGTGCATTTCTTTTTAAATTGCCTTTAGCAAAACAAAAACAAAAAGTCAGGAAATTAATTACAATAAAAAATTGTGTTAGCTACTGTAAGCAGGCAGTAGATGGTATGGTCTGTCTTCCCCTCTCAACTGGGTCAGATTGAAAAGTCAGGGTGTTGGTCTTGCCCCATTACCTATACACCCTCAGTCTTTTCAGTTTGTCTCTAAGCTGGTAGACAGCTCCCTGCTTTGCAGAGAAACCTTTTACACAGTTGCCTTCATTTTTCTTAAGAATCCACTCATTTTGAAAGATTAAAAACTTCCTGCAGCATAGTACAAGGTTCTGCATCTTGTCACCTCAGCTGCTGAATACTGCAGGAAGACACTGTTGGGAGCCCTAGCCAGCAGCTGCCAAAACCTACTCTCACTTTGTGCTGGGAGGCATCTTTTCTACTTACAGAAACTCCATCTATGATGGAGTCCATTATTTTTTTACGTGAGAGGGGGTTTCCCCTCAGAAGTAGCTCTCAACCAGGGAGGGTTCCTGCACTACAAGCAACATGTTTTTGTCAGTGCCTTGTTCCGAGACAGGCTCATAAGGAACAGGGCTCAGTCTAGGAGCTGGTGGCAGTCTTTTGCACAGTCACACATGCATGTCAAAGGTTGGTGGCCATATTACAAATAGCCATACATGCACACTTTAGCATGGTCACCATATTGCATATGGTGGAGTATAGGCTGCAGAGGGAGGGGCCTCAGCAAAGCTACGTTTCAGTGCAAAAGTGCTGATGTTCATTCCTACTCCTCAAATGGCAAAGCTCTACTTTGTAGTCACAAGCTGTGATTAACCATGCCTAGTTAGGCACAGCTTGTCCTCTTATTACATCACAAGGTTCTATAAAGTATCAATATACAGTAGACTTCGCTAGATCTTCATCAGGGATATCTCAGTCATAGGTCACACATATGGAACTTCACTGTCTGTAAAGTAGGATCTACATGGAAGATTTTCAGCAGTACCACTGGGGCCTCCGACGTCACCAACCCTGTAAAGACATGAGCTGCCCTTCTCCCTCCTCAGTTCTTTCCCGCCATCGACTCTGTTCTCCTGGGTCTCCACAGAAGCTCCAACGCAGTTTCGCACCATTTTTGACTACGTTTTTATATTACTTAGCTTTTCAGAAGGGAAAGGAAAGGGGAGGGCAGATTGAGGTAGTGGGGACCAGGAGACGCCCTGGGGCGAAATGGAGGCAGGACAGAGGTATTCCCTGTCTTGTCCCCATACCCAAGGGCTCTGCAGTAAGCGGGCAGGAGCTAAGGTCTTCCTCGACAACCCATCCTACTCAGGCGGTGTTATGTAATGCCAGATCTATTAAGAACAAGACAACTATTATAGCTGGTCTTGTTCAAATGGTAGATCTGGCATGCATCACCGAGACCTGGCTGGATGAAAATGCAGGTCCTGTATTGGCTTCTGCTGTTCCAGCCTGGTTCTCGGTGATACACCGCCCGAGGTTGGATGGTAGGGGTTGGGGTGTAGCCATTATATTTAAGACGGAACTGGACCTTTTGGATGTGCCAATGGGGCCCATCAGATCCTTCGAGTGTATCCTGGGAGAGGGTGTAGGTTGCGGGATACTCCTCATCTGCTGTCCACCAGGTGGTGATGGAGAATTCCTGCAGGAGATGGCGGACTTCATCATCGACATGGTGCTGAGATCCCCCAGATGGATAGTTCTGGGGGACTTCAGTGCTTGTGTCGACGAAGAACTCTCACAATTTGGTCAAAATCTCCTCCAGCTAATGACGATGCTGAGCCTCATACAGGTGGTTACCTCCGCAGCCCATATAGGGGGTCACTCATTACATCTGGTGTTCCTCCTGGGGTTGGAGATTACGGATTTGGGGGAGAAACCAGTCAGTTGGTCCGACCATCACTCCATAAGGTTCAGTTTCGGGGTTCCCACCAATTGGCCTGCCCCAACGGAAATGGTCCAGTACCGCCCTTTATGGGGAGGGGGGTTACCCCAGATGGTCTGTCGGCGGTGCTGGACCTATTGGGATTGTTGGGTGAATGCATGAGTCTGGGGGATCTTGTATTGGCTTATAGTAAGGCAGTGGGAGGTGCCCTGGACAAGATTTCTCCTGTTCGAGTTCGACCACTCTCGTCACCCAAGAACCCCTGGTTTGATGGTTCCTTGAAGGAGTTGAGACGAGTTGGTTGAAGGATAGAAAGAGCATGGTGGAGGTCCAGCCTGGATGCTGACAGGCTTAGATTGATGGAACATTATAAGAGCTGTCGATCAGAAATCACCTATCAGAAGGCAGAATTCCTGTCCAGGGAGATTTCTGCTACGCAAAATTGGCCAGCTCACCTCTTTTGGACTGTTGACAGATTGTGTAATCCAATCTGTCTCCAGTCCAGGGGAGCCTTTTCTCAGGCTAAATGCCAGAAGTTTGCTCGATTCTTTGCAGATGAGGCTGCCAGCACCAGATCTGGTATCGGCCTGGCTTCCCCCATGAGGGACTGTGGAGGTCGGCGGGAGGTGGTGAGCACTGTCTGTCTGACGGACTTTATCCGCTGGAATTCATGGACATCGTGAAGATTGTCCTGACTTTGCGCCCAACCAGTTGTAGTTTGGATCTGGGCCTTACACCCTTATTAGTGGGTTGTATAGATGTTATCTGCCCTATCCTAGCTGAAATTGTCTTGAGTTCCTTGGGGTTGGGGGGGAGTCTTTCCTGATCCACTCAAGGAGGCAGTTGTAAGACCACTCCTTAAAAAAACCCTCCTTGGATCCAGACTGTCCAGCTAACTACCGGCCTGCCTCTAACCTGCCTTTTGTGGGTATGGAGAAGGTGGTTGCATTGCAACTGGATGATCACCTTGTGACCCACAATGTTTATGAAGCTCTCCAGTCTGGATTTAGGAAGAGTCATAGCAACGAGACTGCACTTTTCCGAGTATTGAATGACCTCCTAATAGCGAGAGACTGAAAGACTCTTACCATCTTGGTCCTTCTTGATCTCTCTGTAGCGTTTGACACTGTGGACCATGATGTGCTTTTGGAGTGCTTGCGGCTTCTTTGTGGGCTGTCGGGTACAGTCCTTAAATGGTTTCGATCTTTCCTCGGACAGGTCTCAGAGAGTAATCACTAGACTTTATTCCTCCGACTTCCTCCCCTGTCTTGTTGGGTGCTCTATATTGCCACCCATGTTGTTTGCAGTGTATACTGCCATTGGGAGATATTGGTGATACGGTTTGAGTTTTCACTGCTGTGCAGATGAACTCAACTGTATATGTCATTTCTGCCCGGACAGGTTGATGCAGTCTCTGTGCTAAATAACTGTCTCGCCAAGATCAAGGATTGGATAAGCACTAACTTACTGAAACTGAATCTGGACAAGACCAAAGTGGCAGTTGTGGACCCATGTCGTCCGGGAAGGGGGGTATCTGGGGGCTGGACGGGTATCAGGCCTGTCGCTTGAAGGTGTCCAGCTCACCACCCCAGACCGGGTGCATAACCTGGGTGTTATTTTTGATGATGGCCTGACCCTGAAATCTCCGGTGTCAGCCGTGGTTAAATCCTCATTTTACCATCTAAGGAATATCGCCCGGGTGAAACACCTGGTTCCTCCGGATGGCCTTCCAGCATTGGTCCACGCCTTTGGCACCACCCACCTTGACTACTGCAGTGCCCTCTACCTAGGGCATCCTGGGGTTGATATCCGCCGCCTGCCGCTGGTGCAGAATGCTGTGGGCAGGCTTTTGACTGGTACATCAAGGGCCAGTCATATTACACCTGTGCTGCGCAGACTGCACTGGCTGCCTGTTCAGTGGCGGATCACTTTTAAGGTTGGCTTGCTAATCTTTAAAGCCATACACAAACAGGGACCCGGCCACCTGCAAGATCTGCTGCCCCCTCTGTCCTCTCCGATCTGCTGATGAGGGATTGCTTGAGATTTCCTGGGTTCGTTTGAAAACATATGGTGCTCGTGCTTTTTCTTTTGCCACACCTACCCTGTAGAATTCTCTACCTCGTCGGTTAAGAGAATGCCTGACCATCGATAGATTCAAAATTGAGCTGAAAATAGATCTTTTTAACTTGGCCTTCCCAGAATTTTAATGAGAATTCTATGTCTGTATACTGTATTTAAATGTGAAGAGCCTAAGTTCTGAAAAGGCACTATATAAATACTTATTTACTGTCACCTACCCTTTCTCTGTAAATACTGAACAAAAGTAATTGTTTAATATGTCTGCCTTTTTGGTCCTCTTCCTCACAAACCCCTCCTTCCCCTTTTAGCTTTACTATCCCTTCTTTGGTCTTTCTCTTCTCGCTTATGTATCTACAGAATGTTTTATCCCCTTTTTTCCCCTGACTGGACAGTATTCTCCTTCGTTTGCACCTTTGCGCTCCTAATTGCTCTCCCTGCTTCTCTTTGTTTCTCCTGATAACTCTCCCTGTCCTCCTCCTTCTGTGTCATCTTGTACCATCTAAATGCTAGGTTTTTTGCACTTACTTTCTCTGCTATTTCTGTAGAGAAACATAGTGGTCTCTTCTTTCGCTTGCCTTTGTTAACCTGCTTGACAGAGATTTGTTGCCTTTTCAGTGCACCTCTTTGTTTTTCCCCATTGTTCCTTGACTCCCCCCCAGTTTCTCTGTCCCTACTAGGGTGTCCCTGAGGCATTCTTCCATTTTCTTAAAATCGGCCCTTCTGAAGTCCAGGACCCTTGTCTTAGTGTGGCTTGATTCTGACCCAGTTCTTATATTGAGCCACACTGTACGGTGATCACTGGTCTCCAGGTGGCCACCCACTGTGACGTCAGCAGCATTGTCCCCGTTTGTTAGTACCAGGTCCGGTATTGCCCCAACCCCCTCCATGATTGAGTTCCTCAGCCAGTTACCTAAGGAACGCCCCTTGCAGGGAGTCCAGGATGCCCCTACTTCTGTTGCCGCAGTTGGCAGGCCCTAGTCCACATCCGGTAGATTGAAGTCCCCTACCAGCAACACCTCCCCTTTGCAGGCCATCCTTTGGATTGCTTCCTCGTATCTTCATCCACCTCTCCCCTGTGCTGGAGGTCTGTATGTCACTCCTGTGCAAATAGCACTCTGCCAATGTCTCCAGGGCAACCCACAGTACCTCAGATGCCCCTGCTCTCCCTATATTTCCATAGCTTTTATGTTGTCCCTGACATAAAGAGCCACTCTTCTCTCCCCCCTTTTTATTTATTTTTTTAAACAAGTACCTGTCTTTTCAGAACAGAGCAGACCCTGGTATGGTTACATCCCAGTCCTGGGATAAGTGTGCATAATATATAAGGAACAATGTTATGGAAGGTCTTGAAGCCTGGGCCTCCCTGATGGGATTGGCATGAGGACCATTGATGGTGTAATGAAGTCTGGAACATCAAACAGGGATTCCAGTACGTTAGAGACCTCCCTCCAATATTCAGAAATCTTAGGACAGCCCCAGAAAATGTGGGCCTGATCTGCCAGTTGGGCACCATATCCCCACCAGCAGAATCCATGAGCCACTCCAAGGTATTTTTCCTAAATCGCTTAGGTTCTAAGTTCTTTCATAACCAGGTAAAGCCCACTAGACACAAATGTCTATTTTCAATGGTGATCTGGCAGATTCTATGTTTCCATGATCCAGGAGCACCTGGGTGGTTAGGTGACTTGCTCAGTCACACAGTATGCAAGTGGAGATTGTGGGAATCAAACCCAGGTCTGCTGGATGTACCAGGCTCATTCACAGCTAGTCACTCTTAACTTCTAGGCTATACTGCTAGCCCCATCTTGAGAGAGGGGAGAACATTTAAGACAGTGGTTGAGAGGGTGATCCGTCTCCAGTTCCTCATTCCACCTCTGAAGTATATGGGCTATGGAATTATGTGAGAATTCTTGTGGATCCTCCACAATCATGTTTTGTCTTGAAAAATCAAAAGATAATCCTGCCAGAATAAAGCCATCCTGTACCAGAATGGCATCTGGCAACCTTATAACTGACAACAAATGCAGACTGGATATAGGTGAACTCACCAAATGTATAAAATAGATACTCCACATAAGTTTATTCAGAAATGCAAACCAAAAAAAAGGTAGCAATTACATGCTACGAACCACCAGTGTTTTGGAGCAGAATTAAGGCTCCTTCCTTAGCGTAAAAGCAAACAAAGGCAGTGCAGTTTATTTGCACCCAACTTGTTAAAATAAAGTGCAGGTGCTCTCAAATATTTCAGTAGCTTAATGCAAGTTACATACCACCAAAAAACAGACTGTCTTGTTAATTCTAACTCCCCTACATATCGAAGTCCACCACCTCTTCGTCAGGGGGCCAAACACACATACAAAAAAAAATGTAGTAATTATGTGTCTCTGAATCAGGAGGTGGAAGGGATCGGGCTCCCGACACCATGGAGCTAAAATACAATTCCTTCCCTCCTGAAATACAGGAAGCAAAAAATTTGTATTCATGCAGCATGTAACTTATGAGCAGGTAAGGGTCCTTATGTGGTTTTGGGAGAAGCACCAGAAAAGGCGCAAGTCTCTCATGTTAAAATCTTCTGGAATCAGTAGTTACTCTTGAGGCTAGTTTTTGAGGAAGCCCAGATGGTATGTTTTTTTAGCCTCCACTGGGACCCCCACCTGGTATATTGGAATTGGCTAAAGTGGTGTGAAGGTTTTAAAACTGTACCTTAAGACTATTCCAAATGCTGATGTTCTAAAACTACTGAACTCAATCTCTGATAGTACTAGTGTAGACTCTGACTACCTAGAGCCTAAACTCCTGAAGCTGGCTGCTCCTTTTATTGCGGCCCCATTGGCTAAAATCTTTACACTCCCTCTTTACTGTGGTCATGTTCCGGACATATGGAATTAGTGGCAATACAGGTCACAGAGTTCCTCTTTAAATATACCCTCCTATCACCTGCTCAACATGGTTTCTGCAAGGGGCATAGCACCTCTACTGCTCTGATATAATTTACAAATGATGCCCCTTACTGCTATGGATCACGGTCTCATGACTGGTGCAGTGTTCATTGACCTCTCAAAGGTGTTTGATCTTGTAGATCACCTTTTCTGCCTCGATTGCCTTAGCTTCACTGGTTTCTCGGAGCAAGCCACAAACTGGTTCCAGAGCTACTCGAGCAAAGAAGACAGGTAAAATTTAACTCATGGGTGTCAGACTTGGCGCCTATCAGTGTTGGTGTTCCTCAAGGCTCCATCTTTGGGCCTCTTCTCCATTTTATAAATGACACATCTTTAACACCCCTTGGTGCTCAACAATCTTGTATGCAGATGATCTGGTGCTCTACACCCCTCTGCAAACTTAGAAGAAATAGTCGACTAACATCTGCATTTGTCATAATGCAATAATGGATCCACAACAAAAGGCTTGTCCTAAACATAGGTAAAACTCAGGGCATGCTCTTCGGATCTGCAGCCAAACTTAGAACAAACCGCAACCTTTTCAGCGTCTCCTGTGCAAATGGCTCCCCCCTTACGAAAGTAACCTCATTCAAGTATTTAGGTGACCTGCTTGATGAAACTCTCAACTTTGAGCAACACATTGACACTGCAAGTCAGTAAACTCCAAACTCGGAATAGCTTACAGGACTAGTCGGATGCTTACCCCCTCAGCTAGACTGGCTATTTCTAGGGGTATCCTACTTCCATCCCTTGCTTATGGTGCTGTCACGTACATAAATGCTTTGAAAACCACCCTAAGTAAGTGGGATACAACGTACAATAGTATCTGTCATTATGCCTCGGCTTCCCCACGTTTGAAACACCATTGCTTGCTGTATGCAGACCTTGGATGGCCTTCTCCATCTGCCAGCAGTCGACTCCTTGCCCTTGGTACTCTGCTGGACAAGATCATTAGAAGTAATCTACCTACCTCCTTCTCTTGCAGGCATGCTGGTGCCTCTGTCCCCACCTATGGCCTGCGCCTACTGGAGTCTGTACTATACACCCCTAGGTGCAGAACCCTAAAAGGAACCTCCACTTTCTCCTGCCTGGCCCCAAAATATTGGAATTCCCTACCTCTTGATGTTCGCTCTGCACCTAGTCATATTGCTTATAAAAAGATGCATCGCACTCTCCTCGTCAGACATGCCCTATGTTCCTGTTTTAAACCCCCATAGAGTGCTTGACATCCCCTTCCTCAGCTCTCAAAATGTTTTCAGTTTTGCTCTGACCCCTTGTTACTGTTATATGTAGTACTTGCCATGGATTATGTGTTAACTCTACTACACTACGATTGTATGCTTATTATGTTTTGTACTATTGTGCATTTTTCTGCCATTGTCTCTGTCATATTAGCAATACTGCTTTCACGCTACAGAACATCGTGTAGATTTTTCCTTGTATGGTTGCTTACCTCTGAACTATACCTGTTAATTGTTGTGTCTGCCAATCTTGTATTGTAACCTCCCGGGTTGTGTCTGAATATAGTCATATTTTGTGGCTACGACACCTTACCTGGTAATCAAAACTAAATAAATAAATGCCCTTCCAGCTGAGCCAGTGTCTGTTCAGTCTTGCTGACCATATGGTTTCCACCATTGCTTGCGGGAGACTCCATTATTGGCATGCAGCTAATGCTTTGATTTCTTTGAAACCCTCAGTCAGCCTGATTTGGCCACACCATATTTGTGTCTGGTATCAGAACGATCACCTCAGTCTGTGACATTTAAATTTGTCAGTTAAATGACTTTTAGCAAGAATTCAGCTAATTATGTGTAGATTTGTAAAGCCTGAACTGAGAGCTGTTACAGAACACGTCCCACACGAGATACGACTCTCTAGAGCCCCCAACTCTGTATTTTTAATTTTATTAATTTTGTTGTGTATAGACTTTGTTCCAAATAATGTATAGAAACATAGACTTTCATGGCAGATAAGGACCGCTTCGCCCACCTAGTCTGCCCATTTCCCTTGCTAGAGGATAAGCTGCAGATCCTATTTAACCAACAGCATATTTCTTCCTATTCCCCACAACAATTGCCTTATGTCTGTCCCATGCATTCTTAAATTCTCCCACAGTTTTAGACCCCACAACCTCTTCAGGAAGGCTGTTCCATGCATCCACCACCCTCTCTGAAAATATACTTTCTCACATTGCCCCTGAGCCGTCCCCCCTCTCTCTTCAAATTGTGTCCCCTTGTTCTTGCCCATCTCTTTTTCTGAAAGATGCTTCCTCTTGGACTTTGTTGATTCCACTGAGGTACTTAAAACATTTCTATCATGCCGCTTCCCAAAGGGTTTACATATTGAGTTCCTTTAGTCTCTCCTCAGATGTTTTTCTTGCAGACCCTGCACCATTTAGTTGCCCTCTTCTGAACTGCCTCCATCCTGTCTGTGTCCTTGTGGAGATGGGGTCTCCAGAACTGGACGCAGTACTCCAGATGGGGTCTCTCCAACTGTCTGTACAGGGGATAACAACTTCCTGTTTTCTGCTGGTGATACCTCTCCCTATGCATCCCAATATCTCCCCCTTCCCCCCCCCGCAGCCCTCCCCACCACCTTCTCACATTGCTTGCCAATCTTAAGGTCATCTGATATGATTACCCCCAGGTCCCTCTCCATTTTTGTTGTTGTTACTATCTCCCCCCCATGATGCCTTTTATTACCATCTTTTCACCATATACCCTTTATCCCCAAACTTCTTTAACTTAGCTGCTCAGAGAACAGCTCAGCATATTTTTCCTAGACAAACATTTAAAGAAAACAAGAAATAAGTTTAAGGTTCGACTAGTATCTTGCGATGTATCATACATAAACACCTTTCTTTATGTGTAATTGAATTCTTCCTTATAGAAGTAGTTTAAATGTATTTCTGCTGATTTAGTGTGTGTGTCACTAGTATATCGATTTGGCACAAGTATATTTTTACTGTATAGGTATACTGAAATTGCCCATTCTGCCAATGCAGTGGAAATGCATTATTAGATATCGCCATGGTAAAAGTGCATTTCTAGCATATTAATTGATGACTGAAAGCGTATCTATATGTTATATCCATATCAACCTGACTCCAAGCTTTCATTTAAAAAAAAAAAAAAAAGTTTCAAACCCTGAATCCTTCACCGTGCTTAACTATGCAGTCAGCCTGATAGGTTTTGTTTCCTGGATAGTGTGGAATCTATGCAAATATTGGAACAGAGAATGCAGTTCAAACTTCTCCCTCATGGTGGCGCTACATTCTGCAGCTTGATGTTAGATCTTTTTCTCCACCTGAGAAGCAAGTCGCCCTGAAGAGCTCTTCTCAGCTGGACTCCAGTTTTTAGGATTCCTTTCCGATTTTTCAGGTATTTTCATTTAATTTATTTCCTCTCTTAGCTGCACTCCTCGGAAGTAGTTTCAGATTATTTTGGCTGTGTTTCAGTGGTTCTCCTGTTCCTTTGTGGTTCCCAGGAACCAGAGAAAAAAGAACAGTTATGTAAGAACTTGCCGTAACAGTAGATCTTCAAGGGGATTTCAGTCATCAGGTCACACCGTAGGAACGTCACCATTGGTGAAGTAGGATCCACATGGAAGATTTTCCAGCAGTACCACTGGGGCCACCCACGCCAACGTCACCAACCCTATAATGATGTCATCGGCCCACTCCCTCATGTGTTCTTTCCCCTGGAGACTAGGGAGCAAACCTGTGTCATGGGGAACAGAGAATAGAGAGGTGTGTCCAGGCCAAAATAAAAAGCTGGATAGACCAGTAAGTCAGATCTTTGATGAAAGCCCATAATACAGGGATGGTGGGAGGAAGGCAGACCTGATGACTGAGGTCCCCTTGAAGATTTACTGTTACGGTAAGTTCTTACTTAACTGGTCCATTTTCTTTGGGGGTATCTTGGTCATCTGGTCACGCCACAAAAATGAGTCCCAAGAAGTTACAGGTGCAGCAAGACAGTCTGGGAGGAAGGTCAGCCAAAAGCGTAGGACAGGAGACCCTGCAAGACAGCCCAGCTGAAGCCTGCTCGAACTCTAGAGGTAATGTCCAGACTGTAGTGCTTATCGAAGGTATGAACAGTATTTCATGTGGTAGCAACGCAGATGTTAGCAGCTGAGACTCCCTTGAAATAGGCCACAGAGGTAGCCATGCCCCTTGTGGAGTGGGCTTTCACAGCCCCTGTCAGCTCCATACCTTGCTTGTTGTAGCAGAACACAATACAGTATGCCAACCATTTGGGCAAACATTGTTTGAAACCTGACGCCTCTGTTCCTTGGGCAAAAGAAACAAAAGCTACTTTGACTCTGCATTCCTTAGTTCTGGAGCACATAATACTTCAGAATTTGTGCCGGCCTGGTGGCACCGAGGGTTGAGGTGCTGGATGCCACGCTGGCAACCTGGGTTCGGGAACAGACTCTGGCCACCAGGGGTCGGCAGGGGAGGGAAGGGATTGAGCATCTGGAGGACTGCTCTCCCTTCCCCGGGGTGGGTTCTGGGCTTTGCACTACTTCTTGTCGGCCCCTGATGGAGATCGGGGGCAGCGCAAGGAATTTGTAGTGCCATGACTTGGGGGAGGAACGGTGGTGGACATCGGCACATCTGTGCCAGGATGTCATTGCACGTCCATGCTCCTGAGGGGCAACCGCAAGATTAAAATCACCAGTGGGACAGAGAGGCGATGAGGGCTCCAGTGACCAAGCCCACATCCCCAGCACAGGACCATCCCTCCTTCAGTCCTCCAGGGCCTCTACCAGGACGGACTCTCTAATCTCAGATAGGCTGCCAGGTTAGGTGGGCAGGCCCCCCAGGGTGATCGGGCCCCTCCCAGAGGGTGATCCGGGGGGGGGCTGTAAAGTCCTGGTGGGATCTCAGCGGAGAGCAGAGGTGTATGTCGAGTGAGCACCTCTGAGAGATGCCCTGCCCTATGGAGCATAAATAAAGTATACAAAAAAAAAAAATACTTCAAAATTCTGTGCATGTCTAATGTGTGGAGCAGTGCTTCTCCTGGATTGGCACACTCAGGAAAGTAGAAACATAGAATTTGACGGCAGATAAGGACCACTTGGCCCACCTAGTCTGCCCATTTTCCTACCTAACAGATGAGCTGCAGATCCTAGTTAACCAACAGCCTACTTCCTCCTACCCCCTACTAGTATTGCCTTATGTCTGTCCCATGCATTCTTGAATTCCCCCACTGTTTTCGACTCTACAACCACCTCAGGAAGGCTGTTCCATGTATCCACAACCCTCTCTGTGAAGAAATACTTCCTCACATTACCCCTGAGCCATCCCCCCTCTATCTTCAAATTGTGCCCCCTTGTTTTTACACATCTCTTTTTCTGAAAGATGCTACCCTCTTGGACTTTGTTGATTCCCTTGAGGTATTTGAAAGTTCTAGGGACATGGATATGTTGTTCATCCACACTGTCTGGCAGGTATCCTTGCCGCTTTAAATCTTGCCGGAAGGTCTTCAAGCTGGCTTCTCCCACCCGGGTGGTAAAACTCTCGGCTCCATCCCATGACGTCAGATCTTCCTTACCGCTTGGAAGCTCAGGTTCCCTCCTTAACGCTCTGCGTATAAGACTGGTTCCTAATTCTTGAATTTTGAAATTAAAGGTTTTTGCTAAAAGACTTGGTCTTCTCTCCCTCGCGGCTGCGATGGACCATCGACTCGGTTTCTGGAGATGCCCTTGGAAGAAGATGTCTCGACGGATCCGCACTCCGCGCGTCTCACTGTCTAGGCCTGGAGCATGACCCGCAGGCCTGCGGCCCTGTGCCTTCCTTTTCGGCCTCGTCCTCGAAGCCGTGCTGCCCATTTACAACTGGGCGTCCCAAAGGCGATTTCCTCGGTGAAGTCAAAGAGGCCCGGTCGGCGGTGTCCGCCTTGGCGGCTTCGGCAGATCAGCTGGAGCAGATGATCGCCCTCAAAGAGGAGGCGGCGCGCCGCCTTTACCTCGGCTATGCATTTGTCCCGCCTCTCGGTGCCTCTTATTCAGCTTCTTTTAAGGAGCTTTGTCTGACCTCTCTACTAAAGGTGAGGGACCAACTTCTTCTGGACCGTTTTCTCGGTCCAAAAAGAGAGACAAGGGTAAGTCTCACCATTGACGCTCTTGGGAGCGGGAAAGATCCCTCTCCCCGAGTTGTCGGCCGTCGACCTCGGCCACTGGTCTCACGGTGTCCCTGTCAGGCCAGTTGACCGAGACTCCCGTCGACGCGGTCGAGATTTTTCTCGAGCCATTGGACGGGTTGTCGGCAGGAGAAGCCGAGAATCCCCTCTCCCCAGTTCCCCCGGTGGGAGTTGAGGACCCCGTTGGCTCGTCTGTGCCTCCGGTTCCGGAGCCTTCAGTTGAACCCTCCGAACCGAGGGGAGTGCGGGTTCCCCGACACCTCCCGCAGTGTCCTCGGAAGCCGAGTTCTCGATCTCAGTCTTCTTGGCGGTCAGCCGATCCCGTCATAGGCGGTCGGCACCCGCGCAAGTGGCGCCGCCGGTCATCCTCTTCCTTCTCCTCGGACGAGGGGAGGCTTCGACGCAAGTTGCGTCGAAGATATGAGGAACTCATGTGGCAACAGCTCCTTCTGACTGGGAATAAGCTGACACCGTCGTCTTCCCCGGCCATTAAGTGGCTGTCACCGGAGCGGCTGAAACAACCCCTCGTTTTATCCGAGGAGCCTGTTCCCAGGCCGGTTGTTCGGCCAAAACCAGCTGCCCCACCGATTCCGGTGGAACCTCTGCCTCCACAGCCGTTAGTTGGGGCTCCGACCAAAAATTCTCGGTCGGCTCAGGGACTGCCCCATAGGCTGTCTGTCACCCTCACTCCCGATCGACCTCGGCAGGTGGAGGGTGGCTCAGGCCCGAGGCAGCTGTTTGAGGACTCTTCCGAGTCCGAAGACGATTCCTCCCTTTTCTCCAAGCGAATGGACTTGGAGTCCTCAGGAGGACAGTCGGTGGGCGATGGCCTCCGTCCTTCCTGGGATTGCCCGGCTCATCTCGGGTCCACTGAGATGAAGCTCGAACCCGTTTTCTAGCGGGCCAGGTATCCCTCATGGAGATTCTGGACCCGGGGATTCCCCACGGAGGCCTTTCCGGTGGCCGAGGCCATAGTGGAGCCCGGCCTTGGAGCTCTGGCAGCGCCTAACTTCCTGCCCTGCGCCTTGCCAGAATGGCCAGGAAGTATCACGGTCCCCCGGTTCCTTGTCCGGTTTTTGAGACACCCCTCGCCGAGGGTTAGTTACCGACAGCGTTTTCGGCGTGCAGGAGCGCTAGGGATGTGGACAAACCTCCGGCGAGGTCAAGAATTGGACTATGCCGGTGAAAGCGTCTCGCTCGTCCTCCTCGGCCTTCGGTCAGGCCAGCTCGGCCGTCCTCATGGCACATTTCTCTCATGCCCTGTTGGGCTCCCTGGATGAGGTCGTCCCTCATCTTCCCGCGGATCTGCAGACCACGGTCAGGCAGGTGCGGGACCAGGGCAGGGCAGTGGCCAAACAGCAGCTCCAGACTGCTTTAGACATTGGGGACTCATATGCCAGGTCTGTGGCGGCCGCAGTGGCTATGCGTCATCGGGCTTGGCTGAGGATATCCACCTTCACTCGGATACCCAGCACAAGTTGGCGGATGTCCCTTTTGGGACCGACCTCTTGGCCCTGGGGTGGAAGGTCACCTGCAGAGGATCGAGAAGTCCAGTGCTACCTTGGACTCTGTCTCTTCCGCTCAGAAGGACAAAGGCCGCAAACCACAGCCTAAGCCCTTTCGTTCTTTCCAGCCATCGCGTCCAGCCCAGCAACGTCAGGGCCAGCAGGCTCGGGCTTGGCATCCCAAACCCAAGCCCGGGGCTTCCTCCAACAGGAAGCAGGGAGGTAAAGGCCCAGGAGGTCCCTCGGCCGGTCCCTCCTCCAAGCCTGCCCAGTGACGGGCTGAGGGGTGTCGCCCCCCAACCCCGTCACCTCACCCCAGGTTCCCCCCGTGGGGGAACGGCTCCGGCACTTCCTTTCCACCTGGTCCGTTATTACCACGGACAGGTGGGTGCTGGAGGTGGTGGGAAAAGGCCTGCCTCTAGAATTCGAGCAGGCCCCGCCCTTCAGAGCCGCACGTACCAGGGGCCTCGGGTCCGCAGCCTCACTGTCGGCTCGCGGGCCGACATCGCCTCCTCCTCCAAAGGAGGTGATCAGGAGGTGGCGGACCCTCCCTCAGATCCAGGGTTTGTGTCCAGGTACTTCCGGGTTCCGAAGCGGACGGGGCTGGCGCCCCATTCTCGACCTACACAACCTAAACAAGTTCCTAAGGCCTCGAACCTTCAGGATGGTCACTCTGCTCAGATAATGCCATCCCTGGAACACGGCGTGTGGTTCTGCTCTCTGGACCTGCAGGACGCGTTCTTCCGTCTATCCGTCCATCACATCGGAGATTCCTTCGCTTTCGAGCGGAGGATCCTTGAGTTCCGGCCATGCCCTTCAGCCTGTCTCCAGCTCCCAGGGTCTTCACCAAATGCATGGCAGTGGTGACAGCTTTCCTGCGGCGCCGAGGGGTCCGGGTGTACCCTTACCTGGACGATTAGCTGATAGCAGCCCCCTCCAGACAGGAGGTGGAGCGGTCCAGAGATCTGGCCCTCCAGGTTTGCTCTCAAATCGGCCTTCTCATCAACGAGGCCAAGTCGGAACTCGAGCCGAAGCAGGTGATTCTGTTCATCGGGGCAGAGCTCGACTCTCTTGAGCCAGAGCACGTTCCCGCGACAGGGCCGAGGTTCTTACCTCCTTTGCCCAATCATTTCTGGTTGGCAGCAGCCTACCCGGGACTTCCTCGCCTCCTGGGTCTCATGGCGGCCTGTACCAGCATGGTCCGTTGGGCACGCTGGCACATCGCCCCTTCAGTGGGGACTGGCCAGCCAGTGGTCCTGACGCTGCGATCCATTGGACCAGCTAGTGACGGTGACCCAGGGGATGTGGAACGCTCTCCAGTGGTGGACGTCCAGTTCATCTGCAGGAGGGCATCTCGTTTGTCCGCCCTGCCGACGGTCTCTATCGACCTATGCCTTTCTGATGGGTTGGGGTGCCCATCTGGGGAACCAGCGGACGGCTCTGGTCCCCGAGGGAGTCCTGATGCCACATCAACCTGCTGGAGCTCCGAGCGGTCCGCCTAGCACTCACCGCCTTTGCTCCGTTTCTCCGGGGTCAAGTGGTCCGAGTCCAGACGGACAATACCACGACCATGTACTACCTAAACCGCCAGGGCGGGACGCGCTCCATGCTTCTATGCAAGGAAGCTCTCCACATTTGGTCACTCGTGCGCAGCTTGGAGGCGGATCTCCTAGCCATTCATGTGGCAGGAGCCTCCAACACCCTGGCCGATGCCCTGAGCCAGATAGGGGCTGCATCCCACGAGTGGTCTCTCCTGCCGGAGGTAGTACAAGATCTGTTCTCCATTGGGGCACACTCAGGTGGACCTGTTTGCCTCCAGGGAGAATGCGGCTGAGGCTTGTTCCATGCCCGCCTCAGCAGGGCTCGCTGCAGGGGATGCCTCTCGAGGCCGTGGACCCCGGGCCTCTTCTCGCCTTCCCCATTTCCTTGATACACAAGGTGCTTCTAGCAAGGAGGGACAAGGCGCAGGTGATTCTGCTAGCCCCAGACTGGCCCCGCCAGTTCTGGTACCCAGATCTCCTCAGCCTCAGCTCCAGGCTTCGAGGCAGCTTCCAGCTCGCCGGACCTGCTCTCAGTCAATCAGGGAAGGTGTTCCATCCGGACCTTCAATCCCTGCACCTGCGGCCTGGTTCCTGGAGCGCTAGAGTTCCAGGCCTTGGGTCTTTCGACGAGGTCCTCAATGTGGTTGAGGCGTCCCGTAAGGAGTCGACGCAGGAAATGCTATGCCTTCAAATGGAAGAGATTTTCCATTTGGTGTCAGAACAGGGCTTGGACCCTTCTTCCTGTTCTTTGGCAAGCATCTTGGACTATTTATGGTCCCTTTCTCGTCAAGGGCTTAGGTCGACGACCCTAAGGGTGCACCTGGCAGCCATCTCTGCTTACCTGGCGCGGGCCGGGGCAGTCGGTGGCGCAGGAGAAGGTGGTCTGGCGCTTTTTCAAAGGCCTTGATCACATTTCCTCTGTGCGAGAACCTCCACCTCCATGGGATTTACTGCTGGTACTGGCAAAGCTCATGGGCAAGCCATTCGAACAATGCACAGGTGTGAACTCTCTCACCTGTGGTGGAAGACGCCTTCTTGATGGCTGTCAGTCAGCCAGAAGGATGGGAGAACTCCAGGCGCCTGCATCAGTCTCCTTACCTGGTCTTCCACAGGGACAAGGTTGTCCTGCGCCCACACCCGAAATTCCTTCCGAAGGTGGTGTCGGAGTTTCACCTTAACCAGGTGTTGACTCTGCCGGTGTTTTACCCCAATCACACCTCGGAGGCCGAATACAGGCTCCATACTTTGGACCCTAGAAGGGCGCTCGCTTATTATAAGGAGCGCATGGCTGAAATTCGGGGAGAGGTTCGCCAGCTGTTTGTCACCTACGCTGAAGCCGACCTGGCAAACCTGCAGCCAAGCGGACGATAAGCAGGTGGGTCACCTCCTGCATAGATCTCTGCTATAAGTTGGCGGGCATGGAGCCTCCCAGAGGATAAGAGCTCATTCTACCGCCATACTGCTGCATCGGTGGCTGCTTCCAGGGACGTCCCTATCCAGGATATCTGCAGGGCTGCTACCTGGAAGTCAGCACACCTTCATCACCCATTACCACATCGACCTTGAGTCACGGGATGCTGGTTTTGGGGCCTCGGTTCTCCAGTCTCTATTCCCTAAGTAGGGGTGCTCTGCCTCCCTCCTCCTCCTGGAGAACTGCTAGGAGTCTGCCAGACAGTGTGGATGAACAACATATCCATGTCCCTAGAAATACAGGTTACTCACCTGTAACAGGAGTTCTAGGAATGGTATATGTTGTTCATCCACACGACCCACCCGACCTCCCCGGCTTTGACACACAACCTGAACTTCCAGCGGGCCAGATCTGGCGTCATGGGGCGGAGCCGAGAGTTTTACCACCCGAGTGGGTGGGAGGAGCCAGCTTGAAGACCTTCCGGCAAGATTTAAAGCGGCAAGGATACCTGCCAGACAGTGTGGATGAACAACATATACCATTCCTAGAACTCCTGTTACAGGTGAGTAACCTGTATTTTCTGTCATGTCCCCCCTCTCCCGCCTTTCCTCGAGGCTATACATCTTTAGTTCCTTTAGTCTTTCTTCAGATGTCTTCTGATGCTGACCCTGCATCATTTTGGTTGCCCTCCTGTGGACAGCCTCCACCCTGTCTGTCTTTGCGGAGATTGGGTCTCCAGAACTGTACACAGTACTCCAGATCTGGTCTTACCAACTGTCTGTACAGAGGGCCAACAACTTCCTGTTTTCTACTGGTGATGCCTCTCCCTATGCATCCCAGTATCCCCCCAGCCCTCCTTACTGCCTTCTCACATTGCTGGCCCACCTTTAGGTCGTCTGATATGACTACCCCCAGGCCCCTTTCCATTTTTGTTGTTGTCAGTATCTCGCCCCCCCATAGCGTACTCTTCCCCTGGGTTTTTGTTTCCCAGGTACATTACTTTGCCCTTATTTGCATTGAATCTAAGCTGCCATATATTTGACCATTCCTCCAACCTTGCCAAGTCCCTTTTCATCCTTTCCACCCCAGCTTGTATATCAACCCTGTTGCAGATCTTTGTGTCATCTGCAAAGAGTCATACTTTCCCTTCCAGTCCCTCTGCAATGTCACTTATAAAGACATAAAAAAGGACCGTCCCCAGTACTGAACCCTGCGGTACCCCACTAGTAACCCTCCTTTCTTCACTGTGGACTCCATTTACTATTACCCGCTGTGTCCTGTTGTCCAACCAGTGTTTTACCCAGGATACCACCCTAGGACCAACTCCCAGGCTGGCTAATTTGTTTAGTAATCTTTTGTGCGGGACTGTGTCAAATACCTTGCTAAAGTCTAGGTAGGCCATGTCGACAGCCCCCCCCCGGTCTACTGCTTTGGTCACCCAGTCAAAGAAATCAATTAGATTTGTCTGACATGACCTTCCCGCTGTGAATCCATGCTGCCTTGGGTCCTGTACCCCACTCGCCTCTAGGTACTCAACAGTTCTTTCCTTCAGAAGTGATTCCATCATTTTCCCTACCACTGAGGTCAAACTGACAGGTCTATAGTTTCCTGCCTCTGTCTTGCTCCCACTTTTGTGAAGGGGAATCACATCCGCCCTCCTACAGTTCTCAGGTACCACCCCATCCTCCCATGATTTATTAAAAAGGGTAGTCAGTGGTGTTACTAGTTCTTCCCTTAGTTCTTTTAAAATTCTGGGGTGAATCCCATCAGGCCCCACTGCATTATCCACCTTCAGTTTTAAAAGTTCTTTCAGAACCCTTTTTTCTGTGAAAGGACTAATATCAACCCCCCTATCCAGAGTGCTTCTATTGACCGGATTAGGTATTTCCCCCTGCTTTTCCATTGTGAATACTGAGCAGAAGTATTCGTTCAGTATCCCTGCTTTTTCACTGTCGCTCTCTGCCCAACCACCTTCCTCTTTGTTAAGCCTCAGTATCCCTGCCTTAGCCTTTCTTTGCTCCCTAATGTACCTATAAAAGATTTTATCCCCCTTCTTAACCGAGTTGGCTGTCTTTTTCTTAGTTTGGGCCTTTGCTCTTCTGACCGCCTTACCCGCTTCCTTCTTATTTAACTGGTACAGTTCTCTGTCCTGCTCCTTCTGTGTTTCCGTATTCTTTCTGAATGCTATCTTTTTTTCCCTTACCTTCCCCGCCACTGCTTTTGAGAACCATAGCGTTTTTTTCTTTCGTTTTGATTTGTTTATTTGCTTCACACAAAGACTTGTTGCCTCTGTGATGGCGGTTTTGATGTTTCCCCATTGTTGCTCCACACCACCTTCTTGCCTGTTTGTTAGTGCTTTTCTGAGGCACTCTCCCATTTTGTCAAAATCAGCCCTTCTGAAGTCCAGTACCTTCACTTTTGTGTGGCTTGACTCTACAGCTAAGTTTATTGTGAACCACACTATTTGGTGGTCGCTTGTTCCCAGATGGCTACCCACTTCAAGATCAGAGATCCTCTCTCCATCCCCATTTGAGAGTACCAGGTCTAAGATTGCTCTCTCCCAAGTGGGTTCCAAAACTAGCTGTCTGAGGGATGCCCCCTGTAGGGCATCAAGAATGGCCCTGCTCTTGGATGTGGCTGCAGCAAAGTGCTCCAGTCAACATCTGGCATATTCAGGTCCCCATCAGTAATATCTCCTTTCTCTGCCATCCCAAGGATGCCTTCTATCATTTCCTTGTCCATTTCTTCCCCTGAAACGAGGGTCTGTATACAACCCTCAGCGGATTGTGAGCCATTTGCAGTCTCCAGGGTGACCCACAGTGTCTCCTCTCCTCCCTGTTTACCCTTTAGTTCTGTTGCTTTTATCCCTTCCCTTACATAGAGAACTACTCCTCCTCCTCCTCTTCTTCCCTTCCTGTCCCTCCTGTAGATTGTGTACCCTGGTATGTTGACATCCCAGTCGTGGTTCTCTGTGTACCTTATTTCTGTGACTGCCACAATATCCAGGTATCCCTCTTCCATCAAGTCCACCATTTCAGGGAGCTTTTTACTTAGACTATGGGCATTGGTACTCATTACCCTCCATTTTTTTACAGCTTTATTTCTTTTTGCCCCATCCCTGTCCCTACTGCCTTTGTCTTTTTCTCCATTTACCCCTGCCCTTCTCCCTGTCGACTGCTCTATTTTGGTGTTTACCTAACTAATTACCCTGATTTGGGAGGGGGCTAGGATTTCCCTTCTCCTTTTCAGTGCCTCCCCCCTTGGCTAGTTTAAATGCTTGCCACTGAAGCATTTAAACCTGTGCTGTCCAGAAACAGTCACCTACAACTCTCACCTTTCACCCCGGGGAGTGCCTTCCTTCCTTTCAGACACCTATTTCACAAAGGCTAAGTAACAGGTCTAGTCACAACTGACTGCAAATATCTCCCAGCTACAGTTCCTCCCAGGCAAATTAAAGTTAGAACTAAGAAAAGTCCACCCCAAAAACAGAATCAATACTAGTTACTTACACAGGTCCAAAAAGTAATAATTAATTTCAGTGTAGTCTAGAAAATAACCTCCTTGATTCAAAGAAACTGTGGCTGCTTTCTCACTTTCCCTGTCTTCAATGTGAGAAGGAGACTGCAACACCTATGAGACAAAAAAACCTTTTCAGCAAAAAAAGAAATAAATAAAATAGGGGCAAACAGTAATTTTGCTTAGCCTAATGATAAAAAGTCACAAAAATTTAAGCACCACCTGTAATAATTTCACAGAAGATATACCCTGTAAGAAATACTTTGCTACAGAGAAAAATAAAGCAGTAACAGAAGATATACCTTGCAAAAGACTATTTGAATCAGAAGATTACAGCAGTAATCTGTTAGCACACACCTGTAGGTACACCTTGTAATAATGCAGCAGAAGGTATACCCAGCAACAGCAATGTGAATCGGAGAAAAATAAAGCAATAAAATGTTAGCAACAAACAGTAACAATCCCTGTGAGTACAAAATAAAAACAACGCACAGTAAATCTGCCTAGCCAAAAGTCTTAATCCTTTCCCTTACTCTGGTAAGGTTCTTAGTTTTGTCCTTTCGAGCAAGCTAGAAGGAAAGAGCTCAGGTGAAGCTAGGTTCCTTGGCCAGCAAACGTAGCCTTCCACCTCCACAGGAAGGTGGATAGATTGATTCAGAGTAAACTCGGACACCACCTTGAGAAGGAACTTGGGATTCATGCGCAGAGACACCCTGTCTTTGTGAAAAATCAAATAAGGCTCTTCACGCCAGAGAGCCTGAAGCTTGGAAATCCTTCGAGCAGAAGTAATAGCAACCAAAAATAACACTTTCCAAGAGAGAAAGCTTAGCTTCCAAGTCACGGCCGGCTCAAATGGAGACCCCGTCAACTTTCTAAAACAAAATTGAAATCCCAGGCTGGGACAGGGGAGCAGATTGGAGGTTTCAGATGCAGGATTCCGCTGAGAAAGGTACGGGACACATCTAATTGAGCAACGGTGCGACCGCCCACGGGCTGGTGAAAGGCAGAAATGGCCGAAAGGTGCACCTTGAGGAAGGAGTACTGGAGACCCGAGTCTGAGAGATATATCAGGTAGTCCAGAATCTGGCTCACTGGGCAAGTGTAAGGGTTCAGATGATGATTGGCCACCCAGATGGCAAACCTCGTCCACTTCATGGCATATGTTACTCTAATTAAGGGCTTCTGTGCTGCAACAAGGATACCCGCCACTCTGTTGAGATACCCCAAACCGGGCGATGGCTATGTCCTTAGGAGCCAGGCATGCAGCCAAAGGGACTTGAGATTGGAATAGACCAGGGTCCCCTGAGTCTGTGTCAGCAGCTACCTGCAGAGGGACCAGAGGTTCCTCCACCAACTGTCGCAGTAATGGAAACCACATCTGCCGTGGCCAGAAGGATGCAACCTGGATCATGCTGGCCCAGTCCATCTGCAGTTTGAATAGTACCCTCTGAGTCAGAGAAAATGGAAGGAAGTTGTAAAGGAACCTCCCGCTCCAGGAGAGGGACAAGGTGTCTCGCCAGAAAACTCCGGGCCCTGGATCTAGTGAGCAGAAACTGGGCAATTTTGCGTTGAGTGTGGATGCAAAAGATCCAACTCTGGACAACCTCATCTGGCAAACTGACGTTCCTGCGTGGATAAGAGAAGTTCCCACTCTTGCATGCTGGACTGCGCCCTGCTGAGGCTTTCTGACAGGGTGTTTAACACACCTGGGGCGTGGACTGCCGAGAGAACCAGGCTGTGGTCTAGTGCCCAGTTCTCTCATGGCCTCCTGCACAGGGGTAGGAATTAATCCCCCGCTTGTTGATATAGTAGAAAGCACTGAGATTGTCTGACTAGATCAACAGCTCACCCGGGAGGAGATGGTTCTGAAAAGCCTGCATGGCATACAAGACTGCCCGCATCTCCAGGACCTTGATATGCAAGGAGGTTTCTATCCAGGACCGTGTTCCCTGAATCCGGAAGGGACCTAGGTGCGCTCCCCAGCCCGAACCGGAGGCATCTGTGGTGAGGATCTGCTGAGGGGAGGAGATCTGGAATGGGACCCCTCGTGACAGGTTCTGTGGGTCCATCCACCACTGGAGCACCTTGCGGACTGGGGAGGAGACCAGCACTAACTGATCAAAGTCATCTGTGCATTGGTCCCACTGCACTCAGACTGTCCACTGGAGGACTCGCATGTGCAGTTTGGACAAGGGAACTGTGGCAGTGGCCGCAGCCATAAGACCCAGTAGCCTCAGGTACACCCCCGCAGGAATATAACGGCTCTGGATGACCTCCTGAGCCTAGGCAGTAAGGCACTCCGTCCTGTTGAGAGGCAGGAAGGCTTTGCCCTGTGCAGAGTCCAGGAATACCCCTATATACTGCAGCCTCTGGAATGGGATCAGGATGGACTTGGGCACATTGACACTGATGCCCAAGGAGAGAAACAGATGAAGATTTCTCTCCAGGGTCCAGAGGAGCTGTACTCTGGATGAAGCCTTTAGGAGTCAGTCATTCAGGTAGGGGAAAAACGTACAGTCCTTCCTTCTGGAGAGCTGCAGCTGTCACTGCTAAGCATTTTGTAATGACCCACGGCATAGAGGATGAGTCAAAGGGCAATACTTTGAATTGCTAATGCTTGCCATGAAAAAAGAACCGGAGAAATCTCCTGTGTGGCGGACACACACAGATGTGCAGGTAGGCGCTCTGCATACCCAGGGAGCACAGCCAGTCATCCTGCTTGAGTAGGAGCAGCATGCCTGGCAGAGTGACCATGCAGAATTTCTTGTATTTGATATAAAGGTTGAGGTCCTTGAGATCTAGAATAGGCCTCAGATCTCCGGTCCTTTTGGGGACCAGGAAGAACCTGGACTAGAAACCCTTGTTCCTTTGGTGCTTGGGCACTTGCTTGATGGTCTTTTTCCACAGAAGGGACTGTACCTCATCCCAGAGAACTGTTAGATGTGGTGGGGGGCAGGAGGGGCCAGTAGTTACCAGAGGGTATGTCCCTCAGGAGCTTGGAATACTGCAATAAAAGTATTTATTTTGGATTTATTCAAGATCTTCCTGGACATAATCTTCACCGCTCGTTCACACTAAAGGGACTACGCCAGAGGCACTAGGACCAAGCGTGAGCCAAAAATCTTCAGCAGGGCCAGCGCAGAGGTAGGGCCTCGGAGCAGCGTGCACGAGACGGCTCACGCTGTATAGGCTACTTGCGTTGACCCTCCAACTGCCTGAGTTCCTTTTTCCCGCTTACCAGCAAGCGCTTTCAGTGACTTAATGCTATCGCCTACTGGGAGTCAAATTTACTTATCGTACGACAGCAGCTTCGCTCAATTTTGACTTGTAGTAGTATTTATTTCTTTTATATTAAAAAAAAAAAAGGTTTTCATTTTTCTTCAAAAGAAGACGGTAGTCCTCTTCAGCCTGCCTTAGACGTAGTCAACCATGAACGGGGACAGTTGACAGTAGGGAGACTTTGCATGAAAGCTGTTTCCAGCAGGGCTGGGTCCGGTCCGCCGTCCTCTACAGAGAGAGGGTCTGACTACGGGCTCGGGAGGAAGGGTAGTCCTCCAAAAAGCACAAAAAGAAGCGGGCCCATTCTCTATCATCGCTGGGAACCTGGCACCACTGCCTCGAGCTCTTTCTTCGCCTCACTGGTCGAAGAAGAAACAGTAGTGCTCAGGGTCGCCTTGGTATGTCTGCACATCGATGTATGGTAACTGGGACAAAAGGCGAACTCTGACTGTCTGGGTCACCTGCAACCTCTGTTCCTAGTGACCAACATCTTGACTCTGTAGTCCTTCCCCACCCCTTGGGGTCCTCCCGAAGAGCAGTTCATCATTGGGCGCTCTTATGGAGCAGTGGGTTTAGCGGTTGTCCGACTTTCTGAGCCTACGGAGTCGACCCCGGGGCCTTGGGGCCTCGAACCCGCTGGCAGTACAGTTGGATCAACCTAGTCTCGCGGCACCTTCTCCGGTACCGTCAAAGCCACACTCTTGTGCTTTTCCCCCCTCACATGGCTACGGTGCAGGGGCCAGCACAGGTACCATTTTCTCTTACTCAGCGTTTTCAGATCTTCATCCTTGGGTGCACCAAGAGTTGGGTTGGGGTCTCCGGGTGCTCGTGCAGCGGCGCCGGCACCGTTTTTGGAGCCAGCGGCACCTCAGGTGCCAGGATTCTCGACTCCGATTCAAGGAACAACTCCGACTGCTCTCTTTCCTCTCTTTCCTTTATATACTATCCCTCCCAGGCTAGTAGAAGACTATATTGAGCCTGATTCTGATCTGCATTTAGGAAATGACTTTGATGAGGATTCATTTCTCTGAGTGGGAAGTAAGCCGTGTACTTCAGCGGAGCTTCTGGTCGAGGACCTGTCCTTTAAGTCTGTATTGAAGAACATGAATTCAGCCACTTTCTTTACAGACTTCGGAGGTTGATCCGGGGAAGTTGTTACGCCTTCAGTATCTGCATGTTCCGGAGATCCCTGTGGAATTGACTCCTCCAGTACAACCCTCTTTCGAGACTCTCTCACAAATGGTGTGGAATAATCCGGTGCTTATTCCTTCCATGCCTAAGTCCATAGACAGGAAGTACGCCCCCTATGATTCCACTCCAACCTGGTTTCAATCTGCTGACGCCATAAGTGGTCTTGGCAGAAAATGACAGCCACTCTCCTCAGGAGTGTACGCCCATCCAGTAAACAAGGAATCTCATAAGATTGACACTTTGGGGAGAGAGTCTTTGCTGCTACCCTAGGTTATGCGATTAGTAGCTACCAGGAGCTGTTTCTCTCAATATGAGTATACCCTCTAGCATTTGCTAAAAGCCACTGTGGAGGCTCTCCTGGAGTCGGACGTTACCTCAGAGCTTCTCCAAACTATCACTAGAGGTATTGAACCCAATAATCAGCAACTTTAGGCTGCTGTGAATGCCTTTGACACAGCTTCTAGGGCAGCAGCAGCTGGAATGTACACCCAACGCCACTCGTGGTTACGAACCTCGGGGTTCACAAATGATGCCCAGCAAAGAGTCACGAATTTACCATTTGATTGTGCTTATCTGTTCGGCCCACAGGTGGAGCAGGCACTCAAGGCCACACAGAAAACAAGGATGGCTATCAAAAAACAGCCAGACTGGCCCCTGTTGTCCCTCAACGGGCCGGGAACCACTCATAGTTTCATAACTGTCGGTCCTTTCATGGCAAAGGCAGAGGGGTCTTCAACAAAAAGCAAGCTCCTCAGCCACAAAAGAAAACTCGGCAGAAGGCACAGGGCCCGAAAGCACCCTCTGAAATTCTGTCCCAGGTCCCTGCTAAATTGTCCAAGGGGGACACTTCTTCGGCAGTAGGGGGGCGTCTGACTCAGTTTTACAATCAATGGAAGTCACTTCAGACAAATGGGTTCTCAGGATAATACATGAGGGTTAGTCTCTGAATTTTCGTCTACCCCTCCGGATCATCCACCCAAACAGCCCAAGCTGTCGGTTACTCAGTCAGACCTCCTTGCTTCTGAGATTCAAGACCTTCTGAACAACAGGGCAGTAGACATAGTTCCACAGGAGCAGCTGAACACAGGTTTCTACTCCCACTACCTCCTAGTTCCAAAGAAGACAGGTGGTATGTGCCTTATTCTAGACCTAAGGAAGTTAAACAAGTTTCTCTTCAAGGAAAAATTCAAGATACTATCACTTGGTACGCTTCTACCTTTGAGTCATCGAAATGATTGGCTGGCTTCCTGGACTTGCAGGATGCCTACCAGCACGTTCCTGTGCACCCACGCCACCATAAGTATCCTCAATTTGTGGCCCTGGGTCAGCACTATCAATTCAGAGTACTGCCCTTTGGTCTGTCCTCAGCGCCACAGGTTTTTACAAAGTGCTTTGCAGTTCTCACAGTGCACCTAAGGAAACTCGAAATTCAAGTTTTTCTATATCTGGATGACTGGCTCCTAGCAAGCCCCTCCAGACAGGAGACACAGGAAGCAGTCACCACAACTTCCAGATTCCTCACATCAATGGAAGTTCTGACAATCTGGAAAAATCACAGCTACAGCCCTCCCAACAACTTCTCTTCATAGGACCCTCCTGGATACCTCCAGCTAAGGCCCTCCTAACGGAGGAGAGGAGGAATGATATCCTTCAGATGGCTTGCTTCATCAAAGAGTAAGGCTCAGTCTGAGCTCTCTCGATGCAGCGGATGCTGGGTCTCATGGCATCATCAATGTTCACGGTGCCCTTGGCTCGTCTTCACATGAGGACCACTCAGTGGATGCTCAGTATTCAGTGGTTCCCAACCACACATCCGCAATTCTTTCACGTCAAGGTGATGGAATCTCTAAAACAGTCACTCACCTGGTGGACTCAAGAGGACAACCTTCTGAAAGACTTTCCCTTTGCCTCAGTAGAGACTCTGATCACCATCACCACAGATGCATCTCTACTCAGACGGGGAGCTCACTGTCAGGATCCCCACACCCAAGGTCTGTGGAGTCTGGACGTGTCTCAACTCTACATAAATGTCCTGGAAATGAGAGATGTCCTGTACACAGTTCGAGCCCTGAAGGACATCCTCTGTTGCAAAATAATTCTTCAGATGGACAACAAAGCGGTGATGTACTACATAAACAAGCAGAGCAGGGCGCACTCTTATCCCCTGTGCAGGGAAGTGATGAGTGTGGGAATGGTGCCTGGAGCATGAAGCCCTGATCCAAGCAGTCTACCTGCCTGGAGTACAGAACGATCTAGCGGATCGTCTCAGCAAAACGGAGGTGGATCCTCACGAGTGGTCTCTCGACGTAAACGTTATGCAGTCGCCTTTCGAAGAGTGGGGCACACCAGACCTGGATCTTTTTGCGTCCCCACTCAACGCAAAACTGCCTTTATTCTGCTCCAGAAATCCAGAACCTGGCGTTTTCTGTCAGGATGCATTCAGACTGCGGTGGACAAGACCTTTTCTGTACGCATTTCCTCCTTTTCCCTTAGTTCAAAGGGTGCTGCTCAAACTGGAGGCACAGGGGCAGAATGATCCTCATCGCCCCATTCTGGCCTCGTCAGATTTGGTTTCCGTTGATCAACAGATTATCGGAAGTTCCACCGAGACAACTACCACTTCAAATGGACCTTCTGACCCAGGGCCCAGTGGTCCATCCCAACCTGAGGTCCCTTCATCTCCACGCATGGCTCCTGAGGAGATAGAAATGGGTAGAGTTGATGTCTCACGTAGGGTCTCAGACATTCTCCTAGCGGCACGCAAGCCAGCAACTAGGAAAACTTGCACTGCAAAGTGGAAGCTTGCTCCATCTGGTGTGCAAAGTCATCCCTGATCCCTTTCTGCCCACCTAACAAAGTCCTGGAGTATCTGCTGGACCTGTCAAATGCAGGGTTACAATACTCGACCATGAAGGTCCATCTCTGCGCGATCTCAGCTCATCACAAGCCTATACTCTCTGTCTCTGGCTCAGTTACCCTTAGTTAAGAAGTTCCTTAAAGATATACTCCACACTAGGCCACCAGTCAGGAGACCGGTAGCCGCTTAGGATGTTAACCTTGTATTAGACATGCTAACCCGTAAACCTTTCAAGCCGCTAGCAGCATGTGAGATGATCCTGACCGGGAAGGCCGCCTTCCTCTTAGCCATTACCTCCACTCGCAGTGTGTCCAAAATACATGCCCTGGTCACAGACCCTCCATATACTGTATTTCACAAGGACAAGGTAGTTCTCTGAACTCACTCTAAATTTCTTCCCAAAGTAGTCTGGGAATTCCATCTGAGCCAGCCCTTGGTTCTTCCGACCCACTTCGCAAACTTCCAGAATGAGGGAGAGCGTGCCCTACATTCTCTGGATGTTAAAAGGGTTTTGCGGTTCTACATAGACAGAATTAAAGAGATCCGCAAATCGGAGGAACTCTGTCTCGTTCAGCATGGCCCAGCTGGGTCAGCCTGTTGCCATCAGGCGTATTTCAGCGTGGCTGGTGGCATGTCTTCGCCACTGCTATTCCATGGCACAGGTTAAGCTGGAAAGCAGGTTATACGCACATTCTACCAGAGCAGTCGCGGCATCTCTGGCAGAACCACAGAACGTGCTCATTGCAGATAACTGCAGTGTGGCTACTTGGAGTTCCTTGCACACTTTTGTGAAGCACTATGCTTTGGATGTCCATGCTAGAAAGCAACAGTGACTCCTGTCCTAAGTAAGTTCCTCTCTCCTGCCACCCTTCTCGGGGGATTATTTTAGCTCGGTACTCTCCCATTAGTGTGAATGAGTGGTGGAGACTTTACGTCCAGGAAGATATGAAAATTGCGTACCTACCGTAATTCTTGATCTTCTTGGATGAAGTATCCACCACTCATTCACACGCCCATTCTCCATCCCCAAGCTTACTTAGCTGTTTTTGGTCTTCACTCCCTCGATGGCTGGGCTGTGAAAACTCTGTTGTGTTGACCCTTCTTATATGGGTCATTCGGACTATCTTGTGTCCGACATAGGTTAGTTTCACTAGGTTAGTTTATGCTGCACCTCCTCGGTAAAAAAGTTACTGAGGTGGTTGAAGGGTCTATGCCAAGGTAGCCTATACGGCATAAGCCAGTCTCACGGCGCTGCTTTCACGTGGCCCTAACTCAGTGCCTGCCCTCCTGAAGATTTGTCTCCCGCCCGGTCCTAGCACCTCTGGTGTAGTGCCATTAGTGTGAATGAGTGGTGGAGACTTCATCCAAGAAGATCAAGAATTACGGTAGGTACGTAATTTTCATTTTCTGTTTGTTGTCTTTTGAGTGCAGCATTTGTGGACTTGGGAAGGTGAAGGGTACTAGAGGAGTCTCTGGAGGTATCTGTACAAGTTCCAGAGTGTGTTCTCTCTCTCTATTATCTGAAGAATCCAGGCATCTGAAGTGATGGTTCTCCGTTGATTGATATGGAGGGAGAAGCGACCACCACCTCTTGGTCAGGGACTGGAAGAGCAGGGGTCTGGCAAGGAGTCCAGCTGAGGCAGATCCAACCACAGGGGCTGATTCGTCACCCCAGGACACTTGGCTGCAGTGCCGTAGGAGGGGGGGGTAGGCAAGGCGGAGGAGGCCCTTCTCTTGTCTTGAGGACGGGAGGCTGCTCCGGACTTGTGGGACACCTTGTGAAAGGGATGATGCTGTCTGCTCCTAGGCTGCATATGATAGAGTGGACAGACTTGATAGCTCTGCCAGATGCCTATAGGTCATTAATGATGTCCTGAACATCTGTCCCAAATAATTTGGAGCCATTGAAACGGGCTTTGAGAACCTTCTGCTAGACATCTGCAGCAAAACCTGAGACCCTCAGCCAGGAGTGCCTACAAAGGCAGATGCCTGTTGCAGCAGCCCTGGCACCAGTGTCAGAGATATCATACAAGGCCCTAAGGAGATGCTTAGTAATATCCTCAGTGCTCTGTAAGCATTTGAGAACCTCTGTTTCTGGAGTACTCTGAGAGGCCTGGGCAGCCGCCTTGCCCTTCTTCCAGATGGTATTTTGGAATTTAACTACATGTGAGAGGTAGTTAGCAATCCGCAGCCCCAAGTTAGAGGAGGTGTGTACCCTCTTGCCCCAAAGGTCAGTCCACCTAGAGTCCCTGTTGGGGGAGGAGCTAAGGTACTTGGGTACCTTGGACCTGTCATGTGCTGTTTTAATGACCACAGAATCTGTCTCAGGTTGGGCAGCATAGTAAGGTAGGCCCTGAGGAGAATGATGCAACTTAACCACCTGGTAGGGCATGGTAGGGACCATGGCAGGCCTATGCCAGGCAGCAGTAGTGGCATTTCTTAAGGCTGAGAGGATAGAAGGAATTACTTTAGAAGGATATTTTGGGATTTCCAGAAAGTCCATCAGGTCCCATCTGGTGGCATCCTTCATAACATTGAAGAAAGAAGGGTCCTAAGGAAGTGACTTGGGAGTATGCTTGACAGAGTCCTCACTCACTGAAGAGGCAGTAGATCTATCGGAGGAAACAGGTTCCTCCTCTTCCTCCCTTCCTCGGTAGGGTAAGATCAGAATGGTACTCTTTCTCAATTACGACCTGCTCCAACTCGAGATCCAACTAACGAGGTACTGATGACAGGCCATGGGGAACCGCTCGAGAAGGTTGAAGTAGTGTTGATGATGGTGCAATGGACCCAAGTCTGTAACAGCACATTTGGTGGACCAGGACTATAGTGAACCTGGCCAGAATATCATTGAGGTCGACAGCAGGAGACTGGTGCATCAACAGAGGAGGGGTCATCGGCACGGGCACGAGGAGCCCAATGGCCATGGGCCTGGAGAGGTATCAGGCCATGATGGAGGGGCTGTCGTTGATGACCCAAGCATCGAACTGGGGGCCAGCAAACCGAGGGTCTGACAACTGGCCTCACTGAGAAAGCAGGAGGGGTGCTGTTGTAATGGGTCTGGGAGGAGCAGAGGCCTGGACAGCAGCGGGCGTTTGTGCAGGCGTAACTGACGGAGTACCCCCAGAGGAAGATGAAGAGGCTGTCCAGAATTGGGAGCACCGCCTGGGACCATGGTCCCGTTCATGGTCTTTTTTGCGACTTTTCCCCAGTGGCTTGTCTCAGGTCTTTTGGGCCCTAGAGCTCTATGAACTCGCCGGCGGCTGGGCAGGAGGGACCCCCTCGGACCCCTGCCCAGAACTGGCTACCTGTTTTTCCATCAGGAATTTTTTGAGAGCCTTTTTGCATTGCCTAAGGGTGGTTTGATTTGAATTTCTGGCAGAGCTCACAGTCTGAGACGTCGTGGTCAGGCTGAAGACAGCAGACACTGAGGATATGGTTGTCTGAAGAGGCAGTCTTCTTTCCACAGCAGCAGTGATGGAAGAGAGAAGTGGAAGGATTAACTCATAAACAAGGTGAAGGAATCTCTGGTAAAGGAAAGTCATAGACGCAAATGGCACAAAACTGCGTCAGAGCTTCCGTGGAGACCCATGTGAACAGAGTTGATGGTTGGAAAGAACTGTGGAGGGAGTGGGGCTGCTAATGCTTTTATAGGGTTGATGACGTCGGCGGCCCCAGTAGTACTGCTGGAAAATCTTGCATGTGGATTCTGCTTCACCGATGGTGAAGTTCTTATGGTATGACCAGATGACTGAGATACCCCCGAAGATCTTCCATTTTTTCTTTTGGCAGTTGGTTTTACCACATTTTGCTCTGCATTTTATTTAAAAATGTCACCCTCACACTAAATTCCTTACGAGTGTTTGTCACTAGCGCTTCAGTTCCCAGAGTTTTAATTTAAACCATCAGGCCAGACAACAGCTCGAATGCAACCCCTGACCTCAGAAGGGACCCCCAGGGAGACGGAACTTCCTATTCCTAATAAAATTCTGGAGGATTCCAACAATTGTGAAGCGGACTCCAATTCCTCCTCCGAGGGTTCAGGATTTGACACACCTCCCCATGAGGAGCCAGTCCCTAGGGAGTCTCCCAAATCCCCACCTGAAGATCCCTTCTTAGTGGACCCCCTCAGACAAATGGCAGAGGCACAAGGATGGAAAACAGATGCTCTGGACTCAAAACGGAAAAGGCTGGCAGAGCATTTAGATTTCCCAGAGTCAAGTCTGAGTCAAGAGCTCACACCCCCATGGCTGGAACCACATAAGGATTTATCCTCGACCATTTGGCAGAGACCTTCCTCTATCCCGGCCATGGCCAAGAAAGCCAACCAGGTTTACAGGATTCCAGGAGACAAGGACCACCTCAACGTACATCCTAAGGCTGACCCGGTGTGCATCAGTATAGCCCATGATCGGTCTGATAAGCCAAAGCACCTTAGTACCTTCCCCCCAACAAGAAATCCAGACAAATGGACCAGCTCAGGAGGAAGTTTTATTCTTCTTCTACACTAGCCATTTGTGCTCTTAACTACGTGACACACATGCTAGTGTACCAGAAGTCTTTGTTCCACCAGCTTGAGGCCATAGTCAAGGCCCTTCTGGACTCTGAAGCAAAGACCACCTTGGTGCATACTCTTAAGGTCTGCCAAGGTGGCAGGACGCCATTCTCTACAGGGCAGCTACGATGAATGGATTCCTCTGCTAGAGGTACAGCCACAGCTGTGATTCAGGCCTAGACCCTGATGCTCAGTTGGCTATCCAGGATGCCCCTTTCAGAGGCTCTGTCCTGTTTGGCGGAGATGCCCAGGACATTATTACAAGTCTGCAAGATAAGGGCACAGCTCTTTGAGCGGTTCACACTATGTATCGCCCGAAGCAACAGCAAAAGCGTCCTTTTCGTTGGCAAAACAGACGCCAGATGAAAAATCAACAGATGCCCAAACATCAGTTTTAAACTTAGGGCTCCCAATAGGTCCGCCGCCCCTCCAGCCAAGACTCTGAGAACTTCAGGAGCGGTCTTCCCCAACCTCTCCTCAACATCCGTCGGAGGAACAGGTGGGCAGAAGGTTCGCAAGGAATCTGGGAGTCCCATCACAACAGACGCCTGGGTGCTTCAGTTAATAAAGCTTGGTCACACTAGAATTTTGAGAAAAAAAAAAAACAATCCTCTGGGTTTTTCCCACTATCCAAGAGGCACATTCCTCATTTAAGGGAGGAGAGCACAGCTCTTCTTCGAAAAGAAGCAATAGAGCCAGTGCCGGCAAGCCAGATCGGGAAGGGATTATACTACCACTTCTTTCTGGTACCCAAAAAGACGAGAGATCTATGCCCAATTCTAGACCTCAGTACTCTAAACCACTTCATTGAATACAAGAGGTTTTGGATGCTGATGCTGCAAAGCCTGCTGCCTCTCCTTTCCAAAGGACAATGGCTTTGTGCCCTGGACATGCAGGATGTGTAGCTGCACATTCCGATATTCCGTCCACACCGCAGATTTCCTTAAGTTTCCTTTCCAAGGGGAGCATTACTAGTTCAAAGCTCTCCCTTTTGGACTGTCCTCAGCACCGTGGGTTTTTACCAAATGCCTAGCGGTCGTGGCAGGTGTCTTGAGGAGTCAGGGGTACTACGTCTTTCCTTACCTTGACGATTGGCTTCTTGCAGCTCTGTCAAGGGAGAGGTTGGAGACCTCCATATCAGCTACCCTGCACCTTTTCGAGCATCTAGATATTACTGTCAGTTACCCCAGATCCCAGCTTGTTCCTTCCCAACGCCTACAATTTATTGGGGCAGTTTTGGACACAGTACAGGGTATGGCCTTCCTCCCCTTGGACAGGGTGTGGACCCTGGAGAGAAAGGCCAAGCTGGTATTCTCCAGCCAACACATTTCAGCTAGGGTGGTTCTCCGCCTCCTTGGCCTCATGGCAGCGGCTATCTACACGGTCCCAATGGCCAGACTCCACATGCGCATCTCTCAGTGGACTCTCAAGTCCCAATGGGATCAGAGGGTGGACAACTTGGACAGTCACGTCCTAATTTCCAGTCTGATGCAGAAAAATATGCAGTGGTGGCAGAACTCCCAACAACCTGATTCAGGGAGTTCCTGTCCAGGACCCTCCTTACTCCCAGGGGTGCCCATCTGGGATGTCACAGGACCTAGGGCCTGTGGTCACCTGTAGAACTACACTTGCACATAGATGTGCTAGAAATCAGAGCAGTGCAATATGCTGTTCAGGCCTTTCAGCACATGCTTCAGCAAGATGCACTGTTGATCCAATCGGGCAACATTTGCCTAGTGTGGTACATCAGCAAAGGGGGGCACCCACTCATATCCTCTTTGCAGGGAAGTGATGCGTGTCTGGAATTGGGCAGTTCTGCACAAGGTTCGTGTCTTGGTGGTCCACATCCCAGGTGGTGCAGAATGTTCTCGCAGACAGTCTGCCACACCAGGGTAAGAGCTCACAAATGGGAGCTAAAACAAGAGGTACTAGACCACATCTTCGACCTCTGGGGTCATCCGGTAGTGGATCTGTTCGCAGCCCCATCAAACGCAAAAAATCACAAGTTTTGCTCGCTCAGTCCCTGGCATGGTGCCTTTGGCAAGACGCCCTATCGCTTTGTTGGACAGGAGATATCTGTACTCATTCCTCCTTTCCCAGTCTTATAGAGAGTGCTGATCAAGCTCAAAACAAAAGGCACAAATGATGCTGATAGCTCTGTTCTGGCCTCGACAAATTTGGATCTTACTTGAGACACAGCTCTTGCAGCAGGTTACACCATTAGGACTGAAGCTGGCAGGCGTCAGGACCCCATGGAAAAATTCTAGCTAGCTATCTTCAGCGGGGACCTCCCCGACATCGGTCCGCCTCCGACATCAGCGTGTAGTACATAAAGGCGATCCCTTGATTCCCAGTTCTTTCCGCCGTCGACTTGCATGTCTCGACTCTTCGGTTCGGTTTCTAGCGTTGCAACGCGTGGTAAAGGGCTTCTCACGGGAAATTTGTTCCCAGAGTTCAGTTTTTCTCTGATGTCCTCCCGACCTCGGTCACTCCTTGAAGTGCGCCTGTGGGAAGCAGATCCCATTTAAGGATCCGCCTCAGCCTGTGTCCGGTGCCTAGGCCCAGACCACTGACACCCGGTCCTGCTCTTTTGCCAGGGTTTCAACAGCAGAACCGGATCCGTCAGCCAGAAGGCCCTACAGGCATGCTCCTGTTAGAGGAGCAACTCAAGTCCATGGCTTCCAAGGGGATTCTTCGCAGAAGGCCCAGAGCATGCTGAGAAGCACAGAGAGAAGGCCCTTCCAGGTCCCCTGCCTAGGGCCTCCGACTGCAGCTCTGGTTCCAGGTCCGACCGCCTCCTTCCTGGCCAGCTCTCAGCCTTCCCCGCTGCGTGAGAAAATTTTCCTCTTCTCAGGCCAAGACTCCCAGGCCTTCCTCGTCCTCCAAGGCCCTGGCTAAGGTGGGGATAGCCACCATCACCACAAGTCGGGTTCCCGCCATTCTGAACCCGACGTCAGGTCTGCTTCCTGCCTCCTTGGAAACCAAGGAGCTCACCTCACTCAAGAGGCGTGAGGACCCGACGCCGGTTCGTCCGACGCCTGCCTCTCGCCACAGGTCCCCAGAGCCATTGTCTGCCAGAAGACGCCGGCAGACCATTTATCATCGACGCCGGGTGGGGGACCGCGCCCGCCCAATTGAGAGAAGAGGACCCCGACGCCTCCGACCGACGTCGGTCAGGAGACCATCACTGAGGAGGAGTTAACCCAGCCCGAGGACCAGATGGGCGACCCCGGTCCTGTTGAGACTCCCAGGAAACCCTCGCGCAACCCGAGCCCCCTGTGGAGCAACGCCGGGTCCCGACGACCGCCCACCAGCGCCTCGGACCGCTGCCGGCTTTCTTTTTAGCGTGAAGGAGCTTTTCACTTACTGGTGGATACCATCAAAAGGACATGGTCCCCACTCCACCTCCGCCTCCTCCTCCTCCTCCTCCCACACTGGTTGCTCCTCCGGTTCCCTGCGCCCTGCCTCCATCTGGGTCTGCAGGCCGGTTGCCTCTCCCCGGAGCCCAGGACCCTCCAAGGGGAGACTGATCAAAGGAGACCTCCATCCAGATCCTCTTCTAGGTCACCCAGTCCCAAGAGACCCAGAAGACGCCGCTCACGCCTTCGATGGAGGACACGGGATCAGAGTTTTCACATCCAGATCCCCATCTCTCTCCATCCGCCTCCAGACCCATGTGAGCTGCCAAAGTCTCCTCTGGATGACCCTTCGTCTCGTGATTATGAGACACATCCAGAAGAACATGGGATGGGATGCGAAGAGTTAGACCCGAAAGGCTGATGCCTATGCGGTATCTTCGCAGAAGGACCCCAAGCCTGTGGTGGTGCCACCTTGGTAGACACTTTCGTGACGCCACCAAGGCAGCGTGAAGCGCCCACATTCGCTTCCCGGCGATGCCAAGAAAGCTGACTGCTTGTACAAGGCTCCAAGAGAAGACCAGTACTTGACCCAGCATCCTCAGGCCACTCTCTGGTCATAACAGCTCTCATGACCGGGTCCCAGAGACCGCAACATCTGAGCACCCTGCCACGGACCCAGAGTCCAAGCAGCTGGATTCCATGGGTAGGCACGATGAGCTTCCGCTACCTGCGCCATCAGATCCCTGAATTATTTGACCCACATGGTGCAGTTCCAAATGCCCTGTGGGAGCAGGGTCTGGATGCAGCTGAGAAATTGCCGGAAGGTGAGCAGAAGGAGGAGATGTTACAGCTCCTCCGTACGGGTTCGGACGTGGGAACCCAAGTGCTACGAGCACGTATGACTCTGCGGACCTCGGCCCAGCAGCAGTTCAGGCGTATGCCTCGGAGGCACTCTTGGCTCCGTGTCTCGGTTTACCCGGACGCTCAGAAAACATCATGGACGCCCATTCGAGGGAGAAGTTTTGTTTGTAAACCCTCAGAGAAGATAATTACCAAACTCCAAGAGGCCAGGGAGGCGGTGAGGTCGGTTCAGGCCATGTACCACCCAAGCTTAGTTCCTTTCAGAGGAACCAGCCGATTTCGTGGACAGACGAGAGACAACAGTCCCGCCTGCTCCACTACAGAGGGGCTCCGGTTCGAGAGCCCAGGGAAAACAACCCGCAGATCGAGCCAGCGACCCTAAGCCGGTCCAGCCAGCGAGACCCTCACGCCACAGCCGGACTCCTTCCGCCCCGCCTCAGGATCAACGGGACGCCATGGTCGGGGTCGTGATTACAATTTCCTGCCGGGATGGCAGACTATAACCACCGACAGGTGGGTTCTACAGTTGGTCGGAAGAGGCCACTTTATAGAATTGTGGAAAAGCCACCCGAGGCCTCCGTTGCTCTCCGGTACCCGGTCAGCACAAGTCATTGATCAGGCAAGAAGTGCTCAAGGCTCCTGCAAAAGGGAGCGATAGAGTACGTCCCAGAGAACCAGAGAGGACACGGATACTATTCCACTTCTTCCTGGTTCCAAAGAAGACAGGGACCTCCATCCGATTCTGGACCTCAGCGACCTCAATTTGTCGGTCGCCACAAAAGATTCCGATGGTAACTCTCCCGGTCTTATTCCCATGCTGAAGCAGGACGCCTTAGCATCTCTAGATATGCAGGACGCTACCTGCACATCCCTATAGCTCAAGCGACAAGAGGTTCCTGCGCTCGAAGTTCTCGCCATCATCTTCGGTTCCGAGCCCTTCCATCTGGGCATCGGCACCCAGGGTCATTACCAAATGCATGGCAGCCGTGGCAGCGTCCTCTAAGGAGACAGGGCCATTTTGTGTTCCCGCACCTGGACGATTGGCTTCTCATGGCCGCCCCCAGAGAGGCGTTGTCACGGGCGATCCAGAGCACCCAGGACCTGTTTCGATCTCTGGGTATCCTAATCAACCACGAGAAGTCCCTCCTGGTACCGTCGCAGAAACTGCAGTTCATAGGCGCAGTACTGGACACCATTCAGGGAAGAGCATTTCTTCCAGACGACAGAGCGGAGCGCATCAGATCCCTCATCAGGGAGCTTTCGTTGAACAAGACCGCCTCAGCCAGGTCGTTCCTTCGCTTGCTCAGACACATGGCTGTGGCCATTCCTACTGTCCCTTCTGCAAGGCTCCACATGCGGTAACTCAGTGGATGCTCAAGTGCATGGACCAAAGGCAAGACCACATGCAGCATCTGGTCAGAATCACGAATACCGCGATTCGAGACTGGCAGTGGTGGCTAGACCCAGGGACACTCTCTATGGGCGTCCCATTCATAGCGGCGTCCCCGGAGGTAATCCTCACCACAGACGCCCAGGTCTAGGGTGGGAGCACACCTGACGGGTGAAGTCCCAGGGACGTGGACCTCTGGAGGCCCACCTCCATATCAGCCCCAGAGATGAGGCGGTCCTTTATGCCCTGCAGGCCTTTCAGTCAGAAATCCCGCCGAGTACTCTCCTGCTTCAGACAGACAACACGCGGTGATGTATTACCTCAACAAACAAGGAGACGACACTTTACCCCTTTGCAGGAGGCCATGAGGGTGTGGGATTGGGCAATCCGACACGGCGCGAACCTGATCACAGTACATGTTCCCGGGGTGGACAGCACGATTGCAGACGGCCTGAGTCGCTCCCAGGCCAGAGTCCACGAGTGGGAACTTCTCCAGGAGGTAGCAGAGGATCTGTTTCTTCGATGGGGAACTCCAGAATTGGACTTGTTCGCCTCCCCATCCAGCGCAAAACTGCCCAATTTTTGCTCGCTAGATCCAGGGCCTGGTGTTTTCTGGCGAGACGCGTTGTCCCTCTCCTGGGCGGACAGATTCCTCTGTGCTTTCCCTCCTTTCCCGTTGATCCAGAGAGTTCTTCTCAAACTGCGCAGGGAGCATGCAACAATGATCTTGGTGGCCCCATTCTGGCCCAGGCAGATCTGGTTCCCTTTGCTAATTCAGCTGTCCCGGGAACCTCCGCTCCCGTTGCCATTCAGCTCCCACCTCTTGTCTCAGGAGAAGGGTTCACTCGTCTACCTGGACTTACGCTCACTGAACCTGCACGCATGGCTCCTAGAGACATAGCCATCTTGCATCACGGGGTCTCGCAAGAGGTTGCGGAAGTTCTTTCTGCAGCCAGAAAGCCGGCAACGCATGCAACATATGCCATGAAATGGCGCCGTTTTTGTCTATGGTCGCAAGCACGTGGCCTTTCCCCTTTTTAGGTTGTCCGGTGAAAGCGGTGTTAGAGTACCTGCTCTCCCTTTTCTGTTCGGGTCTCGCCTACTCCCCATTAAAGTGCACCTCTGTGCCATTTCAGCTTATCACCTCCTGATGGGACAGCGACAGTGGCACAATTAGATGCCTGTCGAGAATTCTTAAGAGGGTGTTACACCTAGGCGCCCATTAAGGAGCAAGTGCCTCCTGGGACTTGCTCTTTGTCCTGGAGCAACTCACGCCCCTTTGAACCTGCCGCGATTGCGAGCCGCGCTTGTCGTGGAAAACGCTATTTTTGGTTGCTGTACGCCAGCGAGAAGAGTTTCTGAGCTTCAGGCTCTCATGTGCAAAGAGCCCTATTTAATTTTCCACCGGACAGAGTATCCTTGAGGACGAATCCTAAATTCTTGCCTAAGGTGGTTTCCACACTCACTCTCAATCAGGATATTGACCTGCCGGTCTACTTTCTTAATTACTCTAACAGAGGAGAGGTGCTGCTTCACACCCTGGATGTTCACCGCAGCTTAAGGTACTACCTGAGCAGAACTAACCAGCTTTGCACTGAGCAGCTTTTGGCCTCCTTACCGAAGGATGAAGGGCCAACCAGTATCCAAACAGTCCCTGTCTCGCTGGCTTGTCCAGTGCATCTCTTACTGTTATGATATCAACGAAGCCCTCCCAGGAGCAGTCCGGGCTATTCCACAAGGTATACATCCTTTGCAGCACTTTGAAACGTCTCCACCTCTGCCATTTGTGCTGCAGCCACTTGGAGCTCTGTTCATACCTTCATCAGGCATTATAGCCTGGACATCGCTTCATGGCGAAGAGCAGGCTTCGGCCTGGCAGTGCTACAGGGTCTCCTGTCCTGGATTCAGGACCTGGAACGTTCTTTCTTATTTCCTCCTCCCAGAGTGTTTGCAAGCACTATTGCTTGGGAATCAGTCCTAATGGTGTAACCTGCTGCAAGAGCTGTGTCTCGAAGTAAGATAGTACAGTTACGTAAGAACTTACCGTAACAGTAGATCTTCGAGAACAGCTCTTGCAGCAGGTACCTTCCCGCCCACCTTCCCCCTTGGAGGAGGCATGGCTTAAGCCTTTGTTAACAGGAATTTTTCCGCTTGTCTTCTGACGGTGGATCCTCAGTCTCCTATTTCGATAAACAGCCTGCGGCGGAAGTTCCTCGCGGGAGAACTGGGGAATCCTGGCAGGACCGCCCCTTATGTACTACGCCTGACGCCGGAGGCGGACCGGAGTCGGGTCGCATCCCCACTGAAGATAGCTAGCTAGAATTTTTCCTCGGGTCCTGACGCCTGCCGGCTTCAGTCCTAATGGTGTAACCTGCTGCAAGAGCTGTTCTCGAAGATCTACTGTTACGGTAGTTCTACGTAACTGTACTTTCCGCTGTTCTGTAGCTGGCAGCGGAACCTCCAGTTCCTCTACCACTTTCCTATGATCTCCTGATCCGGGGGACACTGGTACATCCAAGTCTGAAGTCCCTTCATCTTCATGCGTAGCTTCTCAAAACATAGTTGCTTCCAGGTATGGGGTTTCCCCTCGGGTAGCTCAGATTTTGGTAGAGGCCAGAAAGCCTTCTACCAGAACTACCTGTGCCATGAAGTGGAAGTGCTTTTCCATATGGGCCACCTCGAAGACTTGGGACCCTTTCTCGTGCCCAGCTCCCAAGGTCATGGAATATCTTCTCCATCTGTCGGACCTGGGCTTCAGCTATTCGTCACTGAAGATGCACCTAACGGCCAACACTGCCTACCAAGAATTAGTAGGAGGCAAGACTCTGGCTCAAGTTAGAGGTCTCAAAAACATTCTTAAAAGGTATCCTGCATCTGAAACCCATGGTACATAGCCCTGCTCCACCGTGGGACCTTAATTTTCTTTTAGAAAGATTGACCTTACCTCTTTGAACCGGCAAGGACATGACATGCGCTTTTGTCCTGAAAGCTTCTTTAGTTGTAGTCACTTGCCTGAAGAATTCTCCGAGCTCAGGCCCTGATGTGTAAGGTGCCTTATTTGATTTTTCACAGAGATCGGGTGGCTCTGCATGCAGATCCTACGTTTCTTCCAAAAGTTGTTTCAGAGACTACCCTGAATCAGTCTCTTCAGTTGCCAGTGTATTACCCTAAGCACTCAAGTCAGGGAAGGCCGTTCTGCATACGTTAGACGTTCACAGAATTTTACGTTATTACACAAACTGGACAAAAGATGTCCAAAAGACAGATCAGCTTTTTGTTTCTTTCGCAATGAAAAGAGAAGGTGCAGCAGTTTCCAAACAGTGCCTTTCCAAATGGTTGGCAAACTGCATTACTTTTTGTTACCAGAAGTATGGTAAAGCCTTCCGGGGCAAGTGAGAGCACATTCTTCAAGGGGAATAGCTGCCTTTGCAGCCTGTTTCAAAAATGTATCTGCTGCAGAAATCTACATGGCCACTACTTCTTTCTCAAACACTACAGTTTGGACATTGCCTATAGGCGCAGGGGTTGTTTTGGACTGGCAGTCCTCCGTGGACTTCTGTCCAATTATTTGGCTACCTACTAGCTTTCTGTTCCAGACTCCCATGTTTTCCTGTCCCTTGGACTCTGATTGCTTGGGACTCAGTCCTACAAGTAATTACCTACTGCAATAGCCCTCTTGAAGTAAGATAGTACAGTTACATAAGAACTTACTGTAACAGTAGATCTTCGAGAGAGGCTCTTGCATAAGGTAACCTTTTTTCCCATCCTCCTTCCTTTTTCATTTGTAGCTCTCTTTCCAGGAGCCTTTTTCTTGGATTCAGGAGCCTCTTCCCATTCTCCTGTCATGACACCTAAAGGTCTCCGGCGGGAGAACTGGAGGGTGGATGTGGGGATCACCAACTTTATAGTGTCACGTTGATGTCCGTCACGTGATGGGTGAGCGATTCCCCCATCAGACACTGCTAACAAAAGTTTCCGTATGGTCCCCATCAGGGGGTGCAATCCTACAAGTAATTACCTACTGCAAAGCCTCTCTTGAAGATCTACTGTTGCAGTAAGTTCTTACGTAACTGTACTTTCCTTCTGGGGGTGGGGTGCGGCCTCAGCTCCTGCCTTGACTCAGTGCGGTGAACAACGCTTTGGGGCCAGGATGGGTAGAGTGTCTGTGGGTCGCCGTGGTCTCCTCCTCAGGTTCGGAGGATGATCAGGGCAACCCGGATTGGCAGCAGAGCTCCCGGAGTGACAAAAGCTCCCGGCTCAGCAGTAGGTCTTCTTCCTGGGTTCCATTCATGGATTGACACCGTACGCAACACCACCCTTTCCTCTGTCTGTGCTGCTCCAGTGCAGTCTCCGGTGCCTTTTTGGTGACAGCACCACTTGAAGAGACCGTCTCGGTGGGTGACAGTCATTGCCACACTCTTGACGATGCCATGGTTGGTGCCACTGGTGACGGCACCGCAGTCCACGCTGCATCTGGTGACTGTGCCACAGTTGGTGCTGTTTCGGGGGTCGGTGCCGCAGTTGGCACCGTTCCTGAAGATGACACCGTGTTTGAGGTAAACACCGTGGTTGGCACAGATATCAGTACCGCTTCTGGTGATGGTGCTGATGTTGATACTGCGGTCGGTGCCACTTCGGGTGACTGCGCCACCTCTGGAGCTGTCCCTGTCAGAGATTTTTACTCCAGTGCCCCGTCAGTTACTGGTGCCGACATGGAGTTTGAGGGGGAGTCAGGCTGACCCTGGGGCCGGCTTCTCTCTTCCCCCTGGCCTTGGAGCGATTGCCTTGATGGGACTTCTCTCGAGGGGCAGGTCTCAGTCCTTTGGATCGGGAGGAGAGGGGGGGTGAGGGCCGGGTCAGCATCCTGTTCTGCCTCATTGGCCTCGGCTACCTCTGGGCAGAGTCGGAACTCAAAGTCTGGCACCCCCTCCCCATCTAGGGGTCAGAGTCCTGCTGCAGGTATGGACAAGGGCCACCCTTCTGGGTCTGCTTGGTTCCTGTCTACTCACCAGGTGTCTTCTCCTGGGGCTTCATTCTGCTGGCTTAGGAAGATTGAGCAACGAGTAGTGACTGGGCAGCACCCCCACACTCGGAGGTGTCCCCTGCTTTTGCCCACAGCCCTGGCAGAGAGGCTTTGGTCTCCCAGGACCATTCTTCCTGTCTTTCTTCCTCTCTGCCGCCTCCTCCTCTTCTCCCAGGTCTTTCCGGTCCTTGGGACCCCTCACTTGAGAGTAGTATAGGGCAATGGGGGTGAGGGCCGGGTCGGCATCCTGTTCTGCCTCATTGGCCTCGGCTACCTCAGGGCAGAGTCGGAACGCAGTGTCTGGCACCCCCTCCCCATCTAGGGGTCAGAGTCCTGCTGCAGGTGTGGACAAGGGCCACCCTTCTGGGTCTGCTTGGTTCCTGTCTACTCACCAGGTGTCTTCTCCCATAGGGCTTCATTCTGCTGGCTTGGGAAAGATTGAGCAGCAGGTAGTGACTGGGCAGCGCACCCCCACACTCCGGAGGGGTCCCTTGCTTTTGCCCACAGCCCTGGCAGAGAGGCTTTGGTCTCCCAGGACCATTCTTCCTGCCTTTCTTCCTCTCTGCCGCCTCCTCCTCTTCTCCCAGGTCTTTCCGGTCCTTGGGACCCCTCACTTGAGAGTAGTATAGGGCAACAGCAAGTGCTTTCCCCATTTATTTTAGGGCCATTGGTGAGATGGTGCTTGCATCTTCTCTTTCAGCCCCATTGTTCCCTATGCAGAGCCCTTCCACTTTGTCAGTTTTTTCCTCTGATGAAGAGGACTCCTCCTCTTACCAGTCTTCTGATGCTGACTTCACAGAGTATCAGCAGTTCCTGGTGACAATGCTAGAGGAGCCCAATTCTTTCCCTTTCCTCTCAACAAAATCCTGCACATGTGACACTGGCATTCCTTGGGGAATACAGCCAGCAATTGGTGGTGATCCCTCCATGGCCTTGTCCCTTCATGAAGTAGTCGCCCAGTGCCTGACAGCTTCCTGCTTCCTCTTCTCCAGCCCCTAGGTACTGCCAGTGCAGGTATTGCGCTCCCACTGGGTCTCCAGGGTCTTTGCCCCTCCCAACATCGGGCTTGGAGTGGCTGGATACCACTTCTTGGTGTCTGCGCCTGTCAAGAGATCGTCCTCCAGATGCGGACTCTTCGGAGTTCAATCACTGGGGCAGAAGAGTTTTCTCCTCACCATGTCTCTTGCTCTCCATAACAGCTCACCAGGCACACATGGTGGCTCATGAAAGGTGCCTGTGGGCTCACTGGGACAGATCCTGGCAGCCATGCCTGATGGCGAGGCAACAAGGCGGACTTTACCATTTCCACACGAGGCCTGGAGCTAGCAGGACACAATCGGGCATCTTATGACGCCAGCATGGTAGTCTCCAGGATTGTGGGATCTGCGGTCTGCATTAGGCAGACGGCATGCCTTTGCCTTTCCCGGTTGTCACCTTGGGCAGGCGAGGGTGACTGCCTGCCTATCGGGGCCTGCTTTTCTCCTGCAGGGCTAGGCAAAAACTGTCTGTTCTCCCTCCCTCCCTCTCCTGCAGGCCAGGAGGCTCGCTCTGACTGAGCAGTAGCGAGTCTGGATGGACCTGCGATGGCCTCCTCTCCTCTCTCCTCTCCTCTCCTGTGTCCACATTGTAGCTGAAGGCTACTTTAGCCTTCAGGGAGGTACCGTACCTTCATGTTGCTTGGTACTCACTCACCAGTGATGAACAGAAACTGGTGCAGGTAAGATATGAAAATTACGCACTCCACCGTAATTCTTGATCTTCCTGTGCATCTTCCATTCACTGCTTCCCACCCTCCATCCCTCCTGAGCCTCAGCAGTGCCACCTCCTGCTTGCCTTCCTCCTGTTGAAGCCAATTGGGGCAGCGTCCTGCAGTTACCTCTGGATTCCTGCCACTTCGCTGAAGCACCAGGGACCCACCTCTGGGGAGTGCAAGCAGGATCTCTTGCCCTTCTCTCCTAGGGGCTTCTGGGGTCCCTTGGTGGTTGGGGAGACTTTCATGACTCCAAGCACCAGGAGGCCTCTGCCTTCAGGTTCCCTTTCTTAGTTTTTTGCCAGGGTCCTTTTGTCACCAGGTGGCTTCAAGGACCTACTTCTTCCTTGTAAAGGCCTATCGGGCTAAACTTCAAAACACACGGGAACCCACCAGGGCTGTTCTGGGAGGGCAAAGTCTCCTCGGGCTCTCCGAAGGTCTCCAACCTTTATGGGGTTCTTTTCTCTCACCGCCTCTGGTGCTGCTAAGCGTAGGAGTTAAGATTTTTCCCTTTAAGTCTAATTCACGAGAGGACTTTGTCCTGAGATGGGTCCTGTGCCCACCTTTTTCACTTCGGGGGGGAGAGGAGAGCGGATTGAGACATTGTAGCCCATCTACCCAGCGGACTTTGGTGCTGACGTCTGGTTTGTCAGGCCTTGGCGCCTTCGTAAGCTCATGCCTCTGAGGCTATCCTTTCTTGTCTAGATGAGATCCGATTCTCTGAGAGGATCTATCTCAGCATAACTCGATGGTTCCAGACCTCTAAAGGGAGTGTCTGCAGAGTTTATGGTTACCATCCTGGTCTGTTTGGGTGTTGGAGGCAGCTCCTCCTTTCTCTCTCTCTCTGTCCCTCTCTCTCTCCCTCCTCTCTGGCTCTCACCCCTCTATCTGCAGTCCTTATTCTTCATCTTTTCTTTCTCTCCTCCTCCACCTCCACCCTTTTCCTACCCTCAACCTTTAGCCTGCCTGGTGGTTGGGGTCTATCTTCCAAACCCAGTTAGACTCGACTCTTCCTCTTGGTCAGCTTATTCCTTTATCAGTCTACATCCTTTCCTTATCTTGTCCCTTGGGCTCCCTTGCCCACCCTCCTTCCTTATTTTCTCTTTATCTGATTTCCCTCTCCAGGGAGCAGAACTGAGGTATTGGAGGGGTCGGCGTTAGTTACTGGCCAACCCATGAGCAACACGCAATATGTCAGCCTCGAGGGCAGCGCTGTCCTAGACGTCAGCCCATTCTCCTAATAGGAAGAAAGTTTTTTTTTTTTATTTTTATTTTTTTATTTATATATTTCTTTTTCTCCACCTCTATCCTGGCCTGCGATCATCCAGCCACCACTCCAGTTCCCCCGAACGACCCCAGAGGCACGTCCACACACCGGCTGGCATATGCTGACATACCTTCAAAGGAACCTCCCCCCATCCCCACGCCAGGCCGAGAACCAATGCCGCATGCAACCATGCACTCTACGGCCCCGCTGGGCAAGGAAGTTGCGCCATCAAGCTGCCATTTTTCCTCCTAAGATCCCTTGAATGCAGACGCAATGACGCCTGAGGCACAGCATGCCAACGCCCACTGCACTCCACTCCCGATTGCACCAACTTCCACAGTGCCCCGATCATCACCAGGGGCTGCTGCAGAGCGGTGAGAGCCTCTGACCTCCCTGGTAGGAGGGCAGACCTCCGGATGCTCAATCCTATCCCCCCCCTAACAACCCAGGTCGCCAGCGTTGCGGAGGTGTGGCTTCCAGCGCCTCAATCAATCAATCAATCAAATCTTTATTTATTCAGGCGATCATCATTGAGCAAGGCTCATTTACAAGATGGACCTGATAAGGTCAAGGTTCGAGTTGATACACAGCAATTACATCACATACTTATAAGACAGTTATACATACAGAAAAAAAAATGTTTAAAACACAATAATATACAGTGAATTCACATGTTGAAACTCGTTAAGAGAAGGTTAAACTAATATCTACAATATGTACAGTACATATATATCCCAATGAGGGTCATGACAGTCACACACATAATGAGTACAAGGATGGTGAAGGAATATTGGTGCCATATACTGGGGTGTCTGACTGGAAGGAATATGCCATATGTGATTGGAATATAATTTTGTGGATGACTATTCTGTCTCTAGCGGTAGCAACTGCATTTCTCTGCAAAGAAGGCTGTACAGTGCTGCTTATAGGATGTAAATGGAATGATAATGGACAGTTGTGGGTGTTCCATGCTATAGCTAGAGAATAGCTGATTGCTGCCCTCCTATTTTGGTGTTGACTTTGGGCAATTTTGAACAGGATGATATTGTTGCTTCTGGCGAGGAGCTAGGAGTGTTCTGGTTAGAAGCAGTCCAGGATATAGCTTGGGAGTTTTTGATAAAGCTCTGTAGATCCATGGAGCTGCATTTCTGCTCCTCCTGACATGAAGGGAAATCCATCCAATTCGTGCATAGAGAGAACAATGGTGGGTATTATATGGCAGGTCTGTAATGAACCTTATAGCTCTATGATATAAGGTATCCAACTTTTGAAGGTAGAAAATGGGGCAGTGACTATAGCGAAGTCTGCATAGTCAATGACTGATAGAAAGATGGCCTGGACTAATCTCATCTTTGGAGCCTCTGTTAAGGAAGGGTTTTAATCTATAGAGAAGGCCAAGCCTTAGGTGGAGCTTTTAACAGTTGTTCTAGATGCTGAGTGAAGTCAAGTCTGTTGTCAATCCACACACCTAGGTATTTGAAATTTTCAACATACTCCAGATTTCTCCAAGTATAGTGCATAGCTGGGGAGATTGATTGAAGAGGATGTGTTGGTGGAGTTTTGAGTTGTGAACATCATTGCTTTGGTTTTCTTTGCATTTAGCAGAAGCTTTTCTCGAGTAGCTGATGTTGTAACAGGAGAATTCTGTTTGTAGGATTTCATGAGCAACTGTAGGCTAAGGGTTGCTGACATACAGAACAGTGTCATCAGCAAAGAGGTGTACTGAGGACTTGGTAAGGGTTGAATCAATTTTATTTATATAAATGGCAAAAGGATAGGACCCAGAATAGAGCCTTGGGGACTCCTCTTGACAGTGGTCTTAATGGGGATAGGTCACCTTCAGCTTTTACCTGCTGTGATCTGAGAGGTAGCATCTGAACCACTTAAGGGAGGATGGATCTAGGCCAATGGAGTGTAGGGATGAGAGTAGCAGTTCATGGTCCACGGTGTCAATGCTTTGCTCAGGTTCAGGAATACTGCACAGACATTGTTCTTTTATCCAATTCGGTTTACAATCATTTGTGACCTTGGCTAATGCAGTGATAGTGCTATGTTTGGGCCTGAATCCAGATTGAGCTGGTTTTAGTAGGTTAGTATTGTCCAGATATTCCTTAACTGAATACTCACTAATTTAACTAACTGGTTGGCTTAGGGAGAAAGCTTTTGAAGGTAAAAAGCTTCCTGCAGAGTCCCGCGCCCGGTTGAACCCACCAGTGCTGAATGGTGAAGATACACAGGAAGATCAAGAATTACGGTAGGTATGTAATTTTCATTTATCTGCACACACAGGGTCCCAATCCCCAGTGGCAGTGTACTTATTTTCTATTATTTTTTTGTTTATGTAATCGACACTGGGATGCCCACCCTGGTTTCAGATGCCCCCAGCCCATTGTTTTATTTATTAGTTGCTGACATCAGGGGACCAAATCCTGTGTCAGCATTAATAAGTCCCCTCCCCACCAGTAGTGTGGGACACTGGGATCCTCCCCAGTGTCCCAAATGTTTTTATTTGCCTTTGTTTAAAAAAAAAAAATAGTCCCCACTTTTTTTTTTTTTAACCTGAAATAAAGCAGTCCTTCGTCATCACAGTCATCCTCATCCCGACCCTCCCACTGAGCACCCACCCTTAGCCTATACTTACCTGCCGGGGTCGTATGCTGTCATCCTCTGTGGACCGAGAGACGTCTGCACTCTTCAGGGCCGAACCGTGAACTGAGGAGTAATGGTAAGTGCCATATAATGTATGACAACAGCTGGTTGCATTATGCAACACAGCTGCTGTTTACTAACAAACGACAGCTGTGTTGTATAGTCCAACTGGCTGTGTTGTGACTCGTATGTCAGGGATTGGGCTATTGTCATTATAGCCCCGCCATCCTGACAGTGCTGTGTCTTGAACTGTATCTGCACACTGGGGGGCCCCAACCCCCAGCGGCAGTGTATTTATGTATGTATAATCTGACACCGGGATGCCCCCCCAGCCCATTGTTTTATTGTCCGTGCTGACATCAGAGGCCCAGTCCCCGTGTTGGCATTTACAACCCACAGCAGTGTGGGCACTGAGGAGCCCACCCCCAGTGTCCTGAAATAGTTATATTAATTTATGATGTCCCTGAAAAGAAAAAAAATCATGCAGTGTCTTTGGTTTTTTTAACCTGAAAAAGAAAACCCTTTTTTGTTGTCCCCGCTATCCCCATCCCAACTCTCCCACTGAGCACCGATCAACCCACCCCCTAACCCTATACTTACCTGCCAGGGTCATATGCTGTCATCCTCTGTGGACCAAGAATGCCTGCAGTCTTCTCCGAGTATTGTCAATCAGTGGTGGGTCTTACTTGGGGTTGTCAACCCTAATGCTCACCTCCTCCTGATCAGACAAGGTCAAATGTGATGTCTTCACAAGGCCCTATGGGCTCTGCAAGAAGAAAGCTCCGACAGATTATGTTGGTCGACTGTGTCACTATGAGGCGCTAGATTGGGTGTATGTATATATGTGTGTGTCTATATATATATATATATATATACACAAAAAAAGTTAGTGCTTTTCTATTGCTGTCCTTTTGTTTTTAGGAACTGGACCGCAATTTTGTTTTGACTTTGTGAACCGGCGTTTCTACAGGGTCTGTTTCTGGACTGGCCTGATGGACCCAAAAAGAAAATGGGAGCCTACTTGGGTTTAAACATTGTTTGGGGTGCTATAGACTCATGGTGAAGGCAGACTGCCATGAGTTGTGCATTTGGTGCCTAGGTCCTGACCATAATATTACTGATTGTAATTTGTGCAGCAGGTTTTGCCCTAAAACAGTGAAAAAAGGGCCAAAGAGTTAGAAGTCATTATGGCCTCTGAGTCTGCTTCCTTGTCACCAAAGCATACAGACGAGTGTCCTGCCTCCCAGAGTAAAGAAAAGGAAAGATCCTCTAAAGACATTACTGATTCCCGGGGTACCAGACAGAGGGAATCCTGAGGTAGCCAAGCACAAAGATCCTCTGAGCAGGCTCCGGATCCAGTTCCTGCTAAAAAGAAACAAAAAGAAAGCATGTTGCTGCCCCTCCTGCTGAAGAAGCAAGGGAGCTGTCCAGGGACAGAGCAGAAATGCCCTCTCTGGAGGACATGACTAAGGCATGGCAGTTCTTTTAGGCATTTCAAGCCATGGGTATGCTGATTCCTCCTATAGTTTGTGCTCCTCCCCAGATTCCTGAGGGTCAGGGACCAGATTTTTATTATGAGGAGGAAGGGAAACTGATAGAACCTGACAGTTCCCCCAGACAGGAGTTTGGTTCCCTCCCCTCCCCCCTTGGGGACTTGGAAGATTTTTCCTCACAGTATACCTCTATAAGGCAAATGGTGAGCACCCTCGACCTCTCTGCCCAGGAATTGTGGAAGATAAGGAGGCAGAATTTCTGGACATGATGGGGTTGGCCACCAATACGAGGTTCCTTTTGTCTGTCCACAAATCCCTTATGAAAGCAACCCACAAGTTGCTGCAGACCCCCACTTCCACGCTGGGGATCGACAAAAAGATTGAGAAGTACCACCAGCTGGACAGGCATAATGCTGAGTACCTCTGCTTGCACCCAAACATTACGGGGTGGTACAGGCAACTGCCTGTGACAAAGACAAGATTCCCCTCACCACGCAGCCCCCTGACAAAAACTTTAGGAAGCTGGACAGTATGAGGAAGAAAGTGTATATCTCTGCTGCTCTTCTGTTAAGACAGGTGGCATACATGGCCTGTACTGCTCAGTACCAGAAAGCCCTGTGGAATCCTATTCTGGCTTTGAGCAAGAAGGCCTCGAGGGACCTGGCTCAAGATTTGGCAGACAGACTTCTGATGACATCACCTGCTTAATGGCAGCATAGTCTTGGAGCCCCTATCCGACAGAGAGAAAATCCACTGCAATCCACCAATTTCCAGGTGCCAACCTGACATCTAACAGGAAAATCACCAACTTCATAATGTCCTCCAGTCACTGGCCGGTGGTGAGGAGGCCGAGGTTGCAGCCACGGCCTGCAAGGAAGCAGAGGCTGAGCTGTCTAGCTTGTGTTTTCTGGGGCTTTGCTGTGCTGCATGGTGGATTATCTAGTGGTGTGTGTCTACCTTGTCCCATGAAATAATCTAACGCAGTCGAGGAAATGGTCTCTGTAACCTTGAAGTTCAAGTTGTCAAAAAATCTGTTCTCCTGTTTACAGTTCAGGTTTGATGTTTAACAGTGTTGTAAAGTTATGTGGTTGTACTTTTACTTGGATATTTTGCAATTGTACGTACCCCCACCCCAAATCAAAGTAGACTACTCCAGTGGAACACCTTTGCCTTTCTTTTTCCAAACTTACAAAATGGCTGATTTTAAGGTTTTGTCTTTTAATGTAAGGGGCATTAATAGCCCCATTAAAAGAGCCCGTATCATTCAGAAATTAGAGACAACCGGCTATTATAGCCTTCTTACAGGAGCGCATCTGACCCATCAAGAGCATCTTAAGTTGAGGCGTGGCTGGGAAGGTGAGGTGTGTATGCCTCCCATTATGTAGACTACCCTCACCATAGGGGGGTAGCAATGTTGGTTCACCATAACACCCCTCTTAAAGTGTCACAGGTAGATACCAACTCCAAGAGATGATACATGCGCCTATATGGCGAATACAGAGGCCAAAAATGTATACTCCTTAATTTGTATGCTCCCAAAGATGATTCTAAGTGCACAGCCTTCCTCACTAAAGTGCTGGTAGAAACCGTAGGGGATGCCCAGAGTTTGATCACAGTAGGGAATGATTTTAATACCGTTCTGGATCCCTCACTAGATCGGGTGGATACTGGTTTGAAAGGGGGGTCTGCTAAATCACGGAAGGTGCTATGCACAGAGTTGGCCTTGGTGGATGGGTGGCGTTTTCTTAATCCAAGAGGAAGGGATTATACTTACTATTCCCCTCAATACAAAATGTATTCCCAAATTGATTGTTTCCTTTTCCGCAGATTGGGTCCCTAAATTGAGTGGAGCCAGGATCGGCAATATCACTATCAGATCATGCTTCCATCCAGATTCAACTTGAAACTTCACCCACACCTTCAGAGACCCTATGGTGATTAAATGTTAGTTTACTAACCAACACTGAATTCAGTAATCAAATAACAGACACCACTGACACATTTCTGGAGACCAGTCCACAGGGAAGGAGTCCGCTGGGACACCCTAAAGTTTCATACGGGGAGAGATAATTAAATACTCGTCTCGAATAAACAGGGAACGTGCACAGAAGAGATCAGAATTAGAACGGATGATAGCAGACCTGGAATTTCAACACCAGATCTCCTTGGATGCCACAGTAAAAAGCCAGTTAGAACAAGGAAGACATAGGCTTAATAGGCTTCTTGATATCCAAATTGAAGATCAATTACGTGATTCAAAACAAAATTATTTTGAACATGGCAATAGGGCGGAGCACCTTTTGGCCTGGCAGTTCAAGAAGGAGGCTGCCAGTTGGGCAGTCCTTTGCCTCCGGAGACCCTCTGGGACTTCTCTACGACCTCCCCGGTGGAAATGTCCCATATTTTTGCAACTTATTGTAAATCCTTCTACTCCCCCAAACGTGGCCCATATCACACTGAACAAGTGAGAAATTATCTAGACCAGCTAGAAATTCCCACCCTTAATGCCCCCATTTCTGTCTCCGAGATGGAAACAAAAATTAAAAACTTAAAAAATGGCAAATCCCTGGGTACAGATGGGTTCACATCTGAATTTTATAAATATTTTATAACCCTGGTAGTTCCCCCACTCCAAGACCTTTAATGAAGTAATGGGGGGAGACAAAGGGGCGCTGCCCTCCTGGAACTCAGCCCAGATTTTGGTGCTGTTAAAACCTAACAAAAATCCAGAAGACTGTGGGTCCTATCGCCCTGTCACTACAACCAGTGGACTTAAAAATGTTTACAGGTGTATTGGCGGACTGTCGTCAATCCTGCATTGGCCGACTAATGCACATAGACCAGACAGGATATATTACAGGCAGACCTCTCCAGGATAATATACGTCACTTTCTAAACATAATCTCAGCGCAGCGAACTAAAAAAAAAAGTTTTAATTGGCAATAAGTATGGATGCCGAAAAGGCATTGATAGAGTGGATTGGGCTTTCATGTCTGCCACCTACAGGCATTTGGACTGGGAATTGTATTGCTGCAGTAACCTCTCTTTACAGTAGTTCCACTGTGAGTTAAGCTAAACAGCTGGCTGGCTGAGTTTTTCTCTGGAGCACCAGGCAGGGCTGTCCCTCACTTTTGCTTTTGCCCTAGCTTTGGAACCACTGGCAATTTCAATAAGATCTCATCCCCAGATAGGGGAGTGATGGTGGGAGGAAAGAGCAGAACTTATCCTTGTATGCAGACAATTCTCTTTTTTTTTTTTTTTTTTTTTTTCTCCTAGCAAACCCATCCACCTCTTTACCACATCTGCAACAGACACTACAGGACATTGGTGCTTTAGCAGGCTATAAAACAAACTTTCATAAATGGGAGACGATTAATTTAAGCGGGTCTCCTCCCGCAGCTTTCAGACCAGGCCTTCTCTCATTCACTTGGGCCAAGCGGAACGCTTTTCGATACCTGGGAATTTATGTATCTGCAGATATCTCATCATTATTTTAACAACAATTACACCAAACTTTACCATGCCCTACAGGCAGCTCTTGCCAGGTGGACCTTACTACCCCTCACTCTTTATGGTAGAGTCCAAACGATTAAGATGGATGTGTTACCCTGACTTTTATTGTTTCATACCCCACCGATCACAATACCTAAATTTTACTGGAATAACTTTCATAAAGAAATCTGCCATTTTCTTTGATCAGGCTCCCGACAGGCGATGCGGAAAAGACACTTGGCTCCAAGGTCCGCGAGGAGGCCTAGCTCTTCCTAATTTGAACCTCTATTACTTGCGGCTAAGGGAGTCTAGCTTTGTACTTGGCCAAATGACAAATCAACTCTGGCTGGTACCAGCTAAGAGAGGATACCCTACCTTGCTGGGCTTTGTGGACATTACGACTTGCTTGACATCCCACCCCAAGTCTGAACACACACAGTATGAGTTAAGCACACGTTGCGTATTCTTTGCTACCAGAGAAAATTACCAACACCTCTAACACTCTTGGCCCACTTCTCTCATCTGTCACGAGGAATCTTTTCTTCCTCCTAGGCTAGACCCTGGTTATGTGTATTGGGAGAGGCATAATCTAACACTCTTTCTGCAATGTACAGATGACCATGGGCATCTCTCATTTAACCAATTACAGGCCAGATATTCCTTAGAAAAGAGGACCATTATAGAGGCATACATAGAAAAGATAGATGAGTACAAGACCACCTACAAGAGCAACACCAAGAAAGAAGAGGCCTCCACCTCCTCTGATTTCTCAGGGAAGAAGTAGAGTTGAGTTATTTTCTTAGGCGTTTATTCTTGCTATACCTATGATTACTCTCATGTTATAGAGACAGAAGAGCTTCCAAACAAATTGATCCGACCAGCACCCAAGGCTTAGCTCATACAGAATACCTGACGAGTCTGTCCAGGTTGCCCATCCTTGCCAATGGGAGGAAGACTGGCTCACTTCTTCCAGGAATGGGAAGACATCACCACAGACAAGTGGGTCCTGGAAATGGTGAGCCAGGGGCTCACACTGCAGTTCACAAGATATCCGGACTCCAGGTTGCAGAAACTTCAACCCCAAAACAGAAAAGATTTTGTTGGAGTTGAGGTCAGAAAGTTGCTTCAAACAAATGCAGCAGAGAGTTCCTCCTCCCAGTGGGGAAAGAGCAGGTATTTCCTCAGTCACAAGAAAATGGGGAGTGCTGACCCATTTTGGGCCTCAGGTTTCTGAACAAACATTTAAAAGGACAAGTTCAAAATTGTCACTTTGTCCACAGTGTTACCATCCCTGCAGCAGGGGGACTTGGATGGGGTCTCTGGATCTGAGGGATGCATATTTCCACATTCCAGTCTGGCCCAGACACAGGAAATACTCAAGGTTCAGGCTACTATCTGGTCACTGTCAGTTCACAGCCCTTCCTTTAGGTCTCTCATCTGGCCCCAGGGTGTTCACAAAGTGCTTAGCTGTCATGACAGCACATCTCAGGAGGCAAGGAGTGATAGTCTTCTCTTACCTGGGTGACTGGCTAGTAACAGTGAAGTCACACCAGCAGTTCAAGATTCTCTCCTCTTATCCCAGAGCACCTTGAGGCACTGGAATTTCTCATAAATACCCAGAGGTCTCAAGCAGAACAATTGCAGGTGCTGGAGTTCATAGAAGAGCTGGATGCCCTCCAGGGCAAGGCATTCCTACCCCAAGACCAGGGTGGAAAGCCTCCTAAATCTGGCGAACACTTTTGTACTGTGTCAGCCCAGACCAGCAAGACATTCCCTTCAGCTCCTGGGTCATATGGCTTTGACCACAGCAGTGGTGCCAGAAGACCGATTTCGAATGAGACATCCAGTACCACTTAAGGGCTCATTGGTCCCAAAAGCAGCACCCTCTTTCAAGATTGGTACCAGTGACAAAGACTGCTACAAGTCCTCGACTGGTGGAAAGAAACTGACAACTTCAGGGAGGGAATGCCTTTTCAGCAGCAGTTCCTCACAGTGGTCCTGACAACAGATGCTTCCCTTCTAGCCTGGGGAGCCCACCTGGGCAACTTAACGAGTGGAGTGTGGTTCCCCCCAGGAGTCCAGAGAACACATAACCCTCCTGGAACTAAGGGCAATATTCCTCACCCTTCAGTCGTTCACTCCCCAGGTAAAGGGCCAGTCAGTCCAAATCAGAACAGACAATACCACTACCATGTATTACATCAACAGGCAGGGAGGCACAGACTCATCAAAGCTATTCACAGAAGCCATTAAGATCTAAAATCTGGTCTGTTCCAAGGAAGTGCAGCTATCAGCAGTTCACCTTCCAGGAAAGAACAATGTATTGGCAGATTCCCTTAGCAGGATCAGCCAGGGACATCATGAATGGTCTCTAAACAAGTAGGTGCTGGCCACAGTCTTCAGGAGATGGGGCACACCAGAAATAGATATGATAGCTTCCGAAGAGAAAGCGGCTCCCCTTCTTTTGGGCTTCCAGCAATGGGCTCAGTCCCCATGGGCGCCCTGACCTTGGATTAGTCAGGGAAGTTCCTGTCGTCTTCCCTTCATTCCCTCTGTTACTTTGAGTTCTTCTGACACTAAGGGCCAATCTCCAACCATGATATTAGTGGCTCAGACTGGGCCAGACAGCCTTGGTGCTACCTGCTCCTGGCCCTTTCCACCAAACAGGCCATTCGTCTTCCTCAGAGACACAGTCTGCTGACCATGTCTCAGGGCAGGGTAACTTTCCAAACATCAAGTCACTGCGCCTCAGGACTTGGTTCTTGAGGAGTTGGAGTATTCTGATTTCCAGATCTTACTTTGAGTATCTCTTTCAAGATTCTCTCCTGCTGGGAAGGAGCCCCGAGCGGGCTCAGCGCTCAGCGGCCCGACTTTGGACCCACCAGCTGCTTTCAAGACCCAAGCATCCACATCCCCTTGGCTCAGGAAGGGCCCAGGCAGAGCTCTCAGCCACACAGCACGACCGGCTTTGGACCCATTGGCGCTTTCAAGACCCAGCACCCACATCCCCATGGCTTAGATACGCTTGCTCAGTTTCACCCCTGCTTCAGCAGCTCATATGCCGCAGTTGTGATTGTCTGGCTCCCAGGATCCTTGGCTCCCCATTGGACGCCGCAGCTCCTCTGCCTCCTGAGCGCACATTTTCAAATCTGCATTTCTCCAGTAGCTCTATCTTTTCGGCAGTCTATTTGTTACATTAATGTTAATGCCAGATACAATTATTTTCATTTTTTCTGTGCTATTTAGCTTAGTCTTGGTACTGTAATTGTATTGAATTGACTTATAGCTACAGTGATTTTTATCCATGTAGACAATTGCTTCTAATTCAATTTTTTTTTTCCCTGATTTGTTTATCCCCCCCAACTTGCTCCAGTACCTACCACTCCTTAAGGCCTGCCATGGCCCTGACCTACCTCCTACTATCTCACTCGGTCCTCCATCTTAAAATTGCAGCCATCCCCGAGGTAATCAGGCGTAACCCTTAGCCGAGCCGGGTGCCACTCCGAGGCACGGTGAGGGTGCCATCGCTTTGTTTGGCTCCAGGGTGTTGCTGAGGCGGGACAGCTCCCTCAAGGGCTTCGTGGCGCTTGGAGACCGGCAGCCATTCAGGCGGATCCTGAGGCCGCTCCGGTTTCTGTAGTTTCTTATTGCATGGCTCATGCATGCCCCCAGTCTCCACTGGGGGTCACTGCCAAGCGTTGCTTTCTCTTCAACCCAGCCAGGAGAGGAGAGTAGTCCTCTGGATACTCGATCCTCCTCCTACTCAGCTCCAGAGTCCATTTCCCAAACTCGTGCTAGCGGCAGCAAGGTATAAGGCATCCAGCGCTCAGCGCCCACCGGGCCAGCATACTAATTCAAGTTTAACTAATATCTTAGAGCCTGTATCTCAACTGTAATTTGTCTGCCGATTCTGCCATTTAAAGATCTACCATTTTAGAGCCTGTATTTCAACTAAAATTGTCTGCTGATTCTATGGAAAAGCGAAGAAAGTACATGAGCACCCATCGACCGGAGATGCACCAGACACTCAAAGAATAGTGTCACAAATATTGTATTTGGAAGGCATAAAAACCAGTGGCTAGGGTAGCACAAACTGAGCCATTGCAGTACAAAGCTTACGTTTCACCCAACGTACTGCTGGGCTTCATCAGAGTGACTTCTGTCTTCTTCTTCCCTCGCAGCTGCGATGGATAAATCCACTCCCGGCTTCCGTCGGTGCCCTTGCGGGCAGAAGATGTCCTGGACCAATCCGCACTCCACGTACGTTTACTGCCTGGGTCTTGCTCACGATCTGCAAGCGTGCGATCTCTGCAAGTTCTTCTCGACTTCGGTTCTTGAAGTCTGCGCTGCCAAACTACAACTTGGGCATCCCAAGAAATAGTACCCGCCGGTGAAGTCAGAGGAGGCCCGTTGGGCGGTGTCCGCAGCTGCAGTCTCCGCAAAGCAGCTGGAGCTGTTGATCACCCTTGAGGAGGAGGCAGCCCAGGCCGCTTCATCTTCCTCCTCAGTCGTGGCGTTTATCCCACTTTCCTTGGGCTCCTCCTATACTGCTTCTTTTCAGGAGCTTTGCCAGTCTCTCTCCACTAAAGAAGGGCCATCGGGACATTACAGTCGGTCTTAGAAAAAAGACCCAAAAGGCAAGTCCCACCGTCAACGTTCGTGAGAGCGGGAGAGATCCCCTTCACTGGACCGTCGGCTCTCGAGCACCCGGTTGAGGTTGCGGCAAAGGCTGCTGGCTTCATGGTGTCCCGTCAGGTCCAAGCGGCGAGACATCCGTCGGCCAGTCGAGATTTTCGACCCGTTGGACGGTTTGTCAACTGGGGAAGCAGACAACCCTTCTTCACCAGTTCTTCCGGTGGTAACTGAGGACTTGCCTGTGCCAAAGTCCCTGGTAAAGGACCCTGAACCAGGGGATGAGCAGGTTTCCCCTTCCCCCTCATTGACCCACCCTTGGCAACCCCGAAGGTCTCGGTCCTCTTCCAAGTCGAGCAGATCCTGCCGTCGGCGGTCTTGGTCTTGACATTGTGGAAAGCAGCGCTGCCGCTCGTCTTCCTCGTCCTCTTCGGAGGATAGGCTCCGGCGTAAGTTGCGTCGGTGCTACGAGGACTTGATGTGGCAGCAACTTTTACTGACTGGTAACAAGCCGACTCCGTCTCCCTCTCTGGCAATTAAGTGGCTTTCACTGGAGCGGCCGAAGCAACCCCTCATAGTCATAGAGGAGCTGACCCAGGCGCCCCGGTTGTTCGGCCGAAACCAGCTGCTCCGCTCATTGCGGTGGAACCACCGCTTCCTCAGCTGAAGACTGGGGCCCCGACCGAGGATTCTTGGTCAGGTCAGGGCTTGCCCCATAGGTTGTCGGTCACCCTCACTCCCGATCGACCTCAGCAGATGGAGGGTGGCTCAGGTGCTCGGCGGCTGTTTGCAGACTCCTCGGAGTCTGACGACAACTCCTGCCTGTTCTCCCGGCCTATTGACCTGGAATCCGCTGGGGGTCAGTCAGTGGAAGAGAGCCCATCCTCGTTCCTGAGTATTCTTCAGCTTATCTCAGAGTTTGCTGGGATGCAGCTCGAACCCATCCAAAACAGGCCAGGTATCCCTCACGGAGATACTTGACCAAGGAGATTCTCCCTCACAGGCCTTCCCGGTGGCCAAAGCCATTGTTGGCCGGTCCTGGAGTGTGGCAGCTGCCTGCTTCTTGTCCCGTGCCTTCGGCCAGGATGGCCATGAAATCGCAGTCCCTACCAGTTCACTCTCCGGTTTCTCTGAGCACCCCTCTGCGGAGGGGTTGGTGACTGACAGTGTTTTCCGGCGTTCCGGAAGCTGGGATATGGACAAACCACCCGATAGAGTCCAGAAGCTGGATTACTCGGGCGGGGGTTTGTTGCTGCCTCCCTAGGCCTTGACAGGCTAGCTCAACTCTACTTATGGCACATTTCTCATATGCCCTTATGGGTTCCCTGGATGAGTGATTCCCTCATCTCCTGGTTGACCTTCAGATGATGGTCAAGCAGGTTGGATCGGGAAGGGCAGTGGCTAAACAGCAGCTCCAAATTCCGTTGGACATTGATGACTCTTGTGCCGGTCAGTAGCAGCCGCGGTAGCTATCGTCGCGGAGCAGCTGCGGATCTCCACCTTCCACGGCAGACCCAGCACAAGTTGGCAGATGTTTCCATTCCTGGGCACCAACTTGTTCGGCCAGGGGCGGAAGGCCATCTAAAGAGGATCGAGAAGTCCAACGCCACCTTGAACTCGGTCACGTCTACCCGGAAAGACAAAGGCCGCCAGCAGCAGCATAAGCCCTTTAGCCCTTCCGCTCTTGCGGCACGTCCGGCCCAGCAGCACCAGCAACAGGGCCAGCAGGCTCACACTTGGCGCCCTAAGGCCAAGTCTGCCGCTTCCTCCAATAGGAAGCCTGGAGGAAAAGGTCCAGGAGGCCCCTGGGCCGGCCTTTCCTCCAAGCCTGCCCAGTGACAGGTTGAGGGGTGTTTAGCAGTCCCCTCCCTACCGAGCCGTCGCCCCACAGGGGGCAACAGGTTCCGCAGCCTCTTTGTCGGCTCGTCAGGCTGACATTGCCCTGGTTCTCCAAAAGGAGGTGATCAGGGAGGTGGCGGACCCTCCTCCAGACCCAGGGTTTGTGTCCAGGTACTCCTAGTCCCAAAACAGATGGGGGAGCTGGCGCCCCATTCTCGATCTGCACGACCTGAACAAGTTCCTAAGGCCGCGCACCTTCAGGATGGTCACTCTGGCACAGATCATTCCATCCTGGGAACTAGGCGTGTGGTTCTGATCTCTATATCTCCAGGACGCGTTCTTTCACATTCCAATCCGTCCGTCTCATCGCGGTCCAGGGATCTGGCCCTCCAGGTCTGCTCTCAGATTGGCCTCCTCATCAACGAGGCCAAATCGGAATTCGTGCCATCGCAGGTGATTCAGTTCTTCAGAGCAGAGCTCGACTCCCTTCAAGCCAGAGCTCAGCTCCCGGCGGACAGGGCCGAGGTCCTTTCCTCCTTTGCCCAATCATTTCTGGTTGGGCAATTGTGCCCTGCCCGGGACTTCTTGCGCCTTCTGGGCCTCATGGCGGCCTGCACCAGCGTGGTCCGTTGGGCCCGATGGCATATGCGCCCTGTGCAGTGGGGCTGGCCAGCCAATGGTCACAGCGCCCGGTCCTCTGGACCAGCCAGTGATAGTGACCCAGAAGATGTGGACGGCCTGCAGTGGTGGCTCATCTGCAGGAGGGTATCCCATTTGTCTGCCCCGAGCCAACGGTCACTCTTACAACCGACGCCTCTCTGATGGGTTGGGGTGCCCATCTGGGAGAATTCCAGGCCCCCGGCCTCTGGTCCCCTCAGGAGTCTCGATGCCACATCGACCTGCTGGAGCTTCGAGCGGTTCGGCTAGCCCTTGCCGCCTTCACTCCGTTTGTACGGGGTCAGGTGGTTCAGGTCCAGACAGACAACACCATGACCATGTACTACCTCAACCGTCAGGGCAGGACGCACTCCTTGCCTCTGTGCAAGGAAGCTCTCCGCATTTGGTGTCTCGTGATCAGCCTGGAGGCGGATCTCCTAGCCATCCATGTGGCAGGAGCCTCCAACAGTCTGGCCGATGCCCTCACGGATAGGCGCTGCATCTCACGAGTGGTCTCTCCTGCCGGAGGTAGTACAAGATCTGTTCTCCCATTGGGGCACCCCTCAGGTGGACCTGTTCGCCTCAAGGGAGACTGCGAAGCTGAGGCTGTTTCATGCCTGCCCCCTCAGCAGGGCTCGCTGCAGGGGATGCCTTCTCGAGGCCGTGGACGCCGGGCCTCTTCTACGTCTTCCCTCCATTTCCCTTGATCCACAAGGTGCTTCTCAAGGCGAGGAGGGACAAGGCACAGGTGATTCTGGTAGCCCCAGACTGGCCCCGCCAGTTCTGGTATCCAGATCTCCTCAGCCTCCGCTCCAGGCTCGAGGTGGCTCCCAGCCGCCCGGACCTGATCTCAGTCAACAAGGGAAGGTCCTCCATCCGGACCTTCAATCCCTGCACCTGACGGCCTGGTTCCTGATCGGCTAGGTTCCAAGCCTTGGGTCTTTCCGGCAGGGTCCTCAACGTCATTGAGGCGTCCTGTAAGGAGTCGACCAGGAAATGCTATGCCTTCAAATGGAAGAATTCTCCATTTGGTGTCAGGACAAGGGTTGGACCCCTCTTCCTGTCCTTGGCTAGCATTTTGGACTACCTGTGGTCCCTTTCTCAGTCGACGACCCTTAAGGTGCACCTGGCAGCCATCTCTGCTACGGGGTGCAGGCTGGCATGCAGTCAGTGGCGCGGGAGAAGGTGGTCGGTGCTTTTCAAAGGCCTTGATCACATATCCCTCGGTGAGAACCTCCGCCTCCATGGGATCTACTGCTGGTATTGGCTAAGCTCATGGGCAAGCCATTCGAACCGATGCACAGGTGGGACATCTCTCACCTGTTGTGGAAGACCGTCTTCTTGGTGGCTGTAATGTCAGCCAGAAGGATGGGACAGCTCCAGGTGCTTTCCACTGAGTCTCCTTATCTGGTCTTCCATAGGGACAAAGTTGTCTTTCGCCCCAACCCGAAATTCCTTCCGAAGGTGGTGTCGGAGTTTCACCTTAACCGGATGTTGACTCTACCGATGTTCTACCTTAATCACACCTCGGAGGTTGAATATAGGCTCCATACTTTGGACCCTAGAGAGCGCCTGCTTTTATAAGGAGTGGACAGCTGAAGTTCGGGAGAAGTTAGCCAACTGTTTGTCACTCACGCTGAAGCCGCACCTGGCAGACCTGCAGTCAAGCGGACGATAAGCAGATTGGTCACCTCCTGCATAGATCTCTGGTATGGTTGGCGGGCATGGAGCCTCCCAAAGGATAAAAGCTCATTCTCCCCCGCCATACTGCTGCTTGGTGGCTGCTTCTAGGGACATCCCTATCCAGGAAATCTGCAGGGCTGCTACCTGGAAGTCAGCACACCTTATTTCCATTACCACATTAACCTAGAGTCGGCCGGGATGCTGGTTTGGCACCTCGGTTCTCCATTTCTTATTCCCCACAAGTAGAGTATGGGAGTGTGGCGCCTTGCCTCCCTCCTCCCGGAGAACTGCTAGGAGTCTGTCACAAAGTGTGGATTGAAAAATATATCCACGTCCCTAGAAATACAGGTTGCTCACCTGTAACAGGAGTTCTAGGAGTGGTATATGTCGTTCATCCACACGACCCACCCGACCTCCCCGGCTTCAACGCTCAACCTGGCTTCGAGCTGGCTAGATCTGGTGTCATGGGGCAGAGCCGAGGGTTTTACCACCCGGGTGGGTGGGAGGAGCCAGCTTGAAGACCTTCCAGCAAGATTTAAAGCAGCAAGGAACCTACCACAAAGTGTGGATGAACAACATATACCACTCCTAGAACTCCTGTACAGGTGAGTAACCTGTATTTTGCATCAATGCTCATCTCTCTCACACCTATTTTAATTGTAACAGAAACTTGGCTAAATGACAAAATACCGACCACTCTGTCTCCATCCCAGGTTACTCCATAATCAGGCAGGACAGGGTTGGAAGAGGAGGCGGATTCGCCATGTATGTCCTATCCTGACTTCAATACACAACTATATTACCTTCCTCCTTTGAAGCCCTTGTTATAAACATTGCCCTGCCTTTCTCCATCCCTGTCTTCATATCTGGAATCTGCTGTTGCTCTGGAATCATGCCCTCTGTTACAACTGAACTAATTCCCTCTATAACTTCCCTTGCACATACTGGAGAGTTATACATACTGGGAGATGTAAACTTGAACTGGTTGTCTCCCACTACTTCCAAGAAATGCAACTAAATTATCACCCTCAATCTCTCCCAACTCATCCTCAAACCCACCTGCCTAAATTATAAAACTCTGAATCACTCCCTGATAGACTGGGATCTCACCTCCACCCCAATATCATTAAGTCAGGCATCTTTCCGGATGCCCTCAGCGATCAACACCCAGTCTTCTTAGTTAGGAAGGCCCATAGACCCAGATCACCACATAAAACCATGCAGCTCTGCTCCTTCAGTTCCCTAGACCTTTACCCCCTTCTCCATGATCTTGCCATCTCTGATTGGGCCCCAATAGCCTCCGCCCCTTCTGTTGACCAAGCCATCGCCTACTTCAAAGAAAAATTCCTAGCTACCTGGAACTTCTTTGCCCCATTCAGATGCACTAAAGTACGCGGCAACCATCATCCATGGATCACTCCTGAATTACTGACCTGCCTCCAGGGGAGAGAGAGCGAGAGAGAGCATGGAGGAAACATAAGGCCACTCAGCTTCTAACAGATTATACAAAGTATCGCATGCTTAGAAATGCCTGCACAAAAGCTACCAGACTAGCCAAGTCTGAATATTTTAAATCTGCTTTCCTTAATATCAACACCCACTCCAAATTCTGGAAAGTGGTCCATGCCCTCTTCTCCCCGCCCCCTTCGCACCCCCCTCCCCCATGCTTAAAATAAATAACTCATTAGTGACTGATCCGTGCTTAGTGGCCAAGGAGTTTAACTCTTATTACACTTCATGTGCCTCAGTACTCCTAAAGTCCCTCTCCTCTAACCTCCTCTCTTCTTCCCCCCCCTCCTCTTGTACTCCACTCTCCTGTGCTCACCCTTCCTTCTCAGCCGTCTCTCCTGATGAAACATTTACCGCCCTCTCTCTCTCTCCTTCCAAAGGCTCCTCACCAGATGGCCTTGACCCTAAACTCCTTTATCTTTCAGCACCAGCTATTGCCTATCCCCTCTCCTTAATCCTAAACCTCTCCTTTTCGTCCTGGAAACATGCAGTGGTCCTCCCTCTCCCAAAGAGTGGTGACCCTACCTCCCCTGGCAACTATCGCCCAATCTCTCTCTCCTCCCCACCCTTGCCAAGCTACAAGAACACCTGGATCTTACTTCAAGAGTGCTCTTGCAGCAGGTACTCATATATATGATTAAGTCGCCAGGCACTAGGACCACATGGAAAACTTCTAGCTAGCAGTGTCTGGCGGGGGACAGCCCCCTGATGTCAGCGTAATGCTGTATAAGGAGTGGTCCCCACGCCCGCCTTCCAGTTCTTTCCCGCTGTCGACCTGCGCACTTTGGACCTTACGAAAGAACGCTGCTACGGTTGATGCCATCTTTGGATGAGTATATTTTCTAAAAAGTTTCAATTTAAACTATCAGTCGTATTCTTGCTATCATTCGTGTTAAAAATCATTGTGCATGTCTCCAACACCTTCAGAATCTCATAAGAACAAGTGTGACTCTTATGGAACTCAGCTTCCTCACAAGGACACACATTCCCTTTGCCTGGGCCCAGGTCATAAGGTTGAAGGGTGTGAGCACTGCCAGACGTTACACGCAGCCACGTGGCGCCAGCAGTCCCTGGGCGCATCTTTGACAGAAAAGATGACCAAAATGGAGAAGGAGCTGAAGAAACTCAGGTAGTCATCATCTTCTCTGGAGGGCCACCATAAAAAGAAAAAGGACAAGGAGAGCCATCGGGACCGGGAAAGGTCCCCAGCAATCCAGTCGCCTCCAGCTGGAGTTGCGGCCCTCAAAGTAATTTCCCCTCCGGGGGATCAGCCTTCAACATCTGTTTTGGTGGCTACCAAATGCCCCCTTCCGGCCGGCCCAGGTTCGGGCACGATGGGAGCCTCCATGGATCAGGAAGCTCCCACCTCCTCTAAGGCCTCAAAGATTCAGAGGTCTAGCGGCACGAGTGGGACCGGTAAGTCTAGTTCCGGCTCCTCCGGTTCTCACACAGTTACGGCTGCTAAGTTGTCCGCTGGCTCCTCCGATGGACGCTCAGCCCCATATCCTCCATCAGGCCCCGACAACAGGCCTTACAAAGAGGTGATGGACCAACATACGCCAGATACTCAGCTGAGGGAGATTTCTCTAACTTCACCATTACCGACGTTGTAGACGGTACCTCCAGCTCCCCCTTGGGGGACACGGAGGAAGGAGACTGCCCACCATCTGGGGTTTCGCTACCCCCTGCACCGGAGCCTCAGACACCTGAGCCACCGTCAGACCAGACGCAAGTTCCTCCGAGGCCCCCAGGCATCTCGGTCCCTCAAGGTCCGCCATCTGGTCCGGCGTCCGGACCATCGGGACCCACATTTTTGGATCCCCTTTCGGGGCCCGGGGTTCCCCTGACTAGACATTATCCGGACTATCCTATCCCACCATCAGGACAGATTTCGGGCCCTTCCATCAGGATTGTCAGGTCAGCCTCTCAGGCAGCCGACACCAGGCTATCCATCACCACACTACCCTACGCCATGGTACCAGATGCCACACTATCTGACGTCAGGTTTTCAAGCGCCGAATTACCCTCCATCAGGCTTTAACCACCCTTACTATGGGTACCCAAGCTATGGATTTAATAATCCACCACCACCACAGCCACAAGTGTACTTGCAGGCGGGCTTCAAATCGCGGTGGGTGGAAGCAAAGTCGCAGCTCACGTCGGAGCTTGAGAAGCACCAACGGCTCCTATGCCGGCACCAACGCCCCTTTCTCCGGATCCTCCTCTGCTGTTCGGCCCTAAGGCCCCCGACGTCGGCCAGACGACCGGAGCCTTTGCCTAACCCATGGCCCTGGGAGATTTCCCGGCAGACTGATTTTTCGAGGCCAGTTGACTTACCGCTTCCCCATCAGTTCACCTAGTGGTAACGAATCATCTGATTCGGGCAGTGATTCAGCCCACTCAGACTCTGACACCCCTGCACTGAAGGACCCAAAACCAAAAGTCTCCCAAGTTCCCCCCTCTCCCCAGAGGATCCTTTCTTCTTGAAGCTCCTCAAGAAGATCTAAGCGGCATATGATTGGCACATGGTCGCCCAGGATCCTCAGAGACAGAGACTGGCGGCTCACTTGGATCTAGCAGACTCCTCTGCAACCCTTATTCCACCATGGATAGAACCACATGAGGATTTGATTACAACTATCTGGAAACAGCCTTCCTCACTGGTCCCAGTGGCCAGGAAAGCAGACAGGCTTTACCAAACCCCAGGCGACAAGGACTTTCTCAGCCTCCATCTGAAGGCTAACTCTGTGATCATTAGTGCAGCCCACGATGGGTCCGCAAAACCTAAACAGACGTCAAAGACATAATGTAGACCTCAGGACAAGGGAAGGCCTTGCGCTCTGTACAGTTTATGTACAAGCCGCTACAGAAACCAAAGCTGCCAATTCAGAGACCTCAACGTCGCCAACAGACGGACTCAGAACCGACGTCAAAACAAACGTCAGGCGTCTTCCGCTGGTAGAGCTTCCCCGGCCAAGTCCTACAAGGCCTCAGGCGCCACAGTTTCCTCCTTGCCCATTGCCTCCTGACTCCTTAATCCTCCCACCTCCACTGGTAGGGGGAAGGTTCTCCTATCACCTGTCAGAATGGAAGAAGATTACATCAGACTCATGGGCGCTACAGATCATGGCACAAGACCACACAATAGAATTCAGAGAGAGACCTCCAACAAAACCTCCAGGTCACTCATTCTACCCACCCCACCACTTACCCTTAGTAAAAGGAAATAAACTCCTTACTGGCGAAAGCAGCAATAGAGCCAGTTCCAATAAAACATCAATTGAAAGGATACTACTAGCATTTCTTCCTGGTACCCAAGAAGACAGGCAACGTAAGACCCATCCTCGATCTGAGCTCACTAAACCTCTTTGTGGAATATAAAAGGTTCAGAATGTTATCTCTTCCCAGTCTACTTCCTCTTTTACAGAAGGGCCAGTGGCACTGCATTCTAGATATGCAGGATGCTTACCTGCATATCCCAATTTGTCCGCTGCACCCAAATTCCTCGATTTTGCTTTCGGGGAGCACTTCCAATTCAAAACCCTACTTAGCCTCTTCTTGACACCCAGGGTATTCACAGTGCCCTAGCTGGTGGGCAGCCTTCTGTGCCCACAGAGAGTCCAGGTTTCCCATACCTGGACGATTGGCTGATTTCAGCACTGTCGAGGGTTGCCCTAGACAGTTCTTTGGCCCTTATCCTGGACATTTTTCAACAGGTGGGCATCACAGTCAGTTATGCCAAATTCCACCTCATTCCTACCCAACAACTCCAATTTATTGGAGCAGTTTTGGACACTGTCCAGGTCAAGGCATTCCTACCACAGGACAGGATGGCAACATTACAGCAACAGGCGCGCCTGGTAGCTTCACAGAGAAGGGCACCAGTCAGGTCGATCCTTCGACTGTTGGGGCTTATGGCTGTGGCAGTCTCTTCGGTCCCCTTAGCCAGACTGCACATGAGTTTCTCAATGGACCCTCCAAGTGCAGTGGGATCAGAGATCTGACGACTTGGACCACAAGATCCTAGTCTCAGATCCAATGGCCCAAGACCGTTTGTGGTGGCAAAACCTGGACAACCTTTCCAGGGGTGTCCGGTTCCACTTAGACAACCCTTCCCAAACCCTGACGACGGATGCGTCAGGCCTGGGCTGGGGAGCGCACCTGGGGTCCCACAAAACACAGGGTCTTTGGTCCCACAGCGAGCTGTCCCTTCATATCAGTGTACTTGAGATAAGAGCAGTGTTGAACGCCCTGGAGGCATTTCAACATCTCGTTCTATTGGGCCATCTTATGATACAGACAACATGTGCGTAGTCTGGTACACGAACAAACAGGGCAGAACCCACTCTTATCCCCTTTGTAGGGAAGCGATGAGAGTGTGGTACTGGGCAGCCAACCACAACATCCATTTGACAGCAGTTCATGTACCAGGCATCCAAAACGTCCTGGCAGTTGCACGCAAGCCAGGGCACATGAGTGGGAGCTCAGACAGTCGGTAGTAAATGACATCTTTGAAAGGTGGGGAAGGCCATAAATAGATCTGTTCGCCTCCTCACTCAGTGCAAAACTACCAACCTTCTGCTTTCTCGCTCCAGGGTGTGATGTCTTCTGGCGAGATGCACTGTGTCTATGCTGGAGGGGCAGGTTCGTGTACACCTTCCTCCACTTCCATTGATTCAGAGAGTACTAATGAAACTCCAGTCAGAAGGAGCATGAATGATTCTCATTGCTCCCTTCTGACCGAGGCAGATATGGTGTTTTCTACTGCAACAACTGTTAGTGGAACCACCATTTCCACTACTAGTCTTACAAGACCTCCTGACACAGGAACAGGGAACCCTGGTACATCCAGGTCTCAAGTCCCTTCATCTGCATGCATGGCTCCTACTGACATAGCTGCTACACATTTCAGGATCTCCCCGAGGGTAACACAAATTCTAGTGGAGGCCAGAAGGCCTTCCACCAGAGCCACCTATGCCATGAAATGGAAGATGTTTTCCATATGGGCAAACTCTAAAGAGATGGAACCTTTCTCCTGTTCAGTCACACAGGTCTTAATTACATGTTCAGCTTAGACAGAAGAACACATTGCAAAATCAGTGGGTAGAGGGGACAAAACCTTTTACGGAGTGCGTAAGTGAAAAAAAGAAAAGACAAAGGGAGGGATAGTGAGACTGAAGGGGGAGAATGGGGGCGTGGAGGATGACAACAGTAAAGCTGACATATTGAACAGGTATTTCTGCTCAGTCTTTACTGAGGAAGAGGAGGGTAATGGGTCTGAAGGGAGTACAAGGGGTGAGAATGGTGCAGAAATGGACACAAGTCCCTTTACACGAGAAAGGGTCCTGAAGGAACTGGAAGTAATAAGAGTTGATAAAGCAATAGGGCCAGATGGGGTGCACCCCAGGGTCCTTAAAGAACTAAGAGAGGTGGTGGCTGAACCTCTGGCTATCCTGTTTAGCGATCACTGGAAACAGGGAGGTACCCAAAGACTGGAGGACAGCAGATGTAGTCCCCTTATACAAAAGTGGGAACAAAGGAAGCAGGGAACTACAGACCAGTCAGCCTCACCTCGGTAGTGGGAAGATCATGGAAGCACTACTGAGGAGAGATTGGTGGAACATCTGGTTGTCAATGGACTACAGGACCCAAGGCAGCATGGTTTCACCAGGGGAGGTCATGTCAGACCAATCTCGTTGAATTTTTGACTGGGTGACTAGGGAGGTGGATCAGGGAGGGCAGTGGACATGGCCTATCTGGACTTCAGCAAGGCCTTTGACACTGTGCCACATAGAGACTATTACACAAACTGGGGAATATGGGTGTGGGCAGGACAGTAGTGCAGTGGGTAGGTAACTGGCTGGGTGGCAGGACACAGAGGGTGGTGGTAAATGGCTGTCACTCCACAGAGGAAGAGTGACCAGTGGGGCCACAGGGATCAGTGCTGGGACGGTCCTATTCAACATCTTCATCAATGACATTGCTTGGGACCTAGAAGGCAGAATTTCACTGTTAGCTGATGACACAAAGCTCTGTAACAGAGTAGACACACCAGAGGGTGTAGACAGAATGAGAAGCGACCTGCAGAAACTTGAAGAATGGCCTGGGGTCTGGCAGTTGAAATTCAATGCAAAGAAGTGCAAGATAATGCATATGGGGCACAAAAACCCTGGCACAATATATCAGTTGGGGGGGTGAGGATATAGCATGCACCAAGCAGGAAAGGGATCTTGGGGTTGTCATCTCTGATGATGACCTCAAGGTAGGGAAGCAGTGTGACAAGGCAGCAGGTAAAAGCAAATAGGATGCTGGGATGTATAGGCAGGGGCATCACCAGCAGGAAAGGGAGGTCATAATTCCGCTATACAAGACACTAGTGGGCCCCACCTGGAGTACAGTGTACAGTTCTGGAGACCATACCTCGTAGGACATAGACAGGGTAGAGAAGGTTCAGAGGAGGGCAACAAAGATGGTGCAGTTTGCATCACAAGTCCTATGAAGACAGGTTGAAGGAACTGAACATGTACTCCCTGGAGGAGAGGAGGGAGAGAGGATATGATAGAGACATACAAGTATCTTACAGGGAGGAACAGGGTGCAGGAAAACACTATTTTTAGGCGAAAAGATGTTCCAGGACTAGAGGGCATGGGATGAAGTTGGAGGAGGGACGATTCAGAGGAAACATGAGAAAGAATTTCTTCACAGAGCGGGTGGTGGACAAGTGGAACACCCTGCCAGAGGAAGTGGTGGGGGCTGAAACAATCACAGGATTTAAGAATGCATGGGATAGACATAAAGGAATTCTGGAGGTCATGGGGTAAGGGGCAACAGACTTCTAGGAAAACAAACTGAACTTACAAGCTCAAATGGGCAGACTGGGTGGGCCATAGGCCCTTATCTGCCGACACTGTCTATGTATCTACGTATGTTACGTCTTTATAATCTGCGTCTCAGTTGCTCGACTTTGAAAGTCCACTTATCTGCCATTTCTGCCTACCACATTCCTGTGGGAAGCAAGACTTTGGCTCAGCTGGAGGTATCCAAAACCCCTCTTGAAAGGGATTCTCCATTTAAAATGACCAGTACAGAGCCCTGCTTCTCCCTGGGACCTACATTTCATATTAGAGAAACTCACTCTGCCTCCCTTTGAGATGGTAGTGACTTCTGACATACGCTACCTTTCTTGGAAAGCACCCTTCTTAGTGGCCATCACTTCATCTTGAAGAATTTCCATGTGTCAGGCCTAATGTGTAGGTACCTTACTTGATTTTCACGAGACCAGGTGGCTCTAGGACCAACCCAAAGTTCTTACCTAAGGTGGCATCAGAATCCACCTTAAATCAGTCACTCGACTTGCCTGTGTACTACCTGGAGTACTCCCAACAGGGGCGAAGCACTTGTGCACACTCTGGATGTACACACAATTCTTAAGTACTACACGGACAGGACTGAGGCTGTCCGTAAAACTGACCAGTTGTTTGCTTCCTTTGCACCCAAAAGAGAGGGTGACGCTGTTTCTAAACAGTGTTTGTCCTGATGGCTGGCGAACTGCATTACCTTCTGTTACCAGAAGTACAACAAAACCCTTCCGGGTCAAGTTAAAGGACATTCAACCAGAGGCGTGACTGCTTCTACTGCTTGTTTCAGGAATGTTTCATACGCAGAGATTTGCGCGGCTGCAACGTGGAGTTCTGTCCATACCTTTACCAAGCATTATAGTTTGGACATTGCGTCAAGGCGCAGAGTGGGCTTTGGCCTTGCTGTCCTACAGGGACTCCTTTCATGAGTACCCTGGAATTGCTGAAAAACTCATTCCTGCCTCCCATGTCTCAGATTTGTCTCAGGTCACTGCTTGGGACTCAGTCCTATATGTGAGAACCTATTGCATGAGCCCTCTCGAAATAAGATTAGTACAGTTACGTAAGAACTTACCGTAACAGTAGATCTTCAAGAGAGGCTCTTGCAGTAGGTACTGCTTTCCTTCCCAACCTCCCCCTGGGTTTCCTTCTGTGGTTTCTCATATTGTGCCTTTTTGGCTCCAGAAGCCCTCCCTTTTCTCCTGTGCACCTTTTAGATCTCCGTTGGGAGAACTGGAAGGCAGAGCATGAGGACGCTTATTATATAGTGTCACGCTGGCGTCAGTCATGTGACATCAGGGGGCGGTCCCCCGCTGGACATTGCTAGCTAGAAGTTTTCTTTGTGGTCCTAGCACCTGGCGGCTTAGTCCTGTATGTGAGTACCTACTGCAAGAGCCTCTCTCAAAAATCTATTATTACGGTAAGTTCTTACGTAACTGTACTTTCTCTTCCAACTTACCTCTTTTCTCTCTGACTCCTCCTTTTTCACCCTGTTCCAATCTGGGTTTCGGAAGAACCACTCCACCACTACCTCCCTTCTCAGGCTCACTGACTCCATCCTCACCGGGATGGATAATGTCCTCATCACCTCTGCCAACTTTGTCGACCTCGCCAAGGCTTTCGACACAGTCTCCCATGCCTTGCTTCTTGACTCCCTTACGGCAGCTGGACTGTCTACACCCGCCTCTAACTGGTTTAGAGCCTGTTTCATGGGCAGAACACAATCAGTCAAGGTCCAAGATGTGATCTCTCCTCCCCTCCCCATCAACACAGGAGTTCCACAGAGCTCTCTGCTTGGTCCCATTCTCTTCTCCATCTTCCTCAATGACTTGCCCTCAGTCTGCTCCCTCTCCTCCTCTGTCCACATGTACGCTGATGACAGTCTTGTTTACCTCAGGCAAATGCCCTGCTGATGTAGCAGCCACCCTACAAGCATGACTTCCACCAGGTTCAGCTCTGGTTTGCCTCACATCAGTTATTCCTAAATGCCAAAGTCTGTCTCCATGACCTTTGGCACTAGGCAGAGACTCTCTAGGCTTATATCCCTTACCTGCGTTCCATACCCTGGATGGGACAATCTTTGAGGACACCTCCTCATTCAGATACCTTGGGGTTTGGCTGGACCAGCACCTCAACTTCTCAGGCCACATTGATGCCATCCTGAAAAAACTGCGCCCCAAGCTTGGTACCTTATACAGGAACCATAGTTGCATCCCTCCTACGGTGCAGCGTAAACTTGTCCAGAAGATAACTCCCTATCTTTGACTACTGTGACGTAGTCTGTGGTGCCGCTCCCAAATCCTCCTTGACCAGATTGGACACCCTCTTTAACACCTTCTGTCACTTCACTCTTGATGCTCCATCCTGAACTCATCATTGCGACCTCTACCATGCCCTGTCCTTTCCCCGATTGCAAACAGGTGCCTCATTTATTGTGACAAAACTCAGCTTCTAAATTTTGGCTTGGTGAACCTCCACTTTTACACTTTTCCCCCCAATCCAGAGCACTCACACTTTGCTGGTCCCCTGCCAGTCACTCATTGGACAGTCTGATTTCGCCCATCACTTCCAAAGCTCTGGAACTCTCCCCCAAAATACGGCATTCCTCTTCCCATACTCCTTGCCTCTACCTTAAACAACCATCTCTCCTCTAGTTGCTCCTGTTTTAATCCTCTAACTACTTCCTATGAGCCTGCTCCCCAGCACGTCACCTATGCCCCACCCACTAAGCCCCCTTGACTATACCCCTGTCCTACACCTGCCCCCCATCTTCTCTAACCAACGTCCTTGCCTGGTTCTGCCCCTTGCAGGGTTCTCAGCATCCTGGATGGGTTAGTTCTAAGCACGCCTCTTCCTTCCCTTTGCCCCCTCCTCTACCCATCTACCCAGCCTACTTTCCTCTGTCTTACACCTGCCACTCACCTGTTATGTTCTCATCCCAATATCATCGCCTTGTTCTGCCCCTGGCAGGGTTCTCAGCATCCTGGAGTGGTTTAGTTCTAGGCATTAAATTCGCCCTTCCTTACCCAACCTCCCCCTCCCCCCTTTACTGTTCCTTCCATTGTACCCCACTGCACTTAAATAGGCCATCCCAGTATCTACATGCACTGTATTAAATTACTCTCCCTTTTGTCCCTATACTTTTTTGTACTGTCAGAGCTGACACTTCAGCTCGCCCTAGTCCTGTGTCAAATATCTCACTCAACCGGGCTTTGCACCTGTTTTTACTGGTAATGTCCTGGCTCCTCCTGCCTCACTTGCTTCTCCTTCCCCCAGCTGGCTTCCCCTGCCCCACTTGCTTTCCTTCCCCTAGCACTTTAATTGTTTAATTGTACTGTTTACCTGTTTCTAAAATGTAATGCCATTCCAACAGTGGGTTGTCGATATTGTTGGTCAAATTTCTGTATCTAATATCCTCATGTATGTAAACTGAAATTGTACGTATAATCTCTGTTTTATATCCACTTGCACCCCCAGGTTACACCATGAGATGAGCAACTTGTTGTTCAGTGTGCCTTCCTGGCGAAACATTTCAATAAATAAATAAAATCTTGCAGTAGGCACTCACTGGTAGGACTAAGCCACCAGGCGCTAGGACCACATGGAAACCTAGCTAGAGGGGTCCACCCACCTCCGACGTCAGCCAATCCTATAAAGGCAGGTGGCCCCCAAAGTCTCCTCAGTTCTTTCCCGCTGTCGACCAGCAGCTGCCGTCAACCATGTTTTCCTGTGTTTAACACGAAATTTCAGTGTTCTAACCTGGCGTTTATGTCTTCAAAACCTTCTTCTCTGACCACTCCACAGTATGCCTGTGGCAAACAGATCCCGGACAAGGAAGGTCATTCTGCCTGCATCTTGTGCCTAGGCCCAGATCACGACATCCAAGCCTGCGAGGCCTGCCAGAAATTCAACCTGGCCACCAGGAGACCTTGCCAGAAGATCCTGGAGAACCACCTCCTTAAGAAGATCGCCTCAATGGAACAGGAGCTGCAGGCCAGGGCTCCTCTGTTCCCTGGCCCAGTCCTCGGGGTATTTTCTTCTTGAAGTCCGGGACAAAACTACCAGGAAACATAAGCACAGGGACAAGGATTGGAACTGACCCCAATCTGCCTTCTATTTGCAGTCCCTGCACAAGAAGTCATCAACCCGTGAAATGGTCTTCCTCCCTCGGAGGTGGGGGGCGTCACATCCTCGGCCCCGCGTGCCCCAACTTCGACAGGGCTACCCGTGGCTTGACTGCCCGCCCGGGTCACACTCGCAGGCAGCGGCTCTTCAGGTCAGGGTACTCCATATCCTGCTCCCCAGCCTCTGCTATTTAAGCCCTTATTCTCAGCGGGCATGCAATCAAGTGTCTAGGACGGAGTTTCTTCGGCCAGCGCAGGTGCGGTCGATGCCAGTCTCCTAGTTGCCACCCCCCTGACAACCTCACTACCAATGCCAGTCTCATCCTTTGGGACCGTCACCAGTTCTGCTCCTCTTTCCCGGGGGAAGACGCTGCAGAATGCCGGCACCTTCTCATGCCCGGTCTCTCCTCAGCCTTCACCCAGGGAGTTGCCCTCTACTCCGGTGCCCGTGGATCCCACTCCAGCTCTACCTTGGCCGACACCCGCTGGGCCTGCATCTGTTCCCCTCTGCTGCAGCCTCAGGACTCATGCTGTCCCTGCCTGTGCCTCCTGTTGGCCCTGTGCCTGGCCTTCCACAGCCAAAGCCCACAGGGCCCGTGCCAGAGCTCCCCTCAGCCAACTCCCATTGCCCATCTTTCCACAACCTCTATCTGTAGGACCTCAGCCTGGGTACCCTTCAGCCGCTTCCTGCAGGTCCAGCACCTGCCTACTCATACCCCTGCTCTGGGTTACCCATACCTGGCACCCTTGGGACCTGCAGTGGTCTACAGTTACCCGAAGCCTGTGGGACCAGCGCCAGTCCCCTTCGATTACCATGGTCTGCTTTTGACCTTATGGTCCTTCATGCAGATGCAGGTCCCCGCCCTGAGAGGACCAGCCCCAGCCACCCCTCAAAGACCTCTTTTGGGCACCATTTCCCCAGCCCCTATTCGGCCAGACCGTAGTGCTCATCGCACCCTCCAGGCCTGATGCAGGGTCACCCGACTGCTCGGACGATCATGAGCCCAAGGATAGCGGGGATAATGACACAGATGAGTGTCAGCAGTGAATCTTGCTCCATAGGCCCAGAATCCTCAGACGGGAAAGAGGCACTGAGTACTGTTCCCCGAGTCCCCCAAGATGATCCCACTTTCCTCCGCCATCATAAGGCACAGTGCGGGCCACTGTGGGGTAGGGGACAGAGGAGCAGGATCCTGAGAGGTTGTCTGCTGGCGATTTACGTGCATCAGCCTGACACTCATTTGGTGTACCCCCAATCATCGACTCCTATGAGGATGTTACCTGGGCTGCTTGTAACTGCCACTGTATGGTCCCAGCAGTGTCCAAAAAAGGCTGACAGACTTCACCACACACCGGCGGGCAAGCCATATTTTGGAGAACAGCCCAGGTCCAATTCGGTAGTTGTCAATACGGTGCGTGACAGGACCAAGAGGCCAAAACACCTCAGCTCCCTCCCCTCTGACAGGGAGTCTCAACAGCTGGACCAGATGGACATGTGTGCCTTTGCCTCTGCCACTCTGGCCGTTTGGGCCATCAGTTATTTGGCCCATATGGTACAGTATCAGAACCTCCTATGGGACCAAGCTAGGGAGGCAGTCCTAGCCATGCCAGATGACCCTTCTAAGCAACAGACCCTCCAGGCCCTCAAAACGGGCTTGGACGTCTGTACCCCACATCCTCAGGGCTGCCTTTGATGCAGTAGATGCCTGTGGCCAGGCAGCAGCCATAAGCATGTGTATGAGACGCCACTCCTGGTTACAAGTCTCAGGCTTTGCGCAGACCTTGGGACAGGCTCCCAAGTCCATCCACTCTATGTACCATACCCAACTGAAGTCAGGACAACAGGCTCCCTTTTGTCATTCCTTCCACAGATAGGCCTGCACCCCTCCTAAAGCCCAGGGCAAATGCAAAGCGGGGGGCAGCTCTCCCCACTCCCTCCTCTGCCGCCACCTGTAGCGCCTGAGGTGCAGAAACTGCTGCTCCTACCTCCTGACCCCCTTCCTTCCAGCTGCTCATCTGGAAGCAATTGAAGGGGGTCACTTCTCCCTGCCCCTGGACAGATGGAGGAAGATAACCACAGACAGCTGGGTGTTGTGCCTCATCGAGCATGGCCACACTCTAATTCACAGAATGGCTTCCAGAAAACCCTCCGGGCAACTCCTCGTACCCTCCTGGCCACGTCCCACTCATCCGGGAGGAAATTCAGGCCTTACTTCAAAAAAAGGTCATAGAGCCAGTCCCGCGGTTTCAGGAGGGAAGGAGCATCTACTCCCACTTCTTCCTGGTCCCCAAGCGGATGGAAGACCTTCTGTCCATCCTGGACTTAAGCGAGATGAACCTGTTTATAGAGCACAAATGGTTCAGGATGGTCACCCTTCAGGGTTTATTGCCCCTGCTACATCAAGAGGACTGGCTTTGCTGTCTGGATATGCAGGATGCCTACCTGCATATCAGGGTCCTCACCTCTCACCAGCACATCCTCCGTTTCGCACTTCCAGGGAGCGCACTACCAGTTCAGAGCTCTGCCTTTTGGTTTGTCCTCCGCTTCCAGGGTCTTTATCAAATGCTTGGCGGTGGTGGCAGATGCCTTGAGACAGTAGGGGTTTTTATGTTTTTCCCCTACCTGGACAATTGGCTGCTAGCAGCCCTGTCCATGGACTGTCTCCTTCAAACTCTTTCTCACACCTGCAGCCTGTTCCAAGCTTTGGTCATTACTAGCAATCTGCCAAAGTCTTTTCTGACCCCTTGCTGGTGTCTCCTGTACATACGGGCAGTGCTGGACACGACCCAGGGGAAGGCCTTCTTACCCCCAGACAGAGCAGAGCATCTGATGGACCAGGCACGTCTTCTTTACTCCAGCTATTGTGTTCCAACGAGGGTTTTTCTCAGGCTTCTAGGCCTCATGGCCACAGCCACGGTTCCCCTGGCCAGGCTGCGTATGAGAATCCCTCAGTGGACACTGCGGGTCCAATGGGACCAATGCATAGATGCCCTGGATCAACAAGTGTTGGTATCAGATCCAGTCAAGAAAGGCTGCTGCTACACAGCCACACACTCTATCTGGTGTTCCAGCTGGGTCTTGAGATTGATAACCTCAAAATTGATCAGGCCGTTTGGTCTGATCACTGCACTGTGGAAGTCAGCTTTGGGGCCCCTGAAAGTCCCTCCCCTGTGGAGATGGTCAGCTATCGCCCCTTAAGGGTTGTTGACCCAGAGGGACTATTAGTGTTGGCTCACCTATCTAGGATTAATGCAGCATTTGCGATTTGGCACTGGAGAGGCAGTGGCCACCTATAATAGGGTGGTAGCTGAAGCTCTAGATGCCATCGCACCAGTCTGTATACGACCCAGATCCTCTCACTTGAGATACCCTTGGTTTGATGAGGATCTCAAGGCGATGAAGATCAGGGGTCGGAAGTTGGAGCGTTGCTGGTGGAATACCCGGCTGGGACCGACAGACTGGCCCTGCGTTCTCACTATGCTGAGTACCAGGGGGCAGTTTCCCGTAAGAAGGCAGAATTTCTGTCCAGGAAAATAGCTACGGTGAGGAACAGACCATCTCAGCTGTTTCGAACCATTGACAGGTTTTTACACCCTGCCTGTCTCTGGCTGAAAAAAGCGTTTTCAGCCACTTTATGTGAAGAATTTGCTCTGTTTTTCTCTGTCAGTGTGTCAGCCATCTGGTCGGGGATTCCGCCAGGGAGGCTTTTGCCTCACAGTGGTCAAGTTGGGAGTTTCAGAGGCACTCAGTCTGCCTGGGAGAAGTTTAGGCCAGTGGAGGTGTCTGAAGTGACTAAGGTGATCTTGGAGCTGAAGCACACCTTTTGTGAACTGGACCTGGCACCGACACTTTCCTTAGTGGGATGTGTTGATGCCGTTGGCCCAGTGTTCACCAGAATTGCCAGGTGCTCAATGGCAGAGTGAGTCTTCCCAGTTGCTTTGAAAGAAGTACTGGTGAAGCCCCTCCTAAAGAAATCTTCCCTTGACCCAGACTTTTTGGCAAATTACCGTCCGATCTCCAACCTGCTATTTTTGAGCAAGGTTGTTTAGAAACTGGTGGCACATCAGCGTGAGCGTCGCCTGGTGTCCTCGAATATCTATGAGCCTTTCTAGTCGGGTTTTCAGGCCAGACATAGCATGGAAAGTGCTCTAGTGAGAGTGCATAATGTGTTCTGGGCTAGAGATAGAGGAGACCAGTCAATTCTTGTGCTCCTCGATCTCTCTTAAGCTTTTTTTTTTTTTTATTGCGTTTTTTTTTTTTTAAGGTTTTTGTTACACTTGGTCAAGAGTACATTTCAGACATTTTCTTATATTGCCATAAATCTCCAGTCAGTTTATATGATTGACAGTTTATATAATTTTACCCAAAGGGTTGAATGTTTAATGTGATAAGTATACAACGTTCTAGTCAAAGATCATTCAAAAGGTAAAGCTCCAGCTCCATTTCATCTAAATTTTACCTTATTTACCCCTTATGTTTTATTTATTCCTTATTATCTTTATATTTAGGTGAGGTATTTCCTCTCTCTTGATTAGACCCCCCTGCTTAAATTAAATTCTCTTTTCTCTCAACTTTTCTATCATTATTCAAGCCTTCCCTCCTGATCCCTTCCATAATAATTCTGCCAATGCTAGGGTCAAAAATTTGATTCTGCCACCCCCTGGTAGAGCACCCATCTCTGCCATCTCATCATGTATGTTGGAGCTTTACCCTGGATTTCTGCATTAAGGGCTTCTGTAACATACATTTCGGACATGATAGATCTCCATTCTAATACTGTTGGAATGGTGCTAGTCATCCACCTGCGAGTTATTGACTTTTGGACCGCCAACAAACTGTGAGGTGAAAGTTTGTTCCCATGGAGGGGAATGGTCTGGAAAGATCCCCAGCAGTACCTGCTCAGCTGTTAATTCTACCTTTTGTTCTAATAAGCAAGTTAATTCTGTTTGTAGGGATATCCATAAGGGCATCAAACGAGGACACTGCCAGAAAATGTGTCCCAGTGTCGCCCTCGGGCACCCACATTTTCACCAACAAACTCCATATTCTTCCGGGAGGAATTTAAGCAGGTTTGCTGGAGTTCTAAAAAAGCTTTCTTCAGCTTTTGACACTGTGGATCATGTCATGCTTCTTGATCGGCACTGTGAGTTTTGTGGACTTGCTGGTACGGTCATCAAATGATTTGAGTCCTCTCTCTCTGACAGAATGCAGCGGGTGGTGATGGGGACTTTCTCCTCCTCCCTAATGCCTCAGTTGTGCGGAGTACCTCAGGGCTCGATCTTGTCGCCGATGTTGTTTGCAGTGTACATGCTGCCCCTCGTCGAGATCATTCAACAACACAGTGTGGAGTTTCACTGCTATGCAGATGATACCCAGCTGTATTTGTCTCTTGCACCCGGAACATCGGGAGCAGTTGATGTCCTTAACAGCTGTCTGGCTAAAATCAACGACTGGATGGCTTCCAGCTGGCTGAGACTCAACCCAGCTAAGACTAAGGTGCTGGTGATCGAGTCTGGTCGCGGGCATGATTGGTTGCCACCGGGGGCTAACTCTGGACTTGTTATGGGGTTTGCGCCGTTGGTGGCCTCTCCGAGGGTGCGAAATCTGGGCGTGATCCTTGATTGCAGATTGACCTTTGAAGATCAGGTGTCAAGCTGTAGTCAGCATTGTTTTTTTTACGACTTGCAGAGAACATTGCCCGGATTAAGCCCCTCATTCCACTTGAGGACCTGTCTACTCTAGTGCATGCCTTTGTGACTTCTAGGCTCGACTACTGCAGTGCTCTGTACTTCAGGGTCATGGGAGGGACCCTCCGCAGGCTGCAGGTAGTGCAGAATGCTGCGGCCCAGTTGCTGACGGTTCTCTCGCAGTCAAGTCATGTGACTCCGGTCCTGCATGCTCTGCACTGGCTGCCAGTCTGGTCCTTTTCAAGGTGGGTCTTCTCACATTTAAGACCCTATACGGGCTGGGTCCTAGTTACCTGTCTGAGCTCCTGACACCAGTGTCATCTGCTCGCTCCCTCCACTCCTCCTCAAGGAGCCTCCTGGACATTCCCTGGGTTTGGCTTAAGACCTCAGGAGATCGTGCTTTTAGTGTCTCTGTGGAACTTGCTTCCACCTGCAGTCCAGGAGGCTTCCTTGATTGAAGTGTTTAAGGGGAGGCTAAAGGCCCACTTCTTCAGCCTGGCCTTTGACTGTTGACGCCATCTTTGGCTTTGGCCAGTCCATTGAAGATTGACTTTTTGAAATTTTTATCACACTGAATTTTAATATTGTTATGGTTTTTATGCGGTTTTATTATGTTTTAATTTATCACTGTATGTCCTTATTTATGTTCAGTGCCTAGAGCCTGCAGGATTGGGAGCCTTATAGATAAAATTGCTTTGCCACTGTTGTGGTGGCTGGAGTATAGCAACCTGCTTCGGGGGTTCCCCTTTGTATACCTCCCCCTCAGCAGGTCCTTACGACGGACACCTCTGGCCTAAGTTGGGGGACTAGCCTAGGAGCCTATCAAACCCATGGGACATGGTCCGAGGTGGAGAGGGACCTCCACATCAATGTCCTGGAGAAGATACAAGCAGTCCTGTATGCCCTGCAGGCCTTCCAAATTTGGCTGTTCCTGGGCCTGCTCTTGATTCAGGCGGACATGTGCATAGTTTATTACATAACAAGTGGGGGGGACTCATTCCTATCCCCTGTGCAGGGAAGCGATGAGTGTTTGATATTGGGCCATCGAGCACGGCCTGGCACTCTCGGCTGTCTGTTTGCGGTGACCAAAACATCTTGGTGGACAGCCTAAGCTGCTCGCAGTCCAGAGCCCACAAGAGGGGACCTCAGTGGTAGAAGACCTTTTCGGCAGAAGGGGTTGACCCGAGTTGGATCTTTTTGCATCCTGACACAATGCAGAACTGTCGCTTTTCTGCTTGCTAGATCCAGGGCCTGGGGTTTTCTGGCGAGACGCATTGTCCCTTTCCTGGACAGGGAGGTTTCTGTACACTTTCCCTCCCTTTCCATTCCTTCAACAAGTTTTAATCAAATTCCAGATGGAGGGGGTTACAATGATCCTCATAGCCCCCTTCTGGCCTCATCAAATCTGGTTCCTCTTGCTGCACCGTCTGTCAGTGGAACCTCCATTGTCCCTCCCCCTTTTCACAGGCTTGCTGTCCCAGGAACAGGGCACCCCTGGTCCATCCGTATCTCAAGTCTCCATCTCCATGCATGGCTTCTGAGGACATAGCCATCGCCAGTTTTGGGATCTCCCCTAGAGTAGCAGATGTCCTGGCGGCAACCAGGAAGCCCTCCACCAGGGCCGCTTACTCTGTGAAATGGACTCTGTGAAATGGAAGTGCTTCACTCTTTGGGCTGCATCTCATCATTTAGATCCCTTCACCTGTCCAGTGGATCAGGTCCTTTAGTACCTTCTGTCCTTCTCCAACTCAGGTTTGTGATACTCCTCTAATAAGGTATCGCTCTCTGCCATCTCTGCATATTATGTCCCTGTGGATGGACGTTCTGTGGCTCAACTCAATGTGTCTCGCACCTTCTTGAGGGGCACTCTCCATTTGAAGCCTCCAGCCTGTGACCCTGTCCCGCCTTGGGACCTCAGTTGTGTGTTTGAAAAGCTTTCGCTGCCTCCCCTTGAATCGGCTGCGTCTTGCAAGCTATGTTTCTTGTCGTGGGAAGCATTATTTTTAGTTGCCATTACTTCCGCTCGAAGGATTTATGATCTTCAGGTCCTCATGTAACGAGCCTTATTTGATTTTTTACAAAGACAGGGTGTCTTTGCGTACCAATCCTAAATTTTTTCCTAAGGTGCTGCGGAATTTACTTTGAATCAATCCATCCACCTACCTGTTTATTATCCGGAGCATTCCAATCAAAGGGAGGCATTGCTCCATGCCTTAAATTGTATAGAATCCTGAGGTGCTATACACACCAGACTAAGGACTCCCAGAAGTCCAGTCAGTCGTTTATTTCATTTGCCCCTGGGAAAGGGGGTGCCCCAGTGTCCAAACAGTGTTTGTATAAATGGTTAGCCAGTTGCACTGTCTATTGTTACCACACGTATGGCAAGGAATGTCCTGGAGGGGTTAAAGGCCATTCCACTAGGGGTATGGCCACCTTGGTAGCTTGTTTCAGAAATGTGTCAGCTGCTGACATTTGCCCAGCTGCCACCTGGAGCACTGTCCACACTTTCACTCAGCATTTTAGTCTGGACATTGCCTCTAGGCTTAGGGCCAGCTTCGGCTTAGCTGTTCTTCAAGGCCTCCTTTCATAGGCTATTATTTTTTTGTTTGCCTACCACCTGGACTGTCTGTAGTGCCAGAACTGCTTGGGACTCAGTCCTACGAGTGATGGCCTGCTGCAGGAGATACCCTCAAAGTAAGATAGCACAGTTACATAAGAATTTACCATAACAGTAGATCTGCGAGAGGATCTCTTGCAGCAGGCCATGCTTTCCCTCCCTCCTCCTCCTCTTCTTATGTCTCTTGCCCCTTCCATAGGCATATGTTATTTTCTGCTGACATGGAACCTTTGTAAACGAGCTTCCAGCTCAGAGGTGTAATCCTAGATCTCAATAAATAAATAGGGGTGAGCCTTCTACTTGTATTTTTCTATACTCTTGGGATATCTGAGTCCTCCTTGGTTCGCCCTTATGGCATCCTGCTTTTGGTGTCCGGCGGGAGAACTGAGGAGGGTGTGGGGACCACCCACTTTTATATGATTGGCTAACATCAGGGGCTGACATTGGAGGTGGGTGGCCCCATCTGATAGACTGCTAGCTAGAAGGTTTCCATGTTCTTCTAGTGCCTGGTGGCTTAGTCCTACCAGTGATGGCCTGCTGCAAGAGATTCTCTCGATTTACTGTTACAGTAAGTTCTTACGTAACTGTACTTTTCCAGAGGAGGTCCTCAGGGTTTCAACTAAGCCTGCCACTAGAAAGATGTATGATTCCAAATGGGAAAGGTGTTCTCTGTGGTGTGCTCCCAAGAAGCTCAGCCCTTTGCAGGCAGATATGCTCATTCTTTTGGACTATTTGTTTCACTTGCAAGCTTTTCACTTCAGGCCCTCAACCCTTAAAGTTCACCTGGCAGCTATTTCTGCCTGTCTTTCAACACTTAATGAGAAAAAGGTGGCTTCACATCCCATTTTATTTATTTGTTTACTTTCTATTTATGCCCCGCCTGTTCCCTGAGTGCCGCCTCATCGGGAGTCGCCAGGGCATCTGCCCCCTTCCTCACTGCCTGGAGCCCTCAGGTGAACCCCCTCATGTAGCCTTGGTTATTCCCCCCAGATGGGGATGAAGTAGGGCCCGTACACTCCAAGCTTCTATGTTTCATCGGGGTCACGCCGATTGGGACAGGCATACGAATGTGTGGGGGTCTGTGCCGGGTGCTCAGTCTACCTGGTGTTCAGGGAGTCATTTCCTGTTTTCAGGTGTGGCGTGATGTGTGCCCTGATGTCCAGGCATAAGTGCCGGCGTCCGTCACGCCCCCATTGTTGCTTGGTGCCTGCTGCATCTCTGGCCTCTGCCAGAGGTCAGTCAGGCACCGAGCCCCCCCCCCCGGAGAAGGCGAGTGGTCTTCCGACACTCGAGCCTCCTCTCCTCGGGCATGTTCCCGAACCCAGGTCAGAGTCATCACAAGCAGTAGTGCTACCGCTGCACCGGCAGGCCTGCTCACATCCCATTTTCAAGAGATTCTTTAAGGGTCTGCTGCAGCTATATCCAGGGCCCCCGATTTTTCTGCGGCACATCGGAGCAAAGTTCTGCGACAGGGTTCTCATTTGCCGCAGAACTTCTTCGGCACTCAACACCAATTTCCTGCGCAATTCTCTATGTACATTTTACCCTTAATTTTTCCTTTTTTTTTTTTTTTTTTTTTTGCCATATCTGACACAATGCACGCCTTGAATACAGTCATTTTATGGGTGTTTGTCACCAAATTTTCAACATAGCCAGTTTAAGACCTCTGCTCATGAACAGTATCACTGTGATTTTATTAATCTGTCGGAACATTGATTTACAGCACACCGACTCGCCATTCTATACAAGGTGGAAACACATTTTAGGTGAGATGTGAAAATGACAGCTGTACTACTCATAAGACAGTGTGGTGAAATGGCAATGTTGAAACTCTGGAGTGAAAATATTGAAATTTCGCGAACTTACGAGCCTGCGTGGGAACGCTACTTGTCCATTTCGTTAAACAGTCATTTTTGGAATTTTGGCACAAATTTTCAACATGGGGTTTTGGGCCCCTTCTCATGAGTGATGTCACTGTCATGGTGGTATTCGGTCCCGAAGGGTGATTTCGCAGTCACTGCGCGAAATCGCTTCTCCGAGCCCTAATAACGCCATGACAGTGACATCATTCATGAGAAGGGTCCCAAAACCCTATGTCAAAATATCCAAAAATGCCTGAGATATGCAATAAAGTTGAACCCTCCTATCTAGCCCATTATACAGCTTACGGCATTTCCTCAGTTCGCGGTCGCCTTTGAAGAGTGGCGTGTTCCCGGTCCACGAAGATCGTCGCGCTGAGTCCGGAGGTAAGTATGGGGTGGAGGGTGTGGGAGGCTGGAGTGCGCAGTGGGTGGGTGCGGGATGTGGGAGGGGGCTCGGAGATGCACCGTGGGACAGGTTTTGTTTACAGGGGAAAAAAAAAGGCGTCGCGGGACGCTTGCCACGCTGGGGTGGGCTCCCAGCGTGGCTGCTGACTTGGTGAGGCGTTCAGCCGGCCGGGGATTGGGCACCCCGGTCGGCAAAAAAACAAACAATTGCTACGTTTGCCACGCTGGGTGGGCTCCCAGCGTGGCTATGACCCTGAGGCGTTCAGCCGGCGGGGATTGGGCACCTCCGTCAGCAAAAAAAAAAATATGAAGCACGTTTGCCGCGCTGGGTGGGCTCCAGCGTGGCATATCTTTGAGGAGGGGACAGTGAAGCTGGCCGGAGTTGGACACCCGTCGGCAAATGAAGCGGACGTTGTTCTCAGGGGCGGCAATTCGCGGGTGATGGCAAATTCATGATATTTCACAGTTTGCCGCATCCTGAATCGCGGAAAACTCGGGGCCCTGGCTATATCCCCTGGTTAGGGAGCAAGTCCCTTCATGGGATTTGAACCTGGAAGTCAGTCTTCCTGGTGGCCATAACCTCTTCCAGGAGGGTGTTCAAGCTGCAGGGTCTTTGCACAGACCCTAACTACATTATCTTTCAAAGGGACAAGATAGTCCTCAGTAGTAACAGGAAATTCTAGGATCATGGATATGTTGTTCATCCACACTTATTGGCATCTCCCTTTCCCCTTTAAGGATCACTGGAAGTCTTCAAGCTGGCTCCTCCCACCCACCCGGGTGGTATAACCCTCAGCTCCGCCATATGACGCCAGATCTTTTTTCCTGCTGGAAGATTAAGGTTGCTTCCTAAGTGCTCCCGCATTTTGTAGGCCCTGGCTTCAAAACCTGCGGTTATTCTGAAAATTCATCTAGTTCACATTAGCGATCGCGACTGCTCTTCTTCGATTATGGAAGACAAGTCTTCCCCGGGATTTCGCCGATGTTCATGCAGCCAGAAAATGTTGCACACTGATCCCCTACTCTGCGTGTGTCTGTTGCTTGGGTGTTGACCATGACACCTCGAAGTCCGATTTTTGTCTTGCATTTCACCCTATCGTCCTCGACGACCATCTCACACACCTGAAGTTGGGGGGGCCGGAAAAACTGAACCTTCCGATGAAATCAAAGGAGACTCGGTGGGTGGTGTCTGCGGCCGCGGGATCCACCGAGCAATTGGAATGCATGCAAGCCTTCGAGAAGGAAGCGGCTCATGCCGCAGAATCTTCCTCTCGGAGCTTCTTCGTTTCGTTCAACCTGGGCTCCACCTTCTCGGGTTCTTTCCGAGAGTTGTGCCAGTCTCTCCCGACTAAGGGAGAGGGTTCTGCAGGCACGCACTCCTTTCAGTCCCGTAAGTGGGTAAAGGACCCAGGATCATCTTCATCTCGGCAAAGACATTCTTGGGATCAGGAGAGATCTTGGTCCCAGGAACCGGCAGTCTCGACTTCGGTCAAAATTGCTTCTTTGGCCGCTGGCTTCTCGGGTTTGCCGTCTGGCCAGTTGACTGATGAGGTTGAAATAATCATCGACCCATTGTCACCGACTCTAGTCAGTGATTCTCTCAATTGGACTCCGATCCTTTCATTCCCCAACAAGGAAACCCAGCCTGCTAGGAATCCCATTGAGGAAGTGGTCCCTGACCCTGGGAAATCACCGGTCCCTCCGGTGTCTTCTGAGCAACCAGATTGGCCAGTCCGATCTCAATCGAGGTCTAGAACCCCCTCGACCGACAGGCTGGGGAAGAGCCAGAAGCGCTCAAAAAAGAGGTGACGCCATCGGTCGTCCTTATGCTCTCAGATGAAGCCCGTGCTACGAGGACCTCGTGGCAACAGTTGATTTTGTCCGGGCACAAGCCGACCCCGGCTTCTACCCCGCCCTTTACTTAGCTTTCGCCTCCCAGGCCGAAGCCAACTCCTTCGGAGCCGATTAAGTCGGCTTCCCCACCCGCGGAGCCAGCGACACCTCCGGTTCGACCTAAACCGGTCTTTCCACCGATCATGGTGGAACCACCGCCCAAGCAGCCTGTGGGAGGGGTTCCTTCTAAAGAAGATAGACCAAACACCGGGCTTCCCCGGCGTCTTTTGGTCACTGTCACCCCAGACCACCCTCGGTGGGTCGAAGGTGACCTGGGTGGTCGACCGTTGTATCCAGATTCCTCGGATTCGGATGAGACCGGCCCTACATTCTCATCCCGGGGATGACGAATCGGCTGGTGGGATAGAGACTGAGGAAGGTCCTTCGTCCTTTCAGGGCATTCTTCGCCTCATCTCTGAGTCTACAGGGATGCCCCTGGAACCTGTCCAGAAAAAGGCGGAGTACCCATTCACAGACATCCTCAAGAGAGGGGATACCTCGACGGAGACCTTTCCTGTGGCTGAGGCCATAGTTGGCCCAGCCTTAGAACTTTGGCAGCGCCCTGCCTCCTGTCCAGCTCCATCTGCCCGCATGGCCAGCAAGTATGCGATGCCCATGGGGTCCCTTGTGGGGTTCATCGGCCGAGTTTGCGACCACCTCTGTATTCAGGCCTACTGGCAGTTATGCTGACACTGACTGACCTCCTGAAAAAGAATACAAACTCTTGGATCATTTGGCTCGAAAGGTCTATGCAGCCTCTTCTTTAGTCCTTCGTCAGGCAAGTTCGGCCTTCATCATGGTACACTTCTCCCATGCCCTCTTGGGGTCTTTGGATGAAGTCCTCCCACACCTCCCTGCAGACAAGCGGGTCTGGGATCAGGTCTGGGCTGTTGCCAAACAGCAGCTTCAGACAGCCCTGGACATTGGGGATTTTTGAGCCCACTCGATGGCAGCCGCAGTTGCCTCTCATCACAGGGCTTGGCTGAGACGCTCCTCTTTCCCGGCAGACACTCAGCATAAACTAGCTGATTTGCCTTTCCTGGGCACCAACCTTTTCAGCCCAGTTGTGGCTGGTCACCTTCAGCATATTGATCAGTCCAATGCCACCTTGAATGCTACTTCTGCTAAAGGTTCTTGGAGCAAGAAACAGCAGAAGAAGAAGAAGCCTTTTCGGCACTCTTCCCCTGCCTTACAGCAAACTCCTTTCAAGGAGGGCAGCAGCAGGCTCAGGCTTGACGCCCCCAGCCCAAGCCCGGGCCCTCCCAGGCCTGTAAAGGAGGCCAAGGTTCAGGTCCTGAATCCTCCTCCTCCAAGCCTGCTCTGTGACGGGGCGCAGGCTGCCACCCCCTCTCCCATCATGCCAGCTCTGGGTCATCCCGTGGGGGTCTGGCTCCACTACTTTCTTTCCGCCTGGTCTGTTATCACCACGGACAGGTGGGTTTTGGAAGTGGTCGGTCAGGGACTGCCTCTGGAATTCGAGCAGCACCTTCCAAGCCAAGCCCACACCCCTCGGGAGGAAAGAGTATCCATCCATACTCAGTCGGCTTTCCGAGATGACATCGCTCAGCTCCTCCTCGAGGAGGCAGTAGCTCTAGCAGTGGATTCTCCAGCAGGCCCAGGCTTTGTCTCCAGGTACTTCCTGGTGCCCAAGTGGATGGGTGGGGGGCTGGCACCCATTCTAGATCTGCACGACCTGAATCAGTATCTCAGGTCACGCACCTTTCGGATGGTCATTGTGTCCCAGGTCATACCATTCTTGGAGGCGAAACATGTGGTTTTGTCCACTGGATCTGCAGGACGCGTTCTTTCACGTCCCAATCCGTCCGTCTCATTGGCAGTTCCTCCGCTTCAGAGCCAAAGGGACTGTACGAGTTCCGAGCCATGCCATTCGGCCTGTCATCGACCCCACGGGTCTTCACCAAATGCATCGCAGTGGTGGCAGCCCATCTCAGGCAGCGGGGGGCAGAATTTACCCCTACCTCAATGATTGGCTCTTAGCAGGTCCCACCCAGCAGGAGATGGAGAGGTCTAGGTACCTGGCCCTCCAGACCTGCTCCCAACTCGGCCTCTTGATCAACAAGGCCAAGTCTGAACTCGTGCCTTCTCAGGTGATGTGCTTCATTGGGGCAGAGCTCGACTCTTGTCAAGCCAGAGTTCGGCTCCCGGCGGACAGGGCAGAGGTTCTCTCCTCCTTTGCCCAATCATTTCTGGTTGGGCAATTGCGCCCTGCCCAGGACTTTCTGCGCCTTCTGGGTTACATGGCGGCGTGCACCTCTGTGGTCCATTTGTCCCTGTGGCACATGCACCTCCTCCAATGGGAACTGGCCGCCCAGTGGACTCAGGGCCACCGTCATTTTGACCAGCTGATCACTGTAACCCAGAAGATGTGGGATGCTCTCCAATGGTGGACCGCCCCAGACCGGTTGCAGGAAGGGATCCCGTTTGTCCGCCCAGAGCAGACGGCCATCCTCACGACCGATGCCTCTCTCATGAGCTGGGGAGCCCATATGGGGGACAAAAGGGCCCATGGGTTCTGGACCCCCGAGGAGTTCCGATACCACATCAACCTGTTTGAGCTCAGACCAGTCAGACTGGCACTGTCAGCTTTCGCTCCTCAGCTCCGGGGTCAAGTGGTTCAAGTCCAGACGGACAATACCATGACCATGTACTACCACAGCAAACAGGGTGGCATGCACTCCCGTCTGCTTTGCAGGGAGGCGCTCCGCATCTGGACCCTCGTCAGCCGTCTGGAGGCGGATCTCCTATCCATTCATGTGGCAGGAGCCTCAAACCATATGGCGGATGCTCTCAGCCGCTTAGGCGAGACATTCCACAAGTGGTCTCTCCATCCAGAGGTAGCTTACAGCCTATTCTCCCACTGGGGCAAACCGATGGTGGACCTGTTTGCCTCCAGGGACAACACCAAGCTGAGGCTGTTTCATGCCCGCCCCCCTCAGCAGGGCTCACTGCAGGGGGATGCCTTCTCAAGGCCATGGACCCCAGGCCTCTTCTATGCCTTCCCTCCATTTCCCTTGATCCACAAGGTGCTCCTCAAGGTGAGGAGAGACATGGTGAAGGTGATTCTGGTAGCCCCCCTAGGGTTGCCACCTGTCAGGTTTTTTACCTGGTGATCAGGTTTACAGGGTCCCTATCAGGTAATCTGGTTTTGCTCTGTGCTGGTCAGGTTTTTGAGCCACTTCGAGTGTTCACGTACTTTTGAAACAAATTCATTCATTGTTTCAGCTACATGCCAGGTTACAAACAAGTTCTGTTGTCAATGTAGCCTTTTGTTTGTGAATGCAGTCACCCTGGGAGGTGTAAAGTATGGCCATTAACACCATTAGCACCCAATTAGCCTAATCTTTCTACTGCATCTTAAAGTGGCATAGCAGCACAGCTGCCCCACCTTTTGTAACAGTAACAGAGCCAGGTGTCCTCCATTTTCATTTGCTGGTAAACATTTTCATCTCTAACAGAATTTAGGCATTTTTAAATGTTTTAAATTATTGTTTTCCTCAAGAAAAAAGTATGGTTACTTCTTTGGCTTTGAAATAGTACTTTGGACAAGAACAGGAAATGGAGCCAGAAAAAGATATAAAGTATGAATAATATTGTATGCTATTTACAGTACTTCCCTTGTCTCCCCCAGATCATATCTGTAAATGAGATTTATTTTATCTCTGTATGTTTATTTGGTTAACCAATGTAAGTAAATAAATAATTAGGAAGACCCTAGGAAAGCAACTTTAACAGGCACAGTACAGCATCTTAACATTTTTATTTAACTGCTGCATTGTTCTTTTTATTGATATAACAAATGGAATTCTAGGAGGAACAATGCATGATGGGTCATGAAAAGGGGTGGGGCTAGAGGCGGAGCTTAGGATCCGGTATCTTCCTGGACATAAGTCTCCACCACTCATTCACACTATTGGGATCTGCGCCGGAGGCACTAGGACCCATCAGGAGCGAACTTTTTTACCGGAGGGTCGGCACCAGATATGGAGCCACGAGGACGGCGCCCATGAGCCCCAGCTCACGGCGGCAATGACTGTCTCAGCGCCGACCCTCCAACCGCTTCAGTGACGACGTCGCTCGCCCTCCAGGAGTCAAACTTCAAACTAGCAGCATAGTTTTCAGTTTTGTTATTTTGTAGTATTATCTCGATAAAGTATCGCTTAGTTTACTTTTATTCTAAAAATAAAGTCTCAGCCTACTTTGACGGAGTCGACCATGAGCAGGTCAGGTGACGGTAGGAGACTTCGTATGAAAGCTGTTCAGTCAGTCGGGCTGGGTCCGGTCCGCGCCTTCTCCGGAAGGGGGTCTGACAACAGTCAGTCCAGTGCCTGAGGGATGGCGGTCCCCGAAACATAAAATAAGCGGTCGCATTCTCGGCACCGTTGACCTCGAGCTCTTCTTGCCCACAGGTCTAAAGAGAAGGCATCACCGAGGTCGCCCTCTGACTAATCGTAAGTGGCGTTCGGTTATCGGGGCTGATTGCCAGTCTCCTCCTTTGGAGTCGCCAACCTCTGCTTCTGGTAGCCAATGGGTTCGACATCGGAGCCCTACCCCGCCCTCAGGTAGGTCTTCAGATGAGCAGTTTCATCAGTGGGCCGCTCTTATAGAGCAGTGGGCTCGGAGGTTGGTCCAGCTACCTGGCTCGGTCTCTCGTGCGCTTTCGGGCTCATTAGGAGACCGGGTAGGGCGGTTGGATCTTCCTGGTCGCGTGACACCTTCTTGGTGCTGTCGACTCATCTTAGGTGTCCCCCATGGCTGCGGTGCAGGGGCCACACTGATGCCCTTATCTCCTGCTCTTCTTCCTTCAAAACCTGTTTTTCGGAGTCTGAGGGTGTTTCCGGCGCCGTGCGGCTTACCGGCGCCGTCCTCAGCGCCGGTGGTGCGCTCGGCGCCATTTTCGGCACCGGGTGGTCCCTCAGCGTCGTTTTCGGTGCCGCGTGGTCGCTCTGCGTCATTCTCTGTGCCGTGCACCTCCTCGGCGCCAGGGGCTCTCGGGGCTCCTTCTGCTTTTCAGGACTCCTCTTTTCTCTCGTGTCCTTCTTCCCTCTCTTCTGATTTTCATTCCTTTCCTGTCCATGCAGTCCCTCCTGGACTGTCAGGAGATGACATTCAGCCTGACCCAGACCTTCGGTTGGGTGATGAAGTGGACGAAGCAGGGTCTATTTCTGCTGCAGAGCCTGTGTTCGAGGACCTGTCATTCAAGTCTCTGCTGAAAAATCTGAGTTCCACTCTTTCTCTCCAGACTACAGACATCGATCCTGGGAAATTAAGACTCCAGTACCTTCATGCCCCGGAGATCCCTACGGATTTGACTCCTCCAGTTCAGCCTTCCTTCGAGACGCTGTCTCAAATGGTATGGAATAATCCTGCTCTCACTCCTTCGGTGGCTAAATCCATAGATAGGAAATATTCAGCCCCCAAGGATCGTCCCATTTTGGCGTCTCAAGCCTTTGCAGACCCTATTGTAGTTCTGGCAGAGAATAAGGTCGTTCTTCCTCAAACTACTACAGCTCGACCTGTTAACAAAGAATCTCGTAAGATAGACACCTTAGGTAAGAGAGTCTTTGCTGCTTCTACTCTAAGTATGTGTATTGCCAGTTACCAAGGCTATTTCTCCCAGTATGAGTATATCCTGTGGCACTATATCAAACAGATGGTTGAAGCTCTTCCAGAGTCGGATGCAAAGCCAGAGCTTCTTCAAACCATTACCAGAGGTATCGAATCTAATAACCAGCAGGTTAAAGCAGCCATGGATGCTTTCGACACTGCTTCCCATTCAGCGGCTGCTGGTATTTGCACCCACCTTCATTCCTGGCAGCGTACTTCGGGCTTCACGAATGACGCACAGCAGCAGGTAGTGGCGTTGCCCTTTGATGGTGCATATCTTTTTGGTCCTCAGGTAGAGCAAGCTCTAGAAGCTACACAAAAGACTAGGTCAGCCATTAAGTTGGCTCAACCCCCTCCTGCCCCCTGTCGAGGGCATGTCGATAAACGTCAGTTTCATAACCATCAGTCCTTTCGAGGCAGAGGAGGTTTCCATAAAAACCAACCTGCCCAACCTCAGAAGAAGGCACAACAGAAAGCGCAAGGGCCCAAAGCGCCCAGCGCTACCTTATGAATTGCTGGCCCAAGTCCCATCTCAGCTGCCCGAGGTGGACTTTTCCTCTCCGGTGGGAGGTCGTCTGATGCACTTCTACAACCAGTGGAAGTCCATAACCTCAGACAAATGGGTCCTTCGGATAATTCACGGGTATTCACTCAGTCTTCTGGAGACCCCTCCGGATCGTCCTCCTAAACGGCAGCCCAGGCTGTCAACCCTTCAGTCAGACCTTCTCACCACCGAGATTCAGGGCCTTCTAACCAACAGGGCAGTAGAAGTGGTGCCGCTGCATCAACGGAACACGGGGTTCTACTCTCATTACTTTCTGGTTCCAAAGAAGTCCGGGGGTATGCGCCCCATTCTAGATCTCAAAGCTAAACAAATTTCTCCCCAGGAGAAATTCAAAATAATTCACTGGGAACCCTGTTGCCTTTGCTTCATCAACACGACTGGCTAGCCTCCCTGGATATGCAGGATGCTTACCAGCACATTCCTATTCACCCGAGGCATCACAAATTCCTGAGGTTTGTGGCTCTGGGGCAACATTATCAGTTCAGAGTCCTGCCCTTTGGGCTATCCTCGGCGCCGCGGGTTTTTACAAAGTGTTGTGCAGTTCTCTCAGCGCACCTCAGAAAGGTCGGGATACAGGTGTTCCCTTATCTGGACGATTGGCTTCTAGCAAGCCCTTCCAGGCAAGGGACTCTGGACACTGTAGAGACGACCTCTCGCCTCCTTACGTCCATGGGAATCCTGCTGAACCTCAAGAAGTCACAGCTGCAGCCCTCCCAAAGGCTCCTTTTTCTAGGGACTCTTCTGGACACCTCCTGTGTGAAGGCTTTTCTTCCAGAAGACAGAAGGAACGATATCCTTCAGATGGCCCGTCACATCGGGGAGAACAGCTCAGTTACAGCTCTCTCGATGCAACGGATGCTAGGCCTCATGGCATCCTCAGTGTTCACTGTACCCCTAGCACGTCTGCACATGAGAACCACTCAGTGGATGCTCAGTACTCAGTGGTCCCCAACCTCGCACCGGCAGTCCTATCCCATCAAGGTGACAGAACCTTTAAAGAGATCACTCACCTGGTGGTCTCAAGAGAGCAATCTCCTGGACAGATATCCTTTTGCCCCTCTGGACCATCAGATCTCCATTACCACGGACGCATCCCTAATGGGGTGGGGAGCTCACTGTCAGGCTCTCCACACTCAAGGTGTGTGGACTCAAGTCGAGTCCCAGCTTCACATAAATGTCCTAGAAATGAGAGCCGTCCTTTATGCGGTCCGAGCGTTGAAGGACATTCTCTGTCACAAGAACATTCTCCTTCAAACGGACAACAAAGCAGTGATGTATTACATCAACAAGCAGGGCGGTGCTCATTCTTACCCCTTATGCAGGGAAGCAATGAGGGTATGGGAATGGTGCTTGGAGCACAAGGCTCTAATTCAAGCGGTCTACCTACCGGGAGTACAAAACAAGCTGGCAGACCGTCTCAGCAGAACAGAGACAGATCCTCACGAGTGGTCTCTCGACTCAACCATAGTTCAGTCACTATTCGAAGAGTGGGGAACTCCAGACCTGGACCTTTTTGCATCCCCACTCAACGCAAAACTGCCTCTGTTCTGCTCCAGAAATCCAGGGCCTGGTATTTTCTGTCAGGTTGCCTTCAGGCTGCGGTGGACAAAATGCTTTCTATACACCTTTCCACCTCTTCCTCTAATTCAGAGGGTACTCCTCAAGTTCGAGTCCCAGGGGGACAAGATGATACTTATTGCTTCCTTCTGGCCTCGGCAGCTGTGGTTTCCACTACTCAACAATATGTTGGCAGTTCCTCCGAGACCACTTCCCCTGCAGATTAACCTTTTGACTCAGGGGCCGGTGGTCCATCCCAACCTGAGATCGCTTCACCTTCACGCTTGGCTCCTGAAGAGGTTGAAGTAAACCGGTTCAATGTCTCTCGGAGGGTTTCAGATATCCTTCTGCCTGCACGGAAGCCAGCCACTCGGAAAACTTACACAGCCAAGTGGAAGCGTTTTTCACTCTGGTGTGCAAAGTCCTCTTTGAATCCCTTTTCCTGTCCAACAGATAAGGTTCTGGAGTACCTCCTGGACCTCTCCAATTCAGGTCTGCAGTACTCCACAGTCAAAGTTCACCTTAGTGCCATTTCAGCATATCATGAGCCGGTTTCTTCCTTAACACTGGCTCAGTTACCTGTGGTTAAGAGATTTCTTAAAGGACTTCTGCATACCAGACCTCCTACAAGACGTCCAGTTGCAGCCTGGGACATTAATCTTGTGCTAGACATGCTCACTCGGAAACCTTGCGAACCTCTAGCTACCTGTGAGCTAAAATTTCTCACCTGGAAGACTGCCTTCCTAGTGGCCATTACCTCAGCCCTCAGGGTCTCTGAGATACATGCCCTGGTCACAGACCCTCCGTATACTGAGTTCCATAAGGACAAAGTAGTCCTTCGGACACATCCTAAATTTCTTCCTAAGGTTGTGTCAGAATTTCATCTAAACCAACCTTTGGTCCTTCCCTCTTACTTTGCGGACTTCCAGAATGAAGGAGAATGATCTCTCCATTCCTTGGATGTGAAGAGGGCTTTGCATTCCTATCTAGATAGAACCAAGGACTTTTGCAAAGCCCAGCAACTGTTTCCTTCAGTGAGACCCGGCTGGGTCAACCTGTCGCTATCAGATGTATCTCAGCATGGTTAGTGGCATGCCTTCGGCACTGCTACTCCATGACGCAGGTTAAGTTGGAGGGTAGGGTTTACGCTCACTCTACTAGAGCGGTCGCGGCATCCCTAGCAGAAATTTGCAACGTGCCCATTGCAGATATTTTGCAACGTGCCACCTGGGAGCTCAGTGCATACCTTCGTTAAGCACTATGCACTGGATGTCCACGCCAGGCGACATTCCTCCTTTGGCAGGGCCGTCCTTAATGGACTTCTGTCCTAGAAACGTGAGCTCTTGGTCTTTCCTGCCGCCCTCTTGGGGGATTATTAGCTCGGTACTCTCCCAATAGTGTGAATGAGTGGTGGAGACTTATGTCCAGGAAGATATGAAAATTACGTACCTACCGTAATTCTTGATCTTCTTGGACGAGTCTCCACCACTCATTCACACGCCCACCCTCCGTCCCCCGAGCTCACCTCTCTTGTTGGTCTTCACTCCCTCAAATCTTTAGGCTGTGAAGACTTCTTTGTTGACCCTTCTTATACGGGTCACCCGGACTATCTTATGTCCGGTCTTTAGGTTAGGCTACCCTTCTAGGTTAGTACACTGCACCTCCTTGGTAAAAGGTACTGAGGCGGTTGGAGGAGTCGGCCTTCAGATAGTCATTGCTGCAATTTCAGGAGACTCATGCCGTTCCTCACCGGCTCCATCTCTGGCGCCACCCTCCGCAAAAGTTTGCTCCCGATGGGTCTTAGTGCCTCCGGCGCAGATCCCAGTAGTGTGAATGAGTGGTGGAGATTCGTCCAAGAAGATCAAGAATTACGGTAGGTACGTAATTTTCATTTTTGCCTCATCCGAAGGTGGCAACCCTACCCACACTGGCCACGCCAGTTCTGGTATCCAGATCTCCTTAGCCTCAGCTGCAGGCCCCCGGAGCAGCTTCCAGCATGCCTGGACCTGATCTCTCTAAATCAGGGGAAGGTATACCATCCAGACCTTCAGTCACTGCACCTCACAGCCTGGTACCTGAGCGGCTACGGTTACAGGCTTTGGGTCTTTCCAAGGATGTCCTCACCATGGTGGAGGTATCCAGAAAGGAACTGACCAGGAAATGTTATGCCTTCAAATGGAAAAGGTTTTCCATTTGGTGTCAGAGCAAGGGCCTGGACCCTCTGTCCTGTCCAGTGGCTAACATTCTCTACTACCTTTGGTCTCTCTCCAAAGGGGGTCTTGGTCATCGACCCTTAAAGGTTACCCTGGCAGACATCTCTGCCTACGAATCTGGGCGGTCAGCCCGGCAATGTACAGGAGACAGTGGTCAGGCAGCTTTTCAAAGGCCTGGATCACATATCCCTTCAGTGCATGAACCTCCACCTCTGTGGGATCTACTGGTACTGGCAAGCTCATGTGCAAGCCATTCGAACCAAAGCACAAGTGTGCATTGTCACACTTGTGGAAGACTGCCTTCCTGGTGGCTGTCAAGTCTGCCAGAAGAACAGGGGAGCTCCAGGCGCTTTCGGTGGACTCCCCTTATCTGGTCTTCCACAGGGACAAGGTTGTCCTGCGCCCCCACCCGAAATTCCTTCCGAAGGTGGTGTCAGAGTTTCACCTTAACCTGGGGTTAACTCAGCCAGTATACTACCCTAATTACACCTCGGAGGCCAAGTACAGGCTCCATACTTTGGACCTGAGACGAGCTGTCTCCTTTTATAAGGAGAGGATGGAAGAAATTCGGGGAGAGGTTCGCCAGCTGTTTGTCACCTGCGCTGAAGCTGCTTCTTGCAGACCTGCAGCAAAATGGACTATTGCAAGGTGGATTACATCTTGCATAAATCTGTGCTATGACTTGGCGGGCATGGAGCCTCCCAAAGGGATGAGATTATTCTACCCGCCATACCGCTGCATCGGTGGCTGCTACCTGGAAGTCAGCAAATATCTTCATTACCCATTGCCACATGACCTTGAGTCACATCAGGATGCTGGTTTGGGGGCCTCAGTTCTCCAGTCTCTATTTCCCAAGTGAGTATCAGTGGGGGTGTGTGCCTTGCCTCCCTCCTCCCGGAGAACTGCTAGGAGTCTGCCAATAAGTGTGGATACTAACATGCTAACATACTAAAAGCCAGCAGAATAGGACAAATGGTCTGTCTTGTCTGCTCGAAGGCCGGCAACGTAGTGGCTGCTCGCCTTACCACCCCCCAAGAGGGTCATCTTTAGTTTGTATCCCCTTGTGCCTGTCCCACCCCTTCTTGAATCCCTCCACTGTGCCCTCCTCCACCAGCCTCCCAGGCAGCGCATTCCATGGCTCCACCACCCTCTGTGAGAAAATGCTTCTTACGCTCCCCCCTGTAGTTCCCTCCTCCAGCTTCCACTCATGGCCCCTGGTTGTTCCCCCCTTCTTGAGCCTAAAAAGCTCCTTGGTTCCACTCCTGGTTATTCCCTTTACATACTTGAAAACCTCTATCATATCTCCACTGTCCCTCCTCTCCTCTAGTGAGTAAAGCCCAAGCTCTTCCAGTCTTTCCTCATAAGGCTTCCCCTCCATGCCCTGAATCATCCTGGTTGCTCTCTTCTGGACCCTCGCCAGCAGCGCTATGTCCTTTTTCAGATGAGGACTCCAGAACTATACACAGAACTCGAGCTGCGGCCTGACCAAGGCATTATACAGAGGGAGGATTACCTCCCTCCTTCTGGACTTAATTCCCCTGGCTATGCAGCCCAGTATCCTGTTTGCTTTTGCTGCAGTAGTTCTGCAGTTTCCAGAGTTATTCATTTTGACGTCTATCTCCACCCCTAAATCCCTTTTTCTCAACGTGGCTTGCAGTGTGACCCCCCCACCGGGTATATTCATGGCCCGGGTTTTTGACCCCCAAATGTAGTACCTTACATTTCCCGGCATTAAATTTCAGTCCCCACCTCCTTGACCACCCCTCCAAGGTATCCAGATCCCCCTGGACCGCCTCCCTCGCTTCTTCACAATCCGCCAGTGCTCCCAGTTTTAAATCGTCCGCAAAGGGAGACAACCTATTCCTAACCCCCCTCCCTATATCCGAGACATAGGCATTGAACAAGAATGGATAAACATATCCACAATCCTAGAAAAACAGGTTATTCACCTGTAACAGTAGTTCTAGGAGTGGTATATGTTGTTCATCCACACAGACCCACCCAACCTCCCCAGCTGCTGACGCATAAACCTGGCTTCCACTGGGCTAAGAGGTGGCGTCATGGGGCGGAGCCAAGGGTTATAGTACCTGGAAAGATGGGAGGAGCCAGCTTGAAGACTTCCGGCGATCCTTGAAGGGGAAAGGGACATGCCAATAAGTGTGGATGAGCAATATATACCACTCCTAGAACTACTGTTACAGGTGAGTAACCTGTTTTTCCTTCCTAAGGTGGTGTCCAAGTTCCATGTAAACCAGTCAATCACCCTTCCAGTGTTCTTCACAGAAAAAATTGAGCTTGGCGATCAGAGGCTCCACAGCTTGGATGTTGAGGGAACTCCATTTCTATCTGAACCACACTAAGGAACTCTGGTCCTCCCACTCGCAGCTGTTCCTCATGTATTGTGAAGTGGGAAAGGCAGGCCAGCTTCTATGAGGACCACTGCCCACTGGATAGTCTCTTGCATCCAGTTCTGCTACAATAAAACTGGCAAGCAGCCACCTCACGTCCTCAGGGCACACTCAGCTCATGGCACTGCTGCCCCAGTGGCAGCTGCAAGGGATATTCTCGTTAGAAATTTGTAAAGCAGCTACCTGTAAAACTGTACACACCTTTAAAAGGCACTACTGCCTGGATGTGCAGTTCAGAAGGGATGTCAGGTTTGGTGCTGTTGTCTTGAAAAACATTTTCCCTAAATAGGTTCTGTACCCAGCCTCCCAAGGTATGGCTTAGTAGTCTGCATAGTTGAACATAGTGAGGGATTCCTGGGGTTTGAAGACAAAATTACTTTCCATAGTAATATTGTTTCTTCCAAGGGATCTCTCACTATGCTTAAATCTCCCACCCAGTCTCCTCTTCCAGAACCTGGAAAAGGTTCTACAAGAATCAGGGTTTTGCTTGTTATTCACTTGCTTGAGCATTACTTGTTCATTCACAGTCATTTTTTACTGTAGTCTTTTCATTTTAGTCTGCCATAGCTTGGCCTTGGTGGCCAACCTTTTATTGTTTTTTGGGTAATTTTTAATATTAGGTGTTTTTTTAAGATTGGTTAGTAAGATTCATAGCTATTGGCCTATAGGCTCCAAAATAGATCAGACATTAGACTGCAGAATGCAGCGCCACCATGAAGGAGAAGCTCAAACTGCGTTCTGTGTTCCAGTATTTGCATAAATTCCACACTCTCCGGTGCAGCAAGACCTATCAGACTGACTGCATAGTTAAGGATAGCGAAGGATCCCTTGGAAGAAACAATATTCCTATGGTAAGTAATTTTTTCTTATACTGCTAACTGGTCCAGAATTAGCCTTTTCTGAAGATAAGTTCTTTGATAATGACTAACTTTGGAACTGGAAGGGCTAGAAACTTATTTTATTAAATGAAAGCTTGGAGTCTGGTTGACACGGATACATCATATTGATATGCTTTCAGTGTAGCAATTATAATACAGGAAATGCACTTTTACAATATTAGCATACTAAAATTGCAGTTCTGCATTATTGGCAGAAAGTACTAGTTTTAGAATAGTGATATAGTGGAAAATATAGTGAAGCTTATCTGGACTCTTTCTAATGTGCAGTTTTTGTTGAAAGTTTGGCACTGAATGAGTGCCTGGTTTTCTTCATGCACTAATTATGTTTTACCAGTGGGTGTCCCAGCTTTGTCCCCATTGCGGCATTTAGTCTTGCATTACAGTTTAAATATGCAGTACATCTTCCTGTGCTTTCTGAGGCTAAGCCTGTGAAAGCATTTGAGGATAATAAAGGGGAAACATTATTTTAGCCTCCAATCTACAGATGTATTATTAATATATACTTTGTTCTCCAGATGCTTGCCTTGAGTCAAGTAACTGTGTCCAACCCACACATCAGATCAGTAAATATGTTAGAAGCTAGCCGAGTATGCAGTATGGACTCTAAAGCTAATTTACTACACGGTAAGCCTGCAGTAACTCATTCTTACTCTATTACATATTCTTGATAAGTTACCAAACTTTGGACTAATTGAATTAGTACTGTAATACAACTGGACACGTTAATATTATTACAAGCAGGATTGTTATTTATTCAGTAACACGTGAGAGTTTACTTATTCATCTGATTATTTGAAAATTTGTGACTGGGAAAGGCACACTGAGCCAAGGCTTGTTTCCAGGTGCAACCTGGGAGACGGGAAAAGGGGAGCAAGTACATAGCATAGACACAGTACACAGTTAAGTGCAGTTGTATAGCATTGGCACAATTCATAGTTATAGTAAAGTGGAATAAAGTATGCTAAAACAGGAGTAAGTGGCGGCCCAGTGGCACTGAGGTTTGAGGCACTGGGCGCCCACACCTCGTGCCCGCGGCCGTGTTCAAGAGCGAGCCGGGCCGTTGGGGTCGGCAGGAGGGAAAGGATTGAGCTGCCCAAAGGATAGCCTCCTTTCCCGGGAGGGAGGGATGTACACGCCGGTGCTCACTGGCCTCTGGTGGAAGCCAGAAGCATATCAAGCGCCGCGAGCATAAAAGGAAGGGTTGGAAGCGGAAGGCGTCGGAGGAGACTCTCCTTGATGTTGGGGAGCTACGCCACTCCATACAAAATGGAAACGCCCCACAGTGCTCCGTTAGGTGAACTGAGCCGTGATCCCAGTGCTCCTGTCTGACCGGTACCAGCATCCCGATGAGAACAAGAAGGACTTGAGGGTGCCCTACTCCGTGCCCACATGAGTGACACAGCCATGGCTACATGGGGGATGGACTGCACCGGGCTGCAGGTAAGAGGGTGGGGACTACAAAGCCATAGGTGTCTCCCGAAGAGTGGGTGCGCTACAGGCAGGGGGAGTATAAAGAGCAAGTTGGGAAAAAAAAAAAAAAACAGGAGTAAGTACAATTATAGCAAGCACCAAAATTAGGCATTTAATTTACACCAGGGAAAGAGGTAAGGTAAGGGGTGGCAGTCAGGTAGGGGAAGAATTGGAGTTGGGGAGAGAAAAGGAGTTTCAGCTGATACCGGAGGCAAACGGGAGGTAATGAAAGGAGGAAAGATGGGTGTAGGTACCACAGTGAAGGGAGATGATAGGAGAAGGCTGATTGCCCAGAAGAGGAGCAGGGAAGAGAAATAACGAAAGTGCAAGGATTCCTGGAGCAGAGGGAGCAGAAGGCAGAGGGAATGGAGGGATAGGAGTGAGGATGGGTAAGAGGGAAGGGACCCAAACCAGAATTTGGATATGAATGAGGTACAGTGGTTCTGGCGACATGAATATGGAGGAAGAATGGATGAAGAGTAGAGTGAGCAGTAGTGGGTATGAAAGAGGGAGCTGGTAGCAGAAAATTGCCAGAGAGGTGGAGGGAAGAGTACCATAGACCACTTCCACATAGTCAAAGACTGGGAGCACCATTTTGGTGATGAGCTCACGGCATACTTGTGAGACAGGCAATCTTTATTGTGATACAAGGCACCAGGTTTGGGGAGGAGCATGGCGTGGATGTCAGCAGTGGGGTCAGAGAAGTCAAGTTTGGTGTCTAGCCACACACTGAGGTATTTTTTTTTTATTGCGGAATTTCACAATACATTACATAGCGTTGGATATCTCCAGAAATAGGGTTTTCAGATTCTCAAGTCTATTAAGAGTGTACAGACTCATTAGTTGAAATATTTCCGGATCCAATTCCTGTGTCTGTTTTCCCTTTTTTAAACTATAAACATAAATAACACATATAAGTACGCACCAAAAAAGACACATAATGTTGTAATCCGAAATTGACATAAAATAAAAACAATAAATTAATGGTGTTTAAATATGTTTTTTGTGTGAATTCATTTTGCTATTAGTCCATATTGTTTCCTCTAGAGACCTCTCTAGTACATAAAACAAACCTTAGGTGCAAACAATAATTGGACGGATGGGGTAAGCTACCGGGGACTACCACTGTTTCAGTTATGCAACACAGATGCAATTTCTGGTCTCTATCGACCACCCTAATCTCATTCAGGCTACACTAAAAGGGTGTCTCTTTATTCCTCATTGTGCATGTCTTGGTTTCTCTTTGACATAAGCCACCTAGTCCATCTATTGAAATCACACACACTGGTATTTGAATGAATGAACCAGTTCAAGAGGGATCCCATCCAGAATGGAGAAGATAGGCAGAGTTGGGAGTCTGACCAATTTTTAGCTGATACCAAAGGTCATGGGCAGTTTTTTGTTTTGTTTTTTATGTTGACCCGCAATTGGTTGGGCTGAAACTAGCGCAGGACATTGTGGAAGTGTTGCTGGAGCAAGCCTTACATGGCTGTAGTTAAGGCACTGGAGATGTTAAGTGACTGTCATCTGCATACATGTGGATATAGAAACATAGAAACATGACGGCAGAAGGAGACCTAAGGTCAATCAGGTCTGCCCATGAGATCCCGAGATCCTAGCTTATACTTTTCCTGGCAGATTTAATTCTGTTATATTCTTTATCCCAACCACCTTTGAATGCAGATACGATCCTAGCCCCTACCACATCTGCCGGTATTCTGTTCCATGGCTCAACTATCCTTTCCAAGAAGTAATGTTTCCTAAGATCCCTTTTGAACTTCTCACTGCTCAGTGTCCATCCCTGCCCCCTTGTATTGGAGCCAGGAGCCCTGGTAAATATTTCAGAGTAGAGTACTGCATTTAATCCCCTCATGTACTTGAAGGTTTCAGTCATACCCCGCCCTTTCCCTCCTTGTTTCTAGCGAGTATATGTTTCATGCCTCCAGTTGCCCTTCGTACTGTAGGCCCTGTATCATTTTGGTCGCCTTTCTCTGAATGCTTTCTGTCCTGTCCTTGTCAGGGTGTGGCCTCCAAAACTGTACACGGCACTCTAGGTGGGGTCTTACCATGGATCTATACAGTGGTAGTATCACCACCCTCTGCCTACTGTCAAATCCTCTCCCTGTACACCCTAGCATTTTGTTGGCCATACTATATGCTGCATTGCATTGGCTGGCTTGTTTTAGGGTGTCACTTGTGATAACTCCTAGATCCCTTTCCTCTTGTGAGGCATTGAGTATGACCCCGTTGAACCAATAGGTTGTCCTTGGGTTATTTTTGCCTATATACATCACTTTGCACATCTTGGCATTGAATTTCAGCTGCCAGATACTAGACCATTTTTCTAACTGTTTCAGATCTTTTTGTAGGTTCTCAACTGCTTCTTTGCTGTCCACCCTACCCCCTAGCTAATTGTCATCCGCAAACAATGCTGTCTTGCTCTGGATACTTACTCCTATGTCGCTGATGAACATGTTGAGTAGGACTGGTCCTAAGACCGAGCCCTGTGGGACCCCACTCATTACCTCTCCCTTTGGACTACCACTCTTTGCCTCCTGCCCTCCATCCAATTACCCACCCACTTCACAATGCTGCTTGCTATGCCTAGATCCTCTAGTTTCTTCAGCAGGCAGTTGTGGTACAGAATCAAAGGCCTTACTGAAGTCAAAATAGAGACGGTCCACTGGATGGGCCCCTATTCAGTTCCCTAGACACCCAATCAAAAAATGTAATCGGGTTCATCTGGCATGACCTGCCTGCCACAAAACCATGTTGTCTGTCGTCCTAAATGCCATACTTGTCCAAGTATTCTATTATGCCTTGTTTAATCAGGACCTCCATTTGTTTTCCTACCACTGATGTGAGGCTGACCAGTCTGTAGTTATCTGCTTCCACCCTTACGTAGGAGCACCGTGTCAGCTCTTTTCCAGTCCTTTGGCACAACTCTCGACTGAAGCGAATGGTTGAATAGGTGCGCTAAGGGGTCTGCTAACTCACCTGCCAACTCCTTTAGTATCCTTGGATATATTCCATCCAGTCCAGAAGATTTGTCCTGTTTTAAATGCTCGAGCAACTTCCTGACCCTGCCTGCAGTAAATATTGGTATCCCCATTTGTGGGCCCTCTCTGCCATGTGCTGTGATACCACTGTCGGGCATTGGGCAACTGTGCTCCTTGGTGAACACTGAACAGAAGAATTTGTTCAGAACGGTGGCCTTCTGTCCAACTTCTATTACTATCCTATCCCTGTCCTTGAATCTAACTGCCCCTCCCCCTTTCTCTTTTTTTGTAAATATCTGAAGAATTGCTTGTTCCCTTCCCTGACACCTTTTTCTATCTGCACTTCCACTGCCGCCTTTGCCTGCTTCACTGACTACTTAGCCCATCCTATGTATATGTGTATGGATATGTGAATTGGTAGAAGCTGTGTGTAGTTCATTAAGGAAGATGGAGAACAGGATGGAGCCCTCTGGGAATAAGAAGTGGAGGGGACACTGCGCGCGGCCAGAGCGGTATGAACAGAAACAGTCTACAGCAGGAGCTGAGAGGCCAGCAGAACTCTGCTTATCCAGGAGGAGAGAGTGGGACACCGATTCAAAGGCCTTGGCCAGATCGATGAAAATGGCAGCTGTGGTATGTCCCTGATCCATCCATCTGAAGATGGAATCAGTTACATGCAGCATGGAGGAGATGGTGGATTGATGCTTCTATAAGCCAGACTGGAACATGAAGAGGAAATTGGTGGAGGATAGAAACTTGGAGAGTCTAGTATAGACAAGCTTCTTTTGCAGTTTAGCAAGGGAAGAGGGAGATTGGCTTGAAGTTACCTGGAAAGGAAGAGCACCCCCCCCCCTTTGTGGAGTGGAGGAATTTGGCCAACTTGCAGGACTGGGGGAAGGATTGGTTGAGTAGGTGAGTCAGTGGATGTGCTATGGCAGGTGCAGAGATTTAGAGTAGTTTAGGATCTAGTCTGTCAAGGTTGGATTTGCACAGATTGAGAGAGTAAAAAAGGCAGTAAGAGTTTCCTTGGTAGTAACAGGGAATGAGGAAACCAGTGGAAGGGAGATGAGATGGAATGTGAGGAGGAGCCGAGGAGGCTGGAGGGTGAGTTGGAAGGGAGAGCAAGTGGTAAAGAACTCATTGAAATGAGCAGCAATAGAGGAGGGATTGGATACTGGTGAAACATTTACAAGAAGGACTGGAGGACGGACTGGGAGAGTCAGAAATGGAGTGAATTACTTTCCAGAACTTTGAGGGGGGCATTGCATGCTAACATTCATTTTGGGGCCCTAAATAGCCTTCCTGTGGTAGTGATGACGACATTTGCAATTTTCTTTATGAAGGAGATTTATGTTCACTAAATATTTTTATTAATTTCTTCTTTTACCACATATGTAGCATGTTTTATTTTTTTTCCCTTGCTGCCATTGAATAAGTTTATTCTTTTCCTTTTTTTTGGTGGGGAGGCTCTCAAGCAAAAGCAGACAAAAATAAAGTTAACAGATTAGTATAGCCTGGGTAGGAGCTGAGACTGCTGGATGTTCTTTCCATGAAAACATTTGCTTGGTATGAAATTAGCTTTTCTCTGTCACCCACATCCATAAGTCAGTGTGCCCTTGGTACATGCCATAGCTGTCTCTTCACAAAGTGATGGGGTATTCAAACTATATATAACAATGATAATAAAAATATGAAACAGCTATACAACTGTCCTGATGTCTGAAGTCTTGCAAGACCATAGGCAAACTAGAGAACAACATTTAACATGCTGCATCCCAGCATCATACACTGAAAAATCTAGCCTACAGAATTTTGCAAATGTGTTTAAAGATGACCATGTGGCCACCTTGCGTATCTCCAGTGGAGATACTGCTCTTGAGTTTCACCTACACTGTCACCACTGCTTGAGGAGAATGGGTTTTGAGACTTATATATGATATTTCAAACAACATGAAGTCTTGCTATATTATGACATATGCAGTATAACTCCAGGTTAGAACTGCTCCAGAGGTGAATTAACTTCCATGCCAGGGCATGGAATCTTGGCCTGCCTTTCGGTTGAGCACTCTTGTCTGTTGAAGCTCAAACTTAAACTGTCAGATTCTTTACTCCGCCTCACTGAACAGTCGCTCCGGAGATTCCTCCTGCTGCTCAGTTCGTTTGTCGGTTTTAAAGTGTAATTCTCGGTTTATTTTACCGAAATTTAACCGCAATCGTCGGTTCAAGCTCTGTCTGTGGTATTGTAAGTAATAGATAGGCTTATTTATTATTTTTTCTTCTGTGTGGAACTTGTAAACGTCTTTTTCCGTTCGGTTTGAACCGATCAGATGGGTTTTAAAATTACCTTCTAGTCCTTTAGAGTGCGGTTCCCGGTTCTTATCGGTTCAAAAAAAAATGATTTTATTACTTTTTCCACGACCCGTGACACGGTTGGGAACCGACAAGAGAGTCTTGCTTGGTGATCGCTATTAACGGGCAAGTTTTGCTAGGCTGGCACTATGTCTGAGAAACCCAAAAAGAAAACCAGACCCACTGGGTTTCAGCACTGTGGCCTCTGTGGGAAGCCTTTGCTAAGGCTGACCCACACACCATTGTGTATATTGTCTGGGGTTTGACCACCTCAATGCAGACTGCCAGATTTGTAAGAATTTTCCTGCTGCCACCGTGGAAAAAGAGTTGGTAGGCTCAGGAAAAGGAGGCCAAAAGTCCGTGACTCGGATGACCAGCGTTAGGTTCAACCAAACCTGAGGGTGCCCTCTGACCAGGGCCATACTTCCTCGGGCAAGCGAAAAGCCAGCTCTGAGGGCGGTTCCAACTAAAAGGACTAGAAGGTCCAGCTAGTTTGGGGCCAACAGTTCTTTCTCCAACCACTGAGGAAATAGCCAAAGCTATTCAAATTGTCAGTCTCTTTCCCCAGTTCCGTCCGAACGGACCATTGGGGAAAGCGCATTCGGTCGGTTCCCCAGTTCAAGATTATGATTTTGAGGATTTTATGAACGGGGGAAGGGAGGAGAGTGCGAGGAGAGTGAGTGTGATTTTGAAAGTCTGGATGTGCCCATTGAACGGACATCTCTCCAGACAGACCCTCAGGAGTGTCCCTCCCAGGCTATCCGAGTCCCCTTCTCATTTTTGTTTTACAAGAAAGTTGCTGAGACTCTGCAATTCCCTGTTGAGGCTGTTGATGATCAAGAAGAGCCTGATTTTGTGGAAATGATGGATATTCCAGAGTCTAGGAGACTGTCTATTCCTTGCATAAATCTTTTAGGAAACAGACAGTAAAAATTCTGAAAACTCCTCATTCTATCCTCCCTGTGGATAAAAGGATGGACAAGAGGTATGCTTTATCAGGCTCTGATACAGAGTTCCTATCCCAGCAGTACAGCCATGTAGGGGTAGTGCAGGCTGCAGCCTGTGACAAGGCTAATATTCCTCTAGCCTCTCACCCTCCTGAAAAGGATTCCAGGAGGATGGATGCCATGGCAAAAAAGCAGTACATGGCAGCATCTTTGTGACTCAGACAGGCAAATTATATGGCTTACACAGCTAGGTACCAGAAATCCAGGTGGGATACTGTCCTGGCCCTAGCAAAACAGGCCCCTGACCAGCTTGCCAGGGAGCTGGAGCAGGTGGCTGCGGATGGCATTGAGGCATCCAAGCTGCAATTTCATGCTGCAGTAGACTCTAATGATGTTTCATCAAGAGTCATGGCTACATCTGTGTCTCTTCGCAGAATGGCCTGGCTCAGATGTACTGCCCTGTCACAGGATACCCAGTCTAAGGCTATGGATTTTCCTGTTGTGGGAAATTCTCTGTTTGAGGAGCAGACAGAATTATATAAAGAAAATGGATGAGTATAGGACCACCTATAGGGTGCACAGGCCAAAGAAGGCAAGTCACTCCTCAAAGGCAGCATATCAGGGCAGGGCAAGCCTTTTCATGAGCCATTTACCAAGCCCAGGCCTCTCTTCTGCTTATGCCCAGAGGGGTTCTTTAGAGGAAGGGGCAGAAGGGGTTCTAGTAAGCCTGCTTCTACCCCTCAACCCAAAACCCCTGCAAACAGGCTCCCTGATGGGGTAGCCAGGGCCGATTCTCCACTACCGGTGGGGCAGGCTGGCTTACTTTGTCCAGGACTGGAAGTCTTTAACATCAGACAAGTGGGTCCTGGAAGTAGTAAGCCAGGGACTTGTTCTCAGCTTCAAAATTTCCGAAGATGAGAGACAGGTCTTTCCACCTGCAAACCCTTCAGAGCACTTGCCCTGGAAGCAGAAGTTTCTTCCTCCTGGCTCTCAGAGCCGTGGAAAGGTTCCACCCATACACCAGGGCAAAGGTTGTACTCCAGGTACTTCCTTACTCCAAAAGACAGGAGAATGGCGGCCCATCCTGGATCTCCGGTATCTACACAAGCACCTTTTAAAACCAAAGTTCAAAATGGTGACCCTGGGGATTATTTTACCCTCTCTAAGGCCAGGGGACTGGCTAGCCTCCCTGGACCTCAAGGATGCCTACTTCCATGTTCTCATCAGAAGCTCCCATCGAAAGTACCTCAGATTCGAACTGCCCTCAGGCCATTACCAGTTCAGAGCAATGCCCTTCGGCTTCACCTCGGCCCCAAGGGTGTTCACAAAATGCCTGGCAGTAGCAGTTGCTCATTTAAGAAGGCAAAAGATTGCCATCTTTTCTTATCTGGACGACTGGCTCATTGTAGGCCAGTCTCCAGAGCAGGTCAAACTACATTTACAAGTAACCCAGCAACTGCTTACATCTCTAGGTTTCCTTCTCAATCTTCCAAAGTCAGTTCTGGAGCCTGTCCAGCTTCTCACCTTCATAGGCGCAGAACTGAACACAAAAGAAGCCAGAACCTTCCTTCCTCTGGAAAGAGCAAGGACTCTGGTGTCTCTGGCCTCCTCTTTCACCCTGCAGGTCTCTCGACCAGCAAGGCATTTTCTGCAGCTCCTGGGGCACATGGCTGCTTCTACAGCAGTTGTGCAGGAGGCGAGATTTCAGATGAGGGACATTCAGTTCCATTTGCAGCCTTTTGGTCTCAAAGGACAGATCCCCAACCAAACTGATTCCAGTGACTGAACCCTGATCCAGGCCCTTCAGTGGTGGCAGGATCAGAACAATCTGAGACAGGGGGTTCCCTTCACTCCCCAGTCTCATTCCTTGACCCTTACTACAGATGCATCCCTCTTGGGGTGGGGAGCTCACATGGGCGACCTTTCCACCCAAGGGCTTTGGTCCCCTCAGGAATCTCTGCTCCACATCAATTTGTTGGAACTCAGAGCAGTTTTCTAGCACTCCAGGTTTTTTCCACATCTGTCCAGAACAAGGTGGTTCAGGTCAGAACAGACAATACCACTACAATGTGGTACATCAACAAGCAAGGGGGCACCCGGTCTACAGCCTTGTGCACGGAAGCAATGAAGTTGTGGTCTCTGGCTTATTCTCTGAATGCCTCCCTTACGGCAGTTCACCTCCCAGGCAAGGACAATGTCCTAGCGGATGCTCTCAGCAAGATTTCCCAGGGCCATCACGAATGGGCACTGGATCCCCTAGTACTGGAGGTAGTATTTGCCAGATGGGGCACCCCGCAAATAGATCTCTTTGCAGCCCCAGACAATCACCAACTTCCCTTTTTGATGCAGGCCCCAGTGTTGGGCTCAGTCCCTCTGATGCCTTCCTCCTCAGTTGGGAAGGGAAGTTTCTCTATGCTTTTCCCCCCTTCCCCCTTCTTTTCAAAGTGCTAGTCAGAATCAGATCTCAATCCTGCAAGATGATCCTGATTGCTCCAGATTGGGCCAGGCAGCCCTGGTACCCACTCCTTATGTCCTTAGCAGTCCACCCTCCCCTGTGTCTTCCCAGGAATCACAACCTGTTAACCTGTGCCCAGGGGAGAGTTTGGTATCCGAACCTCAAATCTCAGTCTCAAAGCTTGGCTCTTGAGGAGTTAGTTTGCTGACCTACACCTGTCTCAGGGTGTATTGGATATTTTGAAGGCCTCTAGGAAGCCTTCCACCAGGGCTACCTATAATTCAAAATGGAAGAGATTTTCCATATGGTGTGCTGGAAAGCATATTTCCCCAGAATCTGCTGGCGTGCCCACGATCCTGGATTATTTGGTGCATTTGAATTCCTTGGGGCTGAGACCAGCTACCCTAAAAGTGCACTTGGCAGCTGTGTCTGTCTTCTTATCAGCAGGTAAGCCCTCTTCTTTATCAGCTCACCCTGTGTTCTCCAAGTTTTTTAAAGGGTTGCTTCACACCAACCCTCCGTTCAGGGACCCTGCCCCTGCTTGGGATCTTAATATTTGCATCGCTCAGCTTATGCAACCCCTTTTGAGCCATTGTCTTCAGCAGAGCTTAAGTACTTGACTTGGAAAACTGTGTTTCGGTAGCCATCACCTCTGCCAGGCGCATAAGTGAGCTACAAGCCTTGTCAGTGGAGCCTGATTTTATCTCCTTTCATAGAGATAAGGTGGTCCTCAGGACTAACAGGAAGTTTTGCCTAAGGTGGTTTCAGACTTTCACCTTAATCAATCCTTGTCTCTTCCTGTGTGCTTCACTGACCATTCCTCCTCTGGTAAGAGAGATTACACAGTTTAGATGTCAAAAGAGCCCTTAGTTACTATATAGAGCGTGCCAAGGGTCACAGGTTGAATCCCTCAATTGTTCCTCAATTATGGTGAGGTTGGTAAGGAAACCTGCCACTAAAAGATCCATTGCCAGGTGGATTGTCTCTTGTATCCAATTCTGTTATGAAAAACTGGGTAAGGTTCCTCCCTCAGGCCTGAGGGCTCACTCTACAGAGGTACAGCTGCGTCTCTGGCTGCTGCCAGGGACATTCCTATCCTAGAGATATGTCAAGCAGCTACCTGGAAAACAGTTCACACTTTTACTAAGCATTACTCCTTGGATATCCAGGCTGGAGTGATGCTCGATTTAACACAGCTGTGCTTCAGAGCCTATTTCCCAAGTAGGTTCTGTCCTCCTCCATGGAGGTACTGCTGTAGTTCTGACATATGTCATAATATAGCAAGACTTCATGTTGTTTGAAGAAAAAATTACTCACCTTAGTAATGTTGTTTCTTCTAATGGAGTCCTGCTATATTATGACCCCAGCCTGCCCCTCTCAGAACTCCTCTGTTTTTGGATGTGGTGGGCAGTGCAATGTTGGCACTTCACTGATGCCCACTTTATTTTCACCCTTCTGGGTGCTTAGGTGTTATACTTAATTTTTCTTTCTTGAATCCCCCGACTTGAGTCTTTGCTTTGGGATCAAGAACAAAAAGGTGTTTTTGTAGTTAGCCAGTGGCTAGTGTAGGTTTACGGCTTCCACACAGAACCTTAGTGAGTTTTTGCTCGTGAAGATCTGACAGTTTAAGTTTGAGCTTCAACAGACAGAGTGTTCAACCGAGCTCACGCTCAAGATTCCATGCCCTGCATGGAAAGTTAACTCTTTCACCTCCGGAGCGGTTCTAACCTGGGGTTATACTGCATATGTCATAATATAGCAAGACTCCATTAGAAGAAACATTACTAAGGTGAGTAATTTTGTCTTCTCATTTCTTTATGGAGTGAGCCCTTTAATGCAGGTTCTGATCCATTTTACAACAGAATATTCCAATACTCTTGCCTTTTTTGAGTACCACAAAGGAAGCAAGTTATCCATAATATTTGATTGCTTAATGTACATCCTGGTTTTTGCAATTGGCTCTCCTGTATTCTGTGGATTGGGACATAAAGATGGCAGAATGTTTCCAGACTGTTGTGAAAACACATAGTTACTTTCAGAATGAAAGTGGAATCAGTTTGGGCTGGCTCGGTGGCGTTGACGGTTGAGGTGCTGGACGCCACACATCGTGCTACACTGGCGACCCGAGTTCGGGAACGAGCCAGGGTCATCGGGGGGTGGGGTGGGATTGAGCCGGTATTGGGCAGCTGTCCTCTCCTGGGAAGGGTTAGGCATTGTCCTGACTAGCAGGCGGTGTCAGGAGGGGAGGACGCTGTTAGGCCCTTTTGTCAGAAGCCGTGTTTGATCATTGCTCCCTGCCTGGACTTTGGTCCTTCACGTTGGCATCCTCAGGTGGTGGGGTTAAGGGACTTGCACAGTTACCAAGCAGCTATGCAAAACTTCTAACCCCACGGCCGTGCAGCGTGATCCCCAGTATGGTTGGGTGGGTGCTATGGATAGGCGGTATGCCGCCACCTAGCCAGGGCCAGCCACGAGGGGAAAAATATGCAACTAAAAAGAAAAGAAAAAAGTGGGATCAGTTTAAAGGGTACATGTTGAGATGTCAGTCTGTCCTCGTAGGGCTTCCCTTGCAACCCCTGCACAGTTTTGGTTGCCCTCCTCTGTACTGCCTTCACTCTGTCTTACATCCTTTCTGAGCTGCGGTCTCCAGAACTAGATGCAGTACTCCAGGTGGGGCGTACAAGACAGCGACACAGCAGTAGCACCACCACCACCTTCCTGCTGCTGGTGATGGACCTCCCTGTACACCCATCATCCCACTAGCCCTGCCACACTGTGCTGACACTTTTGAGGTTCTCTGGTATAACTGGAAGGCCCCTTTCCTGTCTAGTTACTGCCAGTACCTCCCCCAAAAAACCCATTGTGTACTCGGCACCAGAGTTCCTGTGCCTTATGTGCATGATTTTGTACTTTTTGGCATTAAGCTCCAGCTGCTCTGCCTTTGGCCACTTGTCAAGTTTCCCTAGATCCCTGCGCATTTTCTCCACCCCCTACTGAGTATCCACCCTATTGCACATTTTGGTTTCCTCGGCAAAAAAGCATACTGTCCCATTTTCTGCAGTTTCCCCTATGAAGACATTGAATAGGACTGGCCATAGCCTTGTTGTTCCCAGCTGGTTAGTGTCCCATCCTTGGAGTGTGTGCCATTAACCACCACCCTGTCTCCTATCTGTTAACCAATTTCTAACCCAATTTACCAATTTAGACCCTACTCCTAAATTAGTCATCTTCTATTAGCTTTCTTTGAAGCACAGTGTTGAAGGCCTTGCTGAAGTCCGGATAGGCAACATCCACTGGCCTACCCTGGTTTATTTCCCTGGTCAACCAGTCAAAGAAATCTGTCGGATTCATTTGGCATGACCTACTCCCCATTAATCTGTGATGCCTGTGGTCCTGCAGCCAACTGTATTCTAGATGTTCAACTGGCATCTCTTTCAGTAGGGTTTCCATTAGTTTCTCCACCACAGAAGTAAGACTGACTGGTCTGTAATTGCTAGCTTCCTCCCTGCTGCTACTACTCCTGTGTAGAGGAACCTCATCAACCCTTCTCCAGTCCTCCAGTAATGCTCCTGTTTCCAGTGAGTTGTTGAACAAGGCTGTTGTGTATACCACCTGTACCTATAGCCTTATCCACCTTCAGGGCTGTGACTCCTTTTAGGACTCTGAAAATGGACTTGTGACCACCCCCATCCTCACCCCGTTATTGCTTCTTCCTGGTAGCCCATCTCCTCCCTCTACTTTGAACACCGAGCAGAAGTACTTATTAAAAATGTCAACTTTTTCTTGGTTCCTTTCTGCACAGTATCCCCTTCGGCCCTTCTAACCCTCACTTTCCCTCCCCTTGCTTTTCTCATTTACATATCTGAAAAAAATCTTATCCCCTTTAGACACCCCTCTAGGAATCCATTTCCTTTTTCTGTGTCTTTGCTCCTTAACCACCTTACCTGTTTCCTTCTGCCTAGCTACATACACCTCCCTGTCCTCCAGATGTATTTCTTTTCTACCTCTTGAATGCCACCCTGTTTTGTTTCATCAATCTTGCCACTCCTTTGGAGAAACATAATAGTCTTCTTTTCCTCCTGCTGTTGCTTACCTTTTACTCAGAGGCTTGTTGCCCTAATTATATCCTCACTTCTTTCTCCTCACTGTGTCTGTAGTCCCCCCCACCCTCGAGGCATTTTCTGAGACAGTCTTGCATTTCTTTAAAATCTGCTCTCCTGAAGTCCAGGACCCTCGTCCTTATGTGACTTGCATGTGCTTCTTTATGTATATAGAACCACACCAGACGGTTGTCACTGGTACCTAGGAGTCTCGCCTCTGTGACATCTGCAATGCTGTCCCGGTTTGTTAGCACTAGGTCCAACACTGCCCTGTCCCTATTAGGTTCTTTTAATAGCTGACTGAGAAAAGCCCTGTGTAGTGAGACAAGGATGGCCCTGCCCCTTGCCAAAGCTGCAGCTGGAAGGTTCCCTTCCACATCTGGCAGATTGAAATCCTCAACTAGAAGCACCTCCCACTGTCCTGCAGTCCTGATGATGGATTTCCTAGTACTAGTGCCTTGTCCATCTTCTCCTCTTATGCTGGAGGTCTTTGTGTAACCATGTACGGATAGTAGCCCCAGAGTCCAATTCCAGGATGACCCATGGCCTCTCTAGACCAGAGTTCCCATTTACCCCCAACTGTACGTGATTCAAGTACAAATTATGAAACGCAAAGTAAATTTTTTGTGTGAAGGGGCTACACTGTACCCCCATAATTCTGTTTGCAGTATCTGTACTCCACAAAAATGTTGTACAAATGGTAGAATGAGCCCGTATAATTTAATTTGTACCCCTGAGCATTTTTGGAGAGGGTACAGTGCACCCCCAGATCTGCAGCCTTAATGGGAACACTGCTCTAGACCCTCTTCACCTTGGTGCACCTGCACCTCAGTGGCCTTTATTTCCTCCCTCACCTATAATGCCACCCCTCTTCCATACCCTCTCTCCAAAATAGAGAGTAACCTTGTATGGCCATGTCCAGGTCATGTTGCCTGGTGCACCACAATTCCATTATAGTTACTAGATTCAGGCTAGCCTCTGCCGTGATAGAATCTAAGTCTGGGACTTTATTTCTGAGGCTCCTTGCATTTGCGGACGTGGCTCTCCATGCATTCTCAGCCCCCCAACCTGCCTGATGCCCTGTGTCTTTCTCCTCTTCCTGCCTAAGTTGTTACCTGAAGCTTCTTCTGACTCACCCCCTCTGGTTTTGCTTTCTCTATCCATGGTCCACCTTGATCCACTCCTTCCCCTACCCGAGCTGTATCCCCCTTTTCTTTCTTCTCGTCCCAGTCCCTGACTTCTGAGTCCCTGTCCTTGGGGTGGTTTAAACTAGCAGGGTGGAGAGTCGGGGAAGATGTCTGCAAACACTTTCATGAAAAGAGTGGTGGACAAGTGGAACAAGCTGCTGGAAGAAGTGGCAAGGACCAAATTGATAAACAGTTTCAAGTAGGGATTGGAAAAGCATATGGACTTAATCAGAAGAGAGGGGGTAGAAACTAAGGCTTGGGATGGCCAATAGGGTCAGAGTAGTCAGGATAAGTCAGGTAGACTGGATGGGCCGGCAGGCCATTTTCTGCTATCAATGTCTTATGTTCCCCTTGGGCCCTGTCTTCCTGTTTATTTTTAGTGTGCTTTTTTCCCCCTGGCGTCCCCTAACCCTGAGAGCAGGTTTCACCCTGCTGCAGCGACCGACCCCCACCCTCCCCCCACATGCTTGGGGCTGACCCCCCCCCCCCCAAAATGGGGCCGCCAGTGGCAGAGTTAGGTGGCCAGAGGGGTTGGCGCTGCAGCCGGCTCAGTAGCGGGGAGCCAAGATTTTTTCCAGGGTTTTTCAGGGGTGGGGACGTGCAGTGATGGCCAGCGTCCACCCTGCCCCCTTGCCTGCAGGTGCCGGAGCGCTTGTGGCCCCACTAGCCTCCGTTGGGGGTCCACGTTGCGCCGGACACTCAACCCCTTCCCCCCAGAGCAGGAGAGCAGTCCTGCGGACACTCAATCCTGCTGTCCCGGCTGGCCCTCAGACAGCCGGCTCCGTCCCCGAACCTGGGTCGTCAGCGCCACAGACGGCTGCCATGCCTGTGCGCCAGTGGTCCGGCTCCTGTTATTCATTTTATCATGGAGGGGAGGTTGTTGCCTCCCTCGGTTTTTAGTTTAGATGTTCATCTAAGTAGCATCTAAACTTCCCACCAAGGACTGTGATCCCCTTCCCAAAATGATGCAGACTATCTCCCATATAAGAGGCACCACCTTCCCAAGTTGGTCCACAGTCCTCAATGTAGCCAAAGTCGTCCTCCGTGCACCATGCCTTCAGCCGATCGTTAAAGGTCCTGGTGTGGGATAACTTTGCCTGTCCCCTGCCCTTTACATGTAGCTCCTTGGAAAACACCACCATGCTTGCTGTCTGCTTAAGGCCCCTACACAGTTCCTGAAGTAATCCTGTACTACTGCTGCCCTGTCCCTTGCTAGGTCATTTGTCCCAAGATGGACAGTCCAGCTCCCTCCCAGCTCCAGCCTTTGCACCTCACCTCACTGTCCTTCCCCACCCCACCTAACTCTCTGCCCCTCTGTCCCCCACCAGCGGTGCCTCCTCTTGGGCTGGGGGCCTCTCACTCCCTTCTTGGGGCCTGTGTTTGAGGCTCCCCTGTTCCTCACCTTCCATTGCGATGGGCACCTCTTCTCGGTTGCCCCATTACACCAGTAAGGTGAAGGTGTTCTGTAGTGATATTAATGGATGAGCCTGCACCTTCCCTCCACCCTCCTGGCACCCACCAGGATCTTTCTGCTCTCTCTATGTGGGCATCCTATGATAGAGCGGTGGTGGACCTGGTGGCCCATGGTTGGAACAGAAGGTATGCTGTACCTTTGCCATTTCACCTCTTAGCCCAGCAACCTGTGCCCGGCAATGGCACAAGCATAGGCACTCAGGAGAGCCCCCACTGCAGACTGCTGATTTGCCATCTTATCTGGGCTGTAAAACTTTGTTTGCCACAAAGGGATACATCTACAATAAATTGAAAGTTGTTTGTCACCTATCTGGACGATTGGTTGACCATGGGGCAGGCAGAGAACACCAAGAGAAGGAGCTGCTGTTCTAGCTATACTTCTCTACTGGGACTAAAGAACTAGAACTCTACTACTGGGACCTTCAATTTAGGGTAAAAACAAACAAAAAAAAAAAAGTTTGTGTGTTTGTCTGAGTTGGCTAAAGTGAATTATCTGTGCAGTTATCTAGGTGTTTGTCTCAGGTGGCTGTAGGGAATTATCTGTGCAATTATTAAGTGTAGAAAGAGCTGTGAAGTAGAGAAAGTGGCTTAGCTAGAAGGAAGCCAAGTTAAAGCCAGATTTAAACACTGCCCTAGATAGCTTCTGCCAGAGAACAGGCAGAGAACACCAAGAAGAAGGAGGAGCTGCTGTTATAACTATACTTCTCTACTGGGACTATATTGCCTTCCTTCCCTCCCCTCCGCCCTAAGCCAGTTCTACTTTTATAGGCACATGATTTGACTGACAACAGGAACTTCCTGTTTGGGAGCAGGAAGTAAGTGATCACAGAGCCACAAAAGACTCACCATCCTAGAAGGAGAAGAGTAGCCTCCACAGCTGCAGGTAGGGTTACCACCTTTTAGGAAGCCCAAAGTGGGACATTTCTTACTGAAACATGATTTTTTGCAGGACAATATGTAACTCTGACCAATGCATTGGACTTGTTTTCACTAAATAATTAGAATTAAGACTATATGTGATAGTTTTTTAGTTGTTTCTAGTGTTTCTTATCATTTTAAGGTATTTTAGCTAAGGTATTATAGTTTTTTGCAACATTTAGAAGAAAACCAGAAAATATTTTTCCTACTATAGTGTCAGGACATTTAGTATTTTTCATGTTTTTTTGCAGGACACAGCTGCCCAAATCAGGACAGTCCTGCGAAACTCAAGACAGGTGGTAACCCTAGCTGCAGGAGGTCTGACTCTGAGCAAGTAAAGAGACTACTGAGAAATCTAGGAACTTCTTGTCTCAGAACATGAAGATCAGGAGCTTAAAGGGCACAGAGGCAGTAAGTAAGTAGGGAGAAGAAGAAAAAAGTGGAAAGTAAATATTCCAAACAGTTGAGGGCCAGAAATAAGACATGAAGGGAGTGGTGCAGTACAGTGACTGTGGAGCAGCAGTCTTTCGGGAGATGTTCTGGAGGATGTGGTGTTGTCCCATCTGCAGGCACCTTTCTGGGCTGAGGGAGGAGGTTGCTCATCTCCGAGCTGAGTTGGCCAGGATTTGGGGGACCTCCTCTCCCACCCAGGGACCACCAGGGCCACTGCTGTTGCCTCAGAGGTTGCCAAGAAAGACGAGCGGTTGGACCACAGTGGGCTCAGGGAGGGTGAGGGTAGTGGAACAGGCCATCCCTCCGTTGTACCCTCCACAGTTCATATGCCGTTCGGCAAGTGTGGTTCCTCACGGAGGCACCCGCGAGTGGAGACTAAGGAGGATGCTGGGAACCTCCAAGGAGACCCACAGGAGGGTGGCAAGGGACCCCACAGGGAAGGAAACAATTCTTGATGGGAGACTCCATTGTTAGGAGGGTAGAACTGGGGAGGAAGGGAGAGGGAGGGCCTGCCTGGCGCCATGGCTTGAGGGACAGGGAGCGAATCTCAGGATTGCTGAGCAGCTGCACGGGGGACTGATGTCATTGTCCACCTAGGGACAGTTGACCTGGTTGAGAAAGGGATCAGAGCAGTACAGGAAGAGTTTGTGGAGTTGGGGAGGGGCCTTAGACAAGTAGCACGCACGGTAACCTTCTCTGAGGTGCTGCCTGTCTATGGCATGGATGAGGATAGGGTGCTCCACACCATGGGATTCAATCAGTGGTTGGAAAAACTGGTGCAGAGTTCAGGGATTTGGCTTCATTGGGGACTGGGGGTCCACCTGGAGTGATGCAGGCCTATACTGGTGTGGTGGTCTGCATCTGTCTGGGAGGGGAACCAGGATCCTAGGTGATAGGTTTAAATGCTTCATTGGCAAGCATTTAAACTAGCCAAGGGAGGCACTGGAAAGGAGAAGGAAATCCTATTGCCCCCAAAAAAATCAGGGTAGTAAGTGAGGTAAACACCAAGACAGAGATGTTGATAGGGAGAAGGGCAGGGGTAAATGGAGAAAATGATAAAGGCAATAAGGACAGGGATGGGGCAAAAAGATAAGGCCATCAAGAAATGGAGGGTAATGAGTACCATTGCCCGTAGTCTGGGCAACAAGCTCCCAGAACTTGTGGCCTTGATGGAAGAGGGATGTCTGGATATCGTAGCAGTCACAGAAACATGGTACAAAGAGAGAACCATGACTGGAATGCTAGCATACCAGGGTATACAACCTACAGGAGAGACAGGGAGGATAGAAGAGGGGGAGGAGTAGCTCTCTATGTAAGGGAAGGGATAAAAGCAACAGAACAAAAAAGTAAACAGGGAGGAGAGGAGGCACTGTGGGTCACCTTAGAGACTGGAAATGGCACCGCAATCCACACAGGGATTGTATACAGACCCCCATGTCAGGGAGAGGGAATGGACAAGGATATGATAGACGTCATCCTTAGGATGGCAGAGAAAGGGGGGATACTGTTGATGGGGGCCCTGAATATGCCAGATATTAACTGGAGCACCTTTGCTGCAACCACATCCAAGAGCATGGCCATTCTCGATGCCCTACAGGTGGCATGCCTCAGACAGCTAGTTTTGGAACCCACTCGTGAGAGAGCAGTCTTAGACCCCGTGCTCTTAAATGGGGACAGTGAGAGGAACTCCGATCTAGAAGTGGGTAGCCATCTGGGAACAAGTGACCACCAAACAGTGTGGTTCATGATAAACACAGCTACAGAGTCAAGCCATACAAAAGCGAGGGTACTGGACTTCAGGAGGGCCGACTTTGGCAAGATGGGAAAGTGCCTTAGAAAAGCACTAGCAAACAGGCTAGAAGGAGGGGTGGAGCAACAATGGGGAAACATCAAAACTGCCATCACAGAGGCAGCAAGCCTTTGTGTGAAGCAAATAAACAAATCAAAATGAAAGAAAAAGCCACTATGGTTCTCAAAAGAGGTGGCGGGGAAGGTTAGGGAGAAACGGATCGCATTTAGGAAGTATGAGGAAACGCAGAAGGAGCAGGATAGAGAACTGTACCAGTTGAGGCAAAAGGAATCGGGGAGGGTTGTCAGAATAGCAAAGGCCCAAACTGAGGAAAAGATAGCCAACTTGCTTAAAAAGGGCGATTAAAACCTTTTATAGGTACATCAGGGAGCATAGAAAGAAAATGGGAGGGATAGTGAGGCTGAATAGAAAGGACGCTGGGTGGGCAGAGAGGGACAGTGAGAAAGCAGGGATACTGAACGAATACTTCTGCTCAGTATTCACAAAAGAGGGGGAGGTGCCTAATCCAATTAACAGAAGCAGTCTGGGTAGGGGGGTCGATCCCAGTCCTTTCACAGAAGAAAGGGTTCTGAAAGAACTCCTCTGAAACTGAAGGTGGACAAAGCAATGGGGCCTGATGGAATTCATCCCAGAATTCTAAAATAATGAAGGGGAGAACTAGTGACACCACTGACTACCCTTTTTAACAAATCATGGGAGGATGGTGTGGTACCTGAGGAGTGGAGGAAGGCGGATGTGATTCCCCTTCACAAAAGTGGGAGCAAGACAGAGGCAGGAAACTACAGACCTGTCAGTTTGACCTCTGTGGTAGGGAAAGTGATGGAATCACTTCTGAAGGAAAGAATTGTTGAGTACCTAGAGGAAAGTGGGGCACAGGACCCAAGGCAGCAAGGGTTCACATCAGGAAGGTCATGTCAGATGAATCTAATTGTTTTCTTTGACTGGGTGACCAAAGTAGTAGACCAGGGAGGAGCTGTCGACATGACCTACCTAGACTTTAGCAAGGCATTTGACACAGTCCCACACAAAAGATTAATAATCAAATTAACCAGCCTGGGAGTGGGTCCTAGGGTGATAGCCTGGGTAAAACATTGGCTGAACAACAGGATACAGAAGGTAATTGTAAATGAAGTCCACTCTGAAGAAAGAGGGGTTACTAGTGGGGTACCGCAGGGTTCAGTACTGGGTCTGGTCCTTTTTAATGTCTTTAAGTGGCACTACAGAGGGACTGGAAGCGAAAGTATGCCTCTTTGCAGACGATACAAAGATCTGCAACATGGTTGATGCACAAGTAGGCATGGAAAGGATGGGAAGGGACTTGACAAGGTTGGAGGAATGGTCAGAAGTATGGCAGCTTGGATTCAATGCAAAGAAGTGCAAAATAATGCACCTGGGAAACAAAAAACCAGGGGAAGATTACACAATTTGGGGGGGGGAGGGGTTAGCAACAACAACAAAAATAGAAAGGGACCTGGGGGTAATCATATCAGATTACCTTAAGGTTAGTAAGCAATGCGAGAAGGCAGTAGGGAGGGCTGGGGGGATACTGGGATGAATAGGGAGAGGCATCACCAGCAGAAAACAGGAAATTGTTATCCCTCTGTACAGACAGTTGGTGAGACCCCATCTGGAGTACTGCGTCCAGTTTTGGAGACCCCATCTCCACAAGGACATAGACAAGATGGAGGCAGTCCCGAAGAGGGCAACTAAAATGGTGCAATGTCTGCAAGAGAAGCCATATGAGAGGAGACTAAAGGAGATTAATATGTATAACCTTGAGGGAAGGGGGAAGGGGGACATGATAGAAACTTTCAAGTACCTCAGTGGGATCAACAAAGTCCAAGAGGGTAGCATCTTTCAGAAAAAGAGATGTGCAAGAACAAGGGGACACAATTTGAAGATAGAGGGGGGACGGCTCAGGGGCAATGTGAGGAAGTATTTTTTCACAGAGAGGGTGGTGGGCACGTGGAACAGCCTTCCTGAGGAGGTTGTGGGGTCTAAAACTGTGGGAGAATGCATGGGACAGGCATAAGGCAATTCTTGTGTGGGGGTAGGAAGAAATAGGCTGTTGGTTAACTAGGATCTGCAGCTTATCCAGTAGATAGGGAAATGGGCAGACTAGGTGAGCCAAGCGGTCCTTATCTGCCATCAGTCTGTTTCTTCACAAATGACAGCAATAGATTTCTTCAAACTTAAGCAGGGACCCAGAAGTCGGGCAACATTGGACAGATAACACCAGGCTCCATCTAGCAGTAACAGAAATTAAGAATTTACTAAACACCCTTTTAATAGCCATTCAGAGATTGGAAAATAAGTTTGATGGCTTCTAAAATGCAGAATGACTCACAGACTCAAAATGACAATACCGAGGTCTGAAATGAATTAATCAAGTACTGCTTTATTAGCCATTTTCAGACATTTTTGATGTCAGTATATAACTGATCAGTCAGTCCTGCATGTGCATTGCTGCAAAAATGCAAAAAGCAGTACGGCAATAACCGGTGTAAAAAAGGCAGAAACTGACCCAAATCAGAAAAATGAGGGGTATAGCAAAGTCAGAAAGGTCCCAGCACTTGACTCTGGTGAACTTCTTTTTTTTTTGGGGGGTGCCATTGTTGGAATGTCTGTGGAAGGGCTGATGGATCAGTTATATACTGACATTAAAAAACACTTGAGTTGACAATTTTAGTAGTACAGGCAAGCAGTCGCACTTGAGTGGGTACCAGGGTCATTGCATTCCCAGGGGTGGCTACCCCAGGGCTGGTCTCAAGGTTCCAGGAAGGGACTGCACTCAGTAGGGGGGCCCCTGATGAAGCCTTAACAAGAGAAACACTGGAGCAGTGGGCTTCCTGCAGGTGACTGGCACCTTGCACTGTTTTTGTCAAATCAGTTATATGATATGTTAAATTTGCTAACCATAATTGCAGCATGAAAGTGGTTCCTGTTCTACTGAGTGCAGTCCATCCTGGAACCTTGCAAATTTAGTAGTACTTCAGCAGTTCTCTTAGGTTCTTTTTCTTCTTTTGTTCTTGAGTGCACAAGTTTGTGTTATGTTCTGTGATTTTACTGGGACTAGCCACCCTGTTTCACACACCCTCCTTGCAGCACTAGCCACAAGCTCTGTTCGCCATGTAATTTTTAAAACAGATTGGTCTTAAAGCACTCAGTCACAGGACTATCTGAAAATGTGGCTGATGCTGTAGGCCACGTGGAGAAAGCCATGGCAGACTCCAGCAAAACTGTGCTGGAGAGTATACACCTGAAGCTACATTTAGAGCATGCAGAAAGTACCCTAGGAGTGCAACCTCCTTCTGGTGGGTCTGCAGAAGGGATTTGAAATGATGACCTTGCCACTTTTTTTGAAAGCTGGTCACCTGAACTACTTTACTGGAATGCTCCATGGCCACTTGGATTCATTGATTATGCCTACCAGGTGAATCCCAGAAGGGCTTGAATCCCAGAAGGGCTGCTGCTGATCAAGGGTATGTCCTGAAAATGTTTTATTTATTTATTTTTTGGCCCCATCTGTCCCATATTATCAGCCCTACCTCCTTAAACCACTGCCCCCCCCAAACTGATCCCCCATTCGCCCTGGTTTACCCACCAAGACGACACCACCCCACCCCATGGAGACCGGTCCAGGTTACCGGCCACATCACCGCAACCAGCAGGGTTCTCTAGGCTTACCACCCCTGAGTGGGGCCCACAGGGTGGGCCATCCAACAGAACATGGTCGGTACTTTTGGGGCGCAGTGCCAGGAGACTGCGTCCATCCTGGATGGCAACGCTTTTATAGATGCCAATCCCTCAGGAGGTGGACGGCAGTGACGCCAGTGGATGAACCCAATGTCTATCCCACCTCCCCACGTGATCAGGCAATCGTTGCATTGATCCCCTCATCTCGCAGACTTTGCATCGACACTTAATCACACAACCCTTGCCCGGAGGAGGAGAGCAGGCAATGGGATGCTCAATCATCCCCGTCCGGCCCTCCAATAGCCCGAGTCCAGATTCGAATCCGGTCCGCAGGCAGAAATCCTACCCCTGTGCCAATGGGCCAGCCATGTCCTGAAAACTGTTTTTGTCTTTCACTTATGAGGAACTGAGAAATCAGGCTCTGCAATCTGTGTGCCACCCAAAAGACTTGTAAGCAGGGGATGCCATAATTCACTTGTACCCAAACTAGTGTTGCTCGGAGAGTGCCGCTGTGGATCCTCCAGTGATCCGGCAGATGGTGGCACTATTCGAGTTGGATCCGTCCTGGGATCTGGCCGAATACGGAGGTCGGATCCCGGGTCAGATCACACATTATCCGGTGCCAGATCCCTGGATCCAGCTGTCTGATAATGCGGGCTCCAACCAGGTATCCGATGGGCAGATCCACAGGCAGATAGCGGAAGTACCTGGCAGATCCACTGTCCTGCCGCAAAAGGGCAGATACCTGTGGATCCGGATTTGGACGGCTCCATCTGAGCAACATTAACCCAAACCTTTAGTTCACAACACAGACACATCAGAAAGCACTTGAGGGGTAAAAACAAGACTGAGAGCCCTAAATATCCCCTTTGCCTTGCTTCTTTCCTGCACGTCTTCCCCTAGACATAGACAGGGACACATACCTCTTTAATGTTGCTGGACATGGCTCAGCTCATGGAGAAACTGGACTGGGAGTGTAGTTATCAGATGGCTCATTGGAAAATAAGGCAGCATCGTGAATCACACCTCATAGAGTGAAGGGACTGTCGGGACATGAGGTGCATTGCTTTTTAACTATTTAATGCTTGATTCTGTTGCTGGTATGTCAATAGCCATGTGTCCTTTAGTATGAGCTGCTGTTATTCATTTCATCAGGGGCACTTGAGATTGTAAGGTTTGAGTGTGGCTGGTCAACTTTGCCTTGATTGTTTTTTTTTTGTTTGTTTTTTCCTTTTTTAGTATTGTAATAGGGTGGGATAAACAGACACATAGACAAGAGGATACAGTGCATAAAATAAACGCAACTTGCGTTTATAATTTTTGTTTTCCAAACGGATCAACGGAGAGGTGGGGGATGGTCAGGTGCCTTTCAGGGACATCAGCTGTCCAGGGCATAGACAGGCTAGGGAGAATAGTGGAGGGGGGAGCTGGTGGTGCTGGTACACTTGGGTACCAATGGTTTGTTGAACCAGTCTGTAGAGCAAGTGAAGCGGAACGTTCAGAGGCTGGGGGACAGATTGCAGGCACACTCTGCCTCCCTGACCTTTTCAGAGGTCCTCCCTGTGCGGGATAGGGGAGGGAAAGACAGAGTAAGAAAGACTAGATTGAGGCATTAAATAGGTGGTTAAAGGGATGGTGTCAGGAGAAAGGTACTGTTTTGTGGGGCACTGGGGGAGGGCTTCTGGGACTGGAGGGTCTTCAAAGGTGACAGCTTTCACCTGACAAGAGGGGGAACCAGTGCACTGGGGCAGAAGTTTGACGTCTACAGTGGGCAGTTAAACTGACTGCGGGGGACACTGAGGCTAGGGGGACCGTGGTAAGGGAGTGAGAGAGGGGAACCTAGCTTTTGCTCCCCCTCCTCTGGGGACTGGTAGCAGTAAACTGGCTGAGGTTCAGACAGGAGTAGTGGAAGAGGCAAAGAGTGGGACGGCTGCATGCAGTGAAAAATATGAAGTTAAGGAGAATAGGAAGGAATGCAGGAGAAAGATCACAAAACAGCAAAAGAGGATCTGGAGCTAGTTGGAAGGTTGTCTGCCTTAATGCCAGGAGTGTGGTTAATAAAATCAGTGAGCTCCATGTACTGGTGGCAGACATTGAGGCAGATCTCATAGTTATTACAGAATGTTGGGCCACAGAGAATAATGACCGGGACTTGTCAGTCCCAGGTTACACTGTCTTTATGCAGGATAGAGGGAAAGGCAAAGAGGAGGATCTTGCCCTGTGTCAGAGAGGGCATAGAGGCTATGGAGGACAGACACATCAGAGGAAGCAAAGGGGAAACAGAGTCCCTGTGGCTTCCTCTCATGGCGCCCTCATGCACGAAAATACAGGTCTGGGTGATCTATAGCCCACCAGAACAAGAAGAGAGAGAGATGGGGAGCTAAGGGACGAGCTGGCAAAGTGAGTGAAGAAGGGGAAAGTGGTGGTGGTGGGTGATCAGAACCTGCCGGATATCGACTGGGACATTCCGGTGGCCAGGTGCCACAGAAGTCTGGCCCTGTTGGATGCATTACAGGACTTGGGCTGAGTGGTGGAGCCTGGATCGAAGCATTTTTTGTTAAAAAAATGCAAGAATAAACCATGTTTCAGGTCCAAAATTATTTCTTTTTTATTTAAAATTCACCCTGATGTTTCACATCATTATTGAAGCTTTTTCAAAGGGTCTTTAAATTATTTTCTCACATTAGTGTTGGATAGTAGAACATTTTTTTTTTTTTTTTTTAAAGAAAATTGTATATTCATCTCGTAACATGAATCTGCATGAAGCAGTTTCCTGTTTGAATTAACTCACACAAAGCAATTCTGGTCCCAGTTGTACTATATTTAGTCCCTTAATTTAGTCCTGCTTGTTCTGTAAAGATACTTCTGTTTTTGTATACTTGCATTATACCAAACACTTTATTTTTGTACTTGCAGAGTCTCTTTTTAGTTAGCTGGCCAAAAGTTTTAGCTTGTTCCCACAAAGGTGTGGCATTTGTAAATGGAGCTTTTGGCAAATACTGTCGAGCACTAATGTGAGAAAATAATTTAAAGGCCCTTTGAAAAATCTTCAATAATTAAGCGAAACATCGGAGCAAATTTTAAATAAAAAAGAAATATTTTTGGAACTGAAACATGGTTTATTCTTGCATTTTATGACAAAAAAACGCTTTGGTCCAGACTCTACCTCTCGGCCTAATTCTTGTATCCTTGACCACATTATATGAAGTAACATCCATTTCCCATGGACCTACTCCCACAAATTGCATTACAGGACTGCCTGCAGGTGCAGCTGGTTAAGGAACCCACTAGACAGATGGCCATTCTCGATTTGGTGCTTATCAATTTGGAGGTGGTGGTTGGAGTAAAGGTAGGGGCGCTACTGGGGTCCAGCCACTATAACTCAATTTGTTTCAGGCTGTCCCTTGGGACCAGAACGCCCCTATTAAACTGAAGTCCTAGATTTCAGAAGAGCAGACTTCTGCTGAATTAAGGAGCAGGCCTGTGACTGACCAGGGCAGACAGCATCGGAGGTGTAGAGGAAAGATGGGGGCAATCAAGGGGACCATTCTCGAGGCAACAGTCATGTATGATTTTTTCAATACAATACAGGTACAAGAACATGCGAACTTGCCAGCAGATAAAGGCCTTATGGTCTATAGAGTCTGCTCAAGTGTGCAGCTAGTAACCCTTATACTGCAGCTGCCCCTGCTTCCCTTCCCCTGACCCTCCCTCTTACCCTGTCCCATCCCCTTTTGAAGTAGTCCACTGTTCTACAGGATACCACTTCCGCAGGCAACGCATTCCACCCAGACACCACTCTCTCCGTAAAAAAGTGTCTTCTCATTTCCCTCCTGAACCTTACCCTCCCCCCCAATCTGAGATGGTGACCTCGAGTGTCCCTACCCCCCTTAACTTGAATAGTCCCTCCGTGCCTGTCTTGCTTATTCCCTTTATGTACTTGAAGGTTTCAGTCATACTCCCTGTCTCTCCTCCAGTGAGTACATGTTCAACTCCCTCAGCCTACTCACGTAGGGTATATCCCCTAGTCTTAGGATCATATTTGTTGCCCTACACTGCACCCCCTCTAGTAACTTAATGTCCCTCTTCAGGTATGGGCGTCAGTACTGCACGCAGTACTCCAGGTGTGGCCTAACCAGTGACCTATACAAGGGCAGGATCACTTCCCCTCTCCTTGAAGATGTACCCCTGGCAATACAGCCCAGCATTTTGTTGGCCTTTGCAACTGCCTTCCTGCATTGTGCTGAGTTGTTCATTGAGCCTATTATAATCACCCCCAGATCCTTCTCTTTCTTTCATGGCTAGCTGAACCCCCCCTCCCAAAAGCTGGTAGCTCCTTCTTGTTTTTTTTTTTTTTTTTTGCCCTGAAATGTAGCACCTTGCACTTTTTGGCATTGAACTCCAACTGCCAGGTGTCCGACCAGGTCTCCAATTTTGACAGATCATCCTGCAACCCATGCCACCCTCCTAGGTCATCCATTACTGCTCCCATCTTGGTGTCATCTGCAAACAAACTGATCTTATCTATGTCAGTCTTAACCATCCATCATCTTTGGGTTCTGGCCGGAGGTCACGACCCCGCGGGAGTTTTTTTTTTTTTTTTTTTTTTTTTTTTTTTTGGATGTGGTACTCTGCTTGTCACTGTCCTTGGAGATGAGAGCTCCCCTCCCACCACCACACTCTGCTGCCTTCCCTGTAACCAGTTTACTATCCATCCCACCATTTTCGCCCCTGCACCTGTACCTGCAGCTTACTACCCAGCCCCCCATGCTGCACTGAGTCAAATGCCTTACTGAAGTCCAGAAACAGGATATCCACTGCATGCCCTTGTCCAACTGCCTAGTTACCCAGTCATAGTAATCCACCAGGTTGGTCTGATAGGATCTGCCCATGACAAACCCATGCTGCCTAACGTCCTGCAGCCCATTGGTCTCCAGAAGGGACATCAGCCTCTCCTTCAGGATTGTCTCCATCAGTTTTCTCATGATGGATGTGAGACTTAGTGGCCTGTAGTTTCCTGGTTCATCTTTGGGACCATTCTTATGTAGTGGTACCACGTGAGCCATCCTCCAGTCCTGAAGTACGCTTCCTGAGACCAGGGAGGCATTAAACAGGTCTGCCAAGGGCTCCGCCAGGATTTCTGCCAGCTCTCTCAGTACCCTGGGCTGAATGCCATCCAGCCCTAGCACCTTGTCCGCCCTCAAGCCCTCCAGTACCCTGCCCTCTGATTCCTGTCACCCCCCCCCCCGGTAGCACCCTTTCTTTCACCTTAGTAAACACTGAGCAGAAGTATTCATTAAGTGCTTCTGCCTGCTCTGTCCCTGTTTCCACCCACCCCTATCCTTCTTAATCCTTACTATTTTGTCCCTACAACTCCTTTTCTTCCTGATTTACCTGAAGAATTCCTTTTCCCCCCTTCTTGATGCCTTGCGCCAGCCTGAGCTCCTTAGACGCCTTGGCTGCCCTTACTGCCTTCGCCAGGTCCTTCAATTCCTTCAGGTAATCCTCTCTGTCCTCCCCTCTCCCGTTTTTTTTGAACTTCCTAAAGGCGGCTCTTTTATTTCTTACTTTCTCCATGACCCCCTTGCTCAACCAGCTAGGTTTCTTGGTCCTAGCTCCCTTACTCTGGACCCTAATGCAGGTTTTCGCTGCCTCCTCAATCCCCAGTTTTATGACCTCTCGCCTCTGGTTAGTGTCCATATTAGTTTCGATTCTAGCTAGATACTCTTTAACTACCTCCCCCCATCCTCCCGAAGTTGTGCCTTCCTGAAGTCCAACACTCTTATACCTGTTTCTACTCCCTCCTTACCCATTTTCAACGTGAACCCCACTGAGTGGTGGTCGCTTCCTGCCAGTGGTTCTTCCACCCCCAGCTCCCTCACAAACTCCCCATTTGCCAGCACGAGGTCTAGGGTGTTCCCTAACCTGGTTGGCTGTCTGACCATTTGCATTAGGAAGCTGTCCTGGAATGTGCCCAGAAGTATCTGCTCCCTTCTATTTGTGGTGGCTAGGGTACTCCAATCCACTCCCGGCAGGTTGAAGTCCCCCACAATCACCATGCTACCCTTTCCATTATGACTATTATGGTTCTTGGAAATGGTCAGAGAAGCAGTGAGGGCCTAGAAAAAGGCTTTCACCAGGTACAAGGAGAAGGAATGGGGAATACCAAATAAAAACTAGGGAAGCAAAGAGGAGAAGAGTTTATTTTTCTAGGGACTTGGATATGCTATTTTAGCCACACTTCTGGCAGTGTACTTTCCCCTTTAAGAGCTTTCTGGAAAGTCTTCAAGCTGGCTCCTCTCACCCACCATGGTGGTAACTCCCTCAGCTCCGCACCATGACATCAAATCTTCCTTTCCGCTGGAAGAAGCAGTTTTTTTTCCTTACCGCTCCCACGTTGAGTAGGTCCTCGCGCTTAAATCTACAGATTCACTTCCAAAAATGTCTAACTCTTACGAGTTTTTGTCTTCAGCTCGATCTTCAGTCATGACCGCGATGGACGATGAGTTCGCTCCTTGGTTTCACTGGTGCCCTTATGGGCAGAAGATGTCCCGAACCGCACGCCACGTAAATCCACTGCCTGGGGCACGAGCACGGTCCCCAGGCCTGCAAATTTTGTTGATCGCCTCACCAAACCATCCTATAGGACTGTCTCACCCAACTTAAGCTGGGCCACCTGGGCCAGTGGAACCCACCAGTCAAATCTAAGGATGCCTGTTGGGTGGTCTCCATGGCTGCAGGGTCCACTGACCAGTTCGTGGCCTTTAAAGAGGAGGCGGCGCAGGCCACGTCCCTCTCCTCTTCGGCTTCTGCCCTTGTGCCACTCCAGCTGGGCTCGACTTTTATGGGTCCTTCAAGAAACTGTGCCAGTCTCTGCCGACCCCGGTCAGGGACCCTCCAGGCACAAATTGAAATCCAAGAAGAGAGTCCAAATAAGAGAGGACTCGCCGTTGTTCGTGGGATCAGGAGCGCTCTCGGACGATAGCTTTGGATCCTCGCGCTTCTCTGGATCTGACTTCAGTCGAATCCTTGGCATTGGCTGCCGGCTCCATGATAACACCATTGGGCCAGTTGGCTGAGACACTGGTTGAGGTCCTGGGCAAGATTTTTCTCGAATTAACCGACCAGTTGTTGACTGAAGTGGCAGACACTTCCTTATCCAGGACTCCTATCCTGACTCAGACCGTTGGAGGGATGGATCAGTCCACTGACCCTCTGCCTCTGCTCTCAGACCCCGGAGGAGACTCTGCAGTCAGGGTTGAGACCTGTCTTCCTCCTGTGATTGAGCGGTTCCCACCAACATCAGCACTCCTGCTCTCGCCGCCATGGGTAGTGGCACTGCCACTACTCTTTATCCTCGTCCTCTTTGGGCAAGGAGAGGCTTCAGCGCAAATTGTGTCAATGCTACAAGGATCTTATGTAGCAACAGTTGGTGATTAGTGGCATCAAGCAGACTCTTGACTCCTACGCCGGCCATTACCTGATTGTCACCCAAAAGGCCAACGTCTTCTCCATCTACAGAGCCGGTTAAGACGGTCCTGGCTCTGTGGAACCGCAGCCTAAATAGCTGCTGACCGGCGCTCCAACCAAGGAGTCTTGGCTGTCCAAGGGGCTTCCCCATCGGCTGTCAGTCAGTCACTCCTGACCATTCGCAGAGGGTCAGCTGGGGCAGAGGCGGTCAACCACACTTTGATGACTCTTTGGAGTCCGAGGGTTCCTCACTTCACTCCTGTCCAGTTAACTTGGAGTCCATGGTGGATCTATCGATAGGCAAAGGCCTTTCTTCCTTCATGGGCCTCCTCTGTCTGATCTCCGAGTCAATGGGTATGAAAATTTAGCCTGTCCAGAAGTGGGCTCATTGCCTGTTGACTGAGATCCTTGACCAGGGAGACACTCCTGCGGAGACTTTCCTGGTAGCAGAAGCCATTCTTGGCCCTGCTCTGGAGCTTTAGCAGCACCCTGCCTCCTGCCCGCATGGCCCGCAAGTACGTGGTACCTACCAATTCACTCTCAGGATTCACAGAACACCCCTCAGCTGAGGGTTTGATGGCAGATTCTTCATTTAGGCGCTGCGTCAACACTGGGGATATTGACAAGCCGCTTGACAAGGAGTCCAAGAAGTTGGACCATGTGGCTAAAAAAAGTCTACACTGCCTCCTTGCTTGGTCTCTGCCAGGCAAGCGCGGCCCTCCTCATGGCCCACATCTCCCATGCCCTGCTGGGCTCTTTGGAGGAGGTGCTTCCTCATCTGCCGGGGGACCTTCAAACCTCGGTCAGATCGGTCCAGGACCAGGTTTGGGCTGTAGCCAAACAACCGCTCCAGACAGCCATGGACATTGGGGACTCCTGTTCCCGCTCCATGGTGGCTTCAGTGGCCATGTGCTGCAGGGCTTGGATTAGTATCACAACCTTCACGGCGGACACTCAGCACAAGCTGGCAGATGTCCCTTTCCTGGGCACTGACTTGTTCGGGCCTAGGATCGAGGGCCACCTCACCCATATCAAGAAGTCCAGTGCTATCTTGGGACTCTGTGACATCTGCCCAAAGGACCCTAAGGGCTCCAAGCAGCAGCAGCAGAGGAAGCCCTTTCGGTCCACCTCCACTCCTGTGGCCAAATCAGGCCAGCCCCAAGCTGGCCAGTAGGCTTGGCCCAAGACAGTGGCCTCAGTTGTCCGCAAGCCTGGAGGGAGAGGCTTTGGTGGCTGGCTCCACCACTTCCTTTCTGCCTAGTCTGCAGTCACCACAGACAGGTGGGTTCTCAAAGTGGTAGGTCAGGGTCTGCCTCTGGAATTCAAGCAGTATCCTCCTTGCCGAGCTCGCACCCCACGGGAGAACTTGGTTTCTGCAGACATGCTGTCAGCTCTCAGAGCAGATATAGCTCAGCTCCTCCGCAAGGAGGTCATGGTTCCTGTCGCAGATCCTCCAGAACACCCAGGGTTTGTCTACAGGTACTTCCTGGTGCCAAAGCAGACGTGGGCTGGCGCCCCATTCTAGAGTTGCACACGACCTGAGCAAGTTCCTCAGGTCGCGCACCTTCAGGATGGTAACTCTGTCATAGATCATACCATCTCTAGAACAAAACATGTGGTTTTGCTCCCTGGATCTCCAGCACGCGTTGTTCCACTTCCTGGTCTGTCCGTCTCATCAAAGGTTCCTCTGCTTCCTAGCCGAGGGAACCCTCTACGAGTTCCAGGCCATGCCATTCGGCCTCTCCTCAGCCACCAGGGTCTTCAAGTGCATTGCAGTGGTGGCAACGTACTTTAGGCACCGAGGGGTCTGGGTCTGCCCCTACCTGGACAACTGGCTGATTGCAGGCCCCACCAAGCTGGAGGTGGACCGGTCCAGGGAGCTGGCCCTTCAGACCTGCGTCTCCCTTAGCCTCCTGGTCAATTAGGCCAAGTCAGAACTTGTGCCTTCGCAGGTTATCAACTTCATCGGGGCAGAGCTCAACTCTTGCAGAGCCAGAGCCCAGGTCCCAGCGGTCAGGGCAGAGGCTCTCTTCCATTACCTGATCATTTCAGATTCGGCAATTGTGCCTTGCCCAGGACTTCCTGCACTTGCTGGGCTACATGGCAGCCTGCACCAGTGTGACTTGGTGGGCCCCGCTGGAGAATGCACTCCCTGCAGTGGGAGCTGTTCAGCCAGTGGTCTCAGCACAAGGGTCACTTCAACCAGCAGGTCACTGTGACCCAGCGGATGTGGGGACACCATCCAGTGGTGGTTAGTCCCAGTGCATATGCATAAAGGGATCCCATTTGTCCACCCAGAGCCAACGGTCATCCTGATGACCAGTGCATCTCTCATGGGCTGGGGTTCCCACCTGGGACCTGGGGGAACACAGAGTCCACGGGCTGTAGACCCCCGAGAAGTCCCGTTGCCACATCAACCTGGTGGAGCTCCGAGCAGTTCGGCTGGTGCTGACTGCCTTTGCTCCTCACATTCGGAGTCAGGTGATTCAGGTCCAGACGGACAACACCACGACCATGTACTACCTCAACAAACAGGGCGGGACACACTCCCTGCCGTTGTGCAAGGAAGTTCTCCACATGTGGACCCTTATGTACAGCCTGGGGTCCAATCACCTAGCCATTCATGTGGCAGGGGCCTCCAGCCAGCTGGCAGATGCTCTCAGCCCTGTGGGCGCGGCATCTCACGAGTAGTCTCTCCATCTAGAGGTAGTACACAGTCTGTTCTCCCGGTGGGGCACCCGTCAGGTACCTGTTCACCTCCAGGGAGAACACAAAGCTGAGGCTATTTTGTGCCCGCCCCCCTCAGCAGGAAACGCTGCAAGGGGATGCCTTTGCAAGTCCCTGGACCCCAGGCCTCTTCTATTCCTTCACTCTGATTCCCTTGATCCACAAGGTGTTGCTCAAGGCCAGGAGGGACAAGGTACAGGTGATCCTGGTGGCTCCGGACTGACCACGCCAGTTCTGGTACCCTGGTCTCCTCAGCCTCAGCAGCAGGCTTCCGAGGTATCTTTCCCAATGCCCGGACCTGCTTTCCATCGATCAGGGGAAGGTACTCCATCTGGACCTTCAATCCCTGCACCTGACAGCCTGGTTCCTGAGCAGCTAGAATTCCAGGCATTGGGTGTCTCTGAAGACGTGCTCGCCGTTGTGGAGGCATCTCAGAAGTAGTCGACCAGGAAGTGTTATGCCTTCAAATGGAAGAGATTCTCCATTTGGTGTATGGGCAAGGGGTTGGACCCTTTGTCCTGCCAGTGGCTAGCATCCTTGATTACCTATGGTCCCTCTTTTGGGCCTTCGGTCGACGACCCTTAAGGTGCAAGTGGCGTGGGCCGGTCAGCAGTTGGTGGTGCAGGAGAAGGTGGTCTGGCGCTTCTTCATGGGCCTTGACCACATTTCCCTCTGGTGTGTGAACAACCACCGCTGTGGGACTTCCTGCTGGTTTTGGCAAAGCTCATGGGAAAACCATTTGAACCGATGCACAGGTGTGAAATGTCTCACCTGTCATGGAAGACTGCCTTCTTGGTGGCTATCACGTCAGCCAGAAGGATCAGTGAGCTCCAGGCACTTTGAGGGGAGTCTCCTTACTTGGTCTTCCACAGGGACAAGGTTATCCTGCATTCCAACCCTGAAGTTTCTTCCGAAGACATTGTCCGAGTTTCACCTTAACCAGGCGATAAATCTCCTGGGGTATTTCACCAATTACACTCTGAGGCCAAGCACAGGCTGCATACTTTGGAGCTGCGGTGAGTACTCACTTATTATACGGAGCGCACGGCTGGTGTTCCAGGAGAGGTTCACCAGCTGTTTGTCACCTATGCTGAAGCCACACCTGGCAGACCTGCAGCCGACGGACAATTGGCAGGTGGATTGTATCCTGCATTGATCTCTGCTATAGGTTGACGGGTAGGGAGCCACCTGGAGGGCTTAGACCTCATTCCACACTGCTGCATCGGTGGCTGCTTTCAGGGACATCCCGATCCAGGAAATCTGCAGGGCAGCTACCTGGAGGTCAGCACACACCTTCATTTCCCATTACCACATCAACCTTGAGTCACGCCAGGATGCTGGTTTTGGGGCCTCAGTTCCCCAGTCTCTGTTCCCTAAGTAGGGGGTGTGCACCTTGCCTCCCTCCTCCCGAACTGCTATGAGTCTGCCAGAAGTGTGGATAGAACATCCTATCTACTTCCTTAAAAAAAACGTTTACTCACCTGTAACAGTAGATCTTCCATGGAGTGGTCTCTTGCAGTAGGTAATACTTTTGGGTATCCAGCAGAGGTCACTGTGGTGCATGGCAGCTTTTCTAGCAGTTTTTCACCAGGGACCACCCACACATGACACCAGCTTCCTGTTTCCTATACAAGTGTGGGCGATCCCTGGTATCCTCAGTTCATTTTCCCGCCGTCCTCAGCTTGCGCAGCAACTAGTACAATTTCTGTGTAGCAGCCATCAACGAGAAATTTGGAACTAAGACAAATGTCTACAGATTCTTTAACTAAACGAGCTTTATTTCGTTCCTGCCATTGTGGTAGGAAGATATACCGCTTTGACAACCACGCACTTTGTGTAAGGTGTCTGGGACCCACACACGACACCAATTCCTGCAGCTTATGTCAGGACTTTAATCAAGCAACTCGTCGACGACGGTTGCTTGAAAGTCAACAACTTTTGATGGAGCAGAAAATGTCTCTTGGAGAACCAGGGGGTTCATCCCAAGAGCTCCCCTCTACTGGTTCGTTTCCAGGCAGAAAAAGGAAAGCCCTCCTCACACTCCCGCCCTCGTGTCAATGGGCTACCACCGCTCTGGTGTCCCTCCGTCGATGGGGTGTCCTTTAAAACACTTCTTTATCAACGGGGGCTCATACCCTCTCATTGACAGTGCTTTCCAGTGCTTTAGATGCAGTTCAACTAGTGACTGCTCTGTCGATGGAGGCTTATACCCTCTTGTTGACAACGCTTTCCAGGGCTTTGCATTCAGCAAAATATACTACTGCTCTGTCTGTGGGGGCTCCTCTCTCATCAACTGCATCTGACAATTTAAGTGGAAATAACTCCTTTTTTTGTCCCCACCCCACCCGCGGGCTCGTCGACGAGACCCCGCATTCCTCAGGGGGAACCTATGGCTTATGCCTTATTGACTGCCCCTCCACCTACTCAGGTGGTTTCTTGTAGGGGTCAGGTGGACAGAGATCAGGACCCTGGTCTTGACCACCCAGGAGCAAGACCTGCTTATGCTACTCATCCCATTCCCTCTATCACCCCTCTTGTTTCCCAACCTGACCCCCTTCTCACCCTCCCTCCTTCCTTCCCAGGAAAGGGACCTCACCAATGTAGTTCGACTTGTCTTTGCATGCCATGTGGCATTCTCAGCCTTCTGAAGAGCTTGGTGATCCCACCTGATCTCCACCTAAAAGATTCCACAGTGACAGGGATACCATGCCACCCTGGTCTCCTCCTCCATACATAGAGGACTATTTTTAAGATGACCATGACTTGCCACCTGATTTCACAGGTGATCTTGAGGATGAAGAGTTTCAAGATTTGGATTTTCCTAATCCTGAATCCCCCTATTCAGAAATCTCTTCTCTGGATGAGGACCTGCCTCTGGCTTCAGCAGCCTCTCCCCCAGATGACCCGTTGTTTAGTGAAATGATGGTTCAGATTCAAAAAGTCATGGGATTCTCCACTACTGAACATGACAAGCAACGTAAGGATATGGCAGAATATCTTGTTACCTGAGTAGCCTGTTTTAGTGGTTCCCCCAATAATACCAACTTACCAGAATGCCATACTGGCTGCTTGGCATCAGCCTTCAGCTATTACAGCTGTTCCCCTCAAAGTGGACTGCCTATATCAGGAGCCTCTGGACCACCCTTTTCTGTCTAGTATTCCAGAGGCAGATTCTGTGGTTATTACTGCTGCTGATGACCATGCCAAAAAACCCAAGCACATGAGCTCCTTACCCCCTAATAAAGAATCTACTATCTAGGGAAAAAGGTCTTTTCCTCAGGTGCTATGAACATCAGAATTTTGAACTATATGGGTCATATGATTAAATATCAACGTGCACTGGGGTCATCTGCCATTGAGCTTATCAGTAAACTCCCTCCCTCCCAGGAAAGGGATACATTATTGGCTACAATTACAACTGGTAATTCTATCTCCTGTCACCTTCTCTGGTCAAGATATGCCGTCAATACCTCAGCCCGACTGTTAGCCACTGATATCACTCTGCGTCGCCATGGTTGGCTTTGCGATTCAGGCTTTGCAGCTGATATACAACATAAAGTAGCTAATGCCCCCTTTAATGGGTCCAAGCCAGGTACTCAAACTTTACTGGATGGCTTACAGGCATCAGGCAGAACCCTCCTTATGGTCCATGGCATGTATCATACTCCAGCTACATCCTACCGTACTCAGCACGCCTCTTATTCCAAAATAGGTGGCAGATACAGAGGAAATAAAGGTGGCTTCACAGGTCGTACTCAATCCAACAGAGGCAACACCTCTACCGCCAGGGAAGCCCGCTCCCACCCTTCAGATGGAGTTGCACAGCTCACCTCCCAGTGACCCACTAGGGCTTCCCTCCACCTCCTAGACCAGGCCTCGTAGGCTGTGGGAGGTCGTTTTTCCTTCCATCTGGAGACCTGGCAAACTATCACTTCCGACATTTGAGTACTTCAGATTATCCAGAAGGGTCATACTCTGGAGTTTCTCTCCACCCCACACCCTTGCCCTCCATGCAAGATTCATTATCCTCCAGATCATATACCCATCCTACAGGAGGAATTGATGGCCCTTTTGACCAAACAGGCCATTATACCGGTGCCCTTTCTGGAACATCAAATGGGATTTTACTCCCACTTCTTTCTGGTGCCCAAACAGACGGGAAACCTTAGACCAATATTGGATCTCAGACTGCTTGAATCTTTATATTCAGTACAAACGTTTCTGCATGATCACCCTACCTTCCATTATGCCGACTGTGAAACAGGGTGGCTGGCTTTGCGCCCTAGACATGAAGGATGCCTACCTTCGTCTTCCCATCCACCCTGCCCACCACAAATTTTTATGCTTCCACTTATTGAGTCAAAATTACCAGTTCAAACTTGCTCCTTTTTGGCCTCTCATCAGCCTCTAGAGTGTTCACCAAGTGCCTAGCAGTGGTGGCAGCAGCCTTGTGAAGAGTAGGGTACTTCATCTTCCCGTATCTAGACAATTGGCTGATAAAAGCAGACTCCAGAGCAGCTCTGTTTGCCTCCCTAGATGCTACCTTGAAACTGTTGGCAAATCTGGGAATCGCCATCAATTGGTCAAAGTCCAGTCCAAACCCTACACAGTCTCTCCAGTACATTGGAGCTGTTCTAGATACAGTTACAGCCAGAGGTCATCTCCCACCTGCCTGGCAGGATATGCTTAAGTTATCGCTGTGGCACTACACATACAAACTCAGAAGATAGTCACGGCCAGGCAAATGCTGTGCCTTCAGGGACACATGTCCGCTTCCATCTCTGTGGTGGCCTTCGTCTGTCTCCACGTGAGACCTGTCCAGTGGACCCTCCAGAATCAGTGGTCCCAAAAAACAGGACAGTTTGAAGATAAAATCAGAGTCGCTCCTTCTCTGACGTCAACCCTGATGTGGTGGACAACCAGAACTAAACTGAATCAGGAAATACCTTTCTAGGGACATGGATATGTTGTTCATCCACACTGTCTGGCAGGTATCCTTGCCGCTTTAAATCTTGCCGGAAGGTCTTCAAGCTGGCTCCTCCCACCCACCCGGGTGGTAAATCTCTCGGCTCTGCCCTATGACGCCAGATCTTCCTTACCGCTTGGAAACTCAGGTTCCCTCCTTAACGCTCTGCGTATATGACTGGTTCCTAATTCTTCGGTTTTCCGAATTTAAAAGTTTTGCTTTATAGACTTGATCTTCTATCCCTCATTGGCTGCGATGGACAAATGGAAGCTCCCGGTTTTCGGCCGGTGCCTTGCGGGCGAAGATGTCTCGAGATGATCCGCACTCCACGTGTGTCTACTGTTTGGGCCTTGAGCACGACCACGCGGGCTTGCGACCTGTGCTCTTCAGCCTCAGCCCTACGTCCTCGAAGACTGTGCTGCCCGTTTTAACTGGAGTGCCCAGACGTTTTCCTCGGTAAAAGTCTAAAGAGGCCGGTTGGCCCGGTTTCAGCGGCGAGCTCGGCGGATCAGCTAGAGCAGATGATAAGCCCTCGAAGGGCCAGCGGCAGCCGCATCTTCCTCGACCATGACATTTATTCCGCTCTCCTGGGTTCCTCTTACACAGCTTCCTTTAAGGAGCTTTGTCTGTCCCTCTCCACTAGAGGAGAGGACCAGCGTCTCTTTGGACCTTCTTCGGTCCAGAAGAAAGACAAGGGTAAGTCCCTCCGTCTACGCTCTTGGGGGGCCGGAAAGGTCCCTCTCCCGAGTTGTCGGCCATCAACCCGGTCCGATTGTTCAGCTGACCACTGGTCTCACGGTGTCCCCGTCAGGTCAGTTGACCGAGACTCCCGTCGGCGGCATGATCAAGATCTTTCTCGACCCGTTGGACGGGTTTGTCGACAGCAATCCCCTCTCCCCGGTGGGGTTGGGGATCCCGATGGGCTTACCAGTGCCTCGGTTCCGGAGCCTTGGATGTTCCCTCCGAGCGAGGAGGGCGATTCTCCGTCCCCTCCCGCTTTTGTCTCGGTCTCTTGGTCTCCCCGGCTTCTTGCATGGTCCAGCCGATCCACGCCCGTCGCCGTGGAATCTCAAACTCCCAGCAATGGCTAACGCCGCCGCTCGTCCTCGTCCTCCTCCTCCAGATGAGGAGGCTTGACGCAAGTGCATACGCACGATCACGAGGACCTCATGTGTAACAACTCCTTCCGACCCGGGGAACAAGCCGGCGCCCGTCGCCCTACGACCGTTAAGTGGCTGTCGCGGGCCGAGAAACAACCCCTCGTTTACAAGAAGCCTGTTCCCAGGCCGGTTGTTCGGCAAAACCAGCTGCCCACGATTCCGGTGGAACCTCACCTCCACAGCGCTGTTTGGGGCTCTGACCAAAACTCTCGGTCGGCTCAGGGTCTGCCCATAGGCTGTGGTCCTCTCACTCCCGATCACCCTCAGCAGGTGGAGGGTGGCTCAAACCGAGGCAGCTCTTTGCGGACTCTTCTGAATCCGACGACATTCCTCCCTTTTCTCCAAGCGAGTGGACTTGGAGTCCTCTGGAGGTCAGTCGCTGGACGATAGCCCTTCGTCCTTCCTGGGTTTACTCAGGCTCATCTCGGAGTCCACCGGGATGCAGCTCGAGCCCGTATCCAAACAGGCCAAATATCCCCTCACGGAGATATTGGACCGAGGGGATTCCCCTACGGAGGCCTTTCCTGTGGCTGAGGCTATCGTGGGCCCGGCCTTGGAGCTCTGGCAGCGCCCCTCTTCCTGCCCTGCACCTTTGGCCAGGATGGCCAGGAAGTATGCGGTCCCTACCGATTCCCTGTCCGGTTTCTCGTAACATCCCTCAGCCGGGGTTGGTTAGCGACAGCGTTTTCAAGCGTGCCGAAAGCGCTGGGGCGTGGACAAACCTCCCGACAAGGGTCCAGAAAGGTGGACTATGCAGGCGAAAAGTCTCGCTGCGTCCTCCTTGGCCGCCAATCGACAAGCTCGGCCCGTGCTGATGGCACATTTCTCCCATGCCTTGTTGGGCTCCTGGGCGGTAGTCCCTCATCTCCCGGCTGACCTGCAGACTACGGTTGAGGCAGGTGCAGGATCAGGGCAGCAGTGGCCAAGCAGCAACTTCAGACTACTCTGGACATTGGAGATTCATCGCCAGGTCAGTCGAGGCCGCGGTGGCTATGCCCGTCAGGCATGGCTGAGGATATCCACCTTCTGGCGGATACCCAGCACAAATTGGTGGTCGTCCCCTTCCTGGGGACCGACCTCTCGCCCTGGGTGGAAGGCCACCACCAGAGGATCGAAAGGCCAATGCCACCTTGGACTCGATCACCATCCCTCAGAGGGACAAGGGCACTTGAACCTGACCCTTTAGTCCATCGCCCCGGCCCGTCCGGCCAGCAACTTTCCAGGGCCAACAGGCTCGCTCTTGGCGTCCCAAACCCAAGCCCGGCTTCCTCCTCCAGGAAGCAGGAGGTAAAGGCAGGTGGTCCCCTCGGCCAGTCCCTCCTCTGGCCTGCATAGTGACGGGTTGAGGGTTGTCGCCCCCAACCTCGTCCACCTCACCAAGATTCCCCCGTAGAAGAATGGCTCGAGTTCTTGCTTTCCGCCTGGTCTGCTGTTACCACAGACCAGTGGGTGTTGATAGTAGGAAAGGGCCTGCCTCTGGAGTTCGAGCAGGCCCCACGCTTCAGAGCCGTCGCACCTCGGGGGCCTCGAGTCGAAGCCTGGCTGTCAGCTCGGCGAGCCAACATCGCTCTCCTCCTCAAAAGGAGGTGATAAGAGGTGGCAGACCCTCCCTCAAACCGGGTTCATGTCCAGGTACTTCCTGGTTCCGAAAGCGGACGGGGCTGGCGCCCATTCTCGACCTACCGACCTAAACAAGTTCCTAAGGTCTAGAACCTTCAGGATGGTCCTCTGGCTCAGATAATACCATCCTTGGAACACGGTAATGGGTTCTGCTCTCTGGACCTACAGAACGCGTTCTTTCATGTCCCTCATCGTCCAGCCATCAAAGGTTCCTTAACTTTCGGCGAAAGGATCACTAGAGTTCCAAGCCATGCCCTTAGCTTATCTCAACTCCAGGGTCTTCACCAAATGCATAGCAGTGGTGACAGCATTCCTCTTAGGCGCCGAGGTGTACCGTTTACCTGGACGATTGGCTGATTGCAGCCCCTCCAGACAGGGAGGTGGGCGGTCCAGAGATCTGGCCCTCAGGTTGCTCTCAGGTCGGCCTCCTCATCGACGAGGCCAAGTTGGAACTCGGCGAAGCAGGTGATTCTTTTCGCCGGGGTACAGCTACGACTCTCTTGAGCCAGGGCACAGCTCCCGGTAGACAAGGGTCGAGGTTCTTTCCTCCTTTGCCCAATCATTTCTGGTTAGGCAATTCGCCCTGCCGGGACTTCCTGCACCTCCTGGGTCTCATGGCGGCCTGTACCAGCGTGGCCCGTTGGGTTCATCGCCCCTTCAGTGGGGCTGGCCAGCCAAGTGGTCCCAGCAGCTGCGATCCTTTGGACCAGCTAGTGGCGGTGACCAGGGGATGTGGGCAGCTCTCCAGTGGTGGACGTTCCAGTTCATCTGCAGGAGGGCATCCCGTTTGTCCGCCCCGAGCCGACAGTCTCTCTATCGACCGATGCCTCTCTGATGGGTTGGGGTGCCCATCTGGGGAACGCCGAGTGCACGGCCTCTGGTCCCCGAGGGAGTCCCGATGCCACATCAACCTGCTGGAGCTCCAAGCGGTCTGCCTAACTCTCACCGCCTTTGCTCTGTTTCTTCGGGGTCAAGTGGTCCGGGTCCAGACGGACAACACCACGACGATGTACTATCTAAACCGCCAGGGCAGGACGCGCTCTATGCTTCTATGCAAGGAAGCTCTCAGCATCTGGTCACTCGTGCGCAGCCTGGAGGCGGATCTCCTAGCCATTCATGTGGCAGGAGCCTCCAACACCCTGGCCGATGCCCTAAGCCGGATAGGGGCTGCGTCCCTAAGTGGTCTCTCCTGCGAGGTAGTACAAGATCTATTCTCCATTGGGGCACACCTCAGGTGGACCTGTTTGCCTCCAGGAGAATGCAGAGCTGAGGCTGTTCCATGCCCGCCCCACTCCAGCAGGGATCGCTGCGGAGGATGCCTTCTCGAGGCCATGGACCCGGGCCTCTTCTCGCCTTTCCCCGTTCCCTTGATGCACAAGGTGCTTCTCAAAGCAAGGAGGGACAAGGCGCAGGTGATTCTGATAGCCCAGACTGGCCCCGCCAGTACTGGTACCAGATCTCCTCAGCCTCAGCTCCAGGCTCCCGAGGCAGCTTCCAGCTGCCCGGACCTGCTCTCAGTCAATCAGGGGAAGGTGTTCCATCCGGACCTTCAATCACTGCACCTGACAGCCTGGTTCCTGAGCGGCTAGAGTTCCAGGCCTTGGGTCTTTCCGACGAGGTCCTCAACGTAGTTGAGGCGTCCCATAAGGAGTCGACCAGAAAATGCTACGCCTTCAAATGGAAGAGATTTTCCATTTGGTGCCAGGGCAAGGGCCTGGACCCTTCCTCCTGTTCCTTGGCGGGCATATTGGACTACCTTTGGTCCCTTTCTCAGCAAGGGCTTAGGTCGACGACCCTTAAGGTGCACCTGGCAGCCATCTCTGCTTACCAGGCACGGGCCGGGAAGCAGTCGGTGGCGCAGGAGAAGGTGGTCTGGCGCTTTTTCAAAGGCCTTGATCACATTTCCCCTCCGGTGCGAGAACCTCCACCTCCGTGGGATCTACTGCTGGTACTGGCAAAGCTCATGGGCAAGCCATTCGAACCAATGCACAGGTGTGAACTCTCTCACCTGTCGTGGAAGACCGCCTTCTTGGTGGCTATCACGTCAGCCAGAAGGATGGGAGAGCTCCAGGCGCTCTGCATCGAGTTCCTTACCTGGTCTTCCACAGGGACAAGGTTGTACTGCGCCCCAACCCGAAATTCCTTCCGAAGGTGGTGTCGGAGTTTCACCTTAACCAGGTGTTGACTCTGCCGGTGTTCTACCCCAGTCACACCTCGGAGGCCGAATAGGCTCCATACTCTGGACCTAGAAAACGGCGCTGCTTACTATAAGGAGCGCCCGGCTGAAGTCTCGAGGAGAGGTTCGCCAGCTCTTTGTCACCTACGCTGAAGCCGCACCTAGCAGACCTGCAGCCCGGCGGACGGTGATAGGCAGGTGGGTCACCTCCTGCATAGATCTCTGCTATAAGTTGGCGGGCATGGAGCCTCCCAGAGGGATAAGAGCTCATTCTACCCGCCATACTGCTGCATCGGTGGCTGCTTCCAGGGGCGTCCCTATCCAGGAAATCTGCAGGGCTGCTACCTGGAAGTCAGCACACACCTTCATCACCCATTACCACATCGACCTTGAGTCACGCCGGGATGCTGGTTTTGGGGCCTCGGTTCTCCAGTCTCTATTCCCTAAGTAGGGGTGTGCCCCTTGCCTCCCTCCTCCCGGAGAACTGCTAGGAGTCTGCCAGACAGTGTGGATGAACAACATATCCATATCCCTAGGAATACAGGTTACTCACCTGTAACAGGAGTTCTAGGAATGGTATATGTTGTTCATCCACACGACCTACCCGACCTCCCCAGCTTCGACGCACAACCTGAGCTTCCAGCGGCCAGATCTGGCGTCAGGCGGAACGAGAGTTTTACCACCCGGTGGTGGGAGGAGCCACGAAGACCTTCCAGCAAGATTTAAAGCGGCAAGGATACCTGCCAGACAGTGTGGATGAACAACATATACCATTCCTAGAACTCCTGTTACAGGTGAGTAACCTGTATTTCAAACACCATGAAGTCTTGCTATATTATAACAATAGCAGTCAGCCACTGCAGCTGAACTGCCCCGGAGAGGAAGGAGTTAACTCCAGAGGATCTGGAGTTCTACAGCGCGAGGGCGCTGTGCCAAAGCTCTATCTGGCCAGTTTCAAATGAAACTGTCAGATTCTTTACTCCGCTCCACTGAACAGTCAGCTCGGAGATCAGCTCCTTCAGCTCGGTTCATTCTCGGTTCAAGCGAGTATTTTAGTTCATTTGAACCGGCAAAAATATTTATTTTACCGCATTTCGTTAAAAGCTCTATCTGGTAAACCGTAAGTACAAATTTAAAGTCTGTGGAAATTCAATTATCGGTTCGGTTTTGAACACGATCGGTTTGCTGATTTTAACATTTTGAAGTGTTGGTTGGGCTTTTAGAGTGCGGTTCCGGTTCTTATCGGTTCTAAAAAACCTGTTTTTCAAATACCCGTATTCACGGTTAGGAACCGATAAGGGTGTCTTGCCTAGCACTGCCATCAAAGGCAAAGTTTTTGGATAGGCTGGCATTATGTCTGAGAAACCCAAAAGAAAACCGGGCCCACTGGGTTTCAACACTGTGATGTCTGTGGGAAGCCTTTGCAAGACTGACCACACACCACTGTGTCTATTGTCTGGGGCTGACCACCTCCTGTCAGACTGCCAGGTGTGTAAAATTTCCCTGCAGCCTCCCTGGAAAGAGATTGGGCGGCTCCCAGGGAGCGAGGCCAAAAGTCCGCTGACCCGGATGGCCAGCCGGTCCAGCACCCACTGGACCAGAGGAGTGCCCTCTGACCAGGCGCGAGACTTCCTCGGGCAAAGAAAGGCTGGTTCAGATGAACCAGTCCCAGTTAAAAGACAAAGAAATCAGTAGGTTTGGGTCCAAATTGTCTCTCCAACTGCTGCAGAGATAGCTAAAGCTATTCAGATTGTCCAGTCACTGTCTCAGGGACCTGTCGAGACCACCAACAGTTGGTAAAGGTTGGTTCGTTCAGTTCAGTGGTTCAGGAGTATGATGTTGAGGAATTTTATGAACCACAGGAGGGGGAGGAGGAATTTGATCAATATATGTGTGGCTGGGAGGGTCTGGACGTGCCCATTGAACCGGACATTTCTCCAGACAGACCTTTAGAATCTCATCCTATTCTGTCTGAGTCCCCTTCTCATTTTATGTTTTACAAAAAGGTTGCAGAAACCCTCCAGCTTGCTTTAGAGGAGGCTGTGGATGAGCAAGAGGAGCCTGATTTTGTAGAAACGATGGATATACCAGAGTCTAGGAGGTTGTCTATTCCTTTGCATAAGTCATTTAGGAAGCAAACAACAAAGATTTTAAAAAATCCTCATTCTGTCCCTCCTGTAGATAAAAAAATGGACAGAAGGTATATACTTTATCAGGCTCTGATACAGACTTCCTCACTGAACAGTGTAGTCATGTAGGTGTGGTACAAGCTGCAGCCTGTGACAAGGCTAATATTCCCCTGGCCTCACATCCTCCTGATAAGGATTCCAGGAAGATTGATGCCATGGCGAAAAAACAGTATATGGCAGCTTCTTTGGGACTCAGGCAGGCAAATTATATGGCTTATGTAGCTAGATATCAGAAATCTAGATGGGACACAATATTGCAGTTAGCGAAGTAGGCCCATGGCCAGCTGGCTAGTGAGTTGGAACAGGTGGCTGCTGATGGCATTGAAGCCTCTAAAGTTCAATTTCAATTTCATACTGCTGTTGATGTTAATGATGTCTCCTCTAGAGTCATGGCCACTTCTGTAGCTTTCCGTAGGTTGGCATGGCTCAGATGCACTAATCTGTCCCAGGATACTCAGTCAGAGGCTATGGATTTTCCTGTAGTGGGAAATTCTCTGTTTGGGGAACAAACAGAAAACTATATGAAAAAGATGGATGAATACAGAACTACCTACAAAGTGCCCAGGCTAAGGAGAGGCATGCCACTCCACAAAGGCACGCTTCCAGAGAGTAGGGGCAGGCCTTTCCACAGGCCTTTTACAATTTCAAGCCTCCTCTGCTTTTAGCAGAGGGTTTCTATTCAGAGGCAGGGGTAGGCGAGGCTGAAGTAAGCAGTCCCCCTCCCCTCAGCCTAAGGCTGCTGCCAAGCAGGCACCCTGATGGGGTGCCCAGGGCCGATTCTCCTGTACCAGTGGGGGGCAGGTTGGCTTATTTCAGCCAGAACTGGCTGTCCTTAACTTCGGACAGATGGGTTCTGGAGGTAATAAGCCACGGTCTGGTTCTCAGCTTCAAACAGTTTCCAAAGATGAGAGCCAGACATTTTCCACCTGCAAATCCTTCAAGCCCTTGCTTTGGAAGCAGAGGTTTCTTCTCTTCTGGACTGCAAAGCAGTGGAAAAGGTCCTCCTTGCCATCAGGGCAAGGGGCTATATTCAGATACTTTCTTACCCCAAAAAGACAGGAGAATGGTGGCCCATTCTAGATTTAAAGTACCTGAACAAGCATCTTTTGAAACCAAAGTTCAAAATGTTGACTCTGGCAATGATATTGCCTTCTCTAAAGCCAGGGGACTGGCTAGCTTCCCTGGACCTCAAGGATGCCTATTTTCATGTTCTGATCAGGCCTTCTCACGAAAGTACCTCAGGTTCGAACTGCCCTCAGGCCACTACCAGTTCAGGGCAATTGCCTTTCTGACCTTACCTCTGCGCCAAGAGGTATTCACAAAATGTCTAGCTGTGGTAGTGGCTCACTTAGAAAGCGAGGGTTGTGTGTTCCCTACCTGGACGACTGGCTCATTGTGGGTCAGTCTCCAGATCAGGTGAAATCCACTTGCAAGTCACCCAGCAGCTTCTCACTTCCTGGGATTCCTGCTAAATTTGCCAAAGTCAGTTCTGGAACCAGTTCAGGTCCTAACTTTCATAGGTGCAGAATTGAACACAAAGTTAGCCAGTGCATTTCTTCCCTCAGAAAGGGTAGACAGACTCATTGCCCTGGCATCCTCCTTTACCCTCACGAGTCTCGACCAGCAAGGCATTTTCTGCAACTCCTGGGGCACATGGCTGCTTCCACAGCTGTAGTGCAGGAGCAAGATTCCAGATGAGGGACATTCAGTTCCATTTGAGGGCCTATTGGTCTCAAAGGAAGGACCCCCTTTCAAATTGGTCCCAGTGACTCAAACTCTGATCCTGGCCCTCCACTGGTGGCAGGACCAGAAGCAATCTAAAACAAGGGGTTCCTTCATTCCCATTTCCCTCCCTCACCCTCACCACGGATGCCTCCCTGTTAGGGTGGGGAGCTCACTTGGGCGACCTGTCCACTCAGGGAGTGTGGTCTCCTCAGGAATCTCTGCTCCACATCAATCTTTTGGAACTCAGAGCTGTCTTTTTAGCTCTTCAGGTATTTTCAGTTTCTGTCCAGAACAAAGTGGTTCAAGTCAGGACAGACAACACCACCACAATGTGGTACATCAACAAGCAAGGGGGCACTCGGTCATCAGCCTTGTGCACCGAAGCAATGAAGTTGTGGTCTCTGGCCTACTCCCTGAACACCTCCCTGATAGCAGTTCACCTCCCAGGGAAGGACAATGTCCTGGCGGATGCCCTCAGCAGAATTTCTCAGGGCCATCACGAATGGGCTCTGAATCCACAGGTGCTGGGGTCTGTCTTTGCCAGATGGGGCACCCCTCAGATAGATCTTTTCGCAGCCCCAGACAACCACCAACTTCCTCTATTTTGTTGCAGGCCTCCAGTGCTGGGCTCAGTCCCCCTGGACGCCTTTCTGTTGGACTGGAAAGGGAAGTTCCTGTATGCCTTTTCCCCCCTTTCCTCTTCTTTTCAGGGTACTAGTGAAGATCAGATCTCAACCCTGCAAAGTGATTCTGATTGCCCCAGATTGGGCCAGGCAGCCGTGGTACCCTCTGCTTCTGTCCTTGACAGTCCACCCTGCCCTGAGCCTGCCCAGAGTCCACGACTTGCTGGCCTGTGCACAGGGGAGAGTGTGGTATCCGGACCTCAAATCCCTCCATCTCAAGGCCTGGCTCTTGAGGAGTTAGAATTGCTGATTTACACCTTTCTCAAGGTGTCCTGGATATTTTAAAGGCTTCAAGGAAGCCTTCCACTAGGGCCACTTACAATTCTAAGTGGAAGAGGTTTTCCATCTGGTGCTCTGAGAGGCAGATTATTCCAGAATCCGCTGATCTTCCCATTTTATTGGACTATTTGGTCCATTTAAATTCCCTAGGCCTTAAGCCAGCTACCTTGAAGGTTCATCTGGCAGCTGTCTCTGCTTTTGTGTCAGCAGGGAAGCCTGCCTCCCTTTCTTCTCACCCTGTGTTTTCCAAGTTTTTTAAAGGGTTACTTCATACTAACCCCCCTTTTCGGGAACCAGCTCCTGCCTGGGACCTGAATGTTTGCATTGCTCAGTTAATGCAACCTCTCTTTGAGCCTCTGTCCTCAGCAGAGCTCAAGTATCTAACTTGGAAAACTGTTTTCCTAGTGGCTATCACTTCTGCGACGCATAAGTGAATTACAGGCCCTGTCAGTGGAAGAAGATTTTATTTCTTTCCACAGAGATAAGGTAGTCCTCAGGACTAATAGAAAGTTTTGCCTAAGGTGGTTTCAGATTTCCACCTGAACCAATCCATCTCTCTCCCAGTATTTTCACTGAGCATTCTTCCTCAGGTGAGAGGAGACTGCACAGCTTGGACGTCAAAAGAGCCTTAAGCTACCTATTTGGAGCAGCACCAAGGGTCACAGGTTGAATCCTCCAACTCTTCCTTACTTATGGCGAGGGTTGGCAGGAAACCTGCCACAAGAGGACAATTGCAAGGTGGATTGTCTCTTGTATCCAATTTTCTTACAAAAACTAGGTAGAGAACCCCTCAGGACTGAGGGCCCACTCCACCAGGGGTACAGCTGCGTCTCTGGCGGCTGCTAGAGACATTCCCATTCTGGAAATTTGTCAAGCTGCTACCTGGAAGACAGTTCACACTTTTACCAAGCATTATTCCCTGGATGTCCAGTCCAGGAGATACTCGGTTTGGTACAGCTGTGCTGAGCCTATTTCCTAAGTAGGTCCTGACCCTCCTCCATGGAGGTACTGCTGTGTAATCTGCTATTGTTATAATATAGCAAGACTTCATGGTGTTTGAAGAAAAAATTACTCACCTTAGTAATTGCTTTTCTTCTCATAGAGTCTTGCTATATTATAACCACCCTCCCTCCTGCCCCTCTCAGAACTTCTACTTGGGTAGGGGTGGCAAATTAGTGCAAGCACTGTGTCATGCCATTGTAGTTTTTTCCCTTTACCCTCTTTCTTTTAGGGTTAGGGAACTAGGTTGTTCGTTTAGGTAATATATTGGCCCCTTCCTGGACTTGAGTCTTTGGGGAAGGGGTCCTAATAAGTGCTTGTCAAGGGAAAACTAATAATAAATAATAATGCCATTATTCATTGTTATTATGGTTATGAGTGTTTCTATTGTTGTTTATATTGTTGTTATTACTACTAGTAGGTAGCCATTTGGCTAGTGTAGAGCTTTCCACACAGACTTGTTGCTTAGTGTTAGCTTCGTAAAGATCTGACAGTTTCATTTGAAACTGGCCAGATAGAGCTTTGGCATAGCACCCTCACGCTGTAGAACTCCAGATCCTCTGGAGTTAACTCCTTCCTCTCCGGGGCAGTTCAGCTGCAGGGGCTGACTGCTATTGTTATAATATAGCAAGACTCCATGAGAAGAAAAGCAATTACTAAGGTGAGTAATTTTTTCTTCCGGTCCCCCCCCCAAGCACACATTGACCATGGATGCTTCCCTACTGGGCTGGGGAATGCACTTGGGTCCTTATCAGACCCAGGGCCAATGGCCCGCTTCTCGCCATCTGTCTTATATCAGTCTCTTGGAGATGAAAGTGGTCCATCTAACCCTTCAGATGTCCTGGCCCTACCTTAAGCCAGAATTGTTACTGATCCAGTCAGACAACACTGCAGTAGTGTTCTGCCTCAACAAGCAAGGGGGTACAAAGTCTCACACCCTATGCAGAGAGACCCTTGCAATTTGGCAAGAGGCCATACGGCAACAATTAACACGAACAGCTATCCACCTACCTGGACATTGCAACCAGTTAGCCGACCGGCTGAGTCACCAGTCCTCAACTCACGAATGGACACTTCACGAGCAAATGCTCCAAGAAATCTTCAACTTATGGGGCACGCCACAGATGGATCCGTTTGCCTTCCCAGAGAATTACCATCTTTCCAGGTATTTTTCCATTATCCCGAACAGAAAGGGACGATCTATAGATGCCAAGTCCCAACCCTGGACAGGTCTCTTCTTATATGCTTCCCCCCATCCCTCTCCTGCAATGGACTCTACTGAAACTACAGTTGGAGCCAGCCACAATGATTTTCATAGCTTCATTGTGGCCTCACCAGATGTGGTTTCTCCTACTCCTACAACTGTCAGTACAGGACCCCGTCCCTTGCCAATTAGGCCAGAATTCTTGACTCAGTGTCACGGGTCTCTCCTTCACCCCAACCTGAAAGCTCTACACCATCACGCTTGGCTCCTGAGGATGCTTTCTTAACTAGATTACAAGTGCCCTCTCCTGTTGCCAGTATTCTCTTGGCCTTCCGTAAGCCAGCCACAAGAGCTACATGCAATTCCAAATGGAAATGCTTTTCCACTTGGTCAACCTCTCAATCTTTGGACCCTTACTCTTGTCCACTGACGAAGGTTCTAGACTACCTGGCCTCACTATCTGAGTCCAGTTTGTTATTCTTCCATCAAAGTCCACTTGGCTGCCATCTCCACTTTCCATGAGCCTCTGGATGGCAGATTACTGTACCAAAATCATCTAGCTAAGATGTTTTTGAGGAGTGTTATATATTAAACCTCCTATTAGAAGACCCACTCCTCCATGGGATCTTAATTTTATGATAGAAAAATTGACCCTTGAGCCAGCAGTCACTTGTGCATGGAAAACCCTATTTCTAGAGGCTATTACTTCCGCTCGACGTATTTCCGAGCTCCATGCCCTCATGTGTAAAGAACCTTACTGGATTTTTCTAAAGACTTAGTGGTCCTTTGTACCAACCCTTCCTTCCTAAAGTAGTCTCCAAACATACTTTAAATCAGTCCTTGGAGCTTTCAGTCTACTGTCCAGGCTACTCCAATAAGGGTGAACATCTACTGCATACTTTAGATGTTCATCATATATTACACTACTATACTAATCGGACACAGTGGATTAGAAAGATGTCTCAACTGTTTGTCTTTTGCCCTCAGTCGCGAGGGCCTCCCAGTAGCGACACGTACTCTTTCATCCTGGTTGGCACATTGTATTTCATTTTGTTACAAAAAATACAAGCCTTTACCTGGACCTGTCCAAGCCCACTTCACTAGAGCTATGTCCACCACTGCAGCTTGCTTTAAAGGAGCCTCCATTTCAGATATCTGCAATGCGGTTACCTGGTCCACGACCCATACATTCACAAGGCACTACAATCTGGATACTGCCTCACGACTGTCCTACAGGGCCTCATATTACAACTGTCTTTCCACATGGGCATTACTGCTTGGGATTCATCCCAAAAGTATTGCCTACTGCAAGAGACCACTCCGTGGAAGATAGTACAGTTACATAAAAACCTGACGTAACAGTAGATCTTTGAGGAGGGTCTCTTGCAGTGGGTTTGTTCCCACCCTCCATCCCCCTCCTTCTCTAAGAGAGCAAGTTCTGGTCCAATGACTAGGGTTGAGACTCCTTTGGTACCTCGGCTTCCCCTCGTTCCTTGCTTTGCGAGCTGAATCCGGCGGGGGAACTGAGGATACCAGGGACTGCCCACACATATATATGAAACAGGAAGCTGATGTGTGGGCGGTCCCTAGTGAAAAACTGCTAGAAGAGCTGCCATGCACCACAGCGACCTTTGCTGGATACCTAAAAGTATTACCTACTGCAAGAGACACTCCTCAAAGATTTACTGTTACAGTAAGTTTTTACGTAACTGTACTTTTTAGAAGTGGTATACAATCATCCACACAAACCCACCCGACCTCCCCTGGCTTTGGCGCACACATCTGCTTCCAGCGGGCAAGATCTGGCATCATGGGGTGGCGCCGAGGGAGTTACCACCCGAGTGGGTGGGAGAAGCCAGCTTGAAGACTTCCCAGCAAGCTCTTAAAGGGAAAGGACACTGCCAGAAGTGTGGATGACCATCATATACCACTCCTAGAACTACTGTTACAGGTGCGGAACCTGTTTAATTATGGCACCCATCCCCAGAGGCTCAAGGTGCCAGTATACTAAGACAGAGATAGCAGGAAAAATACAGATCAACAAACATAAAAACATAACACTAGGAAAAACAACCCCTAATAAACCCGACTGTTAACAAATATCTAAAACACAGTGCATGTGTCTTGGATAGTCACCCTTAACTACCAGAAGGGAGTATTACTCCCCAAAAGCCTGGGAAAATTAAAAAGAAGAAATATTTTAACACCCCTTTTGAAGGCCTGTACTGAAGAGGTCTTCCTCAAAGCCTTCGGGAGAGAATTCCACAATAAAGGACCCGCTATTTTGAAAGATCGGTCCCCTGAGGTTTTTAACCATGACCTAGGTATCCCTAGGAGACCTTCCTTGCTGGAGCGGAGGGGGTGCACATACTGTGGGGATGCAGGAGATCACACAGGTAACTTACTCCCATCCCGTGTAGGGCCTTATAAGTTAGTAGTCCAACTTTATAGGAGATACGCCACTTCACCAGGCTGGTCAAGGAGGCAAGGCAGGCATGGAGCTGTGTATCACCGAGGGGATTAAGGGTTTTCAGAGGTTTCATAGGTTTAATAGAGCTGTAAATAGACTTGCTTCCATAATGCTCGCCATGTTATAGCGTAATATCTACCCTCTGCCCCTAAAATGCTTATCCATATATTTTTTTAAATTGGTCTTTGGAAATACTGCCTACCACTTCTAGAGGGAGGGTATTCCATACTGGGACCACTCTCTGGTTATACTACATATTGCTTCTCATCAAATTACATTTTCTGTTATTCATTTGGAGAGGATGAGAGCAAGTGGCATACGTCTGCTCTCTACTTTGTATTCCCAAGATGTCCCATCTCATTATCAGACTTTATGTAACAAGCACAAGTCCCCCCTTGTTCTCCTGTATTCCAGGGTGAACGTATCCAGTTCCCTCAATCTAGCCTCATAACTCATATTTCTAGGATCGTGGATATGTTGTTCATCCACACTTCTTGGCATGTCCCTTTCCCTTTAAGGATCACCGGAAGGTCTTCAAGCTGGCTCCTCCCATCCACCTGGGCGGTGTATCCCTCAGTTCCGCCCCATGACGCCAGATCTTCCTTTCCACTGGAAGATTCAGGTTGCCTCCTTCGTGCTCCCACATTTTTTAGGCCTTGGCTTCAAAACCTTCGGTTATTCCAAAAATACGTCTTGTTCGCATTAGCGACTGTTTCTCTTTGATTATGGAAGACAAGTCTTCCCCTGGATTTCGTATGGCCAGAAGATGTCATGCACCGATCCCCACACCGTGTATGTCTATTGCTTGGGTGTCGACCATGACACCTCGAAGTGCGATTTTTGTCTTGCATTTCACCCTAATGTCTTCGACGACCGTCTCGCATACCTGAAGTTAGGGAGGCCAAGAAAAACTGAGTCCTTCGGTGGAAATCAAGGGGGCTCGGTGTCTGCGGTTTCTGACCCATGAGCCATGAGCAAGCAAGTGGAGCATATGCAAGCCTTCGAGGAGGAAGCGGCTCACGCCATGGAATCTTCCTCTCTGAGCTTCTTCGTTCCGCACAACTTGGGCTCCACTTTCTGGGGTTCTTTCCAAGAGTTGTGCCAGTCTCTCCCGACTAAGGGAGCGGGCCCTGCGGGCATGTACTCCTCTCGGTGTCGTAAGTGGGAAAAGGACCCGGGATCGTCTTCATCCTGGTGAAGACATTCTTGGGATCGGGAGAGATCTTGGTCCCAGGAACCGGAAGTCCTCGACCTTGGTCGAAATTGCCTCTTTGGCCACTGACTTCTCGGCTGTGCCGTCCAGCCAGTCGACCGAAGTGTCGCTCGAAGAGATTGAAATAATCCTCGATCCAATCGACCCCTTGTTGCCGACTCCGGTCAATTACTGTCTCACTCGGACTCCGATCCTCACTTTCCCCAACGAGGAAACCCAGCCCGCTGGGAATCTGTCGAGGAAGTGGTCCCCGACCCTGGGCCGATCTCGATCGAGGTCCAGGACCCCCTCGACCAACAGGTCGAGGAAGAGCCAAGCGCTCGAAAAAGAAGCGGCGCCATCAGTCGTCCTCGTTCTCCTCGAATGAGGAGAGGCTCTGGCAGAAACTCTGTCGGCACTACAAGGACCTCATGTGACAACAGCTGATTTTGACTGGTCGCAAGCCAACCCCAGCTTCTACCCCGACCATTACTTGGCTTTCGCCTCCCAGGCCAAAGCAGACTCCTTCGGAGCCAATTAAGTCGGTTCCGCTGCCGTGGAGCCAGCGAAACCTCCGGTTCAGCCTAAATCAGTCTCTCTACCGATCGTGGTGGAACCACCGCCCAAGCAGCCTGTGGGAGGGGCTCCTTCTAAGGAAGCTAGACCAGACACCGAGCTTCCCCAGCGTCTTTCGGTCACCATCGCCCCAGACTGTCCTCGGCGAGTCAAAGGTGACCTGGGCGGTCGACCATTGTATCTGGATTCCTCAGATTCGGGTAAGACTGGCCTACATTCTCATCCGGTGGATGATGAATCAGCTGGTGGGATAGAGATGGAGGATGGTCCTTCGTCCTTTCAGGGCATTCTTCGCCTCATCTCTGAGTCTTCAGGGATGCCCCTGGAGCCTATTCAGAAAAAGGCGGTGTATCCTCTCATGGACATACTCAAGAGAGGGGATACCCCGACGGAGGCCTTTCCTGTGGCCGGGGCCATAGTTAGCCCGGCCTTAGAACTTTGGCAACAGCCTGCCTGCATCCCAGCTCAAGTCACCCGCTGGCCCTTAGTATCACGGTGCCCATGAGAGTCCTGCAGGATTCACAGAGCACCCTTGACGGGAGCCTTGTGACCACCTCTCTGTTCAGGTGTACTGGCAGTTCTGCCAACACTGATCGACCTCCCGAGAAGGAATCCAAAAACTTGGATCACTCGACTCTGAAGGTCTATGCGGCCTCGTCTTTAGGCCTCAGTCAGGCGAGTTCAGCCATCATCATGGCACACTTCTCCCATGCCCTCTTGGGGTCTTTGGATGAGGTCCTCCCACATCTCCCTGCGGACATGCAGACCACGGTCAAGCAAGTCCGAGACCAGGGCCGGGCTGTTGCCAAACAGCAACTCCAGACGGCCCTGGACATTGGGGACTCTTGTGCCTGCTCATTGGCAGCTGCAATTGCCTCTCGCCGCAGGGCCTGGCTGAGACTCTCCTCTTTCCCGGCAGATACTCGGCACAAACTGGCTTATGAGCCCTTGCGTATTCACTATCTTGAAAAGTGCGCTTATTACTTACTTTTACAGTCGCAAGCCTTTCAAGTAGATGTGTGCATTTCCCAAGTGTTTCTTCAGTGAGGCACCATTATGTTCAGGCACACAAGGTCATGCATGCATGAGAGGGCAAGAGACGTGAGCATAATGGTGCCTCACTGAGGAAACACTTGGGAAATGTGCACATCTACTTGAAAGGCTAGCAACTGTAAAAGTAATAATTGGTGCACTTTTCAGGTTAGCGACTACGTAAGGGACATGCAGGGCAATAAAGGGATATAATTTATGGAGCAGTGCACTTTGGCATGTATGGAAAACCAGAAGAAGTTTACAGGGAACAGCAGGCAAAGTTACTTAGAACAGCAAGGATCAAGCTTGGAGGAGCATGGCACTACGTGAACGCGCCCGCTCACAGTGTTTACTTTCTCAGCGCGGCGAGTTTTAGTACTGCTGCACCGAATGGCAGAAAACAGCTTAAATGGAAGGGGAACTACAAGCATGATTTTTCAGTGAATACCTGGCCCTTTGATAAGAAACTAACATAAATAGAGACCGGAATGCACCAGGTAACTAAACATTGCTAGACAGTGTTGCCTAGTGTTTCCCTTTAAAGGAGTAGTACAGTCAAAATTTGCAAAAACATATGTTGTGCAGAGTGTTTTGATTTCTATGTGTAGTCCTGGTGGGTCCTTCCCTTTGCTGTTAAGTTTTTTTTTTTTTCCTAAGTTAGCCTGCTAGCTGGCTGTATGGTAGTTTTATGGCTCTTGGGGATCTCCATCTCAGTAGGATTTATTGCTCTTCTTTTTCTTACAGTGCATCTTGTTCCATGTGACAGTGATGCATCCATGACGGCAGATTCAGCAAGTACTAGAGGTAGAAGACTGATGTTCTGGTTTCAGTGAATAGCTCTAATTCAGTATTTTTGTGTTTTCTGTGTGTGTGTGTCAGGTCTAGCCAGCAGGAGTAAATGTTTTGCTTTTAAAACTTTTCATTTCATCAAATTACACACAGCCATAAAAAGCATACAAATCACCCCGAATCATCAATGCTATAATTAGTAAAGACTCTAGCAGTTTTCTTACAGAATAACCCACTCAATTACCTTAAAGTATTTATTAAACTGCAAATGCAGCAATCAGTGCTCACTGGATAAGGAAAGTTACTTAATATCACAGCTCTGCTGTACTAAATTGACTCTAAACCAGTGCAACCCTTACCCCAGCCAAGAGTGGCATCTTGCAACCAGGTCCCCCTAAACTTGTACACAGACAAGGCAACAAACCACAAGCTGGCATAAACAAAGGTACCACCCTTGGCTTTTGGGTGAATACCTGGCTTGACATCTAAGAGGGCTGGGGGGTTAGAGCGCAAAATAACATTTATGTTTACACAGAGTTCTGGGAGAGAGGTGCTAGGGCCATGCTATGTCTCCTATGTGAGGGGGGCCCATAAACAATTCACGCATGGAAGCACAGATGGAATGTCCACTACTAGAAATTGGTATTGTGTGGTATGGCTTTTATTTTCTAACACAGATAGAACAAGAAAATTGGGTGTTCCCCCAAGTCTGGTACTGTACCTCACAGAAACACAAGAACCTTTCTTTCTCCAGAACAACAGTGTTGGGCAGTTTTTACACTCTCTTCTTAACAGAACTACGGACAGTCCATCCCTCTTTTCTAGGGATCTAAAGGACATTTACTTTTCCACAAGTGTCTGTTATGTGGGAGTTGCCATGCACTTAAAGTACATTCCTCCTGGCGAGATAATCTAAGTAACCTTGTGCCCTTCTGTTAACCAGTTGGCTCTGACTAGAGTTTTAGGTGAGGTTCTGCCCACCCTGGCCCCAGCCAGCCTCTGCCATGCCTTCCGGTTTCCACAAAAGGATCTTTCAACCTCCTCAGATTGCTAAAGGCATCCACACATTTAATTTTACATTCAGCACATATTTGTGGTTAGACTGGGGCCCTGAGTGGTATCTACCCTTGTCTCTGGGCACATACACCACCAGAAGACTCATTTTAGAATACATCCATGTTGCTGTACACACTGTTTGTTTGCCCCTTTGATACAGACATTAGACCATTGAAGAAACCTTTTCTTCCCTTCTAATCCATGGCTTTGAAGCTCTGAGACTCTCTCTTAGTCTCTGCTCTGGGCAGCTGGACTATCTTCTGGTTCCTCAGGGGATTGCCCCTTGGACTCGCTGCATTTCACAGTTCCAATTAATTCTCACAGATGTGACCCACTGGGGTCCCAGAACTGCAGGTCACCACCACTTCCTGTGGTAAAGCTGTTGTCTCACACACTAGGGTGAGAAAATGACCAGAGGTCCTTCACCCAGCCCAGGACAGGCTGGCAGGCACCTCTCCCTCTGAACACTACTGCACTCTACTGTTGACTCACTCCAACTTAGACTAACTTCAAGATTCTAAAGCTGTTCCCCTGCAGCTGATTCCAGTGTGGATCATGCTGCTGCGAGAGTTATAAATGACCTTGCTCATTTCTCACTCAACCTAGCTAGGTAAGCAATGAGAGGTCTGTAGAGAGCTTCTAATAAACTCTCTACCAGCTGCCCACTACCTTCCTAGTCTAACACTGATGGGATTCTGGTAACCCCAGGGGACTGAGTGGTTACACTCACCGCCAACAGACGAACCCTGCTGTCTGCAGCAAGGGCTTTTGACTGCAACACAGGTCATCCAACCTCAAGCGCCCTACAGGGTGAAGTGGCCAGGCTCATTCATACCTATGCCGAGGAATTGGCAGGTTGCACCAGAGAACAGAGGCCTGCTGAGGAAACTTCAACTGTACCTAAAAGCTATGTCTGGACTCTTTCCAGTGGCTCCAAGAAACTGCCTGAAGCATGCCCTGACACAACAGCACTGAAGGCCCCTACTCGAGTTAGGACCTCCAGCCTGTCTATCCCCCTAACCCTCTAGGGAAAAGCAATCTAACCTATGCTACCCACGGGATACCTATACCCACACACATTTCACACTTCAAACTGTGTACTGCTTTAGAAACATACATAAGGTATTGCTATGCATTTCCCAAACCCCAGTACTACACACTCTAAACCTGAAAAGCAAAAAATGTTTGACATTTCCTAGTTAGCATATTCCAAGACGCCCAAAAAGGACTCCATGAAGTCCTAAATGTTCTCTTCTTGTCTTCTTCCAGGTGCACCTATAAAAGAAACATTCCAAAAACACATCCTGCAAGAAAAACAGTGACCAAACATCCCCCCAGCAAATACCACACAATCCCAAAAGTTTTAAAGTTTTTCTAGAAAAGGCAGTATAAAAGTACCAGAATAACACAAAAGTCGGAGCTACAAAATCAACTCTAAGAGAAAATGTCCAGAGTGCACAAGTCATCTCTCATTCAAGAATAGTCTTTTACAGGCCAAAGCCTTCTGAGAACTATTCTTGCTGCATCCTCGAGACCTGCTGGAATACTGTAGTCCAGATCCCAGGAGTCTTTTGGACCAAACAGTATAAAGGACATCTTCTCTTATGGACACAGTCATAACATAAAAAGTAAGAGGAGATTTTAGCGTACCATGTCAGACGTGCAGGTTGACTATCTGCATCGCGTCTCTGGATTTGGTCTGGATCTCTTATCCATCTTGGCTGAAGACAAGTCTTCAGAACAAGCTCTTCCACGACACTGCCAGACCTGGATGCTGCTGATCAAGGAAGAAAGCTGCAGGCACAATATCTCTAGTTGCTCCCATGGGGGACGCAGACATGTTGCTCCCTGTGGCAGGATATGGACAGGTTGCTCCCTGTGGCAGGACGCTGACGGGCTTCGGATCTCTTTCTTCAGGCGACTGCCTGCAGAGTTGGATGGTGAATCCAACATGTTGCTCCTCTTCTGATGTGGCTGTCTTTCAAGCAGGCAAATGCTGGTGTAGTGGCACTCGGTGGGAAGATGGGGGGGTAGTACCACTCAGAACAAGGACCATAAACTATTGTCATATCTGGACGAACAAGTCTTTTGGTGTGGACTGTTTCATGACCAGCTCTGTCAGTTATTCGGACTCAATCTAGATGGAGGATGCGACCTAGTCTCCAAAACTTAAACCTGTCTTAACAGAATTTGATTCCCACAAACTTACACAATTTGGGTTTAATGATAGCTCTTGCTTCTTCCCACAACCATTCCTCTCTATGGTCCTCAATGACTTCTCACGTCCATCTTGGAGGGGGGGAGAATGGATATTCTCGGGACATGGATATGTTGTTCATCCACACTGGCAGGTATCCTTGCCGCTTTAAATCTTGCCGGAAGGTCTTCAAGCTGGCTCCTCCCACCCAGCCGGGTGGTAAAACTCTCGGCTCCGCCCCATGACGCCAGATCTTCCTTACCGCTTGGAAGCTCAGGTTCCCTCCTTAACGCTCTGCGTATAAGACTGGTTCCTAATTCTTCGGTTTTGCGAATTTAAAAGTTTTTGCACTTTTAGACTTCGGTCTTCTATCCCTCGCGGCTGCGATGGACAAATCGACTCCCGGTTTTCGGAGATGCCCTTGCGGGCAGAAGATGTCTCGGACAGATCCGCACTCCACGTGTGTCTACTGTTTAGGCCTTGAGCACGACCCGCAGGCTTGCGACCTGTGCTCTTCCTTCTCAGCCCTACGTCCTCGAAGACTGTGCTGCCCGTTTACAACTGGGGCGTCCTGAGAAACGTTTTCCTCCGGTAAAGTCAAAAGAGGCCCGGTCGGCGGTCTCCGCGGCGGTGGGCTCGGCGGATCAGCTAGAGCAGATGATCGCCCTCGAAGAGGAGGCGGCGCAGGCCGCATCTTCCTCGGCCGCGGCATTTATCCCGCTCTCCCTGGGTTCCTCTTATACAGCTTCTTTTAAGGAGCTTTGTCTGTCCCTCTCCACTAAGGGAGAGGGACCAACGTCTGCTGGACCTTCTTCTCGGTCCAAAAGAGACAAGGGTAAGTCCCTCCGTCGACGCTCTTGGGAGCGGGAAAGGTCCCTCTCCCCGAGTTGTCGGCCATCGACTTGGTCGATCGTTCGACTCGGCCACTGGTCTTCGGTGTCCCCGTCAGGCCAGTTGACCGAACTCCTGTCGACGCAGTCGAGATTTTTCTCGACCGTTGGATTGGTTGTCGCCAGGCTGCCGAGAACTTCCCCTGCTCCCCGGTGGGAGTTGAGGATCCCGTGGGCTTGCCAGTGCCTCCGGTTCCAGAGCCCTCGGGTGAACCCTCCGAGCCGAGGAGAGCCGGTTCCCCGTCCCTCCGCACCGCCTCGGAATAGCCGAGTTCGGTCTCGGACTTCGCCCGCGGTCAGCTGATCCGCGCCGTCATAGGCGGTCTCGGTCTCGGCACCACGGCAGGCGGGCGCTGCGCTCATCCTCAGATGAGGGGAGGCTTCGACATAGCTACGTCGACACTACGAGGACCTCATGTGCAGCAGCTCCTTCTGACCGGGGAACAAGCTGGCGCCATCGCCTTCCCCAGCCATTAAGTGGCTGTCACCGGGCAGCCAAAACAACCCCTCGACTAACCCGAGGAGCCTGTTCCCAGGCCGGTTGTTCAGCCAAAACCAGCTGCTCCACGATTCCGGTGGAACCTCCGCCTCCACAGCCATTATTTGGGGCTCCGACCAAGAATTCTCGGTCGGCTCAGGGACTGCCCCATAGGCCGTCTGTCACCCTCACTCCCGATCGACCTCGGCAGGTGGAGGGTGGCTCAGGCCCGAGGCAGCTGTTTGCGGACTCTTCAGATTCCGGCGATTCCTCCCTTTTCTCCAGGCGAGTAGACTTGGAGTCCTCTGGAGGTCAGTCGATGGACGATAGCCCTTCATCCTATCTGGGATTGCTTCGGCTCATCTCGGAGTCCACCGGGATGAAGCTCGAACCTGTCTCTAAGCGGGCCAGGTATCCCCTCACGTAGATACTGGACTGAGGGGATTCCCCTACGGTGGCCTTTCCGGTGGCCGAGGCCATAGTGGGCCCGGCCTTGGAGCTCTGGCAGCGCCCTGCTTCCTGTCCTGCGCCCTCGGCCAGGAAGTATGCGGTCCCTACCGGTTCCTTGTCCGGTTTTTCGGAACACCCCTCAGCCGAGGGGCTAGTTACCGACAGTGTTTTCCGGCGCGCTGGTAACGCTAGGGACGTGGACAAGCCTCCCGACAAGGAGTCCAAGAAGTTGGACTATGCCGGGCGCAAAGTCTGTGCTGCGTCCTCCCTCGGCCTTCATCAGGCCAGTTCGGCCGTGCTCATGGCACATTTCTCTCATGCCCTGTTGGGCTCCCTGGACGAGGTAGTGCCTCATCTTCCGGTGGACCTGCAGACCACGGTTAGGCAGGTGCGGGACCAGGGCAGGGCAGTTGCCAAACAGCAGCTTCAGACTGCTCTGGACATTGGAGACTCATGTGCCAGGTCAGTAGCGGCCGCAGTGGCTATGTGCCGTCGGGCATGGCTGAGGATATCCACCTTCACTTCGGATACCCAGCACAAATTGGCGGATGTCCCCTTCCTGGTGACTGACCTCTTCGGCCCTGGGGTGGAAGGTCACCTGCAGAGGATCGAGAAGTCCAGTGCTACCTTGGACTCAGTCTCATCCGCACAGAAGGACAAAGGCCGCAGACCACAGCCTAAGCCCTTTCGTCCCTCTGCGCCCTTAGGCTATCCGGCCAGCAGCGTCCGGGCCAGCAGGCTCGAGCTTGGCATCCCAAACCCAAGCCTCGGCTTCCTCCTCCAGGAAGCAGGGAGGTAAAGGCCCTGGAGGTCCCTCGGCGGTCCTTCCTCCAAGCCTGCCCAGTGACGGGTTGAGGGGTGTCGCCCCCCAGCCCGTCGCCTCACCAGAGTGCCCCCATAGGGCGGCAGCCGCCACTTTCTTTCCGCCTGGTCCGTTATCACCACAGACCGGTGGGTGTTGGAGGTGGTGGGAAAGGACCTGCCTCTGGAGTTCGAGCAGGCCCCACCCTTCAGAGCCGTCGCACCTCGGGGTCCGAAGCCTCGCTGTCGGCTCGGCGAGCCGACATCGCTCTCTTCCTCGAGAAGGAGGTGATCAGAGAGGTGGCGGACCCTCCCTCAGACCAGGGTTCGTGTCCAGGTACTTCCTGGTTCTGAAACGGACGGGGGGCTGGCGCACCATTCTCGACCTACACGACCTAAACAAGTTCCTACGGTCTCGAACCTTCAGGATGGTCACTCTGACTCAGATAATACCATCCTTGGAACACGGCGTGTGGTTCTGCTCTCTGGACCTGCAGGACGCGTTCTTTTATGTCCCTATCTGTCCGTCACATCAGAGGTTCCTTCGCTTTCGAGCGGAGAGATCCCTTTTCGAGTTCCAAGCCATGCCCTTCGGCTTATCTCCAGCTCCCAGGGTCTTCACCAAATGCATGGCAGTGGTGACAGCATTCCTGCTGCGCCAAGGGGTCCAGGTTTACCCTTACCTAGACGATTGGCTGATAGCAGCCCCCTCCAGACAGGAGGTGGAGCGGTCCAGAGATCTGGCCCTCCAGGTTTGCTCTCAGGTCGGCCTCCTCATCCATGAGCCAAGTGGAACTTCGAGCCAAAGCAGGTGATTCTTTTCATCGGGCATGGCGGACAGGGCCGAGTTCTTTCCTCCTTTGCCCAATCATTTCTGGTTGGGCAATTGCGCCCCTGCCGGGACTTCCTCGCCTCCTGGGTCTCATGGCGGCCTGTACCAGCGTGGTCCGTTGGGCCCGCTGGAACATGCGCCCTCTTCAGTGGGGGCTGGCCAGCCAGTGGTCCCAACGCTGTGATCCATTGGACCAGCTAGTGACGGTGACCCAGGGGATGTGGAGCGCTCTCAGTGGTGGACCGTTCCAGTTCATCTGCAGGAGGCATCCCGTTTGTCCGCCCCAAATAGCAGTCTCCTCTATCGACCGATGCCTCTCTGATGGGTTGGGGTGCCATCTGGGGAACACGGCGCACGGCCTCTGGTCCCGAGGAGTCCGATGCCACATCAACCTGCTGGAGCTCGGCGGTCCGCCTAGCTCTCACCGCCTTTGCTCCGTTTCTTTGGGGTCAAGTGGTCCGGGTCCAGACAGACAATACCACGACCATGTACTATCTAAACCGCCAGGGCGGGATGCGCTCCATGCTTCTATGCAAGGAAGCTCTCCGCATCTGGTCACTCGTGCGCAGCCTGGAGGCGGATCTCCTAGCCATTCATGTGGCAGGAGCCTCCAACACCCTGGCCGATGCCCCAAGCCAGATAGGGCCAGGCTCCCACGAGTGGTCTCTCCTGCCGGAGGTAGTACAAGATCTATTCTCCCATTGGGGCACACCTCAGGTGGACCTGTTTGCCTCCAGGAGATCATGAGCTGAGCTGTTCCATGCCCGCCCCCCTCAGCAGGGCTCGCTGCAGGGGGATGCCTTCTCGAGGCCGTGGACCCCGGGCCTCTTCTACGCCTTTCCCCCGTTCCCCTTGATGCACAAGGTGCTTCTCAAAGCAAGGAGGGACAAGGCGCAGGTGATTCTGATAGCCCCAGATTGGCCCCGCCAGTACTGGTACCCAGATCTCCTCAGCCTCAGCTCCAGGCTCCCGAGGCAGCTTCCAGCTCGCCCGGACCTGCTCTCAGTCAATCAGGGGAAGGTATTCCATCCGGACCTTCAGTCCCTGCACCTGACGGCCTGGTTCCTGAGCGGCTAGTGTTCCAGGCCTTGGGTCTTTCCGACGAGGTCCTCAACGTAGTTGAAGCGTCCCATAAGGAGTCGACCAGAAAATGCTACGCCTTCAAATGGAAGAGATTTTCCATTTGGTGCCAGGGCAAGGGCCTGGACCCTTCCTCCTGTTCCTTAGCGAGCATATTGGACTACCTTTGGTCCCTTTCTCAGCAAGGGCTTAGGTCGACGACCCTTAAGGTGCACCTAGCAGCCATCTCTGCTTACAGGCGCGGGCCGAGGGGCAGTCGGTGGCGCAGGAGAAGGTGGTCTGGTGCTTTTTCAAGGCCTTGATCACATTTCCTCCGGTCAAAGAACCTCCACCCGTGGGATTTACTGCTGGTACTGGCAAAGCTCATGGGCAAGCCATTCGAACCAATGCACAGGTGTGAACTCTCTCACCTGTCGTGTAAGACTGCCTTCTTGGTGGCTATCACGTCAGCCAGAAGGATGGGAGAGCTCCAGGCGCTCTGCATCGAGTCTCCTTACCTGGTCTTCCACAGGGACAAGGTTGTCCTGCGCCCCCACCGAAATTCCTTCCGAAGGTGGTGTCGAGTTTCACCTTAACCAGGTGTTGACTCTGCGGTGTTCTACCCCAGTCACACCTCAGAGGCAATATGGCTCCATACTCTGGACCCTAGAAGGCGCTCGCCTACTATAAGGAGCCTGGCTGGAATTCCTGGAGAGGTTCGCCAGCTGTTTGTCACCTACACTGAAGCCGCACCTGGCAGACCTGCAGCCAAGCAGACGATAGGCAGGTGGGTCACCTCCTGCATAGATCTCTGCTATAAGTTGGAGGCATGGAGCCTCCAGAGGGATAAGAGCTCATTCTACCCGCCATACTGCTGCATCGGTGGCTGCTTCCAGGGATGTCCCTATCCAGGAAATCTGCAGGGCTGCTACCTGGAAGTCAGCACATACCTTCATCACCCGTTACCACATCGACCTTGAGTCACGCCGGGATGCTGGTTTTGGGGCCTCGGTTCTCCAGTCTCTATTCCCTAAGTAGGGGGTGTGCGCCTTGCCTCCCTCCTCCCGGAGAACTGCTAGGAGTCTGCCAGACAGTGTGGATGAACAACATAGCCATGTCCTAGAAATACAAGTTACTCACGGTAACAGGAGTTCTAGGAATGGTATATGTTGTTCATCCACCGACCACCCGACCTCCCAGCTCGGACGACAACCTGAGCTTCCAGCGGCCAGATCTGCCGTCATGGGGCGGGGCCGAGAGTTTTACCACCCAGGTGGGTGGGAGGAGCCAGCTTGAAGACCTTCCGGCAAGATTTAAAGTGGCAAGGATACCTGCCAGACAGTGTGGATGAACAACATATACCATTCCTAGAACTCCTGTTACAGGTGAGTAACCTGTATTTTTAGTCCATACTCTGCCTCAGCCCTGCATTTGATCAGGCGTTCCTCTTTACTGCTTTTGGACAGACTCAAACCAGCGGCCTGACTTGGGGGCAGCCAGGCCTGCTCAAGCCAGCTTTTGATGTTCCAAACAAGGAAAAAGCAGTCCATCCCTGTACTTGCTACCAACTCTATAGAGCCCTGTACAGTCTCTGGTGGCTCACTTGCAGTTAGGACCACTGGTAGCCCATTTTCACTACCAGTTGCCTTACTAACTTGCTCACACTCTTCTTGCTCTGCTTGCTCTGCCCAAGAGCTGATAGCTGTTTCAGCCCCAGACACAGTCCACTCCTCACTATGTTCTGAGGCCATTGCCTCCCAGTGTAAGGCATCTTCCATTTCATCCTCTCTGATGAAACTCTGACTTAGGCCTGCTGCCCATGGATCCACGGACTCTAGTCTCTTGCTGGTCCCTTTCAAGCTTTTCTGGAGTCGAAAAGACCATTTCTGCCTGCCACTGCAAGTCGCTCTGTGTCACACCCTCAAAAAATTCTCTCTAGCTCCTGTCTGCATGCAGTTGCTTTCTGTAATGCACAGGTTGGGCCCTCACACAGAGTCCACATTGGAGCCAGACATATCACTTTGGCTGGCACAGTGCCACTGTCCATACACATCCCATATTGCTTTCTACAGTCTTTGCAGTGAGGAATCATTAAAACATCTCTCTCAGTTCTCATACAGATCACACATACGTTTACTGGAAAGTCAGGTAATACATTTACTGGTGCTCCTTCACATCCATACAATCTTTCACATTGTTCTAGTTCTTTTTCTTACTGGGCTGTCCAGATCCTGGCATTGAGAGGATACCCTGTCTTTTTGCTAGCCATTTTGCTCTGCAAAAACAATACATAAGTCCAAGGTTACCGATGTGCTCTATATGCTCGTAGCATACTGGTTCTGACTCTCTTGTACTGAAAATCTCATTTGTTGTGCTGAAACTGTTGCCTGACTTGCATTTTTTTCCTTTTTCCAAACTTTGCACATTCTGTGGTTGTTTGTACCATTAGAACCCTGCCCCAACATGGCGCCTCGTTGTTTGTTTACATTTCTTTGGACTACGCACCAACATGGCCACTGAAACTTTTCTGTATCATACACACACTGCTCTGGCTGCATTTGGTTCTCTGCCATAGCGATTTACTTTTGCTATGCACAACCTTGCAACCTGACTTAGGAAACTTGTATTTAATTCAGCAGTCTTTTAAATCTTTACACACTTTCTCAGTCACTTTGCTTAGTACTGCCCAGTTAAAACGCAGCTTATTTGCTTGCTACTAGCTACAGCTACTTTGCTCAGTCCTTTGCCCTCAGTTTACTTGCTTTACTCAAACTTTGCTGACTTTTGCACCAGTTCTTTTACTTTGCACACACAGTGCCCATAATCTTTTGCTTGTACTGCCATTACTTTTTAGTCACAGAAGTAACTGGTTCCCCCTGATGGATGTTGCGGCCTTCACTGCCGATTTGACGACACTTGGGGTTGGATGGGCTGTCCAGCCCAACGAATGGCACCATGCACACTTGCGATCGCTCACAGCAGTGGTCGCTGGATTTTAGAAGCCCGGTTTACTGTTTTTTTAAAGTTTAAAAAGCAAAACTCCAAAGTTCAACAGCACAACAGCTCACTACTGCTCTGGCTGCAGTCTGTACGCCTTGCACGCTCCACACACACTCCTCCTCGAACACTCCCTAAGAACAGCAACTCCAGGCAAGCGGCAGGACTTGGCTGTGCGGACCAGTCACATGACGCCATGCAAATGAGCTGCATTCATTCTCTCTCTGTCTCTGTCCTGCTCGCTGTCCTTCACGACGATCGTCAAGCAGGCAAATTTAAACTGCAAAACAAACTTTTTTTCCACAACGTGGAATTTCAACAGGCTGAAGCGCTCTTTAGGAAATTTGGCACAGTTTTTTGTACAATTCCTCTAGCTACTCCCCCAGTTTAACTCACAATCACTTGAAACTTTCTGTAAACTTGGGCACAAATGTACTCTTGTCCACAATTACAAAGAAACTTTAAAATCTTGCATTTAAACAGTTGTAAGCACTTTGTTTGACAGGGTACACATTGCTCAGCACAGCAGTCCTTGGCATCACAGTTTTTCTACAAACACTAAAACAGCACATTTTCGCCACAGAAAACACTAGGCGTCCATTTCCACCCCCTTCCCAATGTGCACCTAACTGTCGGAGCTCTGACCCCCGGTGATCTTAATTCCGTTAATTTAAGTGGTTTATGGCCCCCATTGGTGCCTCCCTCAGTGACTCAGTCAACAGCGATGAAAGGAGTCGGAAAATGCAGCCGAAGGGTTGCACCAGAGAGAATTTATTTGAGTATTGAAAGCCGATTCCGGCCCCAGATTCACATGGCATTAGGTCGGCGCTAAAGAGCAAGGCCCCGGATCCCCCCGCTTCTCCAGCTACGCTCTCGGAAGATGAAATGGAGGAGGATTTTACAATTACCTCCCAAAGGCTGTGCCAAGAGCTGCAGAAAATCCATAGCACAATACAGAAAATGGAAAAATCGATGCTGGAGACCAAGGCAGAAATAACAGTGGTAGCCCACCGCGCGGGAGAAATGGAGGAGGGCCTCTCGGAGACTAATGCAGAGGTACAGGAACATGAAGAAGCACTCCAATATCTTTTGAAAAGAGGCAGAGAATGGTTTAAGAAATTAGATGACCTGGAATTACATTCTCGCAGGGACAATCTTCGCATTTACAGAGTCCCTGAGGATACTGAAGAGGGGGAGCGTATGGAGCCTTTTTTAGATAGCTTCTTGAAGGAGCTACTTGACCTACCTAAAGATCCAACACTGAATATAGTCCGGGCGCACAGAGCATTAGTGAAAAAAACAGTGGGCCCAAAGGCTACTCCTCGTTCTGTTATCAAATTTCGGGATTATCGCACCAAAACACGTGTATTGCAGGCAGCCTGGGCCAAAAAAGCGGTGCTATTTGGGGACTCATGTCTGTTTTTTGACCACGACAGCAGAAAAGAAGAGTCCTTTTGGACATAAAAAAAAGTTTCTGACGACTAAAAATATTAAGATGCACCTCATTGCTCCTGACCAGTTGAAAGTCTTTTTACTGAAGGGTCCGGTGTTCTTCAGATCTCTGGCAGAGACGCGCTCAACCTTGCTTGAGCTGAAAGTCCCAAATGATCTGCTCAGTAGACCGGATTCCTCTCCACCGGAGATCAGATGGAGAGAAAGGGAGCCCGGAAAAGGAGAAGAAGCTCGAGACAAAGAGGGAACGAGGAGGACTCTCAGCGGCCAAATGGGTGATTTACACCAGGAAGCCGAGGCAGGAACGTCCCAGAGACTGATGGAAGAAGGTGACAACTCAGCAGAAACCTGAGCGAACTACCATATGTCCTTAATTGGTCAGCTTTATTACTCCCTTTTTCTCTGAAAGGGCTGTTTCACTGACTTGTACAGAATTGGTCCCTCTCTACAGAGAGGACTGAGAGGAAGGGATGCACTGATGCCTAGATTGGGGGGAGGGGCTTCGGGGAGGCCGGAGACTGGCATCACTTCCGGGGGATGGAATAATGGGTAGAAAGATTTCAGCTTATATATATAGTTACTTTGGGGGGCATTCATGGTTGTGAGAGGAGGGTTGAGCCCTTCACTGGGAGCAAATAATGACTTGGGGTGTGCTCTGGCGCGGATCTCTGGTTTCGATGTCGAGAGGGAGCGACTACAAGGGAAAGAGGGGCAAGGGTCTGACCTTCCATTTCAGCTGCGTGGCATGGCTACCGGGCTTTATGGGGTGACTCCTGAAGTTCACAGGGACAACTGAGGGCCTGGGGTCGCCCTTCCAAAAACATTGGGGAGTCCCTAGTTAAGGACTCTCTCCCTGTTTTAGCCATTGGGATGGTCCTCAAGGGGGGGTCCCCGGGTCTCGCTCCTAAGCCTCCCTCCGGTCTCCCCTATATAGATTGATGTTAGGGTATGCCTCAATATCTCAGCATCGAGTCCTCATGTTGAGACTGACAAGGGAGTGATCTCCCTGGGGGGAAATTTCAGAAAAGACCACGTGCCCCCATCGAAACAGGGAAGATTTCAAACCTTTTCAGGCTTGGATGGGAGAGATTAGATTCCCTTCAGGATAATCCAGACTAGGGGACGGAGGAGGAATAATTGAAGGGTATGGAGGAGCGGAACATGAGAGTTGGGGGTGCTTGCATGAATGCCAACTGATTGCCTAAATAGTGGTCACATGTTCTTTTTCTTACCATCCCGGTAGATACCTATCCGAGAGGACAGCATAAGAAGGAAGGGTTTTATAACAGTAGGAAGCAAAGTACGAAGATGGTTCATACCGCAAGGCTTGCAGGAAAGGGGCAGCTAACTACTGTGGGTTTGGCAGTCAGAAAAGGCCAATTACCATGAAAGCGCAAGATGAGCGCATGGCCCACAATAGATGGGCCACATCCAGCTGGCTTAACATCATCATTAAAGCGAGCAGGGTGCAAAAGGTTTGTTGGAAGGTGCTTGTTTAGGTTTAAAACTGTTATATGTTCATGTTGTTGTTATGATAGAAATAGGGGAGACTCGACGGCGTAAACACAGTAAGTGGGGGGAGAGATATATACCTATGGATGAAGGAGTAATTATAACCTATAACGTTAGGGGAATGGGCAGCCCAATCAAACGAAAGAGGGTCCTAAATGAGCTCAGACAAGCAAGGACGGAGTTAGCTCTCTTACAAAAGACCCATTTGGACCCAAAGGAAAGTGCCAAATTAAAGCGGGCTTGGGTGGGACAGGTTTTTTCGGCCTCCTACCGGGCGCATACCCACAGGAGAGGGGTGGCCATCTTACTACACAAGGACTGTTCTTTTCAAGTGTAATATAGTGAGGCAGATGAGGAAGGTAGATTTACGATGGTACGAGGCAAGTACAGGGGTCAACCTTGCACAATAGTAAACATCTACACACCTAAGTCTGACGCAGATGACCACACTTTTCTACAGAATGTGCTGCTGAGGGTGATGCCCCCTCCGGGTGAGCTAATAGTAGTGGGTGAGGATTTTAATTTAGTCCTGAATCCCTCACTGGACCGATCGGGTTCCAAGCAAGGACCACCTTCCCGAGCAGCTAGAACACTGACCAGGCTCATGCGGGACCTGGGGTTGGTAGATACATGGTGCCATTTAAATCCAAGGGTCAGGAACTACTCTTGTTGGTCACCCCCCATAATGCCTACTCCAGAATTGACCTGATACTGTTATCAAAAGAATGGGTGCACAAACTGGAGGAGGCAAAAATCTGGGCCGGAACCCTCTCTGATCATGGATTGGTCTTGATGAGGCTTTGCCTGACCCCGGAGTGAAGAATTCTTCATGGAGACTAAATATCTCCCTGTTGAACAAATCCAAGTTTAAGGAGCTGATTTAGGGGCAGTTGAGGAATACTCTCATAACAACCCAGCCCACAATGCCACTGCAGCCATTTGGTGGGATGGGTTGAAAGCCTTCCTGACCGGGAACATAATACAATATGCCTCCCTTCTGAAAAACAGAAACCAGCAGGAGATTACAGGATTGGAAGCCAAGTTATGGGACCTGGAAGTAAAACATAAAATAGCCCTTAACCCAGAAGTCAAAAAAGAATTGGACATCAACAGGCAGAAATTAAATACACTGTTGGATGACAAAATAAAGGGGCAGCTTAGATATTCCCATCAAAGGTTTTATGAATCAGGAGGGAGAGCAGGCAGGCTACTCACTTGGCAAATCTGAAAAGAGGCCACCTCGCAGAACATCCTTAAAGTGAGGGCCTCACAGGGGGGGGCTGGGCCTTACACCCAGAAGACACAGGCAGTCAGTTCAGGAGGTTCTACAAATCCTTATATACTCAGGAATCTGCAGCAGGGTTCCATGACAAGTTGGACAGATTTTTTGCAGGGACTAAACTGCAGAAGCTGTCCCAGGAGGAGATTGACTTCCTGGACTCCCCACTTGGGGACGACGAGGTCCTCGCAAGTATACGGGCACTGAAGTTGAGCAAAGCTCCCGGCCCGGATGGCATGTCAGCAGAGCTGTACAAGACATTTAAAGATGTGCTGGCCCCGTTGTTGGGTAGGGTATGTAGAGAAGTTCAATAAGAGGGGATTACCCCACCGAGCTGGCAGTATGCACAGATCACGGTAATCCATAAGGAAGGTAAGGACAGAAAGGAATGCGGGTCCTACCGACCCATATCTCTGTTGAATGTGGATCAAAAAATGTATACCGCTCTACTAGCTAAGAGGTTACAAACAGTGGTGGGGTGCTTGGTCCACCCGGATCAGACAGGGTTCATTAATGGGAGGCTTCTACATGATAACATCAGGCGCCTGCTGAACCTGATCACTCACCAACAGGCTGACAACCAATGTACCCTGGCCATTTTTGTGGATGCGGAGAAAGCCTTCACCAGGGTGAATTGGGAATTCTTCCATCGTACCCTGTCGGAGATGGATTTGGGCCTATGTTCCAAGGGAACGTAAGAGCTCTCTACGCTGCCCCACAGGCTGCAGGCCGGGTTAATTAATTCATGACAGAGAGGTTCCATCTTACAAGAGGAACGAGGCAGGGATGTCCCCTGTCCCTCTTATTATTTCCCTTGTGCATAGAACTATTGGCAGTGAGGATTAGGGCCACAAAGGACATCAAGGGCATTAAGGTAGGGGAGAGAGAACATAAAATCTCTCTGTATGCCGACGACTCCCTGTTTTATATCACCTCCCCTGAGGTATCCCTCCTAGTGCTAAAGAAGGAGCTAGAGGAATACGGGCGAGTCTCAGGCTATAAAATCAATTATGATAAGTCGGAGGCTATGAGGTTTGGAGGAATGATTCCCAGAGAAGTCATGAGGGATTTCCCTTATAAGTGGGCCAAGGCCAATACGGTGAGGTACTTGGGGATTAAGGTCACCCCACATATAACTAACCTGTTTGAACTGAACTACGGGAAGTTGTGGAGGGATATCTCTGCTGACATCAGATGGAAATTGCTCCCGCTCTCCTTGTTTGGGAGGATGGAGACAGTAAAAATGAATGTCCTCCCCCAGTTCATGTTTTTGTTTCAAGCGCTTGCCATAGGGATTCCGAAGGGGTACTGGAAAAGGGTCCTAGGTGACCTTTCAAAGTTTCTCTGGCAGGGAGGCTGGCGAAGGACTAGAGTGGAGCTTCTCTCTCAGCCCAAAGACCGCGGGGGACTTGCCTATCCGGACCTCAAACTGTACTATCTAGCAGCTCAGATAGCCCCAGTCATCTCCTGGCTGAAACAGGAAGGAGAGGAAGGATGGCAGGGCATAGAGAGATTTCAATCTAAGAGGTTCTCTCTGACCTCACTGCCACATGCCCCAATTACCAACTTGACATGGTAAACAATCAAAAGCCCCTGGACCAGACACACATAGGGCCTTGATCTGTGCCAGAAGGGTGACCAAGACACCAGAGGGAATAGGCCCATTAACTTCTATATTAGGTGACCCGGCCTTATTTCCCACACATACAGACCCAGGTTTCAGTTTATGGAATAGTAAAGCCATAGTTAGGTTCTATAATTTACTGCAAGGGGATGTTTTAATGTCATTCAAGCAGGTACAACAAAAATTTCGCCTAGATAAGTCCGATTTTTACAGATACCTTCAAGTAAGGCATTACTTAGGCACGCACAGTTTGATACCTAAGATTACAAGGGATATGACTAGATTAGAGGAATTTATCTATTGGTCGGCCAGATTGACAGAGCAAAGAAAGACAATCTCGATGGGATATAAGGCCCTACAGGGGGTGGCTAATGCCAATTTCTGGGCCCTCAGAGACAAGTGGGAGAGAGAGCTGGGGTCCCCGATCACCGACCAGCGCTGGCAGGAGGCTTGGGGAAGGGGATGGCTCACAACAGCCTCTCCAGCTTGGAGGGAATTCCATTGGAAATGCCTTACCAGATTCTTCCACACGCCTTCACTCACCAAGCATTTCCCGGGGGAGCACAGATCTGTGTTGGAGAGGATGTGGACACGTGGGCACGCACACACACATTTTTTGGCCATGCCCCAAGGTGAAGGGATTTTGGCAGGGGGTAAGTCAGACCCTCGGCTCACTATGGGGCGTCATTGTCAGGTGCTCCTTTGACTCTCTTATTCCGGGTTTAGATCTTGAGAGAGTCAGGAAGAGTGGCCCGCAGTCCCTGGTTAGGCTGATGTGCCTGGCTGCACTGAAGGAAGTCTTATCCAGATGGCTCACCCCCATCCCACCGGATTTGGGCTCCTGGAGAAGCAGAGTGAAAGGGCTTAAGCAAATGGAAGGCCTGATAGCCAAAATCAGATTGACAGAAGAGAACTGTGGGAGATATGGGAGAGGAGGGAAGTAGGAGAAGATCCCAGCTTGCTGGCTTAGGTAAGCTCAGGGCGACTGGTCCTGTGCCCATGGGAGGTGCTCTTGCCTGGCTGTCATGAAGAGACCCCACTGAAGACGTATAATGACAGAGGTCTGGTACCATTCTGGAATTCAGGCCCCTGGGCAGGGAAATATGGTGTGAAATGGGGTGTCCCAGTCCCCTGGGTTATGACAAGGTCTCTTAACAAGGTTGATCTGAAGAGTCTCCCTATAAAGTTATAAGACCCCTGTTGAGTCACTATTTGACGGGGTACTCCCCCTAAGTTCTTTATTATGTTAATATCTAAACTATATACAATGAAACCGGCTTAGCTTATTCTACCAAAGCAATATTGATTAACCACCTGGAGAGGGGTTTATATCATTTTATCTTCTCTCGAAAGACGCATAGATCTTTCAGAGAGTTGTACTCCTCATTGCACTATAGGAGAAATTTATTAGAAAATCTTGAAAACCACCTTAAGAAGTAGGAGGAGGGGATAATGCTAGAGGTGATGAGTATTATATTTTCTCCTGCAGGTTATGTAGTAGTCATGTTAAATGATTTGATATGGAAAACTAGAAGAATCTTGCGGAAGTTTTTATTCATTTTATGATCCAAATGCTATGTATGAGCTGTACAGCTGATCTCTGAAATGAAAATTGAGATTAAAAAAAAAAAAAAAAGAAAACACTAGGCAGCAAATCTTTGGATGGCATTTTCCTTGGCACAATTTTACTTTTCCTCACACCAATTCCTGTTATGGTGCACTGCCACCAGACAAAAAGAAAACATACGCATACCCACAGCATTCGCACTGGCAAGACAACTTTTTCCTTTCCCCCAAGATCCCAGACAAGCCCCCAATTTTGCAACCATTAACCCAGCCAAGCGGCATCTTGAAACCGGGACCCCCCTAAACTTGTACACAGACAAGGCAACAAACCACAAGTTGGCATAAACAAAGGTACCACCCTTGGCTTTAGGGTAAATACCTGGCTCAGCATCTAAGAGGATGGGGGGGGGAGGGGTTAGAGTGCAAAATAGCATTTATATTTACACAGAGTTCTGGGAGAGAGGTGCTAGGGCTATGCTATGTCTCCTATCTGAGGGGGCCCATAAACAATTCACACATGGAAGCACAGATGGAATGTCCACTACTAGAAATTGGGATTGTATGGTATGGTTTTTATTTTCTAACACAGATGGGACAGTACTGTACCTCACAGAAACACAACAAGAACATTTCTTTCTCCAGAACAACAGTGTTTGGCAGTTTTTACACACTCTTCTTCTCAGAACTACGAACAGTCCTTCCGTTTTAGGTGAGGTTCTGCCCACCCTGGACCCCAGCCAGCCTCTGTCATTCCTTCCGGGTTACACAAACAGATCCTTCAACCCCAAACAGATTGCTAAAGGCATCCACACATTTAATTTTACATTCAGCACATATTTGTGGTGAGACTGGGGCCCTGAGTGGAGAAATTTAGCCTTGTCTCTGGGCACATACACCACCAGACAACTCCCTTTTAGAACATTCCCATGTTGCTATACTCAGTTTGTCCCTTTGATACAGACATCCAACCATTGAAGAAACCTTTTTTTTCCTTCAAATCCATGGCTTTGAAACTCTGAGACCCTTAGTCTCTGCTCTGGGCAGCTGGGCAGTCTTCTCATTCTCAGGGGATTGCCCCTTGGACCCACTGCATTTCACAGTCCCAGTTAATTCTCACAGACGTGACCCACTGGGGTCCCAGAACTGCAGGTCTCCACCACTTCCAGTGGTAAAGCTGTTGTCTGTCACTAGGGTGAGAAAATTACCAGAGGTCCTTCACCCAGCCCAGGACAGGCTGGCAGGCACGTCTCCCTCTGAACACTACTGTGCTCTACTGTTGACTCACTCCAACTCAGACTGACTCCAAGATTCTAAAGCTGTTCCCCTGCAGCTGATTCCAATGTGGATCATTCTGCTGCGAGAGTTCTAATTGACCTCACTCATTTCTCACTCAGCCTAGCTAGGTAAACAATGAGAGGTCTGTAGAGAGCTTCTAATAAACTCTCTACCAGCTGCCCACTATCTTCCTAGTCTAACACTGATGGGATTCTAGTAACCACAGGGGACGCTGAATCCATGGTCCCGGACTCATCACTGTCACATGGGACAGGAGGCACTGTAGGAAGAAGAGCAGTAAACTTTGCTGAGATGGAGATCCCCAGGGTCCATAAAACTACCATAAATTAGCAGGCTAATTTAGAAGAAAACTCCTAATAGCAGACAGAGGGAATGACACACAAGGACTGCATACATAATTTAAAACACTCTGCACAACATATGTTTTAGCAAATTGTAACTGTACTACTCCTTTAACAACTGAGCTCTCTTCATTAATTTTTTTTCCCATATATTTCATTTAGGATAGGCCATCTAAGATGCCATCTCGTTTCCAGCGGGGTCCTGCTTCTACCCAATTTCACAACTGGGTGGACTGGAGGACTGGGTGGGTAAGTGTCTTGGGTCACACAATGAGTATCTGGCTTTAGTGGGGTTGGAACGTACAGTCTCTGTTCCCAAGCTGGTGTTAACCACTAGACCAGTACCTCCTAGTAGCCACACAGCTTCCTAGTGGACCACTCTGGGTCTTTGTCATGTTTTTAATATATTTTACTGTTAGCTCCCGGTTTTGCCAGGGTAGCTTCTGGTCAGCCAGAAAGTGCTGACACTCAGGAGCTATTCATGGCTCTTACCTACCAGATCATTATTTCGGCCCCCTGTACTTGTATGTTTTGGTCATGTGCCCGCTCTTCCACCAGACCTCCAGTGTGAACATCCAGTGGATTCTTCGCCTGGCGAAAACTTTGCATAGTAGCACTTTGCCAGCAGTTTTGCTGGTAAAGTGCCACTACGCGTAGATTTTGTTGGGTGAAGTAGACACTACCTCATTCAAAGAACTATATGAAGTGACGCTTCACAGTACGTGAAGTCAGGAAACTTTGACTTTTGCTGTGTGAAGGTTCCCAACTTCTCATACCTCTACATGAGATCTCTAACATTCACCTGAGCAGCCAGCAGAGGCGAGCAAAAGGGACCTTGGTATAACATCTTATCTAAAAGACGACCCCTCCAGCAGTCTAGTTGTTGGGTGTTAGCCTGAGTACCTGATAACAGAGATGTTAAAATGTAGGATGATTTCCATAAATTTCAGGGTACACATTACTGGTTGTAAGTATGAATTGTGAAGAAAGACCCATAGGTTTCACTTCTGGGTAAACTTAGAATCTTCAGTTCATTGGTTCACCAAAGACAGATCCAAAGATTTGTTAAGTGAGTAAGCTATGTGCTTTTCTCTCTGTGAGTGTGATACTCTAAAGGAGTGGCAAACCCCTAAGCCACTAGGACTCCTAGGCTGCTCAGATCACCTGCATTGGTAAATATGAAAGAAAGAGGGTGTGCAGTAAGCTGAATTGTATAATCATATTCGAAGCAGGAAAACCACAATTCCTAGTGGGTGTAAAAGTACAGAAATTAGGTGTACCGCTGTTCCCTGATGAATAACAGGTGCCACAACCTGTTGGATTTTTCCTTGGTAGACCAATAAATTGAAGATCCTAGGTGTACCTAGAAGTGGAGCCTGTGGTCCTTTCTTCACAAGTTATTGGCAGGTGTAAGTATTGAGCTCATCAAACTAAATTTGATGTTTTGGTCCAATGGGGGAGGGGCTGTGCTGCTGTGTTTGGAATCTCCTTGTCTTGCTAGGCATAAGTATGAAAAAAATTTGTTAAAAATGCACATTTTACTGCAAGGTGAGTGAACAAGCCACATACAGATAAAATTGGACAGTGAAGTATGCGGCGCTCACCGAAGTTTAACATAATGAAAAGAGAGGCCATTTTTCATTGCTTGTGTTATACTGCTGTAACTGACATAATCCAAGAATAGCCCTCCCTTTCTGCTGTAGTGTGAAACATTATTTTTTATTTCGAAAAAGTGTTTTATTTGCACCCTTCCTAAACTGTTGTGGGTGCATAATTTTACTTTCATCTACTCCCCAGCTGCCAACAGTCCAGATGGATGGCTGTTTCTTGCTATTGAACTGTCTTCTGCGCAGCTTTAGCCACCTCCCTCGCCAAACTAGACGTCCTCTTCAATGCCCTCCATCGTTTCGCCTCAAATCCCTCCTGATGCATCACTGTGACCTCTACTCCTCTCTATCCCTCCAATCCCTTTCGCAGAGACGACCGTCCCACTGCTCCACTTTCATCTCCAAATATTGGTTTGAAACTCCTCTCTCCTAAATCCACCTACTCCCTCCCCGCTACAGTTCACACACAAATTGACTCCGCTCCTTCGCCCTCTCACGAGCACGCACCTTGACTGAGAAACTAGCATTCTTTTATAGACTCCCTTCTCTCTGGAATAACCTCTCCCCTTAAACCCTCCTTTCCTGCACTTAAGCACCTCCTCAGGACAACCCCTGCTACATCTTGTAGCTGTCCACTGCCCTAATCCACAGCCATACTGTTATTCTCCTCCCTCTCTTCCATTTACCGCATTAAGTGGTGATCACGTTTTCTGTTCTTGTTCTATGCCTGCTTATCAAATCACCTGTACAATACTCTGTAATGCAGTACTATAATGAAAATGTTTGCTCATTGTATCATACTGTAATGAAGATTTAATTTTGTACTATATTGTATTTTATATTTATTCTGTATTCCACTATATCTGAATTTTGTTATCCCTTTGTTGTATTTGTACCCCCTGTCCCTGGGTCGCACCTGGAAACTACCTTTTGCTGAGTGTACCTTTCTCAGTCACCAAATTTTAAATAAATAAATAAAATAAAACTGTTGGATCCCTTCTTAGATAGTGGCCTTATGGGAATTTCAAAATGTAATCCTTGCAATATTTCTGGGTTCTGTCCAGGTTTGTCTGTGTTGGAGATCTGCTTGATCATAGCTATGAAACACTTAAGTGACATTTATGATGGGGAACCTTTCAACTTTGAAATGGTGCACAATGGTAAGTGAAAAAGAAGAAAAAACATTTTCAACTGGCATTCAAACTGTAAATGAATAGCTCCTAGATTTCAAACATTTTAAATGAAAACTTTTATTACCCTGCTGTATTACAAAAACATTTTGAATTCTTATTGATTTTTGCAGAATTTCAGAAGTTCATTCAGAGAAAGGCTCACGCAGTACATAATTTTGAGAAACCAGTAATTATGAAGGTGAGCAAACCTTTGAGTGTTTCAGTATGAATTTGCAAAGTAGCTTATTTGTTTAGATTTTTTGTTTTGTTTCCACAATGGGATGGACTCATTTTAGGTGCAGTACCTATTTTCCAAGAAGGTCCTAAGTGTGTAAGAACATCAGCAGCACGTTTTATAGGGCTACTCAAATGCACATATAAAACTTAAAGTAAATTTCTTAAGTTTTCAGTGTGAGCTTTTTGAATGCAGTAGCCCATTACTTTATGATGGTGTTAGTCTTTTGAGTCATAAATGATTTTTGTGGTCCACTTTGGAAGGAAAAGGATCATAAAGTGGACTGAACAGAAACTGATGGCCAACCAATCCCTTCTACTGCCCGGTCTGCCAGACCTGCCCCCATGCTCGGACGTTTTGAGACCTCTAACCAGGGACAGCATAAGGGTGCACCCCGTAGAAGTATATGGGGTAACATTTTATGCCATTGTTTTATATGTGTTAATGCAAACCTTGATATAAATGAAAGCCACTGCTCAGTTAATAGGGGCCCTGTTAGTTGAGCATTGCCTTTCATTTATATCAAGGTTCGCATTAACATATATAAAACAGTGCACTAAATGTTTCCCCATAGACTTCTATGGGGTGTGACACTGCACTCTCCCTGGTTAGTATTCACAAAACATCTGAGCATGTCGGCAGTGCTGGAAGACTGTGAAGTGAGAGGGTTTGGCTGGATGTTTGTTTGGCCCAATTTATGATCTCTTCCCTGTCAAAGTGGACCACAAAAAATATTAATTTATGGCTCAAAAAACTATCGCTGTCCTAAGGAAGGTAATGGACTATTGTGTTAAAAAAAGCCCACACTGAAACGTAGAAATTTTCTTTCAAGAAGATTTGTGTTGAGCCAATATTTTGTTTCCTGTATAAGCTGTTTTTTTATTGGACTGCAAGATAACGGTGCTTCAGACCACTGAGGTGAGAGACCAGAGGGTCATCATTAGTGATGGCCTCCGGTCTACTGCACAGTGTAACAAAGCATATGGGAAGGCCAACAGGATGGTGGAATGTATAGGAAGATGATTTGATATTAGGAGGAAGAAAATACTGCCCCAGTACAGGTCCCTGGTAAGGCTGCACCTAGAGTCCTGTACGCAGTTCTGGAGTCCACACATAAAGAAAGGCAGGGACCACATAGAGAACATATGAAGGAGGACCACGAAGATGATCGGGCAGCAGGGAAAGGTGTTTGAGGAAAGATAGACCTCAACATGTACAGTATACAGGGAATGCCAGGAGGGACATAGGGGAATATGGCTGAGACATACAAATTTTTTCGAGGAATCCACAGGGTGGATTGTAACAACTTGTTCATGAGGAGCCAAGGGCACAGTGACAAAAGAATATGGTTGGAGACAGGCAAGGAGGAGAGTCTGGAGGGACATGGGGAAATTCTTCAAGGAGTGGGTGATGGACGAATAGAATAGATTGACCAGAAAGGTTGTTGAAGCCAAGCTTGTGACAGGGTTCATACCTGGGTGGGATATACATATGGGAATAGTGGGAGCTACAGGCAGAAGAGGGGAAATGATACCTGGGGAAGAGGGTGATCAGTCACTAGGGCTGTCAGATCTCTAATCCAGTAAAATGTTATGTCACACATGGAGCTAGGCTGGGAAATGGGCAGACTGGATGGACCTCAGAATCTTTCTGCTGACACAATCTGTTTGTTTGTATTAGTGTAAGAAATTAACAGACACAAACTACTAAACAGTTTTAAAATGTTCACTTAACCAGCAGTGTGTGAATCTAAACAGTCACTGAATTTACTTAAAAGAACAGTAAAGAGGAAACAATAACGGAATGGGAATTAATATTTAAAAACCTAGAGTATATTGCACCCCTACTTGGCCTACAAAGCAGATAGCACTAGGTCAGATGCCTCCCCCAGGTGCCTCATAACTGTGGGAACCTTTTTACATTTGGAATGGGTTTGCTTCAAAGTACAGCCGTAAAAATTGGGGTACTGATATGCACCAGGAGCAGAGCAAATGTTGCTTGGAGGCAGATGAGAAAGAGCAGGTAGAAAAGTGTATGGCCATCTGTTCTGACAACTGGGTGTAACCATAGGAAAAAAGGTGCTAGCTGAAAACTGAATGGCTGTGAAAGCACCTTCCATAGCTCAGTGGAGCAGTACATGTTTAGTCATAATGAAAATTGAATGAATACAGTATAGGGTGATGAATGCATGATATAAATATGATGCAATTTAATTTGAGGCCCTCTAAAGTTAGCCGTGGATGAGATGAAGATTGGTTCCCTGTAAAAGGTGTTGGATTCATAAGTATGAGGACATTTATATGGTCTGTCGATTTCTGTACATTACTTTTTGCTGTGTAATAACACTTGACATATTTAAGATGTGTATGACACCATAATGCTGACTGATATATAGATCTGGCCAGTCCCCTGTGTGTGAGCCTCTTGGTTGCTTCGTCTCTAGTTCCTGTTCTGCTGTGTAGTTATCCGTGTAAATGATATGTTCATGTATTGTATCTATGGTTGCTTAATGCAAAATATTTTACAACAAAAAAAAATAACTTGTGTAGAAAATAACAGTTGTGCAGGTTAAATGTAGATCTTATTTCAACGAAGGCTAACAGCCAGCACTGGTAGGACTAATGCACCAGGGCCACACGGAAAACTTCCTAGCTAGCAGTCTACGGGGAGGGGAGACTGCCCACTGTCATCAGCCACCGATGTCGGCCTATCCTATAAAGGCGGGCAGTCCCCCACACCCTCCTCAGTTCTTTTTCCGCTATTGACCCATGCACGTGGGACACCGCAGCTGCAGTCGACTACCATTACTCGTGCATGCCACGCTTGATTTTCCTTTTCTTTGAGTAGTCTAACACTGAATTTCCAGTGTTTCAGCCCAGCCATGACACCGAAACCTGCCAGATTTGCCAGAAATTCAATCGGGGCACTCGGAGACGTCGTCTTAAGGTTCTGGAGAGCCATCTTTTTTTTTTTTCTTTATTTAGTTATTTAGCCAGGTATAGCACACTAAGCTGATAGCTTTTTTACAGGAGCGACCTGGGAGCACAAGGAGGTTAAGTGACTTGCTCAGGGTCACACAGAAGGCAAGTGGAAGCTGTGGGATTCAAACCCAGGTCTGGTCTGCTGGATGTCACCAGATTTGCAGCTCAGAGCCTTAGACCACTGCGCTATACTGCCTCCATATTATCTTATTAAACAGAAGCTTGTTGCGATGGAAAAGGAGCTGCAGGCCAGGAGCTCTTCAGCCTCACTGGCACTGTTCTATGGGACTTCCTCATCTTTTCAAAAATCCGGTGAAACACAGAAAGTGATGGCAAAAGAAGACCATACGGTCCATCTAGTCTGCCCATAGGTCTAACACCCCCCCCCCCTTAACTGCTAGTCAGTGTGGTGGTGCTTTTGTACCTGTCCCAAGCGTTATTGAAACCTACCACTGTTTTTGCCCCCACCACTACCAGAGGAAGGCTGTTCCACGAATCCATCACCCTTTCGGTAAAGAAAAACTTGCATGTGTTACCTCTGAATTTGCCCCCCTCCAGCTTCATGTTGTGCCCCCTAGTTCTTGTGTGCTTTCTGACTTGGAACAGTTCCTGAACCTGCACCTTGTTTATTCCATTTAGGAACTTGTAGGTCTCAATCGTGTCTCCCCTCTCCCTCCGCTGCTCCAGGGATTACATATTCAGGTTTTGCAGATACTCTTTATAGTTTTTGTTCTGTAGGCAGTATATTATTCTAGGAGCATGACTATATTGTTCATCCACACTGTTTGACATTGTCCCTTTCCTCTTTATATCTGCCGGAAGTCTTCAAGCTGGCTCCTCCCACCCACCCGGGTGGTATAAACCTCGGCTCTGCCCCACATCGCCAGATCTTCCTTTCCGCTGGAAGATACAGGTTGCCTCCTTCGTGCTCTCGCATTTCGTAGGCCCTGGCTTTCAAATCTTCGGTTTTACCGAAACTAAAAATCGTTTTGAGTTATCGATAGCGCATTTGCGTCTTGGATCATGGAGGAGAAATTTTCCCCAGGATTTCGCCTGTGTCCTTGAGGCCAAAAGATGTCGCGCACCGATCCCCATCTCACGTGCATCTACTGCCTTGGTGTTGGCCATGACGCCTAGTCCTGCAGTAACTGCTTGGCCTTCCATCGCAACGTCCTGGATGACCGCAAGGCACACCTGAAACTGGGGAGACCGGAGAAAAGGAATCCTCCGCTGAAGTCCAAGGAGGCTAGGTGGGCGGTTTCGGCAGCCACGGGCTCTGCCGAGCAGTTGAAACGCATGCAGGCATTCAAGGAAGAATCCGCTCATGCTTCTGCTAATCAAGCTTCTTCATCCCTCTGAAACTAGGCTCCACCTTTACTGGTTCTGCTTAAGAAGTTGTGCCAGTCTCTCCCCACTCTGAGTGAGACCCACGAGGTCGCGACTCCTCTCGCCGGAAGAGGAAAATCTTCTTTGCCTTCGTTATGTCGAAGGCAATCTTGAGACCAAGAGAGGTCTCTGTCCTAGGAGCATGCGGTCTCGACCTTGGTCGAGATAGTCTCCTGGGCTGCAGGCTTTACGGACCTTCCATCTGGCCAGACAACCGAGGAAGTGGCCGATGAGGTTGAGATCGTTCTCGACCCGATCGGCCCTTTGTCGCCGGCCCTGATCGACAGCTCTTTAGAAGGGACTCTGGTCCTAGTGTTTCCTGATGAGGAGACCCAGCCAGCTGGCGTCCCCATTAAGGATCCAGTTCCAGACCCTCGGGTTTCAACAAATTCCCCCAGTTTCTCCCGATCGACCGAGTCAGCCTGCCCGATCTCCGTCAGGGTCCAGAACCCCCTTGGCCGAACAACCGAGGAAGAGCCATAAGCACTCTGAGAGGTGACGCCATAGGTCGTCCTTATCCCCCTCGAACGAGGAGAGGCTCAGACAGAAACTCTGTCAGCGCTATGAGGACCTTATGTGGTATCAGCTGATTCTGACCGGGCAGAAGCCGGCTCCGCTAGCTACCGCAACCATTACTTGGCTCTCGCCTCCCAGGCCAAAGCTGACCCCTCCGGAACCAAAACCCTCGGTTCCTCTGCCTGTTGGGTCGGCCCATCCCCCATTTCAGCCTATTCCGATCTCTCCACCTTTTCGGGTGGAACCACCGCCTAAACAGCCTGTGAGAGGGGCTCCCTCAAAAGAGGACCGACAGGACGCCCTACTTCCCCGATGTCTGTAGGTTACAATCACCCCAGACCACCCTCGTCGGATCGAGGGTGATTTAGACGGCAGGCCATTGTACCCCGACTCCTCGGACTTGGATGTCACCGGGCTCCACTCTCATCCTGGGGATGATGAGTCGTCCGTTAGCACAGGGATGGAGGAAGGCTCTTCCTCCTTCCAAGGGATTCTCCATTCCCATTTCCAACTCCACCAGAATGCCCCTGGAATCTATCCAGAAAAAGGCGAAGTAACGTCTCACAGATATTCTAAAGAGAGGAGATACCCCGACGGAGGCCTTTCCTGTATCTGAAGCCATAGTTGGTCCGGCCCTCGTACTTTGGCAGTGCCCTGCCTCATGCCCAGCATCATTTGCCCGCAAGTACGCGGTGCCTATGGAGTCCCTTGCGGGGTTCACAGAGCACCCTTCGACCGAGAGCCTGGTGACCGCCTCTGTGTTCAGGCGTACTGGCAGTTCGGCCAACACTGATCGACCTGCGGACAAAGAGTCCAAAAATATGGACCACTCCGCATGAAAGGTCTATGCGGCTTCCTCCTCGGGCCTTCGTCAGGCCAGCTCAGCTGTCATCATGGCACACTTCTCTCATGCCCTTCTCGGGTCATTAGACGAAGTCCTCACTCATCTCCCCACGGACGTGCAGACCACGGTTAAACAGGTCCGTGATCAGGGCCGTGCTGTTGCCAAACAGCAGCTCCAGATGGCCCTGGACATTGGAGATTTTGTGCCCGCTCGATGGCCACCGCAGGGCTTGGCTGAGGCTTTCCTCCTTCCCGCGGATACTCAGCATAAGCTTGCTGACATGCCATTTCTTGGGACTGACTTGTTTGGTCCAGGAGTGGCCGGTCACCTACAGCGCATAGAGCAGTCCCGTGCCACCTTGGATGCAACTTCTGCCAGGGTTCTTCGGGCAAGAACCAGCAGAAGAAGAAGCCCTTTCAGCACTCTTCCCCTGCGGTCCGGCAGCCCTCCTATCAAGGAGGACAGCAACATCAACAACAGCAGGCTCAAGCTTGGCACCCCCACCCCAAGCCTGGACCCCAACAGGCCCGAAAAGGGGGCAGAGGCTCAGGTCCTGGAGCCTCCTCCTCTAAGCCTGCCCAGTGACGGGATGGGGGTTGCCACCCTTATCTGCGTCACGCCCGCTCTGGACCCGCCCATGGGGGGTTGGCTCCACCACTTTCCGCCTGGTCCACTATCACCTCGGACAGGTGGGTTCTCGAAGTGGTCGGTCGGAGACTGCCTCTAGAGTACGAGTAGTATCCTCCCAGCCGAGCCCGCGCCCCCCGGGAGGAATGGATTTCTGCATGCACCCAGTCGGCTCTTCGAGACGACATAGCTCAACTCCTCCGCAAGGAGGCAGTAGCTCCCGTGGCGGATCCTCCAGCAGACCCAGGCTTTATCTCCAGGTACTTCCTGGTTCCCAAGCAGACAGGGGGTTGGCGACCCCATTCTAGATCTTCACGACCGGAATCAGTTTCTCTGGTCTCGCACCTTTCGGATGGTCACTCTGTCCCAGATCATACCATCCTTGGAGCGAAACATGTGGTTCTGTTCTCCGGATCTGCAGAATGCATTCTTTCATATCCCAATCCGTCCATCCCATCAGCGGTTCCTCCGATTCAGGGTCGAAGGGACCCTGTACGAGTTTCGAGCCATGCCATTTGGCCTGTCATATTGCAGGATCTTCACCAAATGCATTGCAGTGGTAGCGGCCCATCTCCGGGGGCAGAATCTACCCTACCTCTACGATTGGCTCCTGGCAGGTTCCACCCAGCAGGAGGTGGAGAGGTCCAGAGAAACTCATGCCTTCCCAGGTGATGGGCTTCATCGGGGCAGAGCTCGGCTCCCGGCAGACAAGGTGGAGGTTCTTTCCTCCTTTGCCCAGTCATTTCTGGTTGGGCACTTGTGCCCTGCCTGGAACTGTCTGCGCCTTCTGGGTTACATGGCGGTGTGCACCTCAGTGGTCCATTGGGTCCGGTTGCACATGCACCCCCTCCAGTGGGAGCTGGCCATCCAGTGGACTCAGCATCACGGTCATTTTGACCAGCTGATCACTGTTACCCAGAAGATGTGGGACGCTCTCTAGTGGTGGACCACCCCAGACCGGTTGCAGGAAGGGATCCCGTTTGTTCGCCCCGAGCCGATGGTCGTCCTTATGACTGATGCCTCTCTCGTGGTCTGGGGAGCCCACATGGGGGACAGCAGGGCCCACGAGTTCCTGGAGTCCCGATGCCACATCAACCTGTTGGAGCTCCGAGCAGCCAGACTGGCACTGTCAGCTTTCACTCCTCAGCTCCGGGGTCAAGTCGTTCAAGTCCAGACAGACAATACCACCACCAAGTACTACCTCAACAAACAGGGTGGCACGCACTCCCATCTGCTGTGCAAGGAGGCGCTCCGTATCTGGACCCTCGTGAGCCGGTTGGAGGCGGATCTCCTAGCCATCCATGTGGCAGGAGCCTCGAACCAGCTGGCGGATGCTCTCAGCTGAACAGGCCAGACATCACGCGAGTGGTCTCTCCATCCAGCAGTAACTTACAGCTTGTTCTCCGTTGGGGCAAACCTGATGGTGGAGGATTTGCCTCTAGGAAAACACAAGCTAAAGGCTGTTTATGTCTTCCCTTCGTGCACGGGAGGCATAAACATATTCTCTCAAGCCATGGACCCAGGCCTCTTCACGCCTTCCTCCATTTCCCTGATTCACAAGATGTTACTCAAGGTGAGGAGGGACAAGGCGAAAGGATTCTGGTAGCCCCAGACTGGCCGCGCCAGTTCTAGTATCCAGATCTCCTCAGCCTCAGCTGCAGGCCCCCGGAGTGGCTTTGCACACGTCCGGACGTGATATCTCTCAAGCAGGGGAAGGTCTTCCATCCGGACCTTCAGTCCCTGCACCTCACAGCCTGGTACCTGAGCGGCTAGAGTTCCAGGCTTTGGGACTTTCTGAAGATGTCTTCACTGTGGTGGAGGCATCCAGAAAGGAATCTACCAAGAAATGTTATGTCTTCAAATGGAAAAGATTTTCCATTTGGTGCCAGGGTAAGGATCTGGACCTCTTATCCTGCTCTGTGGCTAACATTCTTGACTACCATTGGTCTCTCTCCAAAGGAGGTCTACAGTCATCGACCCTTAGGGTGCACCTGGCAGCCATTTCTGCTAACCGGGCATGGGCCGGTCAGCTGACATTGGCGCAGGAGACAGTGGTCGGGCATTTTTTCAAAGGCCTGGATCACATATCCCCTCTGCTGCGTGAATCTCCATCTCCATGGGATCTGCTTCTGGTTTTAGCAAAGCTCATGGGCAAGCCATTCGAACCCTTACACAAGTGTGAGCTTTCACACTTGTCATGAAAGATTGCCTTCCTGGTGGCTATCACGTTAGTAAAAAGGACAGGGGAGCTCCAGTCGCTGTCGGTGGACTCCCCTTATCTGGTCTTTCACAGGGACAGTTGTCCTGCGCCCCCACCCGAAATTCCTTCCGAAGGTGGTGTCAGACTTTCACCTTAACCAGGTGTTGACTCTGCCGGTATACTACCCTAATTACACCTCGGACACAGAGTACAAGCTCCATACTTTGGACCTGAGACGTACTCTCTCCTATTACAAGGAGAAGACAGCAGAAATTCACGGAGAGGTTCGCCGGCTGTTTGTCACCTACGCTGAAGCCGCTTCTGGCAGACCTGCAGCCAGACGGACCATTGCAAGATGGATTACATCATGTATAGGTCTGTGCTATGAGTTGGCGGGCAAGGAGTTTCCCAGAGGGATAAGAGCTCATTCTACCCGCCATACTGCTGCTTCGAGGGACATCCCTATCCAGGAAATCTGTTGGGCTGCTGCCTGGAAGTCAGCAAGCACCTTCATTACCCATTACCACAGTGACCTTGAGTCACGCTGGTTTTGGGGCCTCGGTTCTCCAATCTCTGTTCCCTAAGTAGGGGGTGTGCGCCTTGCCTTCCTCCTCCCAGAGAACTGCTAGGAGTCTGCCAAATAGTGCAGATGAACAACATATTCACGCTCCTAGAAAAACAGGTTACTCACCTGTAACAGTAGTTCTAGAGACATAGATATGTTGTTCATCCACACTGTCTGGCAGGTTCCTTGCCGCTTTAAATCTTGCCGGAAGGTCTTCAAGCTGGCTCCTCCCACCCACCCGGGTGGTAAAACTCTCTGCTCCACCCCATGACGCCAGATCTTCCTTACAGCTTGGAAGCTCAGGTTCTCTCCTTAACGCTCTGCGTGTAGACTGGATCCTAATTCTTCGGTTTGCCCGAAACTTATTATAAAAATTTTCAAGACTTCGGTCTTCCTTCTCCCTTGCGGCTGCGATGGACAATCGACTCCCGGATTTTGGCGGTGCCCTTGTGGGCGAAGATGTCCAGGACGGACCCGCACTCCACGTCGTCTACTGCCTCAGCCCTGAGACACGACCGCAGAACCACGTGAGTCATGCCATTCGTTTTCGTAGCGTCCTGGAGACCGTGCTGCCAGTTTCAACTGGCGCCCGGCGCTGCGGTTAAGTCGAAGGAGCCCGTTGGGCAGTTACGCGGCGGCTGGCTCGACTGAGCAACTTTCGAGCAGATGATCGCCCTCGAGGAGGCGGCTCAGGCGCATCATCCTCTTCCTCAATCGTGGCATTTATCCGCTCTCATTGGGTACTCGTGTTCAGCTTCTTTCAGGAGCTTTGCCAATCCTTTCCCACGAAGGGAGAGGGCCATCGGGACATTCCTCTCGGTCCAAAAGAAGGACTCAGGGTAAGTCCCATCGTCGGCGTTACGTGGGAGCGAGGACAGGTCCCTTCCCGGACGAGTGAGCTGTCTGCTCGATGAGGTTGCAGCTAAGGCCGCTGGCTTCCTGAGGCGTCCCATCAGGCCAGCGGCGAGACGCCATCGGCCCGGTCGAGATTTTCTCGACCCGTCAGATGGGTAATGACGACTAGTGAAGACGACAACCCTTCTTCACCGGTTCCCGGTGGAACAGAGGACCTACCTGCGCCCCGGTGCCACAGTCGCGGTTAAGGCTTCCGAGCGAGGAAGCGGGTGTCCCCGCCCCTTGAACCGTCCTCAGAAGCGCGGGTCTCGGTCTCGGACATCGTCTCGGTCCACCGATCCGCCGACATCAGTGGTCTGGTCTCAGCACTGAGGTAGCGGCGCCGCCGCTCGTCCTCGTCTTCCTCCTCGGAAGAGGAGAGCTTGGCGCAAATTGCATTGGCCTTCACGAGGACCTGATGTGGCCAGCAGTTACTTCTGTCCAGGAACAAACCAGCGCGTCGCCTTCCTGGCCATCAAGTGGCTGTCACCCAGGCAGCGAAACAACCCCTCGTGTGGCCGGTGCCAAGCCTGGGCGGTTGTTCGGCGAAACCAGCTGCCCCACCGATTGTTGGTGGAACCTCCGCCTCCAGCGAAATCGAGGGTGCCGACCAAGGACTCTCAGTCAGGTCAGGGCCTGTCCCACAGGTTGTCGGTCACCCTCCTCCCGACCGTCCTCGGCAGGTGGAGGTAAGCTCAGGCCCAAACGGCTCTTGGCGGACTCCTCTGGAGTCCGGCGACTCCTCCTGTTCTCAGGCCCATTGACCTGGAGTCCTCGAGGCCAGTCGATGGTGAAAGCCCGCCGTCCTTCATGGGTTTGCTTGGCTCATCTCGAGTCCACGGGATGCAGCTCAAACCCGTATCAAGCGTGCCAAGTATCCCCTGATGGAGATACTGGACCGAGGGGATCCACCCACGGAGGCCTTTCCGGTGGCTGAAGCCATTGTTGGCCCAGCCTTGGAACTCTGGCAGCAGCCTGCTTCCTGTCCTCTGCCTTTGGCCAGGATGGCCAGGAAGTATGCGGTCCCTACTAGCTCTTTGCCCAGTTTTTCGGAACACCCCTCTGCCAAGGGGTTGGTCACCGACAGCATTTTCTGGCGTTTCAGGAATGCTAGGATCGTGGACAAGCCCCCCTGACAAGGAGTCCAAAAAGCTGGACTACGCCGGGCGCAAGGTGTACGCTGTGTCCTCCCTTGGCCTCCGCCAGGCCAGCTCGGCCATGCTGATGGCACACTTCTCCCACGCCCTCATGGGCTCCCTGGATGAGGTGATCCCTCATCTCCCGGCCGACCTGCAGACCACGGTCAGGCAGGTGTGGGACCAGGGTAGGGCAGTGGCTAAGCAGCAGCTCCAAACGGCTCTGGACATCGGAGACTCCTGTGCCAGATTGGTTGCAGCCGCAGTGGCCATGCACAGCAGAGCATGGCTGAGGATATCCACCTTCATGGCAGATACCCAGCACAAACTGGCGGATGTCCCCTTCTTGGGGACCGACCTCTTCCGACCCTGGGTGGAAGGTCACCCTCAGTGGATCAAAAGTCCAATGCCACTCTGAACTCGGTCACCTCCACCCAGAAGGACAGAAAGCCGCCACAGCAGCAGCACAAGTCCTTTTTCGTCTTTCTGCACCTGTGACATGTCCGGCCCAACAGCACCAGCACCAGGGCTGTGCAGGCTCACGCCACATCCCAAACCTGCCCGCGCTTCTCCAACAAGAAGCAGGAGGTAAAGGCCCAGGAGGTCCCTCGTCCGTCCCTCCTTAAGCCTGCCCAGTGACGGGTTGAGGGGTGTCGCCCAGCCTCGTACTCCCCTGGGTTCCCCCATGGGGACGGCTCACCACTTCCTTTCCGCTTTGGTCCGCTTTCACCATGGACCGTTGGGTGCTGGAGGTGGTAGGAAGGTCCTGCCCTGGAGTTCGAGCAGGCCCGCCTTCCGAGCCATCGCCGCCTCGGGGTACGGGTCCACAGTTTCTCTGTCGGGTCACGAGCCGATATTGCCCTGCTCCTCGAAAAAGAGGTGATCAGGAAGGTGGCGGATCCTGTACCAGACCCGGGGTTTGTGTCCAGGTACTTCCTGGTCCCAAAACAGACAGGGGTCTGGCGTCCCATTCTGGACCTGCATGACCTGAACAGGTTCCTAAGGTCTCGGACCTTCAGGATGGTCACTCTGGCTCAGATAATCCCATCCTTGGAACGAGGCATGTGGTTCTGTTCTCTGGACCTTCAGGACGTGTTCTTTCATGTCCCAATCCATCCGTCCCACCAGAGATTCCTCCACTTCAGAGCGGAGGGATCCCTTTACGAGTTCCGGGCCATGCCTTGACCTACCCCTAGCTCCCAGGGTCTTCACCAAATGCATGGCAGTGGTGACAGCATTTCCTGGCGCCGAAGGGTCGGGTGTACCCTACCTGGGCGACTGGCTGATTGCAGCCCCTCCAGAGCGGAGGTGGGCGGTCAGAGATCTGACCCTCCAGGTTTGCTCTCAGGTTGGCCCTCCTCATCAACGAGGCCAAGTCGAACTCGTGCCAAAGCAGGTGATACAATTCATCGGGGCAGAGTCTCGACTCTCTACGAGCCAGAGCACGGCTCCCGGCGGACAGGGCCGAGGTTCTTTCCTCCTTTGCCCAATCATTTCAGGTTGGGCAATCGCGCCCTGCCCGGGACTTCCTGCGCCTCCTGGGCCTCATGGCGGCTTGCACCAGCGTGGTCCATTGGGCTCGCTGGTACATGCGTTCCCTTCAATGGGGGCTGGCCAGCCAATGGTCACAGCACGATCCGCTGGATCAGCTAGTGACAGTGACCCAGGGGATGTGGAAAGCTCTCCAGTGGTGGACCGTTCCAGCACATCTGCAGGAGGACATCCCGTTTGTCCGCCCCGAGCCGACAGTCTCGCTATCAACCGATGCCTCTCTGATGGGTTGGGGTGCCCATCTGGGGGAGCACAGAGCACATGGCCTCTGGTCCCCTTGGGAGTCCCGATGCCATATCAACCTGCTGGAGCTCCGGCAGTTCGTCTAGCCCTCACCGCCTTGGCGCTCCGTTTCTCACGAGGTCAAGTGGTTTCAGGTCCAGGCCAATACCACGACCATGTACGCCTAAACCGCCAGGCGGGATGCGCGCCCATGCCTCTGTGCAGGGAAGCCCGCATTTGGTCACTGTGCGCAGCCTGGAGGCATGGATCTCTCGCCATTCATGTGGCAAGAGCCTCCAACACCCTGGCCGATGCCCTAAGCCGGATAGGGCGCGTCTCATGAGTGGTCTCTCCTGCCGGAGGTAGTACAAGATCTCTTCTCCACTGGGGCACGCCTCAGGCGGACCTGTTTGCCTCCAGGAGAATCTGAAGCTGAGACTGTTTCATGCCTGTCCCCAAAGCAGGGCTCGCTGCAGGGGGATGCCTTCTCGAGGCCGTGGACCCCGGGCCTCTTCTGTGCCTTTCCCCCATTTCCCTTGATCCACAAGGTGCATCTCACGGCGAGGAGGGATAAGGCGCAGGTGATTCTGGTAGCCCCAGACTGGCCCCGCCAGTTCTGGTATCCAGATCTCCTCAGTCTCAGCTCCAGGCTCCCGAGGCGGCTTCCAGCCCGCCCAGACCTGATCTCAGTCAGTCAGGGGAAGGTATTTCATCCGGACCTTTAATCCCTGCACCTGATGGACTGGTTCCTGAGCGGCTAGAGTTCCAGGCCTTGGGTCTTTCCGACGAGGTCCTCAACGTCATTGAGGCATCCCGTAAGGAGTCGACCAGAAAATGCTGCGCCTTCAAATGGAAGAGATTCTCCATTTGGTGTCAGGGCAAGGGCCTGGACCCTTCCTCCTGTTCCTTGGCAAGCATTCTGGACTACCTGTGGTCCCTTTCTCAGCTAGGGCCGGTCGCTGACCCTTAGGTGCACCTGGCAGCCATCTCTCTGCTTGGAGGCGGGCGGGAAGCATCGATGGCGCAGGAGAAGGTGGTGGGCGCTTTTCAAAGGCCTTGATCACATATCCTCCGGTGCGAGAACCTCCACCTCCGTGGGATCTACTGCTGGTATTGGCTAAGCTCATGGGCAAGCCATTCGAACCGATGCACAGGTGTGACATCTCTCACTGTCGTGGAAGACCGCCTTCTTGGTGGCTATCACATCAGCCAGAAGGATGGGAGAGCTCCAGGTGCTTTCCATCGAGTCTCCTTATCTGGTCTTCCACAGGGACAAGGTTGTCCTGCGCCCCCACCCGAAATTCCTTCCGAAGGTGGTGTCGGAGTTTCACCTTAACCAGGTGTTGACTCTGCCGGTGTTCTACCCAATCACACCTCGGAGGCCGAATATAGGCTCCATACTTTGGACCCTGTAAAGAGCCGCTATTACAAGGAGCAGACGGTTGAAGTTTGGGGAGAGGTTAGCCAGCTGTTTGTCACCTACGCTGAAGCTGCACCTGGCAGACCTGCAGCCAAGCGGACGATAGGCAGGTGGGTCACCTCCTGCATAGATCTCTGCTATAGGTTGGCGGGCATGGAGCCTCCCAGAGGGATAAGAGCTCATTCTACCGCCATACCGCTGCATCGGTGGCTGCTTCCAGGGACGTCCCTATCCAGGAAATCTGCAGGGCTGCTAACTGGAAGTCAGCACACACCTTCATCACCCACTACCACATCGACCTTGAGTCACGCCGGGATGCTGGTTTTGGGGCCTCGGTTCTCAGTCTTTATTTCCCAAGTAGGGGATGTGCCTTGCATCCCTCCTCCCGGAGAACTGCTAGAGTCTGCTAGACAGTGTGGATGAACAACATATCCATGTCCCTAGAAATACAAGTTACTCACTTGTAACAGGAGTTCTAGGAATGGTATATGTTGTTCATCCACTGCCATTCCCTCGACCTCCCACTGGCTTGACCGCACAACCTGGCTTCCAGCGGGCTAGATCTGGCGTCATGGGGCGGGCCGAGGTTTTACCACCTGGGTAGGTGGGAGGAGCCAGCTTGAAGACCTTCCGGCAAAATTTAAAGCGGCAAGGAACCTACCAGACAGTGTGGATGAACAACATATACCATTCCTAGAACTCCTGTTACAGGTGAGTAAGCTGTATTTCTAGGAGTGGTATATGTTGTTCATCCACACGGACCCACCCAACCTCCCTGTCTGTGAACGCACACAGCCTGGCTTCCAGCGGGTTAAGATCTGGCGTCATGAGGCGGAGCCGAGGTTTATACCACCCGGGTAGGTGGGAGGAGCCAGCTTGAAGACTTCCGGCAGATTTAAAGAGGAAAGGGACTATGCCATACAGTGTGGATGAACAACATATACCACTCTTAGAACTACTGTTACAGGTGAGTAACCTGTCCTTTTTGCAGCTCTTCCTTGCAATGTCTCTAGTCTGTTGATCTCCTTTTTTAGGTGTGGTCTACAGAACTGTACACTGTACTCTAGGTGTGGCCTCGCCAGAGATCTACAGAATGTCAGGATGACCTCCTTTTTTCTCCTGGTGTTCCCCCTGCCTATACAGCCCGATAATGCCATTCGCCCGTAGTGCCGCTTTCTTGCACTATTTGAATATCTTTAGGTCATCCATTATAATTATTCCTAGATCCCTTTCCTGTTTGGAAGATTTCAGTTGTACTCCTCCCAGGTAATAGTCCTCTCCTGGGTTGGCCCTTCCTTGGTGCATGACCTTGTATTTTGTTGTGTTAAGCTTTAGTTGCCATGTTTCTGACCATTTTTCCAGAGCCTTAAGGTCAGCCTTCATCTTTTCTACCCCACCTGGAGTGTGTACCCTATTACTTATTTTGTGTAGTCTGTGAATAAGCTCACCCTTCCCCTCTAGTTCCTCAGTTATGTCACTAATAAAAATATTGAATAGGATCGGACAGAGTACTGATCCTTGTGGCACTCCACTATCTACTCCTCTCTTTCTTCTGAAAGTGAGCCATTTACAAGTACTCTCTGTGTCCTTCCAATGAGCCAGTTCCTTACCCATTTCACTACTTGCTGTCCTACTCCCATTCTGTCCAGTTTGTTGAATAGCCTTCTGTGTAGGACTAAGTCGAAGGCTTTGCTGAAATCCAGGTGTACTATGTCTACTGCTCCTCCCTGGTCAGTTGTTTGTCACCCAGTTAAAGAAGTCTATCAGGTTGGTTTGGCATGACCTTCCTGTTATAAAGCTGTTTTGTGTCTGATTTGTTGTTTTCTTGTAAAAAGGATATAATCCTCTCCTTGAGCAGGGTTTCCATTATTTCGCCCACAACTGAGGTTAGGCTTACTGGTCTGTAGTTGTTTGCACTTTCCCTACTTCCGCTTTTGTGCGGAGGAATAACTGTTGCATTCTTCCAGTCTTTCTCTTTTCACTGACATATCTATAGAATGTCTTGTCACCCTTTTTGACTTCCTTGGCTATCCTCTACTCAGTTTCTCCCTTTGCTGTCCTGATCACTTTGTTTGCTTCCTTCTGTGTCTCCTTGTATTTCTCTCTCTCTTCTTGTGAGATCTGGTTTGTTTGTATTTCTTGAAAGCCATTCTTTTCTCCCTGACCTTAGTGGCTACTTCTTTAGAAAACCAAAGTGGTTCTCTTTCTTTTAGCTTTGCTCACCCTTCTTATGCAGTGGTTTGCAGTATTTAGTATTGTCCTTTGAGCTGTGATGTTAGCCAGACTCACCTTAAGACTTTGCTTCATTTTTGAAGCCTGCTCGTCTAAAGTCTATGCTTTTGTTTGGAGTGCTTTGTCTGTTTTTGTCTTGACCTGGAACCACACCATACAGTGGTCACTGGTCTCAGGTAGCTCCCAACCTCTACTTCAGTAATGCTGTCTCGTTTGTTAGTAGCAGGTAAAGGGCACCCCCCACTTTGTTTTGTCCTTAACAAGCTGTTTCAGGCCCGATCCGTGCAGGGCCTCTAGGAAGTCCTTGCTTCTGGTTGAACTCGATGTATCCTGTATCCCAGTTTCGTCAGGCAAATTAGTTTTGTGTCTTTTCAGTATTTCCTTGTCCCCTCCACACTTGTTGCTGGGGGCCGGTAGAACTACTCCTACCCGAGTTGTTGCTCCATTGTTACTCTAGAGTAACTCAACGTGACTCTTTTCGGTATTGTCATTTTGAGTCATAGTAGCTTTTCCCTCTCACATATAGCTACACGGTCCCCCTCGACACACACACACACACCTTCTACCAGCTGTCTTTCCGAAATTGACAGAATCCTGGTATAGTCGTGTCCCAGTCATGGTTATTGTTGAACCAGGTTTTTTTTTTTTTATAATTCCTTAACTATATGGTAGAAACATTGATCAGCAACACTTAAACGCCCTTTAAGAGCATCTTAAACTAAATAACCTATGCCAGTAATCCCCACAGTAATAACGTTTCTCAGTGGTAAATTGCCACCTTAATATAGAAGTATCCCACTTGTAGAAAAAGAAAAAATTATAGCAAACTTTCCTAAGCGAAAACAAAAAGTTCAAGTAGAGAGCTCCTCTAGCTCTGTAGTATAGAATGATATGGTACTGTGACTAATCTATTTTATTTTCAGCGTGACTCTTCACATAGGGTCCTTCAAACCTGGAGCAAACCTGCAACTCTTATCTCCGATTGCAAAATCTGGTTTCCCCCTCTTCAGCCTCTTCTTGGTCAGACTGGTCAGTAGATTCCCTCCATCTAGGTGGTGCTACATGCTGCTGGGCCCATTTCAGGACTTCGTTAGGATCCGAAAAGATAAGCACTTTCCACCTACGCAAGATTCTGAGGCGCAAGGAAACAACGTATTGTGGGGAATTTCTGCATTCCTTAGCATGGCCGGTCTCCATCAAAACATTTTTCCTTTTGTCGAATTACTTAGAGGGTCCAGGAAGAGTCTGACTTGCGCCATCTTGGAGTAACATTTTTTCTGGCAAGCCAGCGCCAGGATAAAATCCCTCACTCTAACTCCATCCAAGACAGCGACAACAGCCCTCGGAGCCTCAGGTCTTCAGGACATCCCTCAATGACACTTGGTAAGCTTTTCTGGCGGTTACCTCAGCGATCTGAGAATGCTTGACCCAATTGTTGTTCCAACCATTCAGAAATAAACCGGACAGATGACCTCCCTCACTCCGTTCAGACATGCCCACTATTTGAAGGTTAGCCACCGGACATGATTCTCTAAAACTTCAAGCCGGAAGCAGAGATGGGTATTTTCTTTAATGATTGTAGTAGTGCTGCCCAGGGCCACCTCTGATCACTTGCGTGTTTCTGTGGCTTCCGTTTTCACTGCTGTTACCTCCATCTCTAGGGTATTAACTCTATTGGTCAAGGAGTCGAACTTCTCTACTAAGCCATACACCGTGGATATAAGGCGGTTGATTTTAGCGCCTTTGGTTTATAATGTTTCTTCTTCTGTAGCAGAGTCTTCTGAAGCAAGACGGCCTTGTGCAGACCTCGTGGCTTGGGGACCCGAGCATTTTGCTCCTCTTGCTGTATTTAATTTTCTTTGGGTTACCCATTCTTGCTCCAGAGGTGTTCCAATTCTCTTTATTATTAAGCTTAGTCCACCAAAACATCAGAAGATGTTATTAATGAACTTATTGTACACATGATGCAACGAGCATAAACTGTAAGGTGACATCTTGCTCGGGTTCAGCAGCATTACACCCCCCACAAAACCATGTTTCTGTGATGGCGACCCAGTCCAAATCAGCTTCGGCAGTGAGATTCACTAATTTGTCAGACTCCTTGAGTTTGTGTACATAGCTTTCCATGCGTGGTCGTCCCCTTTTTTGGTGTCATGTTCGAGCGATTTATTGTCTTGACCTCATCCAGTTGGTTGAGTTCCTCCTACGCTTGTACCTCTGATTTGTTGTATTTTGGGGAGAGGTAGCAGATCCACGCTGCTGCTGTCCTCTCCCTAGTGTTTAGTTTAAATGGTTTACTACTACGCCCAGTTTCTCACCAAGAGCTCGCGACACCTTCCCCAAGTGAAACATAGAAACAGAGAATTTGACGAGATAAAGACCGCTGGCCCACCTAGTCTGCCCATTTTCCTACCCTAACAGATAAGCTGCAGATCCTAATTAACCAACAGCTTACTTCACCCCCCAGGACTGCCTTATGTCTGTACCATGCATTCTTGAATTCCCCACTGTTCTTGACTCCACGACCTCCTCAGGGAGGCTGTTCCATGCATCCACAAATCTCTCTGTGAAAAAATACTTCCTCACATTACCTCTGAGCCGTCCCCCCTCTGTCTTCAAATTGTGCCCCCTTGTTCTTGCACATCTCTTTTTGTGAAAGAGTGAGGTGCAGACCATCAAATTTGAAGAGCCCTCTGTCACAGAAGTCGCACCAGCTCTGGAGCCAGCTGTTCAGCTCATCAGTTTGCTTTTTCCATATCCTATCCATACTGCCTCCTTTCCCCATACTGGGAGGACCTCGGAGAAGGCAGTGTTTGAGGAGTGGGAGGACAGTTTGTCACCTAGGTGAGAGAGGTGCTGTTTTTGTCTCTTCGACTGTCTGATTTGCCAGGCGTTAGTACCTATGTGGATGAAAGTGCGCGCATTTGCCTTCTCTTTTATTAACCTATGTATGCAGTCAGTGTCCCTTTTGCAGAGGTATCGGGTAGACATTTAACTATGACCTCCATCTCTGGACCCTGCTGTATGTGTGATTCTACTCCTCGGATCATGGAATCACCTACAATCATAACTTTCCTTAGCTTCTTATTAATAGATGTCTTTGCAGTGCTTTCCTTGCTCTTTTCTGTTTCTTGCCCTAACAGTGATGTGTGTTATTATACCTGTATGCTTTTCATGGCTAGAGGGTGTATCTATTAGTTGTTTTGATTTGTGCGTCATGATACGGAGGCTGCTGTTGAGACCTGTGCGATGTTTTGGGAAGCATAAGCACCAGGACAAAAACTGGGACTGGTCTGCTTCCCGCTCGTGAGCACCCCCACAAACCCTCGACCATGTCGGGGTCATCGTCCTGCGGGGGTCGGTTCCCTTAGCCCTGACAGCCCTTTCCTCTACTGGGCTACTGGTGGCACAGCCGCCCACCCTCATTGCCATTACAGGCAGTGGCTCTTCGGGGCAAGAGACTTCGTCTGTCTCCCAGCCCCTGAGCGTTCAGGCCTATTTTTCCACGGGCTCTCAGCTGGTGTCTGGTGTTGAGGTCTCTTTCTCCACCGTCCGCGCCCCAGCCAGGGCACTGTCTATGTCAGTCCTCTCTGCAGGACTCGACATCAGTCCTTCAAGGCAGCACCACAGCAGGCAACTGCCACTTCTCCCTAGCCTGGTATCGCCTCTGCCTTCATCTGGGAGGTCTTCACCCCAGGCGCCTGCTTCTCTGGCTTTCTCAGTGCTGGTAGTCTTCTCCTAGGCACCTCTACCGCCACCCCAGCCTGCAGGCCCAGCGCCAGCGTTGCCACTCCGCAGCCTGCACTGCTGCAGACTCCTGCTGCCCGCAGACCGATCCCCAGCTACCGGTGGATTTTTGCTAGGGTACTCTGCGCCTGGCCTTGCCACCATCATACCCTTATCCATTACCATCTCATCCGTACCCACTGGTCTACAATTTCCCACCTCTGGTGGGTTACAGTGCTCTGTTCTTTGTGTTGGTGATTCTTCGTTCAGTGGCAGACTCCCACTCCTTAGGGCCTGACTCCGGTATCCCAGCTGGAACCTGCCATCTCAGGATCCAGGCTGGTCTGGCACCAGTGAACCCCGGATGTTGGGGTCCTCCAGGTCTCGACCTGACATCGGCTCTGGCTCTCACCAGCACGAGCGCCCGCCACCGGAAAGGGATCCATATGAGACGAACGAGGATGACACCGATTGCTCAGCGTCTTCCTCCTTGCCAGGGGAATCTTCAGATAGTGAAGAGCCCTCCAGGCTGATTTCCAAGTCCCCTCATGATGATCCATCTTTTATGAACGTCCTGCGCCACATCCAGTCCATTATGGTGTGGGAAACGGAGGAGCAGGACCCAGAGAGGCATTGCCTAGCTGTTTATGTAAGGCAGCAGGATGCCCTCCTGGTGGTGGTGCCACCCCTACCAGGGCAACTTGGAATCACCCCTCATCTATCCCTCCATTGCCTTAGAGGGTGGACCATCTTTACCATGCTCCTGCTGGTAAACCCTTTTTAGGTTGCCACCCTAAGGCTGAATTAGTGGTCATTAATGCAGCGCATGACCATACCAGAAAGCCCAAGCACCTTAGTGCCCTTCCCCTGGAGAGGGTGTCCAGGCAGTTGGACCACCTGGGTAAATGTGTGTTCGCGTCCACTACACTGGCTACCTGGGCCATTAACTACCTTGCCCATATGGTCCAATATCAGAATGTTCTCTGGGACCAAGCCAGGGACCTTGTGTAGACTTTACCTGAGGATCTCACTAAGACACAACTCACCCATCTCCTTAAGTCGGGCTTCAGCGTTGGGAACCATGTTCTCCGTGCCTATGATGCCATGGTTGCCTCAGGCAGGGGAGTGGCTGCTGGTGTCTGCCTCCAGCGCCATTCGTGGCTTCAGGTATCCAGCTTTGCCTCAGATGTGCAGTCCAGCATCTCGAACGCCCCTTTTCAGGGCTCCGTCCGCTTTGGTGGGGATTTTCGGGACATAATCTCCACTCTCTAGGAGTCTGGTTGAGCCCTAAGGACGGTTCATTAACTGTACCATACATGGCTGAGAGCAGGTCGGTGTCCTTCCTTCCTTTCGTCACTCCTCCCGTAAACAATCCCACCAGCCTGCCAAAGGTCAGTGCAAACTCAAGGCATCGTCAGTAACAGCAGCTGCTGCCACCAGAGCCCTAGGGCACCTGCAACTGCCCTCCTCCACCTCCTGACTCCTTAGCTGACCCCCCCCCCCCGGAAGGGGTTCTGTGGGAGGCTGTCGAGGGTCAGAGCTTACTTCAAGAGGGCTCTTGCAGTAGGTTTTCACATATAGGACTAAGCCGCCTGGCGTCAGGGCCCCACAGAAAAATGTCTAGCTAGCAGTCTCTGGCGGGGGACCACCCCAACATCGGGTGACCGGCGTCATACGACGTCAGTATAAAGGGGCGATCCCCCACGCCTGCCTTCCAGAACTTTTCCACCGTCGGCTTGTGAAAGTTCCTTGCAGTAGACCAGCGCTCGTCAGTCATTCGTTGGTCTTAAAGTTTTGGAATTTTTTTTTACCTGTTTTCTCTATTTTTTGATTATTTCTTCAGTAATTCCTGTGTATGTCATCCCCGACGCCTTCCAAATTATAAGAAGTGTGACTCGTGTGGTTCCCAGCTTCCACACAAGGATGGACACTCCTTGTGCCTCTTCTGTCTAGGCCCAGATCACCCCATGGAGAAGTGCCAGTACTGCCAGAAGTTCAACTCCGCTACCCGCAAGAGAAGGCAGCAGTCCCTGGAAGCCCATCTCCTCAAGAAGAGAATGGCCTCCATGGAAAAAGAGTTAAAGCATAGGCAGGTGTCCACTTCCCCCGAAGGCCATAAAAAGAAACGTGACAAGGAGAAGCACCGGGAGCGGGAGTAGTCTTTCTCAGCAGCCACGACTTCAGCTAGAGTCGCAGCCCTTAAGGCAACATCCCCTCCGGGGGATCGCTGTTCGACAGCCGTCTTGGTGGCTACCAAGAAGGCGTCGCCCCTACCATCGGGCTTGTGCTCTGGCCCTTCGGGAGCCTCTGGGGCAAAGGAGACCTCCACTCCCATTAAGGCCGTTCCTTCCTCATGGCCTTCTGGTCAGAGCGGGTCTAGTAAGTCTGACGTCTGTCCCACCAACACCCGCCCAGACAGGCTGCTAAGCCACTCACCTCTTCGGATGAGCGCCCAGCCAAAACCCCCTTCCGACAAGGCCGCCACTCCTTCGCGACCTTCCTCTGATAGGGAGTCCGATAAGTTGGACGCCGGCTCCTCCGACGTCCGCCCGGACACTGCCGATAAGTCAGATGCCGGCTCCCCTGATGACCACCTGGCCAAGAAGCCTGCGCTAGACCTGACTGTCCCATCTGATGTCCCAGGCTCTTTGCAACGTCTCACCATGTTGCCCACTGAGGTCCCCGCGTCCCTTTGACTGACCCCCTTGGGATTTTAATCCTCCTTCCCCGGTTGTCACCGAGGACCTCCAGACGCTGCCACCAGGGCTCCTGTGCCGGGTCCTCAGACACCGGTCCTGACGCCAGCTGACCTGACGCCACCCTCTGGCATCCCTTTGCCCGACAGAAGACCTATTCCTCTGTCAGGACTATCTGACCCACTCAACAGTATACCCACACCGGGCCAGATGCCCGTGGGGCCAACGCTTTCTCCATCTGGCCTGCCAGCAGGGCCTCTGCCAGGTCCTTCTGCTCTGTCAGAGCCCCTGGTGCCAGGGTACCCGACACCGCAGTATCCGGCCCTTCAGTATCCGGCGCCGCAGTATTCAGCGCTGCAGTACCCGCCATCAGGTTACAGATACTCATTTTATGGGTACCCTCAGTACCCTTATCACCCACCTCCTCCACATCTGCCGCCCACTCCACAGCCGCCAGTGGATCTGAAGGAGATCTTGGCCTCCTGGTGGGCTGAGGCCAAGGCTCTGCTCACCAGGGAGATCAAGAGTCTTCTCCCGACACCGGTCCCTATACAGATCCACTACATCTGAGACCGGAGACTCCTTCCCCCTTGCCCGATGCCAGAGGAGAACTTTCCAGTCCCTAGGTGGAAAGATAAGCACACCTGGAACTCCCCAGAGAATTCGCCCCTCCAGGGAGGAGTCTTCTTCCTCTTCTTCAGAGACTTGGACTCTAGCTCAGACTCTGGACACTCTGAACCCGGCGGGCCCCATACTCCGGAACACCCCAGGCGGCAGATCCTCCCAAGTTCCTCGGAGTTCCTTCCTTTCTGTAGTTAAGGAAAATCCAGGAAGTACATCAGTGGCAGTCGGTGAAGCCAGACCCACAGCGTAAAAAACTTGCTGCTCATCTGGATCTGCCTGAGACCACTCCTGTGCCGATTCCACCCTGGACAGAGCCTCACGCAGATCTTGTTTCCACCATTTGGAAACAACCTTCCGCATTAGCCCCACTTCTGAGGAAGGCAGACAGGCTGTACCAGGCTCCTGAGGGTGTAGACTTTCTCAACCTTCACCCCAAGGCGGATTCGGTTGTCATCAGCACCCGCCCGCACGACGCCAATCTTAAACATCTAAGCTCGTCTCCACCTGAATAAAGGAATCCCGGCTTCTGGACCAGTACGGGAAGAAGATCTATTCCTCTTCTACCCTAGGCACCAGGGCCCTTAACTATGTTGCCCATATGGAGGACTTCCAGAAGACCAGCCTTAGCTAGGTGGAATCTAAATTGGACTCCCTTCCTGAGTCACAGACTAAGCAGGAAGTGGGTGACCTTGTCAGTTCCGCTTGCTTGGCCTTTTGGCACATGCTGCGTGCCACTTACGATGCGGTGGACACAGGTGGATGGAGTTCGGCCTATGTCGTCACGCCTGGCTCCGCATGTCAGGATTGGTCCCTGAGATACAATCTGCTGTACAGGATGTTCCGTTCAGGGGTTCCGTGCTGTTCGGAGGTGATGTCAAGGACATCATTACTGAACTGCAAGAGAAGGGTACTGCACTCAAGTCTGTCCAGACTATGTACAGGCCCCCTCAAGGGCAGCAGTGTCCTTTTCATCACCAAAACCAACAAAGACAAAAGCCGCAAGGAAAACGTGCCAACAAACGTCGGCTCCCTCCAGCAACCAAGACTCCCCCCAGCAAAAAAGCCACAGGAGCCCCGGCTGCTGTGCTGCCCCACACCTCCTGACTCCTGCCTCTCCCACTAGCTCTGGAGGTTCCAAAGGAACTGGTGGGAAATTCTCCTCCCATCTGCCGGGTTGGGAGAGGATAACATCAGATGTTTGGGTGCTCCAGCTGATCTCGGCAGGACACTCAATAGAGTTTCTGCAGAAACCGCCCTGAAAACCCCCACCCCAGTCGTCTTACTCCGCACAACATCTTCCTCTGGTTCTAGAGGAAATCAACTCCTTCTCAATGGCGATAGAGCCAGTCCCCACTCATCTTTGGGGACAGGCTACTATTCTCATTTCTTCCTAGTTCAAGTAAGCAGGATATCTGAGGCCCATGGTAGACCTCAGCACCTTGAACATGTTAAGTAGGTACAAACGTTTCAGAATACTCTCCCTTGCAGTCTTCTTCCATTACTTCAGCGGGACAGTGGCTATGTGCTCTGGACATGCAGGATGCTTACCTGCATATCCCCATATGCCCTTCGCACCACAGATTCCTCCGGTTTTGTTTTCAGGGGGACCACTATCAGTTCAATGCCCTCCCATTTGGTCTTTCCTTGGCAACCCCCCCCCCCCCGAGTGTTTACCAAATGCCTCTCGGTGGTAGCGGCCTACCTGCGTACTCAGGGAGTACAGGTATTCTTGAAACTGGACGATTGGCTCCTGGCAGCCTCATCCAGGAGGAATTCCTGCACTCCCTTTCCCTTCCATGCAGGTTTTACCAGCCTGGGTATCACCGTCAACCAGGCCAAGTCACACCTGGTCCCTTGCCAACACCTCCAGTTTATCAGGCGATTCTGGATACGAACACGGCAAAGCCTTCTTGCCTCTGGACAGGGTAGACACCCTTCAGAATCAGGCTAGTCTTCTGTCCGGCCGCAGGAGGGTCAGCACCAGGTCAGTCCTGCGCCTCCTCTGGGCTAATGGCGGCTGCCATTCCGACATTCCCGTTCGCTCGGCTCCGTATGAGGATCTCTCAGTGGACGCTTCGGTCACAATGGGACAAGAACAGGGACAATCTAGATGAAGAGGTACTAGTATCAGATCCTATGATCAGGGACTTGCAGTGGTGGATGATTCAGGAGAACCTGTTCCTGGGAGTTCACTTCTGCATCAGCCCCCCCTTCCCAGACGTTGACGACAGATGCATCGGGAGAAGGCTGAAGTGCCCATATAGGGTCTCACAGGACTCAGCAGCTGGTCCAAGTTCGAGCAAAACATGCACATAAATGTACTCGAACTGAGGGCAGTCCTTTATGCCCTTCAGGCTTTCCTTCCCTTCATCCTTCCTGGTCATCTCTCATACAGTCAGACAACATGCATTGTCTGGTACCTCAACAAACAGGGAGGAACACATTCCTACCCTCTGTGCCAGGAAGCGATGAGAGTTTGGTATTGGGCTGCCCAACATCACCTTCACTTGACTGCAGTTCATGTTCCACGAGTAGAAAACACACTGGAAGGCGAACTCAGTCGGTCCTCAGCCAGGTTCCACGAATGGGAGTTAGATCAGCAAGTTGTGAACGACATCTTTCAGCAATGGGGAACACCTCAGATAGACCTCTTCGCCTCTTCCCCAAAACGCAAAACTTTCCGCCTTCTGCTCGCTCGCTCCAGGGCGAGACATCTTTTGGTGGGATGCTCTGTCTCTCGATTGGAGGAACAGATTTGTTTATACCTTCCCTCCCATTCCTTTAATTCCAAGGGTTCCGAACAAACTCAGATCGGAAGGAGCTCAAATGATTCTCATTGCTCCCTTCTGGCCCAGACAAGTTTGGTTCTCTTTTCTGCAACAGTTTTCAGAGGAACCTCCTCTTCCTCTTCCTTTGTCGCAACAATTGTTGACCCAGGATTAGGGACCCTTGTCCATCCAGGTCTCAGATCCTTTCATCTCCATGCATGGCATCTGCAGACATAAGCCGCATATGGAGACTCTCCTTTGGTAGCGGACATTTTGGTGGAGGCCAGGAAGCTTTCCACCAGGTCCACCTCGCTATGAAGTGGAAGCGGTTTTCTGTCTGGGCAAATTCGAGACTTCAAGCCTTTCTTGTGCCCAGTCAGCAAAGTCCTGGACTATATGCTTCACCTCTTCGATCTGGGTCTCAGTCATTCCTCATTGAAAGTTCACATGGCAGCTATTTCAGCCTACCATATTCCCTTTGGAGAAAGGACTTTTGCTTAGTTAGAAGTCTCTAAGACATTCCTCAGAGGGGTTCGCCATCTGAGACCCCCATCCACATTCCTGCCCCTCCATGGGACCAGAATTTCATCCTGGAAGCTCACTCTGCCTCCCTTGAGCAGCAGCAGCAGCTGATTTGAAGTTCCTTTCTTGGAAGACACTCTTCCTAGTGGCCATTACTCTGCTTGGCGATTTCCAAGCTTCAGGCCTTAATGTGAAAATCCCATACTTCATTTTTCACAAGGAACATGTGGCTCTACGCACCATCCCTAAGTTTCTCCCTTAAGTGGTGGCTGAATCTACGCTGAATCACAACACTTCAATCAAGGGGAGTACCTCTTGCATATTTTGGATGTTCATAAAATCCTGAGATACTACACCAATCGGACTAAGGATCTCAGGAAGACTGATGAGCTTTTTGTCTTTCTTGCCCACAAAAGAAAAGGCAGTGCCATTTCTTAGCAATGCCTATCAAAATGGTTGGCAAATTGTATCACTTTCTGTTATGACAAGTACAATAAGACCTTCCGAGTTAAGTCAGTGGTCACCCCACCAAAGGAGTAACTGCCTCTGTGGCTTGTTTCAAAAACGTGTCAGCGGCAGACATCTGTGCAGCTGCAACTTGGACTTCTGTCCATACCTTCACAAAACACTACAGTTTGGACATGGCCTCTCTCCGTAGAGCAGGCTTTGGGTTGGCTGTCCTACAAGGTTTCCTTTCATGAGACCCGTTCAGCCCTGAGGTTCCATGCTATGAATAACAATCCTCCTCCAAAGTGCTTTTCCTTGTTCCAGACTGCTTGGGATTCAGTCCTATATGTGAATACCTACTGCAAGAGCCCTCTCGAGTAAGATAGTACAGTTACGTAAGAACTTACTGCAACAGTAGATCTTCAAGAGAGGCTCTTCCAGTAGGTATTGCCTTCCCATCCTCTGTCCCCCTAAGTTTTCTTTGCTTATTTCCATGGGGGGTAATATCCTCTTCTCTCTCGTCTTGCCTCTTTTGGCCTTTGGCGGGAAAGAACTGGAAGGCAGGCGTGGGGGACCATCCCGTTATACCGACATTATATGATGCCGGTTACCTGACGTGGGGGCGGTTCCCCACCAGAGATTGCGAGCTAGAAATTTTTCCATGGGGTCCTGATGCCTGACTGCTTAGTCCTATATGTGAATACCTACTGCAAGAGCGTCCCTCCAAGATCTACTGTTATGGTATGTTCTTACATAACTACTTTCTCCCTCCACCTCGACAGGTGGCGGGACATAACCACGGACAGCTGGGTGCTGCAGATCTTAGAACACGGTCACCTAGAATTCCTCAAGTGGCCTCCAGAAAATCGTATTGTAAATTCCTCATACCCCCAACCCACCTGCCCCTAGTCTGGGAGGAAGTTCAGGCTGTTCTTCAAAAGCCATAGAGCCCGTCTCTCCGGCTCAATGGGAAGGGTTTACTCCCACTTCTTCCTTGTCCCCAAAAGGCTGGGTATCTTCAGCCCATCCTGGACCTGAGTCGTCTGAACCTGCACATCTAGTACAAGCGCGTTTCAGGATTGTCACTCTTCAAGGGTTGTTGCCCTTTTGCACCAGGGGATTGGCTCTGCTCTCTGGACATGTAGGATGCCTACTCGCATATCCAGATTTTTCCGCCCATTGTTTCTTCTTCGCTCCACTTTCAGGGGCCATTTTCAATTCTGGACCCTCACTTTTGGCCTTTCCTCGGCCCCCAGAGTCAGTGTCCCGCCAGTTCAGCCTGGTAAGTTCAGCCCCATGGCAATTCAGCCCAAGCCAGTTCAGCTCTATGTCAGTTCAACTCGGCTCCGATGTCAGTTTCTGCCTCAGTCAATTCAGCTTCTGTGTCAACTCCGCTCCAACGGCAATTCAGCCCAAGTCATTTCAGCTCTTATGTCAATTCATTCCCACACCAATTCCACTCCTTTTCGTTCTGCACTAGAATAAACATAGCTGACAACATATGTAAACATATTTAAGTTTTATTGAAAGCTTTAAAACATATTTTTTTGCAGTTAAGTACACTTTATTGAAAATGTTAATTTGCACATACATTACAAGCAAACACCAATCACATACACCAGACAGAAAAACAAAAGAATAGAACACAAATAAGTTTAAACATAACCTTCTAACCCACACAACACACAAACCACCCCGACTAACTCACCCCGACCCTCGTGCACATTCCAACAGCTCCAGGTGTGAATACTAGAATAGACAGTGACTAAGGATATAACTGCCATTTGTTTTGTTTTGTTTGCTGAATGGTGGTAAGTGCAGAGTACTCTGCCAACAGGCAGATGTCCTATGTAAAAAAAGGAGGAAAAGCTGAAGAGTGGAGCATTAAAATATATTGAGAGAATTGTAAGCATCCATTAAGTTAAAACATGAAATTGTGTACACGTCCTCTCAGGTACTCCACTATTTCCCTTGCATGGGTTGAGTCGGGGTGGGGGGTTGGGTGTTGTATGGGTTAGAAAGTTATGTCTAGGCTTATTTGTGTTCTGTTCTTTTGTTTTTCTGGATGACTGGCTGCTAGCAGTCCCCTCCAGGGACTGCCTAGTTCAGACCCTGGATTACACCTTGTCTGTTTCAGGCCTTGGGGATCACCGTCAGTCTGCTGAAGTCCTGCCTCTCCCCATGCCAGCACCTTCAATACATAGGGGCAGTTCTGGACACCACCCTAGGTATGGCCTTTTACCCATGGACAGGGCAGAGTGACTCTGGAGCAGGCCCATCTGGTTTCCTCCAGTTGGGTCCCCACCAGGGTATTCCTGTGACTCCTGGGCCACATGGCAGTAGCCATTGCCATGGTCCCCCTTACCCACCTGCACATGCGGACATTCGGGGGGGGGGTCCTCAGTGGACTTTAAGGGACCAGTGGGACCAATGTATGGACAACCTGGACCAGCTGGTCATGGTCTCCTACCCAGTTTGGAGAGTCCTGTCATGGTGGCTGGAGCTGGCCAAACTCCTTTGCCTGCCACAAGAACTTAAGAAAGTGTACAAGAACCCTGCTGAAAGAATTCAGTGCATTGTCACAAAAATACCATGGGGGGCTTTTCAGCTTTCAAGCCCCACGAGATTCTCATGACTGACTCGTCTGGCCAGGGATGGGGTGCTCATCTGGCCAATCCACAAGACCCAGGGTACCTGGGACAGGATTGGAACAGGATCTCCATATCAACGTCCTGAAGATGCGAGTGATCCTTTAACCTGTACAGGCCTTTCAGACTCCTCTCTTCCCAGTCCGCTGCTGGTGCAGATGGACAATGTGTGTGGTATTACATTAATAAAACAGGGTTCTCACTCTTACCCCTGTGTCAGGAGGCGATGAGAGTCTGGTATTGGTTCATCGAGCAAAGTCTGAAGCTGTCAGCCATTCATGTTCCAGGTGTCAAAAATGTCCTTTTCCAACAGTCCTAGCCACTCCCAGTAGCGGGCTCACATGTGGGAGCTTCTGACCACTGTGGTCGAAGATCTCTTTGACATGTGGGGTCATCCAGAGTTGGACCTTTTTACGTCTCCACTCAATGCAGAACTGACGCTTTTCTGTTCACTCGATCCTCAGGCCTGGAGTTTTTTTGGTGAGATGCATTGTCCCGCTCCTGGAAGAGGAGGTTTCTGTACGCCTTTCCTCCCTTCCCGCTCCTACAGAGGGTTCTGCTCAAGTTCCATTTGGAAGGGGCAGAAATGATTCTCCTAGCTCCCTTCTGGCCATGTCAGATTTGGTTCCCTTTGCTGCAACAGTTAGCAGTGGGGAACCTACAGTGCCCTTGCCTCTGTGCACAGGCTTGCTTTCCCAGGACCAGGGCACCCTAGTCCATCCGGAACTAAAGTCCCTGCATCCCCATGTGTGGCTCCTGCAGACCTAGCTGTGCCCCATTTTGGGGTGTCTTCTGTGGTCACAGACATCCTGGTGGCTGTGAGGAACCCTCCACAAGGGCTACTTATGCATGAAAATGGAAGTGTTTCACTCTTGGATTGCTTTGCACCAATTGAACCACTTCACCTGCCCAGTGAATCAGGTGTTGGAGTATCTTCTTTCCCTTTCAGACTCTGGCTTGAGATACTCCTCACTCAAGGTGCATCTTTCAGCCGTCTCTGCATACTATGCACCTATTGAGGCAGGGCTGTGGCTCAGCTTGAGGTGCCCCACACCATTCTGCAGGATATTTTGCATCTGAAACATCCCATTCAGGACCTGGTCCCTCCATGGGACCTTAATTTTATGTTGGAGAAGCTCACATTGCTTCCTTTTAAACCAGCCCATGATTGCAAGCAGCGCTTTCTGGCGTGGAAAGCTCTTTTTAGGTGCTGTTCTGCTTGATTTCAGAGCTCCAGGCTATTGTGTAAATTAATTTGTTTTTCACAAAGACTTCCCAAGGTGGTGTCAGAGTTCACGTTGAATCAATCCATCCACCTCACAGTTTATTATCCTGAGTACTCTAATCAAGGCAGGTTTTCCACACACTTTAGATGTACATAGAAGTTTTCAGTTAAATATGTACCAGACTAAGACTTCAGAAAGTCTGACCATTTGTTAGTTTCATTCGCCCCCAAGAGACAGGGCGCTCCTGTTTCAAAACAGTGTTTGTCTAAGTGGTTAGCCAATTGCATTGTTTGTTACCGTAAGTACAAGGACCTTCTGGGAGTGGTCAAAGGCCATTCCACTAGGAGTATGGCTGCCTCCATGGCCTGTTTCAGAAATGTGTTTTTTGCGGACATCTGTGCAGCTGCCACCTGGAGTTCTGGCCACACCTTCACCAAGCATTACAGTCTGGACATCACCTCTTGGCGCAGGGCCAATTTCGGCCTAGCAGTACTTCAGTGCTTTCTCTCCTGAGCTCTTGGCTGTTAATCTGTCCTCCTCCCAGTGCTGTTCTCCTTGTCATGCCCGGAACTGCTTGGGACTCAGTCCTACCAGTGTTGGCCTGCTGCAAGAGCCTTCCTCGAAATGAGATAGTACAATTACCTAAGAACTTACTGTAACAGTAGATCTTCGAGAGAAGCAGCAGTCCCTGCTTTCCCTTCCTCCTTCCCCCTGCTTCTTCTTTTTCCTTTGCTTCAGCTTCTTTGGCTCTCAAGATAACATCCTCGGTTCTGCTTTAGCTGGCCGTGCAGAGTTTCCGTGGTAGAACTGAGGTGGGTGTGGGGGACCACCCTCCTACATAGCCTGTACTGATGTCAGATGACTGACATCGGCGGGGGGCGGTCCCCCATGGTACACTGCTAACTAGAAGACGTCAATGTGGTCCTAGTGCCTGGCGGCATATTCCTACCAGTGTAGTCTGCTGCAAGGCTTTCTTCAAGTAAGATAGTACAGTTACGTAAGAACTTACTGTAACAGTAGATCTTAGAGAAGCTCTTGCAGCAGAACCTACTCTCCTCCTCCTCCTTCCCCTGCTGTTTCTTTTCTTTACTTCTGCCTTTTCTTCCTTGGCTTTCGGAAACCTCTTCAGTTCTCCATTTGCTGCCTGCTTTGAGTCTCCAGCAGAAGAACTAAGGAGAAGGTGGGGGGACTACTCACTTTTATAGGATAGGCTGTTGTCGCCCATGGGCAATCCCCTGCGGTAGACTACTAGCTAGAAGTTTTCCATGTGATCCTGGCACCTGGCGGCCTAGTTCTACCGGTGTTGGCCTGCTGCAAGAGCTTCTCTTGAAGATATACTTGTACGTTAAGTTCTTGTGTAACTGTACATTCTCCTTTAAATAGTAGTTTTGAGCCATCCTGATAGTGCAGCAGTAAGACACTGCTCACTGAGCCAGAGAACCGGGTTCAGGAACAAACTATTTGCTCAGAGCTGGCCTAGGGAGTGAGGATTGAGTGTTCTAAGAACAGTTGTCCCTCAGGGGAGGGGATGCTGTCTCCACTGCTGAGTGCAGCTTGGTGGAATCAGTTGGCAGCAGAGTAGTAGCATATATAATGGGAGCAGGGTTGCCACCAGACACATGTGTGCCACTACATAAATGTGTGGGTACTGTGGACCTCCACTGTTGTGCTAGCATCCACCCCCACAGTCCTGCACAGGACCAGCATGGGAGGCCACCTGCTGCCTTTATCGTGGTTCTGGTTGGGTGGTGGATAACCAGTAAGTCCATGAGAAGGTATATCAGTGTCAGTGGCTCAGCAGGTTGCACACTCCCTCTGAGGCCGGAAGATCGAAGGTTGTGGTTCTAGCCCACACCAGACACTTATTGTAAATCCAATACTGACACTGTAGTGCATTATAGGGGATGCTGCACTCCTTAGGTGCTGTCTTTGGATGAGACATGAAACCAAGGTCCTGTCTGCCTGTTCTGGTGGTTGTTCAGGTGGGCGTTAAAGATCCATGGCACTTCTCGAAAAGAGTGAGAATTTCCCGGTGGCCTGGCCAAATTACCCCCATTCACTAAAAATACACCACGGCAATCAGTTAATTTCTGTTGGTTACCATCTGTGTCCCACCCCACCCCCCACCCCCAACCCCGCTGTCACACCAAAAGGGACTTCTAGACTCGGTGGGCCTAGAGTCCAAAATAGGTAGTTTTGATAGGGATACTGCAAAATACAGACAAACATCTCAAATACCACAACTGGTTGCACAGATTTTTTGCAAAATACTTTATCCTGTTTTGCTAGTGGAACACTTACGGATGAATTCCAGCTGTGATAGTTGGTAGTATACTGCCCTGCTGCTACTGGCAGCAATGAGCACCATGAAAGTTAAGGAGCATCATAAAATGCATTTGTTCCTTCAGTGAAAAAGGTGCAGCCGGAAAGTAACAAAAAAAATCGTCTGGTAGTCTGAGGCAGTCGCAAAATGGTTGTTGATAATAAAACTTGAAAATAAATATTTGTATACAATGGAGGTGAGATAAACACGTACAGATAAATGAAATACAGATATGCCAGGAGAACTTGGAGTGATAAATCATTTATCATCACTAGTGGTGAGTCATGACTATTTATCCTCACTTGAGGTTGGTCATAAAGGAGGCTCTTAACCAATTGGAGAGTAGCTTGAATAATGCCAGATGACATCACAGTAACTTCTACTGCACTCAAAACAGCAGTGAAATCAGACAAACAGTTTATTAAAAGAATTAAACTGAAAGTTTTACACTTTAAATACACTATAAATTGGACACACAATGGCCAGACTCAGAATATGATATTTATCATCATTTATAAAGAGATAGGACTTTTATAACTCACTCATGCCACTCAAGAGTTACGGTCCTGTTCTCTCACTCATGATACATAGATACATAGACAGTGTCAGCAGATGTGGCCTATGGCCCACCCAGTCTGCCCATTTAAGTTTGTAAGTTCAGTTTATGTTTTCCAGGAAGTCTGTTGCCTACCCTGACCTCCAGAATTCCTTTATGTCTATCCCATGCATTCTTAAATCCGTGATTGTTTCAGCCCCACCACTTCCTCTGGCAGGGTGTTCCACTTGTCCACCACCCGTTCTGTGAAGAAATTCTTCCTCACGTTTCCTCTGAATCGTCCTCCTCCAACTTCATCCCATGCCCTCTAGTCCTGGAACATCTTTTCACTTAAAAATAGTGCATTCCTGCACCTGTTCCTCCCTGTAAGATACTTGTATGTCTCTATCATATCCCTCTCTCCTCCTCTCCTCCAGGAGTACATGTTCAGTGCCTTCAACCTGTCCTCATAGGACTTGTGATGCAATCCATGCACCATCTTTGTTGCCCTCTGAACCTTCTCTACCCTGTCTATGTCCTTACGTAGGTAAGGTCTCCAGAACCGCACAGTGTTCTCCAGGTGCAGCCTCACTAGTGTCTTGTATAGTGGAATTATGACCTCCTTTTCCTGCTGCTGATGCCCTGCCTATGCATCCCAGCATCCTATTTGCTTTACCTGCTGCCTTGTCACACTGTTTCCTGCCTTGAGGTCATCAGAGATGATAACTCCAAGATCCCTTTCCTGCTTGGTGCATGCTATATCCTCACCCCCAACTGATATATTGTGCCAGGGTTTTGTGCCCCATATGCATTATCTTGCACTTCCTTGCATTGAATTTCAACTGCCAAACCCTGACCATTCTTCAAGTTTCTGCAGGTCCCTTCTCATTCTGTCTACACCCTCTGGTGTGTCTACTCTGTTACAGAGCTTTGTGTCATCAGCGAACAGTGAAATTCTGCCTTCTAGGTCCTGCGCAATGTCACTGATGAAGATGTTGAATAGTACCGGTCCCAGCACTGATCCCTGTGGTACCCCACATGATGATAAATGGCAGAGTCTGAGTCTGGCCATTGTATGTCCCATACATATATTGGAACATTTTTCTGCCCAACCTTCTAGTCTGGACAGCAGTACCTGCTGTGCTCCGGCCATCCAACACTACTGCTGCATCTGAGTTTCAAGGGCAAAACTCAGCTGGCAACCTGCCCATTGGCACAGCACTAGAGCTACAGCTCGTGTCACCGACAGCCTGGATTTAAGAACAAGCCTGGGCCATCAGAAGGCTGGGGGGGGGAAGAGAGAAGGATTGAGTGCCCAAGAGGATGCTGCTCTCTGGGAAGTGAGGGTCACTGCATCCGCTGCAGTGCTGCCACCTGGGTGACCAGAGGTGGTTGGGCAGTAGAAAGCAGAGTGGAAAGATGGACTTCAGCCGAGCTCGCAGACAATGTTCCATTGTGTATGTTTCCACATACAGCCTCTTGCGTTCTGATGTCCAAGGGGTGGGGAGAAACTAGAAGAAAAGCCCTAGCACGGTAGGCAACTGACTTTGCAGGGGTCGAAACTGGTACCAGCCCACTAGCCAAATGCTGGAGGATTTTGTATCGGGCTAGTAGGATTTTCCTTTGACTAGCCCTTGTGAGAAGGTAACACTTCAATAAGTATACTAGCTGGGCCAGTGGAAAACTCTGTGGGGCTAGTGGATTTCCTAGTCACCAGCACTGCTGGCTAATGGCTGCAAACTTAATTTCCCCCCTGCCCTGGTACATCTGGTTCTTGCACCACTGCCAACAGTTCCTACTGACAACACAGGAGACAAGGGTGAATCCCCACTCAAGCCCCCACCTGGGGAGTAGAACAAAGGATCAGTAGAGGACAGGACTGAAGTAGGAGTGTTCGGTTAGGTTAGCTTGTGCTGCTAAGGAAAGCAGGTGCTGGAGAAAAAGAAATGTGCTTAAAGAGAAATAAAAAAAAAACTGCTGGGCACACACCTGAAACTTCTCCACTGCAGTGGGTTACTTTACTTCTCACAGGATTCAGTGTGCCCAGACAAGGTAGGCATGGCACAATGGCAGGTAATTGGAACATGGGCGGGGCCTCAGGCTTCATCCTGATACCCCATCTACAGTTTCTCCCTGTTGTCAACCAGCTTCCTCTACAACCTATGCAGTTCTACCAACTCTGAGCCTTGGAGGATGAGGGCTGAACATTACATGATCACCCATGCTGTCCTGTGCCACTTCAGTTAATGAACGATTAATTTTCAACTACTTTCCTCATGTGCAGTTACCGGTAACTGTATCTTGTTGATGCAGCTAAATACTTTTGAAAATTAGCTCAACGGTTCATCCATTTTAAGAAACTTATTACTCCTGCTAACTTCTCCCGAGGAGGGTGCTTATCACAGTGTATTTCTCTTCCTTCCCCATATCAGTCTGAGGGTGCTTCCTCTGTGGCCTTCAGACTCTACCATTCTAATGGAAGTCATGGTTTTACAGCAAACCTGGATTTTCTGCGTGGTAATGCAACGTTTTTCATCGAGCACCATCAGGTCTGGTAATAAATTCTGCTTCAAAGGGACACTGGCAGGTTTTTTGTTTGTTTGTTTTTTAATGATTTCCAGTTTTTCCATCTTGTGGCAAATACTCTGTCCACAACAATTCAAACATGTCAGTAGACTTGCATAAATGTAACATTTATTCATTATTGGGCTAAAAATAGTTTGTATGCAACCCACCTTGATGGGCCACTGGCCAGTGTACGATGTCCTGATTGATATGGCGTAAGCTGCAGGGTACACTCGTTAACGAATGAAACTGGAAATTTTGATGCATCTCTGTATAATATTCTTTCCTTTTCTGTGTCCTTCACGGAGCACTGCAAAATGATGCTAATTTCAAATCAAGTGCTCTAACCATTTTAAATTAGTGCCTGAAAATTCAAGCCATGACTCCGAGCATGCGCAGTAGCATCGATTCGAGAGCACATCCAGTCAGAAACTGAGAAAATACAGTACACAGATGCTTCTCCTTTGGTCATCGGACCTTTTCTCAATGCCCCCTCAACTAAAGTCCCTATACCTGCCCAACAGCCTCCATTTCATATTCCTTTTATCATCCTGTAAGTGGTAGCATGGGTTTTATGTGTTGGGGGTGTGGGTGTTAAGCCACAGAATGCTTTGCCTGATCAGGTCTAGTGTGATAGGAGGCAGGTGAGGTGCAGGACTAGCATTACAGTGGATCAGGTAGAAAAGTAAAAAAAAAAAAAAAACCTGATTTGGTGGGCCCAGCCCAGTATGGCTGTAATAGTGTGTCTTGCAGGTATCTGGGAGTCAGTCCACGCTGTAGCCAGCTGAGGGCCAGGCTTGTCTGGTAAGTGAGGTGTTAAGCACCCTCAGAGTTAGGCAGCAGGCTACCCAGTATTCACATACTCCCTGCCGGCCAACCAAGGGGGGAAGTATTGGCATCAAGTGTGAAGGGTGCGGGGGCAGTCATGGCAGCACCAGGTGTTTGGGTGGGGAAATGGGGAAACCAGTGATAAAACAGTCTTGGTAACACTCACCAGTGTGGCAGATATAATGCAGTCCTACCTTTGTCAGGATGTTCTGCCTTCCTGAAGTTCATTTGATGGACCACTAATGGCTACATTATATTAAAAAAAAAAAAAAGGTCTTAGAACATGTCATTGGGGATGTCGATGGGAGACTGCACAACTAAAGGACATCTTACTTGTGGGAAAAAAAACAGATTCAGAAGCAGGGTGCACTATGATTTAAGCTCATGGCTATGGGCCAGTGGAGAATGTCATTTTCTCTGTACATAACCAACTCCACCTGAGGAGGAAGCATCTTATGCAAATAAAAGAACCATATTTTAATGATTTTATCCAAACAGAAAATAACTGAAAAGTACAGTTATGTAAGAACTTACCATAACAGCTGATCTTGAGAGAGGATCTTTTGATGGTAATAACCATTGGGACTAGAGCAGTCAGGCACTAGGACCAAATGGAAAACTTAAGCTAGCAGTGTCTAGCGGGGGACCACCCACCCGTCACTTGACAGATGTCATTGTGACACTAATAGTGGGCGGTCCCCATACACACCCTTCAGTTCTCCCGCTGGAGACTTACGAAGGTGCGACAGGAGAAAGGAGTGGGCTCCTGGACCCAATAGAAAGGCTAGAAAGAAACAGTCACAGAAGTAGGAGGAAGGTGGGAGAGGAAAAAGGTACCTACTGCAAGAGCCTCTCTCGAAGATCTACTGTTACGGTAAGTTCTACGTAACTGTCTTAGCTTATTTGGAGAGGGCTCTTGCAGTAGGTAATAACCATTAGATGGAGTCCCAAGCAGTGCAATCTCAGACACAGGCTGAAGCACAGGAGGCAGTAAAAGGTCTGCAGTAGGTACCAGATTAACAAGAGGCCTTGAAGGACAGCTAGTCCAAGGCATGCCCTGTGCCTAGAGGCATTGTCCAGACTATAATGTTTGGTAAAGGTGTGACAGAGCTCCAAGTGAGTGGCGCAGAAACATTCCTGAAACAAGCAATAGATGCAGCCATGCCTCTGGTTGACTGTCCCTTGACTTCGCCAGGAAGGGGCTTGTTATACTTCTGCTAACAGAACAAAATGCAGTTTGCTAACCATTTGGATAAGCATTGTTTGGAAACTGCTACGCCCTCTCTTTTGGGCGCAAAGGAAATGAAAAGCTGATCCATTTTACAGACTGCCTTCATCCAGTTTGTATAATAACGCAAGGTTCTGTGCACATCGAGGATGTACAGAATGGCCTCCCCTTGATTAGAATGCTTGGGTAATACACTGGCAAGTGTGTAGTCTGATTCAAGGTGAATTCAGACACCACCTTAGGTAGAAACTTAGGATTTGTATGCAGAGCCTGCCGGTCTTTGTGGAAAATCAAATAAGTCTCCTTACACATCAGGGCCTGTAGCTCGGAAATCCTTCGAGCCGAAGTAATGGCAACTAAAAAGAGCGTTTTCCAGGAAAGGTAGCACATGTCACAACTCACGACTGGTTCAAAGTGAGTTTCTCAAGGATGAATCCTGACCAGGGATTTCAGATGGAGAATCCCTTTCAGAAAGGTTTTGGAAACCTCCAACTGCGCCAAAGTTTTGCCTTCCACCGGAGTGTGGTAGGCAGAAAAGGCAGACAGGTGGACCTTTAGCAAAGAATAGATAAGGCCAAGGTCAGAGAGATGCAGCAGGTATTCCATGATCTGTGGGACAAGGCAAGAGAAAGGGTCCCATCCCTTGTTGGTTGCCCAAATGGAGAATCTCTTCCATTTCATAGCATATATGGTTCTTGCGGATGGCTTTCAGGACTCCACAAGGACTTGGGCCACTCTGGAAGAGACCCAAAAGCATACAACAGCTACATCAGCAGGTGCCACGCATGAATGTGAAGGGACTTGAGGCCTGGATGGACCAGATTACCCTGGTCCTGAGTCAGCAGATTCTGGCAGAGGGGCAGGGGAACCAGAGGTTCCACTCTCAACTACTGAAGCAGAGGAAACCACACTTGGCGCAGCCACTAAAGGGTTTGTTTCAGAAGCACCCTTTGCAATCGTGGAATGGGAAGGAAGGCGTACAAGAACCTCCCTGTCCAGCAGAGAGAGAGTGTGTCTCACCAGAAAATACCACGCCCGAGAACGAGTGAGCAGAAACTGGGTGGTTTTGCATTGGATAGGGAGGCGAACAGGTCAAGATCTGGTTGACCCCATTGATCGAAGATGTCTTGGACTACTGACTGCCTCAGTTCCCACTCGTATGCCCTTGCCTGAGTGCGCCTAATGGAAGCTGAGGGTGTCTGCCAGGACATTTTGAACATCTGGGCCATGCACTGCCGTGAGCTGCAGGTTGTGATGCATCACCCAGTGCCACACATGCGCTCACTTCCCTGCACAGTGATTATGATTGCGTGCCTTCCTGTTTGTTCAGGTACCAGACGATGCACATGTACGTCTGTACCAGAAGAGGCCTAGGGAGGAGTAGGTGCTGAAAAGCCTAAAGGGCGTATAGTACAGTCTGCATCTCCTGCACATCCATGTGCAGAGATAGCTCCTGCTGAGACCAGGATCCCCGTGTCCTGTGGTCACCCAGATGGGCGCCCAGCCCTGACCAGAAGCATCTGTTGTCGGGGTCTGAGCTGGTGGAAGCGTGTGAAAAGGAACCGGTGAGAATGGACAGAACTTGCCACCACAGGAGATCCCGATACGGGTCTCGACACCAGAATCCTGTGATCCAGGTTGCCTGATTTCTGGTCCCACTGGATACAAGGGTCCACTGCATAATCCACATGTGGAGCATGGCTAGGGGGACAGTGGAATAGCCACCGCCATCGGGCAGGCCCAGAAGGCATAAGACTGAAAGGGCCATAGTCCATTGGCTGGTCGCTACAGGGATAGCCTGCTGACGCAAGGTTTCTGCCCGGTACAAAGGGAGGAAAACTTGAGCCTGCACAGTATCCAGCACCACCCCAATAAATTGAAGGCATTGAGAAGGAACAAGGTGAGGTTTGCGGTAATTCACCATGATCCCCAATTGCCTGAATAAGTTCAGAGTAGTAGTCGAGGAGGCCACAGGCTGTCCCTCGACTGTGCTGACAGGAGCCAGTCGACAAGGTATGGTAACACATATATATTCCTGGCAGCGAGAGCCACCGCCACCACCGCTAGGCACTTGGTAAACACTCTGGTGCCGAGGAGAGTCCAGAGGGAGCACTTTGATCTGGAAGTGTTCCTCCTGGAAGATAAAGCGTAGAAAGCAGCGTTAGGAGGGAAGAACTGGGATATGCATCCTGCATATCCAGAGCACAAAGCCAATGACCCTGGTGCAGAAGAGGCAGCAGACCCGGTAGAGTCAGCATGCGAAACCTCTTGTACACTACATACAGGTTTAGCATGCTGAGGTCCAGGAAAGGACAGAGGTCCCCTATGTTTTTGGGGACCAGGAAGAAGTAGGAGTAATATCCCTTTCCTTCCTGGATCTGAGGAATGGGCTCTATAGCTGATTTTGTCAGAAGAGCCTGGATCTCTTCCCTTATGAGAGGAACGTGGCAAATTGGATTGAGAGAGAGACCTGGAGGATTTCTTGGAGGTCTCTCTCTGAATTCGCTGGTGTGGCCTTGAGCGATGAGCTGAAAGACCCATGTGTCTGAAGTGATTGCTTCCCACCCAGCCAGGTGGTTGGTGAATCTGCCCCCTATTGGTTCCTCTGGAGCTCGTGGCAGGGGCTGGGGGCCCTGCCACAAGTCAGGTGGGAGAGTGCCACCCCAGCAGCCCTTTGGGACTTGGCTGGTGGGGGGTGGCTCCTGCCGATGGGGCCCGACATTTGTTCTGACGTCAGGCTGGCTGTTGCCTATTCTGGCACCATTGTTGGCAATGAAATGGCTATTTTGGCTTGGTGTTAAAACAATACATAGACTGGACTGAGCGCAGTGCCTTGCCACTGTCCTGGAGCTCAGTGATTATGTCCTTGATGTCGCCCCCAAACCGGACTGGTCCTCTGAAAGGGGCATCCTGGATGACTGACTGAATATCTTGGGCCAATCCAGATACCTGCAGCCAGGAGTACCGGCGCATGCTGATGGCCATGGTGGTACTCCTGGTAGAGATGTCTTCCGCATCATTGTCACTCTGAGGGAATGAGAGCAGATTTCCACAGTTCTGACAGTCGGGGAAATTTTGGTTTTAGCCTCAGAATCTGGCAAAGTCTTGAATTCCGATTTCAACTGTCCCAGGATAGAGTTCTGGTATACAGTCATGTGTGCCAAGTAGTTCAAAGCTCTGAGGGCCAAAGTGGAGGAGGAATAAACCTTGCTTCCAAACTGGTCTGTTTGCCATGACTCCTTGTCTGGAGAAGAGGTGCTCATGTTTAGGCTTAACTGTACGATTATGGGCCGCATTAATGACCCCCTGAGTCCGCTTTAGGGTGAGAACTAAGGTGGTCTTTACCCTCGGGGGCTCAATACAGTCTGTCAGCCCTCTTGGCGACTGTGGCCACCGACGAAGGTTGCTGCCAGACCGTGGAGGCCAGGACCTTATGTGGTCCTATCCATGGAGGAATGAGTGGAGGGGACAGCTCGGGCAAATCCAGGTGTTCCGCCAACCTCTTGTGTTGGGGATCCTGATCCTCCATCTTCCACCCATTTGCCTCCTGAATCTTCTGAAGGATCTCAGTAAAGGAGTGGTCTTCCGGAGAGGACATGGGAGACTCTTTGGGCTTTGGATCCAACGGAGAGGTGATCTCAAAATACTTAGCGGATGAGTCTGCGGTGTAAGTCAGATGACTGGCTTCCATCTGGAGACGGAGCCCGTGGAGCAGATCTCCTGCAGTGAGACTGCAAGGCCCTTGCTGATATCGGCTGCCATGGTAGGACGTGAGGTCTGTCCCGAAGTAGAGGGGCGAGACTCCACTGGAGAGGGAGATCTCTACGTAAGGTCCGTATGAGCTAGTGTGGAAGCCGCAGCTGGTTGCTGCCAGTCCAATTTAGAGACCAACTGCGTCCTGGTTTCAGACCACCAAGACTGCAATGCCTCACTGAAATCCACCTGAGGCTGAGGTGGGGAAGGGGGCGGAGGAGGGAGCTGATAGGCAGGTATCCTGGGAAGGTAAACCCGGTGTCATATAGTCCAGTGTCTGGTGCAACAGTAGCCTAGCGCCCATAGGGCAAATAGCCTGGCGTCGGATACCCTGGCCAAGGGTAGTGAGGCGCAGGGTAGCCTGACATCGGAAGGCCCGGCGAAGGGTCAGACAGCAGAGCCGAGGAACCTTACGGAGGCCCTGATGGCAGGTAACCCACCGTCTAACCCGACAGAGGAGCCAGAGGTCCTATCGGGGGGGGGGGGTGCCATCATTTGTAGGCCCTGGAAGGGAGCCTGAAGGACCTGACTGAGGGTTAGAATGGCCTGGTAACATCAGGTCCGGCACCAGAATGTCCAGAGAAGGTTCCGGCATTGGCCCTAAGGGGGCCGAGGGTCCCACCAGAGTCTGATGTGGCCCAGACAGGGGAGCTGCCCGGTTTCCAGGGAACACCGGCCCCGAGGGAAGTCTGATGTCAGGTGCCCAGCTCCAGCAACAGGGTTGTGTCGGGCAAACACTTCTCCGACTCCAGCTCCTAGTGTGCAGGAGAGCCAGAAGTCACCACCAGGGGATGTGGCAAAGGAGGATCCCGAGAGGGAAAACCCTCTGGAGGAGGCTGTGGCCGGAGTGGCAGCGTGCGCTGATCCAGAGGATTGGTGCTGGGCTAGTTATTGGGGGGCCCTACAGAAACACAGCGGCTGGGTGGATGCCAGAGTTGCTGGCGAGCGACTTATTGGCCACGCCACTACACTTAGGCCCTGGGGTTCTGAGCGGTCTAAGGGTGGCGGAGCTGTCCAGCGGATCAGAGATACGTGCCTAAACTGTGACCAGCTCAGGCGGGGGGACCAAGGGCTGCTCCCCACAAGGAGGGGCAGGCTTGGTCGGAGGAGCGGTACCTCCCAGAGAGGATGATCTCTGCAGCTCCTTCTCCATGGAAAACATCCTTAGTTGAAGAACGGGGCTGTGGCCTGGTTGAAATTCTGGCAGGCCTCACTGTCCTCGGTCTTGTGCTCTGTCCCAAGCAGAAGAGGCAGAGGGAATGGCCATCCTAATGAGGGAGCTGGTGCTGCAGGAATCGCGCTTGTTCTTATGCGATTTGGAATGCATCTGAGAAGACATGCATGAAAAAAGTAATACTTTTCAAAGATTTACAGAAGGAAATAAAGGCAATGAAATACTCATCTGAAAATGGCTGTCTACCGAAGCAGCGTTCTCCGTGAGATCCAACATGCACAGGTCAATGGCAGGAAAGAACTGGAGGGTGGGCGTGGGGACCGCCCACTATATAGTGTCACGCTGACGTCAGTCACATGACGTCGGGTGGGCAGTCCCTCGCCAGACACCACTAGCTAAAGTTTTCTATGTGGTCCTAGTGCCCGATGGCTCTGGTCCTAATGGTTATTACCTACTGCAAGAGCCCACTCAAAGTAAGGTCTTCCAAATCATTTTTTTTTATTCCATTGCTATGAAGGGATCATCCGGTCCATAAGCATTTTAACCGCAAAATTTAGTAAATACTTTTGCAACTCTGCATTTTTGTTAACATCATTACATATTATCCCACTTACCTCATAAAACTGAATAATGGTGAATCTGCTCCATCCCTATGTAGGTGTCATGCTACTGAATATGTAATGCATGGTCTGTGATCTGAAATGGCTTCGGCTCACTGATAAACCCTGCTTCTTCATCACAGAAGTTATTTTTTATTTATGTACGTGTACATACATAAATATGTATTTATTTCAAAGCTATTTTACTAGGTAAATAGGCAGAGTCCAGATCGGTAGTTTCCAGTAATGACCTGGGGGTGGGGGACACAGGAGCATCATGGATAAGAAATCACAAATAGTACAATGTATATAATAAGTCCTGTAACAGTAGTTAAAGATCGGAGGGGTGCGTGAGCCAGGTAACCACCTGCTCACTGAGGCCATGTCTGTTAGTGCTGGCACATACCACAGTACATTCATAAGAGATTCACGTGAATAAGTCTAGACTCCATTCTAAAGGCTGTTATGATATATCAGTGGAACCTTATAGTATGCCTTGATAAGAGATTTAACAGATCAGAAGTGCATTCATACAGAAGAGAAACCATTTGGTCAGAGGCTGCTCTGTTTATTTTATGCTGATGTTTAGTTTGCTTTGTTTTTTTTTTTTTTAAATATTGTTTTTCTGTATCGCTCACGTTGTCAGTGGGGAGTTAATGTATATGGGTAATAAACACCCCTACTGTGGTGGTGGTGGTGGTGGTACAGCCCAAAGCCATCAATCAGCATAGAGCCTTGAGCACATGAGAATTCCGAGATCGCCAGCTACTCAGTCTTTGTTGTACCACTTGAGGGGTAGGCAGCATAGGTAGAGCTGTCTGAAAAATCATCTTTTTGACAATTGATCTGTTATTTTTCTGGCAGGGATTATGTATCTGGGAGGCAGGGAGCACCCTCAAATTTACAAATTGTGCCTGTTAAGCTCACGGCTTTCAAATCGACTAACCTGCCTTAAGCATTATCTTCTGTGCATGAACTTAGCCACCAACCACTTTTACTCCATATTGTGCAACAGAGGTTTCTGATCATCTGAGCCTCGTGCCTTGGGAAAATGCTTTATTTTATTAAATTTGGGGCCGTGAGTACAAGTTAGTAAGGTAGATTGTGGGACTAGTACCAATCTTCTGTCTTTTCTGTTCCTAGCTTCTCACTGGCTACTTACCCCTCCCTCTGTTTCTTCTCCTTCAGTCAGAAAATACTGTCAGGTTTTTAGCAGTAGGCAGTCTGAGGCTCCGCTTAAGCACTCAAGCAGTGCTTCGTGTTTTTTAATTGTGGTTGCCTAGCTGGATTGACGCTAGCACTTAGTGTGCACTTACCTGGCAGTTTATTAATTTTCCCAAGTAGCCTGGCAACTTGGGAGCTAGCAGAGCTTAGTAGAACTTGGTGGCAGAAGCGCTTTCTGCACAGTTTTACGCCTTTTTCTCTGCAGGTGCTAGGTGCTCCATGCAGTTCACCCATGCCATTACTTGTGGCTTGCCACTGTATTAGCCCTCACGCCTGTTACGTGCTCATGCTCATAGCAGCTCCTACATATTTGGCGCACCATAGCAGTATCCTCATTCTTCGGCTTTGTGACATGACATGCATCAGCGTGACTTCACCAGATATGCTCGTGCCTGTTTCTTGATTACACACTCGCCCAACATAGTTGCTGAGGCGAGAGCATGTCAATGCTGTTCTCAGAGTAATTTGCTGGGGTTCTCCTCCCTTTAGCTATTGCTATGGGAGAATCTGAGACCGTTTCCTAGCAGTGTGTTTTCATCAGCAATTCAAACAGTCAGAAACTATTTCCTGGGTAGTGTGGTGGCGGTTTGCTTGCCAGGAGGCACAGTCCATAGCTGGAGCTCAGTTTAAGGGGAGTCAGGCAGAGGGCAAAGTTAATGCAACTGTATATCAATTATTGATCTGTTTACCAACTTGCATAGTCTATAGGGGTTTCCTATACAGAACATTCATAGGAATCACCTAGATAATTTTTTTTTTTTTTCTCATTTCTAGCTGCATCATATGCTTCTAACTAAGTGTGGCTATTAGGTGACACCATGGCTTCTAGTGGCATGGATATAGTTTTACTATCCACACATTGACAGTTCCAGTGGCAGTGCTCATTCATTGGAACACCTACAAGTTAAGCTTCTTCCACCACCTTGGTGGTATATGCTGCAGCTTTGCCCCATGATGTCAGATCTTTCTTTCTCTGGAAGAGTTCTGTTCCCTCCTTTGCAGCTCTGCGTTGTAGGGTACCAAGTACACCATTGACAGTTTCTAACTTTTCTAAGTTTCTTCAGTATTTCTAATTCTCGGTTCAGCTCCACTTGTCTATAGAGATAGAACACAAGGAAGCAAAGCCTGCTCCCGGCTTCACGTGCTGCCAGAAAATGTCATATATGGACCCACACATGTCTTGCCTCTACTATTTGGTGGTTGCTCACGATGTTTTGGACTACGACTTGTGCCCAACAGTGCTCCCTTCTTTTCTAGAGGATCGTACGGCCCAGCTTCTTCTTTATCGGCTGGGCATTTGGGACCTGAAACTTCGTCCGAACGGCCGCAAGAAGGTCTCCACTGCAGTGGGGTCTGTGGCCCAGCTTACAGCCATGTAAGAGGCGGCAGCTGCTGCTGCGGTGGGCACCTGGTTGGCTCCGGCTTGCTTCCAGTTGGGGCTAGCGTTGAGCGCCCTTCACCGTTGAATTCTGGGAAATGTTGGGACCGCGAGGCCTTTGCAGAGATCCCTGTCTGCCATGGCAAGAAACACAAGTGCCACCAGCACCAATCATGGAACCGGGAGAGATTGTGGTCCTCTTGCTCCCTCAACTCCCCTGACTGCTTGACTCAGTCAAACCTTGTTTGATTGAGGGCCAGGTTGCAAGCTCCACAGTGCCTCTGTTGGGCTTGTCAACCTCAACATCAGTTGATCAGGCGGTCAAGATTTTTCTCGACTCTGTTGACCAGTTGTTGATCAAAGATGAGTTCGTCTCCAAGACCCCAGTTCTTCCAGTCCTCTCTCAGAAGGATGTCGACCGGTTACTGTCTCCATCCAGCTGCACTCAGAAACAGCCTCCACTGGCGGTCGTTCCACTGAAGCCAGTGCATATGGTCTATAGTGCATCCCCAGTGGCTTCTCTGCATCGGCCCTCTGATCGAGGTCAAGGTGCTACTTGCTCTTTTGTTTGACCAGGAGATATCGACATTCCTCAACCTCCTTGTCCTCGGACAAGGAGAGACCCCACCACCAGATGTGGTAGCGCTACCAGGAACTCCTCTGACAGCAATGGACCATTGCTCAGCGGGGAGTGGGGCTGTACCTCAACACCTGTGGTTGACTGGCATGTTCAGTCATTCCCATGAGTCCATCCTCAACAGGTGTCCCTGGCACCTGTCTCACCACCCTTGCGGGTGGAGCCATCTCCACCACAGCCTTTGGTTGGAGTTTGTACAAAGGACTGCCAGGCTGCGACTGGCTTGCCAAGCTGACTGTTGGTGGAAATCACTCAGATGACTCTCAGGTGGCCCATGGTGGCAAACGGTCGAGGATGGTTTTTGAGGAGTCCTTGGACAACTCTGGTCGCTCATCATTTAAGTCGTCAAGGGTGCATACCTTCAACCACGTGTCAGTTGAGGAACTGACTACCGACTGTTGGCCAGTGTCATTCGGGGGTCTACTCACTCATTTTGGTGTTCATGTCTGTCCCTTTGGAGCCTGTTCAGAAAAGGGCCACATGCCCTTTCACAGACATCCTTGATGGAGACGAATCCCCGGGGGTTGCCTTTCTCATTGATGAGGCCATTTTGGAACTGGCCCTGGAGCTTTGGCAGCATCCAGCATCCTTCCTGACACCTTCTGCTTGTGTGGTCTGCAAGTATGCGCTCCCTACTGGGTCCCTATACCGGTAATTAGACCATCCCTTGGCCAAGGATCTGGTCTCAGACTTGGCTTTCAAACACACTGGATACCAAGGGGACATGGACAAGCCCCCAGACAGAGTTGCTGAAGTTTGGCCACATGGCCAAGAAGGTCTGTGCCACTGCCTCTCACATGATGATAGCCAACTTTGGTCATTCCCTGCTGGAAGTGCTAGATGAAGTCCTCACTCACCTACCTGCTTACAGACAGATGTCAATGAAGTTGGTCAGAGACCAGGATGAAGTGCTGGCTAAACACCAGCTCCAGACGGCCTTAGACATGGGTGACTTCTACGCCCATGCCATGGCAACGGCTGTAACAATGCATCGCAGGGTCTGGCTGAGACTCTTCATCTTCATGGCAGACACTTAGCACAGACTGGCCAATAGCTCTTTCTTGGGCACCAATCTCTTTGGCCCAGGGATGGAAGGTCATCTCACCAGGGCTGAGAAGTCCATCACCACCCTGCACTCTGTGGCTTTATCCTAGAGGGACCTGAAGTCCCAGAAACCAAAAACAAGGACTTTCCAGTTTGGTCCTTTCAGCCACAGCAACCTTGAGTGGCAACAGTCCAGCAGAGACAATGCATATAGTGCCCCAAGGCCAGGATTCTCTGGCCAGGGCCCAAAGAGGGAGCAGGGAAGTGTTTCCTCCGGTCCCAGCTGCTAGTGCCCCTCCAGAGCTGCTCAGTGACTGGTCAGGGGTGTCTATCTTCTACCTGTCCAGTCCCTGACCCAGTTACCTGTGGGGGTCAGCTTGACACTTCTGGCCACACTGGTCTGTCATTACAATGGACAAGTGGGTTCTCAAGGTGGTAGGTAGAAGGCTGCCTCTAGACTTTGAGGCTCTTTTGCCTTACCAGTGCTGGACACGCTGTCTGCCCTATGGGAGAGCATCACTTTGCTTCTTTGGAAAGGGGCTATAGCCAATGTCCTAGATGCCCTGGCAACTCAGGAGTACGTGTCCAGGTACTTACGGTCCCGAGGATGTTGCCCCATACTGGATCTACATGATTTTAATCTGTACATGCGGAAATGCAAGTTCTGGATGGTAATCCCGAAACAGATTGTACCATCCCTAGAGCAGGACATGTGGTTCTGTTCCCTGGACCTCAAGAATGCATTCTTCATCATTCCAGTCATTCCATCCCACTGGTGGAATCTTCAGTTCTGCACAGGAGTTCTGTATCAGTTTCAGCTCATGCCCTTTGGCCTCTCTGTGCCCCAAGATCTTCACCAAGTGCATAGCAGTGGTAGCAGCTTCTTGCGGTGCAGGGGCGTCAGTTTGAACTCCTACCTGTATGACTGGCTGGTTGCTGGGCCCTCTAAGGAGGCTGTGGAGTGGTCTAGGGATATGACACTCCAGACCTGCAGAGATTTGGGCCTCTTGGTCAGCTCGGCCATGTCTGAACTGATCCCCTTGCAAGTGACTCACTTCATCAGGGCTGAGCTAGACTCCCTATGGGGTCAAGGTTCATGTCCCTGTGTATCAGGCACTGGACCTTACCTCCTTGCCCAGTTATTTCAGGTTGCAGCCTGAGCCCCACCGAATCCTGCAGCTGCTGGGGTATATGGTATCTTGCACCAGTGAGGTCCAGTGGGCCTGCTGACAGATGCAGCATCTGTAGTGGGAGTTGGGCTGTCAGTGGTCGCAGCCTGGGACACTTGGACAGTCAGTCACAGTGACCCTGCTGATTTGGGATGCCATCTAGTGGTGGTTGATCCCAGAACATCTGGAGGAAGGAGTCCTGTTTGTCCACCAAAAGCCCACCATGACTCTCACAAAGAACATGTCTCTGGTGGGGTGGGGAACACAGCTGAGGGACCACAGAATCCGTGGGTTGTGGTCACCCAGAAAGTCCCATTGCCACATCAGCCTGCTGGAGCTTTGTGCAGTGCCGTTAGCTCTGAGAGAATTTGCTCCTTTAGTCAGAGGTCAGATTGTGCAAGTCCAGATGGACAACACCATGACCATGTTCTAACTGAACAGGTAGGGCAGCACACACTCCCTTACCTCATGTCGGGAGGCCCTCTGCACCTGTACTGTCATGCGTACCCTGGGTGCAGATCTTCTGGGGATTCATGTCACTGGAGTGGACAGTCAGCTTGTGTCCTGGCCTCCTTCTTTCTGAGGGATGCGACAGTGGACAATTTATAGATGTCAGCATGCTCTGCTTATCATATTGTGGCAGCTATGTGGGGTGTCTGGCCCCTGCACTGGGTCATGGACCAGGCATCTGAGTCAAAGCTATTTAACCTGCCCTTTGATGGAGGGTTGTTTGGCCCTAGTCTGGATGACATTCTAAAGGACATCCAGGATAAGACGAGTAACCGCCGGTGTCCAGACACTAACAGAAGGCAAACGCAGTGTCAGTGCCAATGCGAGGGTTTGCTCAGCAGTGACAGACCAGAGGCGGTTTTTGACCCTTTTGGAATTTTGGAAACTGGAGGAATAGGGAAGCCTATTTCAGATTCTATGGTAACAGTAACAGAGGATCTTTCACCTGCAGACGTAATGGAGGTCCAAGATGAAGAGCAGGTAACACAATGAAGGTACACTGGCCTATCTCTGCCCATTCCCTTGGTGGAAGACTGCAGAATTTTTACCAGCTATGGTACCACCTAACCTTAGACGGGTGGATATTGGAGATCCTTGCTATAGGTTATGACAGAGTTTGTCTCAGTATCCACGACAGGTTGTTTCCTTCAATCTCCGGTATCACAGAATCAGGTAAAGTCAGGCAATGAAACTTTAGCTCACTTTATATGGATTGAGGTAGTTGTTCCAGTCCCCCCAAACAAGGAGGGCCTGCGATTCTGTTCAGTTTACTTTGTGGTTCCCAAAACATTTGGATGGGGGGTCAGACCGATTCTGGATATGAAACATTTAAATATGTTTGTCCGCCTTACCATACAGCAGTACAACCAAGGGATTCTTTGGCATCCATAGACCTGAAGGATACCTAGCTCCACATCCCCATTTGCCAGTCGCACCAAAACTTTCTCAGGTTTGAGATTCAGGGACAGTATTTCCAGTACCGAGCACTTCCCTTCGGTCTGGTGACAGTGCCCAGGGTGTTTTCAAAGATCTTGATTGTTCAGGTAACACAGCTGAAACAGGAAGGGTATCGAGTATACCCTTCCCTAAACAACTTGCTCATCCGCGCTTTAACTGCACATCTGGTAGAGAGGTCAGTGTCAAGAACCTTAGAGGTTCTGGAGGCACATGGTTGGATCATCAGTTGGGAGAAGAGTTCCCTGATCCCATCTGAGAGGTTGGAGCATCTGGGGGTGGTGTCATTTCCTCATCCAGGAGGGAAACCCTGAGTCGAGAGTCGGTGGCTGTGAAGCCAGTTGGTAGTCTCTGCTGACTTAAAATTCTAGGTCTTATGACTTCAGAGATAAAGCTAGTACCGTGGGCTCAGATGAATGTGCTGCCTTTCCAGAGTAGGGTGTTGGAGGCTTAGCCCCCGGCCTCAGAAGCCTACCAGGTTCTGATCCCACTATCTTGATCAGTACTACAGTCACTGTCATGGTGGGAGAACCTCAAGAACCTAAGCAAGGGGTCTCCCTTGGAAGCCCCAGTAGAACTGATTCTGACAACTGATGCCAGCCTGTTGGGCTGGGGAGCAGTCATGGACCAAGTCCCAGTTCAGATAATCTGAAACTCAGGAGGCGACAGTCTAAGATAAACATGTTGGATATGAGGGCAGTGTTCCTTTCCCTCCTCCATTTCCACAATTGGGTGCAATCGAGGGCAGTGAAGGCAAGGTCAGACAGCACTGTCACTGTGGCATCGTAAACAATCGAAGAGGCACGAGAAGCTGGGGCATGCTAACGGAAGCAACTGAGGTACTACTGTGGGCAGAAAAAACTTTCTCTTTCAGCAGTTCATCAAGGAACTGAATGTGCAGATAGATTAGCTAAGTCAAGAGACGGTTCATCTGGGGAAATGGACCTTGAACGCGGAGATGTTCAAGCTTCTGCGTAGAAGGTCTGGTCGACCTCAGATCAGTCTCTTCACATCAAAGTAAAATGCTCAGGTACAAAGGTTTATCGAAAGGTACAGGTGTCGCCAAGCAGAGGTGGTGGATGCCCTGTCCCAGCAGTCCAATTTTCTCAGAGCCTACTTGTTTCCTGTTCTCCCACTGGTCCCCAAGGTAATTCAGAAGATAAGACAATCAAGAGGAAAATCCTCCCGATAGCCTCAGAGTAGCCAAGAAGGCTTTTGTTCTCAAACCTACTGAATCTAGCCCAGCAGCCTCCATTTTGAGTCCCGCTTTATTTTGGGGAGGGAAGGGGAGGGGGCTTCTTGCTCTCTCTCAAGATCCCATTCTGTATATAGATCCAGAGGCAATGCAGTTAGCGGCCTGGGGTTTCTGAAAAAAATTAAAAAGTGGTGGATACCCTAACGGCCCAACGGAAGGTTTCTACATCTGTAGCTTATGACTGTGTGCAGCATACATTCTCCAACTGGGCCAGAGAAACAGGTATCTTGCCATCTAAGGCTGCAGTTCTACAGATATTGAATTTCTTGGAGGCACTGGTAGACAGGGGTCTAGCGTTGAGCACCCTGCAAGGACAGGTGTCTGCACTTGGGACGGTATTGGGAATGTCAATGGGCTCATCCTTGGGAGTCAACTTGGAGGTTATCTGTTTCCTCAGGGCAGTCCGCAAAAGCCAACTGTCTTGTCAATCCCCGGTACCACCAAGGGACTTGAACTTGTTGTTGAACACTCTGTGTAGGGCACCTTTCGAAACTCTTGTTAGTACCTCTGGACATCCTTTTCTACAGGGTGTGTTTTTTAATTGCATTCTGTTCAGCCAGAAGGATTGGAGAACTTCAGGCTCTGTCCCATAAAGAACCTTATCTTATGCATAAGTAAGTAAGTAAATGTTTATTTCTATAAGACGCCCTTCCCAAGCTCAGGGCGCCTTTACAAAATCCTACATACAATATTAAAACCACAATAATAAATAACATATCTAAAACAAAATTTAACATCATTTATGTCACTGAAAGTGCTTGATTAAAAAAGAAGGTCTTTAAAGCTTTTTTAAAGCCCTCCACAGTCAGGCTATTTCGTATCTGGCAAGGTAGAGAATTCCACAGGGTAGGAGCCATAAAGGCAAATATTCTTCTACCAGATGTTTTTAAGGTTACCCTGGGAATCTCTAGCAGTCCCTTGCCAGAGGATCGGAGGGAGTGGGAGGGACAGTAAGAAGTCAGGAGTTCTTCCAAGGTAGCAGGGTCCTAAACCGTGTAGGGCTTTATAGGTCATCAACATGACCTTGAAAGTGATCCGCCACTGTACAGGCAGCCAGTGCAACTCGCGAAGCACAGGTGTTATATGGTTGGACCTCGGGCTTCCAGTCAACAACCTAGCTGCCGCATTTTGCACCAGCTGCAAGTGGCGAATATCCACTCCCGGCAGCCCTAGATAAAGGGCATTGCTGTAATCTAGATGACTGGCAACAAAGGCGTGGACAGGGTAGGAAGATCCTCTGATGGAATCAAGTCTTTCGCTGTGCTGTATTCCTTAGATGAAAAAAGGATGATTTGACTATGGTCGACACCTGCACCCTCAGGGTCAGGCCCTCGTCAAATAGAACACCACGGTTACGAACCTGACTAGATGCCATAAGCGGGGTTCCCCCCAGAAATAAACCTGAGAGTTTTCCTGCCCATGGACTTGATATCCTCACCCCCAGTTCCACCACCAATACCTCTGTTTTTCCCGGGTTCAACTTCAGCCAATTGGTACTCATCCAGTTCTGTATCTCCAAGAGGCAGTTGTTAAAAAAATTTACTTGACTCAGAGTCCTGGTTGGGCACAAATGACATATAGAGTTGAGTGTCATCGGCATAGCAATGAAAACTCAATCCATATTGTCTTATAATGTCCCCCAATGGAAGCATGTACATTGCAGATAACATGGGGGACAACACCGAATCCTGTGGCACCCCACAGCGTAGGCGGTAAAAGGCCAAGGAATAAATCCCTGACACTACTCTGAGTTCTACCTTGCAGAAGAGATTTAAACCAACTGTGGACCACCCCCCCTTAGTCCACAGAGAAACTACAGGCGTTCGAGCAGCACCCCATGATCCACGGTGTCAAACGCTGCTGAGAGATCAAGGAGAACCAAGACAGAACGAGTTCTCTGACCTCTCGCCATCAGGAGATCATTTAGTACTGGTACAAGAGCCATCTCAGTACTATGCTGTTTTCTGAAGCCAGACTGAAGAGGGTCATAGATACTGCGGATGGTTAAATGGTCCTCCAGCTGCAAGGCGACCACCTTCTCGATAATCTTCCCCAAAAAGGGAAGATTCAAAATTGGTCTGTAGTTTCCTGGGCAGTCGGGATCAAGGGAGGGCTTTTTCAAGAGGGGGCATACTATTCCCTCCTTCAAGGGATCAGAAAAGATCCCTCTCTCCAATGATGCCACTACTATCCCAGTAAGGATCGGGCCAATAGCCTCTACACACCCCACAAGTAGGTGAGTAGGGCCCAGATCCAAACTACAGCAGGTTGGATGCAAAGTCTGGACAGTCCTCACTATATCCATGACTGCCGGTTGACTGAAAATGAACCAAGTTAGTTGGGTATTTGTGTCCCTCGATTTGATCACAGCAAGACCCAGTGGGGAGGCGCTGGCTAATCTCATCCCCGATAGTGGACACCTTATCAGTAAAGAACATCGCAAATTCCTCACACTGTAACTGTGATAACGCTTCACCGGCGTGAAGACAGACTGGATTGCACAGTCTGTCCACAGTCCAGAAGAGCTGGGCCGGTCTATTCTTCGCTGTAGCAATTTCCCTGGACAGGAACTCTGCCTTCTTATGGGAAGTTGCTAACTGATAGATCTTACAATGATCTAACAGTCTAAGTCTCTCCAATCTTCGGCCCTGTCTCTTCAACCCACGGATCTCCATGGTAAACCATGGAGCCCCTGGTGAAGAGTACAGGGACGTAACACGGAATGGAGCAGTGGCATCCAGGGCCCTCACAACTGACCTATTATAGGCCAGCACTAAGGACCCTGGGTCAGTGCTATCCATTGGAAATCCCGAGAAGTCCAGCTCCGCCATTAGGCCTTCTGAGGTAACTCCTCTCAAAGGATGGAACTGTACTATCTGCTTAGGACAGGCCTCTTCGGGGCCGCAAACTGAACCTCAGGGCGTGATGGTCAGACCAACTGATGGGCTCCACCTCCACACCAGAGACTTCCATCCCCAGGTGGAATATCAAGTCCAATGAATGTCCCCCCTGGTGGGTTGCAGAAGTAATGACCTGTGTCAGGTCCAATGAATCAGTCAATTGGAGGAGGTTTAGTCCAAAAAGCGTGAGTTCATCGTCGACCCAGGCATTGAAATCCCCCAGAATTAACCATTGGGGGGATTCCAAAACCCTCTCGGCGATGAAATCTGCCACCTCCCTCAGGAATTCCCTCCCATCACGTGGTGGACGATAAATGAGAAGTATCCTGAAGCCTGCACCTGCACCCACAATACATTCAAAGGAGTTGGTACCTCCGACTGGCATCTTCCTGAGGTCCAGTTCCTGTCTAAAACAGACTGCAACTCCTGCCCCTATGGTCCACTTTGGGGAGTGAATCACCGAGAACCCGGCCGGAACTACGGACTCCAAAATGGGGCCCACATTTTCATCATGCTAGTCTGTGATGCAAGCTAAGTCCACAGATGTAACAAGATCTGCCACCAAAGCAGTCTCGTTTCTGATAGACCTAGCATTGCTTAACACCGTCCGAAAGGGACAAAACTCCAAGGATGACTCCACCCCCTGCCTGATCAAGTCAGTGCCCTTGGGTATGCATACAAGACATGATGGACCTCGCTCCTGTATCCATTTTGCCCCAGGGCGCCTCCTGGTTCTAACTGTCCCTATCCGCCCACTCTTTTCCCATCCCCCACAAGAGTTCCAGGATCTCCTATTCCCTCCACTCCTTCGTCTCACAATGCTGAATATTCGGCATTTCCTATAAACTTGAAAGAAGTGCGGACATTCAAAATGGTCGGAGATCCTTCAGTCTTGAAGGGGACCGCTGACTGTGTTTTTACCAACCCAGCACATTCAGATCCTATCAATACTACTAAATTAATAAAAAAAAAAAGGAGCTGGTGTTGAGGACGGTTCCATCCTTTGTGCCTGAGGTCCCTGCAGCCTTCCATGTAAACCAGGAAGTCTGTCTGCCATCCTTCTATCCTAAGCCAGCAAATATGAAAGAGAATGAAGCTGGATTTGCACAGGGCATTTAAGACTTGGCTAAAAGAACAAGAGTTTAGAAAATCTGAGACTGAGTTTGTTCTCTTTGAGCAGCAAAGAAGGGCCTGAAGGTTTCTAAGGCCACCTTAGCTAGGTGGGTAAGGGTCTGCTTCACCATGTGGCAGCTGAGAAGAAAAAGCTCCCATCGTCATCTAGGCCCACTCTACCAGGGCCCTGCCATCCTAGGTTGAGAGAGACGTAGCATCTGTGTTGGAGCTATGCAAGATGGCAACATGCTCCTCCTTTCACACATTTACTAAACACTACAGATTGGATGTCCAAAGCTCTGCTGATGCGGCCTTCGGATGCAGAGTTTTGCAGGTGGTGGTTAGCAGACGAATAATATACGCCACCCGTATGGGTTATATATGGGACAGTATTCTCCCCCACTCTGAGCTAGAGTGGGTACTGCTTTTTAGAAACCATATATATATTGACTCCCTTTTGACAATGTGGAGCCAATACAGAAAGGAGAAATTCTTCTTACTTAACCATAATTTCCTTTTCTGTTAGGTCCAGCATTGTCAAGGGGGCTTTTCCCTGGAGCCCCTGGCATCTGTTGGAGAATATTACGTGTTACATTTAAGGTCTTTGGATTTCAGCAAAGATGATTTATACAGTGGAGCCAGTCATGATACGACACAGTAACTTGCAGTAAATATGTCACAAAATACAACAGTAAAAAAGGGCTTACTTGCCATTCAATTACACTGTTCCATGCAGCATACTGCAGCATTTTGTGATATACTGCAGCATTACTGCTGGTTGTCCAGAATTGTCTGCTAACAGTGGACATTCATATTTTACTGGACTTGCCAGGCTCGCAGGTTAACAGGTTGCAATATTTGAGTATTGTTCAGTGCTTCATCATTACAGATTAGTACCCACTTGTTCTCTTCAGTGCTGTTAACCTCTTTGTTGTAAGTGTTGGCTGCATGCAAACCCTATCAGCGGATCTGTGGCCTGACGTTGAGAGGCATAATAGAAGAATTGGTCAGCAAGACACCTTAAGCCAGATCTCCAAATGAGGTAGGTCATCCATTTATTCTTTTATACTGTCATGTTTTATTTACATGTCAAAGTTGTTTGGTAGTAGGCTACAGAGAGTTCAATGACCCTGGTGACGTGGAGATTATTTGTCACATAGATGTATAACTGTACTGTGTGAACAATTTGAAGATAGAGGGGACAGCTCAGGGGCAACATGAGGAAGTATTTTTTCATGGATTGGGTGATGGTGGATACATGGAACCGCCTTCCTGAGAAGGTTGTGGGGTCAAAAACAGTGGGGGAATTCAAGAATGCATGGGACAGACATAGGGCAATTATAGTGGGGGGTAGGAGGAAGTAGGCTGTTGGTTAACTAGAATCCGCAGCTTATCCAGTAGGTAGGGAAATGAGCAGACTAGGTGGGCTAAGCGGTCCTTATCTGCCATCGGTCTATGTTTCTAGGTGACTGAGTAACTGGTGATCTCAGAATTTTTATTTGCGCAAGGTTCTACTCTGAGTGACAACTTTGGGCTGTACCACTAACCCAGTAGGGTTGTTCATAATCCCTGTGTATTAACTCCCTATTGACAATGTTGGAGCTATCAGAAAAGGAAATAACGGTAAGTCTGAAGGAATTTCTCCTTTACCTAAGATGACCCCAAGAGAGATGCAGCTTCTTGGGTTCAGTTCTGCTTTCACGTACCTTACAAACTTTACAGCTAGGAGAACCGAATCATTTTAGTTGTTAATGTGCAAGTAGTTGTCATTTCATGCACTTATACAGGGTAGGCCTCCCAAACCTAGTGATTATCTGGCCACAAGCATACTTTTTAGTGGCCTCTAATGATTTTTTAAAGTGGAAATTGATCACAGATTTATTACAGCCTTGTGTTCACACACCGTCGAGTACCATAACTACTAGACTGCACTGTCTTCTACATACTGTTATCCACTGAAAGATGATGGTTACAGAAATGCAGCACCACTGACAAGATTACCACACTTCTATAGGTTTGTGACTTATGGAACCTCCAAATGATACCCTTATTTTGTTTCCAATTTTAGGCATTTGAACATCTCCAACAGCTGGAATTAATAAAGCCTATGGAAGGATCGTCAACACGAACACAGAAGGAGTATCAGCTGTTTAAGCTGCTGTTGGATAATAATCAAATCATGGATGCCCTACAGAAGTACTCCCCATTGCCCCACTGATCTGAGACAGTGGGCTTCATCTTCTCTGGGATGAGCAGCACAACTTTTGTTCTGTAACGAACTATACAATTAGAATTTTTTATTTCTTTTCCTAGCCTGGAAATAAATTCATGTTTTGATAGAAAATGTACATTTTGAACAATAATAAATATTAGTATTTAGTTCAAATTAAGTCTTTTTTTTATTATTCTTTGAGTATAGTGTCTCAATTACATTAGTTTTATATGAGTGCTGTCGGACATAATGCTTTTGAGTAGAAGCTCCCAGAACCTGATGGGGCCTTTTTTGCTCATTATGTTTCTGATTTATTTGCATTATCAACTTTTGCTAAATCTCACATTTCTAACCAACAGTTTTAGTTTTTGCTCCTTTTGAGCTTGGTACATCCAGCAGGCCTGGGTTTGATTCCCACAGTAGCAACTTGCATGCTATGTGACTCTGAGCAAGTCAGTTAACCTCCACAGTGCTTCCTGGTGGCCCTGAAAACAGCCTAGTGGGCCTTACTAAAGAATTAACTCTCTCTCCTGTCTCGCTTCAAAAAAAAAAATCGAATGAATAAAAGCAGCTGTGCAATTTTCCTTTATCTTCATTGCTTCTAATATCTATTTATTATAATAAAAAAACATGATTCTTTATGCAGTCAGAAAATATTGGTGCATTCATTAGTACTGCCATCGCTGCCCTTAACTTGGCAACATTTGATCTTTGAGGGCTGTTTTCTTCATAGAGACAGACATATTAAACTGTAAACCATCATTGTCAGGACCACTCAGAAAGTTTTGTCTAGTTGGGACCACTCACAGTGATGTACATCTGCAGTGCCTGTATAACATAGACAGCCGATACCTCCTCAGTTTCTTTTCTTTTCTTCTGCCATAGAAACATAGAATTTGACGGCAGATAAGGACCGCTTGGCCCACCTAGTCTGCCCATTTTCCTACCTAACAGATAAGCTGCAGATCCTAGTTAACCAACAGCTTACTTCCTCCTACCCACCACTAGGACTGCCTTATGCTTGTCCCATGCATTCCTGAAGTCCCCCACTGTTCTTGACCCCACGACCTCCTCAGGGAGGCTGTTCCATGCATCCACAACCCTCTCAGAGAAAAATACTTCTCACATTACCTCTGAGGTCATCCCTTCTATCTTCAAATTGTGCCCCTTGTTCTTGCACATCTCTTTTTCTTGAAGATGCTACCTCTTTGACTTTAATTCCCTTGAGGTACTTGAAAGTTGGCCATCAGCCACTCATCAGACTGAGGAAACACCATTGATTTCTATTGCTTAAATTTACTTTTTTGTTGTTTTGTTGACTTACTAACATTATATTATGCTGTTGCTAGTGCTGTTGAAGGAGTCACTACTTTTTCATCTCTCTCAGTGAAGCATTAAGATATTTCGTGCTGATTACCAATTATATATCCATTGCCTGGGCCTTTCACATCACATGAAGTCTTGTCAACCAGGCCACGATGTGATGCCGCTGAAAGTCATTAGATAACTTTCTGCAGAAGGTGGAGAATGCCAAGTATGTAGCTTCAGTGTCTATGATGGGGTCTCCTCAGCGTTCCACAGAACTGGCTTCATTTGAGCCCTGTCACTCTCGTTGCATTCAGTGACCCTCTCACCTTACAGAAAGAAGCGTCATTCATTTTAAGTTAAGACAAAGAAGTCGTCTTTGACACCATCACTGCTGTGCCTGTCCTCCAGATCCAGGTCTACACTGATGACACAATTCAGGTAATTCGATGGACAGTTTAGTTTGTGTGGCCAGACCAACCATTGTCAAGACATCCGGCACCAGTGCAGGCTCCAACTCTGGTCCCTTAGAGGCCCCACAGCTTACTGTTGGCATGCTGTCGGTGGGCATAACTCCATCGATGCAGCAGTCAACACCGAATGGTGCTGCTGTCACTATTGCCCTGGTTTTAGCTATGTTCTTTGAGTTGATCCAGAGACTATTTTCAACCCTCCATTGATGTTATTGTCATCAGTGCCACCCCTATTGTCACTCCTGTCAGTATCCTCTGCATCTGGTGGACCTTCTGTCCCTATTCCTTCTCAATAGTTGCCTGTGCCCAAGAATATGGTTCCTCTGCAGCCTCCTCAACATCCTGAGGAGGAAGGGCATAAATACAATGCAATACAAAGCTGTCCCCCACCCACCCCCGGCACAATGGTAGTGCTACCGCCACAACGCTGGTGACTTGTGTCAGAACGAGCCTGAGGTGTAGAGGCTGGCTGCCGGGGGGGGGGGAATTGAGCATCCAAAGGACCACTCTCTTCCTCCAGGAGGGAGGGTGGACAAGATCTTGGTGCTCAGCTGATCCCTGGCAGAAGCCAGGGGTACCACAGCCCAAGCTGCAGAGGAGAGGGAGACATAGCAGACATCGGTGTACATACCTTGACATCATTGCACATCACGTCTCCCAAGGGAGAAAATAGGAATGACCCTGGCCGAGCTGGATGATTGTTGACCTTTGCAGGCTCCAGACAAGGCAACTCTGGCACCACCAGAGGCTGGATCTTGGTACTGGCAGGTTGAGGGACTCCTGCCACGGAGGGCATAACTGTGGGAGATTACAGGGAATGGCAGGTAAGACCGGGAGAAGCTGGTGTGATGGTGCAGAAGGATCAGTGGAGAATAAGGGCCATCTGGGATGGGAGAGTAAAAAGAAATACAATGCAGTACAGGCATAGATGAAGAGGAACAGGATGAAGAATGCATTTCCATATATCATGGATTTGACACTAGTTCCATTGTTTCCTTTGGTAGTGAAGACACGGTGTCTTATTTATTTAGCTTTTGTTAACCAGGTAAGAACATGAGGCAAAACATATGCCTATTTTCAGGTATGACCCGGGAGAGTACAGGAGAATAAAGAACATACAGAGTACAAATTGAAGCAAGTGAGGCAGATACATTGAAATCAGGAGAAACATAACATACATAATAGCTCAGATTACAGCAGAGGACACCGTCAAATGTGAACATGTAACAGCACAGAGTTTGTATAGCAATATGCCTAGCAAAAATATACAGAATATACACAATTTACACAGGGCCACACCCAGGCGGGCAGGCAGCAACAGTAGGGCGGAGCCAAGTCACAGGAGATAATGTGCTTGAGTACAGTGCAGGGACCAGAGTACTCGGGGGAGGTCTGAGACAATCACATACTGAGGAGAGCTTCTAGTGCTTCCACAGGGAGGTTCATAGACACGCCTGGGAAGGGGCGGATCTGACCTGGACAGGAAAGGAGTTCCATAATCTCTGGGCACAATCCCCAGGTCTTTGCCTGAGGATGTCTCTCTTCAGGGTTTGAGGATCCTCATGCAGGAAAAGCTCTACTTTTCTGCTGAAAAGGCCTCGAGAATCCATATAAATTCTAGGACATCCCTCTGCCTCTTACATGATCATTTCTGCTATCTTGCTGTAGAAGATGCTGTACATAGGCCTAGTACTTTGTTGGCTGTCCCTCGGAAAAGTCGGCAAACAATATCCTGCCCCTTCTGCCAAGCCTGAAATGGACTTAGACGTCAGTATGTTTGCATGTGAGTCCAAAGTTCCTCATCATATGAATACTAAACCACCAGACAAGAAATCCTGGAAGTTTCATACCATGGGCAAATGGACTTTCACCTGTGCTTCATTAAGCCTCCATATTTCCAGTTACCAGGCATAAATGATTAAATATCATATCTGCCTGTGGAAGTCTTGTGTCTACCATTGTAGATACATGCCAGATAGTGTCGCCAATATGGAAGCTAAGCAATCTGTTGCCTGTGACTTGGACACATTGCATTCTGCTTCTGATGGCTGTGATGCTTTAGCTCATGCTGCAGCCTCTGGTATTTGCCTTCATTAATATTCCAGACCATGTGTTGCTGGTTTTGTCACTAATGTGCAACTGTTGGTGCTTAACTCTCCCTGCTTTGGCTCCAAACTCTTAGTCCACAATGTGGAAATGACCCTTAGGGACATGAGTACTCCATGATTACTCTCTGTTCCCTTATGGACCTTCATCCCCAGCCCCTTGCAGTAGTTGTAATGGCTCATTTTGTAGGAGCTTCAGCTCCCAGGGTGTGGAGGTCAGCTGCTCCCATCACCTTATAGAGACCGCAGTCCATAGATGCACCATTTAAGGCCCCCAAAGGTAAGTGACGGGCTGGTGCTCTGCCACCCTCCCTCTCCCTTCGTTACGGAGTTCCAGTTTGGTGCAGGATCACCCTCCAAGTGGCAGAAGATCATGTCAGATAGGTGGGAGGTAGATGTTGTTTAGGAGGGCCAGCATTAGAATTCCTGTCATAAACTTCTGTACATTCTCGAGCCCTTGCTTTTACTCTTTGTTCCACTTCTCAGTCCGACAGGCTGAAGTGCACATCCTGTTGGCAAACAGGGTGATTCAGCCCATGCCCCTTTCTGAAACAAACCAGGATATCTACTCCCAATTTTTTCTGGTGCAGTCCTTTGCTGAGAGACTGTATACTTTGTATGTATTCCCATTCCTGGACAATGGGCTCCTGAAGACCTCCTACAGGGATCTGGTAATCTAGACCTTGGGGATTCTGGTCAAAGAACTCTAGTTGGTTCTAATCCTGTGCAAGCATCTTCAGTTTTATAGATGCAGTCCTGAATATCAAGCAGGATATGACATTCCTTCCAGAGAATTGGGCCTCTACCCTGATTGGTCTGGCACGCATGACTGCCTCCAGCGATGATGTCACTACCAGTTTCAACTCAAGATTGCTGGGCCTCATGACTGCTGCCATTGTGATTTGTTTCACTGGCCTTCTCCAGATGCGGATTCCCCAGTGGAGGCTTTATGTCCAGTGGAACCAAATTAAGCTGCTGGATCACCTGGTTTGTGCTGCTTTGGCATTATGGAGCAGTCTTCGCTGGTGGCAAGACTGCTCCCATCTGTTATGATAGACCCTGTTCCTCCATCAATTTCCTCCATTTGTTCTCATCAGGGATTTTGATTTTTATTTATTTAAACTTTGGTAACTGGGAAAGGCACACTGAGCTGGGGCTCGTTTCCAGGTGCGACCTGAGGTAGGGGAACATTGTAGTACAGCTACACAATCAGTTTAAACAAAACAGTATACAAAACCTGGGACTAAATAGACAGTATAGAAGTAGGCAGCTCAAATAGGACAGGAACAATAAAAATAACTTGGGACAGAGTTCGGAACAGTTAAACAATCAGTTGAAAAATGCACATTAAGCAAAACATTTAAGGATAAATAAACAATATACAAGTATTGCACAGGCAGCTGATTAGGATAGGACAAATAAAATTACTAGGTAGCTAAGAACAATTTAGAACAGTGTTTGCAAAACCAACCACAGAGTTTGGGGAAGTCAGCATGGTAATTGGAGTAAGCTAAGGGAAACAGGTGACGGCTGCAGTGAATAACCAGGTGGTTGAGCTTAAGCTGGCCATAGGAAGGAGGAGGAGTGTGAACACTGTGGGGAGGGGAGAAGTCTGAGGGGTCTTTTGAAAGAGGAGACCGAGGGAGATAGGTGAAGATCGTAGGGGAGTTTGTTCCAGAGTTGGGGAAGACGATAGGGGAAGGCTAACTGACCTGCAGCAGAGTGGAGGTGAGGAAGAGAAAAGGTACATGGGTCCCTGTGACGAAGGGAGTACGCTGAAGGGTTAGATTGCGAGAGCTGGGAGGAGAGGTAGTGGGCAAGAGTCCCAAACCAGAACTTGGCAACGAAGGCGGTGCTGTGAGCCAACCGCATGTTGGATAGTGGTGATAGGGAGAGAGAGGAATAGAGAAGACAGGAGTGAGGGAGGGGTGGAGGTGGCAAAGCTGCAGAAAGAATTAAGGAAAGTATCCAGCCTAGAGAGGGACATGGCGAGGGCAGTGCCATAGTCCACGTCAGCATAATCAATGACAAGTAGAATCATTTTGGTTACAAGCTCCTGATGGGTGGGGAGAGGGAGACGGTCTTTGTGACAGTAGAGGACTGCGAGCTTGGAATGGAGTTTAGAACAGATGGTGTCTGTGTGGGTGGTGAAATCTGAGTGGTTGTCTAGCCATACCCCATGATATATAAAAGCAGAGACATTTGCTAGGGGGGAATTGTCCAATGAAGAGAAGGCAGAGGTGGACTGGAGGGTAGCCAATTTCTGTCTGGTGCCAAAAGTCATGGTAACATTTTTTTTGGTGTTGAGTTTTAGTTGGGTTTTGACTAAAACCACGTCTGCACTCTGTCAAAGTCTTGTTGGAGAGGGGATTGCACGCTAAGGGATGAGGGGCCAGAAGTGAAGATGACTGTATCATTAGCATACATGTGCGAGGAGTTGCAGATGGTGGGGAGGTTGTTAATAAAAAGGGAGAATAGGATGGGGCCTAATATAGAGCCTTGGGGGGGACCCCAGTGAGGATTGGAAGAGGGGAGGAGAGTATGTCACCTATTTGGACAGATTGCTGCCTATCTAGTTGATAGGAGTGAAACCAGTTGACAGTAGGAGCTGCAAGACCAGCAGATTTTAGTTTGTGCAGCAGTAGGGGGTGGGAGACTGAGTCAAAGGCCTTGGCTAGGTCTATAAAGATGTTGCTCAGGGATGGTGAAGGGGCCATAAAACTGAAAAATCTACCTTTGTTTTGTATATCTCCTCCTTAGTTTGACTGATGTAAACTTCACTTAGGTTGATGTCAGCTTGTGATTTTATCTAAATTTATGCTACAGTTAGATGCCCCTGTTGGCAGTTTAGAAACAGCTGTAACACTAAGATCTTTTTAAAAACATAATGGACTAGTTTCTATTGTATTTAAAACTGAAAACATTAACATATAGAAACATAGAAACTGAGACAGTGATGCAGAAAAGATCAGAGAGTCCATCCAGTCTGCCCAAGTTCCCTATATTCCTTGGAAGCTACTGTTCCTGCAGGCTACTAACCCTCCCGTCATCTTCTATTCTCCTCCCTGGTCCTATCACCTCTGATGACCACTATTCCCTTCATTATGTCCCAGCCCATCTTGAATCCCCTGACTGCTTTTGCACCCACCGCCTAAGCCAACAGACTGTTCCAAGGTTCCATCACCCTTTCTGTAAAGTAGTACTTCCTCACATCCCTCCTGAACCTACCTCCTGTTAATTTCCTTTTGTGTTCACGTGACCGTGAATTGGTATTCAGGCTAAATAGTTCCCTGCAGTTCACTTTAATTCCTTTAAGGAACTTGAAGCTCTCTATCATATCTCTCTTCTCCCTTCTGGTCTCCAGTGAGTATATATTTAGTGCCTTGAGGCGCTTCTCATAAGTTCTGCCCTGCTGGCCCTGAATCATTTTTGTTACTCTGCACTGTCTCCAATCTATCCTTATCCTTTCTGAGGTGAGGACACCAGAACTGGGTACAGTGCTCTAGGTGAGACCTCACAAGGGATCTATATAGTGGGAGCATTGCCTCTTCTGCTATCAGTACCCCTCCTGATGCCTCCCAGCATCCTGTTAGCCTTGCTGTAGGCCTTGTTGCGCTGACTCGATTTCTTAAATTAGTTGCTAATGATAGCACTACAGATGAGGAATGGGTTCGGGGAGTTAAGCCTCTCTCCTCCCATCCAGTACTCTGTCTTGGGGTTCTTTTTCCCTAGGTGCATTACATAAAAACAGAAATCTGTCATCAGAAAAGGACCACTTGGCCCATGTAGTCTAGTTGCACTTTTTAGCATTGAATTTTAACTGCCAGACCTTTGACCACCCCTCTAGGTTTTGTAGGTGTGTCTGCATTTCCCTCGTCATTGTCACTAATATGTTGCAAATGCAGCCCACCACAAACTCTGAAACACCATCACAAATGTATTCTTCCCAGAAAGTTGTAATAGCTCATGAAGTTAGTATAAAATTATTCAACTGTCAAGAGTCCATGCTATAATTTTAGAATTACAATAGTCATATTTTAGTAAGAACAGAACTTATGTAAGTTTTATTTCTAAAGTGCCCAACTCAGGGGCTCGGGGCACTACATAAAATGCCAACAAAATGCTGAGTATAACAGCCTTCAGAATTCGTGAAAGAACAATATAAAACAAAACTACTAACCATAGTCATTAAAATCCAGGGTGAACATATGAGTTATTAGTGATTTCTTAACAGCTTCCTCCGAGGAGATATTTATAAGGTAGAATGAAAAACCTTTGACATCCAAGGCGCTGAGGCAGGCCCAGAATACCTCCAGCAAATGTACTCTCCCAGGTCGTGCCTGAAAATAGGTAGTTCTGTCTAGTGCACTTACCTGGTTACCAAAAGCAAATAAATAAAAATGCTCCACAGTGGAGTGTAGAGGGCAGCGTAGAGCTGCATGTAATCTTTTATGTAGCCAGGACCCAGCTCGTGCAGGGCCTTCAAGCCCATCAAGCAAATCTTGAAGGTGGTATGCCATTTGATGGAAGCCAGTGCAAAGTCCGCAGCACAGGTCCCCATTGTCAACCACTGAGTCAGAAAGCAGTCTTGTGCTGCATCTACCAACCTCTGACTTTGATGGCACTTGGCTTCTGGTACTGTATCTCCCTGTCTACATCTGGGAAGTGAAATATCCCATGAGGATTATCCTTCCCTGGCTCGCTGCTTTCCTTATGAAGCCAGCACACACTAGTTAAATTTCTTTTTGCTGTGACAATATGAAAGTGTACGTACCTTTTCTGACTAAACGGGTAAAAATATTTTTGCTTTATTTTCTTTTTCTCTCAGCCTATGCTGAACAGAATTGCTTTTTATTTATTTAGTTTTTGTTCACCACGTAAGTACGCTAGGCAGTTGGCTGCCTGTTATCCGGTAGAACCCAAGAGGTTATAACCAAGTATTAATACAGCAGAAATACACTTACAAAATTATAGTGGAAAGAAACACTATCCATAGAAGGAAACCTACATAGCAGGCAGTGCATTCAGGTTGGTACATGGAAGTACATGAAAAAACTCATAGGAGAATATTTGGGAAAATGTTTTATCAACTAGGCGTTACATCAGTAGGGCATACTAGAATACTGATAACATTATCAACACTGATCAAAATGAAATGGGTGCCGAGTAGTGGAATTATTTAGGTACAGGAGCCAGGCCAATGAGATGTTTTCGATACCTGTAACGAAAGAGTGCACAGGTGGGCAATGTCAGATGTCTGGTGGAATGGAATCTAAAGCTTTGGTATTGCATGAGCAAACACAATTCACAACCTGGGTTCTAACCTTAGGGATGGCCAGCAGGGCACTTTCACTTGACCTCAACAAATAGCTATTTCTCACCAGTTGGAGAGGTGTAGCAAGGGGTACAGGCTGACCATTTAGCATTATGCTATAGATCATACCTCATAAACTGTGATCATGTGGGAAGGATGGGGAAAGCCAACCTAGCTTATCCTAGCAGTGGTGAGTGAGCCTAGGAGATGCTCATGCAAAATGGCAAATACTGTTGTAGGTGATATCCCACTTAAGAAGAGTAGCTTTAGAAGCTGCCGGGTACACTGGGGCTCCATAGAGAAGCTGAGGGAGGAGCGTTCCCCTGGCAATGGCAAGGTGTGCCTGTTGTGATAGGTCCCATGCCACTTTATATGCTACACCCAGCATGGAGTTATATCAGACTTGCAGATACTTATTATATAAGTAAACAAGCTATGCGTCCAGTGGTACTCAGAGGTATTTGAAGGAGGAGGCAGTGGGAAATAAGGTGCCATCTTGATATGCCACAGATTGAGGGCGGGAAGGGGAACAGGCATGCTCCTAAGTTTGGAGGATGTGCCAAATATCAAGGATTGAGGTTCAGTCATATTAAGGATTAGTTTATTATCTGATAACCAGATGTAAATTGACCATAGGTCAGCTGTCGGGTCCTGGTTGATTTGATCAATATTTCTAGAGCTGGTATATAGAACTATATCATCAGCATATAGGATGGCAGAGCAGTATGTCAGGCTTTGAGTTAAGGAATTGATGTGTAGGGCAAACAGCAGTGGGCCTAATATGGAGCCTTGAGGAACTCCTACCAGAGTAGGGGCAGGGTCTGAGAGAGGACTCGCACATGACTCTCTGGGTTCTGTTTGCCAAGTAATTGCAAAACCAGAGGAGAGCTGTTTGAGAGATACCCAGATTGGCAAGTTTGTTTATAAGCAGGGAGTGGTCAATCAGATTGAATGCTTTTGTTAGATCAATAAAGGCAGCGCCTGTGAGGCATCAAGTGTCTATTGCTGAGGAGATAGAGTTGGTGAGGGTGAGGAGGGCAGTGGTGGTGCTGTGCCCCCTACGGAAACCATGTTGTGTGTGGGATAGCAGGTCATGGGCTGAGAGGTAGTTAATGATTGGCGAGGCCACTACTTTTTCCAGTATTTTGTTTAAAGCAGGGAGGATAGCAATAGATCTATAGTTATTTAGGTTTTTGTGATTCCCCTTAAACATCGGAACCACCCGTGAGGTCTTCCAATTGTCGGGCACCATGCCAGTAGCAAGGGAGAGATTTATTATTTTAGCAATGGGAAAGCTAACTCTTTGGCAGCAGTTTTCAGAAGTTTCCATTCAGTACAGTCCATACCTGCAGATTTGGAGACGAAACTCTGCATAAGAAGTTAGCAGATCTCAGCAGTCCTGACACATTTAAAATATGGAACAGAAGGCTGAGGATGTTGCAAAAATGAGTAGGGAGTCTGAGGGCTTGGTCAAAGGTTGTTGAAAGCCTTAACCATTTGGAGTCATCGAAAAGAAACATGAAGTAAAACATTTCTTTTATCTTACTGTCAATACTGAGGGTATCTCGGAGCCCTGGAAACAATTGTGGGCCCCACTGCGATAGTGGCAGCATCCAAGATGTATAGGAAGGCAATGTTCTTAAAAACTAAAGCCACTGCAAGCCAAGCTACTGAGAAAAGACTGTTGGTTGCTGGCAAACATCTCCATTTAGAACATCTGACTGGATCAGGTACAAAATTGTTTTATTTATTTGAAGTTTCAGATTACAAATACCTCTGAGCTAAAAGCTCATTTACAAAGGTTCCATGTTGGTAGTGAATAATACAGAAGTTACAAAGTGAAATAACACAATAGCAGAAATAAATCAATAGTACTAAAAAGTGTTGCTTATAAAGAGACGAACAGATAATTGTAAACCATTAACTAGTGACATACAAAAAGAGATTAAATTATGCAAACGTGTTATTTTGTTCTTGTCATAAGTGCTGTTGCAAGAGTCAGGAGTGCTTAGTGTTGGGATGATTGGCCTATGACCAGATATATGTGGGGGTGAGAAGGGATGGGGCAGGAAAAGATGGTGGGGGTGCCTATTGGGCTCTGAGAGAGGACTGGCAGAGAGTGGGGTGCATTGAGGGCAAGGGGTGAGGATTAGAGGAGGGAGGGAGGGAGGCTATCCTGCAGGAGCTTACAGCTGGAGGATAAAAAGGAAGGGGGGGGGGATCCTAGGGGCAGCTTGTTGTAAAAGTACTGTGAGGTAAGGGCAACAATAAGTGAGGTAGTGTCATGCAAGGGAAGGAGGACTAGACAATTTTTTGCCTATATTCAGGCGGGGGGTGGGATACAGATGGATGCCAACTGACATTGAACCAGATTTTAAACTGTTGGTGGTATTTTTTAGTGAATGGGGGAATTTAGCCAGGACAGTGGGAAAATTCTCTTACTCTTTTTTCGAGAAGTGCCATGGGATCTTTAAACATCCACCTGAACTACCACCAGAACAGGCAGATGGGACCTCTGTTTAATGTCTCTTCCAAAAGATAGCATCTCAGGAGTGCAGCACCCCTCTCATGCTACACTACAGTGTCAGTATTAGGATTTAACCCAAGTGCCTGGAGTAGGGAAAGAACCCCCAGTTTTTTGATCTTCTGGCCTCAGAGACAAGTGTTAAACCTACAGAGCCACTGACAGATACAGTGACCTGCTCAGTGTGATAAATACCCAGAGAACATTATCATATGAAAGCAGAGATGACTGACGATGACCCACTGTAAGAAATGGCTGAGATGTGGCCCATTGGCATTGAAGTTGTGCTGCCTGCTTCTGCTGGAAGCACTTTACTCACCTGTTAGTGTTCCTGTCCAGGGAGCAAGAATGGCTGCTGCTGTCTGTTCACAGAGCAGCAAAGCCAACATCATGAAGTTCCTTCATGCTGTTTTCCTCTTTTTCGTTCTGCACTTGGACTCAGTGGAGGGCAAGAAGAGCTTGCACAGCGGTGGGAGGAAGGAATGTCCAAACCCACCAAGGTGGTTCTGTGTATGCCATGAGCTTGGAGGGGTGAGGCAGACAGAGTAACATGGACAGCTCCTGCAAAGCTACTTCAGTCATTTTCTTCATCCTGCACTTCGACTCTGTAGAGAGCAAGAAGTGTCGGTGTGTCAGTGGGGAGAAGAAATGCTCAGCTTCACAAAGGGTGTCCTCGTTATGCTGTGGGTCAGGCAGATTGAGACAGATGGGGCAACTGAGAACTTTTTGGTGGATTTCACAGGTGTCATGGGAAGCCTGGACAAATTCATGATGCACATCAAGAGCCTTGCCCAGCTCCTGTTCCCGTGTTCAACCCATAAAGCAGATGAGAACATGTAGCTGCATTTTTTTTTTTTTTTGAAATGCTTAATTCATGTTACGATGGGACTCCTAATTGGTAAGTGTGCAGTGACCTTAGTAGTAAGGTGGTTGGGGACCCTGACTTGTTAAGTGAGTGGACCTGGGTGTAATGACCAACTGAGTGAATAAGTCTGTAAGACCTCAGGTGGGTAAATGTGTGAGGTCTCCAGCGGGGTAAACAAGTTTAAATCCTTGATGTGTGTTTCGTAAGTGTTCAGGTCTCATGGCATTAGGAACCCTAGAGTGGGCATGTTTTCAGACTCTGGGTGTGTAAGCGACTAAAGACCCCAACTAGGTAAAAGTGTAGGAATCCCTAGTGAGTATTTGTTCAGGACCCATGGCATATGGGGTAGTCCTGATGTGGTGGCCCTTAGGTGGGAATTCTGCCCCTCAAGATGGTCATTCTGGCTTTTGAGTTGACATTCTGACTCCCAAGGTGGTCTTTATGGTCATAGTCAGTGTCAGTGGCTCAGCAGGTCATACACTCTCCTCTGAGGTCGGGAGATCAGAAGGCTATGGGCTTTATTCCCACACCAGGCACTTGGGTTAAATCCCAATACTGACACTGTAGTGCAGCATGAGAGGGGTGCTGCACTCCTGAGGTGCCATCTGGTGGTAGTTCAGGTGGATGTTAAAGATCCCATGGCACTTCTCAAAAAGAGAAGGGGAATTTCCTCAGTGCCCTGGCCAAATTTCCCCCCTTTCACTAAATACCACCAAAAGCTTAATCTGGTTCAAGGTCAGTTGGCATTAATCTGTATCCCCCACTCCCCCCGGGTCGTGCCTGAAAATAGGCAGAATTTGTCTAGTGCACTTCCCGGTCAACAAAAACTAAATAAATAGGGTGGGTATTCTAGATCTCAGTGTGGTAATTTCAGCCCTAGGATGTCCATTCTGACCATCAGGGTAGGCAATCTGGCCCTAGTGTGGGGCCAGTCCTCCACTTAGGGTGGTCATGCTGGCCTGGGCATGTACTATGGGTATCATTGTGGCCCTGGCAATAACTACTGAGTGCCATTCCACAGTGGAAGGAAGGGTTCAATAGTAAAAAGCAATGCATTCATTTGAAACAAGTGGAATAAGTATTAATGCAGATTTGTGTGATCTGTTACAGCAACAGAAATGGCAGTTCCAAGTTATGACTTTTAGAACTTGTTGATTTGCATTGCTTAAAATTCAGCCAAATGGCAGCCTTGTTTGTTGTAGTCTGGTACCTGGCTCAGTTCCCTGCATGACTGAGGAAGGTGTCAGCAGAATCTCCTTCACACAGTTAACCGTGCATGAATTGCCTGTGCATACATTATTATTTTTCTGGGGGGTGAGGCTAAACCCTGCGCATGCATGCATTTAGTGGTGCAGTTTTTTAGCGGATCAGGTTTGATTCACTGAATTGTTTATCATCTTGTTCTGGGTTTCATTCCCTGTATGACTGAGAGAATTGTCTGACTTCCCCCTCGCATAGTTTACTGCGCATAAGTTTTTGTGAGGCTACACACTGAGTTTTCATAGCTGTGTGCATGTAGTTATTTATGTTTGCTTGCCAAAGCCAGGCCTCTTTTAGAATTATTTGAGCCCATAAGGCAGAGTGTAGTGTACTGTCATTTATGGGGACCTGGTACATATAGCATAAATATTCTCATCTACATGTTACTCACTTTGGAAGGGCCGCCATAAGCTATGCCTTGCCTATGATCTGGAATAGGATACAAAGATCGTTGAGACTAAGCTCCCTTGTCAGTATTGCCTTGTTCAAGACCCTCTATGACAAAACGTTTGCTGAAATCTGTAATTGCTACCGTCATTCCTAGCAGCCTGTTTGCTGCTTTCTCCTGACCTACACTAGTCCCAGTCGGTGACCCCAGTCCCCCTCTGCCGCTATTGCACACCCGTCCTTCACTTGCCCCACTTGCCCTTAACATCCTCTTCACCCTTTCTTTTCCCACCACCCACCCCCGCCACATAAGACTGAGACCCAGACAACGTCACGCGCACCTCCATAGCTTAAGAGTCTCCCACTCGGGCCTACAACTTGCTGCTGATGGCCACGAATATAAACAATCCTCGTTCTCTCCTATGGCTTGTATACAACTACAATACACATCTGGCTTCTGTGGGTGCTGGTTATGTCCTGTTACTGTTTTATGTATATATTACTTGTATATGCACCTTTGGAATGTTTATATTCTGCTCCTATCATTATTGTAATTGTGTTGTTCATTTTGTATAATAAAGTACAGTTACATAAGAACTTACCGTAACAGTAGATCTTCGAGAACAGCTCTTACAGCAGGTAACACCATTAGGACTGAAGCCGGCAGGCATCAGGACCCCACGGAATTCTTCTAGCTAGCTAACTTCAGCGGGGACCGCCCCCGACGTCGGTCCCGCCTCCGACGTCAGGCGTAGTACATAAGGGGGCGGTCCCGCCAGATTCCCCAGTTCTCCCGCCGGAGACTTCCGGCCACAGGACGACATCAGAATGGGAGACCGAGGATCCACCATCAGAAGACAAGAGGGCGTAAGCCCCTGCTCAAGGCTCGGTAAGCCATGCCTCCTCCAAGGGGGAAGGTGGGCGGGAAGGTACCTGCTGCAAGAGCTGTTCTCGAAGATCTACTGTTACGGTAAGTTCTTACGTAACTGTACTATCTTACTTCGAGATACAGCTCTTGCAGCAGGTAACACCATTAGGACTGATTTCCAAGCAATAACGCTTGTAAGCATTCTGGGAGGAGGAAACTAAGAAAATCCATCCAAGTCCTGACTCTAGGACAGGAGACCCCTGTAGCACGGCCAGGCCGAAACCGGCTCTTCGCCGTGAAGCAATGTCCAGGCTGTAATGCCTGATAAAAGTATGCACAAAGCTCCCAAGTGGCTGCAGCACAAATGGCAGAGGAGGTGACGTTGCGAAGTGCTGCAAAGGAGGTAGCCACCCCCCTAGTGGAATAGCCCCGGACTGTACCCGGGAGGGGCTTCTGCTTAGCATCATAGCAGTATGATATACACTGGACAAGCCAGCAAGAAAGGGACTGCTTCGATACTGGTTGGCCCATCATCCTCTCAGCGAAGGAAACAAAGAGTTGCTCCGACTTGCGAAGCTGTTTAGTCCTGCTCAGTTTAGTACCTAAGACAGCGGTGAACATCCAGGGTGTGGAACAGCGCTTCTCCTCTATTAGCATATTTAGGGAAATAGGCAAGTCAATGTCCTGATTGAGAGTGAGTGCAGAGACCACCTTAGGCAAGAACTTAGGATTCGTCCTCAGGGACACTCTGTCCTGGTGGAAAATCAAATAAGGTTCCTTACACATGAGAGCGTGAAGCTCAGAAATTCTCCTTGCTGACGTAACAGCAACTAAAAATAACATTTTCCATGACAGGAAACGCAGCTCGCAATCCGCGGCAGGTTCAAAAGGGGGAAGCGTGAGTTGTTCCAGGACAAAGAGTAAATCCCATGGAGGAACAGGGTCCTTAATGGGTGGCCTAAGGTGTAACACCCCTCTCAGAAAATCTCGAGAGGCATCAAGTTGCGCCACTGTGCGCTGTCCTACTGGGAAGTGGTAAGCAGAAATAGCGCAGAGGTGCACCTTAATAGAGGAGTAGGCGAGACCCGAATGGAAAAGGGAGGGCAGGTATTCTAGCACCGCTTTCACCGGGCAACCTAAAGGGGAAAAGCCGTGTGCTTGTGACCACAGACAAAAATGGCGCCATTTCATGGCGTACGTTGCATGCGTTGCCGGCTTTCTGGCCGCGGAAAGGACTTCCGCCACCTCTTGCGAGACCCCGTGTTGCAAAATGGCTGTGTCTCTAGGAGCCAAGCATGCAGGTTCAGTGAGCGTAAGTCCAGGTGGACTAGAGAACCTTCCTCCTGAGACAAGAGGTGGGAGCTGAAAGGCAACGGAATTGGAGGTTCCCAGGACAGCTGCGTTAGCAAGGAGAACCAGATCTGTCTGGGCCAGAATGGGGCTACCAGGATCATTGTTGCATGCTCCTCGCGCAGTTTGAGAAGAACTCTGGATCAACGGAAGGAGGGAAAGCGAGAGGAATCTGTCCGCCCAGGAGAGGGACAACGCGTCTCACCAGAAAACACCAGGCCCTGGATCTAGCGAGCAAAAACTGGGCAGTTTTGCGTTGGATGGGGAAGCGAATAAGTCCAGTTCTGGAGTGCCCCATCAAAGAAACAGATCCTCTGCGACCCCTTGAAGAAGTTCCCACTCGTGGACTCTGGCCTGGGAGCGACTCAGGCCATCTGCAGTTGTGTTGTCCACTCCGGGAACGTGAACTGCAATCAGGTTCGTGCCATGTCGAATTACCCAATCCCACACTCTCATGGCTTCCCTGCAAAGGGGGTAAGAGTGTGCGCCTCCTTGCTTGTTGAGGTAATACATCACCGCCGTGTTGTCTGTCTGAAGCAGAAGAGTGCACGACGGGATTTCTGACTGAAAGGTCTGCAGGGCGTAGAGGACCGCCCTCATCTCCAGCATGTTGATATGGAGGTGGGCTTCCTGAGGGGTCCATGTTCCCTGGGACCTCACCCCGTTCAAGTGCGCTCCCCACCCTAGCCCTGAGGCGTCTGTGGAGAGGATTATCTCCGGGGACGGCACTGTAAATGGGACACCTGCAGAAAGTGTCCCTGGGTCTAGCCACCATTGCCAGTTTTGAATCACGGCATTTGTGATTCTGACCGGATGCTGCATGTGGTCTTGCCTTTGGTCCCACTGCACCTTGAGCATCCACTGAGTTACCCGCATGTGGAGCCTTGCCAAAGGGACGGTCGGAATGGCCGCAGCCATGTGTCTCAGGGACAGTCTTCTCTTCGCCGAGAGATCCCTGATGAGGGATCTGATGCGTTCCGCTCTGTTTGGGAGAAAAGCTTTCCCCTGAATGGTGTCCAGAACTGCACCTATGAACTGCAGCTTCTGTGACGGTACGAGGAGAGACTTCTCGTAGTTGATTATAATGCCCAGAGACTGGAACAAGTCCTGAGTGCTCTGAATAGCCAGCAACAACGCGCCTCTGGAGGCGGCCATGAGAAGCCAATCGTCCAAGTACGGGAACACATAGTGGCCCTGTCTCCTTAATGACGCTGCTACGACTGCCATGCATTTGGTAAAGACCCTGGGGGCCGATGACAGTCTGAACGGAAGGGCCCGGAACTGAAAATGGTAGCCGAGGAACTCGAAGCGCAGGAACCTTCTGTGCGCTTGAGCCACAGGGATGTGCAGGTAGGCGTCCTGCATGTCTAGGGACGCTAAAAAAGGCATCCTGCTTCAGCATGAGAATGAGGCCCGGAAAGATCACCATGTGAAATCGTTTGTAGGCGACCGACATATTTAGGTCACTGAGGTCCAAGATTGAACGGAGGTCCCCTGTTTTCTTGGGAACCAGAAAGAAGTGGGAATAGTATCCGGAATCTATCTGGTTCTCCAGAACATACTCCACCGCTCCCTTCTGCAGGAGCGTATTTCTTGCCTGATGAGCAATCTGTGCTGACCCGAGTAATGGGAGAGCAGAGGAGGCCTCGAGGGTGGCTTGTCTGTGAATTCTATAAAGTGGCCTTTTTTGACCAACTGAAGAACCCACCTGTCGGTGGTTATGGACTGCCATCCTGGCAGGTAATTCGCAATACGACCCCTGACCTTGATGTCCCGTTGATCCTGAGGGGCGGGGGCCGGAAAGGAGTCAGGCTGTGGTGGCGGAGGGAGCCGCAGGCTGAGCCAGCTTAGCTGGGCGCTGACTTCTGCCCACGGGCTGTCTTCCCTGGGCTCTGTGGGAACCGGAGCCCCTCTGTTGTGGACCGTTGCGGGACTGTTGTCTCTGTGTCCGTCCACGAAAACGGCTTTGGTTCCTACGAAAGGAACTAAGCTTTGCCGGTACATTGCCTGGACTGACCTCACCGCCTTCCCAGCCTCTTGGAGCTTGGTGAGAACCTTCTCAGAGGGTGCACCAAAGAGAACTTCTCCTTCGAAAGAGGCATCCATGATGTTCTTCTGGATGTCCGGGGTAAATCCGGAGACACGGAGCCATGAGTGTCTCCGGAGGCATACGCCTGAAGCTGCCGCTCTGGCCGAGGAGTCCGCAGAGTCATACGCGGCTCGCAGCACCTGGGTTCCCACGTCCGAACCTGTACGGAGGAGTTGCAACATCTCCTCCTTCTGCTCACCTTCTGGCAATTTCTCCGCCAGATCCAGTCCCTGTTCCCACAAAGCATTTTGGAACTGCACCATGTGGGTCAAGTAGTTCAGGGATCTGAAGGCGCAGGTAGCGGAAGCGTACGTGCACCTGCCCATAGCGTCCAGCTGTTTGGACTCCAGGTCCGGTGGCAGGGTGCTCAAATGTTGCAGTCTCTGGGACCGGTCATGAGAGGCTGTTATGACCAGAGAGTCGGCCAGAGGATGTTGAGCCAAGTACTGGTCCTCCTTAGGAGTCTTGTACAGGCGGTCAGCTTTCTTCGGCATCGACGGGAGCGAGTGTGGACGCTTCCACGCTGCCTTGGTGACGCCCACAAAGTGTCCACCAAGGGTGGTACCACCACAGGCTTGGGGTCCTTCTGCCAAGATATCTAACAAGGCATCTCTGGTCTAACTCTTCATCATCCCAGCCCATGTTCTCTTGGATATGTCTCATGATTTCCGAGAACGATGGGTCATCCGGAGGAGATTTAGGAAGCTCACGTGGTCCGGAGAGGGATCGGAAGGGGAGAGGGATCTGGATCTTGTCAAGGACTCGATCCTGTATCCTCCGTCGGCGAACGCTGCGTCTTCTGGGTCTCTTAGGACTGGTGACCCTGAAGAGGATCTAGACGGAGGTCTCCTTCTATCTGGTCTTCCCCATGGAGGGTCCGTAGGCTCCGGGGGGGGTACTCTGCCCGCTGCCCCGGATGGGGAAGGGGGCGCAGGGGCCGGAGGGGTCGTAGGTGGCGGAGGAGGAGAAGGTAGAGGAGGTGGTGTGGGAACCACATCCTTTTTAATGGTATCCCACCAGTAGGTAAAGAGCTCCTTCACCTCAGAGATTTGGGTTGGGTTCCAGCGTCGGCTCCTCAGGGGCCTCAGGTTGCGGGGAGGGTTCCCTTGGAGGCTCGACAGGACCGGGTTCGCCCATCTGGTCCTCGGGCTGCGTCAGTTCCTCCTCCGTGATAGTCTCCTGACCAACGTCAGTAGGAGGCGTCGGGGTCCTCTTCTCAACTCGTACGGGCGTCAGCCCTCCTGCCGACGACCGAGAGGGCGAAGGCCTGACCGGCGGCTCCTGGGACCTGTGATGAGTGGCCGACGTCAGACGGGCCGACGTCTGGTCCGACGGCTTCTTGAGCGAGGTAAGCTCCTTGGTCTTCCGCTGGGGAGGAGGAGGCAAGGAGGCAGACCTGATGTCGGGTTCGGAATGGCGGGAACCCGACTTGCGGTGGTGATGATGGTCCCCAGATCTAACCAGGGCTTTGGAAGAAGAGGACGAAGAGGGCCTGGAGGTCTTGGCCTGTGAGGAGGAAGAGGAGCCCGAAGATTTCTTCACCGCAGCGGAGGGAGGCTGAGAGTGGGCCCGGGATGGCGAATGGTCGGACCGAGAGCCGGAACTACGGGAGTCAGAGGCCCTAGACGGGGACCTGGATGGAGCCTTCTCCCTATGTTTCTCAGAATGTTTCCGGGCTTTCTCAGCAGAACTCCCCTTGGAGGTGTCCATGGCCTTAACTTTCTCCTCGAGCAGGCACACCTGCAGAGCCATCTGGCGGCGGATCCAGGTCCGGCTGTTAAACCTTTGGCAGAAAATGCAGGACCGGGTGTCGTGGTCTGGGCCTAGGCACCAGACGCAGGCCGAATGCGGATCCTTGAACGGGATTTGCTTCCCACAGGCGCACTTCGAGGGATGGCCTTCAATGGAGGTTGGAGGACATCAGACAGCAACTTAGCGAAAAAATGAACTTTTTCCCGAAGGAAAGAACTTGACCATACGCCAGCTGAAAGCGATCGAAGGGTCGACATGACAAGTCGACGGCGGGGAAAAGAATTGGGAAATCTAGGACCGCCTCTTATGTAGTCCGCCTGACGTTGAGGCGGACCGACATCGGGCGGTCCCGCTGAAGCTAGCTAGAAGAATTCCGTGGGGTCCTGATGCCTGCCGGCTTCAGTCCTAATGGTGTTACCTGCTGCAAGAGCTGTATCTCGAAGTAAGATCTGGCTTTCCCTTTTTCCCATAGGGAAACCGTGGCGTAATTTGCCATTATAAAGGAGTGTTTATAACGGCAAACCCGCACACGATTTCACTTGCTGTGCGCATGCTAGGGGAGCAGCGCAACCAGTCCAGACCGCTCAACGCTTCTGTCTTGCCCCAAACAGAACCGCCAGAAGAACTAGGCGGTAAGTTATTTTCTTTTCTCACCCCCACATACACTGTAAACACAAAGACCTGCTCAAAGGAAGAAAAACAAGTTTAAAATACATCAAATCTTGGCACTGAGCTAAAACTAAACTGAACCGAGGACACACTGGAAGCTCTTTATTTTATATAATTGCTGAGGCAAAAAGAGAACCCAGCAATTATATAAAATAAAATATGGGTCAGGGTGTGTAACGAGAAGTTTTCACACACCCGAGGGGTTAGATGCTACTTAAACCCCGAGAGCGAAGCTGTTCATTTTGTATTAATGCATACCTTAACTGTGACTGAACAATTGTCCCTGCCAACAGCAGGTCCACCTTGTAAATGAGCTTGTTCAATGGTGATCGCCTGGATAAATAAAGATTTGATTGATTGATTGACATGTAATCACCCTCGATTTTAAGACTCCCACAAAGCTGGAAATGGGTGACCAAATGAGAAGCAGAGCTTCATCTAGGAGTGGGCACCAAATTAGATGCACTTGAAAAATGACCATCTCTGACATGCATTTGAAAAATGATTGTCTCTGCAGATAAATACACTGGTGGAGCTGTGAGGGAAGAGCTTTAAGCCTGTTTTGGTGTGGTTATAAACTTTGAAGGATGGCTTCCCCCTCCCTTGAGGGCTGGGAGACTAATTAGAGGTTTGGTTCTTTAGATTGTGAACATTGCTTTTGAAAACAGAAGACAATTAACTTTTTCACCAAAGTGACAGAGACCACACTGTACTACACGTAGTGTTTTGTGGGAATTTTATTTTCTGGCTTTTCCTCTACAGAGCAAATTCACCAGCATTATTTACACTGACATGGTCAGCAGACTCTAACCACTAGGTGGAGCCCTTCTCCCATTCATGAACATCATAGTTTTCTCTTATACTCTGAATTAATAAGTTTTCTAAATTCATATAAAGTTCTTGCTTATGAAATACAAACATTTATTATATGAAATGCTGATTGTATCGAGAGTCCGTAAGTGAAGTCTACTTAAATAGATGGAACTGTAGTTGGTATAATGGAATTAGGTGGCCTAGCTTCCTAAACAGACTAATTTATAAAATGTGTATATTTACATATTTATTTAATTTAAAAGATTTACCAGGAAAGACCTGTTGAGCCGAACTAGCTTGTTTCCAGATGCTTCCTGGGGAGGGGGGAGTGAGGAGAGTGCAGCAATGCATTGAAATGTAAACGTCTTTCTGTTTTATACTCCAGTGATGTTGGACATAGTAATGCATCCACTATGCTATTATGTTTGATGCCTTGCAGCTTGTATCAATATGGAATTTTATTTCATAAAAAGCATTAAAATGTGTTAAAGGGACCAAGGAGTGAAATGATGAGCATAAGATTTCATGCAGACTGTTACGGTGGATATAAGGTGATTAGGTCTTTCAAAGACACACTCACTTTAATGAAAGCCTCTTCTAATCCGACAGAGGGTGAGAGAGATGCACTTAATTTCATGTCACATTACTTGGAAGGAAACAGAAAGCAGATGGCAGACAAAATATCTTTTGTGGGGGGGCCAAAGTGAATGACTAATAACATTGTTCCAGGAAGAATATATAATATGGATTATTGAGGTGCAGAAGCTGAGAATTTTGTGTACTGCTACTACTGCTGCTGTGATACTGCCCAGGGGTAGTATGGTTCAGTGGCCAAGCTTGAATTAAGAAGATAGTGTACATCGCAGCACACTCCAGTGGGATGAAGAGGTACTGTTTTATTTATCCAGCTGGCAGAGTGCAGATGAGAGAGGAAACAAAGTCCAAAATCATGTATTTACTAAAACTCCTCTGGTAAGCTCCAAAATGTGGGAAAATCTTGAATAAGTCAAAGTTAGGCTCAGCTGCAGTTTATCCCTGCACAAAATGGCAGCTGAGATTTTGTAGAAGATTTCTGATGTCAAGTTGGCAATTTGGTACAAGATTTTGGCTATAAGACTGTGATATTGGATTAGCTTTATAATGAGAGTTATAACTGGTGATATTGGGGGGTGAAGCCCCCTCCCAAATAACACAGAAATCACAAAAATAATTTTCATAAATGGGAAAGCCCTCTAAATAAATCACTAACATGCTACCAGTCAACCCGACAGATGACACAAAGCACTTGGGGGCATAAACACTCCATAACCATGGAGACTAGCCCAAATCTCATCCAAGATTCACCAGTTACTTCTGGGTGGAGATAGACAGCAGCTACTTCCAAAGCTATATAGTACAGCCTCTGCAGTTTGCCTTCAGTGTTTGTCCCATATCATAGGTGCTCCTTTCAGTATGGAGTCCTAGCCTTATCTGGCTCTGTAAAGGGGAGAACTGCCTTTTTTTTTTTTTGCCCTAAAGGACTTTTATCCTCCAGTAGTATGGGTGGCTTGTCAGCCCCATCTCCTGGAGTAGTCTCTCACCACCGCCGGATTCCTGGTGACAGTCTCCTATGGATTCCAACCAACCCTGTAGAGGGGCTAGAAGGTGGAGGGCCACCCCCCCACACACACACACCTAATCTGTAGGCTGTAGTCCACGGCGTTGTGGAGCAGGCTACAGGGAGGTGGGCAGGGCTTCATGGAGCTCATCCTCCCATTTTCTGCTCTTCTTCCCCTCCTGATGTTAGGACGCACACAGCATGTGCATGTGGAAGCATACACTGCAGAAGTTCTGCAGCACCCACCCCTTTGGGTCACTCTTGGCTGTCCTACCACCAAGCCTCCACCTGGAGGCAGTCACACGACAATCGGTAGCCACCCTCCCCTGGGAGAGAAGAGTAGTCCCTCAGATGCTCAGTCCTCTCCCACCCTGGCCTATCCCAGTGACCTGAGTCAATTCCCAAACCTGGGCTATTGACGTGGGAAAAGGTAAGGCATGCACATGGTGCCTCAACCCTCTTTGCCACCAGGCCAGCTGAGGAGAGCTGCTTTTATAGGGCCCAGACTACTTGGGCTGGATTTTCAAAGCTGTGAAGGAAGAACCTTCCTCAGGGCAAACAGTTACTGCCCCAGTAGCTTCCTTACTTCAGGCCCTGTTAAAATTCCTTTTAAAGTCATTAATTTCATTTTGTAGTGAGTTAAAAGAGCCTTGTTGGCAAAATCCAAGAGACCAAGTCTCTACTGTGCCATTCCCCAATGTGTGCAGGGTGAGTGAGCCAGCACCTTGCCTGCCAAATGATAACGACTTTGTCAGTTGGCAGGCAGGGTGCCAGCTCATTCACCCTGCCCAGACTGGGGATGACACAATAGAGACTTGGTCTCTGAGTCATGCTAACAAGGCCCTATTTACTCACTACAAAAGGGTACCGGATCAAAACAACACACCAGGAAGAGTGCTGCAGGAGCCATGCTGTGTGAAACGCAAAAGGATGGGTAGAATAGCAGTGGGGAATTACTGCTACCCCTGTCACGCTGCACTTCAACTGGAAGGGATTAAGTTGCTGTGTGCTGGGGTACCTGGCCAAGCCGCTTCCATGGTGGAGTGGCTAGGGCAACAGCACATGGCAAAGCAGGAGACTTGGGGCTGTGGTTCGGTTCCAGCTAGGTCTCCTCCTGCTGAAACTTTGTTTAAAAAAAAAAAAAACCCTCCCAATTTTCTCCCCCCCCGGAGTTGATTATTTAATGTTTGGGGTGGGAAAACCCCCCACGTCGGGGTGCAGTCCCATTGTTTTCTATGGGGCTGCGCTTTTTCTGTCAGGTTGCTGTTGTACCTAATGTTGTTTGGGAGGCTGCTGTTTTCCTTGCGGCATTTATTGCCGCTTTTTTTTTGTTTGCGGCAACATGACCCTGTGCCCTACAAAAGGAAATCGATGAATTTACAATGCATTTTAATACAGCCTGAAGTATGGAAGCCACTGGAACAGTAACTGGTTGTCTTGAGGAAGAAGTTTTTTCCTTCGAAATGTTGGCAAGTCAGCTTTTTACAGTACTATCACCAACTGGGACATAATAAAATATGATGAATGCTGTCTACATTGTTTGGTGAATGAGTCATTATGTCCAGAGGTGGTTTGGACTGAGGCAGGCAGGCTTTGTCTGGAGCAGAATCCTAAAAAAAAAAAAAAAAAAAAGAGGAAGTCAGCGCTACACTAGAGGTCTATGGAGGTGCAGGCCAGGCGACCAGCCCAGATTAACATCCAAATACACAAAAGGATTGCACACCCCAAAAGGACTCCAAATGCAAGTCGTTGCAGAATCAGTGCATATTCAAAGGAATTTATTGTAAACTGATGTGACCCTGTTCTGAAGTTTTTTCTAAAAAGTTTTTCTAATGATGTGTTTTCCCTTTTGTTTTCAGGCCAGAGGATGTCTTAAGGTGAGCGCAGGAAGAAATTACCCGCTGCGCTGACTGTTGATGCTATATAACAAGAAGCAGCTCCCTCTGCTCATCCTTGTGTGTTATAATTCTCCTCCCCCCCCGTGTCTATCTTCTACCCCTTCATTTATTGTAATTTTTCCATTTGGGATTTAAAATAAAATAAATTATTGTTTTTTGAGGTGTTAAGATTGCTGTAAAAACACTAATATTAAATCTAGGTGCTGCTTTATGTGTAAAGAATGTTAGGGCCTTTAACCAGTTTGAGGTTAATTGATCATGTGATTTGTGATGTCACGATTTTTGGGGGCATAAAAGCAGTCCTTAGTATAACAGTATTTAGCCCCCTCAGGAAGACCGTCGGGTCAAAGCGCAGGGGTACTATTCGCTTTCAACTGTTTATTCTTTTTTACACTGGATGGAATATCAGTTTTTGTGTGTGTAATAGATGTATTGATTCTGCAACGACGACTTGCATTGACTCCTTTTGTGTGTTTGTTGGTTTATCTGGAGCAGACTCCTTCCTGTTGTTTCTCTTCTCAGGAGGAGGAGGGCCTCACTGGACTCCAGCAGGATCTGGATTTTCAAAGCCCTTGGGGTTGGGGGCTTTGTGACACATTTTTGTGTCATTTGTGTGACGTGCATCTCAGAGTTAGACTACCTTAGAAGCAGGCACAGTTCCAGTAATTTGCTGCACTGAAAATGACCCGTGCATCAAAATTATGATGTATGCATCATTTTTTGACTCAGGTTGCATGTAAATTGCAGAAACTATCACAGCAATGGTGAAACATTCGAAAATAGCATTGAAACATTTTGATGCATTCCAGATTATACAGGTGCAGACCAAATTTTAGAACTACACCTGTCCTCCCCTTTGGAGGTCTAGCCCCGCCTCCTTAACCCTAAGCTACCAATAGAATTAGAATGTATAGAAATTCTGGACTGATGTAACAGTTCACAGCAAGGCAAGGGTTAAGATACAGTTATATCCAGTTTCTCCTAATTCTTTGTGCAAACAGCAGGCCTTGTACAAAGCCACTCCCTGTCATCCTCCTACCTTCTTTGGAGATGGGCATTTAGTGCACTCGGTGATAGCATGCTGAAGAAGCAGTTTGCAAGAAGAGCAGTGTATAGGATTCCAAAAAAGATACCAGGAGAGAAGAGGTATCCAATTTGGTCGGTTCCTTTTTTTCTTTTTTGTACACTTTATTTCTGCTCTGGGGGACTAGGTTATCTCTCAGGAGTGTCCTCTCAGCCACTACCTCTACTCCCAGCCTGAAATCTCCATGCCACTGGGAGACTCGTTGCTAAGCACCCCATCCAGACCCACAGTCCCATCCAGCACCCCCGGATCACCCCCCCCCCCGGGGAGGGACCGCTTCACCTACCTGGCGGCCTATCTGGAATTAGAGGAATGGTCCGGGTCGGGGGGCTCAGGAGAGCCGGTGGTCGGCAGGTCCAGCGACAGGATGTGGACGGGCTACTGGGGCCTCCGTCACCTCCCTTAGTCTGCCAGGGATTTTGGTTTTTGTTTCCACCTCAGAACACGGCGTGCAATGGCTCCCTTGCAGCTCTTCCACTGTGCCTCATGCTGCTGGAACCTGCTGTCGTCCCACCCCCTTCCGCGTCTCGTATGCTTGTGCCACATCTGGTCTCCACCAGAGGCCGCCACAGCACTGGGAACCCCCTGCAACCCACCGCAGGAAAGGAAAGCAGTCCTCCGGATGCTCAAACCCCTGCTGACCCCTGATGGCCCAAGTCTGTTCCTGAACCCAGGTCGCCAGCATGGCTCAAGGTGTAGCATCCAGCATCTCAACCTTCAGCACCACCAGGCCTGCCCTATTTGGTTGGTTTCTGTCTCTGTCCAAACCATGTGCATACGCTGTAATTCCACAAACCAAGGGCTGGCCCATTAAGCTAATGGTAGGGTTACCACTTGCAATGCTGGTGACTTGGGGTTTGGGAATGAGCCAGGGTCCTTGGGTGACTTGGGGCAGAGGATGGTGTCCTCCTCTGTGGAATGTGGGCAGTGTGCCCTGCTGCATTACCACCACTTGGGTGACTACTGGTGGTGCAAGAAAGAGCTACAAAAGGTGGTCAGGGGTGCTGTGACACACCAAGCAGCTCATCATTCGCATCACTGAGGGCTGGGAACGGAAAAAACAAGCCATCCCTGACCATTCAGGTACAACCTGAGCTCCTCCCACTGGCCCCACTGTGATGGTGGCAGCTGCCTCCACCACACATTGAAACCTGGATGGGCTAGGGAGCCTGATGGTCACACCATGGGAGCAAGCCACGGGGACCAGGAGGTTGAAGTAAGTTCCTGGATGAGGTGGAGGATGGGGCTGGGGAGGAGTCAATGGATGAGGGCAGGCCAGTGAAGTAAGGCAAAAAAAAACAATCAAAAAATAATGCCTCAAACCCAGAGAGAAGCATCTTGGGTGCACAAAGTTTTGTGTAGTACAGGCTGAGAAGGCTTCCCCAGAACAGAAGTCACCCTCTCATTTGGCTTATATCTGATCCAGACCTTATAGGGAGGCTTATAACAAGGAAGGCATTAAGGCTGCCTCCATTTTCCCCAGAACCAGCTACTGCTAGTTACTCCAGTACAGCAAGCAGCTCCACGTCTCCTGCCAGTGGAACATGAAGTAATGCTGTCTGTTTTCTTTACAAGCAGGTGAGCCTTTAACAAAGACAACTAAAAATAACCTTGCAATCGGGGGCAAATAAAGTGCATACACTGCATGGCCCTTCAGTATCATAAAAGGAAAAAACAGTTTTTTTTGGGGGGGGGGCGTTACAACATTCTTAGTCTTTCCTCATTCCCTTTTTATGTTTGATTGCAGGATGTTAATAAAACACATTACTATAACGTGAGTGGAAAAAAAGCAAGTTCTGGAGGTGTGAGGCTATGAGCCACTGAGGTAGCTGGAAATGAGTCTGCAGCTAAAGGTTGATCTGGCTGATCATGCGTGAATGGAAAGTACACTTTTTTTTTTAAAATCTATTTCTCCCAGGTCCCCACCCGTCGGCAGTCCTCTCAGCCACGCACCCAGCCCTGCAACCAACATCAGGCAGCTGTCCCCGTCTTCCCCCACAGTTTCCCCTCCATGGCAGGGCAGTGAGGACCCCCCAACTCTACTAGGATCCAAACTCTGGGGAAGTGCCATTCTGAGTCGGGGCCTGCAGAGGGTGGCTGTTCATTCAGCTCAACCTGGGACTTCTTTTTCTGGTTTCCGGTTGTTCCCCTGGGTGGAAAGTGCAACGTTGGCAATGGCCAAGCTGTGCGCGCTTCCGCCCATAGCACGCCGGCTGACTGCTCCAGTCCCCTTGCTTGCATACAGGCACTGTGGTGCACTGGCACCCAGCCTCTGCTAGGTGTCAGGGAAGCAGTGACCCTGTAACTCCCCCCCCCCAGGGGGAGACAGCCCTCCACAACACTGGGCTGGCCCGAAAGTACAGTTTTAAATTCACTTTTGCCGCTCCAGTGAGTGTGCTGGCATTTGCCATGTTGATGATGCTGTGCAGCCAATGTCCCCTGTCTGACTCTCTCCCTTCTCATGCCACTTCCTGTAACGTATTCCATGTAGCACTGTCTCCCCTACCACCCTCCGCACTCACCTCTGTCCTTTGTTGCGACTCCTGTTGTCCCTCAATGCTGAATCCTCAAATTATCTTGATGCACTGTTGCTCCACTGGCTGACTGCATTGAAATGAATAGTGCCCATTCATTTTTTTTTTAATATTTTTACCTTTTTTCTGTCGGTGTCTCTTTTTTTTTTTTTTTTTTAGCTCCGCCCACAGGAACCCTATGGGTATTAATATTCAAATCTTTCCCAAAATGGGTGTTTAACAGCATCCAATGCATACACCCATTTTGGGGGCCATTTAGAAATTGACACCCATAGGCCAGCCCAGCTGCACTGGAGGTTGAGGTGCTGGATGCCACACCTCGTGCCACTTTAACAACCCAGGTTCGGGGACGAGTCTGGGCCGCTGGGGGGTCAGCAGGGGGCGAGAGAGAGGATTGAGTGTCCAGAGGACTGCTTTCCTCTCTTGGGGAGGGAGGGATTGCCGGCCCGCTCGTCAGTTTCCCTCTGGTGGTTGGAGGAGGTGCAAGTCAGGAGGCACGTTGCCGACGTATGACATCAGCGGGGGGGGGGAGAAAATGGAGGAAAAATTAAGCTGGCCGGCTCCATGATGGCTCGCCAGCACCCATCCTGGCTCCCCGAACATCTGGATTTCTCTCCAGGTGTGGGGGAAAGCCGGTACCCCTTTTCCACAGCCCTGTCACAGGAGACCCATGGGGGATCGTAGAGGATGTCGGGCAGGGGAATGGTGAGCCGGAGACAGAGTCCCTGCAAGGGAGTGACCGGAGCCACCTGCCAGGCTCCCAGGAGGATAAACAAATAGAAAAAAAATCGACACCCATAGGGTTTGTCAGGGTGGGACTAAAAAAGACTGACAGAAAACAGTATGTAAAAATATTAAAAAAAAACAGTTATGAATTGAAGAAACAGCTTACTTAAGTGAATGGGCCCATTCATTTCTGTGGCTATTGATTTTGATGTTTTTTTTTTTTTTTTCTTCCCTTCAAAGCGAATCTGTACCCTATACTATCAGTTTAGATAATTACCACCCTATGCAGCCCTAAAACAGTATGCATAAAAATAAGTAGGAAGAACACCATGTTTATATTTTGTCCCTACTGACTATTCTGTAGGGGGCTTCCAGGCTGCCTGTATTGTAAGGGGCATGCACACTGACAGTGAACAGCATAATTAAGAGTAGGTGGTGCCAGTTCCTGAGCCAGCACTGCATAGTCTTACCGAGAGCTGGGATTGAAGAGATTTATTACTTTGAGAAAATCTACTGGGCATGGACATTAGGAGGAGAAGCAGTAGATCGAAGGTATGTGGAGTAAGTAACATTTTATTTATGAAGTGCTCTATCCCTGAGGCTCAGGGTGCTTTACAAAATACAAAAATACCAATAAATCTAAATTCCAGGCTTAACAATAGAATAAAAGAGTCGGTTAAAATCATCCACTGGTATAAGACAGTTCCTCAAAGTGTTTTTTTTTAAGAAATGTGCTTTCAGGCCCTGCTTAAAGGCTTGCAGTGAGGAGGCCTCCCTCAAAGACCTAAAAAGTGAATTCCACAGGGCTGGCACGGTCACCAGATGTTTTTAGTCAAGATCTGAGAAGAGCGGAGGGAGCGCTGACGATGGTATGGAGCCAGGAAGTTAGTCGGGTAGCTAGGGCCCAGAGCATATAGGGATTTATAGGTGAGGAGACTCATCTTGAAGGAGATTCTCCACCTCACCAGCAGCCAGTGCAGATCACACAGCACCAGGGTCACATGACACAAGCTCGGAAGGCCAGTCAGTAACCTGACTGCCACATTCTGCACCAGCTGCAGGCGACGCAGGATGCCACCACTAACCCCAACATAAAGAGCTTTACAGTAGTCAAGTCTAGATGTCACAAATGCATGCACTAGGGTGTGGGCTGGCAATGGATTACAGTCATGCTGTGCACTATAGCCATGTGGTCCCACTGGTTGCTAGACATTCGTGCTCTCACCAGTGGGTGAAGCATGGATGGCCTCAAAAGGGATGGAGTTTGTGGCAAATACGACCATGATAGCACAGGATGGTGTGGTGCTGGGAGGCTTGTACAACACTAAAAAATGTATTCGAGTACTAGTTGCTTTAGCCTCTACTGCTACAGGGCTGGATCAGGTGGTAAGGGTCTCGAGTATCTAAACTGATAGTATAAGGTACAGATTCTCTTCAAATCACTTTTTTTTTTAAATAGTTTTACCTACTTATTTTTTTTCTAGAACAGTTTCTTCCCTGAGCCAGCTGGTCCCTGCTCTGCTCCAGCCGAGTACCGCCTTTCCCCAAGACTCGCATGCAGTACTATCCTTCTTGGATTGCCATCTGTGGTGGGGCCCAGAAGGGAGAGCCATCCTTCCACACCCACTAGAGAACACACATCCGGATTCTGCAGAGCCCTGTGGTGGTGACGCAGGCCGGAGAATGATCCTGGCATCATCCATTGGCTCTTTTCCCTGTTCTCCCCTGTCCTGTGGTGTGCAAGGAACACTGGTGTGGATGCATGTGGAGGGGCAAGCATGTACTGTGCACCCAGACACCGGCCATCCCAAACATCCCTCCTGCTGTCCTACCACTGTCTCCACTTGGTGACAGTCTCGGAATGGTGGAGCAAGACCCCCCCCCTTCTCAGGAAAGGAGAGCAGTTCCTCTGAAGCTCATTCCACTCATGCCCCAACTGAACCCCTGCATGACCCAAGTTTGCTGCTAGACCCAGCATGGTTGGAGCTGTGGCATCCATCACTACAGTCCTCCACCCCACTGGGCTGACTTTAGCTACTTTTTTTTTAGTCAAGAGCCTTTTATCAACCTCACTCTTGTGAAAACTATGGGTGTCATATTTTAAATCCCCTCCAAATGTCGGCCGGCCCGGTGGCGTTGAGGCACTGGATGCCTTGCCTTGTGCTATGCCGATGACCCGTGTTTGGAATGAGAACGGGCTGCTGGGGGGTTGGCAGGAGAGGAGAAGGACTGAGCATCCAAGGGGCTGCTTCTCTTTCTCCGGGGAGGGGGGTCGCCAGCAGTCTGTACATGACTGGCTCCTAGCGGCAGCTGGGGGACAGCGCAGTGACACTCCAGAAGGGGGAGAAGAGGAGGCAGATGCTTGGAGGAGCATGTGCAGATGCATGCGTGCTCCCTCCATAGGGTATCCTTGCATGCCTCCTCTCCTAAGGGGAGTTAAAAAAAAAATGGAGGAAAAGTGTCCCAGGCATGGCAGGATGAATCCCGATCCTTGCAGGCCCCGCTTCCGTGAACAGGCAGTAACCTCCGCACCAGATCCATTCCAGCAGGTTGAGGGATCCCTGTCACCCCGCCATGGGGGGCAAGCTGTGGAGGTAAGCGGAAGGTAAGCTGTGAGCGAGAGACGGGACTGGGGGTCAGGTAGGAGGAAGAGCCGCCTGGACAGAAGGAGAAATAAACGAAATGTAAAAAACAAAAATAAATCCCTCCAAATGAGTGTTTGCAGAAGACTCTGGCATACACCACAAACACCAGTTTTGGGATGGATTTGACACCTATAGGGTTTGTGAGGGAGGGGCTAAAATGGACCTAGACAGAAAAAGTGACAAATATTTAAAAACAAAGAGGTTATGAATTAAAGGAAAAAAAAAACGTTAAAATGAATGGCCCTTTTAAATGAAAGGGCGCTATTTGTTTGTGTGCCTATAGGAGCAACACATTGACAGACTTTGAGGAGTCTACATTGTGGGACAAAGGAACCACAGCATGGCACAGAGGTGGGTGCCACTGCCAATAGCAGAAGTGGCCCATGCTGTTCCAGCCACAGCAGTCAGAGGCACAACAAGCTGCCCACTGCCAAGGCAGCCCATCACAGTCTGCCTGCAGGAATGGTGATAGGACCCACTCTCGACAGCAGTCCACTTCACCCCTCTCGGGAGATGGGGGGGCATACTTACAGGAGTCCTGCTGAGTGGCAATCCAGTCCTTACCTCCCAAGTGAGGGGGGCATCCATTTAGGAGCTGCGCTCGGTACCGATGCAGCATGCCTGTCTCAAGCAATCAAATATCATTGGCATTGACCGATGTTTATCTTTGAACGTATTGGTTATAGTGTTTGGGGCCTGTAAGTGTGTCAGACTGTTAACCAGTAAGTGATGAAGAAAGCAGGCACATCCTCTTGCCAGCCGATGGTACTGTGGGGCTCTGGGTTCATACCTTCATATGATTATTTGTGCAGGGGGCTGTAGCCTATCACATGGCAGAATTATCCACATCGCCACCTGCCAATGTTTTCCTGTTGGCTGTTAAATGTGATTCACTGCTTGAGGTGTCAGTCTTGCTGTGAGGAATCTGATTTGTTGATTCAGATGTCAATCTGGCTGTGAAGCAGCTATCTGGTTGATAAGGAGAGGCTTGATGAGCTCTCTGTGGGACTTGCTCCCCTGTCGACCTATGAACTCCGGCAGTTCTGGTTGTTGGAATCAGCCGCTTTCTGTGCCACTTGTTTCCCCCACCCCATCCACCCACAAACATTGGCAGTTTTGGTCCTCAGCTGCTCACTAAAGAACTTGTGCCAGTGTCGGTTCTCGGCCACTGTCTGCGTTCCTTCCCATCAGACACTGACAGTGTCGGTTCTCAGTCGCTGGCGTGTGGTCTCCAGAACTGTACATAGTATTCCAGATGAGGTCTCACCAGGGTTTTATATAGCGGTATTACCACCGCCTTCCTTCTGCTAGTAATACCTCTTCCAGTGCACCCCAGCATGCCACTGGCCCTCCTTACAGTCTTCGTACACTGCTTGGCCACCTTTAGATAATCTGAGATGATAACCCCCAGATCTCTTTCTTCCCTGGTGACTGTCAGCAACTCTTCCTCCGCCCCCCGCCCCGCATCCTGTAGCTTTCTTCAAGGTTTCTGTGTCCCAGGTGCATGATTTTGCACTTCTTCACATTGAACCTCAATTGCCACACCTCGGACCATTTTTCCAGCTTTCCTAGATCCCTCCTCACTTTTTCCACCCCATCTGGAGTGTCCACCCTGTTTCAGATCTTGGTGTCATCTTCAAACAGGCAAACCTTCCCCTCTAGTCCTTCTGCAGTGTTACTAATGAAGACATTAAAAAGGACTGACACCAGGACTGATCCTTGAGGTACCCCACTGGTCATCTCCTTCTCCTTGGATTGGATCCCATTTATCACCACCCTCTGCTTCCTGTCCCTTAACCAGTTTAACACTTTGTGGCCCACTCCCAGGCTTCCCATCTTGTCAACCAGTCTTTTATGTGGGGCAATGTCAGAGCCTTGCTGAAATCGAGGTAGGCAACATCTACTGCTCCCACCAATCCACCTCCTTCGTTACCCAGTCAAAAAAATCTGTCCGATTAATTTGGCATGATCTTCCCGCTGTGAATCCATGTAGACTTGGATCCTGGGCTCCTTTGGATTCCAAGTGTTCCACAATCCTCTCCTTAAGCAGTGCCTCCATAATCTTTCCCACTACTGAGGTGGTGCTGACAAGCCTATAGCTATCTGCCTCCTCCCTGCTGCCATTTTTTGTTAAGAGGGACTACATATGCTATCCTCCAGTCTTCAGGAACCACTCCTGTGTTGAGCGACTCACTGAACATGGCTGCCAGTGGTGCTGCTAGCTTCATCCGTAGCTCCTTTAATATCCTGGGATGTATGCCATCTGGTCCCATTGCCTTGTACACTTTCAGTTTTGTGAGTTCCTCCAGTATTTTCTCTCCTGTAAATGGACTGGTGTTCAACTCCCTTCCCCCTTTGTATCTGATGCCAAGCTGTGGTCCCTGTCCCTCCCCTTCTTCAGTGAATACTGAACAGAAGTATTAGTTCAGTATTTCTGCCTTTTTCAAGTCTCCCTCATCTCCTCTGAGCCTTACAATCTCTCTCCTGGACTTTCTTCTTTCATTGATGTACCTAAAGACACTCTTGTCCCCTTTCTTCACCGTCTGTGCTAATCTTTCCTCTGAAGAAAGTAGGAAAACCTGTTAGGAGTGCAAAGGCACAGGCAGACAACTAGTACCTATCTTCTTTCTGTGACTCTTTATATTTTCTGAAACTCAGCCTTTTGGCCCTTACCTTCTATGCTACATCTTTTGAGAACCATAGTGGTTTTCTCCTTCTCTTGCCCTTGTTTCTCAGCCTAATGCACTGGTTCGTCCCTTCCACTATGGCTCCTTTTAGGTGTGCCCATTGCTCCTTGACCCCCCCACCTCCCTCCTCGCCAGAGCTTCTTTGATGCATATCCCCATCCTAGAAAAGTCTGCCCTACTGAAATCCAAGACCCTCTCCTTTGTGTGGCTTGACTTTGACCCTGCACCCATGTTAAGCCACACTGTGAAGTGGTTGTTGGATCCCAGGTGACCTTCCATCCGGACTCTGTGATTCTGTCTCCATTGGCAGTACTAGATCCAGAATTGCCCTTTCCCTGGTGAGTTCTGCACTAGCTGCCTTGAGGCCTGCCCCCTGCAGGAAGTCCAAGATTTCTCTGTTCCTGGCTGAAGCAGCTGCTGGGATGGTCCAAACCATGTCTAGCATGTTAAAATCACCCAGCAGCAGTACCGACCCTTTTGTTGCCATCTTGTGTATTTCCTCCACTAGCCCCCATCCGTCTCTTCTCCTTGAGGTGGGGGCCTGTAGATCACCCCTGTGTGAATTGCTGTGCTATTGCCTGGCTCAAGGGTGACCCACAGTGCTTCAGCCTACCCTGTACTACAGTTGCTTTTCTCAATCAAGGTTTTATTTATCTAGCGCTTTTCCAAATGATCAAAGCACTTCACATCCTTGTGCACAAAAAATACATAATGCAAACACAAACAATAAATAAAATCACAATATACTAATTTATCATAATTAAATTGGATCATAATACAGTGTGCTTAATTTAAAATTCATCCGGAAATGCTTGGCTAAAAATAAACTATTTTAGTTCAGCTTTAAACCCGTCGACGGTCTGGCACTCCCTAATCCGATGAGGTAAAGTATTCCACAGGGTTGGGGCCACAAAAGGAAACGTGCTGGCCCCAGATGTCTTTAAGTGGGCCCTAGCAACCTCTAGCAATCGCTCCTTGGCGGAGCAGAGTGGATGATAAGGGCACAGAAGAACTTGCAGGTAGCTAGGTCCCTTCTCTGATGGACAGGCACCCTTCCCCCCCCCTTGTTTACTCTCCCTATCCCTCCTGAATAAAGCATAACCAGGTACATTTACCTCCCAGTTGTGATTTGTGGTGTACCACGTCTCAGTAATTGCCACCATGTTCAGGTCAGCCTCTGTCATCATGGCCATCAGGTCTGAGATTTTATTTCCCGGGCCATGGGCATTTGTAACCATGGCTTTCCACATTGTACTACCTATCATCCTTCTATGCCTACTTCTGCTTTCAGATTTTTTCCCCTCCCACGCTAGTTTCCTTCTGTTGCTGCCTACCTTCCTGTGCCATACCTTTTATAACTGGTTCAGGTGTACCTGTCAACAGTTTATCCTCTTGAGCTTCCTTTCTAGCTGCTCTAACCTGTGGGGCTGGGCTGCTTCAATCTCCCTGCTCCCATCACTCCCTACCCTTGGCTAGTTTAAATGCTTGCCAAGGAAGCATTTAAACCATTCATTGAGGACTGCCGTCTGCTTTCTAGACTGCTGATGCAAGCTGTCGCTCTTCTATAGGCCTGCAGCACTCTGATAAACTTGCTAGCCACAACTGTGCCTGGCAACACTGTAAGCTGAAAAACAAAATCTTTCAAATGTATACTTTTTTTTATTGTACAATTTCTAAAGGTCTCCAAGAAGGATCCCAATATGTTGCTACCTCGTGACTCAACTGTGCAAATAATGAAAGCAGCAAGGATGTCTGTAAAATCAGCAGGACACTATCAATTACTTTAATGCAAAAAAGGCCAATTGGTAACTAGAATAGCAAAGCTAAGATGGCAGCTAAGGAGCTAGAACCTTACTACTAGAGAAGAGGGTCTGCAAGGTAAATTGAGACCTTCAATTAGGGTATAAACAAGTTGGTGTGCTTGTCTAAGTTGGGGGAAGGGAGCTGTCAACATCTTTGCAGTTAGCTAGGTGAGTTGTAAATTGGGGGGGGGGTGACTTAGGCAGAAGTAAACCAGGTGTCTGCATTTAAACTTCCCTACTTAGCTTTAGCAGAAGGGAATCACTTGGCCATAAATTACTTGGCAGCGTTGGAGAGGATGCAGGACACATGGGCCAAGGAAGCAAAATTTGAAGAAAACACTATGGAGGAAATGAGGCAGAAGGCTAAGAAGGCAGCTGGCTAAGGAGCCAGAACCTTAACTCTAGAGAAGAGGGTCTGCAAGTTAAATTAGGACCTTCAATTAGGGTACTAGATGGTGTTGCCCTGCCACCCTCCCCTCCACCCTTTCACCCTTAGCCAGTTCCAGTTTTATAGGCACTGGAGTTGACTGACAACAGGAAGTTCCTGTTTGGGTGCAGGAAGGGAGGGATCACTGAGGCACACAAGACTCTCCATCCTTGAAGGAAAAGAGTAGCTCCCCCCCCCAGCTACTGGAGGTCTGACTCTGAGCAAGGAAGGAGACTGCTGAGGAATACAGGAACTTTCTATCTCAGAACAGGAAGAGTGGGAGTTGTAACGGCACAAAGGCAGTAGGAAAGTGGGGAGAAAAAAATATATATATATATATATATATGTATTAGTGAGTTTTCTCTCTCCACTTTCATTCCCTTTCTTTTTACAAGGGAAGATTTCTGCTGCTACGTACAGGAAGGTCTGCATTACAGGAGCAATGGACGTGGTTAGTTGCCAGAGGCGTGGGACACCTGTGTTTTGGGAACTACTATAGAGGATTGGACACTGACCTATGTGCAGGAACCTGAGTGAGCTCTGAGCTCAGCTGAAGGAGGCAAGAAAAGAAATTGCCAGACTGCACTATCAACTTTACTGGGGTACACCCCCTGTCCCCTTTCCCAGTGGCCCACTGGCTTAGCGGGAGAAGACCAACAAGGAATCTGAACCAACCAGAAGTTTTGACTACAAATCACTTGGCAGTCTTGGAGAGAATGAAGGACACAGGGGCTGAGGAAGAAGAATCTGAAGAAAACACCACGGAGGAAATGAGGCAAATGTAGGAAAGGCTACAGAGGGACACAAAGGGAAGCAGAAGAAAAAGAACTGAAAACAAACACTCATTCTGGGGGACCTTCAATTAGGGTACTAGATGGTGTTGCCTGCCACCTTCCCCTCCACCCATTCACCCTTAGCCAGTTCCACTTTTATAGGCACTGGAGTTGACTGACAACAGGAAGTTCCTGTTTGGGTGCAGGAAGGGAGGGATCGCTGAGGCACACAAGACTCTCCATCCTTGAAGGAAATTCTGGGGGACTCTATGATTAGAAGAGTCGAGTCTCACTTGGAGGGATTTGCAGTTAAAGTAAGCTTGGGTGACTCAAACTGGAAGAACAAAGAGCTTACCAGTGGATAATATTTTGCCACAAGCTCATATACTTAAAGGAAAAACAGCCTTTAGCTTATTTGGTAGCAATAGCACCTCACTCCAAACGGCTTGTTTGAGTGACCTCCCAGAAAGTCCCTTTGTTGAAATGGTGCAATAAATTAGGAGATAAATTACCTTACAAAATAGCTTAGCCAGGCACTGGAATGATGTTCCATATAATTTGAAATCAATAACTAGTTTCAGTTTTTAATGTATTACTGGATTGAGCTTGGGTCAGGTAGCAATAGTAAGAGGGAGGTAATGTGCCTACCTGGAGGCACAGTTCGGAAGGAGGGCAAGCGAATCCTTAGGACTGCAAGGGTGGTAGCAAGGAGGGGGGAGCTGGATGTTGTTATTCACTTGGGGACTAATGACCTGGCTAGAGAGGGGGTAGATGTAGGAAGAGTTCAGGGAGCTGGGGCGGAGTCTTGAGCAAGTAGCACACTCTGTCATCTTCTCAGATGTGCTACCTGTCCACGGCAAGGGGAAAGGGAGGAACATCCACATCATTCAATTCAACAAATGGCTGAAGAAATGGTGTGGAGAGGTGGGGTATAGCTTCATTGAGGACTGCAAACTCACATGGAGGGATGAAGGACTGTATTCTCCAGATGGCCTGCATTTATCCAGGAGAGACAAAGATATCTTCTCTCAGAAGTTTAAGTGTATCATTAGTGATCATTTAAACTTGCCAAGGGGGGAGGCATAGACAGTCAAGGGGATTATCATACCCCCTTCCCACCACAGGACATAAGTGAAAGCAGTGAGGACCTAATAAATAGCATAATATCCAACCGTTAAACTACCATGGTTACAATGGGGAGAGAACAGAAGGTACATCACTAATGCAGCGCAGGGCAAAGACCAAAAAACAAGGAACATTAAGGGGGTACACAGAGTAGAAGGTCATGCACAAATGCCCGCAGTCTGGGAAACAAAATCCCAGACCTAACAGCACTGATGGCAGACACAAACCTGGACATTGTGGCTATTATGGAGACGTAGTACGCAGGGAACCATGACTGGGATGCAGCCATACCAGGGTATACACTTTTTAGAAAGGATAGGGAGAGGAGGAGGAGTTGCTATGTATGTAAAGGAAGGGATTAAAGCTACGGAGGCTCGGATCCAGGGAAGAAGCAGAGACATTGTGGGTCACTCTGGAGTCAGGGAACAAAACAACCATCCGTGCTGGAGCAGTTTACAGGCCTCTCATGCAGGGGGAGGATATAGATCCAGTATTAGTGGAAGCCATCCATAATATGGCAGCCAAAGGGGAAGTACTACTAATGGGTGACTTCAACATGCCGGATACAGATTGGAATACCCAGACTGCAAGTACATCAAGGAGCAGGGACCGCATGTCTGCCATGTATGGGGCAAACCTAAGGCAGTTGGTGGTTAAGTCCACCAGGAAGGGGGCTGTACTGGACTTAGTGCTGACAAACTGGGACAGAATCATGGTTGTTGAGGTGGGCAGACCCCTTGGTACTAGTGACCACAGAACTGTGTGGTTTAGAGTCAACACGTTGGCAGAAGAAAGCCATTCAAAGATTAAAATCCTAGATTTCCGGAAGGCCAACTTCATGGAGATGGGGGAACAGCTCAAAATTGCCCTGGAAGCAGAAGATACAGGGGAGGGGTAGAAGAACAGTGGCTTAGGCTCAAGAGATACATGTAAGCATTAAGCCATGATGAAGGTGGCATCTAATGGGGAATTGATGCATGGTTGGGGAGTGCCTACAACCACCCAACCATGCATTAATTCCCCATTAGATGCCACCTTCAGAGTGGCTTAATGCACTTGTAACATGGTTATTGCGGAGCTTTCTTTACTTTCTATGTGCATGTTATGCTGGGAAATAAAGAATGTAGATACATGTTGCACTGTTCCAATAAGTTCAGTGCACTTTTGGAACTTCTGTGATAGTTACAGACACATTTAGTAATATCGTCATGTGGTCAAAACATTTTTAGATACACTGAAACAGATAAGTTTGTTAAGCATGTTTGTTCACTTTTGTGAAAAATGTATGCTGCTATTTTTTTTCTTAGCCAATCTTGGAGTTAATGCCGTCTCCAAAATTGGTCATCTGATGACTTTCCTCCAATGATTTGTCTTGATTTGAGTTGTAGTAGTTTTGCCATGTTATAAAGCAGGAGTGACAAGTCAATGTGTCAGATTGCTTAGCAAAAGAAAGAAGCGGCCATTGTCATTCTCTAAGTCAGTAGCTGAGAAAGTGTGAGAAAAAAGTAAGGCATTCAAGAAATACAAAGAGAGACAGAAAGAAAAAGACAGACTGAAATATCTGGAGAAACAGAGAGAAGCTGGGAAAGCTGTCAGAGGGGCTAAGGCAAGAATGGAGGAAGAAATAGCACAGACTATTAAGAAGGGGGATAAGACCATCTTCATTATATTAGTGAGAGGAAGAAGACCAGAAATGGTATTGTTAGGCTAAAGAAGGGAGAGGAGGGAGGGTGGGAGGACAACCTTGAAAAGCTGAGGTACTGAACAAATATTTTTGCTCAGTATTTACCAAGGAAGAGGCGGGGAGGGGCCAAGACTCACAAGGAAAGATGTACAGGGGGGTAGAGGAGGACACCATCCCATTTACAGTAGCTAGAGTCTTGGAGGAACTAGGAAAAGTAAAGACAGACAAGGCAATGGGGCCAGACGGGATTCACCCTAGAGTGTTGAAGGAAATCAGGGAAGTCCTTGCAGGTCTACTGACAACTCTCTTCAACCAATCACTAGAGATGGGGGAGGTACCTGTGGACTGGAGGAGGGCAGAGGTGGTCCCCCTGCACAAGAGTGGAAGTATGGAGGAGGCAGGCAATAACAGACCTGTAAGCCTGACCTCAGTGGTGGGGAAACTGATGGAGTCCCTGCTTAAGGAGAGGGTAGTGAAGTTCCTGGAGTCAAGCAGTGCAAAAGACCCAAGGCAGCATGGATTCACTGAGGGTAGGTCCAGTCAGACTAATCTTATCGATTTTTTTATTTTTTGACTGGATGACCAGAGTGGTGGATCAGGGAGCAGTGATGGATGTAGCCTACCTGGATTTTAGTAAGGCCTTCAACACCGTTCCTCACAGAAGGTTGCTTAACAAATTGGGGAATCTGGGTGTGGGTTCTAAAGTGGTAAAATGGGTTGGTAACTGGCTAAAAGGCAGGACCCAGAGGGTGGTAGTAAATGGCATAAAATCAGAAGAGGGGGAGGTGACCAGTGGGGTTCCGTAGGGATCGGTGCTGGGTCCAGTTCTATTCAATGTCTTCATAAGCAACATTACAGAGGGACTGGAGGGGAAAGTATGCCTGTTTGCAGATGACACCAAGATCTGTAACAGAGTCGACATACAGGAGGGGCTAGATAAAATGAGAAATGACCCAAGACTACTTGAGGAATGGTCAAGTGTTTGGCAGTTGGGTTTCAAAGCCAAGAAGTGCAAGATAATGCACCAGGGACACAGAAACCAAAGAGAGGAATATAGGATGGGGGGGGGAGGCAGGTTCTAGCCACCACAAGTCATGAGAGAGACCTGGGGGGTTATGGTATCCGATGACTTAAAGTCAGTCAAACAGTGCAAAAAAGCAGTGGGGAAGGCAAACAGAATGCTAGGGTGCATAGGAAGAAACATAACCAGTAAGAGGAGTGAAGTGGTGATGCCATTGTATAGATCACTGGTGAGGCCTCATCTGGAATACTGTGTCCAATTCTGGAGACCATATCTTTGGTAGGTCATAGAATGGAAGCAGTCCAGAGAAGAGCAACAGAAATGATATATGCACTGCACCACAAGCCTTATGAGGAAAGACTGAAGGAACTAAACATCTATTCACTGGAAGAGATAAGGGAAAGGGGATATGATAGAGACTTTCAAATACCTTATAGGAACAAACGGTACAGGAGGGAAGCATATTTCAGAGATGAAAGTGCACAAGGATAAGGGGACATAACATGAGGCTGGAGGGAGGGAGGCTTAGGGGGAATGCTAGGAAGTATTTTTTCACAGAGAGGGTGGTGGATCCGTGGAACAGCCTACCAGTGGAGGTGGTGGAAGCGAAAACAGTACAGGGATTCAGAAGTGCATGGGATAAGCCTAAAGGCACCCTGCTGTACAGCAGAGCGGGGGAAAGGCAGTCCAGATAAAAGTATGGATTGCAAAACCAAGTAGGGAAATGGGCAGACTAGGTGGGCTGTATGGCCTTATCTGCCAACAGATTCTATGTTCCTGTGTTATGCTAGAATCCAATCCTCAAGGGAATCTACCAGCTAGGATCTCGGGATCTCAAGGGCAGACTTGATGGACATTTAGTCTCCTGCCGTCACCTTTCTGTGTTTCTAATAAAGACTGTAACAGTTATGTGATGTAAAATGTACTTTGGAAAAATTTCATTTGGAAAGGTTGTTTTCAACTGAAAATGCTTATTTGAGTCTGGGTACTCCTCATCTTGGCACGTCAGTATATCCTAAATACGTGGGTTGCTTGTGTAACTCCCACAATTACATAATGGAGAATGCTGGTGGTCCAGGCCTTGCCACTAGAATGCCTGACTTATGTAATGAAGGAAAGAGAGGAGCGCTTCCTGTGCTGTTGGGGCAAATTTCTTGGCCCTCTCAGAGGAGCAGAGGTAATGGTGCTTCACCAGGGGATTACATAAGGTGGAGGAAAGGAGGAAGTAGCTGTATGTGCTACCTTTGGGAGATGCATCACTCAGTAAGGGGCTCACCCTAACGTAAGTCACTTTAAGTAATATTACTTCTAGGGACGTGGATATGGTGTACTATCCCCACTTTGGCAGTCTTCCTTCCTCTTTAAATCCAGCCGGAACATCTTCAAGCTAAGCTCCTCCCACCCACCAGGGTGGTGTCCTTCTCTGTTCCACCCCATGACATCAAATCTTCCTTTCTGCTGGAAGAGGTAGGTCTCTTTTGGAGCTCTCTGCACGCGGTGTAGGCCCAGTTTTTCCTAACTGCATCTTCAGGTATTTTTACTTCGGTTTTCATTTTTTCTTCACTAGGACACCTCCATATGGAGCATGACAAACCCCAAACCAGCCCAGGGTTTAAACAGTGCATCATGTGCAACAAAAAAATGTTGCGCACTGATCCTCATGACTCATGCATGTATTGTTTGGGGACAGAGCATGAACCGCAGGCTTGAGGCCTATGTAAAACCCTGCTCCCCTCCCCTCTCAAGGACAGGTATGCCCATCTCCTGCTTAGACAGTTGGACGAGCAGGATCCTCCCATCTGATCTAAGACTGCCTGCAAGGCTGTTTCAGCAGCAGTGGGCTCAGCCTGTCAACTGGGTGCCCTTGAAGAGGTGGCAGCCCAGGTCATAGCAGTTTCTGCTTCCACCCTGGCACTGCTCCCGGTGGGTGCCAGTGTCGGGACTTCTTTAACAGCACTAATTCCTGTACATGTGCCAGTCCCTCCAGACCCTCAGGGAGGGCCCTTCCTAAAGGGACCATTCCTCAAATGCAAAGCTCAAGAAGTCTCATCGCAGGCAGTGGGATCACTGTTCATGCTCTTGCTTCTCCTTCAGTTGCTCAATGGCTGTTGAGCAATAGGCTTTAGCCAATTCTCCCAGGGCAGAAGGACAGGCTGCTAGCACCACGGTGTTTCTGTTGGGATTGTTGGCTAAGATGCAGGCTGACCAGCCAGTTGATGTTTTTCTTGACCCAGTCTACCTGTTGTCAGATGAGTTGGGGGATGATTCTCTCTCCCCCCCCCCCCGGACTCCCGTCCTTTCGGCCTTCTCCCAGGCAGGACCGGAAAAGTCAACTGACCTTGCTGTTTCCTCCCAGGAGCTTCCCCTTTCAGAGGTCTCGTGGCATGATCTGGTCCATGTCTTATACATGGCCCCTCCTCCCACATCTCCTTGATGGCAGCAGTCTCATCACTGGCCGAGGTCAAGGACCCAGTCCCGATCTCAGGTTTCATATCATTCCCGCTCTCGCCCTCCCAGGTAATGCAGTCGATGCTTCTCTTTCTTCTCATCCTCAGATGACAAGAGGCTCCATCGTAAGTTGCAGCAGTGCTATGAGGAACTCATGTGGCAGGAGTGGGTCCTTAGGGAGGGCCAATCCTTCCTGAAGGCTCCGGTGCTCCCATGGTCTACTCCGGTGAGGCCCATTCCAGTTCAGTCCCATCTGGTCTAGCCTACTCTGGCCTTCCATTGATTTGTGGTGACGCATCCACCCAAGCGGTCCTTGCACAGGGTCTTGCCCAAGGCTGCTCACCTGGCCTTTTGCCTTCCTGGCTGGCTCTCAGTGCAGATTACCCACTCTGGCACATCCAGAGTGGTTCACGGGGAGAGGGGGCCAAGGGCAGTGTTCAAGCAGTCATCAGACACAGACAGCCCTTCCATGCATTCCTCTAGAACCCCGAGAGTCGATCGGGAGTCCTCTGTGGAACTTGCTTCCAAGCCAGGTTCTATCTCCTTCAGGGCCTTGCTCCAGCTTATCTCCCAGTCCATGGAGATTCCACTGGATCTAGTCCAGAAATGGGCCAAGTACTCCCTGACTGAGATCCTTAACTGGCATGACTCCTTGGGGGTGACCTTTCTGGTGGCAGAAGTTATCCTGGGTCCCTTCTTACCCTGCGTCTTCTGCCCATATGGTCCACAAGTATGCGGTCCCAACTGGGTACTTCCCCAATTTCTCCAATCACCATTCAGGTGAGGGGTTGGTGGCAGATTGTTTTCCATCTAATGAGCAGTGTCGGGGATGTCGATAAGCTGCCTGACAGAGTTAAAGAAGCTGGACCATGCAGCCAAAAAGGTTTATGCTGCGTCCTCCTTGGGCCTTAGGCAGGCAAGCTCCACCATATGATGGCCAACTTTGGCCATGCACTTATGGGAGTCCTGAACCATGTAAGTCCCCTCTTTTCTGCGGACTTGCAGCCCACAGTCAAAGTGGTCCATGACCAAGGCTGCACTCTCACTAAGCACCAGCTCCAGGAGGCCGTGAACATACGCGATTCCTGCATCAGGTCGGTGGCAGTGGTGGTGGCTATGCACCGCAGAGCCTGACTTAGGATCTCCACCTTCAAGGCAGATACCCAATATCACCAGGGCATCTCCAGCAGAAAGAGGGAGGTAGTGTTACCCCTGTACAGCACACTGGTAAGACCCCACCTCGTGTACTGTGTCCAGTTTTCAATATATAAACAGACCAGGGGCATGCCCCTGGTGCCACTTCTCTTAACCCCCCTCCCCTCCAGGTCACCCACCCCCCCAAAAAAAAAAACACAAGCCCAGCACTGAGGTGCCCAATCCAGTGTCAGAATATCCCTGAAATAAAGAAAACCATCCTCAAATTTTTTTTAAACTTGAAAACAAAACAGTCCTCATGATCTGCCCCCTGCACACACACACACACACACACACACACACACACACACACACCCATGAACCCCACCCAAGCTCCCACTGCACCCACCCTCCACTCCCACATACACCCATACACCTTCACTCACCTGAACGTGTCCCAGGGTAAAAATCCACTCTCCAATGGAAGACACCTTGCTGCTGGAACCACCAACTGCAATATGAGAAACTAAGGTAAGCGCGGTTCAATGTATTTCAATGAGATTTTGAACTTTGATGCATAACTTTGTCATTTATGCATATTTTTACCCCAAACTTTCAATATGGCCTTTTTGGGATCCCACCTCATCACCAATGGTGGTGGAATTATGCAAATCAGGCCCAAGGTGATTTCATGGTTGTGTTGCAAAATCACCTTTTGGGAAGGATTTGAAACATTTCACCATCCTTGTTCATGAGGAAGGGTCATAACAAAGTTATGCTGAAAATTTGGGGTCAAAATATGTAAAAATGGCAAAGTTATGCACATGCATTGCAATTTTTCTGTGCTTGCTCATAGCTTTGCAAGTTTAAGTATTTTGACCCAAAATTTTCAACATAGCCATTTTTTTGGCACTGTCTCACGAACATGACAGTTGTCATTTTTCAAATCCTGGTCAAAATATGTTTTCGCACATGTAGCGTGGAATGACGTTTTGGCCAATATATTATAGATGGTACATGTCATGTTTATAAGGCGAATCATAAAATGAGTATCTTGAAAAGTTGGGGTCAAAATGAAAAAAATTAATTATAGTTGTTTAACAACCTTTGTGCGTAATGCCAGTCTTCACCCCAGCAGCTATACTTTGTGATCCTGTGCCAGTGAGCTGAATTTGGGGGTGAGGTCAGTGACCCAGCTGGATGTGGTAAGGGTGGCAGAATGGCGCTGTTATGTGACCCCGGCCCCAGCCAGGGAATAAAAGGTACAGGGTTGTCCTCAGGGGCCTAGGTACCATATAGTGAAGACCGCTGTCCTCTTGGCATAGGACCCCGCACCTCTCCACCTGTGGGTGGCAGAGTGCCTTGTGCATTGGCTGACAAATGCACTCTTTGCCCTGTGCATCCATATCTGTTTCCACATGGAGGTGCAGGGACCACAGGGCCTTGCACTTCTGCAGCCCACCAGTCGCCCCATGAATTCTTCACATCCATTGCTGCATGGAAGTGCCTTGGATTGAGTTTTCCCTTGGTGCAGGGTCTGTGCATCTATCAGTAAAAAACACCTGCTCAGCACATAAATGTAAGCAAACTTTCGGCATTGACAAATGCTTGTTATAAAAGGGTTTAAACGAAAGATGTTAGTGTGGTCTTTCCAATATATATATTTGTAGGTTTCCCAATATTTGCTGCCTTTTTATGCTGAGGTTATAATTATATGCTAGTTCAGGATAACCATTTATTACTTAGTTTCCTCTTTTCTTCATTTCTTATTCCATCCCTCCTCACTTCCAATTCCTCTTTACCCCTGGTCTATCTTTTCCACTTTTGTCTTTTCCTTACTCCTCCAGTCTGTCTCCTCCCCCATTTTCTACAGGCCCACAGTTTACAAAGGGATTTCAAGATAGCATCCTTGACAGTTTAAATAATGTGTAAAAACTGTTTTAATAGATGGCATGTGTTGATCAATAACAAGTCAATAAACTTACTATGGGCCTCTTGTAGTCCAGGCGTTCACCACTGGTCATAGAATCTGTCATATAAAACACCTTATTTTTATGTTGTATAGCCAAGGTGATTTATGACCCTTCAAAATATTCAATGGATTATACTGTAGGCTAAATTGATAAACATTTAAAATGTTTCACATTATCTACAAAGACTACATTTCAGTAAGTAATTTATCCAGAAATTGTTCACAGTGTTTATTTTCTATCTGCTTTATACTCCCTGGAGTCAGGCAGGCAGCTTTCTCAGCCCCATCCCTGCCCCCCTCCACAACTGGCTACCACCTCCCCTTAGTCCCTAGGCTAAAACTTCCACGGATTCCCCCTGCAGCAAAGCCAGAGGAGAGAGGGTCATCCTTCCCCTGGTATACCATCCCAAAGTGTCCTGAAGACCAAGTGGTGGTGTGGCAGAGGAAGAGCAGGCAGGACTTCATTAAGCCCACCTGACACCATTTTCTGGTTTCTTCCCATTTCCCTGGCCACTGCGGCACATCTGTGTGTGTGCATGGTGGTGCACATGCATCGTAGAACTGCAGTCCCTCCCGCTGAAGTCGCTCAGAGCCTGCAGTAATCACAGGCCTCCAACCAGTGGCAGTCAAAGTCCGAGACTGCTTGCCATCCCTCCCCAGAAGAGGAGAGCACTCCCTGGGACACTTGATCCTCTCCCCTGTGGCCGACCCCCAGTGACCCGGGTCATCAGTGCATCGGCAGGTGAGGCACAAGAAGCCTCAGACTTCTGTGTCACTAGGCCAGCGTTTACAATGTGTTGTTTTATTTTTTATTTTTATTTTTTTAAGTTGAATCACTAATTGGCACTAGTACTTTAAAGTATCTTCAATCAATCTTTCATGATTGTTCACTCCTGCATCAACTAACATGAGGAACACATGTTCACATTTTTAATGCACTTTATTAATCTATTATGGTAATGTTCTTATGTACACAAGGGTGACCTTTACAGACAAACTCCACCCCCTGAAGAAGCCTATAGTTTGGGAGGCGATATGTAGTGATGTTCATTTCATGTCTCTCATCCAGTAAATTCAACTAAATTATAGTCCTCGGTGTGTGCAGTCCTTATTTTCTGACTCTGAGACAGCCACAGCCAAGCCACCAGGCAGCAGGGTTTTGCATGCATTCATACAATGCAACCGTCAGAGTACAGTTCTGTCCATCCTGTCTGCCCTGTTGTCTATTGATGGAACTTCAGTACACACACACACACACACACACACACACACACACACACACACACACATGTCAAGAGCACGGTCACGCTCCAAATAGCAACTGCTGCACATGAAAACTGCCAAACTCTGATATGGTTCTGGATTGGAACCAAGAGAAATTGCTGTTACCATTCCTAGAGCTGAGTGACTGTGGGCAGAGAAGGAAGTGTTTATTGTATTTGGTTGTTGTTTTTTTTGGGGGGGGGGTTGTAACTCTCATCCCTTCCTTGCTCCTGGCAGCTCCATATGTCAGAGTGAATGTGTGAGAGGGACAATGACTGCAATGCTGAGCACTTCAATCCCGGCACAAGCTTTTTTTTCCTCCCCACTTCTAATTATACTTCCCCATCCCAGCAACTTATGCTCTTCGCTGTGAGCAGTCATTATATTTGTGTTCCTGCTTGCCATCTTCACTAGTACTGCTTGGTCTTCTCAGGACCATGAGCATAACACCCACTGCCTTTTATAGGTACATTAGGGAGCAAAGAAAGACTAAGGCAGGGATACTGAGGTTGAATAAAGAGGAAGGTGGTTGGGCAGAGAACGACAGTGAAAAAGCAGGGATACTGAATGAATACTTCTGCTCAGTATTCATAATGGAAAAGCAGGGGGAGATAGTTAATCCAGTCACTGGAAGCACTCTGGATAGGGGGGGTCGATATTAGTCCTTTCACAGAAGAAAGGGTTCTGAAAGAACTCTTAAAACTGAAGGTGGATAAAGCAATGGGGCCTGATGAGATTCACCACGGAATTCTAAAAGAACTAAGGAAAGAACTAGTAACACCATTGACTACCCTTTTTAATAAATCGTAGGAGGATGGTGTGGTACCGGAGGACTGGAGGAATGTGGATGTGATTCCCCTTCACAAAAGTGGGAGTAAGACAGAGGCAGGAAACTACAGACCTGTCAGTTTGACCTCAGTGGTAGGGAACATTATGGAATCACTTCTGAAGGAAATAATTGTTGACTACATAGAGGTCAGTGGGGCACAGGACCCAAGGCAGCTTGGATTCACAGCAGGGAGGTCATGTCAGACAAATCTAATTGATTTCTTTGACTGGGTGACCAAAGTAGTAGACCAGGGAGGGACTGTGGACATGGCCTACCTAGACTTTAGCAAGACATTTGACACAGTCCCGCACAAAAGATTGATAAACAAATTAGCCAGCCTGGGAGTGGGTCCCAGGGTTGTAGCCTGGGTAAAACACTGGCTGGACAACAGGACACAGCGGGTAATAGTAAATGGAGTCCACAGTGAAGAAAGAGGGGTTACTAGTGGGGTACCGCAGGGTTCAGTACTGGGGCCGGTCCTTTTTGAATGTCCTTATAAGTGACATTGCAGAGGGACTGAAAGGGAAAGTATGTCTCTTTGCAGATAACACAAAGATCTGCAACAGGGTTGATATGCAAGGTGGGGTGGAAAGGATGAAAAGGGACTTGGTAAGGTTGGAGGAATGGTCAAATGTATGGCAGCTTAGATTCAATGCAAAGAAGTGCAAAGTAATGCACCTGGGAAACAAAAACCCAGGGGACGAGTACACAATGGGGGGTGAGATACTGACAACAACAAAAACGGAAAGGGACCTGGGGTAGTTGTAACCCCCTTGTTACCCGGGGTTACTAGAATCCCAGTAAGACCTAGTGGTAGACAGGGAAGGCAGCTTATGAAACTCCAGTTAAATGGATTTCACACTGTCTCACTCTGTTCTCAGTCTCAGCTGAGACTGAGGGATGACATCACCATAGAACAGTCGCAGCTGCATGAGCCACAATGGAATCTGCAGCAGGGAGTTGGAATAGAATGTTGGGAGGTTTGAACATTAGTCTGTCGGTCAGGCTTTTGGAGCCTCAACCCTGACATAGGGCTTCCATTCTGAAAAAAGGGTGTGCGTCTCCACCAAAAGAGAGAGACAGAAGATAGTTTGAAGTGGTGGAGACCGCTGATTCGGGTCTCAGTGCCCCCTCCCTCAGGGGATGGGGGCAGGAAGGTTGTCCTGCATATTTCTGGGGCAACCACCTGGTTTTTTTCTTCTAGTGGAGAAGCTGTCTATTTGTTCCAGAGTTGTTGGGAAACGAGAAGATTTGAGAATCACCTGTGGGGCACCTGCAACCGGAGGGTGAGTGTCTGCTCTTTCTAAAGGGCCTATGTTTTCACCCTGGGACTTGTGTGACAGTGGGGGTTGGACTACTGAAGTAGTGGGAGGCCTAGAGTAATAGGCTTAGCCAAAACTAAAAGTATGTTCAAGCCCAGCACTTATGGGAAGTCCAAGACATGTAGAGGAGATGTGACATACGTCTACCCAGTAATCTACATTGCCAAGCTTTCAGTAAAAGAGTTGTTTAGTTTCCAGAGAAGTGGCCGGGTATGGATTGTGGGAGCCGGAGGTGGGAGACCCCCCATCTTTAGTGACCAGGTCCACCTCTACGGATTTGCTCTGTGGATTTCTACTTTGCCTCATGCACTTGGCCAGTGATGAGGGAAGTACCCAGACATGGGATTGGAAGGAAAATTCCCTCTAGGAGTTGAAGGCTCTAAGGTGGTTTGGGGAGCCACAACAGGAAAACTGGTTCATTTCCCAAAATGAACCGTGGATCAAGTGGCCAGTGGGGAAAACCCAATTAGTGTACAAGTCGGGCTGTGTACCCAAAGCTGCGTGCAAGTCCGGGCTGTGTGCCTGGTGGGTTCAGAGCCTGAGGGCTGGAAATGTGAAGAAGTGTTCTGTTGTTTCTAATCTGCATTACCAGGAATGTAGCCCCTTGGGGGTCCGTCTATGCTTTGTTTGTTCAGCTTGGATGTGAATAAAAGCCACACTGTAGAATCCCATTCCTGGTTCTGGACATTACAGTTATTGCTTCCTGTGTTCGATTTACTTGGTGCCCTGGCAGAGTAGCCAAACCTAGGCCCCCTGTGCCGAGTAACCTCATCCTCCCCAAACCCAGTCCCCACCAGGTACTGCTGTCAGCTTCAACAGCATGCCACCTGTCATTTTTGCTAAAAGGCAGGGATGAGGGGTTACAAAAATGGAGGCATCGCTTTGGATTTAATTCTGGGAAGGAAGGTGCTCGGGCAAGGGGCTAGCATTTTGGCTATCTGGCAGTGGGTAGCCCAAAAGCTGAAGCAAGTTAACTAGTGTGTCGCTGTGTGCTGTGGATCTTATGCTGCTGTTTAAAATGCCAACTGTTTACCAAGGAGCAGTAAAGCTAAAAGTGTGCCCTTGTCCCGCATTAATCGTTTACAGCATTTTTGCCTGCTTTTAAAATGAACTGCGGTAAAGAAAAGTGTGGAAGACTAGGGGTAGCAACAGGAAAATTGTACCCTGGACGTTGGAAATGCTTTTAAAAATGAACTGTGGTAAAGAAAAGTGTGGAAGACCAGGGGTAGCAACAGGAAAATTGTGCCCTGGATGTTGGAAATGCTTTTTGAATGAACTGAGAGACTTGCAGTGTAAATGGCTATGTTAAAGGGCTGAAATGGGCTCCCGCCATGGAGTCAGTTAAGAAAAAAAAAAAAATGCATTCTGCAGTTTAAATTTGCCTGCTCGACGATCGCCGTGAGGAGAAGAGCACTCGCGAGGAAGAAGAGGCTCATTTGCATGGCATCGTGTGATTGGTGAGGCTGCAATCAGTCCCGCCCCTCAGCCAGCTCTACAGTGACTGCCCCAGCATTCGAGAGGGAGTGTGAGTGGAGTGCATGTACTGGCTAGTGGAGGAGCATTGCGGAGTGTTAAAATCACTGTAAACATTCTAAAAAATAGATTTGCTTGTTTGAAATCGGGCTCAACCCACTAATCGATCGTCTGAATAGCAAGTGTGGTGGTCGAGGAGACGATCGGCAGGACTGCCCGCCCGTTTCTGTTCTGAGGCCTCCAAGAACTGACTGCAGACTGTTTTTCCCCATCGCAGCAAACAGCTACTGACAACAGTAAGTACAAACAGTGATTTTCTGCCCTATGCCATTTAAATGTGTGTGCAGCAGTGTAGTCGCTTTGCAAGTAACGACTGTGTCAAGTCCTGCCAGCAAGTGCAAGTCTGTTAAGCCATTGACTGTGTGCATAGTAATGAGTTCAGCCTCAGTTTAAAGTTTAAAGCCTGAGAGAGACTGTGAGTTGTAGCCAAATGCGCAGCACTAGTTTTACAGGCAATCCTGTGCTTAAAAACCTGAAGCTTTAAGGGACTGTGAGTCAAAGAAATGTTTCCAGCAAGTAAAAAAGTCCGTGGAAAATCATGTAAATGTGTTCAGAACAAGAACAATGCAAGTTTGTGCAGTTTGAGCAAAAGTTATCAGTAGTGTGTATAAATCGGGTGCGCAATGGCTTGACCCAATTTCTGAATGTTGATTCACAGGAGTGCTGCCGCCGCCATTACAGGGTGAGGTAGTAAAGTAAACACAGCAGCAGAGGAGCCATTTTAAAACTAAAGAGAGTGTTCAGTAAAGGGGTACTTTCAGTTACAGTGAAGTTTTGTTTGTTTTTCTGCAGTTATGGCCTCAGGACCACCTCGTTACTCGGATCATGCCCGGGTTGCAGTAACAGCAGCAGTAAATAGACTGAGGGATATTGAAAAGTGGCGCTATGGAGGACAACTGCCTCCTCATGTGGCGATTCCTGGTTTTCCAGTGCATGTGTGTCAAATATGCTTGAGAGCTGGAAGGGACGTCTTCATGATTCCTCACTGTGCTGGATGCCCAGAAAAATATGGCTTGTATAAAGTGCCTCAAATTCGTTTGGCTCCCACATAGACAAAGGTTCAGAAATCTGCAGTTGGCAGCACACAGCACCAGGCGGAGCCTGTGGAGGAAGGCCCCTCGGGGGAGTGTGGCACAAAGCTAGAGGGTGCAGAGTTAGAGACGGAACCAGAAGTTGAAGTTTCGGATGCTGGATCCCAGAAGGAAAGTTCGAATAAAGCATCAGTAGACTCCTGGGGGTGGGGGGCCTAGCCCAAGTCTCTTAGGAGAAGATGAGATGCGGGAGGCCTTTGAGTGGGAGGTGTCGACCTCCGTGCCTAGTGATGAGTGGATAGTCTCAGGGGTGAGGACAACTGCTCACTCCTGGGCTCAGATCTCAGTGAAGAGGAAGATGAGGGGGAACCTATGTGGCCTTGTGAAAAAGGAACGGGTACACAGCCTCAAGATCTTGCCTCGGAGGAATACATGGAAGAGAGTGGTGATGCCACTGCCCTGGCTTTGCAAGGAGAAGTAGTCAGGGATCCGTTTCTAATTTCGTTAAGGATGCAAAGCTGGCAGAACCAGGACTGGCCACCCCCAAGCCAGGCCAGCGGTCTCAGGTTGACCAAAGCTAGTAAAGAGGAGAGACTGGTTCATAGAAAGGCAAATGAGATCTATGGTATGACCTTTCCTACTTTTCCTCGGAAAGTCTGGGAGGAGATTGAGAACAGCAGGAAATCCTGGATCTGGGCCGAAGCAATGAAAGGTGTGCATCCTGGGGCCAACATGCATGTGAAGAACAGACTATTTCACAAGAAATATACCCAGTGGAAGAGAGGCAGGACACTGTTTATGGACAGAGTGAGAATAGTGGACGGAGAGGGACGTGAAATCTCCCACTGTGTGAATTATGTGTGCCCAGATGGGGTAATAATTCAAGCTCCTGACCCCTGGTACTATTGGCCTCAGTGCAAGGACCTCCCAGCAAATGTGCCCGTGCCTACTAAATGGAAAGCCGAGCAGTGGTAGTCAGTACTGCCACACCAGACTGTGAAGTGCCTTTTTTTTGATCCGCCAGTATGGACATCCAGAACTCAGGTGCCCCACATTCATCAGTTCTACAGGGTACTGGCCTTTCCAGAATCCATCGACTGGCTCACCAGATGACTTCAGATCCAGAGAGGACACCAGCCCAGCTGTATCCTGAGCCATCGCCTGGTAATCGGATGACGTCAGACCAGCTGTTTCTTTTTTGTTCCTGTTCTAAGGTTCCATCTCCAGAGATGACATCATCCCAGCAGTTCCCAGATGTGCCCTCCTGTGGTTCCCGGAAGATGTCCGCCCAGCTGTATCGGAAGAAATGCTGCCAGGGAGAGTCTTCGTCAGAGGTGCAGGTCGGTTCAGAAGTTTCCATTCTACAAGAGGCTGGTAAGTCCAAACTTTTCTATCTTTATGACACTGCAGTACACACCCTACCTACACTAGCAGACTCCAAAATGTGTGAACTGTCTTCAGAGACTCTCCCCTTCGGGACTTTGGCCTGTTAGAACTGTGCTTCACTGGGCTCTGGCCCAGGAGAGACTCTTGATTGGACCAGCCTTCGGGCATTGTGGTCACTAGTTGGGACTTTTAGGGCACTCCATCCCCCCAAATGTGTATTGTAAATAATGTCATTGTTTTCTAATGTAAATACTGTTTTCTACCCTTTTCTAAAAAAAAAAATATTTTTGGGATTCTTCAGTGTTTTGATGGTAGGGGTTTAGGTAGACTGTGTATGCAGATTAGGAGTGTGTGTTGTCTTTCTTTTTCTTGCAGGTGTTCCTGGAGAAGATAGAAAAGAAGACAAGAAGAGGAGGAGGGGCTTATCGGAGTTCCTCACTAGTACTTTAGTGTGTAGTAATTTAAAGTACTGGTGGTGTTATTGTTGTTCTTACTGTATTAACCCTTTCCTTCCACAGGTGTGGTTGTGGGGGTAGGGAGGAGGCAGTAAAATGGTGTAACAATGTGGTATTATTCTTGGTATGTGGTTGCAGGTTGCCTAAGGTCGGGGATGTCCCTGGGTTGTTTTTGTTTATAGGTATTAAATAGAAGGCAGATAGGTTTTCCCTAGAGGGTTAGGGGGGATAGACAGGCTGTGGTCCTGAATGGCCATAGGGACCACAGTGCTGATCTATTAGGGATATGCTGTGGACAGTTCTACCAGAGCCACTAGGCGTCCATAGTAAGTGGATAGTGTAGAGGCTGATATGTCAGCTAAAGGCCTCTAGGCCCTTAGTGTTGCCTGCCTGTGCTCGCACATGGTAGGAGGGGGCCTGATCACCCCCCTCCGCAGGTAGCACATAGGGTGGGATGGCCTAAACGGGTAAACAATGACTGCGGACAGTCATTTTCCTGGTCAAGGGCGAGTGTAACCCCCTTGTTACCCGGGGTTACTAGAATCCCAGTAAGACCTAGTGGTAGGCAGGGAAGGCAGCTTGTGAAACTCCAGTTAAATGGATTTCACAGTCTCACTCTGTTTTCAGTCTCAGCTGAGACTGAGGGATGAGATCACCATAGAACTGTCGCAGCTGCATGAGCCACAATGGAATCTGCAGCAGGGAGTTGGAATAGAACGTTGGGAGGTTTGAACATTAGTCTGTAAGTCAGTTGGTGTGAGAGCTTGCTGAGAGAGCAGCACAGCAGCTCTGGTTAGGCTCTTGGAGCCTCAGCCCTGACGTAGGGCTTCCATTCTGAAAAAAGGGTGTGTGTCTCCACCAAAAGAGAGAGACAGAAGATAGTTTGAAGTGGTGGAGACTGCTGATTCAGGTCTCAGTGCCCTCTCCCTCAGGGGATGGGGGCAGGAAGGTTGTCCTGCATATTCCTGGGGCAACCCCCTGGTTTTTTTCTTCTAGTGGTGAAGCTGCCTATTTGTTCCAGAGTTACTGGGAAACAAGAAGATTTGAGAATTGCCTGTGGGGCACCCAACCGGAGGGTGAGTGTCTGCTCTTTCTAAAGGGCCTATGTTTTCACCCTGGGACTTGTGTGACAGTGGGGGTTGGACTACTGAAGTAGTGGGAGGCCTAGAGTAATAGGCTTAGCCAAAAGTAAAAGTATGTTCAAGTCCTGCACTTTTGGGAAGTCCAAGACATGTAGAGGAGATGTGACATACGTCTACCCAGTAATCTACATTGCCAAGCTTTCAGTAAAAGAGTTGTTTAGTTTCCAGAGAAATGGCCGGGTATGGATTGTGGGAGCCGGAGGTGGGAGACCCCCCATTTTTAGTGACCAGGTCCACCTCTACGGATTTGCTCTGTGGATTTCTACTTTGCCTCATGCACTTGGCCAGTGATGAGAGAAGTACCCAGACGTGGGATTGGAAGGAAAATTCCCTCTAGGAGTCGAAGGCTCTAAGGTGGTTAGGAGAGCCACAACAGGAAAACTGGTTCATTTCCCAAAATGGACCGTGGATCAAGTGGCCGGCGGGGGAGCTGGGCCAGTGGGGAAAACCCAATTAGTGTACAAGTCTGGCTGTGTACCCAAAGCTGCGTGCAAGTCTGGGCTGTGTGCCTGGTGGGTTCAGAGCCTGAGGGCTGGAAATGTGAAGAAGCTTTCTGTTTCTAATCTGCATTACCGGGAACATAGCCCCGTGGGGTCTGTCTGTGCGCTGTTTGTTCAGCTTGGATGTGAATAAAAGCCACACTGTAGAATCCCATTCCTGGTTCTGGACATTACAGTTATTGCTTCCTGTGTTCAAATTTACTTGGGTGCCCCTGTGCAGAGTAGCCAAACCTAGGCCCCCTGTGCCGAGTAACCTCATCCTCCCCGAACCCAGTCCCCACCAGGTACTGCTGTCAGCTTCAACAGCATGCCACCTGTCATTTTAGCTAAAAGGCAGGGGTGAGGGGTTACATAGTCATATCAGACTACCTAAAGGTGAGCCAGCAATGTGAGAAGGCAGTAAGGAGGGCTGGGGGGATACTGGGATACATAGGGAGAGGCATCACCAGTAGAAAACAGGAAGTTGTTGGCCCTCTGTACAGAAAATTGGTAAGACCGCATCTGGAGTACTGTGTACAGTTCTGGAGACCCCATCTCCGCAAAGACATAGACAGGGTGGAGACTTTCCAGAGGAGGGCAACCAAATGGTGCAGGGTCTGCACCAGAAGACATATGAAGAAAGACTAAAGGAGCTTAAGATGTATAGCCTTAAGGAAAGGAGGGAGAGGGAGGACATGGTAGAAACTTTCAAATACCTCAAGGGAATCATCAAAGTCCAAGAGGGGAGCATCTTTCAGAAGAAGAGATGTGCAAGAACAAGGGGGCTCAATTTGAAGATAGGGAGGGATGGCTCAGAAGTATGGTGAGGAAGTATTGCTTCACAGAGAGGGTTGTAGATGCATGGAACGGCCTTCCTGAGGAGGTTGTAGAGTCAAAAACAGTGGGGAATTCAGGAATGCATGGGACAGACATAAAGCAATTCTAGTGGGGGGGCAGGAGGAAGTAAGCCGTTGGTTAACTAGAATCTGTAGCTTATCTGTTAGGTAGGAAAATGGGCAGACTAGGTGGGCCAAGTGGTCCTTATCTGTCATCAAATTCTATATTTCTATGTTTATCCCTGTCTGCTTGCTGCTAATATTTGCACTGACTGCATCTACTATCTGGTTACCTCCTTGTCAGGGTGCCACTAATATTTGCATTGTCTTTGCTAACTATCTGGCTAGCTCCTTGTCAGGGTGCCAGAAATATTTGCATTGTCTCTGCTAACTATCTGGCTACCTCCTTATCAGGGTGCCGCTAGTATCTGCATTATCTCTGCTAACTATCTGGCTACCTCCCTATCAGGGTGCCGCTGATATTTGCATTATCTCTGCTAACTATCTGGCTACATCCTTATCAGGGTGCCGCTGATATTTGCATTATCTTGGCTATCTGGCTATCTCCCTATCAGGGTGCTGCTGATATTTGCATTATCTCTGCTAACTGTATGGGTACCTCCCTATCGGGGTGCTACTAATATTTGCATCATCTCTGGTAACTAGTGGGATGCCTTCCTATCTGGATGCTGATAATATTTTGTCAATCAAGTCTTTATTTATACAGGCGGTCACCGTTGAGCAGAGCTCTTTTTCAAGGTGGACCTGTTTGAAACATGGATACAGGTTATGCAAATGACGTACGTTAGTTACAGTACACAGTATGGGCAATGCCCCAAAGCTGAATTTATATACAAATACACATAAATATGTAGGATTTAGGATACTGGTTAGGTCTGGTCAGTAAAAGATAATTGCATAACAACATTAGAGAACTACAGATCCCATCTATGCTTAAAACTGTACGTCGGCTGGTGCTAGGAGGCAAAGGATAATTTCACAACGGCATGTAAGGATTACAGACCCCATGTGCGCTATAAGCCGTGGCTATGTGAGAGAAGTACGGCAGTGCGTTTAAATGGGGCAGAATATGGGTTGTGGAGCAAGTGGGTATAGTGTTGAAGCACAAGTTAGAAATTTTCTCAAAATACAGACAATAGGACGGTAACAATCACCATAATTTAGAGATGGCTGTGGTCATGGTCCAGACCTGAAGGCGAGCCACGAGTGGTTTAGGAGCTATTTGAGGACGAGCAAAGCAGTTGCAGACTTCGCCTACTGCACGTGAATATAATGCCTTAAAGATGGGCAGAGGGACAAGGGCGTCTGATTTTAAAGAGTCTTTTGTAAGTTATTCCAAAGGGTAGGGAGCGTGAAGCTAATTGCTGCTCTACCGAAATGCAAGTTTACTCTGGGTATTGTAAGGGAGATGAAGGAATGTCTTCGGAGCACAGATTTTCTTATTGTGCATAGGGCTAGGCAATCGGAAATATATTGGGGTAGTTTGTTTGTGAGAGCATGATAAGTCCAGAGAGCAGCATTTTTGTGGCGCCTAAGTTTAAGGGATGTCCATCCCACAGTATCATACAGGATGCAGTGATGAGTAGAATTTGGGAGACCTGTGATAAACCTTAGTGCACGGTGGTACAGCGTGTCGAGTTTGGCTAGCTGGGAGATGGGACACTGGCTGTACAAGAAATCCACGTAGTCCCCCAGAGATAGGAAAGTAGATTGGACCAGTCTTGTTTTGGCATCTATAGTGAGGAAGTGGCTTAGCCTGAAGAAAAGTCCAAGCCTTTGCCGGAGTTTTTTCAACAAGTTTTCGATGTGTTCTGCGAAGGAGAGTCTGTTATCAATCCATGCTCCCAGATATTTAAATTTGGTTACGAATTCTAGTTTTTCACCTAGTATTGTAATGATTTCTGGAGTGGGTCCACCGTCTGTAGGGCTAAGTGAGCGGGCAAGCGGAGAAAAGAGCATTGCTTTTGTTTTTTTTAGCGTTCAGTAGTAGTTTTTTGTGGATTAACTGACTTTGCAGGAGGTCGAACTCATTTTGGAGGTCATTACAGGCAGCCTCTGGTGTGGGTCGGCTGATGTATAGGACGGTATCGTCTGCAGACAAGTGGATATTGGCATTTTTTATATAGTAGTCTATGTCATTTATATATATTGCAAATAAGAGTGGACCTAGTATAGATCCCTGAGGGACCCCTCTTAGGAGTGGTTTAAGAGGGGACAGCTCACCTTCTGCTTTAACTTGCTGGAGACATCCTGAAAGGTAGTCAGTGAACCAGAGCAGCGAGGTAGAGTCCACTCCTATGGTTTGAAGCGAGGTGAGAAGGTTGTGATCAACGGTGTTAAAAGCTTTGCTTAGGTCCAAAAAGACCGCGCAGGTGAAGTTCCTTGTGTCAGGGGCTCTCAGCCATGCATCGGTAACTTTGGACAGCGCTGTAATAGTGCTATGTTCGGCTCTGAATCCTGATTGCATCGGGTTCAGTAGATTTGTTACTTCGAGGTAGTTCCTTAGCTGTGTATTCACTATTTTCTCCAGTAATTTAGATAGCACTGAGAGTAGAGAAATGGGTCTACAATTGTTGAGGTCCCCTGGGTCACCTGATTTAAAAAGTGGTATGACATGGGCGGTCTTCCAGACAGGCGGTAGGGTGCCCTGTAAGAGGGACAAATTGAATAAGTGAGTGATGGGGATGGCGAGGACATGGTATGCTATTTTAATAAAGTAGGGGTCCTACGAGTCAGCACCTGTGCTTTTTTTTAGTGTCCATCCGTGATAAAAGGTCTTCAACTTCTTTTAGCGAAGTGGGTTGTAGCTTGAAGAAGTTGGAGGTAGCTGGAGGTATTTGAGGGGTGTAGTTTGATGTAGAGCGTATCTTGCAAGTTGGGGAGTTGTCAAACGCCAGACCTGCAGTTGCGAAATGGTTATTGAAGGAATCTAAGATCTCTGCCCTGTCATTAATGACATTATTTCCTGAGATAACTTTGTTCAGGAGGGAGTTACCTGTAGGGTGACCCATCAGATTCTTGATAGAGCTCCAGAATTTGCATGGGTTCTTGGAAGAAGCATTGAGTTCTGTGCGGTAGAAAGAAGCTTTTGCATCTATAATAGATTTGGTGCATAGGTTACGCACATTTCTGAATAGGTTCCAGTCGTTAGGCAGGTTAGATTTTCATGCCCTTTTCCATAGTTTGTCTCTTTCAAACAGCAGTGATCTAACCTCGGGGGTGAAACATGTGTTAGTTTTAATCTTTGTGCGGACTTTGGTCAGGGGGGCATGTTTGTTGAGAACCCCTGATAGTATATCATAAAAGATGTCGTAGGCAGCGGTGACTGTTTTAGCAAGGTAAAACTCCTGCCAGCACAAGGAGAAATTAAGGTCAGCAATGTAGGCAGCTATGTTAAAATTTTGTCTTGATCTCTTCTGGCGAAAGTTAGAAGGAGCAGGAAGCTTGCTGGCAGATCTTATCCCTCCGATGAAGCAATGATCACTGACATCCGAGAAGAAAGTGCCAGCGTGGGAGAAAAGGTGGGGTTTGCTTACAAGCAATACGTCCAGAATGGTACTCTTAGCAGGATTTTTTGTATTTGGGCATGTCGGATCATTGATGAGCTGTGTTAGTCCATGGTCATCACAAAAAGAAACTAGCAGAGCAGCTGCTTTGGACATCCAGTCAAGGTTAAAGTCACCGAGAATGATGGTTTCAAGCGATCCTTGTTCTAAGATATCACTTAGATAGGTTAGGAGCTTTAAGCCGGCAGAGGGGGTGTCTATAGCATACTATAAGCTGGAGAACACATGACTGGGTAATTTCCACTTTGAGGGTAAAGCACTCATACTTGTTGGGAACGGAGGATGCAGCTGTACAGGAGACTGAGAATTTATCTTTGACATATATGGCCACACCACCTCTTCTAGTGTGCCTGTCTGCTCTGAATAGGGCATAGTTAGGGATGTTTACTTCCATGTCAGTAGTTGTTCTCAGCCAGGATTCAGAGATCACTAGTATATCGGGGGATGTATGGGATACCCATGCTTGGATCAGTGTTAGCTTTTTGAGCAGGCTACATACGTTGATGTGCAAAAAGCTCAGGCCCTTTAGCAAGGGCAGGTCTGAGGGTGAAGGGATTGTTGCCGGTGGGCCAGGGTTCAGTTCTACATTGCCTGAGCATAGGAGGAGGAGTAGAAGTATTTTTCTGAGAGTGGCAGAGGATAGCTTTGGAGTCTTAGTCTTGTTCCATTTGTAGTATTCAGTAGCTTTGGGTGATACGTTGTTCCCATTGCAGAAGGCACCTCCAGTAATTGCTACTATTAGTACTCTGAGTGAATACAGCCTGGTGGTGCAGGGGTGTTGCGTGGTGGGGGTCGTGCGCTGAGATGAATGTATCAAACTTGTGCCACCTGAAATAGGAGCCCATATGTAATGGTGCAGTTGAATGTCCATGGTCATACAGGGGCAGGTAGACTTTAAGGTGCCAGAGGACGTAAGGCGCAGGAAAGGATTATAATCCATGCAAGGTATCGGTCCGTTGGGTAGGTATAGGCCGACTGGGATTCTGAATAGGAGAGGCAGTAGACATAGCTGTAAAAGTCCCACATGGTGAGGCTTAGGTATGAACAGAAGGGCCAATAGCAATAGCGGCTGGGCAAGGCGATCTATTTAGAAATGTGCCGGGGGATGGTGGGTAGGCAAAAATTTGCGGCTTTGCTGCACCTTTCAGCGAGCTGTATCCGGCCTTGAGGTCTCGGGTGTCGGTCTCTGCAGCACCGACCACCGCGATTTGAGCTGCAGAAGGGCTGGGAGCCCTAGGAGGGTCTCGGCAGCTGAGGAGGGAAGAAGAGAGGAGCCAATTTAGTACTGGGGAGGACAAAAGAGTCTCACAAGCCAGTGACAAACAAATTTCCACTTGAATAGGGGCGATTTCCTTGGCGCCTGGGAGTCTGGCTACAGTACTAAGTCATGAAAAGGGCTGTAATCACTCTATCCTTAGGTAACTTTAGCAAGGTAAAACAGCTTTTTTAAGAAGATTTTAACAATTTCTAGGCAGATTAGGCAATAAACAGTCTAGATAGTTAGATTACAGGCAGGTGTGCTATTAAAATTGCACCTTTTCGCTCTGCTAGATAGGAAGAATGGGTGGAGTAAAAAGGGACCAATCGGAGTGAGCCTGGCAAAAGGCGCTCGTACTCCGATTGGTTTGTGGCTTTGCCGTACCTCTTAGTGAGCTGTATCCGGCCTTGAGGTCTTGGGCGTCAGCCTCTGCAGCGCCGACTACCCGGTGGCTGTGGTTCGAGCAGCGGAAGGGCTGGGAGCCCTAGGAGGGTCTCGGCAGTTGAGGGAAGAAGAGAGGAGCCAATTTAGTAATTTTACAATTTGCAACTAATCACTGGTGAAAATGGGCTATTTAGCTCATCTTTCTAGCCAGTATAATAAATAAAAATGAAATGAAAGACATTTGAGTTGGCTGCCTTTACTAACTATAGTACCTGGCTGCCTCACTATCTGGGTGCTGCTAATAGTTGTATGGTTTATTCTGGCTAGCTATCTGACTGGCGCCTCATATATGAGTGCTGCTAATATTTGTGTTGGAAGCCTTTGCAAGCTATCCAGCTGCATGCCTGTTCGCAGACACAGTGCTGGTGGCCTCTGCTTGCAGCCAGGCCTAGCTGGAACATAAACGGAGAGGTGGTTTGTAAGATTGGGCCTTTTGCTTAAAGGCAAAAAAACTTGGTGTACTGTATTTACTTTTCTTTGGGGTCAAACAAACACTAGGATTGGGCTCTAGATTTGGAGTTTAACAATGGGCAAAATGTAATTAAAACCATCAGCTATAAATATTTAGGTGTCCAGGTTGGTGATATATTCTCATGTGTTGTGCACATCAACATGCTAGTTAAACAAACCAGTCAAAAACTTAGGGCCCTCCACAGAGTGTCCCCATGTCTGTCAAAAGAATCAAGCTCCAAGATTATCAGACAACTGATCATTCCTGTCCTGGAGTATAGTAGCTTGATATATAGCAATTCAACAAAAAAGCTCTCAAAAATTGTATGTTCAACAAACTTGCAAGATTTGTTAGCTTAAGCAAATTTGATACACATCACTGTGAGATGTACACAGTACTAAACTGATTGCAACCAAGAAGTAAGACAGAGTATAACTGACTTTCATGTGTTTCAAATTGTTAAAATCTAATAACGGGTCGGAGGTTGGAGGATTGCTGGCGGAGGACTCGGTTTGAGAAGAACAAACTGGCTTTAAGAATCACTATGGTGAATATCAATGGACAATCTACCATAAGAAGGCAATGTTCCTGTCCAGGGGAGACTGCTGCAGGAAGAAACAGACTGGCTCTGCTCTTTCGGACTGTAGACAGGCTACTTCATCCTGCCTGTCTGCGCCAGCCCATCGGAACAGAGGCAGGGTGTCTGTCTGCAATGTCGGTGACCCTGGTTTGGGAACGGACTCAGGATGTCAGAGGGCCAGCTGGGGGAGAAGGATTGAGCATCCCATGGACTGCTCTCCTTCTCTGGGGGGGGTGGGTGGGGGATGTGTGTTCAGCATGTTACAGACCCCTAGCAGAGGCCTAGGGAGCTGCAGTGCCAGTGCCGTAATGGCAAGGGGGTGGGGCAGACGCTAGTGGTCGTTGCACAACCCCACCCCAAAGCGTGAAACTCTGTTCTGCCTCCTCCACTGCCTACCGTGTCCACCCGGTGGAGCCCCACTCCCATGACCCCACCTTGGGGAATAAGCCAGGGCAAGCTACTCTGGACCTTGGGAAGGGTGCCTGCCCAGTAGTCCCACCCAGGGGGTTAAGCCTGGGCATGCAGAGGTGGTGGGAGCAGGAGCTGAGCCTCTGCAGGGGGATCAGTGGACGGAAATAGAAAAAATTTTTTTTTTTAAATCCTGCCTGTCTGCAGCTGAAAAGAGCAAGTTCAGTCGCTTAGTGTGAGGAGTTTGCTCAGTTCTTCTCTGACTGGGTGTCCATCATTTGGACTGGGATCTCCCCAGTGGGGCGGGAGCAGCCCTACAGTGTTGGGCCACACGTTATCAGAGGCTCTTCTATTGTCTGGGGCAAAGTTTAGGCCAGTGGGGTGCTAGGGGTCATCGAGGTAATCTTGAAACTGTGGCTCACATTTTGTGAACTGGACCTGGGCCTGATGCATCTCTCAATGGGATGTATCGAGTCCGTTAGTCCAGTGTTCACTGAGATCATCCGGTGTTCGCTCTCAGAGGGATATTTTCCAGATGCCTTAAAAAACGCACTGGTGAAGCCCCTCCTGAAGAAACCATCACTCGACCCTGACATCTGGGTGAATTATTGACCTATCTCCAACATCCCATTTCTGGGTAAGGTTGTTGAGAAAATCATGGCTCTGCAGCTCGAGGCACACCTTGCAGCCTATGACATCTGTGAGCCATTCCAGTCTGGATTTAGGTCTAGGCATAGCACCCAAACAGTGTTAGTCATGGTACAAAATGATCTCCTCAGGGTGAGAGAAGAGACTGGTCAATACTCATCCTCCTCAGTCTCTCCTCAGCTTTTGACACTGTGGACCATGCAGTGTTGCTGGATTGCCTCAGTGAACTCTGTGGATTCACCAGTACTATCAACAACTGATTTGAGTCTTTTCTCACGGGCAGGATGCAGAGGATAGTGATGGTGAATTTCTCCTCCTGCCCGAAGCCCCTGCTATGTGGAGTTCCCCAGGGTTCAGTCCTGTTGCTTGTGTTGTTCTGATGAAACGAAAAGAGAAAACAGTGGCACCGCAGGTATTGTAAAAATGAGAATATTTTAATCAGTGCATAGTATATGCACGGCCGCTCAGTGGTACAGACTACAACCTCAACTAGTTTTGCACCAAACGTGCGTCATCAGGAGGATGGTCTACCTACAATCCACACCCTTAAAAAAGCTAACAATTAAAGTGACAGCACCTCATGACCATAAATTTAAATATACAAGAATATGAAAAACAGTGTTAATATATGTCACCATGAAATAGCAGATAAATAATATACCTAAATAAAATGCAAAACCATATTTGAATTGACCACTGCAAGTCAGGATAACTCGGATTCATATCTAATAAACATTGCATTTAAAATAATGTATTCAATAATGCCCTGTTGTATTTGTTTTCCTAACTAGATCAAACCTGGTCCTTTAACCATTAACCTTACCATTAGCCATTATGACTAGGTAATTTCACAGACTTACTAGCCAAAGTCCAAATATGTTGCATATTTTGGTAGCTTTTAAAAAAATCTCAGGCAAATGTATGTATAGGTATACACACACTGTATTAGCGCCATCTAGGGGGAAAAGAGAATAATAAATTTGTAATGCCAATATACATTATCACAAAAAAAGATATATAATATATCCAATGTCACTTTAAATCATTAATACATCCCAAATTAAATTGGTTTAGTACAGGCTACTACTTCTCATCTGAACTAGAAATCATTTTTTCTTTCTCATATTGATTAAAGGAACAACATCAAATTTTTCATTTAGGCCCAGTAACTTCAGGCCTCCAAGAGTATATATCCAATATGCCTCTCTATTCAATAACAGATCATTAATATTTCCACCTCTAGGCCCTAATTTAACCCATTCAATTCCACAAAACTTAGTTATGTTTCACACTGTCCGCCCTATATTTACAAACATGTGCAGCTAGTGCACTTCTGTCATTATTTTTTTCTATACTACGCATGAGTTCACCAATTCGTACCTTAAGTTGGCGTGTAGTCTTGCCAACATAAAATGCACCACATGTGCATGTTGCCAAATACACCATCTCAGTAACACAACTGAAAAAGGACCCCATTGTGTATGTTTTACAAGAATTGACAGATGTAAATGTTGTGCCTTTTAAAATAGTGACACAATATTTGCAGTTTCCACATGCATAGGTGCCATTAGGTCTGTATGGTAACCAAGTTTTAACATCCTGCATCACCTTTTGATTAGGTTGGTAACTATTGGTGACAATGTCCCTAATGTTTTTACCACGACGATATACTATACGTGGCAAAGTACTTCCTACCTCCCTAAGTTTTGGTTCCAAACTTAAAAGTGGCCAATGTTTTCTAATAACATCCCCAATAGCACCAGACTGTTTACAATATGTGGTAACAAAATGGATTAACTTATCAGTTGGACCTTGTTTAATCCTAGGTTTCATTACCTCCTCACAATTTTTAATAGAGATATCATCCATGGCATCTTCCACCAATTGTCTCGAGTATCCTCTATCTAAAAATCTGTCACACATGTCTGTACCCTGTTTCACAAAATCACTATCTAGGCTGCAGTTTCTCCGTGCCCTAAGTAATTGGGCTCTGGGAATGTTGTTAATCATAAATCTTGGATGGCAACTGGATGCATTCAAAAGGGAATTTCTATCGGTATTTTTCCTAAAAAGAGAAGTCTGTATGCCATCATCGGCATCTCTTCTAATTTCCAGATCCAAAAATGTGACCATATTTTTGTCACTTGTCACACTGCATTTCAGATTAGGATTGCTGGTTTCCAAATATAAGACAAATTCCTTAATTCACAAGCAGTACCCTTCCAGATCAAAAAAATGTCATCAATAAAACGACGCCACAGATCAATCCTATGGTAAAATGGATTGACCTGTGCGTCATAGACCACCATTTTCTCCCAGAGTCCCAAATAAAGGTTAGCATAGTTGGGTGCAAATGTAGCACCCATTGCTGTGCCCTTCACCTGAAAATAATATTCCCCCTGAAACAAAAACACATTTTTCTCAAGTACATGTTCAGTACAATTCAAAATAAACCTCTTCTTCTGTTCATCCAATGTTAAATCCATACTTAACCAATGATCTAATGCCAATAGTCCCTGTGCATGAGGTATGTTTGAATATAGGGACCCTATATCCATTGAGACAAGGAAGGCGTCAGAGTCTAATTGGACTTCCTGCAGTATTCCCAATATGTCAGCTGAATCTCTTAAATAAGACTGTAATTTAGGCACATACTGCTTAATATATGTATCAACATATCGTGATAACGGTTCTGTCACCGAGCCAATACCTGCCACTATTGGTCTACCAGGGGGATTCTCCAAATCTTTATGTATTTTAGGCAGTAGATAAATTGTTGATCTTACAGGGTGTGCAACCACCATAAAAGAATGTTCTTTCTGATCTATCGTTCCCTCAAGGAGGGCTAAATCAAGCATTTGGTCAATATCAAATTTAAACTTATTAGTGGGGTTCCCCGAAAGTTTCTTATAAAAATTGCAGTCTGCCAATTGTCTTTTAATTTCAGTGACATATTTCATTGTATCCATAACAACTATGGCACCTCCCTTGTCAGCAGGTTTTATAACCAATAATGGATTGTCCTGTAAAGATTTTATTGCCACCCTTTCATTGTTAGATACATTTACATAGTTAGACCCCTCATTTGTACTAATGGCTTCCACATCACTTAGTACAGCTCTTTCAAAGATTCTAACTACATCAGAATAAGGCGGATTAAATGTAGATGGTGGTCTTAAAGGGGAAACACCCCCAAGTATTACTGATGGTATCCCTGTTATGTCCACAGAATCATCATTTGTATTAATAACAGTATTGTACCCCATATCTGCAGCAAAGAATGTCCTAAGGTTCAATGTTCTGGAAAGACGCTTAATATCCAAATAAACCTCAACATGATTAACATTAGTTGTGGGTACATAAGTCAACCCTTTTTGTAACACCTGAGTCTCAATATCAGTTAGGGTTAGCTGTGATATGTTCACCACAATATTCTCTGGTACATGAGTAGTTGTTAATGCCCCCTCCAACTGCCTCTTTGATTTCCTCTTCCTTGCCTGATATTGTTTGCCCCCCACCGTGATCGTTTGGGTACCAGAGATAATGTTGATGGTATGGGCGCTCGAAGTTTCCCTGGTTCTCCTCTATATTAATTCCCAAATTCCTGGGCTCCTGGAACTGTACTTGTTTCTCATTCCTCCTAGGCTGGGAATATCTGGACGTCATGGGAGTAGAGACGACTGGTCTAGCTGGTAATTTCTCTTGCTCGCCTTCCAGAAATGGATCTTCGGTATTATCAGAGTCACTTGTGCTTGTATAGTTTGAGGATGATGGGGAAATACCTCTTTTGCGCAAGATCGATTTCGGGCCCGTAACTGCCAGGAAGAGGAAATCGAAGAGGCAGTCGGAGGGAGCATTAACAACTACTCATGTACCAGAGAATATTGTGGTGAACATATCACAGGTAACCCTAACTGATATTGAGACTCAGGTGTTACAAAAAGGGTTGACTTATGTACCCACAACTAATGTTAATCATGTTGAGGTTTATTTGGATATTAAGCGTCTTTCCAGAACATTGAACCTTAGGACATTCTTTGCTGCAGATATGGGGTACAATACTGTTATTAATACAAATGATGATTCTGTGGACATAACAGGGATACCATCAGTAGTACTTGGGGGTGTTTCCCCTTTAAGACCACCATCTACATTTAATCCGCCTTATTCTGATATAGTTAAAATCTTTGAAAGAGCTGTGCTAAGTGATGTGGAAGCCGTTAGTACAAATGAGGGGTCTAACTATGTAAATTTATCTAACAATGAAAGGGTGGCATTAAAATCTTTACAGGACAATCCATTATTGGTTATTTAAACCTGCTGACAAGGGAGGTGCCATAGTTGTTATGGATACAATGAAATATGTCACTGAAATTAAAAGACAATTGGCAGACTGCAATTTTTATAAGAAACTTTGGGGGGACCCCACTAATAAGTTTAAATTTGATATTGACCAAATGCTTGATTTAGCCCTCCTTGCGGGAATGATAGATCAGAAAGAACATTCTTTTATGGTGGTTGCACACCGTGTAAGATTAACAATTTATCTACTGCCTAAAATACATAAAGATTTGGAGAATCCCCCTGGTAGACCAATAGTGGCAGGTATTGGCTCGGTAACAGAACCGTTATCATGATATGTTGATACATAAGACCGTAATTTAGGCACATACTGCTTAATATATGTAAGAGATTCAGCTGACATATTGGGAATACTGCAGGAAGTCCAATTAGACTCTGACTTCTTCCTTGTCTCAATGGATATAGGGTCCCTATATTCAAACATACCCCATGCACAGTGACTATTGGCATTAGATCATTGGTTAAGTATGGATTTAACATTGGACTAACAGAAGAAGAGGTTTATTTTGAATTGTGCTGAAAATGTACTTGAGAAAAATGTGTTTTTGTTTCGGGGGAGTATTATCTTCAGGTTAAGGGTACGGCAATGGGTGCTACATTTGCACCCAACTATGCTAACCTTTATTTGGGACTCTGGGAGAAAATGGTGGTCTATGACGCACAGGTCAATCCATTTTACCATAGGATTGATCTGTGGCATCGTTTTATTGATGACATTTTTTTGATCTGGAAGGGCACTGCTTGTGAATTAAGGGAATTTGTCTTATATTTGGAAACCAGCAATCCTAATCTGAAATGCAGTGTGACAAGTGACAAAAATATGGTCACATTTTTGGATCTGGAAATTAGAAGAGATGCCAATGATGGCATACAGACTTCTCTTTTTAGGAAAAATACTGATAGAAATTCCCTTTTGAATGCATCCAGTTGCCATCCAAGATTTATGATTAACAACATTCCCAGAGCCCAATTACTTAGGGCACGGAGAAACTGCAGCCTAGATAGTGATTTTGTGAAACAGAGCACAGACATGTGTGACAGATTTTTAGATAGAGAATACTCGAGGCAATTGATGGAAGATGCCATGGATGATAGCTCTATTAAAAATCGTGAGGAGGTAATGAAACCTAGGATTAAACAAGGTCCAACTGATAAGTTAATCCATTTTGTTACCACATATTGTAAACAGTCTGGTGCTATTGGGGATGTTATTAGAAAACATTGGCCACTTTTAAGTTTGGAACCAAAACTTAGGGAGGTAGGAAGTACTTTGCCACATATAGTATATCGTCGTAGTAAAAACATTGGGGACATTGTCACCAATAGTTACCAACCTAATCAAAAGGTGATACAGGATGTTAAAACTTGGTTACCATACAGACCCAATGGCACCTATGCATGTGGAAACTGCAAATATTGTGTCACTACTTTAAAAGCTACAACATTTACATCTGTCAATTCTTGTAAAACATACACAATGGGGTCCTTTTTCAGTTGTGTTACTGAGAACTTGGTGTATCTGGCAACATGCATGTGCGCATTTTATGTTGGCAAGACTACATGCCAAGTTAAGGTGCGAATTGGTGAACACATGCGTAGTACAGAAAAAAATGATGACTGAAGTGCACTAGCTGCACATGTTTGTAAATATAGGGCGGACAGTGTGAAACATAACTTTAAGTTTTGTGGAATTGAATGGGTTAAATTAGGGCCCAGAGGTGGAAATATTAATGATCTGCTATTGAATAGAGAGGCATACTGGATATATACTCTTGGAGGCCTGAAGTTACCAGGCCTAAATGAAAAATTTGATGTTCCTTTAATCAATATGAGAAAGAAAAAATGATTTCTAGTTCAGATGAGAAGTAATAACCTGTACTAAACCAATTTAATTTGGGATGTATTAATGATTTAAAATGACATTGGTTATATTGTATATCTTTTTTGTGATAATGTGTATTGGTATTACAAATTTATTTTTCTCTTTTTCCCCTAGATGGCGCTGATACAGTGTGTGTATACCTATACATACATTTGCCTGAGATTTTTTTAAAAGCTACCAAAAAAAGCATCATATTTGGACTTTGGCTAGTAAGTATGTGAAATTACCTGGTCATAATGGCTAATGGTAAGGTTAATGGTTACAGGACCAGGTTTGATCTAGTCAGGAAAACAAATACATACAATAGAGCATTATTGAATACATTGTTTTAAATGCAATGTTTATTAGATATGAATCTGAGTTATCCTGACCTGTAGTGATCAATTCAAATATGGTTTTGCATTTTATTTAGGTATATTATTTATCTGCTGTTTCATGGTGACATATATTAACACTGTTTTTCATATTCTTGTATATATAAATTTATGGTCATGAGGTGCTGTCACTTTAATTGTTAGCTTTTTTAAGGGTGTGGATTGTAGGTAGACCATCCTCCTGATGACGCACGTTTGGTGCAAAACTAGTTGAGGTTGTAGTCTGTACTGCTGAGCGGCCATGCATATACTATGCACTGATTAAAATATTCTCATTTTTACGATACCTGCGGTGCCACTGTTTTCTCTTTTCATTTCTACATTTACAAGTTGGCACGCACGAGTGGAGCTGAGGATTTATTGCTTGTGTTATTCACAGTGTATATGCTTCCCATGGGTGAGATCATCAGACAATACAGTCTGGGTTTTCACTGTTATGCAGATGACACCCAGCTGTGTATGTCGTTTGCTCCCAGGACATGTGACACTGTGGAAGTGCTAAATAAATGTCTTGCTGAGATCCAAGACTGGATGTCCTCTAACTGGCTGAGACTCAACCCTGACAAGATGGAGGTACTGGTGATAGAGCCCTGTTGCCAGCGTGATGTGGATACTGTTGGAATGGGAACAGGTCTTTCCCTGGGCTGTACCCTGTTGGCAGCTTTCACTAAGATGAAAAATCTGGGCATCATCCTCAACAACAGGTTGACACTTGTGGCTTAGGTGTCATCTGGAGTGTTTTTTACCACTTAAGGAATGTCACCTGGATTAAAGCCTTAATTCCGCCTGACGACCTGCCCTTGCTAGTGCATGCTTTTCTTACATGGTGGCTTGTTTACTGTAACATTCTATACTTTGCGGTCACTGGAGGAGTTCTTCATCGCCTGCAGTCGGTGCATAACGCAGCTGCCAGGTTGCTGATGGGCCTCCCGAGGTCCTGCCATATGACCCCGGTCCTGTGTGATCTGTACTGGCTGCTAGTGAGGTGAAGAATTGCCTTCAGGGTGGACTTGCTCACCTATAAAGTCCTATACAGTTCAGGCCCTGGCTATCTGAGCGACCTCCTGTGTTCTGTCAACCCTGTGCGCTCACTCTGCTTCTCCACTGAGGGCCTCCTAGCGGTTCCAAGGGCCAGGCTGAAAACCTCGGGTGATCGTGCATTTGAGGTGGCTGGCCCGGCCCTTTGGAACTCTCTTCCAAGATCTTTGAGGGAGGCTCCATCGGTGGAGGCATTCAAGCAGGGTCTAAAAAAGCATCCTTTTTTTTTTTTTTTTTTTTTTACTTACTTTGCTTTATCTTCTTCCAGCGGCATACCCGTCATACTGGGAATTATCCTGGATGTAGTGCCCCCTGGATTGCCCCCTGAGGACAGAGCTATCAGAGCTTCTCCGCTGCAGCCCCGATGGTGCTCTGTCATGGGTGCACTGGGGGACCCCCATATTTGCTGCGGGCAGGAGGCATCATTAGGCATACCAGAGGCCATTTTTCTCTTTTTGGTGGTGGCATGTCAAAGCAGATGCTGCGATGTAACCATGTCATACGTCCGACATGCCCCTAGGAGTGGCACACATAGGTGCGCCGGTCACGGCACATCCCGAGGTCACCCGGGAGCACTGAACTGGAGATACTCAACCCCTTCCCCCCCTCAGAGATGAAGAGCATGCAGTGGCCACTCAGTTAACCCCCATCACCAGCCGGCCCTCGGGCATCCCGAATCCATTCTCGAACCAGGGTTGCCTGCTTCACAGCGGTGAATCTTTTTGCTGTGCCAGCAGGCTGGCCCTCTGAAGTCACATCTTTTCAAAGAAGCCTTTAGAACCCAGCTATAATTTAATACCCCACTGCTGAATTATTTTATTGTGGTGTATTTATTCATTTCCTAGAGCTCTGTTATGACCCATTCAGTTGTGTTTTAGAATCGTTGTGTTGTATTGTTTATTGCCCCTACCTTATGTACAGCACCCAGAGCTTCTGGGGTTGGGTGCTAAAGAAATACATTTTACTTGCTTACTTATTAATATATTTACACCCATTAAAAAAATGACATCATTACAGAAACTTCCAAAGGTGAGAGACATCAATTATCAACGAAAGAAAAAAGTTTGCCTTATGTTCATGTGCACAACAAATATGGATACATGAGATTACAAATGAGTGTTGCCACATCCTGGAATGATTTACCGGGTGACATAAAACCTAAACATTTTCTTTCCGAATTCCAGACTGCTCTTAAGAAGGTATTGCAGGCAGCAACTATGTGACTACTATACATGAGCTTCTTTAAAACAAGACTCGATTTTACCATGATTGTTCAACGGTTTGTAATGTATTACATTTATGGTACATTAATGATATTTGATATTGTCTGATGTCCCTACTTGTCTAATGTATGTCATAATGTACAGGGCTATCTTTGAAAGAAGAGATTGTCCCTAATGAATTGTTCTTGTATAAAAATAAAATGTTATCTCTCTGTGTCTATTCCAGGTGCTGCTAATATTTGCATTGGCTGCCTTTGTTACTATGTGGCTGCCTCTCTCCCACTATGGGCGCTGCTAATATTTACTGGCTGCCTTTGCTATACATTTGCCTTCCTATCAGGGTGCTGCTAATATTTGTATTGTCTGCCTCTGCTAATTATATGGCTGCCTCACTATCTGTATGCTGTTAATGTTTTCATTGGAGCTGGCCCAGTGGAGGAGCAGTTGTGCTTCCACTCCCCACGCCAGCGGTCCAGGCTTGGGAATGGACAAGGGTTGCTTGGTGGGATGGCTGGGGAGGATTGAACACATGATGGCAGCTCTCTTTCCTCAAGGAGGGGGGACACCTGGTCCCACTGCAGAGACTGACACCTGGTGGAGGCCAGGAGGCAGCACAGCGGGAGTGCATGAGGGGCATGGCTGTAGTATGATGTGCTTGGAACATGCGTCCCGATACTACAGCCCAGAGGGAGAAAATGAAGGAAAAAGATGCCGGGCTTTCCTTGGCTGGTAACCCCCCACCCCCCCAATCGCAGGATCTTGTATGACCAACATAGCGGGCCACCCCCCCATCGTAGTTCTGAGCAAGTGGTGGATAACTGGCAAGTCCATGAGAAGGTCAGTGACAGGGCTGGGGCGGTGCCATCGGGCAGACCAGAGGGAAGAAAAACTATGTATATTTGCATTGGCTGCTTCTCTATATGGGTGCTGCTAATGTTTGCATTGTATGCCTCCCTCCCCTGAGTACTGCTAATATTCGTGTTGGTTGCATCTAGCTAATTTCTTGGCTGCCTCTCTATCTGGATGCTGCTAATGTGTATCTTAATTGAGATGATGTTTACCAGGATCATCTTTTCTGCTGTGGTGCTTAGCGTTCCTTCTTTCACCATTAACAACGCTCACCCAAACCCACTTATCTTTGAAGTAAGCTCTGCTAACATACATAACACCTATGCCCTCCAGCCTGGTTTCCACTTAACTCACCCAGGGCTTTTCCAGTCCTCTTGGTTTCTGAATTTGACTATCTGTAGGCACTTACTTACTCCTAACTATGCCATCCCTATCGCCACCCTACTCCTAGAAGTTATGCCATGGCCCAGGTCCTGCAATCTAAACACCTCTTTATTGTACTACTGCTGTTGAGTGGTGATATTGAACCTAACCCAGGCCACTCACCCCACTCTCCCCTAGGGCAAATTGTGCTACCTAAAGGGCTTGACATTTTCCGCTTTAATGTGCAAAGCCTCCTACTGAAAATTGACTTGCCCAAATCCTAGGTTTTACTAAACCAACCTGATATTCTTTGCCTCACAGAAACCTAGCAATCCCTTAGAGTTCCCTCTGACTCCATCGCCCTCTCGACTACTCTAAGTAAAGACAAAAAAGCAATAAAGGCATGGGGGTGGGTCTGCTCTGTGTGTCTGGCTCTTTGCTCTTTTTCGAAATCTACCGTAAAACAGTCTGAGTCTCATGAACAGCTTCAGGGAAAAGTGATAAAATAAGGAACTGTGCACACGGAAGACCGACTCAGCATACACTGTTGCTAGGTGCTGTAAATCTCTATTAGAAAATGGTGGCAGACAGGTGCAAAAAAAAAAAACATACACTTGGCATTTCAACATTAGCTTCCTCAGGAGTGCAAGGGCGCCACCTAAAGACCACCTATTTAAAGGCTGCTCTTAAAGGCGCAGCTCAGGTGCACAACTTGTGTGTAATGAGGTGTACAGTGCATAGTTCAAACAAAATACCAAAGTTAAAAACAGGAGATGGAAAACAAATCCCCCTTTCTAAGATAAGTTCATTAGCCTGTTGCTTGCAGAAGCTGCCCATAAATAGATCTTAGAGATTCTGAAAAAGATAAACTCAGCAAAAAATTACACATTAAACCTTTAACTGTGTATACTGTAATTGCTTTACCTCATATACTAATCACATGGTACATTAACAGACAGCCTCAAACAACTATCAAAAAATTAAAACATCTGAATGCTACAAGAACAGCTTAAGTTGGATCCTGTCATGAAACCCATAGAAATAGATAGTGCTCATTACATAAATCCAGTAATTTTCCCATTTGATCAATGCCAGCTCCAAATCCCCATCAGTGGGCATTTGTTGTTGACCATCAATGTGGAATCCTTATACACCAACATCCCACATGAAATTGGCCTGCAAGAAGTGAGATACTTCATGGACCAGAGGGGTGAGAGGGCTAAACCCTCCACTAATTGTCTTGTGGAACTTTCAAGGTTTGTCCTGGAGATTGACGTCTTCTCCTTTTCTTCACCCTAGCTGTGCAGATCTATACACAGGATGGTGGAAACAACAGGTGATCTACAATGAACAGGTGAACATATTCTTATCACATGTAGTGCTCTGGCGGTGCTGTTTTGATGGTTTTCTGATGGTGTGGTGGGGATATGTGGCAGAGCTTAAATCGTTCAATTAATTTTTGGAAAGGAGCAACAAGAATCTAAAGTTTGCTTTCACTTATGATCCAAATAGTGTAGCTTTCTTGGAAATCCATATGACTAAAACAACACAAATGGTATTGTTATGGACTTGTTCTGTAAGTCCACAGACGGAAACAGTCTTCTATTGGCTAGTTCCTGTCATGCCTGTCACACCGTCAGAAATATACCGACCAGCCAGTTTCTGTGTGCGAGGATGAATTATAGCACTCTGCAGGCTTCTGAGAAAAATACAGATGATTTGGTGGGTAGATTTGTTTCTCGGGGGTATAATCAGCATGACATTGAAGTTGCAAGAAGGAGAGCTACTAACACTGATAAGGCATCCCTTCTCCAAGTTAATACTAGAAATTCCACCAGGGACCCATTGTTACATTTTGTCACTACAGTACTTTTAACACACAATCCAGTGCAGTCCAATAGATACTGCAGAAGCACTGGAGCAATCTCCAGACAGAGGAATGTCTAGCCCCGTGTGTTCATCAACCACCCAGAATGGTCTACAGATGGGCCAGTAACATAGGTGATTACATTACACACAGCTTGCAACCTAAACCAGCTTCTAGCATTCCATTATCACCGCTCCCCAGGTGGTGTATTAAATGTGGGTGGAGCAAGTACTGGGCAGTACTCAGAGGATAACTCTTTCCTCAATCCCTCACATGGTGAGATCTTAAATGTTCAGAAATTCATAAACTGTGGTACTACACACCTAGTATACCTAGCAACTTGCGAGTTCTGTGTTGATCGCTCCAAATACAAGCTGAAGGATAGAGTGGGAGACCACATGAGAGCACTTCAAAATGAGAATAAGAACTATGTGATTGTAGACAATGTACTAAGTTCTAACAAGCCCATACCTAACTCTTCATGGGGGATAGAAAATGTTATAGTGGGTCCTAGGGGTGGGGATTTGGAGCTGGCATTGGCCAAAGGGAAAATTACTGGATTTCTAGATGCCGGCTACCATTTTCCTGCGCTTGATGACAGGATTGAACTCGCACCATTCTTAAAGGAATCATATTCTTTAATTTTGATAGTTGTTTGAGATAGAGCGTGTTAATGTACCATGTGATTACCACATGAGGATAAGCAAATCTATTATACACAGTTAAAGGTTGTATCTGTTACTTCTTGCTATTTTTATGTTTCTCAGAAGTTCCAAGATCTGTTTATGTATAGATTCTGCAAGCAACAGGCTGATGAACTTGTCTTAGAAAGAGGGATTTGTTTTCTCTCTCATTTTTAACTTTTGTATTTTAACTGAGCACTGTACACTTCATACACTTAAGTTATACACTGGAGTTGGGCCTTTAACAGCTGCCTTTAATAGGAGGTCTTTCATTGGCGCCCTTACACACCTGAGGAAGCTAATGGTAAAACTTTGAGTGTATGTGTTTTTTGCACCTGTCTGGCATCATTTTCTAATAAAGATTTACAGTACCAAACAACTGTAGGGTGTCATCGGCCTTCTGTGGGTATGATTTCTTGTTTTACCAGACTGTACTTTCTGTTAGTCGCACCGGTGTTTTCTGCACTTGCTTTTTTGTTTTCTGATGCTTCAGGGAAAACTCTCCTTCTCTAACTCTCTGCCTATTATCATCACTGGGGCCTTCTGTGCCCAGTAGTGAAGGGGTCACTAAAGTTGTTAATGGAACATTAAACCTTGTGGGACTCTCCAAATCTGAACATATTCTCATTAGCAGGATTAACTGGCTTACATCTAACTCCAAAACATTAAGAACTACAATTAAATCCCTAAATCTTTCACAACTTATTACTGCTGTCACAAGGTATTACCGTCACTCCAGCAAATACTCCCTACTGGACTGGGTGCTTTCCTCCCATCCCCACCAGATTGTAGCCTCAGATACTCTCCCAGATATCTCCTGCGACCACTGTTCAGCATACTGTGTTCACAAAATAAATCCTCCAGGGTACCAACTAGATTTCTGCACATTCAATTGCTCAGAACATTTCAATGAAATAATTTCCTATGTGACCTGAAAATGTCCACTCCATCTGACACCACAGACCCTGAACAAGTATTATTCTGCTGTCAGAAAATATTTAATTCTCTAACTGACTCTCATGCCCTCTTCATGAGGCCAGACTAAAAGGGGTGCTTCTCCCTTGGGTTTCCACCAAATTGACTTGTTCAGATTATGCAATGCAGCCTTGCATAAATTTAAATATCGCTTGTATCTCAGGACAGACTGCATTTTAATAAATGTAATATCTGCACAAGTCATATCAGGAAATCTAAATCTATCTACTGTACTTCCAAGATAAAGTGCTACACTGTGCTAGGGATCAAAAAAGTTCTGGAATGTAGTGAATAACCTGTTGAATACAGCTGGTCAACAGTCAGTGCTTCCAAGACCCTGCCCTAATTCAGATCTTCCAGTGATAACCTCTCGACAGCTAAGACCCTAAACTTGTTTTATCTAAGGTCCAAAATCTTTGTTTACTGCTATTCATAGCTCCCCACACGTGGCTTGCTCTCCTTGCACCCAGCTGAACTCTAACAGAAGCTTTTTATTCTCCCCTATTAATTCACTGGAAGTTCTTCAGGAACTGTCTAATATAGATCTCATGGTCAGTGCTTTGGGTGCTTTATTATCCCCTAAGATCATCGAGGATATGTCCCTCCATTGAGCCACATCATGGAACTGTAAGCCGTTGGCATCAGGATCACATGGAACATTTTGCAAGCTGGGGTAACCCATGTTGATGTGCTTCATCACTGCCTGCAGAATGTGGGTGACTCCATCATGCTTCAGATCTTTCTGCTGCCATCAACTGCTTGTCAGTCCACTGCTGCTGAAGAACACCATCCAACTTTGCAAGTATTGCTAACACTTCTACTTACTCATTTTTTATTTTAAACATCATTTATGCTGCTGTCAAAAAAACAAGGAACTACTGTTCCATTATTGTCATTGCAATAAAGTGAAAATCTACAAGGATGACAACTACTCCTTGTACATTCATTGATTAGGCCTTTCCCATGATGTGAAGGCCTACAGCATTTGTTAGGGCATTAACCAGGCCACTCTGAAGCATTGCAAGAAAGTCTTAGAAGTTTACTTAAAACTCAAGGCTATGGAAGACAAACAGCATGTGTTGCAGATGGCTTCACTAGCATCTCCTACTCCTTTTCTCCACAGATCCCCATCGACCTGCTGGTCTCCATGGTCAATGGCACTGGTTGCTGATTTTACAAAGAAAGAGGACACGTCTGCTAAATTGACGGACAAACCCCGACATGTGGACAGGAACAAGCAGAGGCACAGGGAAAAAGATGTCTCTTCTGAAAGGTCTCACTCTCTAAAAAGAGGTAAGTCCTTGGACAAAGACAGATCCCAGATTTTGTCCCTGGATTCTGCTGCCCTCCAGACCATCTCTGACACCAAGGCTGGGGTCTGGCACAGCCTCTGATCCTTTGCCAGGGGAATCTCAGCTGATTCCGTCATCAGACACTGTTCTGTTGACAGATTCATTGTCAGCAACCCCACTGGGCCCTGTTGACATGCAGATGCTGTTTCAGACAAAGTCTGAACTATTCCTAAGGCTTCTGCCCAGAAGTGACCCCACTAGAGCCTGTCAGTGTGCAGAGGCTTTTTCAGAAAATGCTTGAACTATTCCAAAGACTTCTGCCCATAACTCCTCTGTCAGTGCTAACCCCATGACAACAGTCTCAACAGCCGCTGTTGACTTTGTCAACGACACAGAAGTTCCCTCTGCTACTCAGAATATGTAGCAAGGAGCTTCCTCTGCTGATGCCTGGCCCATCGATGGTTGCTCCAAAGCACTGTCCTACTATCATCAACCCAATGCCAATGACCATCGACAATGAAGAGGAGCTGGAATGCATGGAGAGGAATTTGAAGAGTAAGAGTAAGAGGAAGGTCTGACCACCTGATTTGGTTGGTTACAGTTATGCTCTATTCTCCTATAGTGAGGAACGTGTATGCTACCTGCCTTGGTCCCCTCCAGAGGATGCCTTTTTCTAGCATTCCTCCAGTAGGTACAGTTGAATGTAGGATTTGCTGCCCAGGAAGAAGAATTCTCTAAGACAAATCTTTAAGTTCTTAGATGTGTCTGCTTTGCCCACTGTGAATATTCCTCATTTCCACAAGGCTCTAAAGGATGTCATACTGGCTGCTTGACACATCTCCTGTGCTTTACTGGCTGTGCCTTGCAAGGCAGGTAAACAGTATCCTGCACCTTCTGATAAACCTTTTTATTCCTCTCAACCAGAGACAGAATCTGTGGTTATCATGGCTGCTCATGACAGGTCCAAGGCTCCTAAACATACGAGTTCTCTCCCACCTGATAATGAATCCAGGAGGCTTGATGTAATGGGCAAGAGGACATATGCTTCAGCGTCACTTGGCCTCAGAATTGCCAACTACCAGGCTTACATAGTTAAATATCAGAACAGCCTGTGGATGTCTATAGCTGCCGTGGCTGACAAACTGCCTGATGGCCCAGAAAAACTGAGGTCCAGCAGACCATTGCACATGGCTTGGAGGTGGGTATGCACCTGTTAAGATCAGCTTGGGATGCCTCGTGTGCAGCTGCTCATGCTGCTGCTTCTGACATTTTGCTACATTGCCACTCCAGGTTAAAGGTTGGTGGCTTGGCCTCTGATGTCCAACAGTCAGTCCTTAATGCTTCCTTTAAAGGTAAGCAGCTTTTCAGCACTGATGTGGAGTCTGTCTTGCGGGACCTCCAGTCCTCTAAAATAACACTGCAGTCCCTGCATACTTTGAATCCTAAGCCTCGGGTTAGGGATCAAGGTTCTTTTCACAGGCCCTATGCCCACACCAGTAGGGTATACTCCCACGAATCGGGTCCTGACTGTCAGTAGCCCAGGCCTCCCCACAAGCTAATTTGCCCCCTGGTGCCAATGTCAGGCTCACCAGTGGTGTGGGTATTGATGTTGCCCCATTGCCCCAGGTGCCTTCTGACTCCCCCCCCCTTCCTCTGGCCCCCACAAATCAGTGTCCTCATGGGGGGACCGCATCTCGCTCTTCCTTCCAAAGTGGAGGGAGATCGCAACAGATGCTTAGGAACTGGAGGTGGCTCAGAGAGGATGCACCCTAGAATTCCTCTCTGTCCCTCTGGTGCACCCTCTCTTGCCAAACCATTACTGTCCATGGACATCTTGCCCTCCTGCTAGAGAAGGTCAAACCCTCCTCACTAAAAGGACCATAAGAGCTGTCCCAGTTCCTAAACTGAATACGGCTATTATTCTTGGTATTTCCAGGTACCAAAAGGGACTGGGGATTTATGGCCTGTCCTGGACCTCCAAGGCCTAAACCTGTTTATCACATACAAATGGTTCAGAATAGTCCCTTTACAGTCCCTTCTCCCCCTGCTCCTGCAAAGGGTTTGGATTGCACCCTGGAAATGAAGGATGTTTACCTCCATATCAAAATCTGCAAATTCCTGTGGTTCATGCTTCAGGGCTCGCACTATCAGTTTTGTGTCTTGCCTTTTGTTTAGCCCATGTGCCGCATAGAAACATAGAATTTGATGGCAGATAAGGACAGCTTGGCCCACCCAGTCTGCCCATTTCCCTACCTAATGGATAAGCTGCAGATCCTAGTTAACCAGCAGCCTACTTCTTTCTACCCCCACCCCCTAGAATTGCCTTATGACTGTCCCATGCATGCTTGAATTCAACCACTGTTTTTGACTCCACAATCTCCTCCGGAAGGCCGTTCCATGCATCCACAACCCTCTCTGTGAAAAAAATACTTCCTTACATTACCTCTGCGCCACCCCCACATCTTCAAATTGTGCCTCCTTATTTTTGCACACCTCTCTTTTTGAAAGATGCTACCCTCTTGGACTTTGTTGATTCCCTTGAGGTACTTGAAAGTTTCTATCATGTCCCCCCTCTCCCTCCTTTCTTTGAGGCTATACATATTAAGCTCCTTTAATCTCTCTGCACCATTTTAGTTGCTCTCCTCTGGACAGCTTCCATCCTGTCTGTGTCCTTGCGGAGATTGGGTCTCCAGAACTGCACGCAGTACTCCAGATGGGGTCTCACCAGCTGTCTGTACAGAGGGATAACAACTTCCTGTTTTCTACTGGTGATGCCTCTCCCTATGCATCCCAGTATCCCCCAGCCCTCCTTAATGCCCTCTCTCACATTGCTTGCCCACCTTTAAGTCATCTGATATGACTACCCCAGGTCCCTTTCCATTTTTGTTGTTGTTAGTATCTCATCCCCCATTGTGTACTCTTCCCCTGGGTTTTTGTTTCCCAGGTGCATTACCTTGCACTTCTTAGCATTGAATCTAAGCTGCCATACATTTGACCATTCCTCTAACCTTGCCAAGGCCCTTCTCATCCTTTTCATCCCACCTTGTGCATCAACTCTGTTGCAGATCTTTGTGTCATCTGCAAAGAGGCATACTTTTCCTTGCAGTCCCTCTGCAATGTCTGAAGGACATCTCTAGCACACTGTAGCAGTTCTGGACATGGAGCTCGACCAGGCTTTTCTACCCTCAGACCATGCCATGGCGTTGGTTGCCAGGTTCAGCTGGTCTCATCCAGTGATTATGCCTGTGCCAGAGGGACATCAGAATAGCAGCAGCCATGAGGTCTGTCAATCTTGGGAGACATCTGGCTGAGACATTGCATGACCTCAGTGGTAGGAAAAATAATAATAATAATAAATGTTATTTAATATAGCGCCTTTCACACTTCAAGGCGCTGCACAGTAAGCTAAAAATGATAGACAATAAATACAGATAAAAATCAGAGGAATTCAGGGTACGCTTTTCCCCACAAATAGGTCTTCAGTGCCTGCTTAAAGCACCCCACTGTCCTGCACTCCCTTAGCTGATGGTGCAGAAAATTCCAGAGGGTAGGTGCCACATACCCAAAGGCACACGCACCAGACGACTTTAAACTTACCCTCGGAATCTCCAGCAACTCCTCATCAGCCTAGCGGAGCTGTCACGGGGGGTGTAAGGAACCAGGAGCTCTTTCAAGTAATCAGGACCCTGTCCATGTAGGCTTTGTAGGCAATAGACTCATTTGGGGCAGGGATCCCGCCACTGGTTAGGCAGCCAGTGCAGATCGCACACTGGAAAGAAAGAATTTCTGAAAGAAAGAAAGAATTCTGAAAGAAAGAATTGTTGAGTACCTAGAGGCCAGCAGGGCACAGGACCCAAGGCAGCATGGATTCACAGTAGGATGGTCATGTCAGACGAATCTAATAGATTTCTTTGACTGGGTGACCTACGTAGTAGACTAGGGAGGGACTGTGGAAGTGGCCTACCTAGACTTTAGCAAGGCATTTGACACAGTCCCACACAAAAGATTAATAAACAAGTTAGCCAGCCTTGGAGTGGGTCCCAGGGTGGTAACCTGCATAAAAAATTGGCTGGACAACAGGACGCAGAGGGTAATCATAAACAGAGTCCACTCTGAAGAAAGGGGGGTTACTAGTGGGGTACCACAGGATTCAGTACTGGGATCGGTCCACTTTAATGTCTTCACAGGTGACATTGCAGAGGGACTGGAAGGAAAAGTATGCCTCTTTGCGGACGACACAAAGATCTGCAACAGGGTTGATACATGGGGGGGTGGAAAGGATGAGAAAGGACTTGGCAAGGTTGGAGGAATGATCAAAAGTATGGCAGCATAGGGATTTCTGGTGACATCACTAATCCATGCGATGACACTAAAGTGGAGCTCCATGCACTCACGACTTTAAAACTTAACTTTTTTCCTCCTAGGACACTAATATAGATTTCCTTGGGAAGCCTCTTGTGCTGGTCAGTATGGCAGGTCAGCCAAGGGCCAAATCGGGTGCATCCAGCGGTCTAAAGCAACAGAAACTTGATTTACATCCCCAAGCCCAAAGCAAAACAACCACACAGACTAGGCCACCCAAAGCAGTGGGTTCTGAGTCAGAAGGTAGTTCATCAGAGGATGAAGAAGACGTAATGACTAATTCTCACCAGCTATGCTGAGAGCTTCGCCGCCTCACCCGATCTTTGGAAGTATTCCGAGGGGAGGTCACGGAGAACAGAGAGAAATTAGCCCAGCATGACCAGAAAATCCAGCAGATCGAGGAAATGGTCACTACCCACTAGGACACCCTCGCCTTGTACAACGGAGCCATTCTGCATTTGCACAACAGGTTGCAGCTACTCCTCGATAAAATCAAAGATTTAGAGAATAGATCACAGCGAGTAAATCTTCATATCCATGGCCTGCCTGAAAACACTGAGTCTGGGAATATGGTAGAGTTCATCGAAAGCCTCCTAAAAGAATTGCTCAACCTGGACAAGGACTCACAACTCAACATCATTTGGGCTTATCGTGCCTTGGTGTCTCCCCCTAAAGATCCAAAGGCTAGACTGAGCTCTGTGGTCTCAACGTTTTTAGATTATCGCACTAAGGAAATGATTCTCAGAAAGGCCTGGTCACAGATAGAAATGACATTTGGGGATACCAGGCTGTTTATCGAACCAGACTACGCACCCACCGTGATGGCGAAGAGAAAGTTATGGTTTCCAGTGCTGCGGGAGTTATGGGCCAAGGGTCTTAAGGCCACCATCGATTTTCCGGTTAAGCTCAGAATCATTGCTGACACTGGAGTGAAAACATTTGAAATGCCGACAGATGCGAGGAAATATCTTGCCTCTCTTGGTATAGCAACAGATGACCTGATAAACCAGAGATAGTTTAAAGAGATTGAATGCTGCCAGTGTATTCCTGCGGCTAGAAAAACCACAAGGTCTTCACCACACTCAGACAACAACCCATGGTCCACATTGCGAGCAACCGTGACCACAAGAAAGAGGAACAGAGAACAATCTCAAAGGGACATATCCAAGGATCCCATCATGGACTGATGACATTATAGGAGAGATTTGCGATGGCTTATGTTGTAGGACCTGGGTGCTCCCTCTCCTTTCACTAGATTGCAGGAGTGTCCTGCTTGGTGGGGAAGAGAGAGTTAAAGTAGTTTTACGACATTTTAACCAGGGGATGATTTACCAACATTTTATTTATTTTTATTTAGTAGTTTTTGGTTTTTTTTTGTCGACCGGGTAAGTGCACTAGGCAGATTCTACCTATTTTCAGGCATGACCCGGGGGGATACAGATGAAATGCTAGCTGACCTTGAACCAGAGTAAGCTGTTAGTGGTATTTTTAGTGAATGAGGGAAATTTGGCCAGGGCACCAGGGAAATTCCCCTACTCTTTTTGAGAAGTGCAATGGGATCTTTAACATCCACCTGAACTACCACCAGAACAGGCAGATGGGACCTCAGTTTAACATCTCATCCGAAAGACAGCACCTCAGGAGTGCAGCACCCCCCCTCATGCTGCACTACAGTGTCAGTATTGGGATATTAACCCAAGTGCCTGGTGTGGGGATAGAACCCACAGCCTTCTGATCTCCCGGCCTCAGAGGTGAGTGTGCTACCTGCTTAGCCACTGACACTGCATAATAGAAGGACCAATTTATTAACAATTACAGGAAGAGCCTTGTTACTCCCCACAGTGATAGCCTGATAAAATTTCTAGACAGAATTTCTAACCGATAAGTACACTCTGCGAGTTGCTTATTAGACTTAAAGGGCTACACTGTGTGTTTAGGGGGTAGAATGGGCCAGAAATGTGTTCTAAAAATGTCCCCAATGCTATATTGCTACTGGGTATTTGCAGCTCCAACCCCCAGCTTGTTTCCAGTATTTGGGGAAGGGGATAGAAGTGCCCCGGGAGGTAAGGAAATCTGGCAGAGCGAGTGCTATACAGTTTATTACTCTGACTGTTTTTTCTTTTTCAGCCTTTTCCCACTTGCTCCAGCTTTAAGATATTCTATCTTGATACTCAAGTCGTGGGGGAGTCCTAGTTGCTTGCACCATGGCAGATGTGAATCCGTGCAGGTCGCTTGTCTTCCCAGAGTCAGACGACAAGGGACGTGGTGCTGGATATAATCCAGCACTTCCCCTCACCACACCACACCCATGGAATGAGGGGCCCTGCGTGCCACTATTAAAGTTGCCTAATGCTTTGTTGTTTATCTTAGTCCACTGTTGGACTATCCTTGTTCTTTGTTATTTAATTATGTTTAATAATTGGATTCAGTGTTATAATTTTAAGATGTATTTCCTGGTTGTGTATCTCCTCATGCTCACCACCTTGAAGAACCAGATTAGGTCGGGGGGGAGGGGGCCTCTGAAAGTTCACTATATTTCTCTCTTTCTACACTTTATCAGTGGGTGACCTGGTTGTGACAATTTATAATGTATGAGATTTAAATAGTCTGATTAAGAGAGCAAGGGTTCCTCAGAAGCTGAGTAGGATGTGTAGCCAAATAGCACTACTTCAGGAGACCCACCTCATGGATAGTGAATGCAAGAAATTATGTCATAAGTGGGTGGGACAAGTATACGCCTCCTCATATCAGGACCATCCCCACCGTAGAGGCATGGTGATTTTGGTCCATAAGGCATGCCTGATCCAGGTGTCCTCCACCTTGACTGATCCTGAAGGTCATTTTGGAGTACTCCAGGCCCACCTGAGAGACATGCCTTGCACCACAGCTTGTATATATGCCCCAAATGATGATAAAGAGGCCGCCTCCTTTTTTAAGGGTTTTTTTTTTTTTTTTCACAAATGCCCTTCAAACCATGAAAAGTTTGTGCATTTTGGGGGGAGACTTTAATGCTACCTTATCACCCAATCTGGATAGAAGGGTGGGTCTCCAATGGTTAAATTAGGACTGCTGGGACGGGCCCTGCTACGGTGGTCTCAAACCCTGGGTCTGGCGGATGCCTGGAGGTGGTTAAATGGCACATTAAGGGACTTTTCACATTTCTCTGACAGATACCAATGCTATACAAGAATTGATTTACTTTTCCTTGGAGGAATGGTTGCATGCGGCATCAGACTGCCGCATTATGACACGCACACTCTCCAACCATGCCCCAGTTAACATCCAGCTGACACTCTCCCCCTCGATTAGAATCTCACATAGGAGGCTTAATGTAGGACTCTAAAATAACCAGGATTTTAAAGATTTGATCACCACCTCGATTCAAACATATGACAGGGAAAATCCAGTGGGAGAAACCTCAAATGCAGTCAGGTGGGATACCCTGAAGGCAGTTCTTCGGGGAATTATCATCAGGTTTGCCTCTAGAGACAGGAAGTATAGAGAGCAGAGAAGGGCAGAGCTTGAGAGGGAACCGGCAAACTTAGAGTTCCACCATAAGATTTCCTTGAACAGCCAGATGCAAAAGGCTCTAGCGGAGAAACATTCTTCTCTGGAGAAGCTTATTACCTCTCAGATGGAGGCCTCTTACAGGAGAATCCATCAGAATTATTATGAGAGTGGGAATAGTGCAGGGAAAACTGCTAGCTGCCACATTACGGCAGCAACAGGTCAGCTGACTGGTCCTTCAACTCCGAGATCAACCTGGGGGCAACAATTTAGGTTGTAACCCGGAAGCCATCATCAGACAGTTTGCTGATTTTATTTATTTATTAGCTTTTGTTGACCAGGTAGGTGCATTAGGCAAAAACCCTGCCTATTTTCAAGCATGACCTGGGAGAGTACAATATACAGTTTACAAAAAAACAGGACAATGGTAAGGTAAAATCAGCAAATAATACAAAAAACAGTTGGTATCCTCTCAGGGATAGTCAGGGAAGTAGAAAACATACGTTTAGCGGTAGCCAATCGTGCAGGGATGTAAGGAAGGAGGGATGGGAAACAAAACAAAGCGATCAATTACTACAGTGACAAGCAGTAAGCTAGCCTCTAGCGAGCAGTAGAAGAGGGGAGGGGTTAGGTACAGTCACAGGAATCACGTGCAAGTAGGTAGGAGAAAAATGCAGACTTGAAGGATGAATGAGAGGAAGAGCATTTAAGACTGGGAGGTAGGGAGTTCCAGAATTTGGGTGCAAAGTGAGTGAAAGCTTGCTCCCCCATTTTAGTAGAACAGTGCAGGACAGAGAGTGAAGAGGAATTAGAGGATCTCAGAAACTGGGAGTGAGACACTGGGGTGAGCATCGCCTCAATGCAGTCGGGGCAGGGGGTCAGGACATGGAGTCCGTGAAGCAGCCCCGAGTGTATAAGCGCATATTCTTGGAGGACAGCCAGTGTAGGGAGGAGTACAGTAGACAGTGGTGAGTCAGACGAGGGGCTGACAGGGCAAATCTGCAAATGTTGTTATAGGTGTTGGCCCACTTATGGAGAATACTAGTGTTAGAGTTGGAAAAGATGGGGAGGGCATACAGAAGCCTAGGAATCAGGACGCCTCTGGCCACCGAGATCCTAGCAGCAGGGGTTAAGGAGTGACACACCCGGTATGTGGCACCAATCTTAATGTTGACAGCTCTACAAACCTCATTTAAATGAGAAGAGAAATCAAGAGCAGGATCGAGTGTCACTCCTAGGTACCTTATGGAGTCAGAGGACAGGATAACAGACCCATCATGGCAGTGCACACAAAGCTTTGGGATCTCAGCATGAACTTTTTTTGTAGACCCAAAGAGCATCGCCTGAGTCTTCAGTAGATTGAGGATCAGTGAGTTGGATTGGAGCCAAGATTGAGTCGCTTGGAATGCAGATGATAGGTGGACATTAAGGTCAGCTACAGAGTGAACTGCTGAGTAGAGCACCAAATCATCAGCATACATGATGGAGTCACAGTTGACGAAGTATAAGGGGCAATCATTGACAAAACTGGAAAAAAGCAAGGGTCCAAGAATCGATCCTTACGAGACACCACAGGAGATGGGAGCAGGAGAAGAGATGACTTTATTGAAGGAGACTGATTGGGAATGGTTTGAGAGGTAACTACTGATCCAAGATAAGGTGGGACCAGAGGCACTTAGAGACTGCATTTTGTGTATGAGCAGAGGGTGATTAACCAGATAGAAAGCTTTTGTGAGGTCAATGAACACGGCCCCAGTAAGTTGGCCAGCGTCCATGTTAGACTTAACATCGCTAGTAAGCAGGGTGAGTGCAGTTGTGGTGCTATGCCCAGCCTGGAAACCATGTTGAGCTGGAGATTGAAGTTTGATAAATGGGCAGAGATCTGACAATGAATACGTTTTTTCCAGCGTCTTACAAAGGATAGGCAGAAGCGCAATGGGGTGATAATTGGACAGGATTTTAAGGTCTCCTTTCTTGAAGACCGGAATGATCCTGGCATATTTCCAGGCCAAAGGCACTGTGGAGGTGCTAATGGACAACTTAAAAAGCATAGTAACCGGAGTAGCTAGGAGTGGTGCACCAAGTCCGAGTAATCTGGGTTCAATACCGTCCAGTCCAGGACTACCACGGAGGGGAATGGAATGTAATAACCTGAGAACGTCAAGGCGAGAGATTGGAGAGAGCTTCAGGGCCGGAGGAGAAAATGGAAAAGCTGTAGTAGAAGGAAGGAAGGGAAGCCCATGATTCCTGGCGGGGAGATTTTGGGAACCTCTGTGAAAAGCAAGTTGAAGGTGTTGGCAATCTTGTGGGCATTGTTGCAGATTGAGTCATTAATTAACATGTCTTTGGAAGACAGAGGCTTAGTGCTACCCATGATTTCATTAATCTGGCTCCAGTATTTCCTGGGGTCAGCAGCCGAAGAATGTAGGAGACCATGGTAGTAGTTGCTCTTGGCAACCATGATTGACTTCTTGCAGGTGTTATGCAAGGTGCGGTACTCGGCAAAGTCGGACTGATTGGAGGATAACTTCCATTTTAGCCACAGTTTATCATGTTGTTTGAGCAGTTGCAGAAGTGGGCAATTCAGCCACTTGGTCACCTTCCCTCTGACCCTGCATGTAGAGTACTGGATGTGCTGGTGCTGTAAGGCAAGGAAGGTCGTCTTGAAGTAGTCAGTGGCCTGGTTGATGTCATTGGTGGTGAAAAGGGGGGACCAGTCAGCGTGCTTAAGACCACTTAGAAACTTAGCCGGGTCCGGTAGGGAGAAGTTGGCAAAGGATAGGACTTTGTGGGGACGGAAGGAAGGGGAGGAGCCACGCACACAGAAGACCGGGCTGTGATCAGTGATCGAATCAGGTAAGACCCCAATGGAGGAGCAACAGTCCTTCCGGTTAGTGAGAATTCAATCAATCATAGTAGAGCTAGAGCCACTTGGCGACTTCCAAGTGGGGGAGTAGATGAGCTGGGAAAGGTTGGCCTTGCTAACGGTGGAAGCAAGGGAGGAGGAGGAGGAGGATGGGCTGAGCCAGTCAAGATTAAAGTTACCCAGGCAGACAACCTTATTTTTATTGGTCAAACCAGGAATATAATTTGTGAGCTCCTCCAGATCAGGCTTGCTGGTTCGTGGAGGTAAATAAGTCCCAACTATGTGCAGTTTCTTGTATCCATCAAGAAGTAGTACCGCATGTATGGCCTCACCATAATAGAGAAGGGGAGTAGGATGGAGAGCAACATCGAGGTGAGCCTTGTAGTACAGATCCAGCTCGCCCCCTCTTTTGGCGGAGGAGCGATCAGCCCTGTGCATGAGATAGCCCGATAGTGCACAGCTATGATCCAAGATGGAAGGTTTCAGCCAGGTTTCCGATAGCATGAAGATATCTGGATTATTAGCCTGGGCCCAGGCCTCATGGTCAGAGAGATGGGCCACAAGACTACGAATATTGAGGTGTGCAAAGGTCAGTCCCGAAGCCTGAGGTAAAAGAAGAGTGACCCCTGGAAGAGTTTGGGGAAGATCAACCTGTGGGCCAGGATTAGATTCAATATCACCAGCTAGGGCAAGGAATAATGTGATAATCCAGAGTATAACAAGAGCAAAGGCACAGTATACTGTCTCAGGGAAGGTACGTCTTTTGTGAACAATGAGCCTCAGTAGTGACCCTAAGGGTTCTGGACTGAGATGCGTAGATGGAGGAGGATGGGAGGCACCTACAGCCATCATGTTAGAGTAGTTGAAGTCCCAGGAGAACGTCTCTGATAGAGGGGCAGGGGAACCCATGAGACAGGGTAAGGAGTTGAGGGCGAGTAGAACTGCAAGCGTAAAAGTAAGGCAGCACAGGATACCCCTAGTCATCATGGCAAAGGAATTGTGAAGGGCGTCAAGTCAGACCTAAGAGTGGCAGTAGAGGGTCAGAAGACTCTAGGGGATAGGGAAGCAGAAGAGAGATTGACAGTTGGTTAGATCTGGCAAAACAAATGGGAAAGGGCTAAAAGAACTGAGGGAGGTAGATAAGAACAGTGCAGGGGGAAAACAGGGTTGAGTAGCTAAAACCAGCATTTGGGGCTCAGAATGCTGTAGAACAAAATTAGAATAACCACGACAGAAATCAGCTACTGGAGGTAGATAGGGAGGAGATCTGAAAAGTGTTTGGGGGAGAGGTGACACCTAGTGGAGAGGGAATATAATCTGCAGATAAGAAAGTTGACAGATAGATTAGAGAGAACCCACCTTTATCACGTGGCAACAGCTACCTATATAGGTACACACAGCTAAGGGTGGGAGAGTATTGGGGGGTGGGCGAGGAGCAGCCGCAAAGCAGCTGTGAGGCAGGCTCAGTAGTGAAACCAGAGCAGCCCCAACTACTCAGCTGCTGAATCACAGTTTGCCCCGAATCAAGAGTCAAGTCCAGTTTCACCGGGGGACTTAGCTAATTTAATTTTGGCTGCAAATGACCAGAAGCTACCACAGTTGCTAGATAGCTCAAGCACAGTAGTGAAACAAGAGCATAGAAGACTCCAGCTAAGACGCAGGTAGCGAGTCATTTGGAAAAGGTGCCACATTTGAATTGTAGGCAAGCAGCCTGGCGTGGGTGCAGTCTGCAGATATCCATACCTGATTAGAAATTGGGTCCCCAGCAGCTCCGAAGGGTGAAATGCCCCTAAAGGAATATGTGGAGAGAAATAAATAGGAGGTAGGTGGGAGTTTAGGCATTTACATTACAACAGTTGGTGCACGGGGGGGGACCGAGACTGGAGTATCAGATTCCAGTCAGAGAAGAGAGGGGAAGAAGAGAGAGAGAGAGAGAGAGAAAGGTTAGGGAGGCAGAGGTGGCACTTTAGTACATACAGGCAGTGAAAGGAAATTCATCAGTACACTTGAGCTGCAGAATCTCTTTAAAACATGGCTAACAAATAATCAGCTAGAATAAGGTTATGCTTGCAAACATTGTCCACACTGAACTAGTAAAATAACACAGGAACATGCAATTATATTAAACGTTCCGATTTGGACAGTAATTTTAAATTTCAGGCAGCAAAGTAACTGGAGCAGTTCATTTAACAACAGCAGGTTCAGTAGTGAAACCGGAGCAGCCCCGACTGCTCAGCTGCTGAATCACAGTTCACCCCGAATCAAGAGTCAAGTCCCGTTTCATTGGGGGACTTAGTTAATTTAATTTTGGCTGCAAATGACCAGAAGCTACCACAGTCGCTAGATAGCTCAAGCACAGTAGTGGAAGAAGAGCATAGAAGACTCCAGCTAAGACACAGGTAGTGAGGTGTTCGGAAAAGGCACCAAATTTGAATTGTAGGCAAGCAGCCTGGCGTGGGTGCAGTCCTCAGATATCCGTACATGTTTAGAAATTGGGTCCCCAGCAGCTATGAAGGGTGGAATGCCCCTAAAGGAATATGGGCACTGATTAGAAATGTATTTATTTATTTCAGTCTAGGATTACAATACCTTTGAGCTGCGGCTGTTTTACAAAGGTTCCACGTCAGCATGTGCAGCAGTCATAATTTTTAGTTACAAACATATAGTCATTGACTTACAGACATGTAATAACCAGTACAAAGACTTGAGCTATGAGCAAGACAAGGGAAGGGGGTGGGTGGTGGGGGGAAGTGAGGGTAGGAGATCGAGGGGAGGTGCAGGGGTAAGGGGAGCACAGAAAGTGGTTGGGCGGGGACAGGAGTGGATATATGGGGGGGAGGTGGGCGAGGCCGGGAGACAGCACAGCCAGGGGGCCTTGTCGAGGGAATATGACAGGTAAGGTGCTAGGGGTGCAAAGACTGATTGTAAGTGCTGGGTGCTGGGACATTTGCAGCTGGAACGGTGGAAATGGTAAGACGGGCAATCGCAGGATACAAGCAGTGAGAAGCGCAGCTTGGACTTGAAGAGGCTGAGTGTTGGAGCGGTCGCTATGTCGCTGCCAAGAGAATTGAGCCAGTTGGATGCCCGATAGGTGAATGATCTTTGTCCCTGGGTCGTGCACATCGTGGGATATGTAGTAGATGGGAATTGATCTCTTGTAGTGACGTTCCTATGTCTAGGCTTAAGGATCGCACAGACACCAGGTGGGGCAAGCCCTATTATAATTTTTTTGGCTGTGATGCAGGTTTGGTATTTTATGTGTTTGTCCAGTTGAAGCCATCCAGATTGGGAATAAAGGTCACATGTGTGGGTGCGGCGATGTGAGCCAGTGATGAGACAACAGGCCTTATTCAGGGAGGTCATGTTACATTTGAGAGTTACTAGTGGGGTACCTCAGGGTTCAGTATTGGGTCCAGTCCTTTTTAATGTCTTCATCAGTGACATTGCAGAGGGACTGGAAGGAAAAGTATGCCTTTTTGCAGATGACACAAAGATCTGCAACAGGGTTGATACACAAGGAGGCGTGGAAAGGATGAAAAGGACCTGGCAAGGTTGGAGGAATGGTCAGGCGTGTGGCAGCTAGGATTCAATGCAAAAGTGCAAATAATGCACCTGGGAAACAAGAACCCAGGGGAAGAATACACAATGGGTGGGGAGGTAGTAACAACGACAAAACAGGAAAGGGACCTGGGGGTAATCATATCAGATGACCTTAAGGTTAGCAAGCAATGTGAGAAGGCAGTAGGGAGGGCCGGGGGTATACTGGGATGTATAGGGAGAGGCATCAGCAGCAGAAAACAGGAAGTTGTTATCCCTCTGTACAGACAGTTGGTGAGACCCCATCTGGAATACTGTGTCCAGTTCTGGAAACCCCATCTCCGCAAGGACATAGACAGGATAGAGGCAGTCCAGAGGAGGGCAACTAAAATGGTGCAGGGTCTGCAAGAGAAGCCGTATGAGGAGAGACTAAAGGAGCTTAATATGTATACCCTTGAGGAAAGAAGGGAGAGGGGGACATGATAGAAACTTTCAAGTACCTCAAGGGAATCAACAAAGTCCAAGAGGGTAGCATCTTTCAGAAAAAGAGACTTGCAAGAACAAGGGGACACAATTTAAAGATAGAAGGAGGGCGGTTCAGGGGCAATGTGAGGAAGTATTATTTCACAGAGAGGGTAGTGGATGCATGGAACAGCCTTCCTGAGGAAGTTGTGGGGTCTAAAACTCTGGGAGAATTCAAGAATGCATGGGACAGACATAAGGCAATTCTTGTGGGGGGCAGGAAGATATAGGCTGTTGGTTAACTAGGATCTGCGGCCTATCCTGTAGGTAGGGAAATGGGCAGACTAGATGGGCCTAGCAGTCCTTATCTGTCGTCAAAGTCTATGTTTCTATGTTTCTATGAGAGCAGTGGTAGTTGCAGTCCCCAGCAGCTCTATAGGGTGGAATGCCCCTAAAGGAATATGGGCACTGTTTAGAAATTGGGTCCCTAGCAGCTCCAAAGGGTGGAATGCACACTCAGGAGGTGATTCCAGACTATGGCACTAAGCTCTCAGCTTTTTTCAAGGGCCCCGAGCTGAGATCCCTCTCTAAGGTGGCAAGAGATTACTTAGTGCATTTACCAGGGGGGAACTCATGACACATATCAAGAATTTAAAGAATAGTAAGGCCCCGGGACCAGATGGCTTCCCATCAGAATTCTTTAAAACCTTTGCAGACCTTCTGTTGCCATTTATATTGCCAGTATGTCAAGGAATCATGGATGGAGGGGAGACCCCAGACTCGTGGCAACGAGCCCACATCTCGGTTATCCATAAACTGGGTAAAGATCCTGTGGAGTGTGGGTTCCACAGGTCCATCTCTCTACTAAATGTTGATCTGAAAATATTCACGGGTCTACTGGCAGGTAGATTACAGACACAGATTGCCTCCTTGGTGCATGAAGATCAGACGGGTTTTATCTCTGGGAGATATCTCTTTGATAATATGAGGAGGTTGTTATGCATTATCTCCACCCAAAGCACATAAGACCAATTTCAAGTTGCTATATCCAAGGATGCCGAAAAAGCTTTTGATAGGGTTAATTGGCATTTTCTAAAAACATCCATGGAGAATATGAAATTTGGCCCTAAACTGTTATACACAGTTTCCAGCCTTTACTCCCGCCCCCTGGCCCTAGTGAGGGTGAATGGTATTAGTTCCCCTTTTTTTTCTTTAACAAAAGGCATGAAGCAGGGCTGCCCCCTATCCCCCCTGCTGTTTGTGCTTTGTCTTGAACCCATGGCTACCAAAGTTAGGCAGACTTTGCAGATCTCAGGGGTCATGGGAGGGGAGTTAGAGCAGAAACTTTCATTATATGTAGATGACAACATATTCTTTCTCTCCTCCCCAGAAGTGTCTACCCCAGTGCTGTGCAATATGCTTCAAACATTTGGAGAGATTTCGGGGTACAAGATTAACTTTTCCAAATCCGAAGCCTTGATTCTAAGTGGGAAAGCCCCAAGGGAGTTTAGAGACAGCTTCCCCTTTAAGTAGGCCCTGAAGGGTCAAATTCGATACCTGAGTATTCAAGTCTGCATGGATCTAGCTAAATTATTCTCCCTAAACTATGGAAAATTGTGGGTAGAAGTAGAGAGGGACCTAGCTCGTTGGCAGCTATTGCCCCTCACCCTGGTAGGTCGTATTTCAGTACTGAAGATGAACATCTTACCTCGATTCTTATTTTTATTTTAGTGTCTACCCCTGTGACTACCTGTGTCTTTTTGGAATAAATTACTAAAAGAGACCCAAAAGTTAATTTGGCTAAATAGGAGACCCAGGGTGGTCAGGCGTTTTCTGTCCCTTCCAAGGGAGAGGGGAGGCTTAGCCCTACCCAACTTTTATTTGTACTATCTAGCAGTACAGATAGGCCCAGTCCTTACCTGGGCTAAACAAAGAGTGGCATCCTGATGGTATGATTTAGAAAATCAGCTTCCAGAGGGAAGGCCATTATATACCCTAGCGCTGCTCTCCCCCCCCCCCCCGAGACTGCTTCAATCACATTAGAAATAGATGGGTCAAACAGGGGCTTTATGTACTTAGTAAGGTTAAGAAACTGCTAGATTCACCGGAGGGAGTCGGGCCATTGTCTCTTATTAGTCATGAGGCGAGTTTCTTTACCCCCATGTTGGACACCGGGTTTGCACGATGGGAGGTGGGGAGGCTGACTCGACTCACTCAGCTGATTGGGGGGGGTGGTTGCATTACTTTCCAACAGGCGAAAGAATAATTTGGCTGGGGCAATACAGAGTTCTTTCGATACATGCAGGTGAGGCATTTTATACATTCTTCGGATCACCTTGGGAGAGTAACCAGGCCACTTACAGGATGCGAAAATTTCTTGTTTGGTATGGTCACGATCACAACCCCAGTTAAACATGTGACAAATCTTCATAAATTACTGCTAGAGGTGGGTGGGGATTCTCTGGACTACTATAGACAGGCCTGGGAGAGGGAGGCTGGTATACTTATTAGTGAAACTGCATGGAACCAGAGACTGAAAACGGGTTGGAAGGTTACCTCATCTCCTGTGTGGCGCGAGTTCTATTGGAAAATTTTGATTAGATTCTTTCGGATGCCCACAGTTACACGCCACTACACAGTTGGAGATGCGGCCTGCTGGTGGGAATGTAGAGGGGAAGGTAGTCATTGGCACATTTTCTGGGATTGCCCTAAATTGGCTGACTACTGGAGACAACTTAGAGAGACCATTCAGGCAATGATGGACGTGGTCATCCCTGACACCTTCACAGATTGGATTCTGGGATTTCCAATGGTGACCCACCTTCGTGGAGATGCATGCAAAGTGTTGCTAGTGCTCTTAGCAGTGGTTCTTAAATGCATCACGGCCAAATGGCTTAACAGGGATTCCCCCACTTTGCAGGAATGGATACACAGGATGGAAGGAGTGGTGTTGATGGAATCCCTCATGGCCCAATTGAGGCTACAGCAGAATTCCCATGTAATTCGCTGGCAGAAGTGGGAATCCTGGAAACTTCAATTCACTTCTAGTTCTTAAAGCAGAGTGATTACTCACTGCACATTCGGCCTAACCGGGCTGGACAGTGGGCGGCTAGGAGAGCCTCCTGGGCAGTGACTGACAGGCTCCATGCCAATATGAGCATACCAGGGCAGTGCTTAGTTAATGGGTTGAAGATTCCCTTGTAATTTAATACCAGGAACTATCCCTTAATGGAATCATGGGACCTTGAGGAGAATGTTATGCACAATCGGGAAATAAGTTTGTGGCCCAGTTTAGGCCAGAGTTATTTCAGTAGAGGTTTAATGTCAGCATTTATGCTTATAAGGCTGTGTAGGCCAGCGGCCTCCTTCTTTGAAGGGCCAGGCCTGCTCATATGTATATTAGGTTTGCCACTCTGAACTTCATAATTGACAGGAAATTTGTATTATTCCATAGAGATCAGTCCATCAATATTATGATGTATACTTATGCTGTTGATCTGTATACCTATGTGGCTCACATTATTTATTGAATAAAGCTGAGTTTAAAAAAAAAAAAAAAAGTATGGCAGCTTAGATTCAATGCAAAGAAGTGCAAAGTAATGCACCTGGGAAACAAAAACCCAAGGGAAGAGTACACAATGGGGGGGAGGGATTAACGACAACAAAAATGGAAAGGGACTTGGGGGTAGTCGTATCATACAACCTAAAGGTAGGCAAGCAATGTGAGAAGGCAGTAAGGAGGGCTGTGGGGATACTGGGATGCACAGGAAGAGGCATCACCAGTAGAAAACAGGAATTTTCTTTCCCTCTGTACAGACAGTTGGGGAGACCCCATCTGGAGTACTGCATGCAGTTCTGGAGACACCATCTCCGCAAGGACATAGACAGGGTGGAGGCTGTCCAGAAGAGGGCAACTAAAATGGTGCAGTATCTGCACCAGAAGCCTAATGAAGAGAGACTAAAAGAACTTAATATGTATACTCTTGAGGAAAGGGGGGGGGGCATGATAGAAACTTTCAAGTGCCTCAAGGGAATCAACAAAGTCCAACAGGGTAGCATCTTTCAGAAAAAAAGATGTGCAAGAACAAGGGGACACAATTTGAAGAAAGAGGGGGGATGACTTGGGGAAACGTGAGGAAGCATTTTTTCACAGAGAGGGTGGTGGATGCATGGAACGACTTTCCTGAGGAGGTAGTGGGTCAAAAACAGTAGGGGAATTTAAGAATGCATGGGACAGACATAAGGCAATTCTAGTGGGAGGTAGGAAGAAGTACTGTAGGCTGTTGGTAAAAGTAGGATCTGCAGCTTATCTGATAGGTAGGGAAATGGGCAGACTGGGTGTGCCAAGCGATCCTTATCTGCCGTCAAAGTCTATGTCTCTATGGTTGAGACCAGCTCAGCCTGGGCAATCAGTGCCATGGCTTGGTCTGAGGGTAGAAAAGCCCTAACGAGCTCCATGTCCAGAACCACTCCAGTGTACTAGAGATGTTGGCACATGGGCTCAACATTCAGACAAGCTGGAGTGTCTCATAGACGTGACACCTCTGCTCCGCCACTCCATACTCTGGTGACTGGACTGCTCCAACCTGGAAACAGGATCACTCTTCCTTCTTCTGTCTCCTCTGCTAGTGATGATGGTGGATACCTTGATTCCAGGTGGGATTCCCATCTGGGCCCCTTCCAGACTCGAGGTCAGTGGTCCCCCTTAGATATGGTTCTACACAGGAACACTCTGAATATTAGGTCTGTTCTGCTTGGCCTAAAGGCCTTCCCTATTCTCCTTCTTGGTCACCAGCTGTTGATTCAGGTGGACAACTTCTCTGTGATGTACTACATAAATTGTCAAGGTGGTGTTTACTTGTATCCTCTCAGCAAGAAGATGATGACAGTCTGGCACTGGGCTGTGGAACATGACACGTTGCTGTCAGCTGTCTTTCTCCTAGGTACCGTTAACACTCTTGTGGATTGCCACAGCCAGTCCCAGGCACTCTGTCATGAATTGGAGCTTTTGGATTCCATCGTGGATGACCACTTCATTAAGCGGGGTCATCCAGACATAGACCTCTTCGTCTCCATAAATGAACAACTGCCATCTTCCTGCTCACTTGTACGTTTCAGGGCTTGGAGTTTTTTGTTGAGACACATTGTTCCTCTCATGGAAAGGGAGGTTCATGTATGCCTCTCCTCTGTTCCCTCTCATACAGAGGGTTTTGGTCAAGTTGAAGTCCAAGTTGGCCACCCTGATTCTGGCGGCTCTGTACTGACCCAGAAAAATCTGGTTACCTCTGCTTCAGCAGTTGGCAGTGGAACCTCCCTGTCTGGCTCCCTCTATGAGCAGAACTTCTGTTGCAGAAGCAGAGTTGTCCAGTGCATTCAGAGCTTCAATGTCTGCACCTTCACACCTGGCTTTTGAGGACGTAGAACTCTCCCACTTTTGGGTTTCCCAGCAGTTGCAGCTGTTCTGTTGGTGGTCCAAAAGCTGTCTACTAAATACACCTACTTGCAAAAATGGAAATATTTTTCAGTTTGATTTGCTGCCTGTCAGTTGGACACCTTTACATGTCCATTCAGACCGGTTATGATCTACCTCCTGTCCCTTTTGGACATGGGCCTTGGGTATTCCTATGTTAAGGTCCACCTGGCTGTGGTGTTGGCTTTCCATGCCCTCACTGTGACAGCAAGATGGATCTAGTGTGGGATTTTAATTTGATTGTGGAGACCCTTACTGCACTACCGTTTGAGCCTGCAGCTGCTCTTCCTCTCGTAGGAAACAGCGTACCTAGTGGCTATGATGTCTGCATTCCTCTTAAACCTTACCCCTCACCAGTTTCCACTCGTGACCTCGGGTTCTTAACCCTGTACTCCTGCTAAATAGTTATCCACAGTTCACCTTATTTATTCCCTTCAGGAACTTGAGGCTCTATCATATATCATGGCTCTCTCCAGATCTCCAGTGAGTACATGTTCAGGTCCTAAATCAAGCACACCATAACATTCCGCTTTGTTCCTTGAAATCTGCAAGTATGAAGCCATTTTAAAAACTGCATCCTGGGGTCCACCATGTGCTCTTAATGCCGGCAAGTCTCAGAATTGTTTATAGTGGCAGACATATCAATTTTCAGAGTCCTCAGAAGCCCCAAACTTCTGGACAAAATAGAATCTCAATTAATGGCACGAGAAGAGGCTTCCAACTCTGAGGAGGAGCAAGCAACATGAACTGCGTACCCTTCTGGTAGGCCACACTAGGAGAGGGAGTGGGGAGAAAAAGATAATGATCATGTGCTTAGAGAACTGAATATTAAAACAAACCTTAAAACCTGTAATGTCCTTCTCCCAAAAATCAAAGGAAGACTTATTTTGGTTGAGATACTTATTATAATGGGAGACGGGATGGGGTAAAGGGATTACTGTTTAATTGTTGCTTGTATTTAAAAGCCTTTTCTCTCTCTCTCTATTAACTAGTCATGTTATATCTGAATAGTTAAACTAAGAATGAAATGCTAGACTATTACAAGGTGGTTTTAAGCCAAAAATAGTAGTATGAATACCTTATTCACAAACGTTACACCGTTTGATATTCTGATTATCTAGATATTGATATCTGTGGGGCTAACTGCACATGTTTATAGTACAACCAATCACAGATGGGGTGTTAACCCTTTTACAGGGTAAGCGATGTGGATAATTAGTATTTGATTCCCCTGCTCATGGTTGTATAAGCCATTTTTCGATTAATATATTTGTTAGACTTGGACATTTTAACATGCAGGATGCGCGCAATTATTTTTCTGGAATTAAATGGTTGGGCTTTTCTTGGCAACCCCCACATGCAGTACTGCTATACAGGGGCATTGCTTATGATGTTACTGTAAAAATGTTGTATAATAATTGAATACTTGTATGCCTACCTGAAGGTAAAGTAATGTAATGCTTTGTGTTCAAAAATCAATAAAATATAAGTACGAAAAAAAAAAAACTACATCCTTTATCACCTCCCCCATCAATGATTTTTTTGCCTCTATGAAGCAACTGTAGGGCTCCAGTGAGTATGGCTAGATGCAGGCCATTAAAACAAAGCAATGCTGTCTCAGCCCAATTTGTTTCCAAGTGCAGAAAGAGCTTTCTGTTATGCTTCTGATTCATATTGTTGGCACATGTAGAATGTTTGATTGTGACAGTTCTTGGAATTAGACTTCTTATTTCATGCAAACCTTTTACCTATATATTACATGGCACATATGTATATCCCTTTTGGTGATACCCAAAACACCCCAGTCTTCTAGAAATGCCTTTTTTTTTCTTTTCTTTGCTGGATGTGCCATTTTATCATAAAATGTGTAACTGAGTCACTGATACAAGTACCACCTTAAGAACATGGGACACTGTGTTTTCTTTTTTTTTTTAAACTTACAAATTCTTGCAGTTATATGACCTTGCATACCTTGAGTCAGTCCTCCTTCCATCAACACAGTTTCTTATCCCATGCAAGGAACCACTGCCTTTCTCATGCTCTATTGTCTACATAGCATCCTGATGTAATTATAGTTGTTCCCCAACCCCACACTCCACAACCAGGAACAACTGATGTGGGCTAAATCCCAACTGATGTGGGGCTATCACAATAGAGTGCTCAGTATTTGTTATGGGACAGAGAAGGATGACAAAAGAATTGGCTGGACCATCCTGTATGTTGGAGGGTAAGATGTCTTCTTGCTGGCCAATCTTGCTACATTTTCTAACCTTTATTTCAACTCTGTCTCTTCCACTAGGAGCATAAATGTCTTAGTCAGGTTGTGGTGGCTGTGTACACCAATCCACCATGCCCAGCCTGCTCTACATAAGAACACTTAATTGGACGTCTGGTGCCTCTGCATTAGATGACGGGCATCAAAATCCCTGCCAACATTTGTCACCATTTTCTACACTGCAGACAACCTGATCCCTCCCCTTGGGCTACCAGTGAACATGTGTGAAGTCAAAAGGCATCCAAAGTCAGTTTATGTCACTGACTTTGCCACTTGATGTGCAATACTCCAGGCTTCGATATCAACCTGGGTTGTCAACTTGGTAAACAGTAACATTCACTATTATGCCTTTGGGCAGCCCTGCAGAAAGCTTTTAAATTTTTGCTGGCTCACCTCTGACTGGCCAGGGTCTACAGCACAACTCGTAATATTGATACTGACATAATAGGGACACTGCAGTTCTGATTGCCACCTTTATGCATCTATGCTTGACTGCCCCGAATTGTCCCAGCATCAAGGACATCAGTGAATATTTGATATTGCATGCACATGACCATTAAAAGGTGGCCCCATATAGACTAAATGCAAAAAAGCTGGCATTCAGTGTTCCAGATCTCTTGTTATGGAACACAGTAGCAGAGATGCTGAAAAGCATAAATGTTGGACCCTTGAGGGTCAAGGAGCTGTTGAGACACATGAACACAGGTAAAGAGCGGTGTGCGGCTCCTGAGCCTCACATTGCAGACCAGTGATCAAGCCAAAGCTTTCAACACTGTAAACCACTCCTTTCTACATAAACTTTAAGGTTCTGATATTCTTGGAACTCCTTTGCTCTGGTTTAGGTCTTAATTCTTTAATCACCAACAGGCTGTAAAACTAGACCCTGCAATATCTTCCCTCCACCTACTGACCAGCGAGACCCTCAGAGCTCATACTGAGACCTCTTCTCTTTTCTGTTATCATCAATGACCTTCGTTAATCCAGGGCCCCTAGTGCTCTGCGGCAGAACTTTCTGATTTCTGTGGCAGGGCTCCTTGGTTTCTGCGACAGCATTTTCTGATTTCTGTGGCATGATTTATTCATTTCTCTGGCAGAATGCAGTCCTGCCATTGGTTAAATATGATGTGATGTCATCAATGACATTATATGCCGAGCATAGAGGAGGGGCTTCAGGATAAACAAGATGGGAAAGAAAGCCTGACACTATGGAAAAACAGTATATTTGAATAAAAATTCACCAAAAACAGTGAATTCTGCAGCACTATATGCATTCTGCAGCATGGTGCAAATTCTGCGGAAAATTCCATAACCTCAGAATCGCAGAATTCCAGGGGCCTTGCCTAAATGTATCTCTGCCTGCAGCCTGCACCTTTATGTGGATGACAGGGTCTTGTACATGTCTGACTGTCTTGTATTTTCCAACAGTCATAATTCCAGCTGGATATCACCAGTATATAAAACTGTTTTTCATAAAATTATCTTAAGGTCACAGTAAACTGATATGTCACAGTTTTTATTTTTGTGTTTACTATGCTAGAAACTACCTGTTCGCTAATATGCTGGTCAGCTAAACCAATGGAAGACAAAGAAATTTGATAGATATGGGTCATTCAGGAAACCCCCATATGACATAGCAACTTAACAGACCTATGATCTGGGTGTTAAAATATCTGTAAAAAGTGTTTTCTGTATGTATTGTTGGTGATCTATTAATGCATTCTGTAATGTTTGCTTCATTTTAAAATTAATAAAGTTTAAAAAAAAGGTTATGTATGTCCTTTGGTACTAAGCAATGACTGAACTCTTCTAATTACTTCCATATCCTCTTCTTGGATAACAATATTAGATAATGTCACTTAGATGAAATACTTTGGCATGATTCTGGATCAAGAATTGTCCTACTCCTCTCATCTCAATTCCATCTTGACCTTATGAAGTTAGGTGCCATTTACTGGTTGCAGAGTAATCTTTCTCAGTACATCTACAAATGATCCAACCTTCACTGGATTATGGAGATACAGTGAATGCTGCTACCCCTAGTCTTCCTCCAAACTACAGAGAGACACAAGTGGCAGAATAGGAGAGGAGGAAAAACAACTTCCTGCCCACCTGAAGATGGCCACCGTCCTGGGCGAGCTGTTGTTGAGCCACGGAAAATTGTAATTCTGTCTCAGTTTCTAGAAATCTGCAGAGCTAGTAGCCTGTTTGGTAGTTAGTTTACAAGTAGAGCTTTTAAGTGTTAGAAGTTTCACAAGTGATTTAGTGGCAGGAGATAGCGCATTTTATTTTCAGCTTGAGTTGTAGTTGTGGGGCAAGTGCAGCTAGCACCCTCACTGCATATGGACTTCAGCAACGTAAACACCTATTGTTCTAATCATCTTTTAAACAGTTTTCTTGACACTAATGAGTGACACCCGACGACTTTGTTGTACCAGGTGTGTTTTGGAAGTTGCTATTGCCATAGCTGTAAACTTAAGAAGTGGGACATTGCACTAGAATGAATGAATGACTGAGTTTTTCATCTTACGCTCCCGCCTACTTTTTTCCCACCCATTGCCACTAGCTGTCATGGTGACTGCTGCCTGCTTTCCTGTGCGGTGAGGTCTGCCTAGACTTGCAGAGGTTTTTGCAAGTATTGTTGCAGTCAGATTATGAGCAGTTGTGGTGAACTGTCTGGATGGCTGTACTGATAGGCTAGTAAGCCAGTGGCGAGCTGGTACAGCGAAGGCCTGGACTGTCTCTTCTGGTTGGTGGAAGTGTTGAGACCAGCTTGCAGGGACTGGAGATGCTGACTGGTTTGACGGGCTATAGGAAGTTCACTGCGAGGTGTGAGCGACCAAATGTGCACTACTATCTTCCATTATCTTGCCCTTCTATTATCTTGCACCATTACATAAAGTGACATCAACACCTTTATGGTACTTGTTGAGTTTGACTGTTAAGATTTTGCTACACACCAGTATTGAGCCAGGAGGAAAATTATCTCTTGCTGTTATTTACAGTGGGGGGTGTACCACCATGAGAGTGCACAGCATACCCCTTTTCAGTTATCCCAGAGAAGAGGCCTAACTTGCACAGTATCTAAACCTGGACTGAACTTACTCTTCTCAAGTTGGGGCTGCTAGCTTCGTAATTTATTAATTTATTGTTTATTAGTGATATTTATGGATTTTAAGGATTATCTGAGTTGTTATTTTCATTGGAATGAGTTGGGGTATGTGTGGTTTATGGTATCCAGTCAATTTAGTCTGGTCAATTCAGCTCAGTGAATTCAGGCCCCATGGGAATTCAACCCGAGGCAATTCAGCTCCTATGTCAATACAGTCAATTCAGCTCCTGTGTCAATTCAGCCTCACGTCAAATTCAGCCCTTATATAAATTCAGCTCCATTTGGTTCTGCACTAGAATAAACCTAACTGACAACATATGTAAACTTATTTAAGCTTTATTGAAAGCTTTAAAACATATTTTTTTGCAATTAAGTACATTTTATTGAAAATGTTAATTTGCACATATGGTACATGCAGCAAACACCAATCACATACACCAGGCAGAAAAACAAAACAACAGAACACAAATGGTAGGTTAGTTGGGGCGGGTTAGTCAGGGTGGTTTAGGTGTTGTGTGGGTTAAAAGGTTATGTTTAGGCTTATTTGTGTTCTGTTGTTTTGTTTTTCTGTCTGGTGTATGTGATTGATGTTTGGTGTGTGTACTGTATGTGCAAATTAACATTTTCAATAAAATGTACTTAACTGTAAAAAAATATATGTTTTAAAGCTTTCAATAAAGCTTAAATATGTTTACATATGTTATTAGTTATGTTTATTCTAGTCCAGAATGAAAAGGAGCTGAATTGACATAAGGACTGAATTGACACAGGAGCTGAATTCACCGGGCTGAATTTACCGAGCTGAATTGACAGGGTGTTTGTGGCTTATGTTAACTGTTACTGTATATAGGTGTGAGTGAGTATTAGGTGTGATTGGTGAAGGGTGGAGGGGGTTGTCTGAGTTAGAGGTTGTATGGAGGTGGGTTTTTAATTAATCTAGGGTTAGCTGGATTGTCAAGAATGTGTAATCCTGAGTGGACCCTGAGGCTCAGCTACCCCCCCTCTCCATCCCTAGTTTGTAAGCCGCGTCCCTTCTACGATCTCCCTTTGCAGTGGTACGTCATTGATGCAGGGGGTTGGGGATTATTAGAAGGTGTCGCAGGAGGGCTAGGGTGGTGGATGGTATGTGGGATGTCAGTGAGGTGATTAGGACACTAAGGACTAGGAGATGCCCCAGAGATAAATGGAGATCTGGGAGGAGTCAGAGGTGTTTAATCCTCATCCCCCAGGTTTCCACTGGACCAAGTGGACTGGCAGCTGATGGAACGGTTGTCACTACTTGTCCTCTTTGGGTGGTGCTGTGTTATGCCAGATTGATGAGGAATAAGTCCACAATTATTGTGGATTTTGTCATTCCTCCGTCAATCTGATCTGCTTCACAGACCCTGGTTAGGTGATGATGCTGGTCCAGTTTTGGAGGTAGCTGTCCCTGCTGGTTTCTTTATAGCGCACTGCCTGAGGAATGACCATGGGGGGAGGGATAGCCATCTTTTTTAGATCTCAGCTGAACATGGTGGTGCACCCAGTGGGTGACACTTTATCCTTTGCATGCATGGCTGTGCATTGGAGTCCAGGTGCCAGGTGCAGGGTCCTCCTTATACACCAGCCACCCGGGCGGGAACTTCCTGTAGGAGTTTTTGGAGTTTGTTGCTGACAGGGTGTTGGAATCGCCAAGATGGAATATCCTTGGTGATTTCAATGTTGGCTTGACAACGAACTCTCACATTTTGGAGAGGATTTCCTCCAGAATATGACAGTGCTGCACTTGGCATGAGCAGTTGCTACTGCGACTCACCAATGTGAGCACGCACTGGACTTGGTGTTCCACATGGGGCTTGAGGTGGAAAACCTCAAAATTGATCCAATCAGCTGGTTGGAACATTGCATTGTGCCATCAGGTTTTAGTTTAGGGCACCCCTTTGTACTCCACCCCCTGTGGAGGTGGTCAGATACCACCCTTTGAAAGGGCTGAGGCTGGATGGACTTCTAGCGGTAATGGGCACCTTGGGTATGATGGCAGCATGTGCTGAGGGAACAGAGGAGCAGTGGTGGCCTGTAATAGGGCTATCGGTGTGGCCTCTGACCTTGTAGCATCAGTCCATGCTCGTCCATTGGTTTCACGCCTTGGCTTGCCATGGTTTGACAGTGAGCTGAGGGAGATGAAAGCAAAGGGGCGGAGGTTGGAGAGGTGTTGGAGGAGATCTGTGGCCCAAGAGGACAAACTGGCTACAGTGAGTATCATAGGGCAATCTCTCATAAGAAGGCTGAATTTCTGTCCAGGGAGATTGCAGCCAGGAGGAACTGACCAGCTCAGCACCTTACCTCCTTGGCTGGGGTGTTCCCTATGGTTCCCCTCCCAGACTGCCTCGGTGGCACCTGCACCAGGTGCCGTGCCCAAGCCCTGACCTCCTCCACTGGCCTCTCTTAAGCCACATCATGTCCCCCACAACATGGAAGACCAAGGGGTCAGGACAGAGCGAGCCCCTTGGAGTGTCTGGTGCAGCTCCGCAGGCAGCCCTTCACAAGCGCCAGAGGATTAGGGCAGTTTTCCCCCCTGAATACTCCCCCTTGGCACGGGCATACAATGATGCTCCCACACACTGCACATCTGATGTCTGCCCACGCTGACCCCACCATTGTGCTGTGAGTTGCGCTACCTCCTAACCACTGCCAGGAGCCAGCACCTTTGTGGGAGTCCCTCCCAACCCTCCCCAGAGGAGGAGGAGAGCAGTCCTGGGTATGCTCATTCCTCCTCCCTCCCTGGCCAACCCCCGACAATCCGAGTCTGCACCTGAACCCAGGTTGCCAGCATACTGTGAGGTGTGGCATCCGCCACAACCCTCAGCACCACCAGGCCAGCAAACTGTTTTTTTTAGGCGGTGGATAGACTTTTACATCCAGTTGTCTGGAACTAATGAAAACTGCTTTATCCATGAAATGCGAGGAGTTTGCTCATTTTTTTTTTTTTTTGCAGACAGTGTGTCCTCTATCAGGGGTGGAATCTCTTTAACTGGGCAGTCATCGCCCAGCAGTGTTGAGTCTGGGAGTCACAACTGAAGTCAGTGGTCATGGGGAGATTTTTGGTTAGTAACAACTGAGGAGGTTGTAGAGGGGATCTTGGAAGTGTGACCAGTGTAATGTGAGCTGGACCCAGACCCAACACGACTCTTAGTGAGCTGTGCTGGGCAGCTGGGCCCTGTGTTTGCTGGGATTATTCTGTGTTCCTTGTCAGAGGGGGTCTTCCCTTTGGCATTGAAAAGTGCACTGGTGAGACCCCTTCCAAAAAAGCCAGTGTTGTACTCGAATATCCTGGCAAACTACTGGTCTGTCTCTAACCTGCCTTTTTCAGGCAAGCTTATTGAGAAGGTTGTTGCGTTGCAACTGGAGACTCACTTGGAAATCTTTGACATATATAAGCCTCTCCAGTCAGGATTTAGGTCAACATTCAGCACTGAGACAGCTTTGGTCAGGGTGCATAGTGACCTGCTCAGGGCAAGGGATAGAGAAAAGCAGTCAGTTCTTGTTCTTCTTAATCTCTGCTCAGCGTTTGACACTGCTGACCATGTACTTTTATTGGATTGACTCAGAGAGTATGTGGACTCACTGGCAAAGTGATTAGCTGGTTTGAGCCGTACCTCAGGGGCAAGTCTCGTAGGGTTGTGATGGGTAGTTTTTCATTGTGCCCAATGGACTTGTACTGTGGTGTACCCCAAGGGACGGTCCTTCTGCCGATGTTATTTTCAATGTATATGCTACCCCTGGGCAGGATCATCAGGCAGTATGGAGTTGGGTTTCATGGCTATGCAGATGATACTCGGCTCTACCTGTCTTTTGCACCTCAGGATCATGGAGCAGTGGGAGTACTGTACCAGTGTTTGGCTGAGATCCAGGACTGGATGTCATTGAGCTGACTGAGACTCAACCCAGACAAAACTGAAGTACTGGGCCCCCTTATTCAAAGGAGCTGTGCGGCACATCCTGGCTCGAAATGGAGATGTGCCACATATCCCAAACAATGCGCTGAAATGCAATTTTCAAAGGGGGCAGAAGCACCGCCTAGAGAAGACCGGGCCATGGCCCATAAGTAATGTGCATGTAGAGGGGATTCCATTTATGTGCTGCATGGGTATTCGATTCACCGTAGCCTCCCAGTCCCAATCCCGCATGCCCATCGGCATGTGCAGATACCCCCATATTTCCATAGTGTAGTGGCCTCTGCCCCCCACCCCATCAGGACCAGACCTCAACCTGCTCATCCCTTGCTCTATCCCAACCGTGCCGGTGATCACTTGCCTTTACACCACCATGGCTAGTTGCCAACTGCTCTGTCAATTACTGCACTGTACTGTACATAGTATGCACATGATCGCATACTGTGTGTATAGTACATTGCACTGACAGGGCAGTCAGTGGCTGGCTGTGGTGTTGTGCAGAGGGCTGAACCAGTTGCTGGCTCTGATTGAGTTGGGGGTGTGTGACAGGGAGTCTGGTCCTGTCGGGTGGGGGGGCCACACATGTTGGCTCCACGGTCAGTGGATGGAAGTCTTGCGATCAGGGATCGGGAATGGTTGGGGGTACCTATGCAATGTGGTACTGATTTGGGGCATACAGTATGTCTACTGCGATCGGGGATTGGGCATGGGAGGTGGACCCTGTACTATGGAAAAGGGGTCAGGGGCTCCATCCACTTTGCTCGGGGATTAGGCATGGGTGGAGGGGTGTCTCTACTACTAACAGGGAGTCTGCTCATGCCTCTGATGGGGAACGGGGATGCGAGGGGGGTACTAATGGACTGCCAGGGCTGACAGGGGACTGGTCCTGTCACTGTTGTTCAGTGCTGGGTGGGAAGCAGGCCCGGTGCAGTCAGCCAGGTGCAGCTATGATGATGAGCCTATAATGGGCATGCATGGGGCCTCCTTGTACCATGCATGCCCAGTTAGCTCATTAGCATACTGTGGCTGAATATCGCCCTTGGGGGGACTGCTGCATTCAGGTATGTGCCATGCATTCCCCCATAGGCAGTGTTCAGCCCTGGCCCTGGATTCGCTGCACCCACCATGGCAGCCGCCTGCTTTGTGCTGTACATCCAGGATACCATATTCAAACAGGATGTGTGATCCGTGCCGATCATGCATACTGTTTGAATATTGCTTCAGTGCCAGTTGGTGCTTCTGTTTTGCGCGATGCACTGTTTTGTGCACGCAAGCGGCTGGCACTGAATATGTCCCCCAAGTGACTGAGCTGGGGGGGGAGTGGTAGCACCTGGGAAAGAAACATGGCTTTGTCTTGGTACCTCCAAGCTTAACGCTGCTGAAAAGGTGAAGAATCTGGGTGTCATTCTGGAAAAGGGCAGACATTTGAAGCTCAGGTGTCAGAAGTTGTCCAGAATGGCTTCTACCATCTGAGGAATATTAGCCGGATTAGTTCCCTTATCCCCTCTGAGGACTTGCTCTCTCTTGTACCTGCTTTTGTGACCTCTCATCTTGATTACTGTAATGCTCTCTATCTTGGGGTCAGTGGAGGTATGCTGCGGCACTTGCAGATGGTGCAGAATGTGGCTGCGAGGTTGTTGACCGGCCTCTCTAGGATGTGTCATATTACCCCAGTGCTGTGGGAACTGCACTGGCTGCTGGTTAAGTGGCGTATTTCTTATGAGTTTGACTTGCTAACCTATAAGGCCCTACACAGTCTGGATCCAGGATACCTGTGTGAGCTCTTCATCCTTACCTGCCTGCTCGTATTCTTTGTTCTGCTGAGGAGGGTCTCCTGGTTGTTCCCAGGACCAGATTCAAAATGTCCGGGGACAGGGCCTTTGAAGTAACGGGATTACTTTTATGGAATTCGTTCCTGAAGGCCCTGAGGGAGGTCCCCTCAGTGGAAGTCTTTAAAAAGGGGATAAAACCTTTCTTTTTCTGCTCAGGCTTTTGGTGTTTGAGCTATGTTATTTATGAGAAACTTAGTTATTTATTTATTTATTAAAGTTTCGGAATTACAACCTTTGAGTCAGAGACTCCTTTACAAAGGCTCCACCTCTAGGCAGACAAACAGGTTATGCAAGAAAACAACATGTAACATTACTTAGTGTTATACAGTGGTGTTTACAAAATGACATAATACAAATACAGATATTGAATAGTCTCTTTAGGGTTGCTTAGCAGCCCTGGGTCTATAGAACATGCAACATAAGGGAGATATGTGAGTACTTTCCATAATTTGTAACAACATTTGCAGAAATTGGGTATCGTCTCGGGGTTGGTTGTCAACCCTGCGTCTAGGTGGTGTAGCGTGCTTAGTTGCAGCTACATGTCTCTGAGTCTATGAGGTGCCTCTTGATGCTGGCTTTGAACAGACCTAGTCTTGGGGCCTGTGAGATGGGAGGGGGGAGTTCATTGAGCCAGGTAGGTGCCCGGTAACCAAAGGACCTTTGGCCTAGTGCGGTCCTTCGGAGGGGGACATGGATGGGCATTTTTGCTAGGTGCCTTGGGGTGCTCCTGTGGGTGTTAGGTTTTATTAGGGAGTGCAGGCCAGTGGGTGCCATCCTCAGTAGGATTTTCTTGACTTGGAGGCAGGTATGGTATTTTAGCCTACCTATGAAGGTCAGCCAGTTAGCTTTTTTGTAGAGGTCACAGGTGTGTGTAATTCTGTCACTTTCTGTGACCAGACGGCTGGCTTTGTTGAGGGCAAGATTGATTTGTTTTAGGGCCGTGGGGTCAGCCGTTCCATATATTATTATACCGTAGTCTACCAAAGATAAGACCAAGCTGGTCACTGCCAGATGTAGGGCCTGGGGTGTGAGGCATTGTCTATGCCTATAGAGGGTCCCTAGTCTGGTGTTTACTGAGGCAGAGAGATGGTTGATGTGTGTGTGATAGGTGAGTGATGTGTCAAGTGTGATGCCAAGGTATTTGAACTGTGTGACTTGGTCAATTTTGGTGCCCTGGTAGTTGGAGATGTTTAGGTGGGAGCTATTGTAGGGGGTTTTGTCAGTGCGCAAAGATCATGGCTTTTGTTTTGTTATAGTTTAGTACTAACCGGTGCTTTATGAACCAGTCTTCTAGTTCCTGGAAGTAAATTTGGAGCTTGTGTTGGAGGGAGTTCGGTGTACTGTCTTTCTAATAGACTACTGCGTCGTCTGCGAAGAGCAGTAGCTTACCATTGCACGCACTTGGTATTGAGTTAAGGAAGAGGGTGAATTGTAGCGGGCCTAGGATTGATCCTTGGGGTACACCCGACTGAACTGTGTGCTTGGTGGATAGGGTGGTGTTAATTTTGACTTTTTGTGTTTGGTCTGTGAGGTAGTTCTTAAACCAGTGTATTGTGTCTGGTATTATGCAATCTAGCTGTTGGCTTGTTTATCTATTTTGGGCTTAGGGTTGTAATTTATATTTTATTGCTTGTTTCATAATTATGTATTTGAGTATTTAATCCTCAACTATTTCCTCCTTTGTACTGGTACCCTGGGCCTCTGGGAAATGGTGCCATAAATAAATAAAGCTATGACTATTGCTACTAAATAGCCTTTACAATGCATTATGTAGGTTTGCCCTTAATTGTGCTCCCTGTACCCACTACTGCCAACTATATGCTTATAATTACCTAGAGGAAAATTAGCTGATGACAAAGCACCAGCACACTTTTAGAAAAGGTCACTCTGCTGATACTGCCCTTGTCGGAAAAAAAAGGCAGACAGGGCAGCATTTGTTGATTTTTTTTTTTACCTCACCTTCTTCCTGGCTGCCCACTCCTTTGGGTCTCTATTGCCCCTCCCAACTGCCTGCCCCGACTCCCACACTGGCTACCAACCTCATATGGCAGTCCCCACGGGTAACCCGGCATATCCCTTTCGCTGGATGGGTACCCCTCCTCCGAGGGGGAAGGCACCAGCGGGGACAACCAGTGCTACTTTTATTGGCCTGGGGCACCACTGAGGGGTGTCAGTCGTGGGATCGGTGGCAGTGGAGGACAGAGAGACCATCATCCGGCCAGCCAGGAAGCGTTTCCTGGTTTTCTGTGGGAGTGACGTCCTGACATCAAGGCATATGCCAACGTCTGTTACTCCCCTTGGACACCGAGCCCAGCCATCACTGTTATGCTCCCAGCCTCCGCCAGGAGCCAGGATGTGTCGGTACGCATCCCCACCCTCCCCCTGGAGAAGGAGAGCTGTCCCCGAATGCTCCATCCTTCTTCCCCCAGCTGGCCCTCCGGTGACCTGAGTCCATTCCCGAACCCGGGTCGCCGGCGTCGCAGACGGAAATCCAACTGCTGCACCGATGGGCCGGCTCCAGCATTTGTTGACTTAACTAAAGATTTTGATCTGGTTAACCACCCCCTATTGACAGACATGCTACATAGGAGTGGCATGCATACTGAATTTCTGAAGTGGTTCAATGCCTATGTAACAGGCAGAAAAAAAATGGTTCAAATAATAAACGGGTGTTGGGATGTTGGAGACTTGGATGGGGAAGGGGTCCTCAGGGGTCTATCCAGGGTCTCCTACTGTTCATAGTCTTCACAAAAGAACTGCTTGTGTTATGTAATACTCAGCAGTCAGGATGTGCTCCAGTGACACATTGATAGTGCCCTCTGCAGCACCAAGAAAGGAGTTGCAGGGTAAACATCAAGATTTGTTGGCCTTACAGGGGTGGTTCACCACGTTAAAGCTTGTTAAAGTGTAAAAAAAAAAAAGCCTGATGCTCAGTTTAAAAAAAAAACAAACAAACTAAATTTGTGAGTAGTGAACAAGGATTTGAAATTAAGGATATAAAGGAAATTAAATTGTAGGATGTAAAGGAATATCTAGGCATGATTGTTGAACCAGGGTTACATTTTTTAAAGCACTTCTCAGTAATGATGAAAAAGTGAATAAAGAATTAGGTGCACGGAGGAAAAAGTCTGATTTATAGTATATGGTTATAGCTTATTGTGCACAGAATTCAAGCAGCTCAAAAACCTTGTGCACATTCTAAAGTTGCTGTGCACATTCTAAAGTTGTTGTGCACATTCTAAAGTTGCTGTGCACATTCTAAAAGCATCATTGTGCATGTGCCATCATTAACTGCAGGTGCGATTCCCCTGCATTGACTCCTGCTGCTTCGTTTCACTTCTCTGCTCACTGTACCTCAGCGTTATGGTAACCGCAGTTTAAAAAAAATACAAAAAAAACATGTTAGCTGCATTTTGTTTTAACCATACACCATAACAAATAAAATATGGGTGCCCATACACAACTCGCTTTGTGTTTCCATCTTGGGGTTGAGATACCAGCATGGACCTCTTGAGCTTCGTTCTCGAGGTCCATACGTACTGAAATATTTCAACCTCGATCAGAAACACGTATGATAATATATAAGGTGCCATCTGATATTCATATATTTTAGTAAAGGAAACAAGAAAAAAGATGGTCCTGCCTGTGCAGCAGTATGGTATTGTAGTGTATATGAATTCAAGGAAAGTTGATTTGGTAAAGTTAGATACAATGTACAGTAGATTGGCTTGATTTATTTTGAAACAGAAAATGAATACACAGAACTGTAAATTGTACAGATACAATGTGAATCATTCGAAGTTAGGAGAGAAAGGAAGTGGGTTATAATGTTACACAAAATCATGAATACTGGAAATAATCATTCATTGTACCATTTATTACAAGGGGAACAAAGTAAGTTTAAGACTTATCACTTATGAGAATTTAGTTGTAGAACGTGAAGTGCGCAAAGAGAAAGAACCAGATCTGGGCAGATGGTATCATCTTGTACTGCACCAAAAACCTGAAACAAACCTAGGTTGGAGACTAGAGTGACATTTTGCTGTTGGTCTGCCACTAAGACCCTTCTGTTCTCTTCAGATCTACCATGCACATCTCCGGCTGTATTGGTAGATGCTGTTTTGCTGGACTGGGTGAATAACTTAGACTCATAACATAAAAGTAAAAAAGTTTCTTTCTTCAGCATGGGGAGCTCAGCATACATTGAAGCTGTACCTCTGATTGAGGGATTTCCAGAGCACATTGGAATAACAAGGTGCTGCCAGGCAATGCAACAATTTGTATTATGTACTGGACAGGGAAATTCTGGGAAGCTGATTGGTCAGCTGCATTCCAGATCCATGCTTATATTCCCTCATATCAGAACTGTTAAAAGCAAGACCCTGACCAGACGCAGTTTATGCAAAACAATATCCTTGATCCCTCTCAAAAGCCTTCCTCGCAGAAACTGAGCAGCTTTCAGTAACAGAATAAATAATAAATGACTACTGTGAGTGCCCCAGGAGGTATAATATTCATTTTAATACTATTTAAGACATGTTTAATTAATTTGTGACAAGTGCTCTCCGGAAAACTACCGGGTCTGGAAGCATCTCTACCTCAGGAACGTGATGTCTGTAATGGTGCCAACTGAAATCCTAAACTGGTACATGGCCATTTTTACATGTTAGAAGGTGAAATAAAGGATGAGTGCATTCTGAAAGTATCTTTCATTCTGAAGTAGTAAATATCGCTCTCAACTGAAAAACAAGCACAGAAAAGGCATAGGAAGCACTGATGTAAAAAACTTAGCCGAGATCCCGAGCATGCTGGGGATCTCAGGTGAGTTTTTTCCAAAAACGCTTTTTTTTTTTTTTTTGTATAATATTTTTATTTGTTTTTCCAATAAGCTATTACATACAGTCAAACACATAGCTTATTCATCCAGTTACTACCATTATATCTCACAGAGACCAATCTCTTCACTTCATTCCGCACTATTGTACAGTTGATTTCTGCAGAGTTGCATTACGTTGATTTATACTGGTATAAAAATTATATCTATTAGTATATCATACAATAAGATTAAATAAAATCCAATCAGATCAAATCAAGACAAATCACTTAAAGGAAAAAAAAAAAAACACAAAAAAACACAAAACCAAAGTGCAACCCCAACCCTCTTGCCTGATACCTTTAATCTTTTTTTTTTTTAAATATCATCTTTATTCAGATTTTACAACTTATTTACATACAAATCGACCAGATCAGAGTGATTAATTACATTTAGAAACAGGTTTACTACAATCAGCCTGGGTACAATCTTTAGAGCTATAGTTACAACCACTGTGCTTCCGCCAAGCGGAGCCCAAAGGGGGCAGGGATCCACGGATAGTTCTTCCTACCTCCCTAATGTCGTGGCTGGATTTGAAATCTTCCTCTGTAATAGTGCTCACTAGACCTTCGGAGTTTGTGATTAGGAAGATCAGCCAGAGTCCAAGAGGTTACCTTCTATATGTATAATTCCGGCCTGTTGCAGGTGGGAGTGTAACCCCCACACAGAGGCTTCTACTACCCGAGGGTGTGCTCCTGAGTGGCAGACCCAAGGGCCCAATGCTCATCAGCCCCCCCCATCCCCCTAACACAGACCCCTCAAGGGGGGGAAGGAGGCCCCGTCTTCCACAGGTCCCACCTCTAGGGCGTGAAGGTGGGGTCTTTTAACATGTAGTATACAGTGGTGTGAAAAAGTATTTGCCCCCTTCCTGATTTTCTCTATTATTGCATATTTGTCACACTGGATGTTTTCAGGTCTTTAGACAAAATGTAACATTAGATAAAGGGAACCTGAGTGAACAAATAACACTTGTTTTTTTTTTTTTATTTCACTTATTTAATGAAAAAAAGTTAACCAACACCAATTGGCACTGCGTGAAAAAGTAATTGCCCCCTTACACTTAATAACTGGTTACGCCACATTTAGCTGCAATGACTGCAACCAAACACTTCCCATAATTCAATATCAGTCTTTCACATCGCTGTGGAGGAATTTTAACCCACTTTCCTCGCAGAACTGTTTTATTTCAGTAACATTTGGTAGGTTTTGAGCATGAACTGCTCGTTTCAAGTCCTGCCACAGCATCTCTATTGGGTTTAAGTCTGGACTTTGACTAGGCCACTCCAAACTTTAATTTTACTTTTTTCGTCATTCTGATGTGGACTTGCTTTTGTGTTTTGGATCATTGTCTTGCTGCATGACCCAACTACGCTTCAGCTTCAGCTGATGGAAGGATGACTGGACATTCTCCTTAAGAATTTTCGGTACAGAGCAGAATTCATGGTTCCTTTAATTATGGCAAGTCATCCAGGTCCTCAGGCAGCAAAGCATCCCCACACCATCACACTACCACCACCATGTTTGACTGTTGGTATGGTGTTCTTACTGTGGAATGCTGTGTTTGCTTTACGCGAGACATTATGGGATCCATGTTGTCGAAAAAGTTCCACTTTGGACTCATCTGTCCATAGAACATTTTCCCAAAAGGCTTGTGGATCATCCAGGTGCTTCTTGGCAAATGAGAGACGAGCATTTATGTTCTTCTTGGTTAGCAGTGGTTTCCGCCTTGCTACTCTCACATGAAGCCCATTTTGCCCAGTCTCTTTCTGATTGTGGAGTCATGAACACTGACCTTAGCTGAGGCAAGAGAAGCCTGCAGTTTTTGGATGTTGTTTTAGGATCCTTTGAGACTTCTTGGATGATTTTACACTGCGCCCTTGGAGTAATTTTGGCAGGCCGCCCACCCTGGGAAGGTTCACTACTGTTCCAAGTGTTCTCCATTTGGAGATTATGGCTCTCACTGTGGTTCGATGGAGTCCCAGAGCCTTAGAAATAGCTTTGTAACCCTTTCCAGACTGATAGAGGGCAACAAAATGTTTTTCTGATCTTTTCAGGAACTTCCTTTGATCATGGCATACTGTGCTTGTTGAATCTTTGTGCTGGCAATGTGACTCTGATGGTAAGGGCCAAAATAAGTGAGGTTTATATTGAGCAGGGCTGGCTGTAATCAAGCCTGGCTGTGTTCAATCAGCTGACTCTAATTATCCCTTTAATTGGGTTGATTTAACTAGGGGCAATTACTTTTCACACAGTGCCAGTTGGTGTTAGTTAACTTTTTCATTAAATAAATGAAATAAGTAAAAAAAAAAAAGTGTTATTTGTCCACTCAGGTTCCCTTTATCTAATATTATATTTTGTCTAAAGACCTGAAAACATCCAGTGTGACAAATATGCAATAATAGAGAAAATCAGGAAGGGGGCAAATACTTTTTCACGCCACTGTATTTGCCACCTGATCCATCTGTTGGTGAATTTTTCTCTTTGGTCATTTAGACTGTGTGTTATTTTTTCCATAGTATAAATCTGTCTGGTAGTTTCCCACCAATCCTGAATCGTAGGGACCTTCGGTGTCAACCACAGCTTTGTGATGGTTTTCTTTGCCGCGGCAAGAAGTATCAGGAGCAAATATCTGGTGGCTGGGCCAGAAAGGTGTCTAGGTAACACGGAGAACAAAACAACTCCATAGACAGTTGGAACTGGGGGTCTAGCACTTCCCGGAGGTGGGTCTGCAGGTATGCAACAAAATATGGTTGTAGAGAAGGACAACCCCACATTATGTGGGTGTGATCTGCCCTGTCCCAACCACAAAGGTGCCAACAACTAGATGGGAAGTTAGATTTAAAATGACTAGTTATCATGGGGGTTCTAAAGTATCGGATTAGGCATTTCCATGCGTATTCCCGCCATACATGCGAACTTGAGAGTCTTGCCGTGTATCTCCAGGCTCTCTGCCAGTCCTCAGGGGTTATCTGATAGCCAGATTCCCTGATCCATTGCTCCCGTACTTTGTCTATTTGGGCGTTGCTGTGTAAATTTAAGGCCTGATAGTACTGAGAGACCAAATGGCCTCGGTTTGGAGCCCCATTAAGGGCCATTTGTTTCTGTATTAACAGTGGGTGTCGCACTTGTTCCCAAATCTCACGGAGCAGGTTGTTTGCATAGTGTCACATCTGCAAGTATCGAAAAAAGTCCCGATACGGTAGATTGTACTTCCTTTGGATTTCCGCGTACAACCACATGACCCCTTGGGTGACTATTTGTGTAAGGTATTTCAGCCCGCTCAACTCCCACTACCAGAAATTGATATCTAAGTTATTTGGCCCGAAATCACCCAGACCAGGGATTGGGCATATGAGAGGTAGAAAGGGTCCCAATTAGTAAATTTTCCTAATGCCCTGCCATCCCCGCAGTGATGCCACGATCCAGGGGTTCATGTGTTTATGTGTGGTCCCGGCCATCGTAGGTCGATAGATGGTTCGATAAAAATCGTAATCATCCGTCAATGCTCGCTCTATGTCCAGCCAGTGTGGGGAGTTTCCTTTGTTTTGTCTGAACATCACATACATCATGCAAATGGCTTGCTGTTAGAGCCTCAAGTCTGGAAGGCCCAAACCACCTGTGTCACGAGGAAGCGTAAAAATTTTCAGGTGAACCCATGGCTTACTGCTGGCCCAAATAAATTTAGAAACGTGATGGTTTATTTCTTTGTAGGTCGTTAATGGTAGGTGAATAGGGATATTTTGGAATAGATATAGGGCTCTTGGTAGGACAATCATTCTGACTTGGTTGATCCTCCAGGCAAGGCCCAAAGGGAGATTCGCCCAGGAGAACAGGTAATTTTTCACCTGTAGCATAAAAGGAGAGTAGTTATGTCTGTGACAACCCACCTCTCCCTCTGGGCTGAAACAGCTTTTAGAGAGGTGTGTGTCCTCGGGTATTCGCTGCCACCAGCCGGACTTTCCTTCCGGCACCTCTTTCAAGTGTACAAACTTGAATAATCACACGTGCAATTGCACAAGTTAAAGTCTGGTAGTGTGTCTCTTTCAGGTGGCGGATGCTACACAGAGTTTACCTTAGCCAGTGGAAAACCAAATCTACCTTAGAAAAATGACATCAGAGTCACAACTGTTGAGCAAATAAATAGCTTTTACTTAACAGAAAGTGCAATGAGCATTTACAGGAAATGTATTTACAACACAGAGAATAACACTCATACAGGAAAAGTAAACAAATGTTTTTAAACAACAGATGGCAAAAGAAGAAGGCTATTACTGAAATATACTATCACTAAACTTACCCTTCCCTGTCCTTACAAGAGACACTGGGCCCTGTTCTAACTGCCAGCTCCACGGACATACCAGGTAGGCTCCAAGCTTATGTTTCCCTCACAGCTTCCCAAGGCAAGAGAGACAGTTCTCTGTCTTACAGAAGCTTATATAGTCTATGGAGACTAGGGTCATTCCTATTCTCCTAAATGCACCAACCAACTAACATGTTATCTATTTAATTGTCCCAATCAGCGTGAACACCTTTGGTGACCAATTATATTCCCTTTTCACCTTAAGTTTATATTTGAATGATCCAATCCATTCAAACTGCCCTGTGTCCGTGTCTGCAAGGTCTGGTGTGTCTGGAGATGTCCACCTCGAGATTTATGACCCAGCTCTTATCTAGCAGCTAGGAATTCCATGTTGGTTGCTGCTGGAGGATTTCAGCCTCAGTGTTATTTTTTCCACACTGCTAAAAAATAAGGCATCTACAGAATCCAAACCATTAACTCTTTCCTTCCCATTTCTGTCACATCTCCCCCAGATAATGAAGGCGTGTCCTTGGGCTACCCCTAGTGACACAGCTGTTCATGCAATTACTGAAGTGCTCAAAGTATCCAGCCAGGCCATTAGCCCTGCCTAGATAGCCCATCCGCATTTGCATTTTGGTTTGCCACTGCGATGCTGTATGGTCATGTTGTATGCCTGCAGTACCAAACTCCAACGTAGTAGTTTACCATTTTGTCCACTGGACCTATGAAGCCAAATCAGGGGATTATGATCTGTGACCACAGTAAATTCTCTCCCATATAGGTAAGGCTGCAGCTTCTGAAGGGCCCACACTATTCCCAAGCATTCCTTCTCAATTGTGGCGTATGCCTCCTCTCTGGGCAAAAGCCTTCAGCTGAGGTAACAACTGGGTGCTCCTCCCCTGCTGAGTAACTTGGCTCAAGACAGCCTCAGCCCATGATCTGAGGCATCCACATGGACTATAAACTTTAAACTATAATTGGGGCTAGCCAATACAGCTGGGCTGCTTAAGGCCTTCTTTAGCTCCTGAAAAGCAACCTCACAGCCTTCTGACCACTTCACTGCATCTGGCTTTCCTTCTTGGTTAGGTCTGTCAGGGCTTAGCCAGATCGCTATAGCGAGAACAAACCTCGGTAGTACCCTGCAGTCCCTAGAAATGCCCTGACCTGTTTCTTTTGTGGTAGGAGTAGGCCAGGCCAGGATGGCATCAACCTTGGCAGGCTCGGACGGATATGTCCACTACCCACCCGGTGCCCAAGGTAGGATACTTCTGCCATACCTATCTGGCACTTCTCTGCCTTGACTGTCAGACCTGCCTTCTTTAACCTGTGGAACACATCCTGCACATTCTTGATGTGCTCATCCCAGGTCTGGCTATATATGGCTATATCATCCATATAAGCCAATGCAAACTCACCTACCCCAGACAGAATGCGATCTACAAGCCGTTGAAAGGTTGCAGGTGCATTCTTCATTCCGAATGGCATTACCTTAAATTCATATAAACCAAATGGAGTAACAAACGCTGATCTTTCCCTGGCCGCAGGGGTCAGAGGTACCTGCCAATAGCCCTTTGTTAGGTCTATTGTGGTCAAATACTTGGCTCCCCAGTCGCCCAGGGTCTCATCTGTTCTGGGCATGGGATAAGCATCAGACTCCGTGCAGCTGTTAAGCTTCCGTAGTCCACGCAGAATCGTGTGGTGCCATCCCTTTGGGGATCAGTACCACGGTGATGCCCAGGGGCTACTAGATTCCTGGATTACCCCAGTTCCAGCATCTCTTTGAGCTCCTTTCACAGTCTGCTTAACCTGCTCAGGTACCCTGTAGGGGACTGTTTCAGGGATCCTGGGTCCCTGTATCCACATGGTGCTCTGCCATCGTGGTGTACCCTGGTTTCCTGTGAACATGTCTTCAAATCCTCTCAGCACACCCTAATTTCTTGCACCTGGGCTGGTGTCAGCTGTTCCGAGAGGGTAAGGCTGTCCACAGAGGATGCACCCTGGCCTCCCCAAGTGGGTCCACCAGTGGATCTACCTCAGTTTCCTCCTCTGAGCACTGCATACAGCGAGGACCATTTCTCTCTGTCATGGTAGGGCTTCAGCAGTTAACATGATACACCTTTCATTTGCATCTCCTGTCTGGGGAGCTCTATCATGTAATTGACGTCACTAACCTTTTGGACAATGGAGAATGGCCCTCCCATGCTGCCTGTAACTTATTCTGTCGGACAGGGATGAGTGCCATCACCGCTGTCCCACCACATATTCTCTGGCCTGGGCCCCACGGTCATACCAGACTTTCTGTCGCTTGTTGTGCAGTGGCCAGGTGCTCCTGAGCAAACCCCATGAGCTCCCTAAGGCGGGTCCTGAAGTTCAGGACATACTCCACAACAGACTCCCCTTGGGAGGCACGGTCACCCTCCCATTCATCCCGAATCAAATCTAGTGGCCCCCGCACCCTATGACCAAACAGGAGCCTCGAAGGTGAGAACCCTGTGGACTCCTGTGGACTTCCTGTATGCAAATAGGAGATGAGGCAAATATTTGTCCCAGTTCTCTTATGCTAGTCAGCAAAGTCCTTAGCATGGTCTTAAGGTTGAATTAAATCGCTCCACTAGACCATTAGCTTGGGGATGGTATGGGAGGTTTTGAGCTGTTTACCCCACACTTCTCCCACACAAACTACTCATTAATCCTGACATAAAATTGGCACCCGGTCTGACAGTATCTCCTGGGAAAGCCCACCCGGCTAAATATTTCCAACAGTGCATCTGCCACTGGTCCTGCCTCAGAGGATGTTAGGGCCACTGCCTCTGGGTATCTAGTGGCATAGTCTACAACTACCAGTATATACCGCTGCCAGTGCGACTTGGGGTGCTCAATGGCCCCACTATGTCCACTGCTACCCTCTTGAAGGGTTCATCAATAATGGGCAGGGGCATCAAAGCTGCTTGGCCTTGTCCCCATTTTCCTACCCGCTGGCACTGTGGACAAGTCCAGCAACACTTGCCACATCCTTGCCAATACCAGGCCAGAAGAAATTGTTGGTGAGGCCTGTCAGGCGCCTCACCCCAAGTGCCCTGAAAGGGATATCATGTGCAAGGGCCAAAGCTGCTGACGGTGAACCTTAGGGACTACCAGCTGTTGGAGTACCTCACCAGCTAGCCCTTCCTCTGTTGTACATTCTCTGTACAACAGCCCATTGTCCCAGTAAATGGACTCTTTACCCCCCTGAGAATGCTCAGCCCTATGAGCTATTTCCCTCAGTTTTTCCAGGGTAGGGTCAGTTCGCTGTGCAGCACTCAGCTGCCCTCGTCTGACCCTTCCCAGTGCCCCTTCTGAAGGAAGTCCTGTGGGTTCCTCTATTTGTGACTGGGGTTCTGGACTGCAGCTTCTAGCCAGCCCCTCCCCTGTGCTGGACACTTCCTCAGCTGCTGAGGGTGTGGCTGGACCACCCAGAGTCAACCCCTCTTCCCCCTCAGAAGCTTGCCCTTGTGCCTGACTACTAGTTACAACACACACCAGTTTTTTACTGGGGTCCAAATCCTTCCCCACAATCATACTTACAGGTAGGTCCTCTACAACTCCACCTCCTTTCTACATGACCCCTTCCCAGCTCAGGAAGACTCTAGCCATTGGTAATGGGACTGGTGGCCCTCTGAATGCCCGAACCTTGAGTATTTCCCAGGCACGATCTGCTCTTCCCGAATGAGATCTTGCTTACCAGGAGATGTTAGCACCTGTGTCTCATAGTCCCTGTGTTACTATTCCATTAACTGTAATGGGACGCAGATTCTCATCAGAGGAGAGTGGTTCTTCAGACTGGACACACCTACAAACACACAGTGCCCTTTGATCAGCCCCACCTCAATATCTCTGCCCTTAACCAGTTTCTGAGGGCAGTTATATCTCAAGTGTCCCACTTGATTGCAAATATGACATTTCTTGGGACCTATTTCTTGAGTCCCCTTAGAACCAGAGGGCTCTACTTTGGGCTCAGGTGCAGGCTGGTTTCCTTTGGGCTGCCCCCATGGGATACCTTATACCCATGTGCTGCCCCCATACCATAAGACTTCTTACGCGTGTGTGTGGCCGGCTAGACAGATACTCGTCTAGCTTCCTGCCACTCTGTGGAAGAGGCGCATGCCCTGTCTATGAGCCATACACGCATGTCCTCAGGTACAATTTTAAGAATTGTTCTCTCACCAATACATCTTTAATCAGTTCCACAGTAGTTGCTTTAGCCCCTCCATCCACCTATCAAGGTAAGTATACAGTTTAACCTGCAGTTCTGCATAACTGTCTTCCAGGCTTTTCTTTAACTCCTAAATTTTCTTCTATAAGCCTCAGGAGTTAATTCAAAACGCTTCAACAACACCGTTTTACTTTATCATAATCAGCATAGTCTTCATTACTCATTTAGCAAATGCATTCAACGCCTCCCCTCAGCAAGGGTGTGAGATAAGTTGACCAGGAAGCCTTATTCATTGTAATTGATTACATACTACTCTCAAATGACCTTAAAATAAATCAAGGTCATCTCCTCTTAAACTGAGGGAACAATTTAGAATTCATTTTGGCTTCATGAGGTAAACTCACTCCACCATTACTCACGGTTTGCTGACTGGAGGGTCATCATCTCCTTCTCGTGCTGTTGTCTCTGGAGTTCATGCTGTCATTCTTTCTCTCTGTCTGCCAACCTTCTTGCTTCTGCTTCAGCATCCAGTCTTTTCGCCTCCAATGCCTTGTCTTGCAGCAATAGCTGCAGTCCGCAGTGCCTCAAGCTGATTTGGGGCCTGCTGCCTCAGTTCCTGACTCACCCCAACGACTGTCTGCTTCAGATCATGTGCCAAGAGAGTAGCTATGAGATCTGCCTTTTCTTCTGCTTCAGACTTTCAGGCTGAATCCCTTTCCATGGCACCTTTCAACAAGCTGTGGCACAGTAAGTGAGTCATACTCCGTGGAGCTCATTCTCTACTGCTACACTATACTGTGCTATCTAGAAACAAATAAAACTGTTGTACAAAATGTATCCTCTTGTATATCCTGTTTTGCAATGCTAAAGTAACTGTTCCACTGGCAAACTCTGTATCAGTGTGCTCATGATCCGCTATCATCACCCCACCACTGCCAACCAATATGTGACAACCCACTCTTCCTCTGGGCTAAAACAGCTTTTAGAGGGGTGTGTCCTCGGTATTCACGCCACCAGCGGACTTTCCTTCCGCACCTCTTCAAGTGTACAAACTTGAATAATCACACGTGCAATTGCCAAGTTAAAGTCTGGTAGTGTGTCTCTTTCAGGTGGCAGATGCTACACAGAGTTTACCTTAGCCAGTGGAAAACCAAATCTTACCTTAGAAAAATGACATCAGAGTCACAACTGTTGAGCAAATAATTAGCTTTTACTTAACAGAAAGTGCAATGAGCATTTACAGGAAATGTATTTACAACACAAGAGAATAACACTCATACAGGAAAAGTAAACAAATGTTTTTAAACAACAGATGGCAAAGAAGAGCTATTACTGAAATATACTATCACTAAACTTACCCTTCCCTGTCCTTACAAGAGACACTGGGCCCTGTTCTAACTGCCAGCTCCCACGGACATACCAGGTAGGCTCCAAGCTATGTTTCCTCACAGCTTCCCAAGGCAAGAGAGACAGTTCTCTGTCTTACATAAGCTTATATAGTCTATGGAGACTAGGTCATTCCTATTCTCCCCTTAAATGCACCAACCAACTAACATGTATCTATTTAATTGTCCCAATCAGAGGAACACCTATTGGTGACCAATTATATTCCCTTTTCACCTTAAGTTTATATTTGAATGATCCAATCCATTCAAACTGCCCTGTGTCCGTGTCTGCAAGGTCTGGGTGTGTCTGGAGATGTCCACTCGAGATTTATGACCCAGCTCTTATCTAGCAGCTAGGAATTCCACAAGCTGGTTGTTGCTGGAGGATTTCAGCCTCAGTGTATTTTTTCCACACTGCTAAAAAAATAAGGCATCTACAGAATCCAAACCATTAACTCTTTCCTTCCCATTTCTGTCACAATGTCTATAATAATCCCGAGGGCTTTTAGGGATGGAGACACCAAGGTATCTTAATTTATCCAGATTCCATCTACCCGGGATGACAGATTGCACTCTTAGCGAGGGGGCATAGTGGAAGGTAAGCAGCTTGGTTTTGGTGAGGTTTAATTTATATCCCGAGACCGATCCAAAGTCTTCTAAAGTTTGCTTAATTATAGGGAGAGATTGTTCAAGGTTACATAGATAAAGGAGGATGTCATCTGGTAGAGGGCTATTTTATGCTAGACACCCCCTAACTCCACCCCTTCTATCCTCCTGTCTTCCCTAATCTTCTGAGCTAACAGCTCGATGAAGGCTGCAAAAAGAAGAGGGGAAAAAGGGCACCCCTGCCTCGTCCTCCTGTGCAAAGGGAAATAGGCCAAGTGATGTCCGTTTATTTTAACGCAGGCCTGTGGGGAGGCATAAATATTTTTGAGGACTGCAAGTAAGGCGGGGGGGGGGGAACCAAATTTATGTAGGGTTGCATATAGAAATGGCCATGCTACCCTGTCAAATGCCTTTTCGGCATCTAGACTGGCCAGCAGGGTTGGGACTCCCGAGTTTTCCACATGGTGAACGAGGTGGAGAGTCCGCCTAATACTGTCAGTGGTGGTGCGGGAACGGACAAAACCAGTTTGATCTTTATGAATCAATAGTGGGAGTACCTGGTCCACCCTATGGCTTAATATGCTCATGAATAACTTATAGTCTTGATTAAGTACCGAGATGGGCCTTAAGAGGCACAAAATTGTGGGTTCTTATCGGGCTTAGGGATTACGGAAATCGAGGCATACGACCAGGATGGGGGGGGCGTCCCCCTCCAACATGGTGTTAAAAACGCCCAGGAGACTAGAAGAAATCTGTGTCCTGGCCACCTTGTAAAACTCCGCACCATATCCATCAGGGCCCGGAGCTTTCAGTGATTTGGCATTTACAATTGCATGACTTAGCTCACCCTCGGATATCGGAGCAATCAGGGCTCCGCCCTGTTCTTCTGTAAGTCGCGGTAGGGCAATTGACTGTAGGAATTCTGATATATGCCGCGGAGCAGCCAATCTTTCAGGGGTGTATAGAGACTTATAATATGAAGTAAATGCCTCCACAATATCATGCGTCTTAGTGAGATGATGACCCCCAATAGGGTGGCACACCGACATAATCGTGGCAGCCTTTTTTTGTTTCCGGATTTGGTATGCTAGCAACTGCGTAGCTCTCGGGCCCACCTTGTAGAACTTCTGGTGCAAAAAGGTTAAAGCAATCTCTGTTTGCTGATAAACAAGTCGCTCCAGCTCATACCTGGTTTGCTGTAGCTGGGGGAGTACCGATGTGTCCCCCTGCTTGTGTGCCATCTGCAAGAAATGGAGGGCATCCTCCAGTCTAAGCCTTTACACCTTGCGTTGTCTTTCCTGTTCTGCAGTGTATTTTATTATATGGCCCCTGAGCACGGTCTTAACTGTGTCCTAGTGGATTGAGGGATGGGAATCCGTGATCGGATTATCGGCTTTTATCTCTTGTATTTTCTCTGCGAGAAATTCCCCAAATTGTTTAGAACGTAGATAATATGGATTAAGCCGCCAGAGTGTCTTTTTGGGCTGTAGGTCAAAGTCTCACAAGGATAACTGAGGAGCATGGTCGGAGATGGAGATATCCCCAATCTGTACTTCATGCAACAAACCCAGGTTTTCAACCTGTGTATATACCTGATCAATCCTGGAGTATGTGCGGTGCATTGGGGAGTAATATGTATAATTTCTAGATTGAGGGTGGAGCCTCCTCCACACATCGCACCAACCTGCCTCTCCTGCAAATTTCTTAAAGTATCTTTGGGTTGCTGACATTTTGGGAGGCCTAATGTTGGAGGAGTCCAAATTAGGGTCGATGGTAAGATTCAAATCCCCAGCCATCATAAGCACCCCCTTAGTCTTCTGTATAATCTTATCCAGCAGGGGTTTCATTTGTGATATCAAAGTACCCGGGGGGAAATATACATTTACCAAGGTTACTGATTTATTGTTTACTGAGCCCTGCACTAATATCATATGGCCCTCTGGGTCAGCCCAGGTGTACTCTGCCCTGAACGGAAGGCTTGGGGAGATAATTATGGCCACTCCCCTCCGCCTGCCCGACTTAGCCGCAGAGAAGAAGGCCTGACCCCTGCTCAGTTTAGCCAGTTTTGTATGTTCGGCAGAGGCCATATGAGTCTCCTGCAGGTACGTTAAATCTGCCTTAGAGCGTTTGACAAAGGACAAAATCCTAGACCGTTTTATAGGTGATGCCAGGCCATTAACATTGAGGGACAGTAATTTTACCTTGGGAGAACACATCGCAGCACTTAGGTAAGTGGAGTGTGATCCCTGCTCTCCCACCCCCCAAGGGCCCCGGGTCTGCCACTCTCAGACCACACCCTCGCTACACACCTTGACTCAGATCTGGCGACTATGACACAACAACAATAACTACTAAACACCAAATGGTAATTATAAATGACAACACATAACACACAACAACCATTTAACATTTCAGTCATTTTCAACTAAGAACTGGTACTTCCACTGATCAGAAAACCTGATCTCGTGGTAAGAAAACCCTTACCAGTTGCCCAGAGCCCTGGGCTTTAGCACTCTGTGCCATGGGAAAAGGGAAATGGAATAGGTGACTAGTATAGGTGCCGCATGGGCTCCCCTACGATCCCCCTTACAGTTGGGTGAGAGAGGAATTATTTTTCTAGGAAGGAGAACTCCGTTCCCGAGACTTATAGGGGAGGCCAACCAGAATTCCCTTAGTTCCAAACTGATGGGAGACCTTTGGCTCTCTTCCTATTCCAGCAAGGGGTGTGAGGTGCTCCAGCCTCATATAGTAGTACACACAGGGCCACGGGTGACCTAGGTCAGGGGGGATGTTATTCCCCCAGTGCCCCCCGACCCAGCCATCAACACCCATGCCGCCAGCCGGACCTTTCAGGGCCCATTCGTCGAGAGCGCTTGTCTTCCCCTTGCGGCTCAGTGGGGTCCAGTCCGCGCCCCGTATCTCTCTCTCTCTCCGAGTGCGAGGCGGGGAAGGTCCATGAACACACAAGGCAACCCTCGAGTTCCCCCAAGCTATGACCCTGAAACCCGAGGGCCTCCTTCCCCCCGAGCCTGGGCCCCTGCAGGGACTCCAGGCCCAAGCGAGGCGAATGACCCCGTACCCGGTCACACCTTAGTAGACGTGGAGAGTGTTCAGAGGGCAAGATCCCAAATTCCAGATACGGGCCCTCCAGCACACCCCTTTATCCTTCCTGGGGTGCCAGCCAGCCACCCCCCCATCCAAAAATCATTTATTCCCACCAGGAGGAGGGGGGTCCCACAAACAACCCCTCATTCAAGGGGCCCCCCCAGCCCCCGGAGGAGAAAAGTGGGAGGGAGGTTAGTCGCCACCCCCCCATGGCAGCGCAGTCTGACCATCACCAAAGCCCATACCTCCACCCTCCCTCCCCCACGTTTCTGAGTGGATAACCATAAAAGTCTTGTAGCAAGTGATTGATTGTCCTTCATACTTTATAACAGTTCAAAGTCCATGGATAAGATAGTGTCTGCTGCATCTTTATCTCTCGACTACCTTTTACCCCTCCCCACTTTACTTTCCCTTCCCTTCCCCGTGCTTACAGATCACCGGACCTCCCTGCTCTGCATCTCCCTGTACATGGCCTTCTTAGCCTGGAGAGGTCCATCCGGCCTTCATGTGAGTCTTGCATCAGTAACGGTTCAACCACACCAGATGGACGGTGTCCCTCCAAGAGCCGGCCCCCTCTCCCCTCTCCCAATCCTGCCTCCACCCCCACCCCCCCACCGTGGTTCCAGCCCAAGACCTGGTCCCCCCGAACTATGCATCCCCAGTGGGCCTCCCTGATGGCCTAAACCCAGAGCAGTGTCCATCGCTGTGCTCAATTGGACATTGTGCCATAAGGAGGCCGCTAACACATCGGGACCTATCTCCCCCCTCCCTCCTGTGTCTTCCCTGCCTCTGCCTCTCAATCCTGGGATCATCAAACCCCCAACCCCAAGGCTCCCTTCAAACCAGAACTTAACACCGGTGACTAGGAAGGCCCCCCCCGCACACTTAATCTTTAGTCTCCTCACCCCCCCCCGGGCTTGTCATAATCAATAACATTAGTTCATCGCCGCCTTGCAACTAAATTTCTCCCTCTGGGGGTAGTGTTTAAGAAAGTACTTGCGGCAGTTTCAGGTATTCGTGCCAGTCCTCTGCTGTCGCTGCTTCTCCATGGTCGGCTGGGATGCACGTAGGGAACCCACAATCTTCTGAAGGGCCTCCAGGCCCTGCCTGCGCCGCATGCTTCTCTGGCTACTGCTCCACACCTTCTGTGCTAGCTTAGAGGCAACGGAGGGCTCCCTGCTGGTGTTGCTCTGGGGGACATCCAAGTTCCTGCTCCGGAGCTCAGCCGACACCTCCTCGGCCATCTCGAACGTACGGGTGCCATCCGGGAAAAGAATTACCATCTTAGAGGGGTATGGTGTACGAAACTTAATTCCCGCCAACTTCAGGGTCTTCATTGCAGGAGCGTAGGCTCATCTTCATGCCATGATTTCCGGGGCATAGTCGTTGTCAAAAAACAGGCGCTGCTCCTCGAAGAGTACTTTCCCCTGCCTCCAGGCAGTATGCAGGATGGTTTCCTTCTCCTGGTACCTGAGGAATCTGATTAAAATGGTGCAGGGGCGGGAGCCTGATGGTGGTTTTGGCCCCAGGGTGCAGTGTGCTCTCTCGAGTTCCAAGGTGACGGATTCGGGCAAGTGAAGCAGCTCTCTCAGTAGTTTTTGTATGAATGGGATCATTTCCAGGCATTCCGAGCCCTCCGGGACCCCTGACAGCCTCAGATTATTCCTCCTGCTCTGATATTCGGCGTCCTCCGCCCGAGCTTGCAAGGCCTTCAGCTCTCCGTGAAGCTGCACTACAGCGTGCTCCACGTCCATCATCCGATCTTCTGTATCTGCGTTTCAGGTCTCCCCACTCTCCTGGCGCTGCTCCAATTTCCCGATGTCCGTACGCAGCCCCGTTACTGTAGATTTCATTTCTTTTCGAAAGTCTCTGATTTCAGCCAACATCTGGGCCATTTGCTTTTGTAGGATGGTATGTGGTGCCTGATCTGCTCCAGTGCGAGGCATTCGAGGCCTGAGAATCTTCACTGCCTGACCCTTCATCGCCAGATTTCTCCTCCTCTTGATGAGCCAGCACTGAAAATCTTGCCTCCTCTCGCTTCCTGGGCATTTTTGGAGCCCTCCGGTTGAGTTACTGGAACGATGGCTAAGGATTCGCAAGGCTAGGAGGGCAGTTAGAGGGATCTCTCGGGGAGCTACTGAAACTAGGCAGCCATTGTATTCGTGATGTCACCGGAAGTCAATCGATACCTTTAATCTTCAACTCCATCCACTCTTTTCCATACTTTTCTATCTTTCACTTCTCAAAAATGCTTTTAATGCCTTTCTGGTACCTGTTTTCAGTTGAGAGCGCTAGCTATGACTTCAGAATGAAAGATACTTTCAGAATGCACTCTTCCTTTATTTCACCTTCCAACATGTAGAAATGGCCATGCTGCCCATGCATGAGTTTAGGATTTTTGTTGTACAATCACAGTCTCGGACATCATGATCCTAAGGTGAGATGCTTCCGGCCCATGTAGTTTTGCGGAGAGCACTTGTCACAAACAAATTAATTCAAAATGTCTTAAATAGTATTAACATGAATACTATACCTCCAGGTGCATTCACAGCAGTTATCTATTTTTTTATTGTACTGCAAAATGCAACGTGGTCAAAGATGACCAAAAAATGTCAGTAAAAGCTGGCAATTTAACATTAACAAAAGGAAATAAATAACTAGTTTCTAGTACGTATTGCTGTTACACTAAACTGAATGCTTCTAATGTGTTATTTATGAAATCTTTATTTTAATCAGATAAAAGTTAGGCCAGTTACCCGAATAATGATTCCAGCATTGGACTATTTTATGCACTAATGTACTTCCACAGTTTAAAAACAGTAAAAAAATAATTGTTACACCTGTGTTTGTGTCTTTGTTTAGTTAACTGTGGGGGTCCAGTGCATAATCGCAATAGCACAATCCAGGGCTTGCTTTATTATAGAATATCGGCACTTCTCGGTTAAGTAAGGCACTTGGCTTCACCTCATGCCTCACAATGCACCTGAGTCATGCTGATATCCTATGATAAAGCACGCCCTGTCGTGTGTTATTACTTAATTATAAAATGGGTCAAGAAAATCTAGTGACCTGATTGGCTGAGTACCTCAGAACTCCATGCCGATATTCTAGCACAACAGTACGGTAAAAGTTCTGACTGTCCTGAGTCCTCTTTACCATGTCTAGCATCAGTTATATCACTTCTGGCATCCTTGCTACCGCTGACTACCTGCTCGCTCCCATGCTCAGCTTGATCTTTTAAAAAAAAAGTGTGCCCTATACTGCCAACTGTGTTAATTCAACACAGTAACATTTATTAAAAGAAAAAAAAAGTTCCTTATACCATAGTGCTGACTCCTTGTGGTTTGTTCTCCCACTGCTGCCTGCCACTCAATCAGTGATTTCGCTATCTCCACAGTACTAGGGAAAGTACTTCTGGCTGCAATCTGCACCTTGAAGAAAAAAAAACTAAATGTAGTTTTATTACTTTACCGGATTCAACTCCTGCTCTACTCGCACAGCACAGTCAACTTCCAGTTTATCAACTGCTGTGCTCCCATATTACACACACTGTTTCTTGTAAGATTGGTGTCACCTGCTGGTCAGACACTTGCACTACAAACAGTAGCCACCACTACTTGTCCTCTTTTTTGCACTGTTTCTTTTTTTTTAATAATTTTAAATTCAATAAAATAACTATTTTTTTTTTAAATTACATACTAATACTTAATTAGACCCATTTCATAATCACAATAAGGTACTCCAGGGTGTGCATTGTGCTGGGATAACAGCATTTCTTGGGCAGTGGAAGCACTCTACCTTCGGCATCATGCTTCTTCTCATCCGAGGTGTGGAGTTATCCCAGCATAATGCACACCCTGTCATGCCTTATTGCGTAATCAACAATCAGTGTTTTGAGTGCTCTTAAAGGGACAGCAACTACCATTAAGCCCTATTCTTAATTGTATTTCACACTGGAAAGAAAACCTCCATGGAAATGTTTCATTTAGCAGATTTAAACAAAATGACACATATGTGTAATTTCTTTTAGATTGTGTATGTACTGTAAAGCAGTGCACAATATACTATTATTTGTAAATAACTTGTGAAACTGTAACACAGGAATGCACATGAATTTTTTAATTTATTTATTTGGAAAATGTTTCACCAGGAAAGACAACATGAGCTGTAAACAGCTCATTTCCAGAAGCGTCGGCAGTGGGCAGGGGGGCAAGAGTTGGGAGTACAAGCAAACACATAGCAATGCAAGTACAATTTCTAAAACAAAACAGTGTAATACAATTACACAATAACCCAGATCACCCGGCCAGGGTAAACAAAACATATTTGGATATAGCATACATTGCAACAACCCAAGAGCAGGTGATCTAGTAGGGTAAAGGTTAGAGGATGGATAACACATTTGAAGTGCTAGAAGTAGTAGGCTGAGCACAAGATTTGAAGTGCTATTGTATACTCAAGGGAGGGCAGTTATAAGATAAGTGGGGAAGTGGACAGGTGAGGGGAAGAGGGAGGGAGAGGTACAGCCAGGCTCTATACCCATCCAGGTTGCTGAGAACCCTGCAAGGGGGTTAGGACCAGGCAGAAGGGAAGGAGAGAGAAAAGGACTGGGCTGGTAGAAAAGAGAGGGGCAGGAGAACAGGAGGGGAGGAAGGGGATAAGGAAAAGAGGATAAGGAAAAAGGGAGGTGGGCAGGTGATGGATTTGAAAGTGGGGAAAGAGGGAGAGGGGGAAAAAGAGAGAGAGAATATATACCCCTTCAGGATGCAGAGAACTCCTGCAGACCTGCAAGAGACCAGGATTGGAAAGTATTCATTTGGATTCATTACAAATCGGGTTTACAACCTTTGAGTCAGAGACTCATTTACAAAGGCACCTCGTCATGGAGGGGGGCAGACATCAAGACAGTTATTACAGTGCAGATTAAAACAGAGGATAACATTACAAGTGCAGTAAAAGAACATTTAACATAGATACACTTATGTTACATAATGTAGTAGTTTGTATGTTACTTAGGTTACATAATGTTACAAAATTGTGAGTTACACTCATGGATATAGTAGGTCCTCAGAGAAGACAGTGGGTTACATCCCTGTTTGGACCTAGTAGGAAGGAGTAGGTCTGGGAGGAGAGGCTGTCCAGTGGATGTTGTCAAGCCAGGGGCAAGGCGGGCAGGAACCACAGGTTACAACAGGGGTTAGTTGCACCTACAACAGCGGGTATTAAAGATATGGTTCCGAAGGGCTGTTTTGAAGGAGCCAATTTTGGCAAGTTGGAGATGCAGCTAGGGAGGAGTTGAACCAGGTGGGGGCTCAGTAGAGGAAGGATCTCTGGACAGAGAGGTCTTGGTTCTGGGCATCTTGAAAGTGGCCTTAACAGAGCTATGGGTGGTGATGAGGCCGAGATGGCTGCTGTAGGAGGTGGGAGATCCCCAGCGGGAGAATCTAGCAGAGATTTCTTGGACGAGAAGGCAGGTCTGGTAGAGCAGTCGCTCCTCAAAGTTGATAAGATTGGTGGTAGTATAGAGAAGGCAGGTGTGAGTTCGGCTGGGGCACTGGTTAGGAGCCTACAGGCCTTATTGATGGAGAGTTAGATTTTGGAGAGGGCAGTGTTGTCAGCTGCAGCGTAGATGGGCAAGCCATAGTCCATGAGGGACATGACAGAGGAGGTGATGGCCAGCCTGAGGGCAACCTGAGGCAGGCAGTCCCTGTGCCGGTATAGCAGGCCAATCCAAGAGTTAATGGCGGCTGACAGTGCATTAATGTGGGTGTGGAAGGAGAGGGCAGTATCGAACGTGATGCCTAGGTACTTGTATGTGGTCACTTGTTCTAGCGGGTGCAGAGTGCTGGGGATAATCAAGAGGGGGGTATGTTTAGCTTTATTTTGGTGGTGGGAGAAGAGCATTGCTTTGGTTTTCTTTAGGTTAATGACCAGTCTGCAGTCTCCGAACCACCTTTCAGCTTGGTTGTAAGCTTGCTGGAGGGGATAATTGGAGGGAGCTGGGATTGGGATGTGGAGAACTGCATCGTAAGCATAGAGGAGCATTTTACCAGTACATGAGCTGGGAAGGGTGTTGAGGTAGAGACTAAAAAGTAATGGACCCAGGATGGAGGGCTGAGGGACCCCGGAGCGAATGGGAAGAGTGCTGGAGAGGGAGCCACTGATCTTGGCATGCTGGGATCTAGCAGAGAGGTAGCTAGAGAACCAGGAAATGGGACCGCCAGAGAAGCCAAGTTGGTGGAGAGAGTCAAGTAGAAGGGGATGATAGACAGTGTCAAAGGCCTTGGAAAGGTCAATGAACACTGCTCCTGCAAGGCTGCTTGAGTTGAGAGCAGCATGCAGGTATTGGGAGGAGAATTCAGGAGGCCGTGGTTGTACTTTGTCCTGGGTGGAAACCGTGCTGTTCTGGGCACATAATGTCATACTTAGTTAGGTATTCAGAGCTGGATCAACACCACTTTTCAAGGGCTTTAGAAGTGGGGAAGGATGGAGATGGGCGGTAATTGTTGGGGATGGATCGGTCCCCCACTCTTATGTATGGGTGTGATTTCAGCAGTTTCCAAGTACTTTGGAACTGACCCAGGCATAGATACCAGTTTAGAAGGTCAGTCAGGGGGACTAGGACTTCGTCCAAGACCATACGGAGGATCCTGGAGTCGAGGGGTTCACTGCTGGGGTTATTGCTGCCTAAGGCTTTTAGCAGGTGTGGCCTGGCTTCTTGGAGGAATAGGGTGTGCAGGTAGAATGGTGGGCAATGCAGGACCGGAGGGAGAGAGGTGGGGATTGGGTCAAAGAAGCTGCTGGGGAGGACCGAGCTTAGGTCAGAGAAGGCAGTGTTAAGGCAATCGGCTATGAGAAGTGGATCTGTGGTGGGGGTGCCATTGATGGAGAGCTGAGATGGTGGGGGGAAGTGGAACTTCCCATTTAGCTTTTTCATATTATCCCAGAAGGTCCAGGCTGAACCCCAAGTGGAAGTGAGGGTGGTCTGGTAGTGCTCTGCCTTGGCCCGCCTAATGGCCCAAGTGCACTTATTGCGTTCTGCGTTGTAGGCCTGTCTGTCAGACACCTTCCAGATTCTACAGCAGTGTGCCAGAGATTATCTCTGTTTTTGAGTCTCCGGCAGAGGGGTGGGGTGATCCATGGGGCATTGCATTTTTTTTGGAGCGGATCCTGGTGAGGGGGCGAAAAGTTCACAAGCCTTACAGAAGGCATTTGTGAAGTGGTCAAGAGCAGAGTCAAAGTCAGAGGCACACTGGATAGGGGACCAGTCTAGCTGGGCTAGGTATTGTTTTAATTTTCTGAGGCTGCCAGGGCATAAACGGCGGTGTAGAGTGGCCTGGTACGCTGGCTTCAGAGTGGAGGATGACCAGAGACAGAGGACTGAGGAGTGATCACTGAGAGAGTTGGGGAGGACAGTGACATCTCGGATTTTGTAGGGGCGGTTAGATATAACAACATCTAGAAGAGTGCTGGTGCCAGTAGAGTGGTTGAATCTGGTGGGCTGGGTGACTAGCTGAGACATATCCAGGGCAGCAAAGGAGTCCCTTATATGGGAGGCAATGGAGGCAAGACAGTTAACATTGAGATCACCTAGGATGACCTGCTCCACTTTGTGAGGGAGAGATGTGAGACAGTCAATGAGGGACTGAACCGCTTGGTTTTGATTCCTCAGGAGTACGTAGGAGACCGTGAGGAAGAGAGGGCCTCGGGTGGGGTCAGGTGTGATTTTAAGGTGAGGTTTGGGCTCCATAATCAAGTTTAGGGCTGGGAATGTGCCTGACCTATAAGGAGTCCACGTATGATAGTCTGCATAACCACCACCACGTTTGCCTGCTTGTCCCTGTAGATATGTACTATCCAGGGAGAGTAAAGTGAGTCAGGGGTGGTTGGAGCAAGTCTCTACCAGTGCAATTATGTCCGGGTTGATGTTATACGACCCAGCACTGGAGGGCAGCAGATTTCTTTAGGAGACTGCAAATGTTTAAGGATGCAAAGTGGAGGCCAGTTGCAGTACAGGGTTTAGAAGGGCTGGAAGCCATAGGTCCTGGGTTTGGGTGTACATTACCAGATAATAATAATAGCAGTGTAATTATTCTGGTTAGTGGCCGGTGGCGATGGAGACCCTGGGTTGACACCCAGCTGAGGACTTTAGAATCAGGGTGCATGGGATAGATAAAGTGCGATGGGTGGAATGGCAGAGGAGAGCTGGGTCCAGGTTAGGCTATGGAGGGCAGAGGGAGTGGGGGTGTTGGCAGGGTGGGGGTGTTGGGGGGTCACGGGTGTATCGAGGATGGGGGAGGGCCGAGTCACTCTGGGGTAGTCTGGGGATGAGTTGCCTGGTGTGGAGGAAAGGTGCTCCAGTCTGTGTGAGGTCTGTACCAAGAGGGTGAAGGACAGTAGACTTAGTAATGGAGTGTAGGTACCCATAGCAGCTGAGCAGTAAAGGAAGAGTGCCAGGAGTAGTAGAGAGTAAGAAGATGTAGAGCAGCTTTGGAATGGTTGGGGGAAAACCCCTTTAGTGGGCGAAAAGACTATAAGCTACAAATGGGAAAAATCAGTATCATTCAGTAGAAGAGGGAGGGGCAAAGACAGATGAATAGTGATAGACTGACCACACAATAAGTGAAATGAGGCAGGAACTATATTGTGTTGGATTGGTAAGTGTGCTTATAACTGGGCCCTCTAGTGGCTAAAGGATATAATCTGCTAATGGAAAAGTCAGCGAAAAACAAAAAAAAAAGACAGGCAGGGAGGTTCTGAAGCAAGTTTTTTTTTGGGGGGGGGCACTGCAGCAGCCTCAATGGACACCGAGGTCAAGGGTGCAGCCCACAGACTTACAGCTCTAAGAGAAGGGGCACAGCGCTCAGGGCAGATAGCAAAATCACAGTACCTTAACACCTCTCTCAAAACTTAAATCAATTCTTAAGAAATCTCTACATCAGACTAAACATTACTTAAAATGAGAAATCAAGAACATGCCAAGCAGAGGTTAATCCTAGCGTTAATTTCTTGGCAGCAGTTCCTAGAAGACTTCTGGATTGCTGCACAAAGTGTGAGAAACACTGGCAGACAGGGGCGAGTGATATTCCTCCAGGGGTAGATGCCAGAATTCAGGGTTCCAACCCATACCTTGCTTGGAGGGTGAGCATCGGGCAGCTTCTCTTTGTTCTGCTTACCAAACTGCAGAATGCAGTTTGTTTGAGAGGAGAGAGCCCGAAAGGGCAGAGTTGTACCCTTGCTTGGAGGGTGAGCAGAGGGAGAGGAAGAGGGGTAAAAGAGATGGAGCCAAGATCTATACCCCTTCAAGATGACAGAGAACCCTGCAAGAAGAACAGGACCAGGCAGAAAAGGAGGGGAGAGGAGAAGAGGAGAGTGGCTGGTGACTGGAGGGGAGAAGAGGGATAAGGAATAGGGAGGCTGGAGAAAATGGGTAAACTAGGAATAGAAAAGGGGGAGAGCATCAGTGAGGGGAAGAGGGGGTTGTGAGGGAGAAGGACAGCAGTAGAGTGTCAAAATAGCACAGTAGCTTGTGGATGATAGTAGAGTGTTGAAATAGGTTGTAGTAGGGTGTGGGAGGAGGGGGTATAATAGGGGGAAGCATGTGAGGAAGTAGAGGAAGGATTCACTTAGGAGACAGGAGGTAAGTCAGGGATAGAGGAGTAGGGGATAGTGTGCAAGAGATTGGGAGGGTTGTGAAAGGGGGTTAAGAACAAGTACAGTTAGGGGAATAGAAGTAAAGTAGGGCTAAAGGATAATGTGCCAGGGTGGAGAATATTGAAAGGGGGGCTAAGAAGAAGTGCAGTTAGGAGAATAGAAATTGTGAAGGGCTAAGGAAATTGAAGATGGGGAAGAGGAAAGTCTGATAGGAGGTGGCAGTGAGTTCCAAAGCTTTGGGAAGTGGTAGGAGAAAGCTTCCTGTCCTGTGGAGGTAGAACAATGGGGAATAGCTAGAGTGCATGCATCAGTGGATCTGAGAGAGCGGGAGGAGGGAGGAGCAGAGAGAAAGGAGCAGAGGTAAGAGGGAAGAGTCCCAACCCAGAATTTAGACGTGAACTTGGCACAGTGAGAGAGACGCCTACATTCAAGAGAGGGGAAAGCCAGAGAATGATACAAGGTACAGTGATGTGTGTGGGAGGGGGAGTCAAGAGCAAAACGACAAAAAGCATTGAAGGGAGTATCCAACCTGGTAAGGTAAGACTTAGGAGCAGCACTGCAGACTATGTCACAATAGTCAAAAATAGGGAGTATCATTTTCTGAACTAGATCACGCCTAACCAATAGTGGTAAGGAACTACAGTTCTTGTAAAGAGCACTGAGCTTGGGGCACAGTTTTTTCAGGATGGTGTCAATATGTACAAAAAAGTTAAGGTGCTGGTCAAGCCAGACACCCAGGTATTTGAAAGAAATTGTGTCCTCTAGTGTTGTCCCATCAAGGTTGTAGAAGGAGGGAATGAAGGGCAGCCAAGAGAGTCTCTGCCCGGTGCCAAAGGTCATGGAGACTGTTTTCTTGGCATTTAGGAAAAGTTGATGTGAGCTTAGCCAGCATTGAACATTATTGAAGTAAAGCTGTAGTCTGGAAGCTGCATCGGACGGAGATTGGCCAGAGGTGAACAAGACCGTGTCATCAGGATTGAGGATGAGGAGCATACTGATGGTAGGTCATTTAGAAAAATTGAGAATAAGAGAGGGCCAAGTACGGAGCCTTGAGGCACACCAGTAGAGATGGGCAGTGGAGGGGACAGAAGAGTCGCCTATTTTAACAGATTGAGTTCTACCTACCAGGTAGGCTCTGAACCAGTTGCAGGTAGACCGAGACAAGCCAGCTGATGAGATAGTTTCAAAGAGCAGGGAGTGGGAGACTATGTCGAAAGCCTTGGCAAGATTGACAAAGATAGCAGAAGTGATGTGACCTCTATCCATGGCTGAATGGATGTAGTCAGTGAGTCTAAGTAGGGAAGTGGTTGTGGAGTGATTCTTCTGAAAACCAGACTGAAAGGGAGTGAAGGAATCGTGGTGAAGAAAGGAGGAAAGTTGGGAGAGAACAAGGTGTTCCTGAAGTTTAGTCAGGGTTGGTAGAAGAGAGATGGGGCAGTAATTCCCAGGAGATGAGAGATTACCTCCCTTTGGTAGGGGGAGAACTGTAGCATGTGTCCAGACTCCAGGGATAGTCGCAGTGTAGAATGACAGGTTGAGGAGATCAGAGTGGGGGAGGGAAATAGCAGGAGCAGAGTGGTACAGCAGCTTAGGGTCAAGGCCATCAGGGGAGCTGCCCTTAGCTGGGTTGATAGAGAGTAGTGCCTTCAAGGTGTCGTTGGGAGAGATAGGTGAAAAGGCAAAACTCTCCACTAATATATGGTGTTGGGAGGAATCGGGAGGGAGGGAAGAGGTAGTAGGTGGGATGGGAGGGAGGCTAACAGGGTGGAGGCACAGAAGTAAAGCAGGAGTTGAATTCTACTGCTACTGTAGGATGGTCAGCAATGATTTGGTTGTTTATTTTGAGCAGCAGAGATGGGGGTTTAGTCTGGGAAGAGAAAAGTGAGTGAACTCCTTTACAAAATTTTGATGGATTGTTTACGTTAGTATTAAAGGTGGATTGGAAATATTCCGCTTTGGTCAGGCAGATGGCTTTGGTACAGGCATTTCGGAGTGTCCGGTAGATAGCATAGTCACAAGAGAGTTTGTAGAATTTGTGGGTTTTCCATGCTTTATTACGCGCTTGCTGACAGGCCAGGAGTTCAGGGGTTACCAAGGGGAGGTGACTGCCATGCACTCTAACTTGCTTCTGGGGAGCATGTTTGTTCCAGACATTGATGAAGTTATCTTTAAAATAAGCCAGGGCATGACTGATAGTTTTGGCTGAGGATATGTGGGACCTAGTCAACATGATTTAAGTCATGATGTAGAGGGGCAAGGTCTAATGTTTTGTAAGAGCAGATCATTATTAGTTTGTGGAGTGCCTTAGGTTTGTGTACTTTCCTAACTATGTAGATCATATGATGATCGCTAAGAGCGTCTGGCAATAGGCCCGACTGGATTACCCTGTGAACATGAAAATAGGCTTCAGCCCAAATGTGTATTTTTAACGTGTATAAAGATAAATGTTACCACTACTACTACAACAGCAACAACATATGCTTCTCTAGGCTGGTCCAACCTGGATTTATAGGCATGCTTCCACACTTCTTCCAATTGATGTTGAATTCTGAGCTAACAAACCTTATCTTGACAGCCTATTCTCCCCATCCACAAACCCTGTCTACCTGTTTCCTTTGAAGACTGGTAAACACTGCATATTCTACAATAAAAATAAATCTGGCCACACTGCAGTTAGTTTCTGCCCGCCCAAAATATGGAATTCTCTGCCCTCAGACATAACCTGCTCCACCTCCGTCTTCGCCACTAAACTAACAATAAAGTAGCAAATGTGACAAGGTACCTTTGTAAATGAGCCTATGGCTCAAAGGTTTTCCAAACTGCTGTCTAAATAAATAAATAAATTTATGTCAGCATGTGTAAGTGCTCTACCTGATTTGCTGTTTGTATTTGTCCCATATGTTGCAGCAACAGTTGCCAGCACATGCATGTCTTGTATGTTGTGATACTCAATATGGTATGCTGCTCAGTATGCTGCCTTGTTACTATGTATACATTTTTTTTATTATAGCCTTATACTTCCCCTACCATGTCCTTTCTTTCCTTACTATCTCTTCAAGTCACATCTGAAAAATGAGCCTACTGTTCTCTGTACGGTTTACCTGGTAAAATGTTTTCTTTTTTTCTAAACTCAGCTTTATTGGTCACTTGATGGCACACTACAGAGAAGCAGCTCTCAGATCGGCTCCTCGAGGCAAGACAAATGTTCAGACATTTATTAAGCCATAGCAGCAAAAATGCTCTCAGAATGGCTGTAACTGAAAGACCTTAACCATCTGATGTTGAAAGATACCTTTCTCAACACTAGGATGGCTGCAGAAATGGAGAAAATGGAAGTTGCTTACTTGTACACTGCCTCCTTTACCCACTGGAGCCCAGCCACCAAAAAGACATGAGCAAGATGACTCACCGCTCACGTCCCTAGCTCGAGAGGCCTACACTGCAACACAGAGCAGCTCTTCAAGGAGCTCAGCTCCATCAAGGATACAGTTCTGGATTTAGCAGCTGATTTTAAAACCATGAAGCCAGTGATCGAAGAGCTAACCAGTGCATCATAGACACTGAAAGTCAAATCAGCTCTTTGGAAGACTGGACCAAAAGGATAGAGCCAGAACTTGTCCAGCTCAGGAGGAAGATCCAGAAGTTAGAGGACAGGACTGAGGATTAGGAAGGCCGAAGCCACCACAGCAGTCTGGTGGTTGTCGACCTTCTTGAAAGAGCAGAGGGCAGGACACTTACATTTATTCAAAAGTTGCTTGAGAAGGTAGCAGGTCCCTCACTGCAAGGCCCACAGTACATCACTGAAAGAGCACATACAGCCTTGCGCCCGATGCCTAATCTAGGGGACAAGCCACATTTTTATTTATTTATTGAAATGTTTCACCAGGAAAGGTACAATGAATAAATTAATGCTCGTCTCATGGCACGTTCTGGGGGAAGGGTAAGGGGGAGTGGGATATACAGCATATTTAAATATTACAAAACAGTACAGAGACAGGAACATAAGATACATGATAATTAATGCATACAATAGTATTACAGTGTAATCGTACAGGGGATTCATGATGACTCAATAACAGCAAGGGAGCATAGCATGAGTAACAAGAGGACATCCCATCATGTTATGCCTGCTGAACTTTTTTGGACAATTTATTTTTTTACTTTATTTATTAAATATTTTTTATTTTATTTATTTATTAAAAACTAGTATCCGGGAAAGGCACACTGAGCCTAAGCTCGTTTACAGGTGCGACCCGGGTACAGAGTGTACACAGAAATGAGAAGAGTTACACAATGTAATTACAAAACTCATATCCAAGCAAAAATACAAAAACAGAAGGAGATCTGGTAGGAGGGGAATCGTCTTTCCATTTTAGCGACCTCAGCCCACAGGTAAGAAAGAAGCAGACAGAATACTGAGAAATCAAAAATAAGTTTTTGCAGCTAGAATTAAATTTAGAATATTGTGTCCAGCCCTCTTGCAGGTGGCCACTAACGAGGGTGAAAAACTATTGTTTACAGTGGCAGATGCTCTGCGAGACCTGGTCAAATATTATCCAAACTTGTTTCCTGCCCAGAGATCACCAACCCACTGAACAGGACCCACCATGTTGGGGAAAAGCCTTCACTGATCTGTAAGCTTTGTGACTGGAAGGCACAAGGTACTGTTTCTCAATAGTTCCCTTTGTTACAAACCCTCAATTATTCACCTACTTATAAACTGCAACCCTCCCTCAACACCTGTAGCATGTACTTGTTTACTGGAGGGGCCCCAATTTCTCCTTGGAAGAGTTTCCTTGTGGCATGCCTCTGCAACCGCCCTTTTCTGGTGCCCTCCATGTTGCCATTAAGCATACTGACAACCGAGAACTGCCACACTATTAATCGGCACTCAGGAAAATGTCACCTATTAACCTGACCAGCAGCCGAAGATGCAGTGCACTCGACTGTACCAAGGATATACATATTTTTTGTCCATAGAGATTTTTCTGCTCCCTGGCAGGCTGGTTAGCTGCACCCTGTTCCATGGTCACTGGCTGTCCCGATCCCCCTTCCACCTCCCAGCACCAAGCGGGCCTTTAGTGCTCTCAGGGAAGGCTTCATTAAGCCCAGCCTCTGTATTTTTATCACCGTTTTTCTCCCCTGGGGTCCGCAAACATGCAATTGATGTGATGTTCAAGCTCCATCTCCATGGAGACGGCCCCGACATCCTGAACACGGGTCCACTGTCCCATACGTGATGATGTGCATGTGTTGCCATCCAAATGTCACTGGGTGGCAGTTGAGCAGCATATCACACAACCTCCCGGGAGTAAGGAGAGCTGTCTTGGGACTCTCAACTTTTCTTCCTGCCAGCCTCCAAGCAACCTGAGTCCATTCCCGACCCTGGGTCACCAGCGTGGCAGGAAGTAAGGCATCCAGTGCCTCAGCCCTCCCTCCACGCCACTGGGCCGGCAACCGTGGATATTTTAAAGGGACTCTCTCAAACAGGATAGACAATTGCAACTGCGCACTCTTGCCTGCAGCCTGCCAATTCTGACAGTGAAGGACCATAGAAGTGATCCTGAGAGGATGCAGGCAGCTGTAAACGAACTGTCCAGCTCAGACTTACGTTTCGTTCCCCTGAAAAGCACATCCTTTCAGACTTAAAATAACATGGGTATTCTGAATAACTGAATGGAACACAGCAACATTGCTGTGAGAGGGAGGGAGCACTGAGGCTGCCCTATGTGTAGCCGGTTCCCGTCAAACACTGGGGGCTCGTATTCAGGTAACACATTGATAACATAAGGAAAACAAGTGTTTCTTACTCCTTTTTGCTTCCATTTTTAATGCATTTGACAACTGTTCTTTATTCAGTTGCAAGTTAATAATAGTATAAACCCCAAATTGTTAAGGGAGAGTTTTACATAGCGGGATCCAGGATGCCCTTCAGTCCCGGTAACAGCCAATCCAGACACCTCATTCTGATGTGGGTACCCTACCTAACTATAAAATAAAATGTCACAGCAAAGCCCTGTTAGGCCTTATAGGCACTGAACGGGGGGGGGGGGTTGGTTGAAGGCACTTTCCGTTGGGACCACCATGGACCAGAGCATTAGAAGAGCAGTCCATGGATTGGTGGAAGCCCTATAGACCAGGGTAATGTTCACTGTTAGTTGTTTCACATATCAGTTTATTGTTCTTTGTTTTCATGTTTCAATGTTTATTGGAAGTTTTAAGGAGGAGAGATGGAGGAAAGGTGGAAGTAAAAGTCAAGTTCTAGTAGTACAATGCAGACAAGGTACTACTAAGTGTAATTACAGGGTGCTTAGCACATATCAAGTAACAGAGAATAATGATTATTAATATAAGCTATATATCTAAAATATTAAAGGGGCTTGATCACGGGTAAAAAGGTACCAATTTATAAAGCATATTAAGAAGCTTGATACACACATGCTTTTCTACAAGAAACTCACTACATATGAACATAAGATATACAGAAAGGAGGGAGCAAAAGCCCTTCAAGCCTGTCCACTGCTTATTCAATGGATGGTGCCAACAAATCCTCCCCTCTGTAGGTAGGTATCTAATCTGCTTTTGAATATATTTAGATTTTCACTGTTCATTACCTCATATGATAATGAATTCCAGTATTTCACCACCTGTTGGGTGAATCAGTGTTTCCTTTTAGTTGTTCTAAAATGTCTGCTATTTAATTGAAACTTGTGGCGTCTGGTATGCCTAATATACTAGCCACAGAAAGTATCTTATTCCACAGAGACTGGGTAGATCAGACATCTGGAGCCAGGGACTCAACCAGAAAGTGTGTGTGGTGGTGGGGGGGGAGGGGGTAGCAGTTTTAATTAGTAGGTCAACCAAGTTCTGCCTGTCCCTATACATGGAAGACCCTGAGGGGAGATACATTTTCCTAAAGAGGAAACTCAACAACACAGAACTGATGTTGGGTAGTGTGTACGGGCATAATAATGACAACCTGCCCTTTTTCTGTGTCCCTAACCAATGCCTTGACTCCATTCCTGAACCTCCTTTTTTTTGTGTTATTTATTTATCCTTCTACCCATGCCCCCCAGCCTACCACTGTTTTGGGCGGCTCAGTGTCCCTGCTGCCTGCCATTTCACCCCTGCTGCCGATTCCCACCACCTAATCTTCAATATTACCTGGGTCTCGGAGGGCTCTAGCTTGTCCCTGCCAAGGAGTCCCCCCCCCCCGGGACTCGAGGAAGAGGAATAGTGGGCTCTCCTAGGTCCTCCAGGGTGACAGGCATGGTGGGACAGGAACGGTGCACTGTGGGGACTGTGGCATGGGAGGACATGGCCTCCGTCATCCAGCCTGGCTGAGTTGGACAATTTCCAGTTTTTGGCCCACCCACCTCCCTGTATGTGTGCAGCCGGAATGGCATCCTGGGGGCAGGGGCATTTGGTGGCATGTGGTCACCCATGCCAAGAATGCCTCTGCTAAGCCACCACCATGAGCCGCCACTATGAGAGTGGCTTGTAGTGACCCCCCCCGGGAGGGAAGCATTCAATGGATGCTCATGACTCTCTCCCTGCTGGCCTCCACTCCTGACATCCAGGCTCGGGGCATGAACCTGGATCGCCAGTGTGCCAGAGCGAAGCCCCATCACTCAGCACCACAGATCTGACTTGAAACTCATTATTATTACAGGTGGGGATTACAATCATGTTTTCTCACCTAATATAGACAGAACAGAAAGAGTGAAAGCCAGGCTTTCACTTGCACAGTGGGCATTAAGAGACATGATGGACTCCTTGGGAGTTTGTGACTCATGGAGAATTTTTATTGGACTTCCAAGGAATTCACATTTTACTCACCCTCACACAATTCCTTTTCAAGATCGATTATTTCTTTTTCAACCAAACTAGTCTACGCAAATTACACACCAGCAGCGTAACACCTGGAGTGCTCTCTGACCACTCCCTAATCCTGCTCCAGCATGCATTCACACAAGGCACTGGTAAGGATACCATGTGGAAATTAAACAAACACTTACTAAAAGACAAACACTTAGTGGAGAAACAAAGAGACAAGACTAAGGAATACATACACTATAACTCTGGCTGTCTTGCACAGAGGGACTTGGAATAGGTAGCCCGTAAGAGCACTTTGAAGACAAACTCATTAGACTAACCTTTAAGAGAAAGAGGAAACAGAGAGCGAGAGAAGGCTGCTAAGCTCCTCACAGACATCAGGGATCTGTAAGCGAAACTGAACCGCTCTACTCCAGTTAATGTTAGAATTACCCTAAAGTGTATAGGAACGCAGTAACCACTCACCACAATGTGTACTCAAGTTAGAAAGTTTTATTGTGCCATAAAAACACCCCAAAACTCACCAGTGTTTTGGGGTGTCCAAAATACCCATTCCTCATGGTGGAAGAAGGTGTTTATGTAATTAAGTAAAAATATTTTATCTTCAGAATTTCATCCCAAAAACATTATATATATGCATACACCCAAGTGGATGAATTGCATACCTTATGGCAAGCTAGATATTTCCACTGCTTCCAACCATAAGATTTCTGTTAAATTTCTTAAATGCACAAGAAAAAGAAAGGGGGAGGGGGTGAAGAAGTACAGTATTATTATTAGACCTCTGTAAGCTTCCAGATAAATGTTAGTCCAAGATATGTGAGCTACGTTCTATTTCTTTGTCACAATCATTTTCACCAAAAGTTAATCGTGTGGTACCTGGCAACCAAAACTGTGCAAAATGTCATAGCTCGCTCTTACCGTGGTCCTCCTGAGTCTCCATGAAAGCAAAACCGCTGCTGTAGCTGATGGAATCCCTGGGTGGGGTGTTGTCCACCATTCCCACAGAACCTGTCTTCCTCACGCACTGAGTACAACCTTCTCCCTGCCATGGTGGCTCTTCTCACTCTGTACTGCCTAGCATAGGCCTAGCGGATTGTATCTTTCTTGATAGTTCTGCACTTTCCATCTGCGCTTGTCAAACTTCCTGGGAATCGCGAGCACAAGTGCAAGGGACTGCTATCCGCCCTGCTGGTCAGTTTGGGCATGCGCATGATGTCATTATGGCACGGGCGTTCAAAGTGTTCCTGTGAACGTTACCAGTCCATAACAGAGAGTGTTTTAAACAGAATTTGACATTATAGTTGCAAAAGTGAAATGAAAGTTATCTCCGAAATAACGTGCAGCAAAAGGATGATCATTAAACTCTCCACTGGAAGCTGCCGTTGGTAAACAGCTGGCAGGGGAGGCGGGGCAGTTGCAAGCAGCAGGAATTTCAGATTTTGTTTCTGTTTGGCTGTCTTGTCAGTGCACCCAACCCCCATCAGCCCTGAGCTTCCGCCAGCAATCCGGACCGGTAAATACACGCAGAGGCAGGCAGCTGCGCTGCGAGAGTGTTAGCAGCGATGGAGATTCCATTTACAAACCTAGTACAAGGTGGGCGGTGCTTCCACATACAACACACTTCTGTTAAGTACTCCCACACACCCGACCTCCAGCTCAGTATGCTGCAGTTGGCGGGAGGTACGAGTGATGCAGTAAAATGCTGTAGACTCCAGCAAGATGCAGGAGACTTGGAGCCTATGATAACAAAAAAGGTAGCTCCTTTCATTTACTGCTCTTGATTTCTGCTGTAACAGAACTATTTCATCTTTAAAAAAAAAACTTTGAAACTTTGTGTTATTATCTTCATAAATGATCCCTTTCATCTATTAATTGCTACTAAATCCATTTGAGTATTAGAACCATAAATTCCTCCTCTTTTTAAGCATATTTATGTAATCCCTTAGCTCCACTTTAAAATCAATTGTAAATCATGGTGCCATAAGCAGGATGTCTAATCTCATTCATAATTCAAATGGGTCCAAACGTTTTTTTACCTTCTTATTTCTATAATGGCTCCTCATTTACATTTCAAAGAAGAGCTCCAAGCCATGAAACCATGGTGTTTGGGACCATGTCAGGAGCGTGATGATGTCATGAAACATGTCGCTCTCATCCCCGTGTGAAGATGGGGAAGAAAACCTCACCATGCTCCCAACATAGCTAACAATGCGCTTGCACTCATTAGGTTAAAGTAAACCAAGAGCGGGGAGCTGAAAAAAATGAATACAAACAATCTTTCTATACTGTAAAACAGATGTCCCTTCTGAATTGCAAAATATAAAATAATTCCTCCTGTGGACAAAAGTGAGTTAATCACCCTGGAATCAAGTCTACTAATACGGGGAGGTCAACTGGGGTGGCCTAGTGAGCATATCATTATTTATGCAACAGGCATCAGGATAAAAACTGTAGAATAAAACCATTTATCTCTGCTACTATGGTAATAAATTTATTTATCCACATAGTAACTGCGCGTAAAGTTGCACAAAGTCCTATCTATTACACTGCGCAAATAGCGTGAATCGTGCAAAGTCTGCGCTAAGTCGCGCAAAGTCCACACAATCTGCGCTAATGGCAAATATCTCAGTTTTCATGAAAATGGATATAAACCCCAAAAAAGCCTGTTGCATAAATGGAATATGCGGGGGTTGACTGTGTGATAACTCATTTATGTGATACAGTTGCCAGTGACCTCTCGTAACCATCACTCGTGGCTTCGCCACTCATGAAGTTACTTGAGGTCACTAGCACTAGCAGCAGATAAACAGAATACAGATAGGTGAGTGCATTACAAGGGAGTAATACCATCAAGAGTGCCTTGTCCCCAGTACCTCTCGATAGTATTACTTCCGAGTAATACACTCTCACCTATTTTTTATTTTTTGTAATATATGGATCTGATTTTAAACTTGTGCAGGCACTGCTGCTTTGAGGACTCGCTTACTCATTTCCGCTGCTGCACTGAGGACTCGCTCAGTGCATGTTCAAAAGCTGCCCCCCATCTCCCGTCGTCTGTCTCTGTACTTCAGTGGACTGCTTAAGTTTCATGGGGAGCCCTACTTTTTTGCTGTTTTGATGTGCAGGGAAGGCAGGATCCACCGAAAAAATACCTATGTTTAAAATAAAAAGTATGACGGAAACAGTGAAGATGAGATACTCTTTCGCTATGTGAGAGACTGCCGCCATGTTACTTAAAATGCTTTGCCTGCCCACAGACAGAATTCGGCCAATCATGAGCCGAGATTTGAAATGTGTGGACGCTGCTGTCTGATTGACAGTTGGGGGGGAGCATGGCAACTATTGAATGCAGTGGGAGAGCTTGCGCTTGCGTTGTTAAGATTTTGTGATAATAGTATCGTTCAGAGGTCGGAACAATCGTATTATGGGCTCTAAACGATACTATTATCACCTACAAATTATAGTATTATCACTTTGGCTCCTGCGTATTACCGGAAATTTTTCGTATGCTTTTGATGGTATTATTTTAACTAGCCATATATTACAAATGAGTTATCACACAGTCAACCCAGGCATATCCCATATTTACTGACCAAAAAAAGGTTGGAAACTATCCCATCTCTGACCATTATCACTTCCAAACCATCTTAAATGTTTTTCTTTCATAAAGTACCATGTTTAAGCATATGTGCCTTTAAGCTGCTATGGTTACTGCCTAGAAAAAGAAGTTGATTGCTAGCACCTAGAAAGTGCTTTTGCATTGTTCTTTCTCCCTTCATTTACTGTCTTCATGTTATATGTTGTAATATAGTTACAGGTCACTGATGATTACTTGTAATGTTGCTATGAGGCTGCTAAGATGTGTACATGGTGTTTTTTGTTCTTCTTTATTATTAATGAAAATGTGATTACCATAAGTAGAATTGTCCTCATAAAAAATGTCACTAATGACAAAAGTGCGGATTAATACAGAAGTGGTTGGGGGGAGGAGAAAGGAGAGGGGCACTAGCGGGGACCAGGACCAAAAATCAAATAATAAATATTCAGTAATATGGGGGGAAAGGGAAGAGGAGGGAAAAAAATGGCAGAGGGGAGGAAAGGGGAGAAGTGTAGGGGTGGATGGAAAACCAACACCTTACTTTTAAGTAGTGCTAAAAGTGAAAAATATTTGAAAAACCAGGACGGTCAAGAGACAGAACCTGTATGAGGTCAAAAACTGCTTCCCAGGGGAATAGAAAAGGTAGAAACAAAATCTAGGAAAGAAAAGAGGATGTAAGTTAGATGATAGGCTGCCAGTCTATTTCCTCATTCAGTCCATATTTCTTATCGGTAGATTTGAACAGATCAATGTAAAAGGCTTCTGTCATAAGTAACTTCTGTTCTAAATGACCCCCTCTATGTGGTAAAATCACCTTCTCAATACCAAAAAATCTCGGAGTTGGAATAATGTATCCTGCTGCTTTAAAATGTCTTGCTACAGGGGAATTCAGGTTCTCCTTCCTTTACCACTCTTGTGTTCCCCTATTCTTTTCTTAAGTTCCCTTCCTGCCATGCCTACAGTGAAGCCTGCCAGGATGAAACGCAGTATCATAGGTTTCCTGCATGACAAAAGGGACTAACTCCTATTTAAATTGCATTGTTTGCTGCAGTAACTACTACAGAATTCTGCAGAGTTGGGCTTCATCCTGGTGAACTATACTTGTATACCAAATCACATGGACATTTTATGCAATATACACACCCTGCAGTTTGACATTTAATAAACTGTCCTTAATCTCAACCTTTGCATCTGTGGCATTATTGTGTATCTCTTTGAGATGGTATGTATTCGAACAGGGAACACACCGTCCATATGGATAGTTCCTTTTTATGTACAAACCTGTTAAAAAATGTACCACTTGTATCCTTCAGTATAGGATGATCACTATGTACTATCCTATCCTTCAGGTTCTTAGCTATTTTGGCTACCACCAATGCTGGCTCCTTAAACACTTTTGTCCTTTCACAGTTGCTTGTAGACCCCCTACCCTATGTTCATATATTATATTTTAATGTTTCCAAAACTGTCTGAATAAGGCGTGGAGAACACCACTCTATTTTCTATGTTTCTCAGGTCTCTTTCCCTGTTGTTCTGAATAGATCATTCCTGTCCATTTCATTTGTTTGCTGACAAGCCTTCTCAATTTTTTTTACTGTAATTCCTTTGCAGAAACCATTGTTTCATTTCTTCTGTTGCCTTTGTATATTCTTCTTCCTCTGTGCATTTCCTCCAGGTCCTTATAAATTGACCCATAAGTATATTTTCCCAAAGTCTCTGTGGGTGAAAACTGTTGGCATGTAAAATAGAGTTCCTATCTGTTGGTGTACAATATTGTTTAGTGCACAGTTTTTCATTCTTTTTTTAAATTTCTCTGTCCAGATAATTAATGGCATCTCTACTCTGTTTTTTGATAAAAAAACAAATTTTCCAATCTACTATTTAAGTAAAAATAAAATTCCTCCAGTTCCTGGTCTGAACCCCGCCAAATCACGAGAATATCATCTATAAAGCATTTCCACTCCACAGTCAAATTTAGGTACTTATTTTGCTCCCTCTCAAAAATATACTTTCTCTCAAATGCATCCATGTAGATACTAGCATATGATGGAGCCAAAGTAGACCCCATTGCTGTCCCTTTTTTATGCCAATAAAAATGTTTTCAAATAAAAAATAGTTCTTAGTCAGTACTATATCTGTTAACCTCACCAAGAAATTATTCAGGGGTGCACCATCTTCCCTTTTATCTCATAGTATCTCCCTCAAGACCTCCAGTTCACCCTCATGGGAGATGGAGGTGTAGAAGTCCTTGATATCCCAAGTAACTAGAATATATTTCATGATATCTTCCCCCCGAGGGTTATTTCCTTTACCATTCTAATGATATCTATGGTGTCTTTCACATATTACCTTATTGTTTCCACCAACCCTTTAGATGTGGTAATCAACAAAGGTAGAAAGAACACCATCAATCCCTGACCAACGGGGTCTCCCTTGTGGGTTCTCTAAACTTCTGTTTAGTTTAGTAAGTGTGTAAAACACAAGGGTTTTTGGGTGAGTATATTTCCTTTTTTTTTTTTTTGCTCTTTCCCATGCCCCCCCGACCCACCACTAATTTGGGCCGCTTCATCGGCCATTCCCCACTGGCATCTGGTCCTCCTCCTAATCAACCCCACATCTCCCCTCGGCGCTAGAGCAGGAGAGATTATTCTTCTACCTTGACCAGGCATGGGAGCCAGGAGAATTGATAGTCATGGCTGAACGAGGCTATGTGGCACACAGAGGGAACAGGGTGCTGTCATCTGGTGGCTGGGTTGGCACATTTTCCTTATTCAGAGGCCCCTCCCACATCCCACTTTGGGTGGCCGTAGCGGCATCCTGGGGGTGGGGATACTAGGCAATTTGAGTGATGCTACACCCTGCCAAGGTCACCTCCAGAAGCCGCCACCAGTGAAGCGGACCAATACCTCCCCCCCAGGAGAGAAGTGTCCAAAGGACACTTTGCCTCCCTCCCTGCTGGCCTGTACTCCTGCCAACCAGGCTTGTGATGCAAACCCAGGTCACCAGGATGCCAGAGCGATGCTCCATCGTTCAACGCCATGGAGCTGGCAGGGGTGAGTACATTTCTGAACTCAGTATTCCCAATCTGTGATCCAATTATGATCTAACCCTTCATCCAGTAATTCACCTATAACCATTTTAATCCCCTCCACTGAGTTGCTTCCTACTTTACAATAATTCTCTTGATTGCTCAATTGTCTCTCATATTCTTTCTTATAATCTTTATAATTCTGCACCACTATCGCCCCTCCCTTATCCACGCCTTTAATTACAATGTTTCTATTGTTCTCCAGATTCCTCTTCTTGGAATGTTAGAATTACCCTCTGTTCACTCAGAGATCAATATGCAGAGATGCTTACAGAAAAGTGGAACACGCTGTTTTTAAGACTCATACAAAATATGTCAAACAGGGAAAAAGCTGGAACGTTAATGCCCTTTAGACTCATAAAACAAGAAGTTCCAGGCTCATCACATCAATAAAATCAGATTTGGATGGGGCTATTAAAATTGCACCCAGAGAGATCGCGCAGGAATTCCACAGCTTTTATGTAAGCAATAAGGCACGAAGGGGTGTATGTAAACCATATTTTACAGCACAGCCAGGGGCATAGTAAGGTATCCGGCTGAAGGCTGAGTGACTTCAGCTGCTGGCCGTGCTGTAAGATATGGCTTACACACACCCTTGAGTACCTTATTGCACTTATAACATTGGCTCCTTTTTTTTTACTTTTGACTATTGGGAAAGGCATGTTTATATGTAGAAAAAATAGATTTACTTGTGTGCATTTGTGATAAAATAATCCTTCCGCCCACTGCAAGTGATGTCATTGTACTATTGCTTGCTTTACTTCCTGTTTTTTTTTTCTCTGTTGTTCTCCACATTCAAGATATGGAATGTTTATCGTGGAATGTTTACAATGGAATACATGGATTCAAAATTCTGCTCAGTTCCACTGGCAGAATGTTTCTCTCTCAACACACTGTACACACAGAAAACAAAGGCCTTTTTTACTGCCAGCGACTCGGTTATCTCACTGTCAGGGCAAGAAGAGAGTTCCCTGATAAGCAGACAAAGACAGAAGGGGGATTTTTCACTGTCAACAAAGAAACAGGTAGAGTGAAAACTATACACAATACTTATTGTTTCTAATTTGTTTATGTGTGTAAGGAGAGTGTGATAATCAGGGAAACAACATTTAATTCATAAGTTTTTTTTTATGGCCCAGTTGAAGTTTTTTTTATAGAGTAAAGGTAGCAGCCATGTTTGTGGTGGAAGATCAGTTCAAAATGCCCATTGATTTGTGTTGCAGATCAGATCACATGATTTTACCTTGCCATTTTGTAAGTAAGTAATAAGACATGACGGGGTATACATTATGGTGTGATAACCGTACTCCTAGGGGTGTAGTTAGGTATGAGGCCAAAGGCCGAGTACCATCGTTCCTAGGTGTGCGGTTATCACACCGTAATGCACAACCCTGGAGTGTCTTATTGCACTTATAAAATGGCCCTTTATTTTTAGAAGCAGTTTTTTTTATGTTGAAACACATTTTTAAATAAGTAAAAATGTAAGTGAATCAGTACTTTTAACATAAACAGTCCTTCCGCTCATTGGTGCTAGACTAAAGCAGTGTTATACAGTGTGTGCCTCCCTGTCCACTTATGCGTCATATTCCCTTGCCAGCCACAATTCACAAATGCTTTGTTCCTCATTCTAAGTATAACACATGGCCCCTTACTTTATTTCATTCTCCTCTCTCTGTAGACAAAACTAAAAGGAAGCCATAACAGAGGCTTCTCAGTTCCCCAATGCTGCAAGCATGAGCATAGTTCAAAACTGCCACACTCACTGATTGCATCATGAACTGCTCACTCTGTCCTAAAAGATAAACAGCAGGGTGAGTCATTTACCAGCTTTTCTCTTTGTTTATATAGTATTATTGCTTACTTTCTTCAGTCTGTTTTTTTTTTCTCCGTGTTTCCCCACATTCAAGAAATGGAAAGTTTATCATGGAATGTTTACCATGAAATACTGGGATTCAAAATTTTGCTCAGTTCTACTAGCAGAATGTTCCTCTACTAACATACTGTCCACACACAACAAAGGCCTGTTTTAGAGTCAGCGTCTCAATTTTCTAACTGTCAGGGCAAGCAGAAGAGATTTCCCTGATGAGCAGGTAAAGATAGAAGGGGGATTTTCACTGTTAGCAAAGAAACAGTTCTAATGAAAACTATAAACAATACTTAATGTTTCTAATTTGTTTATGTGTGTAAGGAGAGTGTGATGATCTGGTAAACAATATTTAATTCATTTGTTTTATTTTATATTTAAGGTAGTTTTATTTGTAGGGCCCAGTTGAAGGTTTCTACAGTGTAAAAGCAGCAGCCATGTTTGTGGTGGAAGATCAGTTCCGGTTGTAGGGAGATTGAAGGAAGATAGTTCTGGTTGTAGGAGGACTGATTTGCATATATAGAGATTTAATGTACAGTCAACTGATCTCTCTTGGCCAGTGAGATTTCTAGATGTTTCCTTGCCATTTTATAAAGTTTCTTATACAGTGGTCCCCAGAACTCATCTACTCCTGAAGAAATAACATCATATCTAGACTCCATTCCACTGCCTGCTCTCATCCCCAAGCAGCAAGTATTTCTAGTCAGACCCATCTCCCACCCAGAAATACTTGGTGCTCTCAGATTGTTGGCCCCTAACAAAGCAACATGCCAAAATGGCTTCACTGCCAACTTTTATAAAACATTTGCATGCGTTAACACCGAGACACTGTCAAACTTTCACTCACAGTCATGTCGAAGGATCACAGACCAGACTTTGTCAGAGGCAATGATCACTCTGCTCTTCAGATCTGGTAAGGAACCGGATAAGGGGCCGGATTCACAAAGTGGAATGGGATTAAGTCCCACTCCACAACTCCAGTTACAGATTGAAATCTCCGCAGTCCTCCACAGCTGCAGAGATGTTATGCCGGGTCCCGTCAGCTGTAACATTTTTCCACAGCTGCAGGGAAAAAATACCTACAAGCTGCTGTAAATTGTAGATTATACAATGGGGTGTGAAAATCCTGTAACCTTGTTGGTCAAAACACATCACATGACCGTGGTATATCCTGCAATAACCCACGGCTGAGAAATGGCATTTATAAAAAACATACTTAAACACATTTTAAATGTATTTTACACATTAGTGCATTGTATAATCGCAATAAGGCATGACAGGGTGTGGGTTATTGGTGGATTTACCCACCTGTTATGTGCCTAAGTCACTCGGCTGCGCCTCGTGACACACCACACAAGGCGTGGGTAAATCCCCCAATAACCCACACCCTGTCATGCCTTATTGCTTATGCCAGTCGTAAACTGTCTCCACCTTTGTGAATACCGCAGCTGTGGGAAAAACTATGGATCTGAAAGTGGCAACCTACTTGCACCAGGTTTTTCCTGCAGCTGCAGGATTTTCAGGAGCTTTGTGAATCTGGCCCAAGGTCTCTAACTACAGGTCCATATCCCTTATCAATCAGGATATGAAGATACTTGATAAAATACAAGTTGAATGCCTCAATAGGGTATGGGTAGACCTTATAGGCAGCAAATAGGTCAGTTTCATGCCCAGCCACAACAAGGCAGACCACTTTAGGAAACTGATGCATGTCTTCACTGCATCCAAAGATCCAGTGGCCTCTGTGGCTCTAGTATCTTTGGACCACTTAGAAAAGGTTGATATTTAACAGTGCTTAAATATATTATGAAGCTTAAAATGGTAATACATGGAGCACAATAATCTGTTTCTGCAGGAAGGAGCACATGGGGAGATGAGATCTTTCTGGTTATGCCAACAAGTCTGAGAACATTTAAAAATAGGGCATCTAATATATAACACACTTGGCTATTATAGTAGTAGTAAATATACAGTCATACTAATTAAAACTTGCAGAAGGCTCTGTTTCCTAGCCATGAAGGTAACAAGGTTATAAAAGTAAAGTTAATACATTTTTTTAGAAAAAAAATAGTTTGAGGGAACAGAAACATTCTGGTAGCTATGTAAATGAGACAAAAGCAATGTACTGGGGAAACTTGTTTACATTCTGAACAGAGATACTTTGAAGTGTAAATACAGTAGGAGAATGTGTCTTTAAAATGGCAGCATGTATACGTTTGCAGGTAGAAAGTAGTAGTTTTCTTTTTTCTTTAGGAATTAAGATGTGTTTATGAAAAACTGTTCAACTTGCTCAGAAAATTATTTGGCCAGGTGTGAATGTATGTTGAATGTGTTGTTAACCCATTCATTGTGCTTTCTTAATAGGGGAGAATATGCACTAATATGTTGAGATTATGAGATAGATAGAGCTGCACATATGACATAATAGGAATAGCTGGTGGATATTAAAAAGCAATTTGTTCTAGTGACAGGGTTTGTGTGTAATACATGAAATGATTAATCTTTGAGTTTCAAGATTTTTCAGCTAACTGTACAGTATAAACTAGAAAATGAGATATTCGTGACACAGTCATGAGGTATTACGTGACAAGTACTTTACCGTGTGAGGTTTTCATTTATGTTCTATTGACATTTTAGTAACTTGCCCCAAGGAAGAGGGATTTTTTCCCTTTGGAATCATTGGCAGACAATGTTAACAGTCCTGTGATCAATGGTTATTAATAAAAATTGTGAAAATTGAAGAATATAAGTAGTGAGTGAGTCTATTTCTCTAGAATAGGTAAAGACTTAGACAGGCTTTATCTGGAGTAGACTACTCCCTGTAGTTTCTTTTTTTGCAGGTGGTGGGCCACACTGGATTCCTTTGTGGAAACTTTCCTCTTTGAGACCCTGGCTAAGTTTGGCCCTTCTCAAGAATTTATATGGGTCCAAGTACTTTAATGTAAGCCTAGTGTGCTTTAAGCCTAGTGCACAAATATACTGCAATAGAGTATTTTCTCCCTCCTTCTACCTACATCATGGCACCAGGCAAGGATGTCCCTTCTCCCCTCTCCTTTTTTAATTTATACTTGAACCCCTTATTCTTAAACGTTAGTCTAGCCAAAACATTACAGGTACACAGACAGTAACTGACCAGTGTAAACTGCCGGTATGTGCAGACGACATTTTATTGCCTATTACCCCCCCTCAAATCTCAATACCTGTGGCCATAGCCACTATAACAGAATTCAGTAACCTTTCAGATTACAAACTGAACGCTGATAAAACCCTGGTTATGCCCCTTAATGCTGTCATAATTTACCAAGGAGTTATTGATCTAGGACTGACATGGGCTCGTAAGCAACTGAGATGCCTGGGCATAGAGTTAACTGGAGACTTTAAATTCCTTTGGAAACTTAACTTGGATGGTTTGTTGACAGTAATTGGTAATCAAGCAGGACTTAAACCACTGGAGCACTCTACCCCTCACACTCTGGGGCAGAATTAATATAATTAAAGAACACACTGCCATGTCTGCTCTACCCCCTACACATGCTTAACATCTTTCCTACCACTTTCCTGTTTTGACAGTCCACTCCACCATATCCAGATTTGTCTGGGCAGGTAAAACTACTTGCTAAGCATATCACAAGCTTGCAGCTCCTAAACAAACAGGAGGCCTATGCCCCCCCCACTTCACTCTTTATCATTTGGCCAGTCAGGCAAGTAAATGACTGAGATGGGCTGCCCCAGACCCCCCTGATGAGGAAATGACCTGTATGTCCCTGTGGCTCAGCACCAAAAAATAAATAGTTCAAGCTGCATAAATCTCTCCTCAGGCCCTGTTATTTGTGCCCTACAATCACCTACCGACTGCTCTTAAAAAATTCTATCATAGGTGCCTCCACTGGAATACATGCTTTGCTTGGCAACCTCATGACCATAGGCCTATCCTCTGATACAGTCTCCTGGTTCTTAAGCTATTTTACACGTAGGACTCAATGTGTCAGGATAAAAGGAGTATCCTCTGAACCAAGGCAGGTTACACTGGGGGTTCCCCAGGGATCTATATTAGGGCCTCTACTCTTCAGCCTATTTATCAACTCACTCCCCAGTGCCTGCCCTGCAAAGATGCTGCTCTATGTAGACGATGCAATGATCTCAGTTCCTGGTTACCAACTGCCTGAAATAATAGCAGCCCTCCAAGATAGCTTTTCCAAACTTGAGTCCTGGTTTTCACACACAGAATTCTCTTAAACTACAGAAAAACAAAATATATGCAGTTCTCTCTTCCACGATCTAAAAGGAATGAAGACCCTCTGATCCTCCATAGCCACAAAGGTGACGTCATTGAACAGGTCTCTACTTTCAAATATCTGGGCATCTACCTAGATGATGCCCTCACCTTTACCTCTCATACTGATCACGTGATCAAATCTGCTAATATTAGATTGGGGGCCCTCTACCATCACAGAAAAGTCATGACCCCAGAGGCTGTTAACCTTGTCACACGGAGCTCTATTCTCACACTACGGCCTAGTCATATATGGTGCTGCCACTGAAATTGCTCTAAATTGTGTAAAATTATTACTCAATAAGGCCTGTCAGCTCATACTAAGTGCTGACCACCTTACTCACACGTGCAGCCTCTACTCCTCCACTGGGTGGCTCCCCCTACACCTTAAGACTAAGTATCAAGCCTGTTTAATTGGTAAAAAAGCCCTCTTAGGACTAACACCCGAATCTACAGGAACATTATTCCAATGCAACGTAACCTCCAAAGCTACCAGAAGCTCAATTAAGGGCATACTACAAGTCCTGTTTAAAATAACTTCCTTTGCTCAGTGGTTCCTCTCCTATCGTGGACCCCAATGGATGAATTATCTGCCCCCCACCCTCTTACAACATGAAAACATCAGCACATTTAAAAAAGACCTTTGTACCCTTCTGGGCGGAGCCAATCACTGTGACTTCATCACTTAATCACTGGTCACGTCTCCTGTGCACTCGGCTTACTATCACTGTCTTCCTCCTCTCCCGCCCTCCCTCTCCCCCCCTTTCTCCACTTTATGCCCCTGAACCAATCCTTTCCACTCCACCCCCACTCCCCTCCTTCTTGCTATGCCCATCCTGATTCTCCACAGTCAGATCACATTAATCCTCCCACTTTCCACCCCTCTTACCCAATTGCACTCTTCTATGACAACACTTCCTCTGGCTGCTACCTCACACCACCCCCTTATACTACTCCACTTACCCCTACCCACCTCCCCCTGACAATGTCACTGATGGCTGCTACTTCCTCTACAACTGCACTTAGCAATGTAACAATTTGACTACTGCAAATTACTGATATATGGCTACCTCTTATTATGATTTCCTGTCTGTAACATACTGTGTATTTGAGAATATTGTGTAATTTGTATCAGCAAGTGATGTACTACATCTCCCTCTCTGAGTTGTAATAATGCCATTCAGTTGAATCTCCTAACTGTGTACTGTATTAATTATTTGACTTGGAGCCTTTGTAAAGGAGCCTCTGGCTCAAAGGTTGTAGTTCCGTAACTGATATAAATAAATAAATAAATAAATAAAAAATACATAATCAGCTGTGTAAGCCACTTAAAATGAACCTCCATCGAGATGTAGGTCAGCCTGTCTTTATTAATCACAAATTTAAAATAGCCGGTATAGTAATTCTAAGGGACTTCTGAGGTAAAGCATACATAACCAGTGTATTCTAGCTACTACTTGATGACTGCTGTCTACCCTTCAACTCCACCAACGCGACACACCTAGTCCCAAATAGGTACTTTTTAGAATTCATTCAACTCACACACAGCATTACTAGACATGTAGGCCCAGGCCTATTACCAGAATCACAAGGATCAACGCTGCAATCCTGTATACAAAGGGCTACACCGCCCCAGCTTTATGACCTCATCTTCACCAAAGTGCACCCACAGCTAGATGGCTATGCTCCATATTGGAACTCTGCATTTCCAGGAAGGCAATTTAACTGAGGCAATTTAGCCAGCTCTGCATACCTATGTAAAAAACAACAAATTATGCATCACACAATTCCAGGTTTTAAATAATGTGTATTATACTCTAGTAAAGCTAGCCAAGATGAGATTGTTGCCATCCAATAGTTGTAGATGTTGGGAAAGCAAAGGAACCCTCAAACACATATTTTGGCAGTGTACAAAAGTCCAAATCTGTGGGAAAGTATCTGAAATGGAGCAGACCCTCTCCTGGGCATTGACGACCTCTTCACACCAGTTTTCTGTCTCGGTGATTGCAGTAACATTCCTGTAAGGGAACTCAGATGGCTATAATATCACTGACAGCTGAAAAATTGGTCCTATGCCACTGGCTAGACCAGGAAAGCATTACATATAATAAATAGCTACAAGAACTTGTTCTCAACCTAAGATCAGAGAAAAATGATAGCCAGTGTTAAAAATGATGTGAAGTCCTAGACAGAGTAAACTGCACACACTTTTTACTTTCTTCCTGATAACCCAACCACCAGTCCATGAAGAAAATATCTAGTGCGTGTATCTTAATACCTCAGTGTAGTCTTATGTATTATGAAATGAGTGTCCTATATACTTCTAGCACTCACTCTTCTTGTTCCTTTTGTTTTCCAGTTGCCCCCACTCTTGTACATAGTTTGGGGACATGTATGTACTGTAATGTATTACTTGTGTCTGTAATGAAGTTATCAGAATAAACTAAATTTTAAGAAAAGAAACTGAGCTTTATTTAGAGGCATCACATATATATGTTAACATTTATATGCATTGTTGTAACATAGAAAAGAACAGTCATGTAAGAACTTACCATAACAGTAGATCTTTGAGGGACCTCAGTCATCTGGTCACACCATAGGAAGTTCACCGTCAGTGAAGGGGAATCTACACAGAAGATTTTTAGCAGTACAACTGGGGCTGCCCATGCCGTCGATGCACCAACCCTATAAAGGCATGAGCAAGCCCTCCCCCTCCTCAGTTCTTTCCCTTGGAGACAAAGGGAGCCTAGCCCTAGCCATGGGGGACCGAGGAGAGAGAGAGAGGTGCCCAGACCTATGTGAAAGGCTGAATACACCAGACAGACTGTTCCTAGACAGGAGCCCCAATAAGGGGGATGGTGGGAGGGAAAGCAGACTTGATGACTGAGATCCCCTTGAAAATCTACTGTTACGGTAAGTTCTTATATAACTGTTCTATCTTCATAGGGGCTATCTCAGTCATAAGTTCACACCATAGGAATGAGTTCCCAGCAGTTACTGGTGCAAACAGACAGTCTATTCAAAAAAGTGCAAAATTATGAACTTGGGATACAGTAACCCTGGGGAGAGCTACAGGATTTGGGGGGAGGGCGTGGGGAGTTGCTGACAGTCACTAAAGAGGAAAGAGACCTGGGGTTACTATATCAGATGACCTGAAAAGGTCAAAGCAGAGCACAAAGGCAGCAGAGAGAGCCAGTGACATGCTGGGGTGCATAGCAAGGGGTATCAGCAGCAGAAGGCGTGAGGTAGTGATGCTGTTATACAAAACCCTGGTCAGACCTCACATGGAGTACTGTGTGCAGTTCTGGAGGCAGCACCTTTGAAAGAACATTAACAGGCTGGAGGCGGTCCAGAGACGGGGGACACGGATGGTACAGGGCTTGTACCACAAGACTTACGAAGAGAGATTAAGGAACTTCCATATGTACTCACTGGAGGAGAAGAGGGAGAGAGGGGACATGATAAAAACATTCAAGTACCTCAGAGGCATTAACAGGGTACCGGGGGGGGGGGAATATTCCAATACAGGAGGAGTACAAAAATTAGGGGGCATGACATGAAATTGGAAGGTGGCAGGTTAAGAGGGAATGTGAGGATGTTTTTCTTCATGGAGAGGGTGGTGGGCGCATGGAATGGTCTGCCACAGGAGGTGGTGGGAGCAAGCACTGTGGTTGGATTTAAACATGCATGGGACAGGCATAGGAGAACCATAGAGGTTAAGTGGGGCAGGGTCAAAAGCTGTAATCAAGTACAAGATTTACGGGCAGACTAGATGGGCCTAGGGGTCCTTATCTGACAACAATTTCCATTTTTGTATGTTTCTATGTCTGGGAGGAGGGCTTCCCATAAACTTAAGACAGGAGGCCCTGCAGCACAGCCCTGCCAAAACCTGCACAGGCTCTTGAGGCAATGTCCAGACTGTAGTGCTTGGTAAAAGTGTGGATGGTACTCTAATAATCTCAACATATTAGTGCATATTCTCCCCTATTAAGAAAGCACAATGAATGGGTTTATGGGTTAACAACATGTTCAGCATACATTCACACCTGGCCAAATAATTTTCTGAGCAAAGTTTTTCATAAACACATCTTAATTCCTAAAGACAAAAGGAAACAACTACTATCTACCTGCAAACATATTAATGCTGCCATTTTAAAGACACGTTCTCCTACTGTATTTACACTTCAAAGTATCTCTGTTCAGAATGCAAACAAGTTTCCCCAGTATGTTGCTTTTGTCTCATTTACATAGCTACCAGAATGTTTCCGTTCCACCAAACTAATGTTTTTCTAAAAAAATGTATTAACTTTACTTTTATAACCTTGTTACCTTTATGGCTAGGAAACAGAGCCTTCTGCCAGTTTTAATTTGTATGACGGTATATTTACTACTACTCTAATAGCCAAGTGTGTTATATATTAGATGCCCTATTTTTAAATGTTCTCAGACTTGTTGGCATACCCAGAAAGATCTCATCTCCCCATGTGCTGTTTCCTGCAGAAACAGATTATTATACTCCATGTATGACCATTTTAAGCTTCATAATATATTTAAGCATTGTTAAATATCAGCCTTTTCTAAGTGGTCCAAAGACACTAGAGCCACAGAGACCACTGGATCTTGAAATGCAGTGAAGACATGCGTTAGTTTCCTAAAGTGGTCTGCTTTGTTGTGGCTGGGCATGAAACTGACCTATTTGTTGCCTATAAGGTCTCCCCATACCCTGTTGCGGTATTCAACTAGTATTTTAGATGTCTGCGGCTGAGACCCCCTCGGAAACAAGTCACAGAGGTAGCCATGCCTCTGGTGGAATGAACTTTGACAGCATCTGGCAATTCTTTGCCGTACTTGTTCTAGCAAAACACAATGCAATTTGCCAACCATTTGGGTAAATATTGCTTAGAAACTAAAGCACCCTCTCTACCTGGGGTGAAAGAAACAAACAACTGCTTCGACTTTCCTTGGTCTGAAGCAAGTAGTACTTTTAAAGTTCTATGCACATCTAATGTATGGAACAGTTATTCCCCTGGATTGGCACACTCAGGAAAATAAACAGGAAGGTGGATAGACTGGTTGAATGTAAACTTGGAGACCATCTTAGGGAGAAATTTAGGATTTGTGCGCTAAGACACCCTGTCTTTGTGAAAAATCAAATTAAGGCTCCTCACACCAGAGGGCCTGAAGCTCTGAAATTCTTTGAGCAGAAGTAATGGCAACTAAAAATAATGCCTTTCAAGAGAGAAAGCACAGATCGCAAGTTGCAATTGGCTCAAAAGGAGACAAGGTCAACTTCTCCAAAATAAAATTCAAATCCCAAGCTGGGACAGAAGAATAGATTGGGGGTTTCAGATGCAGGATTCCCCTGAGAAAGGTACAGGAGACATCCAACTGAGCAATTTTGTAGTCACCCATGGGTTCATGAAAGGCAGAAATAGCAAAAAGGTGCACATTGAGGGAGGAGTACTGGAGACCTGAGTCAGACAGAGAGATCAGGTAGTCCAGGATGTGGTTCACTGGGCAGGTGAAAGGGTCCAAACTACGTTTGGCAGCCCAGATGGTAAACTGCTTCCACTTCATGGCATATGTGGTTCGAGTGGAAGGCTTCTGAGCAGCTACAAGGACATCTGTCACTCTGTTTGAGACTTCAGACCTGGCAATGGCTATTTCCTCAGGAGCCAAGCTTGCAGATGGAGGGACCTGAGGTTGGGATGGGCCAGGGTCCCCTGATCCTGTGTTAGCAAGTTTCTGCAGAGGGGGAGAGAGACCAGAGGTTCATCCACCAGTTGCTGAAGCAGGGGAAACCATACTTGCAGAGGCCAAAATGGAGCTATCAGAATCATGCTGGCCCCCTCCATCTGCAGCTTGATTATCACCCTCTGAATTAAAGGAAGTGGAGGGAAGGCATAAAGGAACCTCCCACTCCAGCAGAGGGACAACATGTCTCGCCAGAAAACTCCAGTCCCTGGATCAGGCGAGCAGAAATTGGGCAGTTTTGCATTGAGTGGGGATGCAAAAAGGTCCAACTGTGGTTGACCCCATCTGTTGAACCAGTCTTCTGCAATGGTTGAGAGGAGCTCCCATTCATGCATGCTAGATTGAGTCTGGCTGAGACTGTCTGCCAGAATGTTTAATACACCTGGTACGTGGACTGCCGAGAGTGTCAGGCCGTGATCCAGTGCCCAGTACCACACTCTCATGGCCTCCTTGCATAGAGCGTATGAATGAGTCCCCCCCCAACTTCTTCATGTAGTAAACTACACTCAGATTGTCTGACTGCACCATCAACTGACCTGGGGTAAAGTGTTCTTGAAAGGCCTGCATGACGTAGAGCACCACCCTCATTTCCAGGACATTGAAATGTAGGGAGGCTTCCAATTGGGACCAAGAGCCCTGGTCTGAAAAGGACCCAGGTGTGCACCCCAGCCCAGATCTGAGGCATCCGTAGTGAGGATCTGCTGTGGTGAGGAGATCTGGAAGGGGATGCCTTGAAGCAGATTCAAGGGGTCCATCCACCACTGCAGTACCTTGCAGACCACAGAGAAGACCAGGACTGAGCAATCCAACTTGTCTGTGCACTGGTCCCACTGTACCTAGAGGATCCACTCGGGAATGCGCATATGAAGTCTGGCCAGTGGAACAGTGGGTATGGCAACTGTCGTCAGGCCCTGTAATCTCAGGTACAATCTGGCAAGAATATTGCAGCTTTGAGCGACTTCCTGAGCTTGGGCTATAAGGCACTCTGCCCTGTTTTGGGTCAGGAAGGCCTTCCCCTACGCCGAGTCCAGAACCACCCTATATACAGCCTTTGGGATGGTACCAGGACTGACTTAGGCAGATTGACAGTGATGCTCGGGGAGTGAAAAAGCTAGAGTGCTCTCCAGAGTCAGCAAAAGATGTTCTCTGGATGGGGCCTTTAGGGGCCAATTGTCCAGATAAGTGAAAACATACAGTCCCTCCCTTCAAGAGCTGCTGCTACAGCTGCTAAGTACTTGGTAAAGACTTGCAGCACAGAGGACAAGCCAAAGGGCAGCACCTTGAACTGATAATGTTCGCACTGAAAGGCAAAAATGGAGAAAATTCCTGTGGAGGAGAAAGACTGATATCTGCAGGTAAGTGTCCTGCATGTCCAGAGACCAGAGCCAATCCCCTGTTTTGAGGAGGGGCATTAGGTCTGGCAAAGTTACCATGCAGAACTTTTTGTACTGGACATGCAGATTGAGGTCCTTTAGGTCTAGAATGGGCCTCAGATTGCTGGTGTTTTTGGGTACCAGGAAAGACCTGGGATAGAACCCCTTATTTCTCTGGTGCCTGGGAACGGGCTCAATGGCCTGCTTGTGTAGAAGGAACTGCATGTCCTCCCAGAGAACAGACAGGTGGGTGGGGGTGGGGGCTAACTGGAGGGTGGAGGAGGGTTTCTGGAGGTTGTTCAATGAGTGCCAGGGTGTACCCCTTCTCTATGATTTGCAGAATCCATGCATCTGAAGTTATGGTTCTTCACTGATTCAGATGGAGGGAGAACCGACCTCCGACCACGCCTCCTGGTCCAGGACCAGACGAGGGGGGTCTGGCAAGGAGTCAAGTGGAAGCGGAGTTAGCTACTTGGGCTGGTCCATCATTTCTGGGGTGCTTGTCCACAGCTCCAGCTCTGGAGGGAGCGGGCAAGGCAACTGGGGCTCTGCATTTCCCTTGGGGCGGGGAGGCCATACCTGGACCATTGGGTGCTTTGTGAAAGGGAGGGCACCTTCTGCCTTTTGATTGGGTATAGTAGAGGGTGTGGACAGACTTGAGGGCTCGGCCCGAGGCTTGCAGATCATTAATAATATCTTAGACGTCAGGTCCAAAGAGCGTAGTGCCATTAAAGGGGGCATTGAGCACTTTTTGCTGAATATCAGCGGTGAACATAGATACTATTAGCCAGGAGTGCCTACGTAGGCATATGCCCTTGGCAGCTGCCCTGGCAATGGTGTCAGCCATATCATAGAGAGCCCTGAGGAGGTGCTTGCTAACATCCTCAGCTGCTTGGAGGCACTGAGGCAGCTCCCGTTTCTGAGTGCCATCTGGAAGGGCCTGTGCCATTGCCTTGCCCTTTTTCCAATTGGCATTTTGGTATTTCCTCACATGAGACAGGTAATTTGCAATCCTCAAACCCAGAGTGGAGGAGGCATACACCCTCTTGCCCCAGAGGTCGATCCTGCAAGATTCTTTATCTGGGGGAAGGGAACTAAGTTGCTTGGATGCCTTAGACCTGTCATGAGCTACCTTGATGACCACTGAGTCTGTTTTGGGCTGGGCGCATAGTAGGGGAGCCCTTGGGGGGCATGATAGTTCATCTTCCCTGTGAGGCATAGTTGGCACCATGTCTGATCTATGCCAGGTTGCTGTAGCTGCATCCCTCAGAGCAGGAAGGATGGGAGGAATGATTTTTGGGGGAGATTCAGGGATCTCCAGGAAGTCCACCAGCTCCTTTCTGGTGGCATCCTCTTCCTCAATGTGGAAGTCCATGGTTGAGGACAACTGCTTCATGACTTTGAAAAATGTGGGGTCCTCAGGAAGAGGCCTAGGGGTGTGCTTCACTGAATCCTCACTGACAGAAGAGGTGGTAGATCTGTCAGAGAGCAGGATCTCTTCTTCTTCTTCCTCCTCCTCATCATCAGGAATAATGAGGTTTGGGTGGTACTCCTCAATGTCAGCCTCTTCTACATCTGGGTTTGGCATTGGATGTATCAATGACGGCCCACGGAAGCTTCCTGGGGCCAACGAGTAGGTCGATGGTGTCGGCAAAGGGGGCCTAAAGGCACCCAGCAGCTGCACAATCATGTTAGTGAATTTGAGCAGAACTTTGTTCAAGTCAATGGTGTTTGTCGATGGAGGGGGTTCATTGACACAGGTATCAATGACCTGCCTGCTGGATCCTGAGAACCCAAAGAACCTGTAGCCCTGGAGGGAGAAGGGGCAGGTCTCGATGGGAGAGTCATCGACGATGAGCCAGTTGTCAATGAAGGAGGGGCTGACAACCTGGAGGTCGATGGCCGGCCACCCTGAAATTCGGGTGAAGGTGCTGTTGGTATGGGTCTGGTGGGCACAGAGACCTGGATATCAGTTTTCTGTGTCAGCACAGTCACAGCCAATGAGGATCCCCCTGAAGGAGAAGAGGCCGTCGGGGAACGAGATTGACACTGGGGGGAGTGGTCATGATCTCTGTCTTTTTTATGACTTTCCCCTGAGGAATTTTTTGGGTCTTGGAGGCCTGGGAGCTTGATGATCCAGTTGACGACTGAGAGGCTGGCACCCCGGAGGACTCCTACCCAGAACTGGCTACCTTTTGATCCATCAGGACATTTTTAAGAGCTTTTCTGCATTGCCTGAGGGTTGTTTGGTTAAACTTCTGGCAGAGCTCACAGTTAGAAAATTTGTGTTCAGGCCCAAGACAGCAGACACAGAGAGAATTTATTTATTTTATTTATTTAATGCTTCAGAAGCATACCTTTGAGCAAGATGCTCATTTACAAAGGTTCCATGTCAAAGAACATGATCTAACAGAGGTTCATCTAAAACAACAAAAGACAATGACAAAGCAATCACAAGTAAGAGGTTGTTACATAAGTCTCCCAGAAATTGGGGTTACAAACCGGTAATTTTCAAAGAGCAGCCAAGTATGTTAGGCCTTGTCAGTCAGGCTTTCAGTAACAAGAGGGTGACAGAAGAACAGACAAGGGGAAAGTGAGAGTCCCGGGGGAGGGGTGGTGAGTAAGTACTAGGTAGTGGAAAGGAGGAAAAATAAGCAGTGGAGTAATGTTAAAGGAGGGGGGGGTGAAGGGGAAAGGTGAAAACCAAATTGGATGGGGTGGACGGGGACTGGGGGGTGCTAGAGGAGGTAACCTTCAGTGCTACAAGTGACAGGGATGCATCGTTGGGAGGTAAGAGGAGCTGGCAAGTGGCTGGGTTAAGTCACCTTCCAACAGGAACAGGCACAGAGGGGAGATTTGCAATGTTAAGTATTTCAGCATGGATGTCATTAAGCCAAAGTGGGGCCCTGTAGGCAAAAGAGCATTGGCCAAGCGTGGTCAAGAATGTTCGTCTGTGGAGGCAGTCTTCTTCTTTCCTCAGTGGCAGCGATGGTGGAGAGAGGTAGAAGGACTAACTCTCGACATAAATGAGTTGGAAGAATCTCTTCAAAAAAAGAGATTCCAAAAAATATTGAAGAAAAAGCTGTAGGCAAAAAATGGCATGAATACTGCGTCTGAGCTTCCACAGAGACCCATGCGAGCGAGTCAACAGCGAGAAAGAACCGAAGAGGGAATGGGGCCACTCGTGTCTTTATAGGGTTGATGACGTTGACTGTGTGGGTGGCCCCAGTTGTACTGCTGAAAATCTTCTGTGTGGATTCACCTTCACTGATGGTGAAGTTCCTATGGTGTGACCTGATGATGTAGATAACCCCGATGAATATCGTAGAATTTACCAGCAGATAAAGACCGCTTATCACTGAAGATCCTAGTTGATCTCTGGCCCATTCACACTCCCCCTTCCATTTACCTAAGATTTCCATATGCCGATCCCATGCATTCTTGGACCCCACCAGTTTTCGCCCGCACCACCTCCACTGGAAGAGTGTTCCAGGAATCCACCACTCCTTCTGTGAATAAATACTTCGTCACATCTCTCCTGAATTTACCCACTTCCAGTTTCTTATCAAGCCCCCTTGTTCTTCAGCACTTTTTTTTTTTTAATATTTCCCCACCTGTACGCTATTTACCCCGTGAGGTATTTTTTTGAGTATTATATTTTATTAGAACATAGAAACAGAGACGTTGACGGCAGATAAGGACTGCAAGGCCCATCCAGTCTTCCCATTTTTTCTGTGTTATGAATGTGCCATAGGCTTGTACTCTGTCAATGGCCTATCTATTCATACTCATCTTTATTGCTCTCTTATGCTTGTCCCATGCCTGTTTGAAGCCCTGCATTGTATTCATATCCACCACTTTCTGAGGTAGGCCGTTCAGTGCATCCACCACCCTTTCTGTGAAAAAGAACTTCCTCATATTCCCCCATAATCGGCCTCCCTCTAATCTCATGTTGTGTCCTCTTGTCCTGCTATTTTTCTTATATTGAAACATGTTAGACTCTCTCACCTTGTTAATGCCCTTAAGATGTTTGAATGTTTCGATCATATCACCTCTCTCCCTCCTTTGCTCTAGGGTATACATATTGAGCTCCATTAATCTGTCCTCATATGTTTTCTGATGCAGTCCCTGCACCATTTTGGTTGCCCTTCTCTGGACTGCCTCCATTTTATTAATGTTCTTGTGCAGGTGCGGCCTCCAGTACTGCACGCAGTACTCCAGATGGGGTCTAACCAACCAACAATACATCAGCAGTATATATTTTAAATTGTGTCTGATATATAAAAACAGCCTGCTGATTTATACTAACCATAAAAAGTATTTTATAGATATAGCAATCATATAAAAAGAACAACCAGACCATCACAGATATGTCTAGTTCATATTATCAACTTATACTTTTTATTAAATCCGTCCATCTCAAGTTTCTGCAAGGTCACCTTTCTGTTATCTGTTATTCGAAGAGATCATTTCACGAATTACTCCTCCTCCTACCTTGCTATTTGTCCCAGTGACAGGGTGTCCTTTACTTAGATACTCCCCTCTCTCAGCAGCTGAGCTTTTGCCACAGGCAGGGCATCCAGAAACAGTCCCCATTCCAACATAAATTTTTCTTGTTTTCTATTAAGAATATATGTTAGACTATCCACTGCTAGTGTTTGAATCACAAACTTTCTCCATTGATCTATGGTAGGTGTATGACATGACACCTGTGTATTCTGTATGACCTTCTGGGCCACCACAAACAGAATTCTTATCCAATGAGGGTACATAACCCAGTCTTCCTCATTCTCTTCCTCTATCCCAAAAAGTAGTAAAAGGGACATAACTTTCAACCGATCCCGCCATATGTGGGATATCTCTTGTGCTACTTGTCCCCAGTAGCTCTGCAGATCCAGACAGCCCCAGAAATAGTGGAAATAAGTCCCCCTATGCATGTGGCTTCTCCCACGCTGTGGTGATATTGTTGGATGAAATTTATGCACTATGCTAGGAGAGCAGTATATTCCGTGCAAACACTTATATTGTGCTTCCTTATATCTGTTACAGATCAACAGCCCCATCTGAGAACTTAACAGCATTTGCCAGTTCCCCTCTGTTAACACTCTACCTAAGTCAGTTTCCCACTGCTACTTTACCTTCCCTGTTAAATCTGGGAAAAAAGGACCTATCCGATCTGGCCATCTGGCCTGTAAGGCATTTGTCATTCTTCCTGCCCCTGTATACATCAGATTCTATATCATCTAATTTAGAAGTATTTGGGGCATCTCTCTGGAGTGTTTTTACAAATGTTCTCACCTGAAGATATCTAAAACAGTGATCCCATGGGATCTGCAGAGCCACTTGTATGGTGGTAAAGGTTGCAAAACCTTCCCAACCCCATGCACCTAATACCTCTCTCTTACCATAATTTAAACCCTGGGTCCTCCAGGCCCAGTAAAAACCCTTGGTTTTGTGCTATCGGGACCAGTAGGGTCTGTTCCATGGGCACCCCCCTTCATGCTTTAATTTTTTTCCCATCCTTCCAAAACTTTCAAAACCATAGGGTTGTGGTCTCCAGTTCGCATATAAGCCTTCTTTCCACCGTTCACTAGATAAGTTGAAAGCTGGCTCAGGCATCCTTCTTCTTCTAATGTTACCCAGCTCGCCTCCTGCCCCAAATTGACCCAATCTGGGAGGTATCTGACCAGGATGGCCTGACGATAGCCCTGGATATCTGGGAATCCTAGACCTCCCCTTCTCTTTTTCTCTTTTCAGTCTAACTAAACTCATATGGGTCTCTTCCCACACCATATAAACTTTGAACTCCTTCTCTAACCTCTTAATATCTAGCCTAGTAGGGCTCATAGGAAGCATCTGCATCACATAAATGATTCAGGGCAGCACATTCATTTTTATTAGGTTAATGCACCTGAGCCATGAGATAGGGAGAGCCCGGCACCTTTGTAGGTCCCTCAAAATAGCCTGGAAGAGCGGTGTATAGTTCATGGCATACAGAGTAGGGGAAATTGTTTAACCAGGAAAGACACACTAAGCCAGAGCTTGTTACCAGGTGCAACCTGGGAGCACAAGGCATTTAAGTGACTTGCTCAGGTCACACAGTATGCAAGTGGGAGCAGATGGGATTCAAACCCAGGTCTCCAGGTTTGCAGCTCAGTGCTCTTATCCACTACACTATACTGCCACCTGTATCCTCTTGTAGAGTATCTAGCCATCTTTCCACCTGGATGCCCAGATATGTCATATGCCCCTTTACCTCCTGTTGCCCCCATATACACTGGGCAGTAGTTTGATTCTTTCTGCTTACACTCATGATATGGGATTTGTTAAGATTTAACTTACAGCCCGAAAAACTAGAGATGGAGGCAAAACCTCTGAGCAAAGCAGGCATGGACTTCTTGGTTCCACCAAGCCGAATTGACACAAATTATATTGATCAATATTACAGTGACAGGCACAATGCCGACAGTCTGCATTGTGCCATCCGGGAAGCAAGTATTTTTTGCAGGGGCCTTTACTCCTCCCCCGCACCCCCCCCCATGCAGGGGTCTCTGTCCACTGCACCTACTACATTATAAAAAATCAATTCTAAGTTGGAGCTGATCTGGGGAGGGGGTGATATCCCTGGAGACAGCAGTGTCTGGAATATCGCAGACCATTACAGTGAACTGCCAGTTTTGTCACTGTAATGGTCTTTGTGGTATTCTCGTCGCTGTTACAACATGATACAGGACTTCTCTGGGTCGGTAACAAAAATTAACAAATCAGTGTAAAGTGTAATTTTATGCTGATGGCCTCCTCTTTCCTCTGTGCTGTTAATATCCATCTATGATCTAATTTTAATGGCTAGTGGTTCTATCGCTAATGCGAATAAGAGAGGGGAGAAAGGGCACCCTGCCTCGTTCCCCTGTGAAGTGAAAACTTATCAGTTGGGGCTCCATTAACCAAAACACAGGCCACTGGATTCCAATATAACATTTATACCATTTCCAGGAACCCCTCTCCCAACTCAAATCTGCGCAACACTACAAACAGGTAGGCCCATTCTATCCTACAGAATGCTTTCTCTGCATCCATGGACAGTACATACAGCTGCCCAGGATGCCGAGAGACCCACCATATCACATTAAGAAAATGCCTCATATTGTGGTAAGACATTCTGCCCTGCACAAACCCTGTTTGATCCCCATGGATAACACACAGGAGCAACTCCTCCAAGCGTCTTGCCATATCCTTAGTGATGATTTTACTATCATAATTCAAAAGGGAGATGGGCCTAAAAGAGGCACACTGCTGCAGATTTTTCCCAGGTTTTGGGAGGACACAAATATTCACTTCACAACAGGTATTTGGTAGCCCCCTCTCACCTCCCCTATCAGTCTTACCAGGAGGTCAGCCAAGACCTCTCTTAACTCCTTGTAATATTCAGCAACAAACCCATCTGGGCCTTTGGTCTTTCCATTCTAAAGACTATTGATATTCTTTAGGACCTCAGTCTGGGTGACCGGGCCCCCCAGTATTTGTTTCTGCTTCTCTGAAAATTGTGAAATACGAATTCCATCTAGGAATCTATGCATCTGAGACTCTGTTCCCTGACATTCGGCCTTATGTATGAACATACAAACTTATAAAGAAGCCAGCAGAAGAAGGCCATTTGGTCTGTCAAGTCTGCTTGTATTGCAGGGTCCACAGCTTGAGCTAATGTCCCTGCCCTCCTTCCCCACTCCACCTATCCTCCCTACATCATATAATTATTGGTAAAACTCCCAGAAACATTTCCTAATTAGATGATTATCATTCACCTGTTGCCCATATTTATTTCTAATACTGGGTATGTGTGTCACCGTGCGGTCGTATCAATAAAGGTCCGGCTTTATTCCCCCATTCATACATCTGTTGTCTCACAAAAAGCAATTTTGTCTGGGCTTCCTCTGTTAATAAAAAATTGAATACTTCCCTAGCAGCCAGGAATTGTCTCACATATCTGCAGTCCCGGTAGTCGCCTCCTTACGCTCTAGCTCTTTTACCTTCTTCTCCAATGCTACTAACTTAACTTTCTTTTCTTGCTTCAGACAGGCCACATATCCAATTATGACCCCTCTCATATAGGCTTTTCCAGCCTCCTAGAAGGTACCCTCCAAGCCCGTGAGGTATTTAAAGATCTCTGTCATATCCCCCCTCTCCCTCCTCTATTCCAGGGTGTACATATTTAGGTCGTTAAGTCTCTCCTTGTAGGATTTCCTTTTTTTTTTATTTTGAATTTCATGTTTATTGAGAGAAGCACAGTACATTAGGAGATTACATTATTCTTAACATCCAGGATAGACATCACTGTATGTATGTTAATGCTAAGTTCAATTAGGATGAAAGAAAAATAAGAGGATTCACAGAAGACTAGCACTGATTCTTTCTATGAAAAATAAATATTCCTATCACCTTTATATGATAAGTTAACACATTGGTTTCACAGAAGGTCAATATGGGTCCGCTCTTCCATTTAATGTCGAAGTATGTTATCCTAAGAGCTATATACAATGGGTTATTTAAAGGTGAATGGTTGTGGTCCTTAATGCCAGAATTAAATGTGCCCACCATCTTTGGATCACCCCGGACGTCCTGGCTATGTGCAGAACTCGTGACCGTGCCTGGCGTCACTCTAAATTTTCAGGTTGCCTAGCCTCCCTTCAGTCCTTTCATACCCTTCGCAACAGCTGTACCCAAAGCATCCGCCGTGCCAAATCTGATTTCTTTAAATCCCATCTGCACCGCCTCAAACAGTACTCCTTCCTCCTTCTGGCAGGATCTTCGTTCGCTCCTGCACCCCCAATCTGTCCCCCCCCATCCAGGTTAACGGCTCACTTATCTCTGACCCCAGCCTTGTTGCTGCAGTTCTCAACAAGCATTTTACCTCCAGCGCTGCCCCATCTGGGACTTCACCCTCTGCTCCCTGCTCCCCCATCTCCCCTGCAGCTATCCGGGTTTAAACTACTTCTAATCTTACCCTTTGAGGTTCTGAGGGCCCTTACCTCCCTAAACCCCACTAAGTCTACCGCCAATGGACTGCATCCTAGGCTCCTCAAAATCTCTGCCACTTCAATAATTATCCCTTTAACCCATATCCTAAACCTCTCGCTCTCCACCGCCACAGTGCCTACAGCTTGGAAGCTTGCCAAAGTTCTCCCTCTTTTCATAGGTGGTGATCCCACCTGCCCTGGCAACTATCACCCCATCTCCCTCCTGCCAACTCTTGCCAAAGTCCAAGAATCCCTTATCCTCCACTGTCTCAACAATTTCTTACTCACTTCCAATACCCTCTCTCCTTTACAGTCTGGCTTCAGAAAATCCCATTCCACCAGCTTCTCCCTCCTCCACTTCACTAATGCTATTCACACCGCCATGGATATTGGCCATATCACCTCTGCCATATTCATTGACCTAGCCAAGGCCTTTGACTCGGTCTCCCACCCCCTTTTTACTTTCTAAATTATGCTCCATTGGTCTGTCCCCTGCCTCAGTGGCATGGTTCAAATCCTATCTAACTGGCCATTCCCATCAGTCTCTATTAACAATATCTCATCCCCCACCCTCACCATCCTATCCAGTGTACTCCAGGGCTCTATTCTTGGGCTGGTTAATTTTTCTCTCTTCATCAACAAGCTTCCCTCCATATGCACCCACTCCAGTATCCACATGAACGAGGACGACACCATCCTTTTCCTGTCTGGACCTTCCATACAAGCCATCCAATCCCCCCCTTCAAAATTACCTCTCATCAGTAACAGCTTGGTTTGATGCCAGCTGCCTTAGACCGAATACCAAGAAAACTGTTGCCATGACCTTTGGCTCTGAACAAAAACTTGTCAAACTTCCCTCACTACCTGTTTTCTCCTCAGCAGTGGATACCCCTCTCGACAATGTCAGCACTTACAAGTACCTGAGTGTCTGGCTCGACCCCTCCCTGGATTTCTCCTCCCATTTCAGTGCGCTCCACATCAAACTGTGCCCTAAACATGGGTTTCTCCATCAGCACAAGACCAGCCTCTCCCTCCCTGTAAGACGAGACCTGTTAGTCAAATGGATCCTCCCTGCTTTTGACTATGCCAACATAGTTTTCAGTGCCACCCCAGCCACCTCTCTCACCAAACTGGATGTCCTTTTCCACACTTTTTGTCGGTTTGCTTCCAACTCTCCCCCGCTAACTCACCACTGCAACCTCTACTCTGCCCTCTCTCTCTCCAGTCACTTGCACAGAGGCATTCCTCTCACTGCTCTACCTTCATAGCCAAGTATTGGTTTGGGCCTCTTCCTACATACCTTGCCTCTCTCCTCTCTCCCGTGTCTCCCTCACCCTATAACTTTCAGTCTAGCTGTGCCCGCACCTTTTCTCTCCCGTGATGGGACCTCAGCTGTTAAACTCACTTCTCTACAAGTTTCCTTCCTTTGTCTTAGACCTTCCTCCTAACCCATCTTGTACCCTCCTTCGACATTATTAAGGCTTACTCAGACCAACCCCGGTCTCCTCCTGCAACTGTTTCCCCTCCTAGCCCGCCAATGACCACAATAGGCCTAAATCTCCATTCCATTTTAGGTCAAAACTGCTGTAAAATAGCTGCCTCTTTGTTGCATTCACTGTATATAACTTCACACTTTGTGTCTATCTGTACATAGTTTCCAGGTTTATTTATGACTGTACATAGTTCATAGTTTATACATGATTGTACATTTTACATGGTCTGTTTTTCTTCCCTGCCTGTTATTGTGTTATACTTGCAATTGTATCTGTTCTTCCTCCTGTAACTCCTCCCCCCAGGTCGCTCCTGGAAATGAGCTCTGGCTCATGGTGCTTTTCCTGGTTATCAACTTTTGAATAAATAAATAATGCCAAAACTCCCATCCCCTGTGATATTTTATTAGACTCTCTTTTTGCCTTTTTCAGTACAAACTCTGGATCAAGCATAGCCATATAATAAATCCAGCATTGCCTTTTCTCCATGAATACTGTTTGTTTATTATGTATATCTGCTGTTAGGCCTTCTAATCTGTATACATCAAAAACTACCTGACACCAATTTGATAGTGCCTGTATATTTGTGGTTATACATTTGCAGGTTATTGCTTTTTTTTTTGCTGCTAAAATAAATAATGGCAACAGAGTATGGTGCCATGAAGGGGTATGTTCTACCTTCATAACCAATTATTATATTTATATTTCCTTGTAAAATATTTTGTTTATTGTACATCTTCATACCTGGACAGACCAGTGGTACAAGCCTTATGAGTCTATCTGTTCAAAGTTTACATACTGTTGTGTATACCTTACCTGTGAATATATATTGTATTGTACTGTATTGTATTTTTATTTTTGTATAACTGTCCAGGACCAGTTTGAAAACGAGCTTACTCAATGGTGTTTCTGCCTGGTTAAATAAAGTGATTGATTGATTGATGTTCTGGGAAGATTGATAGTAACACCATTTCAGCTGTGAGTTCTGCTGGTTCAACCAGGCAGTCCTGTAGCTCTTCCTGTAAGGTACACCAGAATGGCACCAGTTTAGGGCACAACCAAAATACATGTCCCAGGTCTGCCAGCCTACTGTTATATGCCCTCCAGCAATACCCATAGGATGACGGCAAGTATTTAGTAAGTGTTGCTGGGGAGCAAAAATGCCTGGTTTGACATTTCTATGTGAACTCTTGCCAGATATGTGATGAAATTAGTTTGATGGCTTTTAGTGAAGTATCAGCCCATAAAGAAGTTGGGACATCAAGTGATAGATCTTTATTCCAGCTTTCCAGTACTGACAGGGATGAGTCATCAAGGGATTCTCTCAAGAGTTTATTAATTAGCCTATTAAGTGGCCCCAAGGGTGATTCTGAATGGTATCTTTTAATAGGGTCCACAGAAGAGGTAGGGTGTGGGTATTTTGGGCTCAACATCTCATTGTCTTAAGATGTAATTCTTCACTTGGGAGAGGTGAAAGGAGTCTCTATCTGGGAGATCGTATTTCACCTGTAATTCAGCAAAGGGAATTATGCCTGTTTTTGTTAAAAACTGATAAGTATAATTAAGTCCTAGTCGTCTCCAAAACTGAAAAGTTACATCGAATCTGGCTGGGAAAAAATTATCATCTTCTGATAGAAGGGAATGCCAAACTTTCAGTATTTGAGCAGTGTACTTAGTAAAATTATTACCAGTAATATGTGGTGCTCTTTCACCTGTGGAAAAGGCCACCTTCTCAATATTGTGTGGGTCATTAATTATAAATTCAATCACCTTCCAGGGGGTAGAGAAGGATGGGGTAAGCCATAAAAACAAGATTTTCAGGAAAGCCACTTTAGCATACAGCATAACGTTTAGTAGATTGGCATCACCTTAAGGTATGGATTGTTGAAGAAGAGAAAGGCGGATTCTCGGTTTCTGTCCCCCCAAAATAAAATTAGATATTATTCTGTCCCATGACTGAAAGTAAAAACCAGATGGGAAGGAAAGGATATTTTGAAATAAGTAAAGAAGATGAGGGAGCATATTCATTTGGATAGTTTCTAACCGTTGGCAGAAAGTAAGAGTCAATTTCCCCCCATTTAGTTAGATCATTTTGAATAAGGGTGGAAAGAGGCTCATAGTTCACCAGCTCTACGTTTTTGAGATCTTTGGGGCTATAGATTCCCAAGTATTTAATTTTAGTGCAGCGCCATTTTAAAGGGAATGTTTGTTTTAGCCTTTGAGATGGGAGAAAGTATAGCAATAATACTTCAAGTTTTGGTTATGTTCAATTTAAAGTTTGCCACTCTCTCAAACTCTAATAGGATATCCCAAATGGTAGGGGTAGACTGCTCTGGGGACAATGCCATCAAAAGGATGTCATCTGCAAATAAGGAGACCTTATATGATGTTTGTCCCAGCGGAATCTCCTTGTAGGACTTCTGATGCATCATTTTAGTTGCCCTTCTCTGGACAGCCTCCCTCTCTGTCTATATCCTTCCAGAACTGGATATAGTACTCTAGGTGGGGTCTTACTAGTGATCTATACAGAGGCAACACCACCTCCCTGTTGATGCTGATACCTTTCCCTATGCACCCCAGTATCCCACTAGTCCTCACAACTGCCTTGTCACACTGCCTGACCACTTTTAGGTAATTCAAGATAATTACCCCCAGGTTGCTTTCCTGTTTGGTGGTCATCAGTATCACTCCTCCAATTATGTACTCTGCCCTTAGATTTCAGTGCCCCAAGTACATTACTTTGCACTTTTTCATGTTGAAACCCAGCTGCCATACCCTTGACCACTCCTCGAGTTTTCTCAGATCTCTGCTCATCTTTCCATATCCCCCAACCCCCGAATATCCACACTATTGCAGATTTTGGTGTCATCGGCAAAGAGGAACACCTTCCCTTTCAGCTCCTCTGCAATGTCACTTATAAAGACATTAAAGAGATCCAGTCCCAGCGCTGATCCCTGAGGCACCCTGCTGGTCATCTTCCCTTTCTCTGAGTGAACTCTGTTTACCACCACCCTCTGCCACCTATCCTCTAACCAATTTCTTTAACTGTATACATTTTTCCAGTATACGTGGAATGGCAATGCTTCAAACACATGTAACTCCTGTGACAACTGAGGTATAAATTTTGAGCCTGAAATGATGTTGCCTAGGCATTGCTACTGTTGCACTCTTAATTCAAAGGCAAAGTTTTTTTTTAGATAGACTATTACAGAAATAGTTAACTGTAGGGCTGAACTACCCTGGAACACGCTAACTCTCATTCCTGCTTTTGCATACACCCATGACACTTGAAACTTAGCAGGGGAGATTAGGAAGTGCCATATGGGGGGACTTGTTAGCCATCTAGGGGTCTATTTTTGTTTATTGAAATGTTTCACCAGGAGGGCACACTGAACAACATGTTGCTCATCTCATGGTGTGACCTGGGGGCAGGGGTTGCATAGAGTTGTGAAGGGTGATCAGTTACAATAGTATGTGGGTAGTACAAACAATACAACATTGTAAGATTGTGCAACAGTTGGAACACAAGGTATTGTACAATAAAGAGTAGTGGAACATTGGGTAAATTACAATACATGTCCAAAATCATACAAAAGAACATATAAATGTACAAAACAGTAATAATGCGATAGAACCATTTATAGTGCATGAGTGTACTAGGAGCAGGCTCGAGGTAGTACGCAAGTGCTGTTGGAGTAAAAAAGATGGGGTTAGGTTGTGCACGCTGGTGACCCAGAAGGGCAGGTGAAGAAGAGAGGGGGCGGGAGGCAAGAACTGAATATGAGGAGAAGGGGTAGCCATTTCCTGATTTTCCCCTTCAGGATGTTGAGAACCCTGTGGGGGCGTCATGGTAGGAAGGCAGAAACTGGGGATAGGTATTAAGGTGGGTTAAAGCAGGAACAGCTGAGGGAAAGGTAATTGTGTAGAGAAGAGGTAAGAAAGTAGTTGGAGGAATGTCGTATTTCAAGAAGGAGGGAATTCCAGATTTTAGGGAAATGATGGACGAAACCAGTCTGACCGATGAGGGTGGAGCAGTGAGGGATCATCAAGGTGCAGGCATCATTTGATCTGAGAGAGTGGGTGGGGGAGGTGGAGTGGGGAGAGAGGATGAGAGATAGGAGGGGAGCCCCCCAAACCAGAATTTGGATGTTAGTTTGGCACAGTGAGAGATGCGTCTGTGAGATAGTGGAAGGATGTTAGAGCATGATAGAGTTCACAGTGGTGGGAGCAGGAAGGGGAGTCGATAACAAAGTGGTAGAAGGAGTTAAAGAGAGTGTCCAACTTGGTCAGGGAAGATCTGGAAGCAGCACCATAGACTACATCACAGTAGTCAAAGATGGGGAGTATCATCTTCTGGACAATTTCATGCCTTGCAGTCAGCGGGATGCAACTACGATTCCTGCACAGAGCACCAAGCTTGGGGCGCAGTTTCTTCAGGATAGCATCGATATGCGCAGAGAAGTTGAGGTGCTGGTCCAGCCAAACTCCCAGATATCTAAATGAGGAGGTGTTCTCCAAGATGGTCCCATCAAGGGTGCGGAAGGTTGGTAGGGCTGGGAGCTAAAGAGTCTCTGCCTGGTGCCAAAGGTCATTGAGACTGTCTTCTTGGCATTTAGAAAAAGCTGGTGAGAAGCAAACCAGTACTGAACTTGGTTGAAGTCATGCTGTAAGCTGGTTTGCACAGCAGCAGGGTTTTTGCTGGAACTGTACAAAATAGTATTGTCAGCGTACATGTGGATAGAAGAGGATGAGCAGGCTGTGGGAAGATCATTAAGGAAAATGGAGAAGAGAAGGGGACCAAACACTGAGCCCTGAGGGACACCAGTGTTGATGGGGAGTGAAGGGGAGATGGAATCAAAGATTCTTACCAACTGATTCCTGCCAGTGAGGTAGGATTTAAACCAGTTGGTAGCTGACAGAGCAAGGCCAGCTGAGAAGAGTGAATCAAGAAGCAGGTGATGGGAAACAGTGTCAACAGCTTTGGCTAGGTCAACAAAGATGGCCGAAGTGATCAGGCCATCATCTATCCATTAAAGGATGGAGTCTGTAAGCCTGAGGAGGGAGGTAGTTGTTGAGTGGTTCTTCTGAAAACCAGATTGGAAGGGGGTGAAGAAAGGAAGGGTGATAGTTGAGAGAGAACTAAATATTCTTGAAGTTTGGCATGGGTAGGAAGGAGGGAAATGGGGCGATAGTTGCCAGGAGTGGATGTGTCACCACCCTTGGGGAGAGGAAGGACTACAGTGTGTTTCCAGGATGAGGGTACTTGGGCAGAAATAAAGGATAGGTTAAGGATTAGGGAGATAGGATAAGCAATTGCAGGATCAGAAAGGTAGAGAAGTTTAGGATCAAGCTCATCTGGTGAGGAGTCTTTAGAGGGGTTGAGGGATAGGAGATCATTAAGAGCTTCATCAGAGGAGATAGTAGAAAAGGAAAATGGGGGAGGGGTAGGCACTGGCCAAGGTGAAGGGCCGAAGTTAATAGGTGGCAATGGGAAGAGGGAATTTAGAAGAGACGTGGTGCATGAGGTGTAGTAGGCCTTAAATTAATTGGCCACTGAGCCAGGGTCAGAAACTAGGGAGTTATTTATTTTGAGAACTGGAGGGGGAGGGGGAAGGGGGGAGAGAATAGGGCATGAACTACCCTCCAGAATTTAGGTGGCGAGTTAGTGTTAGTCAGGAATGAGAAGTTGAAATAATCAGACTTAGCCAGTCTAGTAGCTTTAGTACATGAATTGCGTAGCGTTCGGTACTTGGCGTAATCATTTGAATGTCTATCTTCCCCTACAGTGCTTCTGAGAGGTATGCTTTCCACTTCTGCCACAGGGCCGTATGTTTATCAAGAGTCAAATGAAGTATGGCCATTATTCCTTCCATACCACACAACTCTTCCACTCGATTCTTCCAGACAAGCCAGGAAGGACTCTGTACACTGGTGCAAGTCACAGACTACAACTAAAGTTTAGTTTTAGTTTTAAAAGAGCACAGGGTTTAAGTCTGTGATAATCACACTATACCCATGCTACTACTGCCTCAGTGCTTCACTCATTAGAGCTTCCTCAGGAGATGCTTCCTGTGGAAGCTCTAACAAGCAAAATGCTGAGGCCATATCGTAGAGACATAGTGTAAGTTATCACAGACCTGAGCCAGGGAACAATTAAATTTAAAATCTAAACTTAAGTTGTGGTCTGTGACTTGATAACCTGTGTGCAGGATCTTTCCTTGGTGTGTATTCACAAAGCGCAGGCACCCTGATTCAGCACCCGACCACCGCTAAGCAGAGTGTGCACATTTTTTTGTTTTCTACTATTCTTCTAGGCCTCTACTGTGAGAACGCTTATCTGCAGACATAGGAACATTATTCCTTTTAGCCCTGCCATGCAAAGTGCCCTAAATAGGCATTATTGGGCATGATTACCTAGCTGAGGAATAGGGACTCCCAGCACCAGATGCAAGAAAGTGAAAGGAACTGGAACATTTCACATGGGTTGCAAAGCTCCACATACTTGTGTCCAGTATGGATGTTTTTCTGGGCAGTCCCAGAAAAATGTTGAAGTGGGAGCCCATTCCCCCACATCCTCTCCAACATAAGTTAGTGGACCTCCCGTTGAAATGACAGGTCATGGCTGGGGTGTGGAAGAAATGAACCACACATTTCCAGCAGAATTCCAGCCATCCCAGTAAAGCTATGATCTTTTGGGGCCACAGCTCAAACACAAGTTTGCTCCCTGGGTAGACTTTGGTGTGATCAGGATTGGAACTGTGGGATCTAGGAGGCACCCTCTGAATGGACGCCACCAGGAGAGGGGTCCTCCCTGCCTGATTCCCATGGTGTATTTTATTTTTGCCATGGTACGCTTATGTACAAGGCTTCTAGAATTCTCGGGCTGCAGTATAGAGCAGTGGTTTAAAGCTCTGAGCTGCAAATCTGGAGACCTGGGTTTGAATCCCACAGCCACCACTTGCATACTGTGTGACTCTGAGCAAGTCACTTAACTGCACCTGTAAACAAGCTTTCAGCTTAGTGTGTCTCACCTGGTAAAACAAAGGTTAAAAAAAAAAGGAAAAAAGAATTTTGTGCCGAACTTGCAGCCTACCACAGAGTGTCTACAATGCTGCAGAATTCACTGTCCTTGTTGATTCTTTATTAATATTTCCTATTTATCCATAGCACCTGGCTCCCTTCCCCTCCTTTTATATTCAAAACCCCTCTATGCTCAGCATGTGATGTTATCAGTGCTATCACATCATACGTTAGCTAATGACAGGGCTGCATTCTGCCACAGAAATGAATAGTCACTTATCTACCACAGCTCCCACTCTCAGAGAAAGTGGCACAGGACATCAGGTACTGTGATAGTTGCTCAACCAATGTTACAGCCTAATAAAATTTTCAGTCTTAAGTGATTACACTAGGGCCAACTTAAACAAATACTTGACAACAGCATAGACCTGTTAACGCCATATCATACTTTGTACAGATTTATTTGTGCATTTAAGGTATGGGGATGCTGTCTGAAATGAATAACTGGTAGAATGAATTAATCTGTTGTTTTTAAGAAAAATAATTAGGACAGAAAGGTGGAATATAATAATGTGTACACCTGTTGAAAGAACAGATCTACTAAATTAATAATTGCACTGTACATATTTTTGCCAGGGTTATTGATTACATGTTATCACTAGTTGATAGAATTACCTAAAAGTTATGGTGAAAGGTTGTGTGCAGGTCAAGCCATTGGGCCAGCGGGTAGCATGTTGTGTTCCCATGCCAGCAACTTATGTTCAGGGATGAGCTCTGGGAGCTGGCTGGGCAGCACAAGGATTGAAGGGGGCAACCCTGTCACACACCACTGCTCTGAGCCTGGGAATGTATTTTGCAGTGTTCTGTCACATGGGTGACACCTTGTGACGGGCTGGGGAACCTTCTCTCACAAGGGGGGTTCACGTGCATGTCATGGCCTGATGGGGTTACATGGTGTGTCAGGAGAAGTGGGTTGGCATGAAAAATGAGTCTTGCAATGCCGCCTCTATTCTGTTTATTCCACTTCCAAAGGGACCTGTATGAATGAGGATACAATTTTACCATCACAAAAAGGGAAATTAATTAAAAAAAAAACAAAATAAAACCTATGTTACAGATTGCATACAAATACATAAATCATACACAGTGGGAACCTCATGAGTGGTGCAACCAGCATGAGTATATAAATAATTTATTTATCACATAAGGTCCCCTATGTGTATTTCATTTATGCAATAGCATAGGACCTTGAGTAATCGATTTTGTTTAGTTTCTTAGAAAAATAAAATTATTTCTAAAAATCTGTCTATTTTTTTTAACTAGTGTTCCCCCATCCCGATTGCCACATTCATTGCCATGGATGTGAAGTCAGGATGACAGACTGATGTTGTGATGCAGCAGTTCATTGGTGCCACAGGACTTACGTAGAAATTACAAACCATTACTGCAGAAGTTCTGCGGCAAATGGTAATCCTACCACAGAACTTGCTCCCATAGTGCTGCAGAAAAGTGGGGGCTTTGCTTATGTAATATTTGTAAAATTGACAGAATCATTAGGTCAGTCTTTCTATTACATACTGTAAATGGACCACAAAATACTTTGATCAACAGAACTGAAAGCAGCCTTTAGGTCCAGAAAGGGTACAGAAATATTTGCTTTCTTTCCTAGTACGTATTTATCCATTATGAAGTTCAGATTGAAACTTAAATCTACCATACTATGGTTTTTCTGAATCCATTTTGAAACTCTGATAAGATTTCATTTTCTTTTAGGGCCACCTCATGGCCCAGTGTGCAGCACTATGCACTTTTGCACTGGCGACCCCAGTTCAGAAGTGAGCTTGCAAAGCTAGCTGGGCAGCCCAAGGGCTGGGAGGGCACTGCCACTTGGCAGCACTGTCAGCCTGGAGAGAGATGATGTTGGGTTCCATGGCACTGGCAACCCCAGCAGTGGCCCAGGGAACTTGCTGTTCTACAGGGGGACATCAATGCATGTTGAGGCCTGAAGGAGCTATGCCCAATGTCTGGGGAGGTGAGTGGGGACAGAAAAGTGGAAAACATGAGTGATGCAGGCTATGTGAAGCCCTGCCTGTTGACATCTAGCCTGCCTCGTCACCTGGACCACCTGCCATTCTGGATATATGTTCTGGGGGGAGGCCCTCTCCTTCCTGGCCCTGCAATGGGGGACAATCTGTGGGAGAATGCTGGCAGGTAGGCTTGGGGGAGATAAGAACAGTTTGGGGCAATAGGGTCAGGGCTGAGAAGCAGCCTGCACACTACTGCTAGAAAACCCTTTGTGGCAAAAAAGATTTCATTTTCTTCTATCCAGTTTTCTAATTTCAAAAGGGAAATTCGAGTGTAAAGCTTTAAGACTATTGGGAGTAGGGTGATTGGCTTATAACACACTGGATGTTATTTACAACCCTTCTTTAAGTGGCACAGTCACCCCTATATTCCATTCAGTGGGCATCTTAAGTGAATATTTTTGCTAATACATCAGAGCACTAGTCTATGCTTAGTTTAAATGCTTCATTGGCAAGCTTTTAAACTAGTCAAGGGGGGTGGCACTGATAAGCAGCAGGAAAATCCCGGCCTCCCCCTACAAAACAGGGTACTAAATGAGAAAAAGACCAAGGTAGAAAGGTCAGTGGGGGATGCTGCTACAGAAGGTAAAGCCATCAAAAAATGGAGAGCAATGAGTACCAATGCCCATAGTCTGAGCAACAAACTTCCTGAATTAGTGGCCTTGATGGAGGAGGAACATCTGGATATTGTGGCAGTCACAGAAACATGGTACACACAAAACCATGACTGGGATGTAAACATACCAGGATACACTATCTACAGGAGGGACAGGAGGGTAAAAAGGAGGAGGAGTAGCTCTTTACATAAGGAAGGAATCAAAGCAACAGAACAAAAGGGTAAACAGGAGGAGAAGAAGCACTGTGGTAAATTTGAGACCAGCAATGGCACCACAATATGCACAGGGTTGTATACAGACCCCTTCTCAGGGGAGGAAATGGACAAGGAAATGATAGAAAGTATACTTAGAATGGCAGAAAAGTGGAATATTGCTGATGGGTGATCTGAATATGCCAGATGTTAACTGGAGTGCAGTTGCAGCAGCCACTTCTAAGAGTGGGGTTATTCTAGATGCCCTACAGGGGCATGCCTTAGACAACTAGTATTGGAGCCCACTCGAGAGGGAGCAATCTTAGACCTGGTTTCTCTCAAATGGAGATAGAGAGGATCACAGATGTAGAAGTGGTAGCCATCTGGGACTAGCGACCATCTAACAGTATGGTTCACAATAAACACAGCAATAGAGTCAAGCCATACAAAGGCAAAAGTACTGGACTTTAGGAGGGTTGACTTTGTCAAATGGGTGAGTCTATGAATGCACTAGCAAATGGGCAGGAAGGAGGGGTGGAAGAACAATGGGAATAATAAAACTGCCATCACAGAGGTATCAAGCCTTTGTGAAAGCAAATAAACAAAACAAAACGAGGTAAGAAACCACTATGGTTCTCAAAGGAAGTGGCAGTGAAGGTTCAAGAGAAAAAAAAGCATTCAGGAAGTACAAGAATCACAGAAGGAACAGGACAGAGAACTATATCAGTTAAAGCAAAAGGAAGCTGGAAGGCAGTCAGATCAGCAAAGGCCCAAACTGAGGAAAAAAGCCAACTCAGTTAAGAAGGGGATAAAACCTTTATAGGTACATCAAGGAGCGAAGAAGACCAAGGGAGGGATAGTGAGGCTTAATAAAGGGAGGGAGTGGGCAGAGGGTGACTGTGAAAAGGCAGAGATACTAAACAAATATTTTGCTCAGTATTTACAAAGGAAGAGGGGAAGTACCAAACAAAACAGTAGAAACACTCTGGATACAGAAGTTGATACCAGCCCATTTACAGAAGAAAGGGTTCTGAAAGAACTCTAAAACTTAAGATGGACAAAGCAATGGGGCCTGATGGATTCATCCCAGAACTCTAAAAGAACTAAGGGTAGAACTAGTGACACCACTGACTACCCTCTTTAACAAATCATGGGAGGATGGGGTGGTACCCGAGGACTGGAGGAGGGCAGATGTGATTCCCTTCACAAAAGTGGGAGCAAGGCAGAAGCAGGAAACTACAGACCTGTTAGTTTAAACTCAGTGGTAGGGAAAATGATGGAATCACTTCTGAAGGAAAGAATTGTTAAATATCTAGAGGCCAGAGGGGCACAGGACCCAAGGCAGCATGGATTCACAGCGGAAGGTCATGCCAGACAAATCTGATAGATTTCTTTGACTGGGTGACCAAAGTAGTTGATCAGGGAGGGGCTGTGGACATGGCCTACCTAGACTTTAGCAAGGCATTTGACACAGTCCCACACAAAAGATTAATATACAAGTTAGCCAGCCTGGGAGGGTCCCAAGATGACAGCCTGGGTAAAGAATTGGCTGGAGAATAGGACAGGGAGAGGTTAGTAAATGGAGTCCACTCTGGAAAAAAGGGGGGTTAGTAGTGGGGCACCGTAGGGTTCAGATTCAGTCCTCAATGTCTTTATAAGTGACATTGCAGAAGGACTGGAAGGAAAAGTATGTCTCTTTGCAGATGACACAAAGATCTGCAACAGAGTTGATGCACAGGTGGGGTGGAAAGGATGAGAAGGGACTTGGCAAGGTTAGAGGAATGGTCAAATGTATGGCAGCTTAGATTCAATGCTAAGAAGTGCAAGGTAATGCACCTGGGAAACAAAAACCTGGGGGAAGAGTACACAATGGGGGGTGAGATACTAACAACAACAAAAATGGAAAGGGACCTGGGGGTAGTCATATCAGATGACCTAAAGGTGGGCAAGCAATGTGAGAGGGCAGCAAGGAGGGCTGGGGGGATACTGGGATGCATAGGGAGAGGCATCACCAGTAGAAAACAGGAAGTTATTATCCCTCTGTACAGACAGCTAGTGAGACCCCATCTGGAGTACTGCATGCAGTTCTGGAGACCCAGTCTCTGCAAAGACATAGACAGGATGGAAGCTGTCCAGAGGAGGGCAACTAAAATGGTGCAGGGTCTGCACCAGAAGACATATGAAGAGAGACTTAAGGAGCTTAATATGTATAGCCTCGAGGAAAGGAGGGAGAGGCGGAACATGATAGAAACTTTCAAGTACCTCAAGGGAATCAACAAAGTCCAAGAGGGTAGCATCTTTCAAAAAAAGAGGTGTGCAAGAACAAGAGGGCACAATTTGAAGATAGAAGGGGGGCGGCTCAGAGGTAATTTAAAGAAGTATTTTTTCACAGAGAGGGTGGTGGATGTAGGAACGGCCTTCCAGAGGAGGTTGTGGAGTCACAAACAGTGGTGGAATTCAAGCATGCATGGGACAGTCATAAGGCAATTCTAGGGGGTGGAGGTAGGAAGAAGTAGGCTGCTGGTTAACTAGGATCTGCAGCTTATCCATCAGGTAGGGAAATGGGCAGACTGGGTGGGCCAAGCAGTCCTTATCTGCCGTCAGATTCTATGTTTCTATGTTTATGTTTGCTTGGAATACCTCAGCTGGGATTCAACTGACCCCAAGGAAACTTATTTCTTTTTTGTTCTGCTATTGCTTTTTTAACCTCAGCTATGCTAATTTCCTCCTGTAGCACAGTAGGTTAAGGCTCTGAGCTGCAGATCCGGAGATCTGGGTTTGAATCCCAGAGCCGCCTAGATGCATACTGGGTGATCCTGAGCAAGTCACTTAACTTCCTTGTGCTCCCAGGTCACATCTGGAAATAACTTCGGCTTAGTGTGCTACTCCTGGTTAAACAATGTTCCCTTTCCCTCCTATACAGGAAGCATAGGTAACCCCATTACATTTAATAGTAGTAGCAACAAATTTTTTATTTTTTTCCCCCCATTTGTTTAACCAGGAGTGGCACACTAAGCTGAAAGCTTGTTTACAGGTGCGACCTGGGAGCACAGGGAGTTAAGTGACTTCCTCAGGGTCACACAGTAATTTTATTTATTGATAACATGAATAAGCAATTCTCATTGAGCTAATGCTCATTTACAAGGGATACCCTTTGGCATAAACCTAGTTACAAAGGAAAAAGGCACTATGAAATTCACAGGAGCTAGCAATATAATAAATAAGTTATCAATCTTAAAAGTAATTATGTAAAGAAACATTACATACCCATATATATATATACATATGTATGATGTTAAATACTACTTTGCAATATACAAGACGTTAAATTCTACTTTGTCATATACAACAGGCAATACAGATATGCATCAAAGAATTACAATTTAACCAATTCCAGTACAGGGACAGCATGTTTGTGGTACAGCAGCCTAAGGCTAAACCAATCTTTAAAGGGTAACTGTCATCTACAGGATTTCTTTATGTCTGAAAGCACATAAAAAGCTAATCTGAGTGAACCATTGTGTTTATCTGTAAGTCTTTGCAGTCCAGAGTTATTCATATGTAAATCAGACCGTAATTCAGTGTTGGGGCAGCCATGTGTTTTAGGCTCCTGACAGAAAATGATGTTACAGAGGGTCATGACCATCCTTTCACTGTAGACAATCCAAAAGGTTTAATAGGAAATTGTCTGTTTTATTAAATGTTTTTTTAAGGTGTTATTACAACAGTTTCTACATTTAAAATAATTGTTGCATTGCAGCAGAATGGGTTTTGATTCCAACATGCTTTACTTGTATATTGTGTGACCCGAGCAAGTCACTTAACCTCCCTGTGCTCCCAAAACACACCCAGGAAAATATTATGCTCTTTCTATCCAGATTTGACTTGTTTAGTAATTGCAAAAATTCATAGATGGACAACATTGTTAAAGCATGCATAACCTGAAATGCATTATTAAAAGAGTATTTTACTTCTTTTGATGAAGTTAAAAGTATAACAGTTTCTTACTGAAATACTTTGGGTATTAATGCTAGAAAGGGGAATTGAACCAGAACTGGTAAGTGTAATCTCAGCTTTATATACATGAGCATAGGCATGAATTAGGATGGGGCAAATGCGCACCTGTCAACAACAATACCGACTATAGAGGGGTAAGATAAGAGTGTGTACTTGCCCCAACCCTATTCTGCTTATATATAGATGGGCTATTGAGGAAAATTCATCAGCTTGATTCTGATTCTCTTAAAGTTAGCATGTTTTTTATATCTGCCTAAGCATACGCTGATGATTTGATTCTTTTTTCTCTAAATCAGGATCACAGAAAAAACTGGATTTATTATATAATCAAACAAAATTATTAAAATGAAAAATAAATATTAATAAATCCCAAATAATGGTACTTGGACCTAGAGTGCAGTTAGCTAAATTTAATACAGAAGGAACAACTCTGGAAAATGTACAGGATTACACTTACCTGGGTCTTACTTTCTCACATGCAGTGAAATTGACTGATCATTTAAGGAAATTAAGGGAATCAGCCCAGAAAACAACCTTAGCAATAAACAGATTCAATTATAAATGTGGGGGCTTGTCAATAGAACCTCTTATAATTGCAATCAAAGTTAAATATTACTCACAATTTCTTTACAGGGCAGAGATATGGGATACTAGAAATTTAAATATAGAAACATAGAAACATAGAATTTGACAGCAGATAAGGACCACTTGGCCCACCCAGTCTGCCCATTTCCCTACCTAATGGATAAGCTGCAGATCCTAGTTAACCAACAGCCTACTTCTTCCTACCCCCCACCCCCACCCCCTAGAATTGCTTGATGACTAGCCCATGCATGCTTGAATTCCACCACTGTTTTGACTCCACAACCTCCACCACAAGCCCGTGCCATGCATCCACAACCCTCTCTGTGAAAAAATACTTCCTTACATTACCTCTGAGCCGCCCCCCCATCTTCAAATTGTGCCCCCTTGTTCTTGCACACCTCTTTTTCTGAAAGATGCTACCCTCTTGGACTTTGTTGATTCCCTTGATGTACTTGAAAGTTTCTATCATGTTTCCCCTCTCCCTCCTCTCCTCGAGGCTATACATATTAAGCTCCTTAGGTCTCTCTTCATATGACTTCCAGTGCAGACCCTGCACCATTTTAGTTGCCCTCTTCTGGACTGCCTCCATCCTGTCCATGTCCTTGTAGAGATTGTGGCTCCAGAACTGCACGCAATACTCCAGATGGGGTATCACCAGCTGTCTGTACAGAGGGATAACAACTTCCTGTTTTCTACTGGTGATGCCTCTCCCTATGCATCCCAGTATCGCCTAGCCCTCCTTACTACCCTCTCTCATTGTTTGCCCACCTTTAGGTCATCTGTTATGACTACCCCAAGGTCCCCTTCCATTTTTGTTGTCGTTAGTATCTCACCCCCCATTGTGTACTCTTCCTCTGGGTTTTTGTTTCCCAGGTGCATTACCTTGCACTTCTTAGCATTGAATGTAAGCTGCCATACATTTGACCATTCCTCTAACCATGCCAAGTCCCTTCTCATCCTTTCCACCCCACCTTGTGCATCAACTCTGTTGCAGATCTTTGTGTCGTCTGCAAAGAGACATTCTTTTCCTTCCAGTCCCTCTGCAATGTTGCTTATAAAGACATTGAAGAGGACCGGTCCTAGTACTGAACCCAGCGGTACCCCACTAGTAACCCCCCTTTCTTCATAGTGGACTCCATTTACTATTACCCTCTGCATCCTGTTCTCCAGCCAATTCTTTATCTAGGATACCATCTTGGGACCCACTCCCAGGCTAACTTGTATATTAATCTTTTGTGTGGGACTGTGTCAAATGCCTTGCTAAAGTCTAGGTAGGCCATGTCCACAGCCACTCCCTGATCTACTACTTTGGTCACCCAGTCAAAGAAATCAATTATATTCGTCTGACATGACCTTCCTGCAGTGAATCCATGCTGCCTTGGGTCCTGTGCCCCTCTGGTCTCTAGGTACTCAACAGTTCTTTCCTTCAGAAGTGATTCCATCATTTTCCATATCACTGAGGTTAAACTAACAGGTCTGTAGTTGCCTGCTTCTGCCCTGCTCCCACTTTTGTGAAGTGGAATCGCATCTGCCCTTCTCCAGTCCTCAGGTACCACCCCATCCTCCCATGATTTGTTAAAGAGGGTAGTCAGTGGTGTCACTAGTTCTACCCTTAGTTCTTTTAGAATTCTGGGATGAATCCCATCAGGCACCATTGTTTTGGCCACCTTCAGTTTTAAGAGTTCTTTCAGAACCCTTTCTTCTGTAAATGGGCTGGTATCAACTTCTGTATCCAGTGTCTTACTATTGTTTGGTTTAGGTACCGCCCCCTCTTCATTTGTGAATACTGAGCAAAAATATTTGTTTAGTATCTCTGCCTTTTCAGTCACCCTCTGCCCACCCCCTCCCCTTTATTAAGCCCTTTTCCTCCTCCTTGGTCTTCCTTCGCTCTCTGATGTACCTATAAAAGGTTTTATCTCCCTTCTTAACTGTGTTGGCTATCTTTTCCTTGGTTTGGGCCTTTGCTGTTCTGACTGCCTTCCCAGCTTCCGTTTGCTTTAACTGATACAATTCTCTGTCCTGCTCCTTCTGTGATTCTTTGTACTTCCTGAATGCTTTGTTTTTTCTCCCTAACCTTCATAATGATTCCAGCCCATAATTTGCTGAGAGAAAGTTTGACTACCTTCCTTATATCCACCACAATTTCTGAGAGCAGAAACTGGCCTTGTAGACATAAGAGCCTCAATGGATTTACAGAAAATCATGTACTGGATTAAGGTGACAAGGTTACCAACTAAGATTACCTGCACAGTGCTCGATTGAACAAAAGGACTGGATAAAAACAGAGTGTGCTGGAAATTGTTGGTTGAAAGGAATTTTCCAAAAACTAGATATGTATGACCTCCTTGTTTTGAATAGATATGTGGAAAGAAATATTACCTTAAGTTTAAAATACAGAAGTTATATCAAAAAGAAAATAACAAATCACTGGATTCTAAAAGACAGGGAACTGATATGTAACTCCAGAATAGCACCTTGGTATGTTTCAAATGTAACTAATTACTAATTTCAATATTATTTAATTTCATTAAAAGACCCTATATTAAGAAACATTTTTACAAGATATAGGCTGGAGTGTTTTGAAAGCATTGTTTTAACAGCTAGGTGCAAAACATTTTTGGATTCTGAAATGAAGTGTTTTTGTGGTATTGGACTTAAAGAAGATTTGATGCATGTGCTATGGGAGTGCACCTGGTATAATAATGAGAGGATTCTGGCTTACACCCTTTGTTATGGACTGGGAGAATATAGATAGAGAACTATTAACATGAATACTCCTTACTAACCAGGATGATTGGCAATTAATAGACTTGTGCATTTCTTTTTCCAAATAAGCAAAATCAGGCATATCAAAATTAGGAATATTAAAAGTTAGACATACTGGGCCTGATTCCGAAAGGAGCCCTTACAGCAATGCAAGTTGTGTCACTTCAGGGCTGTGGCAATACCTGGGTGTGCCAGGGACCCTGCACTGGATTCCACAAAATGCAGGGCCCAACACCAAAATCTCTGGGATTGTGGCAAGTGCAGTAAAGCACCCAACCAGCAGTGCAGCTGTGGCACATGCTGCAAGGATCTGGCATCCCCCTTACTGGCACAACACTGGATGGGTCAACATTGGTGGTGGTGGTGGTGGTGGTGAGGGAGGTAACCCATGCCAGGAGGAGGTCAGGGGGCAGGAGGGGCATAGGGAGGGATGGTGTGTCAGTGGGGAAGTACAGGATTGTGTTAGCACCAGATGGGGTGCATATGCCTATGTATAACATATGCAGGGGCATACTGTATGCACCCTGTCGGGTACCAAAGCAATCCCTTACATCCCCATGGGTACACCAACCCCGCATGCCCCTCAGTGCCCCTCCTACCCATGGACCCCACACGTAGCCCTTCCACAACAGTGTCCCACTCAGACGCAAGGGACTTAGACCACCTCCTGGCAGGTCTAAGTGTAGCTCCTTGTGATGGCCATGATGGAGCTTTTGGAATCGGAAATGTAAGCCCCTCTGTGTCGCAAGCCCCCTTATGACCTGGTGTATCCAGATGCAGGTCACAAGGGTGGTACAGTGCCTGTCTGACACAGTGGCTTCCCTGTCCGGCACAGACCACATATTGGAATAGGAAAAGCCACAAAGGATGATGCAAGGTGCACCTTGCGTCATTGCTGTTTGATGCAAGCACCTTGCATCCAATAGAAACCTTTTGGAATCAGGCCCACTGTGTTTATAATGTACTTTCAAATCTGTGGAGGAGAATTTGCTTGTATTGTTGTTCTGATACTTGCACTAAGAGGACTGACTGTCATTTTAAAGGTGTTTGTATAATAATATTTATACTTAATTGTATTTTAGTCTTTTGTAATCAATGCTCCTTTTTTATGTAAAATTGTAAAGACCTAATGTGTCTAACAATAAAATTTGATATAGAAATACTGAAATACTTTGGATGGAATGGGATTTTCTGCCATAGCAATGACAGAATTCTATTGGATTATTTTTACTAACAGTTTGAAATGTAAAGGTGATAACTCACTAGTTTCAATGCACATACAAAACAATTATTATAAATGTAGAAAGTGTATGGCTATGCCGACAGACCATGACTTTCCTGAATGCCGTTCCCACTGTAATGTAAAAAAAAAAAAGAAAAGAAAAAAAAAAACATGAAAGAAAAGAAAAACCAAAAACAAAAGGGAGAGACAGGCTGTGTGTGTGTGTATGTCTGACAGAAGTGCTGCACTAACTGAACTGTGATGAAATGGAAAAAAAATGATCACCATTAATTAAATAAAATAATATGTGGGTGGGTGGGTGTAAAAAACAGAATTTTACACACACCCAAGGTGTGGGATGCATTTAAAAAACCCTCAGGCTTTGTTCTCTAGGTGTATGTAGCATCCTACACCTCAGGTGTGTGTAAAATTCTGCTTACACACACCCACTCATATATTATTCTATATTTTAATAATGCATTTCAGGTTATGCATGATTTAACAATGTTGTCCATCTATGTGTTTTTGCAATTAATAAACAAGTAATTGTGTCCTTTTTTTTTTCTTTTCAAGTCAAATATGGCTAGAAAGAGCATAATTTCAGAATCATAACACATGCTCAGATTGTTTTTACTGTTTTTGTCCAGGAAAGGCACACTGAGTTATAACTTGTTCCTGGGTGTATTTTGGGAGCACAGGGAGGTTAAGTGACTTGCTCTGGTCACACACTATACAAGGAAAGCATGTTGGAATCAAAACTCTTTCTGCTGGATGAATGAAGCTTGTTCACAGCTCTTTGCTTTAACCTCCAGGCTGTACTGCCAGCTGATAATCAAAAACCACACATTTCAAGACTGGACCCATGATACCAAACCAGTAGGTATGTAGCCCCATTTGTATCTTGTAGACCTGAGTTCACACCCGAAATTGTAAGAGAAAAGGCTGTAAGAGTGGGAACAGAACAAGACAGAAATTGGTGCTGTGGCAGTCCCAGAAATCTGTACTGACATGAACACAGCCAGGGTTTAGAAATCCTGATATGGGGCCCCAATACCTGTTGGCACCACAGAGCCAGCCTTGAGATGTGTAGTTTTTGATGATCAGCTGGCAATATAGGCTAGAGGGCAAAGCAATCCTGAAGATGGATTATTTTTACTAACAGTTTGAAATGTAAAGGTGATAACTCACTAGTTTCAATGCACATACTAAACAATTATTATAAATGTAGAACGTGTTGTAATAACACCTTAAAACACACTTAATAAAACAGATGATTTCCTATTAAAACCTTTTGGATTATCTACAGTCAAAGGATGGCCAAGGCCCTCAGTGACAGTTCCTGTCAGGAGCCTAAAACACATGGCTGCCCCCAGCCCTTAATTACAGGCTGATTTACATATGAATAACTCTGGACTGCAAAGACTGGCATATAAACACAATGGCTCACTCAAATTAACTTTTTGTGGGCTTTCAGACATTTGGAAATCCTGTAGATGACAGTTCCCGTTTAATTTTCTTCCCTGACTGTGGATTATCTTGAAACCTCAAATTTCTTGGAATATTATTCCAAACTTGGGGACCCAAGTAATGAAAAGAGGATCTTCCTAAATGTATTTGTTTAAATGGAACATCAAATCCATTACTATTATATGATCTCAGCCCAACCTTGGGAACTTTTAAATATAATTATCACAATATAATCAGGTATGAAACTCTTATAACATTTAAACATTAGTGTTGCTATATGTAACTGTCTTTTCAGTCCCAAGTGTAGCCATTTCAGTTCTTTATATGTAATACAATGATATGTATACCTTGGGGCGCCAATGATGAACCTAGCAAAGCAGTTATGTAATACATCAACTTTGGCAAGGTCCAACCCTGTGGCCCAACCGTACAAAACATCTCCATAATTAAAAATAGGAACAATACTTGAGTTAACCACTTTAAGTCTAGACTGTAATGGTAATTCTTCCCGTATTTTATATAGGGCAGCTAGTTTTTACACTCTTATCAGACATACTTTTGTTTTCATTAAAATATGCTACATTGTTTCCTTTATAGAGACATTTAAAGTGAGTGACAGGATGAATGGGGTATATCTAAAAGCCAGCGGGGCACAGGACCCAAGGCAACATGGATTCACAACAGGAAGGTCATGTCAAATGAATCTGATACATTTCTTTGACTGAGTGACAAGGGTAGTAGATCAGGGAGGGGTGGTGGACATGGCCTATCTAGATTTTAGCAAGGCATTTGACACAGTCCCACACAAGAGATTAGTAAACAAGTTAGGCAGTCTGGGAGTAGGTCCCAAGGTGGTAAACTGGATCAGAAATTAGCTTAGCAACAGGACTCAGAGGGTAGTGGTAAATGGAGTTCAATCTGAAGAAAGGGGGGGTAACCAGTGGGGTGCCACAGGGTTCAGTGCTGGGGCCAGTCCTCTTTAATGTCCTTATAAGTGACACTGTGGATGGACTCAAAGGGAAAGTATGCCTCTTTGCAGATGACACCAAGATCTGCAATAGGGTTGACACTGCAGGGGGGGGTGGAGCAAATGAGGAGAGACTTAGGCAAGTTGGAGGAGTGGTCAAGAGTGTGGCAGCTTATATTCAATGCCAGGTAGTGCAACATCAAGCACTTGGGGAACAAAAACCCAGGGAAGGAATACACAATGTGGGGGGGAGGTACTAACAACAATCAAAAATGGAAAGGGACCTGAGGTAGTCATAACAGATGATCTAAAATTAGCCAAACAATGTGAGAAGGTGGTGAGAAAAGCTGGTGGAATACTGGGATACATAGGGAGAGGTATCACCAGTATGAAGCAGGAGTTGGCGATACCACTGTACAGGCCCTTGGTGAAGCCTCATCTAGAGTACTGCTTGTAGTTCTGGAGACCTCATCTCTGAAAGGACATTAACAGGGTGGAGGCAGTCTAGAGAAGGGCAATGAAAATAGTGCAGGGACTACACCAGAAACCATATGAGGAGAGTTGAGAGATCTCAATATTTATACTCTGGAGGACAGGAGGGAGAGGGGGATATGATAGAGACATTCAAATACCTCAAGGGGATCAACAGAGTTCAAGAGGGCAGTGTCTTTCAAAAAAGGAGATGTGCAAGAACAAGGGGTCACAATATGAGGCTGGGGGGAAGACTCGGAGCAATGTGAGGAAGTATTTTTTTCACAGAAAGGGTGGTGGATGCATGGAACAGCCTCCCAGGGAAGGTTGTGGGGGCAAAAACAGTTGTTAAATTCAAGCATGCATGCATGGGACAGGCAGAAGGCAAAACTAGTGGTAGGAAGGAGGAAGTAAGCTACAGATCAAATAAGATCTGGAGCTTATACAGTAGGTAGGAAAATGAGCAGACTAGGTGGGTCAGGTGGTCCTTATCTGCCATCAAGTTCTATATTTCTCTGTTTCTATTATTGCTTCCATATTGTACACTCTATTGTTGACATCCATTCCAAACGCAACCAGTGCCCAGAATTTTTTGGAGTCTTTCTCCTCAGTGTCCATGAGCTGATCCCACAAATACATTCTGTATTCATATTTTTCTGTTTTATAAGGGCCCTTTATTCTTTTATCATATTCACCAATGCTTTCATGTGTATTATATCCACTTGTTTATTTACTTTCCTTCCAATTTTATTTACAACTTTTTAAAGTGATCCACATTCATTAGCATGCCATGCTCTTCTTTCTCTAATTTTATACTTTGATTTCTGTGTGTCTTGTGGTGATAATGGCTTTATTAGTTTCTTCACTAATTTTTGAAAATAATTTAATAAATCTTGTACTGTATCCCCATTTAAAAGTGAACATGTTAATATTCTGTTTTTAAGCGCTTGGATGTCTATACCAAAATATCTGAGATTCTGGACTTATTATAAAGTGTGCATTTGATTTTCTTTGTTTAAATTATACACATATTTTCCTCTATGTCCAAAAACATATCAGTGCAAGCCTGTTATAATGGACACATCTGTGTACATAACTTGTGTCCATTATATCCAGTGTTCTTTATATCCAGAGGAGGTGGAACCTGCTGTATGTGTTAGATCTGTCTATGTGGGTGAGCATGGGCTCAGAGTGAATGAGAACCTATTATAAAACTTCATAGATTACTCAGAATCTTGCCTAGCATATATGTTTCTGTATTCTATGTGTTTATTTATTTAACTGTCAGGGCACATGACTTTTGTTTAAGGAAGTTTATTGCAGAAGGTAAGAAGATAATAACTCTAGTGTCTAGATGTTGGGGTTCTAGGACAGTAAGAACAAAGGCAATTGTACTGTGAGGGTTTTATTTAAGCAATAAGGCAAGACAAGGTGTGTGTTATCGTGTAGTAATGTCACTCCTGGGGTGGGTTGAAGCATGAGACGAAGCTGAGTGCTTCCACCACCCCAGGAGTGATGTTATTAAACAATAACTCACACCTTGGAGTGCCTTATTGCAATTATACAATGGCTCAATGTTATACAAAATAAAAAATATATTTAAAAAATGTTTTAGTAGATTTTTAGTGTGGCAATGTATCTTTGTTTCTGAAAAATATAAGAGGACATAATCTGCCAAATCCATAAAGTGATGTTATTGTGTGATAACATCACTGTCTCAGACACACACTGACCAATCAGAGTCCAGGAAATGTTCTTGCCATTGTATAATGAAATATAGAATACTTTACTTTTAGTGTAATCAAATAACTGAATTAAGTTTATGCAGCTTGTGGAGAATTATTTTGTTAGAAATGTAATCTCTATAGCTCCTCCATCTAGATTCTACATTTGCCAAATCTCCTCATCATCTCTGCACTGCAACCTCCCCCAAAACAAAAGCATTACAAATGCCCATAAAAGCTTCATAGTGTCCGTTACAAGCAATGTTTTTGTCCATTATAACCAGAGAGAAATTCATTGCATTTGATATATTTGGTTTGGGAATTCAGTTTTTGTCCACTATAACCGATTGTCCGTTATAACAGTGTCCATTATAAGTGGAGTGCACTGTATATATGTACTGAATTTGAGTTTTACATCTTATCTCTAACAAAAGTGGGAAGTGATTACTATCATAAACTTTGTGCACTTTCAAACTTCTGACTTTATCAAACTCAAATACATCAATTAGTGCTAAATCTAAATGCAAACAACCATTAAGTGTCTGGAATGTTATACTACCTTATAACATGGTGTGCAAAAAGCAGAAAAGCTAATTGGTCAGATACCATTACCTGACTGGATTAAATCTATTTAATCCACAGTTTCAGAGCCAGAACTACTTCCCCCCAAAAGCATTGTCTTGTGAGTGCCCCTTAACCAAGATCTCTCCACAGAGAGAGAGAGAGAGAGAGAAATAAAAAATCTAAAAGCAGCCATTTTTCCAGAGCAGTAAGCAGTTCACTATCAATGGACCTGTGAACTTCAACTATTACAGCAAGTAAGTCAGGCAGTTCACAGGTCAGAAGCACTCCAAAAGACAGTGATTTGTGATCCGATGTTAAAAGTGTGGAAGAGTACAGTAGATGTTGTAAGTGACATTCCTGAAGGTGGCATCAGGGTTTGATAAGTTGAATAAGTGTAGAAGGCACAGCTATATTTTATTCACTGTGCACAGTGTAGATCAACAATTGCTATCAGTTAAAAATAATGTTGTTGACATTTCTGAAGCTCCAGTCACGGTTTACTAAGTTCAAGAACTGTAGGAGGCACAGCTATATTTTGTTCTGTGTGCACAGTGTAAAGCAACACTTGCTGTAAGTTAAAATTAATGTTGCTGACATTGCTGAAGCTCCATTCATGGTTTGATAAGTTAAAGAACTGTTGCAGGTGCTACTATATGTTATTCAGTGTGCACGGTGTAAAGCAACAGTTGCTATAAGTTAATTATGTGTCACATCTTTGTTGAATGCTAAGATATACTTTAAGTTTTTGATCAAAATCCACCTGTATATGCAATGTTTTGACAGACTGCAAATTTGAACTACCTGTACTTTCTGTAGTGGCAGGATACACAATAAAAGTTATATTTTTCTGCCTTAAAAACAGCATTTCTGTGTATTGTATAACTGCAAATGATAACCCATGTTATAAATGCAATAACCCACTCCAGGGTATGGGGTTATGGGGATTTAATCCATGCACTGGGTGCTGTGAGAGGCACAAGGCCGCACCACAATGCACCCGGGGCATGGATTAAATCCCTATAACCCCATACCCTGTCGTGGATTATTGCTTACTTATAAATCCTTTTCTACATGGCCATTTATTATGCATAATTGCAGTCCCCTGCTAGTTTTATAAATTTTTCCTCTCTATTATGTTTGCCTTTGTCCTTAGTATTTCTAATTGGGATTTCTAATGATCATCCAGGTTCCAACAGTCATCTGGCATCTCACTGAGGGAATCAAGAGTGACCCTCAAGGCAGGGGATGGGCCAAGTTCCACGTCACAGAACATGCAACCAAAGGACAGGATTTCCACATCGATTACTATGTCCCAAATTGATTTGAAAGACCATAGCCCCGGCACCAAAATGGTCCAACCTGTGCTACCAGTCAGAGTCCTCCACAGGGGATCTGGAGGGAGCACCCCATAGCGGATGCTATCCTGTGCTCCACAAGTTGACCCCAGGCATTCACTCCCTACTTGTTTACATCGTGGGATCAAATGTAGGTCCCTGGGACGAGGCCTATACCTTCACATTGGGTCACTTCATCCCATGCAGGTCCTGAAATTCAGTAATGGATCATGACCATGACTCTGAACCCTCACCCCAACACGGGGCCACAAAGACCACTTTTAAGAGATACTATACCATAGATTTCATGCCACCAATAGCTTCCCAGGGTCATTCTCTGGGATACTGGCACCCACATCATACCATCAACTGTGTAAACTTCAGTCAGTCCTTGAATGCAGCAACTAACCAGTAAATACTTCTTAACCAAAGTACAAATATATGAACATTTCCACAGATGTCAAATCCTAAACAGAAAAACAAAGAACAAACATGTTACATCTACAAACTATTAGTTATAAAGTATAAAAATAATAACGGCTCCAAAACAGACCCACCAAGGAACCGACAAATCAATTAAGTCGCCAGTTATGCAGAGCAGTTCCTCGGGCAGAATTTAAAGCTTATCATATCAGAATGGTTCTGTCCATTTTAGACTCCACTGCAGCAAAAGCAGTCTCAGAGCTCAAAACAACGTACATATGTATTAATTAGCTCTCTTGGAGGAAGGGTAGGAAACAACAATTCAGACATTTCTCTGGAGTTTTTACCTCATAAGAAATTGCCACCATTTTGTAACCTAGGCCCTTTATAGGTCAGTTCTCTGTGGCAAACAAACACCAAAGGTTCAAGATTCAAGGCCCGGTTAGCAAAGGGCATCATATCTTCAAAGTATAAAGAGCAGTTTATTCAGTATAAAAACAATACCTTAGTCTGCTGTATTCTGCCCCATTTTTACCTCACACTATTTTTCCCATCAGCCTCAGTTGCAAGTAGTACTGTCTTATTCCGACTTTTGTTTGGAGGTGGGGGCCCTTGCCGACCCCACCTCAATCTTCTGTACTCCTCCATTCCCACAATTTAACATTTCCTTTAGTCAGCCCACTTTGAATGCACCTGGAAAAAAACACAATAACAAGCACTCCTCTAAGCACAGTAACTCTAGTACTTCATAAGATTAACCCCGGCTCCCATCCCTTAGCACCAAATGGCATAACTGCAGTAAGCTGGAAAAACACCTGTCTGCACCCAAGGTGCTGGAGTTTATTTCTGAATCCAGCTTAGGTACTTGCCAAATGAAACTGGGTTAAATCAGACTTTCCATGTCAAACCATGGGACAGCTTACTTTCTTCTTTTGCCAGCTTTTACCAAGGTTTTTATTGATCCTTTTATATATGGTCAATTTTAATTCACTTATCCCGAAGACACTCCTCGCTGGCGTCTGGCACTGGGCTTTCATGTAGAGCTTTCATATGCTGCACTGCACTCTCAGGTGGCCAAGAGTCCTGCTACAGCCACGCACTAAACAGCAACAGACTACTTCTACTAGCCATTGAGGTTTGTGATTAACCCGAATTTGCAGTGTGGAAGTTGGGCAGAGTCCCCTGGCATCCTGGTCCCTTCTCTCTGTTGACTCCTCTTGAGGACTCCTGCTCCTGCTGTGCCACTCACACTGGGACACTTATAAAGAACACAGTGTCCCCATCAGTCTCTGCCACACGGCTCAGGCAGTATGACACTTCCCACTCTGGAGTCTTCCACCTCCACCTCGGATGGCCTATGGCTGAGGCCCATGTTCTCTGAGCTGTGTGCTGCTACAGCTACTCCCTTCTGTATTCTCTGTGTCCTTCCAGAACTTGGAGGGGTGATTAATGTTGTTCTTGAGTGTGGATGCAAAATACTGAGACTTTGCAAGTCTGTTGGCTTTGGTACAGGCATTGCGAAAGTGTTGATAGTTGGTCAAAGCAGTCAGTGAGCCAGTGATCTTACAGGATTACCAGGCAAGGGCTCTGGTACAGAGATAAACTAACACCTCAGCTGTTATCCAGGGAAGACGGAATCCCCATAGCCTTATTTTCTTCAGGGTGCATGATGATCCCATACAGCCATAAATTTGGACTGAAAGTGTTGGAAGGTGACTTCCAGTGACATCAGCAACCTAACAGCTACCTGATCCTGTGGCTCCATCTACTTCCCAACCCTAAATCCAGAAGCATCAGCTGTTCTAATAATGGATTCTCTGGCCAAAAGCACCAGGTTGAAGGCCCTTCCCCCCAGGAGTTTGGGGACACCAGCATAGAAATTGCGAGAGCTTCTTACACAAGAAAAACTCTGCACCAGCTCAGAGCTGGGGGATGTAGAGGGCCGCATGACCACTGCACAGCCTGAAGAAGATGATAATGCAGACTTGTTCACATCTATTTTGCAGACAGCTAAAACAGTTGCAAAAATAGATCAAACACTTAAGACCTGTGTTCCAATATTGGAAAAATAGAACATCAAACAGAACGAGTGGAACTTTTCTTTACTAACGTCACTGAACAAGCTGACAGACAGGATTAAGAACTTACACATCATCTTGATGATCTTGAGGGGCACAGTCGAAGCACAATATTAGGGTCTACGGTGTTCTCGAGGGCTCAGAGGCTAGTTCCCCCAGTGTCATTGCTTTCTTTCAATCTTTGTAAAGGGAAGTGCTTAATTTACCAGAGGACCTGAACTTGTCCATGGATCGGGCACATCGTTCTTTAGGCCCAAAGCCCACCAATTCGGGAGCGCGGCCCCGCTCCATTGTGGCCAAGCAGACCTCCTACACCACCAAACAGAAACTACTCAAATGGGTCTGGCAGCATGGGGACATGCGATATCAAACCCACGAGCTCTTCCTAGACAATGATTATACCTCTACAATCCAAGAGAGCTGGAGGGCACTCTGGCTCATCTTAAAACAAATAAAGGGCAGAAACCTGCAGGCTCAAATCCTTTACCCTGCTCATCTGAGGGTGGAAACTTAGAGGGGCACCCGTATCTTTTCAGATCTGCTGGATGCATCACAGTACCTGGAGGGGCTGGGTGTCACCATCCCCTCTTTAGCCTAAGAGTGGCTAGAATTAGACCTTCTGACTTTGGCATGGACAATTGCCTGAAGAGGTGTCTCACACAATGGGGCTAATCAAAGGAACCACTACACTAACCTACAAGCGGATCTTAGCACAATGCTGCAGACCTATGGCAATCCACGAAGATGTATAAAAATGCGTCTCATCTGCAGGAATCCGCCATTGCACCTTCCTCATCTGACACCAGCTCAGCGACCCACATAGACACCTGAGGAGACATCACCTTCTGGATGCCAGGTTGAGATCTAATTTAAAAGCTGGGGGTCTAATTGCTGAGTCCTCTGTTCATAGGTTTGGCAGCTGAACCAACCACCTTCCCCCTTGGAGGGAGGGTTTTTCTTCTTTCTTCTTCGACCTCAGCCCACGGCACGGGAGTGTGGCCGCCTGTGTAACACCTGGAAGCTGATCGCAGGTACCGACAAAAACTATAAGTAGACTTACTCTCAAAAAATCAATGCCAGATGTCAATTAGATGACTCAGTCCCTCTCTTACCTACTTACAATCGGAATTGCTCCATGGACTTGAGCGGGGAGCTCGGCACTAACAGCTAGACTTTTACCACTCAGTATAACACTCAACTTAGAGCGGACTCCTGATTACTTTATAGTATGTTCCTGTGAGGCTCACCATTGTAATTAAGCTGCTTTCATGCCAACATAAATGACTCTGAGAGACTGGTTTTTGGACAATCTAAGGCAGCATATACAGTAGTACTAGTGTCTTCACTATGAATCTGGCCTGATTACTGTCATGTGCTACGTGCAATCATTATATACAGCTTGTTCACAGTGATCATACTAGATATCAAAAATTTCTGCTAAATGTTTTAAATGTTCTAAAGGTTTTATGTTGCAAATGTTGTGTTGATAGTTTGAACTGACTAAATCTGGATACCTAACACACTGGCAATTTACATACTGTAAGGTGACAAGAATTGGAGGGAGGCACAGCATAGTGGCGGAGAGGATAAATCCCTTTCCCTGCCCAAATTATAAACCACTTATGGTACCATGCTACTACTAATCCGGATGTCAACCTATGGCAGCAGCTTCTCATCCCTTATGGGTCAATGACAACATCAATCACTACTATCAGAACAGCTATCTTAAGGATAGTGAGGGGATGCCATCAGGAACCCTGAGTTAGGCACCTCTGTTGTGCGATAGTCACTCCACTTCATTCCACCTGAGTCTGCGGAAAATACTTTGGTTTGGCTCACATTGGACCCCGTCCATGTGCCTCGTGGGTAGGAAGGTCTTTGGCCCTGCTCACTTGGCACAGGACGGAACAGTTTCAGCCATCATAATTAATTATTATTATTGGGACTGTATGGGTCGAGGTGGGAGGGAGGGGGAAATACGGTGCTATTTTTTTAACCGCTTCCCACTGCCACGCATGCTGTTGCTAATGTTGGGATGGCCAATGGGCTCAGGGCTATTTTACATGGGCCTACTATTCTCTGAGCTGTGTGCTGCTACAGCTACTCCCTTCTGTATTCTCTGTGTCCTTCCAGAACTTGGAGGGGTGATTAATGTTGTTCTTGAGTGTGGATGCAAAATACTGAGACTTTGCAAGTCTGTTGGCTTTGGTACAGGCATTGCGAAAGTGTTGATAGTTGGTCAAAGCAGTCAGTGAGCCTCTCACCGAGGTGAGGAGGATTGCACCATAGGAATGGTGACCCACAGGCTGACCAGAATGTCTCAGCCTGACCTAGGAAACCAAAATAAAAATCTGAATGTAACAGACAAAATACTCACTCCACAATGTAGATTGTGGGTCAATAAATGATTAGGATTACTATTTCCTTTTATCAGTGGGAAAGTTAGGCAGGAAGTGTATGCCTATACTCTTGTTTCTGAGTTATCTGTTGTTTATAAACCTTACTGTTAGTGTTTATGTGTTACGTGGCTATTGGTTGTTTACTGTTTCTGGGTACACTCATTTAAATATAGCAATCTCTTGCCCTTTTGTCACCATAATTCTAGAAATGCAGGTTAGATCATTGAGCGTAAATTTAACTTAGTCATAATGACATCCATCAGCAGTAGAATTCTGCAATATAATATCAATGGTATCAACAACCCGATTAAGAGGAAACAAGTCCTCAAATATAACACCTCACAAAAGTGTGATACTATTTTTCTGAAGGAGACCAACCTTTCTCCCACAGAAGTACTCAAACTTAGAACTAAGGCATTTCCCAGTTTGTATCGCACCTCTTTGGAGAGGGGACAGAAGCGAGGGGTAGTCATTTTGCTTTTGGCCTCCTTCCCTTTTGAGGAAGAGGAAGTGATTGTAGATCCAGGGGCCTGATATATCATGGTGGTGGGCAGAGTGCAGGACACTGGGATAACACTGGTGAACGTATATGCTCCACCAGGCTTTCCGTGAACTTCTATTCCACCATATAGTGAAAAAGGCGAAGGGCCTCTTGGTCATGGGGGGGACTGGAACCTGATTTTTAGCAGGTCTCTTGACACAAGTTCTCAGATTCCGAATCCACTGTATCAAGACAGCCCGATCCCTTATGAAGCTTTTGGCTGATTTAGGCCTGGCAGATGTCTGGCGGGTCAAGTATCCTACAGCCAAGGACTACACGGTTTAAAATGTTTTCCAGGTTGGATACCTTTTTCACCTATATAAAAGATATGCCCTCCTTCGGCTCGATGTGCGTGGGCATGTCTACCCTTTCAGATCATCAGGCGGTATTCCTTGAGGTTAACTTAATGTTACCCCGGAAGACCACCCACTGGAGACTAAACGTCTCACTACTTAGGGACAAAGAAGTAATTACAGAAGTTGAAAATGTCATTAAAAAAACGATAGAGTGCAATGCCAAATCAGGTATCACCGTCCAGATTTTGTGGGATACCGTAAAAATGATGGTCAGAGGTAAACTCTTTTCAATAGCTGCCTATAAAAAGAAAACCAGGTAACAACAGCTGCAGGAGCTCTACGACCAACTGTGATCAATAGAATATGCACAAAAATTAAAATGGTCTAAGCCAAGAGAAGATAAAGTAAGAATTTTAAAAATTAAAAGACAAAACTTATAGGGGGTTGAAACTGAAAAGGCCCTTTGGTATCTAAAACAATGGTATTATGAAGGAGGGGCCAAAGCAGCCAAGTTTCTGGCTTTTTGACTCAAACAGCAGGCAGCTAAAGCTACCATCACCATGATAAAACACCCAGTGTCTGGCATAGTGTCCCACAAGGGAGACCAACTAGCAGAGGCCTTTGTCTCCTGTTACCAGAAATTGTACCAACCTCAGACAGAAACCCTGCCATTGGACAAGCTAAAATTCCTTCAAACCCTAAATTTGCCATCCTTGACCCCAGAACAAGGCCCAATCCCTTACCGCCCCCATATCTCAGGCAGAAATACTGACGACTATTGCAAAAATTCAAGTCAGGCAAATGTCTGGGTCCTGACGGTTTTGGAGGAGAATTTTATAAGGCATTTTCATGGGAGATGGCCCCCCCTCTTGTGAGGGGTACTGGGTCAATACCTTACATGTAAGACAGCGCAGTATTAACCACTCTGTGTAGTGAGTGCCTGGGTCTATAGTGACAGAAGTAGAATAGCGGTTGGGGAATACCGCTACCCCTTTTGCTGCATACAGAATGGGATGGTGGAGAAGTTGCCATGTGCTGGGTGCCTGGTCGAGCTGCTCCCCTGGAGGAGTGGTTAGGGCACCAGCATACAGCTCAGTCGGGAGACACGGGGACGTGGTTTGGCTCCCCCAAGGTATCTCCTGCTACAACTTTTTGTCACGATTTAAAAAAACAAAAAATACTACCCCCTCACGAGTTTCTCCCCATCCCTGAGGTCCCCCCTCCCGGAGTTAGTTATTTAAGTTTGGGGGGTGTCAGGCAAAGCCCCCCACAAAATAAACATGAAGACCCATTGTTTTCAATGGGTGCAGTGCGCAGAACAGCTCAGTGTTTTGCCTGACTCTGTTTTTCTCCAGCACTGTTTCGCTGTGGCATTTTTAGCCATGCTGTTTTGACGTGCAGCAGAATGACCCTGTGCCCTTGCAAGATGTTTTCACTGAGATTTGGGGGGAGGAAAACTCTTTGCCACCATCATGGAATTATGCCATGATCACAGCACTTCATAAACCCGGTAAAGACCCCATAGAATGCAACTCATATCGCCCGATATCCCTTCTTAATTCAGATGATAAAATCTTTACCTCCATGATAGCTACCCAACTAAATTCTCTGCTCCCCCAACTTATACATTTAGATCAGATGGAATTTATATCTGGTAGTCAGGCCCCTGACAATGTCCACCATACAATCAACATCATAAACGCCATCCATGGAGCCCGACTACTGGCATGTGTCATGAGTTTAGACACAAAGAAAGCCTTTGACAAGGTTTCTTGGAGCTTTCTCTTCATAGTGCAGGAGCACTTAGGCATCTTGCAGTCATTTATGGATGGCATCAGAGCACTATACACTGCTCCACAGGCGTATGTCAGGGTGAATGGAGGCATTTCAAACAAGTTTAGTCTGGGCAGGGGGACGCGCCAGGGTTGCCCTTTGTCCCCTCTTCTTTTCACCCTGTACATTGAACTACTGACAGACGATTAGGATGAACGAAGACATTTGGGGGATTGAGGTGGGGGGCATCACCCAAAAACTTCCACTGCAAGTGGATGATGTCCTTCTTTATCTTTCCCACACGGAGACTTTGATTCCAAAAGTTTGGACTCTCCTTGCAGAATTTGAATACCATGCAGACTATACCCTAAATAAAACAAAGACAGAGGTGCTCCACTTCTACTATAATCCCTCACCCACCATACTTCACCTACTCCCACTTAATTGGAATGCCTCTAAAATTAAATATCTAGGAACATACATCCCCAAAAACTTAAGCCGCTTATTTGCAGCAAACTTTGCCCCATTAACCTCTCAGCTTCACCAAGATATTAATAAGTGGTTACTTCTAAACTTCCCAAAGTACTCCCATTTGCAATCTGTCATTATGAATGTACTACCAAGATTTTTATACCTCTTCCAGTGCCTTCCCCTTTACATCCCAAAGATGCAATTCCAGGCATGGTGCAAGATTTTGTCCAAATATGTATGGAATTCAAGGAAACCCAGAGTTAAGTATCTAATTCTGCAAACAAATAAACTTAATGGAGGCAGAGCATTCCTGGACTTGGAGGATTATTATTTGGCGGGGCACTTGAAGGCGGCGCTTCTCTGGACAGTGCCAGAATACCAGACTAACTGGAAATCAATTGAATTAGGGGAGGAAGAGGGACTGCCCCTAGGAGCTAGGGTTATGGACCCCTCATTAAGACTAGGAATGAGGACCTAACCCTAATAACAACTCGTAACACCTTAAAGGTAGTCTGTAGAATTTGGGGAAAATATGGTCTGGAATTCTCGCCATGGTCCCTGCAATGGTTTGCATGGAATGACTCTTTCCCACCATCTAAGATGGATCACACCTTCCATAGATGGGCAAGACTGGGACTATGTTACCCAGATCAATTGATGTCGGCCAGAACGACCCTGAACTTTCAGTCAGTTCAGGAGACCTTTGGTCTACATACCTTTGATCACTTTCGCTTTTTGCAATTACGAACACACATCTCCCAGGCCCAGAAAGCAGAACGTGAACCTCCCGGGCATCCCCACTACTTAGGGTGATGAAAGCAATTTTATCTCAACACATACTCAAGGGTCAAATATTGGAATTATATGGGTCTCTGAGGGACCTGTATAGGAACTACATTTTCCCTTTAAAATGAAAATGGCAGCAGGAGGGGGATTTTCACCTACTGATAGTGACTGGGACAGAATATCCCAAACATTAAGTAGAACAACCCCCTAACCTATCTGGCAAGAATTTGCCTGGAAAGTCAGGATACACTTCTTCTACACCCTTGTCCTACAAAATAGGTGGAATTCTGATCACTCCCAGGCTTGTTGGAGGAAATGTAGTGAGACGAAAGCTCGCCACATACACATATTTTGGCAGTGTCCGGCCCTTCTGGCAGCAGGTTGAGGGTGCAGCACAGGACCTGTTTACAATTACCACCCCCTGGACTTGTCCAACATGGTTCTGGGCCTACTTCCGCCTGATATTCAAGGCTCAGACCAGCTTTACGTTTGGAGTATCATTCTAGCAGCCGCCCACAAGGCCATTACACGTAAATGGCTCAGGAAGAACCCCTGCTATTCCAACATTGGCTGGACATAGTCCATGATATTTCAGCTATAGAAGAATTGACCTATAAAATCAACTTGAAAACAGACATTTTTATCCATAGATGGACCAGATGGTCATTATGGAAAGAAGCATTTCCCAGAGAACCTATAACCAGTAGAGGTTATCAGATAGGGGGCCCCTCTTTTTACCTAACTAACTGCAACTCCTTGCCTGGGTCCTATTATGGGATGTTTAAAATGCCCGGCAGCACTGAGGGATTGTTGGGATGTTATTTCAGGTACTGGATGATATGGTCTGTGTATATGTGTTATATTAGTATACCTTTGTTATAATGTAAATATCAGTCACCTACAGATGTTTGCATTACGGTTATTGTGACTGCTATTATCTTCGTAACTTTGGCATGCCTCTTGGCATTAATTGTACTACCCAAGCTTTTCAATAAAGATGAATAATAAAAAAAAGAAAGTATTGGAAGGCAAAATTTATAATATTGATTGCAGAGATGGGGGGCCAATCAGATGCCCAAAGGTTGGCTAGGGAAGACAAATCCAGTGACCTAATGGGCCTGAGATAGATAAATTTGTGTGTGTGTGTGTGTGGGCTTTAGGATTAAGTATTTTGCACACACAATAAACTATGGGATGGTCACTGAGAGCACCAGGAAGGATTCCTGCATGCACAATATGGTGGAGATGAGAGGACTTGGCCTGATAGAGAGTTAGTTACAGAATAAAAATTTAGACGTGCACGGTCAGAAATCAGTTGAGATGAATGGAGGGATTTTATATTTTGGGAACATTTATTTGTATTGAGTGAGAATCAATTTATATCAGTCACCAAGTATCAGCAGCTCACTCCTGGAAGAGTTATAACTGATACAGGAAAGGAGCTCAGTAACTATAGAAACATAGAAACATAGAAGTTGACGACAGATAAGGACCGCAAGGCCCATCCAGTCTGCCCTATCCCTCCAGTCTAAAGCAGAGGACATACCAGGGTAGCAGTAAACACTAGCAATAAAGATGGGAACAGAGACAGAAATGGAGAGTTTAAGGAGGGATAGCTCATAGGAGGAAAGGGAAGAGATAGCAAGCACAGCCACAAACTGGATGCCGATGGATATGTAAACTGCAACACCACTGCTCCTCTTTGTGCAAGCCTGCCTAGCTAAGATGTAGCCAGGGTAGTCACATCAGAGTCCTGGATCTTAGAGGAGAGCAAATATTCAGATATGACTAGAACATCTAGCCATAGGTTAAGCATGATAGATTACAGTTGGTCACTTTTTGGGAGGAGGCATTTGATGTTTAAATGGGCAACCCTCTGTCCTTTGGGAAGTTGAGTGGTTGGTGCTGCGATGGGGCCAGGATTATGTTCAATATCATCTGCTACCAAAAGCAGCAGGGAGACAAGGAGCTTTAAGAAACCAATATGCTGGCTGGATGAGGGGGGTGGGGGGAGGGGGATGCAGTTGAGAATAAGGACAGAAAGCACCAGAGAGCTTCAAGATGGAGTCAAGGAGCTGAAAGAATTTGACACCTAGGACACCAGGGGGAATGGGGAAGGAGGGGAGAGAGGAAGAGGGAAGTATAGGGAATGAGGAGGAGGAGGAAAGGCTGATGGGAGAACTGTAGACTGTGGAAGAATGAAGAAAGGAATGAGAAAAGCCAGTAAAGTTAATAGCACAGTGGAGATAAAGTGCATAAAAATTTAACCAACCCAGGTAATAAGTAAACGGAGGAACAAAATATTAGGTAAAAGGAGGGAGTTAAACAGACAGGGAGAGGAAAATGAAATGGGCCTTAGCAGACAATGAATTTAAGGGAAAGGTCAAAAACAAAAAAGTGAGTGGGCCTGACCCACATAAGATGATAACAAGGATGATGGCCTAATTCTAGTGAAAAGTAGGCTTGTAATCAAGATGGGGAGCTAAGGGTAATGTTAACCAAACCCAGACGGGTAGGAAACAGGGAGGCAGACTTGACAGATAAGATTAAAAAGGGATGATGGCCTGACCCAAAAGGGAGGCAGCTAAAAAATGTTAAGCACTACAATCAAACTTTCAGTTATACAGTAGAAAACAAATCATTTATTTATTTATGTACTGAATTTTGTTGACTCAGTAGGCCCATTGAGACTAGAAGTCCCTTTTTCAGGGCTGACCCGGGGGTGGTGGGTGGCATACAGATGGAAACTGAGAACAGGCAGAGAACACCAAGAGAAAGGAGCTGCTGTTATAAACATACTTCTCTGCTGGGACTAAAGAACTAGAACTCTACTACTGGGACCTTCAATTTAGGGTCAAAACAAAAAAATTAGTGTGTTTGTCTGAGTTGGCTGAAGTGAATTGTTATCTGTGCAGTTATCTAGGCGTTTGTCTCAGGTGGCTGAAGGGAATTGTTATTTGTGCAATTAACTAAGTGTAGAAAGAGCTGTAATGTAGGGGGAATGGCTTAACTAGAAGGAAGCCAGGTTAAAGCCAGATTTAAAAACTGCCCTAGATAGCTTCTGCCAGAGAACATGTAGAGAACACCAAGAGGAAGGAGCTGCTGTTATAACTATACTTCTCTACTGGGACTATATTGCCCTCCTTCCCTCCCCTCCACCCTAAGCCAGTTCTACTTTTATAGGCACAGGATTTGACTGACAGCAGGAACTTCCTGTTGGGAGCAGGAAGTGAGTGATCATAGAGCCACAAAAGACTCACCATCCTAGAAGGAAAAGAGTAAGCTCTCCGCCCGCCCCCCCAGCTGCTGGAGGTCTGACTCTGAGCAAGTAAGGAGACTACTGAGAAATATAGGAACTTCTTGTCTCAGAACAGGAAGATCAGGAACTTAAAGGGCAAAGAGGCAGTAAGTAAGTAGGGAGAAAAAAAAAATAAACAGAGGAAAGAGTAAATATTTCAAACAACAGTTAAGGGGCCAGAAATAAGACATGATGGGAGTGGTGCAGTGCAGCGCAGTGGCTGTTGAGCAGCAGTCTTCCAGAAGACATTCTGGAAGATACAGTGTTGTCCCATCTGCAGGAACCTCTCTGGGCTGAGGGAGGAGGTTGCTCATCTCCAGGCTGAGGTGGCCAGGATTTGGGGGACCTTCTCTCCCACCCAGGGACCACTGGGGCCACTGCCATTGCCTCAGAGGTTGGACCACAGTGGGCTCAGGGATGGTGAGGGTGGTGGAACAGAAGTGCATCCCTCCAGTTGTACCTCTCCACAATTCCTATGCTGTTCTGGCAAAGTGTGGTTCCCCTATGGAGGCATCCGCAGTGGAGACCAAGGAGAATGCTGGGAACCTCCACAAAGGAAACCTACAGGAGGGTGGCATGGGACCCCATAGGGGAAGGAAACAACTCCTGGGGGGGACTCCATTGTTGGGGGGGGTAGAACTGGGGGAGGAAGGGGAGAGAGAGGTAATGTGCTTGCCTGGCACCATAGCTTGGAGGGACAGGGAACAAATTCTCAGGATCGCCGGAGCAGCTGCACGGGGAGGGAGCTGGATGTCATTGTCCGCCTAGGGACAAATGACCTGGCTGAGAAAGGAATCACAGCAGTGCAGGAAGAGTTTGTGGAGTTGGGAAGGGGCCTTAAACAAGTAGCATGCACGGTAACATTCTTGGAGGTGCTGCCTGTCAATGGCATGGGTGAGGATAGGGTGCTCCACACCATGGGATTCAATCAGCGGTTGAAAAACTGGTGCAGAGCTCAGGGATTTGGCTTCATTGGGAACTGGGGATCGACCTGGAGTGATGCAGGCCTATACTGGTGTGATGGTCTGCATCTGTCCAGGAGGGGAACCAGGATCCTAGGTGATAGGTTTAAATGCTTTATTGGCAAGCATTTAAACTAGCCAAAGGGGAGGCAATTGGAAAGGAGCAGGGAAATCCTAGCCCCCCCCCCCAATTAAAATCAGGGTAGTAAGTGAGGTAAACACCAAGATAGAGATGTCGATAGGGAGAAGGGCAGGGGTAAATGGAGATAATGACAAAGGCAATAAGGACAGGGATGGGGCAAAAAGGGGTAAGGCCATCAAGAAATGGAGGGTAATGAGTACCATTGCCCATAGTCTGTGCAACAAGCTCCCTGAACTATTGGCCTTGATGGAAGAGGGATGTCTGTATATCATAGCAGTCACAGAAATATGGTACACAGAGAACCATAACTGGGATGTTAACATACCAGGGTACACAACCTACAGGAGAGACAAGGAGGGGAGAAGAGGGGGAGGAGTAGCTCTCTATGTAATGAAAGGGATAAAAGCAATGGAACAAAAGAGTAAACAGGGAGGAGAGGAGGCACTGTGGGTCACCTTAGAGACTGGAAACGACACCACAATCTGCACAAGGGTAGTATACAGACCCCCATGTCAGGAGGAGGGAATGGACAAGGATATGATAGAAGGCATCCTTAGAATGGCAGAGAAAGGGGAGATACTGTTGATGGGGGACCTGAATATGCCACATGTTAACTGGAGCACCTTTGCTGCAGTCACATCCAAGAGCAGGGCCATTCTCGATGCTCTACAGGTGGCAGGCCTCAGACAGCTAGTTTTGGAACCCATTCGTGAGGGAGCAATTTTAGACCTTGTACTCTCAAATGGGGACAGTGAGAGGATCTCAGATCTGGAAGTGGGTAGTCGAGATTCCTCACACAATCAGAGGTGAGCAACTAGGAGTCCTTGAGTCTAAGCCCTGAGACTCGACCAGATTGCACCCTCATCCCCTGGAGACCAGGTTCCAGCACTAGTACCTCAGTCTTATCTGGGTTCAACCTCAATCAGTTCACCCTCATCCAGTCTTGGATCTCATCCAGGCAGGTCCTGCTGCTCGGTTGCAAAGGACATGTAGAGCTGAGTATCATCTGCATAGCAGTGAAAACTCAGACCATACCACCTTATAATGTCCCCTAGCAGTAGCATATACACTGCAAACAACATAGAGGACGAAATGGAGCCCTGTGGGACACCACATGGCAGGGACATGGGGGCTGAGGAATAAACCCCCGACACCACATGTTGTGACCTGCCAGTGAGGTAAGATCTTAACCAATTGTGGACTGTTCCCACCAGTTCACAACATACCTGTAGGTGCTCCATCAGCACCCCATGGTCCACGGTGTCAGATGCTGCGGAGAGATCATGGAGAACAAGAATGGAATGTCTCCCTCGATCCCTCGCCGCCAGGAGATCATTTAGCACCTGAACCAAGGCAGTCTCAGTACTATGCCTTTTCCTGAAACCAAACTGGAGAGGCTCATAAATGTCATGGGCTGTTAAATAGGTCTCCAGTTGAAAAGCCACCATCTTCTCAATAACCTTTTCTGCAAAGGGAAGGTTAGAGACAGGTCTGTAGTTTGCCAGACAGTCTACGTCTAGTGAAGATTTTGTTAGAAGGGGCCTTACAACCGCCTCTGTCTGGGGCCCCAGAAAGGCCTCTGACACCAGAGAACATTAGATTATCTTGTCTAGGACCGGGACAATGATGTCAACACACCCCACAAGGAGGAACGTTGGTCCTGGATCCAAACTACAGTAGGTTGGCTGTAACTCCCAGATGACCCTCACGACATCTACTACAGCTACCTGGTTGAAGTCAGACCAGACAGATCGAGTGCCTGTGACCTCATGCCCTTCATTGCAATGCCCATTTGAGGGCACTGACTGGATTTTGGATCTGATGGAGACAATCTTATCAGCAAAGAACAGAGCAAACTCATCAAAGCTTGACTGTAAAAAGGCTTCCCCGGACTGAAGGCAGGCTGGATTGCACAGCCTGTCCACAGTGTGGAAGAGCTGAGCCAGTCTGTTAGTTGCTACAGCAGTCTCCTTGGACAGGAACTCTGCTTTCTTAAAGGAGATTGCAGATTGATAGTCTTTATAATGGACCATCTGTATAAGCTTGTCCTCCCCCAAACCGGACCTCTGCCAGCGCCGCTCCAACCTTTGACTAAGTTCCTGTATGCTGCACTATTGTTTTTCTTTTCATTGACCCTGTATGTATTTCCTACCAATTATTGTTACTTTATGGTATGTCACCGCTGCTTACCCAGGCACTGGATTCCGATCTGTTTTATCATTGTTTTTTACTGACCATCTATGCACATTTTTCTACCAGTTATTGTACCTGTATGCTATGTCGTCACTTTTTTTGTACACTGTTGCTTAACTTTGTCCTTACAGGACCTCCTTGAAAATTAGCGTGCTCAATGGAGTTTTTCTGCCAATAAACTTAACTTTAACCCCTCTCCTTATCTCCCTGAGAGTCCCATCAAACCAAGGGGACCTCTGGTGTAAGGTGTGGAGTCGAACACAGACAGGTGCAACAGAGTCAAAGATCTCGGCAATAAACCTATTATAGGTGAGAACCAATTCCTCCAGCTGTTTGCATGCACTCTTCGGGCCTGATAGATCCAGCACAGCCATCAGACCCTGTGGGGTCAAACCCCTTAAGGGGTGTTACTGGACCATCTCCATAGGGAAGGGTCTATTTGGGGGAGCCTTGAACAAGAACCTCACAGTATGGTGGTCCGACCACACAACTGTTTCCACCATAAGGTCAGTGACCTCCATTCCCAGCAGGAAGACGAGGTCCAATGAATGGCCGTGTATATGGATTGCGGAGGTAACAACCTGTATCAGGCCCAACGAGCACATTAGGTAGAAGTCTTGACCAAACTGCAAGAGTTAATTGTCAATCGAGGCATTGAAGTCACCCAGAATAATCCATCTTGGTGACTCCAATACCATATAGACGATGAAGTCCGTGATTTCCTGCAGGAAGTCCTTCCCATACCCCGGAGGCCAGTAGATGAGAAAGATCCTGCAACCTGCACCTGCACACCCTACACATTTGAAGGATCTCGTTCCTACCAGGAAGACTGTGAGGTTCAAGTCCGATTTAAAACAAACTGCCACACCCCCACTCCTAGGATCCTTTCTCAGGCAGTGTATCACCGAGTACCTGGACGGAATAGCCGATTCCAGAACCGGGACAGCATTTACATCCAGCCAGGTCTTGGTGATGCAAGCCAGATCAGGTGTTGCAACAAGATCAGCAATAATTTCTGTCTTGTTTTTAATCGATCTGGCATTGCACAACATTGTGAGAGAAGGATAGATCAATGAGGCTGGTCCAGTCACCTGCCCAATAATTATGGAGGCCTTGGGTATGGGCACCAGGCAAGGAGGATCCCTCTCCTGGGCCCATTTCACCCCAGGTCATCTCCTGGTTCCCACCACCCACCACAATATTCCCCCCACCAGCCTCCGCAAATCTCCGCTTCCTTCCTCTGCTCACTATCCCCAGAGCTCTTGAGCACTTATATACCTCCGATGACAATGGGGGACACTTGAAGTGTCGGAGCTTGTGGAGGCTGGAGGGGGAATAACATCTTCCCTTGGGAGCCAATGGCCAACACATCTTAACAGCCTACCCACTACTGATGCATTTTAATTCAAATCACAGCAAATTAATACTAATAACAAATTACTAACTAATCATTCCCCATTCACTCCCACACATATACCACTCACACTCACTCACGTCACTCTCACTCCACCACCTCTCCAAAAACCTCCCTACCCTTCTCAAAACAAACAGTCTACAATAAAATCATTTTTCCCTCAGAGGAGTCCATAAAATCTGTGAAGCAGGTCACAAATAGTTCTTAGCCCAAATGGTTTTAATATCGGGGCACTCTCTTCTCACCCAGAGCTGCCCTTCAATGTCACTGTTCTGTTCAGGAAGCAGTTCTTTAAAAAAGGGAGCACACACAAATGACCACAGAGTCATACATAATTCAAGATGCTATTTCCTCAGGGCTCTCACCCCTGAGGATTTAACTCTTCAGTCTGGACTAGAAATTTCAGACCCTCGACCTCTCACCAGTCAAGGACTATTCTGGTCCTGCCTCCAAGAAATGTTGATACTTCATCTAAAACAACACAATAGTTTACAAAAGCAACAGACCTTTGGTACTCAGGGTAGTACGAATTTCATTTGTCCCTTTCTCAGTTGCAAAAATAGAATTAATAATAAAAAAAAATGGATACTTCGATAGCAGGGCCCCAGATAACTCTTCAGGCCAGGAAGTAAAAACTTCCTAGTTTTCCAAGATGGTAGTATTTTGGTGTGTCAGGTAGTATTTTGCGACGTAATCACTGGTGGACTGTGCCAGCCACCTGCCATTCAACTCTCAGCACTGCAGAGGAACCCCCCCACCACCTCTTTTGTGCTCCAAATAAATCTCAGAGCGTATAAAGTGCTATAATGAATAGTGTATGGTGATGCTTAGATGGATTATGTCTAATTGCACTACATTCTCCTTGTCTAGCTGCGGAACCTATCTCAGTCTTTTTCAGTTTTACAAAGCTGGTGACGTGCATGTACTGTTTACTATGCAGCTGTGGTTGCTGGCATTATATTTTACAACCTACCCTGTAACTGTTACTGAGATTATATATTACAACCTGGAACTGAGCTGAATCATTAAATGTTATTCTCACACAACCATTTTCAAGGATTGTGCTAAGGGAATACAGGATTTCCCTGAATGCTGGTGCATGTGAAACGTCCACTGGAAGTCTGTCCAATACCACCAGTCTTTAAAAACATCCTCCTTTATTTTAAATAGCTTGCAGTTATGTTAACAAATGTTCATTTGAACAAATGAAGTCATTGACATCACACAGTTCCTCCTGAAACCCAGACTGCATGTATACTGTGTGGAGAGTGTCTGTGTTCCCACACTGGAGTCCAGGGAAAGGAGCAAAAAACCAAATGTGTGGGTGCACCATACAGCAGCAACATTGCTGCTGTAGTCTGCATACAATGCTGGTTACTGGGGTTCAGTAAAAAAAAGCTCAGGACATCAGATGGTCATTAGGGGGAAGGAAGCAAAAAGCTCTTCTCCTCCATGGGGGCTACAGGTGGTTGTGCAGCTTTGAGCCTGCCATGAGGGAAGATGTTGGCCTTTGCTCATTTTGCAATGCTGAGCCCAGAAACTTTTCCCTCAGCTATTCTATAAAGATTCCCAGTTTCCTTAAGTGGCTGTTTACTAGATAATCTATCAGCAAAGCAGAGACCCACGAAGACAAGGACAGGGGAATGGTGGGACGCAGACCCCAAACTGAGACTCCTTCACAAGTTCTGTTTCTGCATCACTAAGTTATACTGCCACAGAACTGAAACATTTATAGCCAGCCAGCATGTTTATCTAAACATTTCATGTGCCCAGAGTAAGAGAAACAGGCGGTGGCTCACCAGCAGTTCTGCATTCAGCTCATATGCCCGACTCAGGAAGACTCAGTCTTGTCAGCTGTGGATGCTAGCAGCAAGCTCACTCGCACATCGAGCTCCCGTCGCTAATACTGCCATATTTCTGATTTTGCGGTTACCAACTAAAGTAATGGCTCAGTGGCGTTCATCCACGTCATACACGGCATTGTGTGGGCGAGGACCCTGAGACTCCATTCTCTTACTTCAAGCTCTCATGCACCATCAGTGCTGTCTTACTCTGCCCCCATCACATGACTGAATGACTGCACTGCATGTGCAGTCTTTACTTACTTTGCACAACTGCACAGACGCTAACTCCAAAGCAACTCGGTCGGGATGAGACACCCCAAAACTGTACACAGGACATATTTTTAGGAAAAACAGACACAAAATACACTGATATGCCCCTTATCTGGAGCACTGTTTGATAGACACAGGATAATACTGAGTATACTGACATGCACAACATTTTAAGAATTGTTACACAACACACATCTTTGTTTAAAGGGACTCCAACTGACCTTTCTGCTGCCTGTCAGTTTATGCAGCATTATCCTACCCCTACTTGTACTCCACATGTATTAGAAGCTTTAACAGAAGATATCACCCCATTAGAGATAGAAACAGCTATTCATTCTTTAAAAACCAATAAGGCCCCAGGCAAGGACAGCCTCACATCTGAACTGTACAAAATTATTGGCAAAGACATATCTCAAGAACTAGCTCTAGCCTTTACATGCATGCATCAAGCTGGTTCCATTCCCTTGCACATGTCGGAAGAAATATTAATCTATTTACATAAAAAAGGAGATAAACGATACATTAAAAACTGGCGGCCTATAAGCCTGTTGAATATAGATTTTAAGCTTCTAACAAAAATCTTAAATACAAGACTGTTACCGGCTGCTATTTGCCTAATTACTCTGGCTCAGTCCTGTTCTATTCCAGAGTGGAAGATGATGGACCAGCTATTTCTATTTCGAGAAATCATAGAACATGACAATATTGATAGAGTAGATGGATTCATACTCTCCTTAGATCAACAGCTGGCCTTTGATGCAGTTAACCATTCTTATTTATGGCACCTTTTACAACACTATGGTATCCCCACAGAATTCATAGCCTGGCTACAATGTATGCACCGGAAAGCTACAGTTGCCCCCCAAGTTAATGGCTGGAGAGGGCCCATGTTACCAGTCCAAAGGGGCATTCAACAGGGATGCCAAATTGAGCCCTCTGTTATGTGTATTCAGTATAGACCCCTTACTCAGCTCCTTAAGCTCTTCTCCAGCATTGCAACACATCAAGATTGCAGCTCACACAATACCTTATGTAGCTATGGCTTATGCAGATGACTTATGCAGTTTAGTGCAGAATGGAACCTCAGCAGTGTGGGCTATAAATATCTGTAATGAATGTGGCCAGTTTTCTGGAGCATCGCTCAATTTCCTGAAATGTACAGGACGTCAGCTAGGGCACCCTGACCTCCCGGTCCAAGACATAGCAGGCATACAGATCACAGACAGTCCAAGCATATTTCTAGGAATAAAGTTTGTTTCTGGTCCCCTCAATATTCTTAATTGGGAACCAAAGATTGAACAAGGACGTAATTTAGTTACATAATGGAATAAATGGCAAATGTGTAAAGCCAAAAGGATACACTTAGTTAAAACTTTTAATTCCATTTTTAGGGCTGCAGCGGGCATAGCCCTGCAGTTCTTTTGCGATCACTCAGAAAAAGGACTCTGCATTCCTTCCAAATGAACATGTCGGATTGCATCACAGTCACCTCCGCTTCTGTAAAGCAGTTCACCCATGTTGTCCCTACAGACCGCAGCACTACACTTTTTCACTGCCAATCTGAAATTGAATTTATAGACGAGTCCAATCCCAACCTGAATTTAGAGATAAGTGATGTGAAAGAGTCCCCTATCTTGTGCTTGCATCCCAGCGCCGCATGCCCATTTCTGATTGCCGACCCTCGATGACCATTTAGATTTCTCGGAGCCCATCATGCTTTGAAGGGAACTTTTTGGAATGAAGAGGACCAATTTTTAAGGTGCACGCGGGCTGCCGGACTGTTTGCTTGCTACACTTCCTGTCCGGACATCCTTTTTCAGTCCTGACCAGCAACAAAACCTGTGGGCCACATCGTGTAACTGGAGGTGGGTGAGTTAGTGTTCCATAGTTGGCATGCAGGTGGTCTGGACAGGTGCCTCCTTGTCAAACCGAACCTGAATTTAGAGACAAGGGATGTGAGGGAGTTGCCTATCTTGTGCTTGCATCCCAGTGCTGCATGCCCATAGTATTTCATCATCAGTGTGTGTCTGACAGCCTGGATTTGCAGCAGCTCTCTGCCCAACCTCTACCTGCAAACAGTGCCAGGAACTGCAGGTCACAGTGGGTCTGAGAGCCTGGATTTGCAGTGGCTCTCTCCCCACCCTCCATCCACAAACAGTGCCAGAAACCACAGGTCACAGTGGGTGTGAGAGCCTGGATTTGCAGCAGCTCTCCCCCCTCCCTCCATCCACAAACAGCGCCAGGAACTGCAGGTCACAGTGGGTCTGAGTGCTTGGATTTGCAGCACCTCTACTCCCTCCCACCATCTGCAAACAGCACCAGGAACTGCAGATCACAGTGGGTCTGAGAGCCTGGATTTGCAGTGGCTCTCCCCCCCGGTCCATAAACAGCACCAGGAACTGCAGGTATGGAGCACTGGAGCCATATTTTTATTGGAGGCACTGTTTCGATTGATCATTGCTTCTGTGATATTTACACTGATTTTGGCTGTTGCTGCTGATTACCTTAAGACGGGTGTCTAGAAGTGGGTGAAGGGCCTCTCCAAACTGTAGTGTACTGCCTGAACAGCATACAACATCCAGGTTTATCAGTTTTCAATCAGAAAACAGTGAGAAGCAATTTTTTTTAAAAGATATTTTTTTCAAACCCTTGCATTGTACAAAGGAAAGAACTGACTGGGGTTTTGAACTAAACTCCGCTATTGACATCTTAGGGATTAGAGCAGTGTCAATTCATGGCATACCTGGTTTGACAGAGTAAGCAAGGTGACATCCAGTTTTGCAATTATTCCACTGATTATTATATGAATCTATTTTGATACAAGTAAAATAAAAGACAAAATATTGCGGTTCTCATTGCAGTTCACACTCTTGGATATCACCCACAGTGGTACTCATAATATGACATGGGGAACCACATGCATCCCTCAAGAGTTTCTCTTGTTTTTGTCCAACCTGTTTCATGATTCTGAATGGAGCAGACTGTCTATGTTGACAATACAACTCCTAAACACTGAACCTACTAAAAGGCAAGATAGGGTATTTTAACCAATTTTAAGTACTGACCCACCGGCTTGCTCCTCACAAGCCTAATTGTTCTCTCTCTTATTCCCCTGTCTTATCAACACTAGGTCTGTCCATCCCCTTATCCTTCCTTTCCCAACCTCGGATAGGAGCTCACTACCCATGGGTTGTGACATCCTACCATGCTCCGTACTTTATAGCATTCAATCCTGGGGCTCACACATACTCCTTTTCTCCATCCACCTTCTCTACATCCCATTTTACCAACTCCTCTAAGTGCACCGTGCCCTCCTAGCCTTTCTCCCCCTACCTCCCTCCCTTCCCCACCTACCTTCGCCTCTACCTGGTGTATATATTTTTTTTTCTTCCGTTACTTCCTCCTGCAACCTTAGATAACCTGCTTTATCTTCCTATAGACACTTCTATGTACAGTGGCGTGAAAAAGTATTTGCCCCCTTCCTGATTTTCTCTATTATTGCATATTTGTCACACTGGATGTTTTCAGGTCTTTAGAGAAAATGTAATATTAGATAAAGGGAACCTGAGTGAACAAATAACACTTGTTTTTTTTTTTTAATTTCACTTATTTAATGAAAAAAAGTTAACCAACACCAACTGGCACTGCGTGAAAAGTAATTGCCCCTTTAACACTTAAATACTGTTACGCCAATATTTAGCTGCAATGACTGCAACCAAAGACTTCCTATAATTCAATATCAGTCTTTCACATCGCTGTGGAGGAATTTTAACCCACTCTTCCTCGCAGAACTGCTTTAATTCAGTAACATTTGTTAGGTTTTCGAGCATGAACTGCTCTGTTTCAGGTCCTGCCACAGCATCTCTATTGGGTTTAAGTCTGGACTTTGACTAGGCCACTCCAAAACTTTAATTTTACTTCTTTTAGCCATTCTGATGTGGACTTGCTTTTGTGTTTTGGATCATTGTCTTGCTGCATGACCCAACTACGCTTCAGCTTCAGCTGACGGAAGGATGACGGACATTCTCATAAGAATTTTCTGGTACAGAGCAGAATTCATGGTTCCTTTAATTATGGCAAGTCATCCAGGTCCTTAGGCAGTAAAGCATCCCACACCATCACACTACCACCACCATGTTTGACTGTTGGTATGGTGTTCTTACTGTGGAATGCTGTGTTTGCTTTTACGCGACATTATGGGATCCATGTCTCCAAAAAGTTCCACTTTGGACTCATCTGTCCATAGAACATTTTCCCAAAAGGCTTGTGGATCATCCAGGTGCTTGGCAAATGAGAGATGGCGTTTATGTTCTTCTTGGTTAGCAGTGGTTTCCGCCTTGCTACTCTCACATGAAGCCCATTTTGCCCAGTCTCTTTCTGATTGTAAAGTCATGAACACTGACCTTAGCTGAGGCAAAAGAAGCCTGCAGTTCTTTGGATGTTGTTTTAGGATCCTTTGAGACTTCCTGGGTGATTTCACGCTGTCCCTTGGAGTAATTTTGGCAGGCCGCCACTCCTGGGAAGATTCACTACTGTTCCAAGTGTTCTCCATTTGGAGATTATGGCTCTCACTGTGGTTCGATGGAGTCCCAGAGCCTTAGAAATAGCTTTGTAACCCTTTCCAGACTAACAGAGGGCAACACATTGTTTTCTAATCTTTTCAGGAACTTCCTTTGATCATGGCATAATGTGCTTGTTGAATCTTTGTGCTGCAGCAGTGACTCTGATGGTAAGGGTCAAAATAAGTGAGGTTTATATTGAGCAGGGCTGGCTGTAATCAAGCTGGCTGTGTTCAATCAGCTGACTCTAATTATCCCTTTAATTGGGTTGATTTAACTAGGGGGCAATTACTTTTTCACACAGTGCCGGTTGGTGTTGGTTAACCTTTTTCATTAAATAAATGAAATAAGTAAAAAAAAAAAGTGTTATTTGTTCACTCAGGTTCCCTTTATCTAATATTATATTTTGTCTAAAGATCTGAAAACATCCAGTGTGACAAATATGCAATAATAGAGAAAATCAGGAAGGGGGCAAATACTTTTTCACGCCACTGTATGTAAATACCCTGTAATCTGTACAATATCTGTATAATTCTATGTACATATGAACTTCTTTTTCTTCCTCTCTGTAAACAGTATTATCTGTATTGCCTTGTAAATACCTGTGTTGACCTGTATATACAATTGTTCATGCTCCACCCAGGTCCATCTTGCAAATGAGCTTCTGCTCAACGATGAATGCCTGGTTAAATAAAGACTTGACTGATTGATTGATTGATTGATTGATTGATATTTCAGGCACCCATTCTCTGAGACTCAGAGAGCCATACAAAGAAACATTAGTTCCCTGGTGCCAGGGTATTGAAATTGAGTACACTGATCAGTTTCTGAGCACTGCAGGCACCTGCAGAGAGTAACATTTCTTGGCGTTAGCTGTGTTTTGGAGTATATCTGTAGAAGACTGAGACCAGGAGTTAAACAGATTCTATGCTGGCCCATCAGCGCAGCAGTTGGATTTCTGCTTGCGATGCCGGTGACCTGGGTTCAGGAGCAGACCTGAGTCACTGGAGGGCCAGCCAGGGGGAGAAGGCTTGAGCATCTGACAATTACTCGATTTCTCCAAGGGGGGAAGGTGGGGCTGCGATCCGGTGCCTGCTGACTCCCAGTGGAGACTGGGGTATAGTAGCACACCGACCGACTGACTGGGGGGGGCATGGCAGACATCAGCGTATGCCTAGACGTCATGGCATGCTGTGCCTTTGGGAAGAAAAGTGACAATCTCTCCACCATTCGACCGGATGATGGCCATCTGGTCCCCCCACCACCACCATAAATGCCCTGGTCGGGCCCCAGAGACCACCTCAGCCATACTTGAGGGGCCATGAAGTTGCACTGGATGGCCCCCACTGGCGCCTTTCTCCTTGGAGGAAGAGAACCCATCCAGCGAATGGTTACACCGGATTACCCCGAGGGTGGCTTCCATCTGAGGTGTTGGACAGTGGCAATGGGTGGGGGCACAAGTGCGCGGAGTGGGAGAGACCATAGATGGCCCGAAGGAGAGGCCTACGGGTAGGATAAAAACAGAATACAAAAAAAAAACTCATAGTCTATATTAAGAAAAAGGAAAACTAAAAAAAGACAAGAAAAGCAGTGACAGAGGCAGAAAGGGAGGGAAGGAGGGAGAACACTTAGAAAGTGCCAAAACCCTGATCCCCCAATCCCACAGACCCATTGTATTTTGCTTGTGGGGTCTCTTGGTGGCATTTTCAGCCTTGAAAAGTTGGCTCCTTGGGAACATGTGGTGAGCACCACTTCCCTACAACATTTTGATGAAAACATCCAAACCCTGAGGACAGTAAGTAACCAAAAGAATAAGTAATTTTCTTCCATGTAACCTGCTGTAATATTCTGCATTATGAAAAACACATTATCAACTAAAATTCCCTTCTTCAGAGAAAAAGCATGACAATACTATGACAGGATACAGTTGCTTTGCAACAACCCTATTTGTCATTATCTCCAATAATGATTTAGAAAATGTCCTTGAGACAATGAGGCAAAAGAAACAATTCTAAATGAGAGGGACATTATCATACCCTAAATCTCAAATCAGTGCAATCTGCTTCACTGTGGGCAGTTATGCACAGCAAAGTAGCACTTACAATAACTGCACACAGTTTGCAAAACAGAAACACTACTGTGAAATAACACTCATTGACTTGTTATTCCTCTCCTTCCACTTTCTGATATGCCTTTGTATGTGTACAAAGTCACCCACTGGTAGGACAATGTGGCGTATTAATATAGATTACACTGCTGGACGGCTTTATAAGAAAAGTTGAATAATCTTTAGTCCAAGGCCACTAATAGTGCACTAAAATTTGTCTTAACATCTTTATCTTTTGGACAGCGAGCATAATCTCTAGAGAGGAAGTGCCCTGGATCAGGGCAGTGCAATCTTGAATCTCAGATATGCTGCTGGGATTTTCAAAAGGGTCAAACATGGATGCGAATGAATGCCATGCCTGTGGCTGTATCCTAACAGGTGCTTCGAAGCAGCCGAGCTGCAACTTTTAAAAGTACATCCAAGGAAAACAGTCTGTATTTGGGGCTGAGTGCTCATTGATGTAAGCACAACAAAATCAGGGCACTCACCACCCACTGAAGAAGGCAAATACAGACTTCATATAGTGCAACCCAGTACTTCATTTACTGCAAAATAAGCAAACTGAGGTTGCTCTGAATCCATGCAATGGAAAAGGATTCCTCAGATTCAGAGTTGTTTACCATGCTTCAGAATTTCAGTATTGAAATCTGAAAATTGAAATTTTAAAAAATGATGATGGGTGCAGAACTGGAAACTAGTACCTATACTGAGTCCACATCTGACAACAGTGATGACAAGTACAATATCCCACAGCCAGGTGAAATAGGTGAAACCCAGCCAATAAGCCTCCTTCCTTCCTTCCCCTAACCTTGTTTCTCCCCTGCCCTTACCTTATATGCTGCTGCATGGCCAGTCTGCTGCTACTGTAGTCTGGATGGTCCTTTTTCATGCAGGGCCACCACTGACCCACTGACCAGGGCATTAGGTCCAGTCATCCACCTTAGGTAGATCCACTTCTCTGTTGCCACCCCCATTGGTATATTTATTTTCTGTCAGGACTCATCATTTTCCTGCTTACCCTGATCAGTCCAGCATTTGCCTAGCAACAGTAATACACTGGCCTGGCAGTGGTCTCTCACCCAATAAATCTTTGTTTTGTCCTGAGTGTCCCTCCTTGTTCATTCCACTCCAGTACCAAAGTTTTCTATTCTTTCTTGCCATCACATCACACACTGTGTCTGTTGAGAAATGTGGATTAGGACCCAAGAAGGACTACAAGCATAGCAATCCTGAGTTTTGGCTACAGACTCAGTCTAGATGAGCAAAGTGCCTGCTCTAAATTACTCAGGGTTTGTTTCTGGTAGCCCCCCCCCCCATTTCCCAGCAGACAACAGGAGGGAACCAGTTTTCTTGAATTGGTAATGGTCGGACTTAGTCAGTGCTGATTTGTGCTGCACAGAGTTCTAGGGGCCACTATTCTAGTATCTGCTGCTGGCTGCTAATGTGTGGGGAAAGGGAAAGATGAGTAAATGTGCTGAGGCAACATGGAGGAGTCAAATGGAGAAGAGGGGGAATACTGGGATGCCTGATCCATCCCCTATTGAATAGAAGTTCTGGGCTGGACTGAGAATTGGAGTGTGATGGGGGGAGGGGGAGCAGTGTATCCCAGTGGTATATATACACTAGCTGGTGCTGTGTCACCTTAGCAACAAGTAAAAAATTACATCATTCCTGAAGTGGGACACAGTCATAGACTAGTTACTTGAGATGGAATGTATCAGGACAGAGGAGGCCACCATGATGGCTGCTGCAAGCTAGCAGACTAGCAAGATGGCAAGTTAAGGAGAGGGCAGTAATGATAGTGGAAACTTGTGGACCCCTGTGGACAGAGCATAATACCAATGCCAGACCAAAAGGAAGCCTGGTGGAGGGAGAGCTGGCAGCCACAGCTGATGAACCAGCATAAGGATAGCTGATGAACCAGCAGGCATTATGATGCAGACTGCAGAATCTGATATTTTGATTCCATTTCTGATTTGTTCTGATGCCTTAATTGAACCTGGAATGGAACTGAAATCTGCAAAAATCCACAAAATGAAAACGAGATGGATTTCAGAGAATCTGAGCACCCTTGAGGCAAACCTCAGTACAACGAAAGAATGTGCATACTGGAACAATTGAAAGCAGAGACACCTCACAGCTAATCAGGCTATTGAAGGGTATGTGGCATAAAATGTATTAGGCAGGTCAGCTGTGGGGAGTCTGTGCTTTCAATTCTTCTGGTATGCACGTCCTTGCACTAAAGTTTTCTTATATTGCCCTCACTTAAGCATCTTGTTACACTATATAAAGCCTGTATGGGCCTGCTTCAGTGAGTGGTGACTGCCCTGGATTTTCCTTTGAATTTGCTGTCCTGACTATCAGTGGGCACCTGACCCCAAACGCAGCCTTTTTTCCTTTCCTTTGATGTAAATAGCAGCAAGGCTGCTTGGAAGCAACTGGTATGATGCAGACACAGGCTCAGCATGCATTTGCCTACATCTGCCTACTTCAATGGGCAGTGAGTGCCAGGTTTTTCCCTTTAGTTTTTAAGTGTCATCATACAGTACATGACTAAAAGTCATTATTTGAGTTAATTTGTGTCCAACAATTAATGAATGCATTACTTTGTGATAAAAGTAACACAACTTTGGATGCAGTTGCTTTCAAACTTTGAATGTCTGTAGGCCATCTTATAGATGCTTTAACAGGTTGGAAGGTTAAAAACAGAGGCGGGGTGGACCTCAGGCATATCCTTTGGAAAATCCCCCCAATTAGTTAAATTTCACTCAGGATAAAGTCAACACACAAGTTATTCAACTGCTAGATGTAAGCATTTAATTTATAATATGCTTTAAATATATAGTATAACTCATGCAACAAACAGGATCCCTTCTAAAAAGATGCTGCTAATCTCAGAGGAATGTTTGCCTCCATAAATAGTATACTTATTAATAAATAATAATTGTGTGGTATTTGGGTTGCTCTACTGTATATTAGTTCAGCTTCCCAATGAATGTATAGATACTTCAAACTGTGGTTGACAACCCAACATTTTTTAATTAAGGTGGTGAAGAGTAGAGTTTTTTGTTTTCATAAACATGCAACATAGGGGTATAATATTGATACATTTATTGATTTGTTGATTTATTTAGTTTATGTTTACCAGGAAAGGAGGTCTAGGCAATTTTGCCTATTTTCAGCCTTGTCTGGGGGGGGAGGGGTGGATATAGATGCAAACTGACATATGGAATCAAATGGAGCAGTTGATGGAATTTTTAATGAATGGGGGGAATCTGACCAGGACACGGAGTGGGGGGAATCTTCTACTCTTCTCAAGAAATGCAATGGCATCTTTAACATCCATCTGAACAACCACCAAAAGAAGCACACTGGAGCTCTGTTTAATGTCTCATCTAAAACATGGAAACACATGCCTGTTTTAGGGCTGCAGTGGGTGTAGTCCTGCAGTCCTTCTATGATCACTTAGAAAAAGGATTCTGCATTCACTCAGAAAAAGGATTCCACATTCCTTCCGAATGAACAACATGTCGGGTTGGGTCACAGTCGCTTGCCTCCACATCTGTGAAGCAGTCCACCCATGTTGTCCCTACCAACCACAGCACTGCATTTCTTCACTGCTAATCCAAACCTGAATTTAGAGATGAGTGATGTGAGGGAATTGCCTGTCTTGTGCTTGCATCCCAGTGCCACATGCCCATCTCTGGTGGCCGACCCTCGATGAGCATTTAGGTTTCTGGGAGGCCATCATGCTTTGAAGGGAACTTTTTGGAATGCAGAGGACTGATTTGTGAGATGCACACAGGCTGAAGGACTGTTTTCTTGCTACACTATCTGTCCGGATAGCCTTTTCCATTCCTGACCAGCAACAAAACCTGCAGACCACATAGGGTAACTGGAGGTGGGTGAGTTAGTGTTACGTAGCTGGCGTGCGGGTGGTCTGGACAGGTGCCGCTGTGTCCCAACCAGATTATTAACACTGAGCTGGAACCTGGTTCTTTTCTGACTTGGGGGGGTGCGGGCTGCACTGAGGTGTGCAACAGGCTGTGATGGGGAGTCCACTGGTGGCCATCTTCATTCACCTCCCTGCAATTATCGAAGCCTGGCTGCCACTAAACATTCAGATCCTGCCCATTTCACTGTCAGGCTGCTGCTGAGTTCCTGCACATCTCACTGCCAGGCTACTGCTGCAGACTGAGTCCCTGCACATCATTTCGTTGCCAGGCTGCTGTTGCTGCAAACTGAGTTCCTGATCGTTTCACTGCCAGGCTGCTACTGCAAACAGTTCCTGATCATTTCACTGTCAGCCTGCTGCTGTTGAGTTTCTGTGTATTTCACTCTCGGGCTGCTGCTAAGTGAGTTCCCGAGCATTTCACTGTCAGGTTGCAGCTGTAAACTGCCAGGCTTTTGTTGCTGCTGAGTTGTATTTTGCTGCCAGGCTGCTGCTAACTGGAGTTCCTCTGCAGTTCACTAATTTCCTTTCATACAAAGGTGTGTAGCTAGCATACATCCATTCCTAATGTGCGTTGATCAAACTGGCTGACTCCCACTTGTTTTTGCCAAACTACATTTAGAGCATTGCTGTTCTAAAACAGCTACATTTAATGTTCCAATTTTCATGGAATAATTACATATTGATTGAAGTTGCATTTGCTTATGCTTTTTGCTTGAGGAGCTGCTTATGTTTTAGAATATTGCCCATCACGTGTTGTATATTATTAGTTTGTTAGTTGTAAATTTTCTTGTAAACAACAGGAGTTCGTATCCTTATAAAAAGTGACTTCCTCCCAAGCAATTTCTTATAATCAGGTAGTACTGATATAGCAGCTAACAAATTAAGGGATAAACTATGCCCCGGCTTGCATAATAATGATGTAAAGATATCAAGGGGTTCCTGTCACATCATTTATATTTATGAACAGAACCTCATGATAGCTTCACACCCTCTTATTTATCTTTATTTGGGTGTAGTGTAATTTTTATAAAGCAGTTCTGAAGTTTACTGTTTAAAACTGTAAGCAGCAAAGTGCTTGTGAAAGTGTTTTACATGAAAGTGATGTTGGGACTAAATTTATTCTTTTGTCATACCCAATTGTTCAGTGCTAGTTTTAGCACTTAATAATACAGCTGCAAAATACTGTACTTTTATATAGTAATTGTAGTTCACTTCGCATTAAGGCTGTAACATAACAGTAGGTTCCTAAGTCACTGCTGTCATACTCATTACCTGACACCACATGTTACAAGTATAATGGGACAGAATGTTGTAAATACAGGTGGAATGGTAATTGAAAAAGATAAAATGTGTGTCTGATGTTTGAGCACATTTTTTAACCTAGTAATTTAAAGTCGGAAGGACTCTGGGTCCACAATGTCTCCCCCCCCCTCCCCTTAGTAGTAGGGATGAAGTAAGTATGCATTAAAAAAACTTAAACACAAATCTATGTAGAATTAACAGTGATGGAAACCAGATAACTAGCAGAGGGGAGATTCAAGAAAGATGTCCTCACACACTTTTTCACAGAAAGAATGATTGACAGGTGGAACAAGGTGCCAGAAGAAGTGATGAAGGCCAGATCAGTACACAGTTTCAAGCAAGGATGGGACAGGCTTATGGGCTTAATTAGAGGAGGGGGGTTAGAAATTGAGGAGTGAGATGGCCGCTAGGGCCAGTGCAGAGTAGTTGGTTAGGGTGGGCAGACTAGATGGGTCAATAGGCCTTTTACTGCCATTAGTGTCTGTATATCTGTGGAAGAAAAGGTTGAAAGGAGCATGACTATGGTTTTCCAAACACCAAAGGGGTCGACAGTGACAGAACTAGGGAGTAAATCCTCAAACGGGGGGGGGGGGGGCAGAATAAAGTGAAACATTAGACAATATTACCTGATGCATGTGGAATGGCCTACCTAGTTAAGTTTTGAAAGCTAGCACTGTTCCGGCTTTCAGAGCAGGACTAAACAGGGAGAATCATATTAAGGGCTACACAGCATGAGAAGGGGTAACATACCAGCTGTTAATCTGGATGTGTTCCATACTTACATTGGGTGTAGCCACTGCCATACTGTAGGAGGGAGCAGAGAAGATGGATTATCAGTCTCTTCTGTCATCACAGTACTGTGTTACTCTGCATAGCCATTGCCATGCTGCAGGAGAGACAGGCAAGATGGACCCCATGCCCTTTCTGTCATCACAATACTATGTTACTGTGTATAGTCACTGCCTTGCAGAAGGAGGGCCAGACAAGATGGCCCCCAGGTCATTTATATCATCACAATCCGCTGTTACTATGTTTAGTCACTGCCATACTGAAAGAGTGGCCAACAAGATGGACTTTTGGTCCCTTTTGTCATTACACTACTGTGTTGCTCTGTATAGTCACTGCTGTGCAGCATGGGGGAAAGATAAGATGGACCCCAAGTTCCTTCCATCATTACAATACTGTGTCGCTCTGTATGGTCACTGCTGTGCAGCATGAGGGACAGATAAGATGGACCCCAAGTCCCTTCCAACATCACAGTACTGTGTCACTCTGTATGGTCACTGCTGTGCAGCATGAGGGACAGATAAGATGGACCCCAAGTCCCTTCCAACATCACAATACGGTGTCACTCTGTATGGCCACTGCTGTGCAGCAGGAGGGACAGATAAGATGGACCCCAAGTCCCTTCCAACATCGCAACGCCGTGTTACTCTGTATGGTCACTGCTGTGCAGCAGGAGGGACAGATAAGATGGACCCCAAGTCCCTTCCAACATCACAATACGGTGTTACTCTGTATGGTCACTGCTGTGCAGCAGGAGGGACAGATAAGATGGACCCCAAGTCCCTTCCAACATCACAGTACTGTGTCACTCTGTATGGTCACTGCTGTGCAGCATGAGGGACAGATAAGATGGACCCCAAGTCCCTTCCAACATCACAATGGTTGTCACTCTGTATAGTCACTGCTGTGCAGCAGGAGGGACAGATAAGATGGACCCCAAGTTCCTTCCAACATCACGAACGCCTGTGTTACTTGTATGGTCACTGCTGTGCAGCAGAGGACAGATAAGATGGACCCCAAGTCCCTTCCAACATCACAACACGGTGTTACTCTGTATGGTCACTGCTGTGCAGCAGGAGGGACAGATAAGATGGACCCCAAGTCCCTTCCAACATCGCAACACCATGTTACTCTGTATGGTCACTGCTGTTCAGCAGGAGGGACAGATAAGATGGACCCCAAGTCCCTTCCAACATCACAATACGGTGTCACTCTATGGTCACTGCTGTGCAGCAGGAGGGACAGATAAGATGGACCCCAAGTCCCATCCAACATCGCAACGCCGTGTTACTCTGTATGGTCACTGCTGTTCAGCAGGAGGGACAGATAAGATGGACCCCAAGTCCCTTCCAACATCGCAGTACTGTGTTACTCTGTATGGTCACTGCTGTGCAGCAGGAGGGACAGATAAGATGGACCCCAAGTCCCTTCCAACATTGCAACGTCATGTTACTCTGTATGGTCACTGTTGTGCAGCAGGAGGGACAGATAAGATGGACCCCAAGTCCCTTCCAACATCACAATACTGTGTTACTCTGTATAGTCACTGCTGTACAGCAGGAGGGACAGATAAGATGGACCCCAGGTCCCTTCCATCATCACAATACTGTTTTACTATGTGTAGTCTCTGCTGTGTTGGAGGAGTGGCAGAGAAGATGAACCCCAAGACCCTTCTTCAACAGCAACACTGCGTTACTTAGTTGATGTCAGCACTGAAGTTATAAGATTTGACGAAAGCTCAGAATGGTTTAATGAGCTTTTAAATGACATAGGGCATCCCCATCTGGGTGAAGCCTGCATGCTTTCCCATCAGGGTCGCAGTCATCCACTGTGTTTCTTCTCATCTTAACTATCCTCCCTCCTCATCTCCATCTCCTCCCTTCCTCAGTCTGCTCTTCCCTCCCTTCCTACCTCCTACTCGCATCACACCTCTCCCTCCCCCATCTGCCTATCCTTATCCATACCCTTCATTCACCACTCATGCTGGCAATCTGGTTGCTGTCTTCTACCTGCTCCTAGGCTCCACTTGGAAACTTTCTGGCACCTCCATCCCCCTTCTTCTCCTCTCCCCCCAACTTCTTGTAACCTTGCTACTCCTGGTGGCAGGTGACATAATCCTGGTTCAGCTCCCACCTCCCCAATGTAGCTTCTCAAAGGACTGTAAGTTGCCCACCTTAGGATCTGCAGTCTCCTCCCAAAGCTGGATCTGTTGCAGTTCCTCATGGACAACCTCCACCAGATATTCTTGGAGTCTTGGTTCTGCAAAAAGTGCCAAGTGTCTGCAGTGTCCATACCTGGTTACTCTGTAGCTAGGCATGATCACTGTAAGAGAGGTGGAGGGTGTTGCAGTCTGTCTCTGCTCTGCCAACCAGTTGGCACCTGTGCTTTCTGTCTCCCTCTCCACCTACAGTACAAACTACTGCTCCTCAAACTCACCTCCTTTTCACTGTCTCACTTTTAATTGCTGAAGCGTACTGTTATCCTGTCCCTTGTTTTAGTCACTGAACTTCTCACCTCCATCTGCTAGCACTCCTCATCTGGTGAGTTGCTGATACCTGGGGAGTTTAACTCTAATTGCCTCACCCCCTCTGTGTACAACTTTGTCAGAATGTTACATCCCTCTAGCTATCCCAACACATTTCTGACCCCTCCCAATCACAAATTATTGAACCACACTGTTCTGGACTGGGGACTCTCTTCTCAACTCACTGTATTGCTGATGTAGGTATTCTCCCAGATGCACTTCGTGACCATCTCCACCTATTGTGTATGCAAGAGCCATCGCTCTAAATGCTCCCTAAGATCATTCTCCTGCTGTTGTTCAGGTTGCTGAATTTATCCTCCCCCCCACTCAGACCTGTCGGCCACCAACTGGTCCCACATCTCTACAGCCTCTGACACCACCTCAGCCCTCGACTCCTTCCAAATAAAATTTATGGTGTTAGGAAGACACGATGCAGGGACCACTAGCCCATTAGGGCTACTACTTAAATCTGCTGGCCACCAGCAGGCCACCTGTGGGTGCCAAAGGAGTTTTGCTGAGCCCCCAATCTCACTTTATTCTCTTTTCAGCTGTCTGTATTTTTATTGTCTGTCTCTGTATCTCTGTTTTCCTTACTTTGAACTTAAGTTTATCTTTTCCTGTCAAACTCCCCTTCCTTTACTCCTATGCTGTACTGTATCATTTTTCTATCTCTCTGCTCTCTGTCTCTTACTCTCACTACTATAAGTTCCCCATACTAATCTAACTAATCTATTTTTCCCTTTATTTCTACAGGTCTGGCCAGACTGTATACCAATGAGATAAGTATTGTTCTTTAATTCTAACCCCCTAATCTCTCCTCCAGGACCTCCAACCCTTTGTGTCTCCTCAACCTCAATGTGGCTCAAGTCCTTTACTTTAAAAACATATACATGCTATCAATGAGGAACAAACATTTCTGCCAAACAACAAGAGCTACTTCAATGTTTGTTCAGGGTGTTGCTGCTGCTTAGGCAGGGGGGCGAGGCTGGGTTACTGAATGGAATATGAACAAAATACTTAAGAACAACAGGTAACCAGTCTGTAATATAGGTGCCATTTATATACTGGCTAACTCTACTACAAATGCCTCTCTTTATTTCAGAAGCGTCCAATTTGTTATCCTTTGTTCAGAGGTATTTATTTACCTCACACAAACCTTGCTCTATTCTAAAACAGATTAGATGCAAAATAAAAATATAGCAGAACATTCTTATTGTCTTTCCTGTTTGCCTGCAAGGCTTTTTCCATACCACCATCAAATTACCTTATTCCAATGTACCAAGCTGGAAAAATAAGAAAAAGTAAGAAAAGAGGAACAAGTTTGGGGAGGGGATGTGTAAGGAGGTGGCCTGTCTCCATACAAAATGTCACAAGGATAGCCTCAGAAGAGGAAACATAGTGGTTGCAACCAAAGACAAGATAAAGAATTGATACATTTAAAGTGGCAGGGACTAAATCTGTCACAGGCCTCTTATGAGTTTCAGACCTGGCGGGCAAAGCCCAACTCCACCCCACCCCCCACCCCGACCTATCTCCCAATGTGCCATAGTAATAAAACTCTGGCATCTTTCAGTGCTACCTGACAAGGTTCAAACAACCTCTTGTAAGGGAACTCATCAGACATCGTTGCCTTGCTGGTGAGCCTCCTGCTCAATGTACTGCATCGCCGCATCGGGGCTTGTGAAGGCCTTCGGAGCCATGTCTTTTCTCCAGATAATCAGGCAGGCTGGATATACCAAGGCAAAGGGCCAATCGAGCTGATGTAGTCACCTCTTCACCAGAATGAAGGCATTTTGCTCCATCTGCATTGTACGAGAGAAGTCCTGGAAGATACTAACAGGCTGTGAGTCTATTCGAATGGGGCCTGCTTTCCTTGCGGCTTCCAGCACCATCGCTCTATCCTGGTAGCATAGAAATTTTAGTATGATGTGCCTAGGCCTTTCATTTGGAGCAGGGCGGCAACCAGGGGTTCTGTGTGCCCTTTGCATCTCTAACGTCCAAATGTGTTTTCAGCCAGGATTTACAATAAGCTGCACAGTTGCAGCCTTCCATTCCCTCAGCCAGGCCCACTATTCGTATGTTTGTGCGCCGCTCCCTATTTTCATGATCGTCGAGCACTGCCTTCAGTTTCTCTATTTCAGCTAGTACAGATTGTAACTGGGGGTTTAATTGGGAATAGTGATCTTTCGGCGCACTCACCCACTCTTCCACCTCTGTTAAATGGTTTGAGTGCTGCTCCGCCGTTTTCCCCAGTGTGTTCACCGTTGTTTGGAGGTGCGCAAGCTGAGCGGAGATGTTTTCAAACCCTGCATTCATTTTGCATGATAGATCGTACTTTAAGTAATTAAATAGCTTCTTCAGGGCCAAAAGTGATGAATTTACACTGCCCTCATCCACCGTAACAGCTTGCCATGATGTGTCCACATTCGCCATGATCTCCGCTCATGGTGGCAGGGCCTCTGAGCCCGATGCTTTGAGTCCACTATTGGAGCTTTTAAAGTTTAGATGCCCCTGCTTTTTCAACACTTTTTGTGGCATAACAGGTTTAACTTGCATGCTCTTCAGTTTTCTTGCCAAAGCGGGTCCCGGGGGAAGCATTTTATTCGACGGTGTAGGCACGGAGCTCCAGAACTATGCTGCCATTCTGGATGCCGGCTTGGCCACGCCCTCGTATCATATTTTTATTAGATTTTTCAGATACAGTACATACAGGTCATAGAAAAACTGTAATGTCTTATATATAGTGTACAAAACTATTTCACCTTCAGTTGATACAATTTAAAGTACAGTACATATTATAGGCTCCTCTATGGTACTGCTTAAATAAAATTAAATTATAAACCTATACCATTTTAAAAGAGGTACTATAAAGGCAGTGTTAAGCATTTGAGACATTACTTCTTTTTAAAAAAAATTGATAATCAGTCAATGTATTAAGACATAATAAAGTAGTAAAAACAAAATGCCTTGTGTCGAGTATTCATTGAATAAAACATCTTATCTCTTAGACATATGTGCACTAAGCAAAGAAAGCCAGGTGAAGCAAAGAGAAAGTCATGGTCCTGGTTTCCCTACACTACCTATTCCAGGTTCCTAAGGCTCTCTTAAACATAATCGAAGCCATCCAACCCTCCCTTAGAATTGCTGCCTCCCCCACTGATAATGTCCTTAAGAAGGTCTTCCATACCTTCGAAAAGCTGTCTTTTTTCCCCTTAAGGACATATGTTAATCTGTCCACCGCCAATGCTCTTAAAGCTAGGTTTTTCCATTGCTTTACTGTAGGGACATTACTGGATAGCCATAAATTATGTATACCCTGTCAAGCTACAACCAACAAGACCCTAATTCTCCTGGGATGGAGGTCCCAGTCTTCTTCCCCCTGGGAGATCACCCCAAGGAGCAGAGAGCATGGGGAGAATTCCATGGGTTGACCCTCCATTCTGGTTATCTCAGCTGCCACCCCCCTCCAGTATCTCTGTATCCCCGGGCAATTCCAATAATAATGCATCATCGTACCCCTGGCTCCATCACATTTCGTACAGATGAGAGAAATTCCGGGGTGAAATTTATGTACCATAATGAGCGGGTATTACAGCCTGTGAATAGACTTAAATTGCTTTTCTTTAAATTTATTACAGAGCAGTAATCCCATGTGGGATCTCAGTAGTAAGTCCCAGTTAGGGTCTGTAATTGCAGTTCCAAGATCCTGTTTCCACCACCTTTTAACTTTTTGGGTTTCACCCTGAAAAAAGGCCCTATCCAACATTGCTGCCCTTCCTATGAACCCCTTCTCCTGTTGTACCACCCCCAGTATCTCCTTCTGTACTGTAGCTATGCTAGAGAGACTATCTCCACTCCTATTCAGGCTCTTACAGTAGTTGCGGACTTGGAGATACTTATATTAATGTGTTGCTGGAATACCCAATCCCCTTTGAATGTCTGGGAATGTATACATTCCGTCCCTATTAATTAATTCTCCTACACACCTGGCACCTCTCTCCTGCCATGTTATAAAGCCCTCATCTTCCAGTCCTGGTAAAAACTCTGGGTTGCCTGCCATTGGAACCAGAATGGTGTTGTCCCCAACTCCTCCCCTTCTATCCTTGGTGGTTTTCTAGGCTCCAAACTACTTATAACCATGGGGTTTGGGTGCTATAGATGTTTGTAGGCCTGTAGCCCTGCTTTTCCTAAACATGCTGAGAGGCGGCCTCTGCATCCCTCTTTCTCCAAGTCCAGCCACTGGGCAGCTTCCCCCTGGTTGACCCAATTGTGTATATATCTATATTGTGCTGCTAAGTAATACCCCTTAATATCAGGGAAACTTAGCCCTTCCAACTCATTAGTAGCTTTTGGCCTTCTCAGGCTAAGTCTTGTTTTTTTCCCCTGCCAGATAAATTGCCCAAATACCTTTTCTAAGTTTGTGATATCACTGTTCCGCAGGCTCATGGGCATCATCTGCAAAATGTATAACACTCTGCGGAGTATGTTCATCTTCAGAACATTTATTCTGCCCATCCAGGTTAGGGGGAGGGCCTTCCACCTCTGTAGGTCCTTCAAAATTATATCTAAGAGGGGTGTATAATTCAGATTATACATTTCTTTTATATCCTGACCTACTTTCACTCCTAAATATGTGATTGCTTTTTGGACTGTCTTAAGTCCCATGTGTTTTGCATATCCACCCCTTCCCCTTTACCCAAGTACATAATTTCTGATTTATTAATGTTTAACTTATAGCCTGAAAAGAGCCCACTAGGTGCAGCAACGCAGGAATGGATTGATCAGGTTCTGTAAGAAAGAGGAGAAAATCATCCGTATAAAGAGTGATGGTGTGTTTTCGGCCCTGCCTGCCTGCCTCGGATAGCTTTAATATGTGGATCCTCCCTAATTTTCATCGCCAAAGGTTCTATGGTGATTGCAAACAGGAGAGGGGAGAGGGGACAGCCCTGTCATGTACCCCTCCCAAGGTGGATCTCCTCTGAGAGCATTCCATTAATTAAAATCCGCACCATTGGGGTTCTGTAAAAGGCTTCTATTAATTGGATATACTTCTCCCCCAAACCAAACTTCCCCAGAATCTTAAACATATACTCCCATTCAATTCAGTCAAATGCTTTTTCTGTATCCACAGAGAGGATGCATGCCTCCCCTGGGTTCTTAGATCCCCACCATACTGCATTTAATAACCTCTGCATATTGTGGTATGACATTCTACCTTGTACAAACCCTGTTTGATCCAGATTTATTACTGAGGACAGAAGTACATCCAATCTCATATCCAGTACCTTTGTCATAATCTTGCAGTCTAGGTTCAATAAAGAAATAGGCCTATATGAAGAGTTTTCCTGGGGGTCCTTATCCGGCTTGGGGAGCACAAATATAGTAGCTTCACAGCGTGTCTTGGGCAGTCCCCTCTCTCCCCTAGCCTGCTCTAGCACCCTGCAAAGGGGGTCCACTATCTCCTGCCTAAGTTCTTTATAATATTCAACTCCGAAGCCATCAAGGCCCGTAGCCTTTCCCCTTTTGAGCAATCCTATGGCCTTCATTATCTCCTCTTTGGTGATAGTGCCATCCAGAGAGGCCCTTTGATCTTCTGTCAGAGTTGGAATTGGGAGTCCCTCTAGGAACCTGTCCATTAGGTGGCCTGTTCCTTTACATTCAGCTCATATAATGTATTGTAGAATTCCTGGAATCTTTTCCTTATGTGTGACTCTGCCTGAAGGACCTTTCCCCCTTTATATTTTATATTTAGTATTCTTTTGGATGTTTTACCCCCTTTCATTAAGTTTACCAATAGTGGACCCAGCCTATTGCCCCATTCGTACAGTCGCTGTCTAGCATACATTTGTTTTGATCTGACTTCTTCCGTGAGGCATTCATTCAATGCCTCTTGGGCAGTTTGCAAGTCCTTCAGTGCTTGACCCCCTCCTTCTTTAATCACTTGTTGATCTAGTATTTTTATTTTGTGTTCTGTTGCCTTCCTTCTTTGGTGTTTCTCTTTTTTCAATTTAGCAGTATAGCCAATGATCACCCCCCTCATATATGCTTTGCTAGTTTCCCACTATATCCCCTGGTCCTCTATTGTACCCTGGCTCGTTTCCTGGTATAATTTCCACTGGTCCTGTAGGAATTCTTTAAAACCTTTCTTAGCCAGGAAGTAACTTGGGAACCTTCATCCCCCTCCTTCCCTCCTGCTGACCCAAAATAATTTCAATTCAAACCATCATGTGGTCGGAGAGTAAAATGGGGGCTGTGCTCCACCTTAATCATCTAAGCATAGCAGTGTCTCGGGATGTATAAATAATCAATTCTGGACCATGTGGCATGTGGGTGGGAATAAAAAGTATATTCACAGGCTCCCAGGTTAGCCGTATGCCACATATCTATTAAGTCCAACTCCATCAGTCCCAGTAACCATTGTTGGACCGCTGTTACTTCTCTACATCTAGATCCCGAATAGTCCAGTTTAGGGTGAGCCACACAACTGAAATCTCCCCCTAGTATTAGGTTAGGAAACTGCTCCCTCATTATTACATTGAGTATTTGCTGATAAAAGGTTGAATCCATCACCGAGGGTGCATAAATATTTCCCAGGGCTATGATTTGCCCATTTACCTCATGTGGAACTTTCAAATTCCGGTGGAACAGAACTCTGCAGAATTTCCAAAAAGTCCACCTATTCCATCAGAATTCTGTCAGTAGTGGAACAGTGGAATTCTGTGATGAACAGATCGTTCTCCATTCTGCGGAACCATTGGTCCCATCAATCAGTGGAACATTATTTTGCAGACTGCAGTATGCAGCATTATGTGCATTACTTTCACAAAATGGCAGAATAATATTTCACAGAAGTGTCCTGTGAACATTTCTTGTTTATTCTACAGAAATAAGTTGGTGAATTTTATCAGAAATGTATCCATTTTGTGGTTTATGCCAGCCACAGGCCTGCAGTAGTCATAATCCTTGTTAGTTAATGTTAGAGTTAATGTTTGGATTTGTTCTGATCTTGATGACCCACTGCTAAATGGTGATTGGGAGTGGGAGTAGGAGGCTTATTTTTTATTTATTTACTTAATTTAGGTAGTCAGGTAAGCCCACTGAGACTAGAAGTCCCCTTTTCAGGGGTGACCCAGAGTTAATTACAGGTAACATAAAGCATTACATTTATACATTATACATTATACATATCACAAATACATGAGACAGATCATACAGCAAGATAGATCCAAAATATTAGTCATTTGCAACACATAGCTTACAAGCAATGGTAACAGGGAGTCAGAGACAGGCTGTACATTGTATTTTAAGAGACACATTGCAATTTAAGTACAACCAGGTTCCTGTCTTAAGGATAGAGACCTTATCATTTGTAACAGTAAAATTAGCTCAAACTCAGTAGGTGTGACTTGAGTTGCTTTTTGAAGTCTCTCAGGGAAGTAGAGGACTGGATACAGGAAGGGAACAAGTTCCATAGGGAGGGGATGGATGTGGAGAAGGATCGCGCTCCACTGGAGGTCCTAATTCTTGACACCTGGAGTAGATTGCATTCTGAGGACCTCAAGGATCGACTACACAGCTTTGGTTGCAGCACATTTTTGAGGCTGGGGGGGTACTATCTTGCATTATTTTGAAGGCTAGGCATAGGGAGGGGTAGTTCAGTTTCCCTTCAAGTGACATCCACCCAAGGGACCTCAGGACTAGACAATGGCGGCTGAGCTGGCAAACCTGGCTATCTTGTGATAAAGGGACCTGATAATTTGTAATTCTGTGCTCCTGAGTGAGTGTAGCATGGGGGCCCTAGGGAGAAGGGTGCTTTGAGCAGTTCTAGTCCAGGATACTGTGGTGAGGAAGGGACTGAGCCGGTACATTAGGCTTACCTTTTGATTAATTGTTTTGGTTAGGTATCTAATGTGAGTTTTAAAAGAGCCATCTTGGTCAAGGTGGACCCCCAGGTACTTAGTGGAGTTGACCACTTCAACCTTTGTTTGATCAGAGAGGCAAAGTGAAAGTATTGCAGAGCAGTCCAAGCCAAGATTTCTTGGCCCAAACAACATAGCTTTAGTTTTTTTCCCATTGAGAATGAGTTTATTTGCGTGGGGCCAACTCTCAAGCGACACAAGGTCTTTGCCTAGTTGCTCATTCAGGTTAGCAGAGTTTGGGGCGGTTCTATAAAGTGCTGCATTGTCGGTGTATAGAGTGACGTTGGCCCCTCTGGTATGTTGGGGAAGGTTGTTTAAGAATAATGAGAATAATAAAGGCCCTAGAATGGAGCCTTGTGGGACTCCATCTAGGATGGACCGTTGATCAGAGAGAGCTCCTCTCCACCTTACTATTTGAGATCTGTCCTCGAGATAGCTTGTAAACCACTTTCATCCAGACCCAGCGATTCCAGCTTACCAATTAACAGTTAATGGTTTACCAAATCAAAAACTTTGGTGAGGTCTATAAAGACCACACCGACTAGGAGTCCTTGGTCTATGGAACTCTGGATAGAGTTGGTCAAGCTCACAAGGGCAGTGTCTGCCCATGATGCTTCCCAAAGATGTGCTGTTCAGGGGTCAGAACATTGTAGCTCTCTAGGTAGTCCTGTAATTGGTTATAAATTAACCTCTCTAGGATTTTGCTGAGCATCGGAAGGATGGAAATGGGCCAGTAATTTTCTACTGGCTCCTGGAGTCCACCTTTATGCACTGGTGTGACTAATACCACTTTCCATGGAGGGGAGGAGGGGTACTCTCCCTTCAATTAAAGATCTAATATAGATCCAGATAATGGGGGAGGCTATGACAGGGGCAGCTAATCTTAATAGGTATGGGGTAAGGTTGTCATAGCTGACTCCACTCGTGGCATTCTCCGAGAGATGAGTTTGAGATGAAATTGCGGTCGGTGACCAGGAGCGTTGGTTGTGTTCTGTTGGGTAGTGGAACTCCCAATGGATTTCTGTATTTGTTAAGATCAGTAAAGTACTCATTAATTCCATTAGTGACTTTGGACGGGTCTTTGAGCTAGACGCCATTCCATATTAGGTCAGTATCCCCTAGAGAGTTTTTACCATTTAGCAGGGCATTGATTTGTGGCCAAAATTTCTTTGGGTCAGACAAATTTGAGGCCTGCAGATCCCTAAGGAACTTTTTCTTGATCAATTTCAGTTCCTTCTTGCATTTGTTACACAGAGCTCTGAAGCGTAACCAGTCCTCAGTATGATTAGAGGATTTAAAGGTGCCCCAGGCCTTATCCCTTGACCTCATGAGTGATCTGAGCTCTCTTGTTAACCATTTGGCATGTTGACCGTTGACTTTCATTTGCTTGAGGGGGGCATGCCTATTAGCGATAGAGGTGAAGTAGTTTATGAAGATATCAAGGGCAGCATCAAGAGTAGGGGCACTTTTGACCTGAGCCCAGTCTATCTTCGCTAGGGATCTTAGAAAGGATTCTTGTACAAATTTGGAGAAGTCCCTAGTCCAGAAAGTTCTGGGGGTTGGGGGGTGGGAAAGTCATTTCTCCAGATTAGAAATGTTGGGATATGATCGCTAATTGAGTCACTGAAAGTGCCAGCTAGTTTCACCCTCTTGGGTCTGGATACAAGAATCCAGTCCAAGACAGTGTGGTTGCCAGTTTTCATGTTAAGCCTTGTAGGGACCTGAATTATCTGAGATAGATTTACTGTAGTTCTATTAGGACAGATTTCATTTCAGCATCAGCCAAGGTACCCCAGTGGCTGTTAAAGTCCTCAAGGATACTCTTTTTGACTGGGGGTATCCCTTGGACCACGGCTATAGTAGCCTTAAAGGCATTGTTGGCATCCTTTGGGGGGTGATAAACACACCCAATAATTAGTGGCTTCATCCCACCCAGCAATAGTTGTATGAACACTACTTCATCGGCAGAGCTAGACTGGGTATCCGGGGTCACAGAGCTGGCATTGATCGAGGATTTAGTATAAAGGGCAACACCACCACCCTTCCTACCGGGTCTATCTGATCTAAACATCTTGAAGCCCGGGAGGTCAACTTCATGGGCCAGTATATTGGGCTTGAACCAGGTCTCTGAGACAGCTAGTATGTCAGGAGAGTAAGTATCTACCCAGGCCTGAACCTCATGCATTTGTTGGCCTAAGACTACATGCATTTAAGTGTGCTAGCTTAACTCCTTTAGTGGAGGCCCACATCAGGATGTTTGTGGCACTGATACTTACATTGGGGCCTGAAGGACCAGGGTTTAATTTGATATCACCCGCCAGCAGTAGCTTTGTGGTCACTAGTACCACCATCAGTCTGGGGGAGAGAAAGGTGGGCCGGTGTACATAGCTTCTTGTATAGGACAGAAGCATATACCAGTTCCCACACTTTCTAAGCTCATTCACATAGATCAATGATGATGAAAGGGTATCAAGAGGGTATATGGCCAAGCAACCATCTACTGGTTGGTGGCATGACTGACTGGGGGCAATAGGTGCACATTGTAATACAAGGTCAGAGCTTAGGACAGTCAGGATATATAGTGCTGCTAACAGGACCCCCCTATTCATTTTGGGAGATAAAGGATAGTGGCTAATAGGAGGGTAATAGCTACACTACTGACTAGGTCTTAGTTATTTCAGGCCTTGTCCAGGTGGTCCCTGGCAGTGAGGATAGTTTAAGCAGAGGTTGAGACACAACCCGAATTTTGGCACTGGGGGGCTAATATCCCAAGTAGACTGGATGTAGACAAGAGTGAGAATGGTGCTAATTTAAACAGTGACTCTCTAGGCCCTGGCAAGAATGAAAAGGTTGAGCCAAACTAACAGTGACAAGCTGCTAATTGTGTCTAAGAGCAAACCAGAAATACTGACATAGCTTTGGCGGTGTTCATCAAAATAGCGACCACTAGTGAAGGGAGAAGATAACTTGCACGGGAGAAAACCGAAGGCTTCAAAATGCAAACTGCCTTCTCCTTCATCATCATCAGACAGTGAAGTTTTGCAGGAAGCAGATGATGGGAGTGACCGTTTTGGACCCAAATCTAAGACAGTTTCTAAAACAAAAGGCTAGGGCAGTGCAGATGGCTAGGGCAAGAGCAGTGCAGAGGGCAAAAGCAATACAAATGTGCAAAAGGATAGTGGAGTGGTTAGTGACAGTGATCATGGTGACACAGGGGCAGGAGCCAAATACTAAGGAAGGCAGCAGCATCTCAAATATTGCTAGTCTGAGACTTCTGTTGTAGATCTTAATGATGGCAGCTTTGCATATATCAGTTCTGCATAGCTAATGAGCTGCAGCAAAGCTGGTTCCCATCTTGGGACTACGAGGTAGCATAGTCACTTGAAAAAAAACATTCAATTAAGGGGGAGCAGCACCAAAGGGATGCATAGCCTCACTTGTGTCATGTTTTTGGCCATAGTGGAGGGGTGGAGAAGGAAAAAGGAGCGAGTGAGCTGAATAATGGCAGCATTAGCACTACTAAGACCAACACCTCTACTGTTTATGTCACAATAAGCACTTGCCAGGAAAAGTGTACGGTCCATAGTTAGCTATTTTATTAAGGTCAAATCTCCTAAGAGACCCCTGCCATTAAAACTATGTCCTAGTCCACAGCCACAGTATCATTCACATCTGGTCCTCCAGCCCTAGTAAAACCTACTATACGACTTTATTTGATTTTGTTGCCAATGCCCTTTTGGCTAACCCTTGGCTCGGTGTTTTTGTGCTGAGGTTCTTTGTCTTTTTTTTCTGTATTCTACTGTACAACAGATACTAAGCACAGCACATAGCACTGTAACCACCCAGAGACAAGAACATAATGTGTGTTTAACTCATGTACTGTACTAGAGGTGGATATTTTTTTCCATTAAGAAGTTTATTGATGTTCAAAAATTATTAAACACTCAAAACCAAAAGGAAGTGGAAGAGAAACAGAAAACACTTAACAACTCTTGAAATAATGAATTAGTATTAAAGATAGATGAAAGCATATTCTGTCATTAATAAACTCCATAGTTTCATCCATTTTATATCCTCTATGATCTTTTACATATATATATATATATATTTGTTTTACATGGTCTTTATGCCCCCTTCTCTCACCGCAGTAGCCCCTCTCTTCAGGGCCCCAATGCACCTTGCGTCTCGAGCTCCCTGATGAACGCTAGCCCAGATGGGTGCCCCGCTCCTATACAACCCTGAGCAGATCGAATTACCCCCCAGCATGGGTGGAGGAGTACTCCCTATCCCCTCCATACTTCAATTGGAGCATGCACCTTGAGCCGCCTCCCTCGAGTTCCTCTGATGCCGATGCTGGGGTCTGTCTACTGGTGCCACTGCGGAGTGTTTTTCCTGGTTTCTGGTTCCTCCCCCTGCAGACGTCAGCTCACTAGGAGGGCCAATGAGACTGTGGCACAGTGAGACGTGCTTTTGTTCTGGCTCTTGGCTGGTGTCTGCCCCTCCTTACACTTCCTGCTGCAGTGCTGCACTTCCACCTGTTGTCACCCAGGTGGTGGTATTGCAGTGAGGTCTACAGCCCACCCCTCCCAGAGAAGGAGAGCAGCCCATCGGGTGCTCAACCCTTCTCCCCTGGCTGGTCCTCCAGCAACCCTGGCTCGCCACCAAACCTGGGTCGCTGGTGTCATGAGCGGTAGTGCTACCGCTGCGCTGGCGAGGGCCAAGGGAGCTTGTCTCTTCTACAGGGTATCACTGCATACACGGAGAGGTGTGTGTGTGTGTGTGTGTGTGTGTGTGTGTGTGGGGAAGCACATCTTAATGTGCACTGATCACAAAGTATAACACAGCTGGTGACTTCAGGTTCCAATCCATGTGGTTCCCTGCCAGTGTGACAGTGGGGTTGGGGGGGCAGTGGGTGGATGATACTGTCAGCACCGAGTACCACCTGAGGCAGGCATGTGGTGGCAACTGGGAGCCAAAAAGCTATATGGTAAAAAGTAAGTCAAGCTTTCCTATGACTAAAAGTAAATAACAGATTATTTTATTTGCTACAGTACTTAAATTACTAGACCATTCTAGAAATGTGGGAGAGATCGGGAACATTTACATTTAGCCAGTAGTAATCTCTTAAGGGTAAGAAAGGATGCTCGGATTCAATTACATTGGCGTTTGCTAAGATCTTCATGGTGGATATCTCCTCCATTGGGCCACACCTTTGGAACTGTAAGCTGTCGGTGTCAGGACCATTCAGAAATGTTTGCCAGCTGGGGGCCGCCCATGATAACGTGCAATGTGGGTACCCACTTGTTCCTTAGTTCCTTTTTTCACCATTGACCACTTGTCAGACCTGCAGAGGGACAACATTATGGAAATTTGGGGAGAATGAGACAAATATAAAAGATAAACCAGTCAATATGGCTCATGCTACTAGACTTGAAACTTCCTATGAATCTTATGAATTTTTTCTTTATTTATTTTCCAAGTTCAAAAATGTTTATATCAACATTGTCCCTGTATGCCATTGTTGAAAGAATCTTTATTTAGGTTTTGTACCTGTGGTAACAAGATCTGCAAGGATGACATGCACACTGTGTGTGTTTGCTGTTTGGGCCTGTCCCACAATGTGAGGACCTGTAATATCTCCAAAGGATTTAATCAGGCCACGGGGAGATGCTGGGAGAAGGCTATGGAAATTTTCATCACCATCAAGGCCATGGAAGCACAAGTGAAGGCCGCAGGCTCCAAGATTCTGTGGGCATCATGGCAGCTCATGATTGCTCTAGAGCTCCTAGAGTAATGAATACCCTGCCTCCAGACAAAAAATCCAGGAAACCGTACGTCATGGGCAAGAGGACATACACCCCCCTGTCACATTAGGGCTTCGCATTGCAAATTACCAGGCTTACATGATTAAGTATCAGAATAGCCTCTGGAAGTTGGCTATGTCTACAATTCAGACTCTGCTGGATAGTCCTGCTAAAACAGAACTTCTTAAAGTTACCTCACCTGGCCTGGATACTGGAGAACATTTACTGAGGTTAGCATACGATGCATCAGATGCTGCTGCTGCTGCTGCCTGGTCTGCTACCTCTGGCATCTGTTTCTGGAGATATTCCTGGCTTATAGTATCAGGCTTTGCTACAGACATGCAACAGGCCATATCAGTGCCCCTTTACAAGGCTCCAAAGTATTCGGCCATGATGTGGATAATGCACTAAAAAACCTTCAGTCATCCAAAATGACTTTGAGGTCTGTGAAGTCCTTGACTCCACAGAATTTCAGAGGTCATGGTAGAGGTGCTTTTTGGAGGCCTGTGGGCTGTGGAGGCCTCAGCTACTGTCCACAATACCAGGGTAGGGGAGGGGATCCCCCTCCTGAACCTTCTGCCCCAGGTGTCCACTCCAGAGTGACCAAAGATTACAGTTCTGGCAATCATGCTGCCCTTGGCACCTTCTCACTACCTACTTCCTGCCCCTGCATGGCTGCTGACAGAGATACAAGTGTTGGGGAGAATCTCCCTTCATCTATCAAGATGGAGGGAGATCACCATAGACAAATGGGTCATGGAAACAGTGGAAAAAGGGCATGCACTGGAGCTACTCTCCAAACCTCCTGTGCCCCCTCCACCTCTTTCTCATTACCCTCTGGGACACCTCTTCCTGATGACAGAAGAAGTACAGTCTCTGCTTCAGAGAAGGGCCATAGAGCTGTTTCCTCCCTAAGAAAGGAATAGGGTGTTTTTTTACTCCAGATACTTTCTGGTCCCTAAATCCACAGGAAACCTATGTCCTGTTCTGGACCTCAGAGCCCTGAACCATTTCTGTTTATGGTAACTGACACCTGCCCTGTTGTACATCAAGTTTATTGTAATTTACTACATTGGATTTTGAAAACTGTTGTATTTTCATTAGTATCATTGTTAAAATGCTCAGCTGTTCTATGTACTTTGCTTAAAGTGTACCCTTGTGCCATTGTTTTGTGGCCCAGGTTGTGCCGAGAACGGTCCCTGGGAGCAGTGCATTTAAACGGTTATCAAAGTTATAAATAAAACAAATAAATAAATAGGTCTCCAGGCCTTCATGAACATCTCACTTCAAGTTCCCTGTTGATATAAACAGACAACACCTGTATAATGCACTGTATCAGCAAGCAAAGGGCACTCACTCATACCCTTTTTGCAGGGAAGTGATGAGAGTCTGGCAGTGGGCACACTCTCATGGCCTGCAGTTGAGAGCTGTTTTTCTCCCAGAAGTCCAAAACATCTTGGCAGACAGGCTGAGTTAGTCCCAGTCTCGGGTGCATGAATAGAAACTGCTGACCTCTGTGGTAAGCGACCCCTTCGTAACATGGCGTCATCAAAGTGTTGGACCTTTTTTGCATCCCCACACAACACAAAACTATCGCTTTTCTATTGGCTCACTCTAGGGCCTGGATTTTTTTGTCAAGAAGTGTTGTCCCTGTCCTGGAGGGAGAGGTACCATTACGTGTTCCCTCTGATCCCTCTCATTCAGAGGGTTCTACTCATGCTATGGCCTGAATGGCCACCTTGATACTGGTTGCTCCCCTCTGGCCTCACCAGATAAGGTTTTCACTCATGCAGATTTGGCATTGAAACCTCCTGTTCATTTACCCCTGTATCAGGGTCTGCTGTCCTAGGACAGGGGTCCCTTGACCACCTGGATCTACTGTCCCTCTACCTCGCAGGCTTGACTCCTGAGGACACAGTAATTGCACATTTTGAGGTTTCTCCCCAGATAGCTGACATCTTACTGGTGGCCAGGAAACCTTCCAACAGACATACATATTCTTTGAAATGGAAGTGTTTCTCCATTTGGTATGCTTCCCACTCTGAGGACCCCTTTTCGTGTCTTATTAATACTGTACTAGCCTACCTCCTGTCTGTATTGAACTCTGGTCTTCATTACTCCTCCATTAAGGTGCTCTTGACTGCCATTTCAGCCTTGTATGCCCCTACTGATGGACACACAGTAGCACAACTGGAAGTGTCCTGTACCTTCCTTAATGGTATTTTACATATGCATCCCCTACTTCGTAAACTGGTTCAGCCCTGGGATCTTAATTTTATACTTGAGAAATTGATTTTGGCTCCCTTTGAGCCTGCTGCAACTTGCAAACTATGCTTCCTTTCATGGAAAGCTATTTTCCTGGTTGCTCTTACCTCTGCTTGAAGGATTTCTAAACTTCGGGCACTCATACATGAACCCCCCTACCTGACCTTCCACACAGACAGGGTGGCCTGGTGTACTAATCCATGTTTTTTTACCCAGGGTGGTTTCTGACTTCTCGTTGAATAATAACATAAACCTATCAGCGTATTATCTTTAGTGTGGTAACAGAAGTGACACTTTGCTCTATACCCTTGATGTACTGTACAAAGAACACTACATTTCAATCTGGATTGCATGAAGGACTGCAGAAAGTCCTCTCAGCTTTTTGTCTTGTTCACCCCTGGGAGAGAGGGCATTTCAGTGACAAGGCAGTGCTTGTCCAAGGGGTTGACCAGCTACATTATGTTTTGTTATAGGAAGTACGTTAAGGAACATCCTGGTGTTGTATGTGGCCACTCTACACAAGGTATGGCCACCTCTGTTGCCTGTGTTCAGAATGTGTCTGCTGCTGACATTTGTGCTGCAGTCACATGGAGCATGGTACATACTTTTACTAAGCACTACAGTCTAAGCATTGTCTCACACAAATGCGCTGGCTTTGGTCTTGCTGTCCGCAAGGTCATCTGTTCTGATTCATATCAGGCTTTGCCATCTTCCCTGGGTACTTTGTACTGCTTGGAAATCATTCCAAAGGTGTGGCCCAATGTTGAAGATATCCTCAATGAAGCTAGAATAGTAGATCTTCAAGAGAATCTCCTGCATTGGGCCACAGCTCACCCACTCTTCTTCTCCTTGTTTAAGGTATAAGCCAGGAGGATGTTCTACTGCCTTCACAGAAGGTGTCCATAATGATGTTCTATGTCTTCTGTTTCCAGTCCGATGCCTCTCCTGGTGTGTCTGGTACTGGCATGATCTCCTGGTTCCTCACAGTAAGTGTCCCTCTGAGCTTATCTCCATCAAGAAACTAAGAAGCAAGGAGGCCATCCATGTTTTATAGGCACAACATTGTATGCCATCCTGGGTGGCCCACAGCTGGCAAAAATTTCCAAGTGGTCCGGATGCTGACTGCTTACAGTTACAAAGGTGTGGCCCAATGGAGGAGATCCTATTAAGGAATCTACTGTTATGGTGAGTAACTGTTCTAGTCCTAATTTGGGAGGTGATCCCTAAAATGAAAAGACATGGGGCTCAGTTTTCAAACAGCTGAGAATGACACAAGGTGCTTGCACCAGAAAAGAATGATACAAGAAGCATGCTGCGTCAGTTCTGATTTTCTAATGCTACTTGTGTCAAAAGTGGTTTTATGTGATAACGACGACTCTGAAACGGTGAGTCCAGAATTATGACAAAAGTTCAGCGAGGACAGAAACGACGACTAATTTTTTTTTCGGAGGGCTTTGCCACCCTTACTTATATAACAAAGTCTGAGAACATAGCACTTTGAGGAGGGGGTAAATTGTTTTTCGCCATGTCATCCTCGCTGATAGGCTGTCACTGACATTTGGACTCACCATTTCAGAGTCACAGACATTACATGCCACTGTCAAAAGCAGAACTGCCTGCGCCAAAGTAGCTTGTGTCAAAAAAAGAGTACACTATGTTGTAATGAGGCTTGCATCAAAAAATGATGCACCGTTCCCTTTTTTTAAGATTTTCTAAGGTGGAAGCTGTCGACACTGGCCCAGATATTCAAACTGCACCAGGCTGTGGCGCAAGCCTGTGTGCTGCTCAAATTTGTTGCGCAGGGGTGTGGCCAGGGCGATATTCAACGGAGTTGCGCTATGGCGCAACTGCTTTGAATATCGCACTCTGGCCACCCCCACTGTGCTGGCGCAGTGGAACCGCACCAGCGCAAGTGGTCAGAGGAGCATTGAGATGCGGTGGTGCAAGTTCCATTGTGCCATGCACAGCACCTGTGATATTCAAAGGATGACATGCAAATGGGGCCATAATTTATGCAAGGTGCACGGGGGGCCATTTGCATCTGATTACGGCCCCATTTGCATGCCATTAGCATGCAGGTGCGCCGATCCCTGATGACTTGCACCTGGCGCCCTGCCAGGCAGCAGCCGTCGGGGACCGACACCCCCTGCAGCCCAATCGCGGGACGTCCCGTAAGGGACAAAGAACGGCTCCTATCCCTGGTGGTCCAGTGGACCACGATAGCCTGATCAGCGAGCATCACTGTATCCCCAGTCCAATATCCCTGGTGGTCCAGTGGACGCACTAGCCCGATCGCGGGCATCACTGTAGTCTCCCCAGTCCAATATCCCTGGTGGTCCAGTGGACCCGTGATTAGCCCGATCACGGCGGCATTCCCACCCCCAAGTCCGAAATCCCTGGTGATCTAGTGGACCCCCCACCCCACCCACCCATTGAGTCCCACCACCCGCTCTCCCCATCAGCTGGCGGGCGGCAGCACCACCCGCCTTCCACCCCGCCCACCGACCACTGAGATGCACGCCCATTGGTTCAGAGCATGAGCCAATGGGCGTGTAGCCCATACTGTACTAGCCAATCCAGGATATTGGACTTTGGGGATACAGTGATGCCCGCGATCGGGCTCATTGCGGTCCACTGGACCACCAGAGATATTGGACTTTGGGGGGGATGACTGATGCCAGCGATTGGGGCATGGGGGGCGCCGCCAGGTGCGGTGGGAACAGGTGATGGCCACCCACTGGTGGCAGCTGCTGTGTTGCACCCTGCAATGTGGCAGCTCACCTGTGGGTGGCCCTCGACTTGTTCCTTTTTTTTTAGGCATAACTTTGTGCAGGCGCAGGTAGGGGTTGCACCTGCGCCTTTCTCTGCACGGCCGGGCTGAATGTCGGGCTGTGCAGTTTGTCATGGGCACACCCACCTGTGCCTGCATACATTACTGATGCGCCCCGGCACATCGGGATTTGTGTGGTGCACTTTTCCCTTTTAAATATTGCACTGGGGCGCATCAGTGGGTTGTTGCGGCATGTGCAACCCTTTTGAATATCTGGGCCACTGTGTCAAAGATGGTCTAACTGACACAAGAGCATGTACAGAAGCCCACAGCTGGTGGGCAGACCTGACTATGATACTATGTATGACATTTTTCTGCAAGAGTCCTGTACTGTAGACATCATAATGTGTTCGTAGCATGTAAAATATTGCTTCCAAAGGCCATTTTATCTGCTGTAATTTTTGACTCGGCTTGCATCGTTTTTTGCTATTTGCATCATATTTTTGACTCAACTTGCATAATTGTTGCTCCATCTCACTCATGCATCATCTTTTTAACTTGGCTTGTGTCATTTTTGCTCCATCTCACTCATGTATCATCTTTTTAACTCAGCTTGTGTCATTTTTGCTCCATCTCACTCATGCATCATCTTTTTAACTCGGCTTGTGTCATTTTTGCTCCATCTCACTCATGCATCATCTTTTTAACTCGGCTTGTGACATTTTTGCTTCATCTCACTCATGCATCATATCTTTGACTCAGCTTGTGTCACCTTTACTCCATCTCACTCCATGCATTGTATTTTTGACTCAACTGGTGTCATTCTCAGCTTGTGTCATTCTCGCCTCATGTGTCATATTTTTGATGCAGTAGTCCTCTTGTGTCATTTTGGGCGACTTTGCCACAGAGAATACTTTTCTTGCAAAATATGGTGCACAGTATTTGGCGTAAGGTGGTTGTCTAACACACCTTGTGTTGGTCTAAGGGCCCTTTGAAAATCTGGCCCATGGTGTAAATGGAATCCTGCTCTCAACTATTGTTTCACATATTCCGTGACTCTCCAATCTGAAATTTCTAATGACTGGGCAGCTCTAAAGCATATGTAATAAGTTTGCATTATGTTCTTGACATCTTTTGGGGGTCATTGAATAGCTAATACATGCTTTCAAGTCTTTTAGGATAATAATAATGAAGAAATTTAACTTGAACTATTCTTCCCTGCACTTCTTTACAGCAATTATGTACATTTGCTTGTGTATCGACAGCTCCTCAGGACTGAAATTTTCAACTACAGTATTTATTCTTCCCATTTTTATTTAGAGGCTTGTGTGAGCGAGATGGTGTTTTCACTTCCTAGCAACAGCTTATAAACCATGCTTGCTCCTTTCTTCATTAAAGCTACAGTATTTTAGACACTTGATGTCAATCTTCGTAATCTGGTAAGGAAAGTCATTGTCTATAACCGAGTCCTGTAATGCCTTCCTAATTTGTCGATATATTACCAATTGGAACCTATGCATACTGTGCTTTAATTTGGCTTCCTCAAAACAGAGTAAGGTCCTCCATTTAGGAACTAAAAGATCATCAACATTTGTAAATCAGGCATCAAAAAGAGCTGGGTACCTGTGCATTTCAACAAAATGAAGCTTACCACTTATAAGGTGTAATCATTTTATTTCAGAGATTTCATCATAATAAAATGCAGCACAGCAAGTCTACCACCATCCACAAATTTTTCTTGCTGACATCTGGCACTTTTTCAGTGTTTCAGTGTTTGTTTATTAGCCCCAATTTGCTCCATCATAAGAGGCAGTATAGCGCAGTGGTCTAAGGCTCTGAGCTGCAAATCTGGTGACCAGCAGACCAGACCTGGGTTTGAATCCCACAGCTTCCACTTGCATCTTGTGTGACCCTGAGCAAGTCACTTAACTTCCTTGTGCTCCCAGGTCGCACCTGGAAACAAGTTCCGGCTTAGTGTGCCTTTCCTGGTTAAACAATTTCCCCTTCCCTTCCATCACATATCATTCATTGGTCTGTTGTTATAAACAATGTCTGCATTATTATGAACATACGAATAAACATATGAACATATGAATGTGCCAGCAGAAATAGACCACCCGGTCTATCTAAGTCTGCTCGAGTGTGCAGCTAGCACCCCTAGTTTGCAGCTGACCCACCCCACTCCCATTTGTTATCCCACTGCCACCATCCACCTCCCCCACCCTCACTCTCCCCTGTTCCCTGTCCCATGCCCTTTTGAAACTGTTCACAGATTTACATGATACCACCCATTCTGGTAGGGCGTTCCATTTTGCTACCACCCTCTCTGTGAAATAGTGTCTCCTCATTTCCTTCCTAAATCTTCCCTCCTCTATTCTTAGCGCATGCCCCCTGGTGACCCTCCCCCTCCTTAACTTAAAGACCCCATCTGCCCCATCCTTATTGATTCCTCTCAGATACTTGAATGTCTCTATCATGTCCCCCCTGTCCCTTCTATTCTCCAGGGTGTACATATTCAGGTCTCTCAGCCTGCTGTCATTGTCTGTCCCTTCCATTCCACATATCATCTTTGTTGCCCTTCTTTGCACCCCCTCCAGTAGCCTGATATTATGCTTTAGGTATGGCCTCCAAAACTGCACACAATGCTCTAAGTGCGGCCTTACCAGTGACCTGTAGAGGGGCAAGATCACCTCTCTTCGCCTGGACGAAAACCCCCTTGCTATGCACCCCAGCATTTTGTTCGCTTTTGTAGCCACTCTCCTGCACTGGGCAGTGTTGTCCATGGTAGCAGTTATCAATAGCCCTAGGTCTTTCTCCTCCTCAGTGATCCTCAGCTTAACCCCTCCCAGCCAGTATTCTCTCCTTAGGTTCTTCACCCCAAAGTGCATAACCCTACACTTCTTTGCATTGAACCCCAGCTGCCACCTCTCTGACCACTCCTCTAGCTTGCTTAAATCCCCCTGCAGCTTCTTCCATCCCTCCTCTCCATTCACCACTACTCCGATTTTGGTGTCGTCAGCGACCAGACTTATCTTGCTCACCACCCCATATGCAATGACTGATATGAAGAGCCCGAACAATACTGGCCCCAACACAGAGCCCTATGGCACCCCATTCATCACCGGCCTTAGAGTTGAGAGCTCCCCTCTCACCACCACCTGTTGCAGCCTCCCACTCAGCCAGCTTGTAATTGAGTTCATCATTTTTGCCCTTACCCCTACACCAGTTAGCTTCCACCCAAGCCGCCCACGAGGCACAGAATCGAAGGCCTTGCTGAAGTCCAAGTAAAGAACATCCACTGCATGACCCTTATCCAGCTCACCTGTCACCCAGTCATAATATTGTATCAGGTTGGTTTGACAAGACTTCCCTGAAACAAACCCATGCTCTCTCACATCCTGGAGGACATTGTCCTCCAGGTACAACAAGTCTTTCCTTTAGTATTGTCTCCATGAGTTTGCACACTATGGAGGGGAGACTTACCGGGCAATAATGACCCGGTTCATCCCTTGGTCAGCTCTTGTGTAATGGTACTACATGTGTCATCCTCCAGTCCAGTGACACACATCCTGACTCCAGTGAGGTGCTCTACAGATCCACCAGCGGCTCCGCCAACACATCCGCTATCTCCCTCAGAACTCTGGGGTGGATACCATCTGGCCCTGGGGCCTTGTCTACCTTCGGTGCCCTCAGTCCCTCTAGGACTCTACTTGCCTCAATTCTTCCATCTGTTGCCTCTATCCCCTGTCCCCCACCCTCCCAGCCCATGGTGGTAGCAGTCCCCTCTTTTCTTCCGTGAACACTGAGCAAAAGTATTCATTCAGTGCTTCTGCCTGCTCCTCGCCCTTTTCTGTCCACTCCCCATCCCTTTTTATCCTCACTATTGTCTTCTTGCACTTCCTTTTCTCCCTGATGTGTCTGAAAAAGTCTTTCTCCCCCCTCCCCTATTAATTCCCTGCGCCGATCTCCGCTCCCTCTGGGCCTTGGCTTATCTCACTTTTCTGGTCACCTCCCTGGACTATCTTGCATACTCTTCCCTGTCCACTTCCTTTCCTGTCCTTCTATACCTCTGGTGCGCCTCTCATTTTGCTCTCACCACCTCGCTGTTCAACCAGCATGGTTTTCTTGCTCTGTTCCTCTTACTCTGTGTCTTGGTGCAGGCTTCTGTTGAACCTGTGATCCCCCTTTTAATAATATCCCATTTCTGCTCTGCATCCATCTCCTGCCTTATGCCCTCTAGTTTCCCTTTCAGTACTTCCTGCATCCTCCCAAAGTCTGCCCCCCTGAAGTTTACTACCTGAGTAACTGATTTCTCTGGCTCCCCGCACATCGTGATATTAAACCACACCATTTGGTGATCGCTGTTGGCTAGTAGGTCCTCTACCTTTATTTCCCTTACTGCCTCCCCATTCAGCAACACCAGATCTTAAGTGTTCTTTAGCCTAGTAGGTACACTAACCAACTGTGTCAGGAGACCCTCCTGGATTACGTCCAGGAGTACTTGCTCCCTAGCACTGGAGGTGACTGAAATGCTCCAGTCAACCCCCGGCAAATTGAAATCCCCCATGATGACCACCTTCCCTTTTCTGTATACCTTTCTGATTTTTCCTGCTAATTCCCTGTCAAGCTCCTCAGACTAGGACGGTGGCCTGATACCACCCCAAACCTTAGTTTCCTACCCCTGGAGTCTAGGAGCTGCAGCCAGATTGCCTCTGTTCTCCTTTCTTCCCCCCCTCATCCCTTGTGCATTTGATCCCGTCCCTCACATAGACTGCCACCCCACCACCCCTCCCTTCCTTATGGTCCTTCCTGTATACTTTGTATCCTGGGATTGCCAGATCCAAGTCCCGGTGCTCAGTTGCCCACATTTCTGTGAGAGCTGCACTGTCCACCCTCCACACTGCTAAGAGTGCCTGTAGCTCAGCAGATTTGTTGCCTAAGCTTCTTGCATTCAGCGAGACCACCCTCCATCCTGCCCCTTCCCTTCATTGGCCTCCATTTCCTTCCTTCTACTCCCTCCTTTTTCAGCCACCCTGAGTCCTTCCCTGCTAGCCTGGGGGTAGGCTGTCACTCCACTCTATCAGATTCCTGCCTACCTGCTGTCCACTTGCCACCCCCATCTAGTTTAAATCCACCTTTGTCGCAATATACCTCCCCCGTCTTTGCTTTAATACCTCCTTCCCCTCCCCACTCAGGTGCAGCCTATCTCTTGCAAACAGACCGTTATTATCCCAGGTACTGCCCCAGCCACTCGCAACCCCATATCCCTTAGTTTGACACCATTCTACCAGCCATGTGTTCAACTCCCTAATCCTCTCCTTTCTCACTGTGCTTGCGCAGGGTACTGGGAGCACTTTGGAGAATGCCACAGACTCCCCAGTCTCCTCGCACAACCTTCTTACTTCCTCAGTCCTCTCCTTTGTTACCTTCACCATTTCCCCCACTAGGTCATTTGTTCCCACATGTACCACAATGTGTGGTTTCCTCCTACCCCTCCTTACGCACCTTAGGATTGTCTGTCCTGCCTTGTCTGCCTTTAATCCTGGTATGGACTCCACCCATATCTGACTATGCCTCTCCTCCTTGCTGCCCCATCTGATCCCCTTCAGTATGGAATCACCCAACACTAGTACACCTCCTTCCTCTTTCCTTGTGCCCGTCGCCACCCCCCCCACCCAGGTTCTCATTTCTGGGGATACTCAAGACGGTGCTTTTACATTGTGCCCCAGTGACTTCTCTCCTGCCCTTCTCAATTGAGACTCCTCCGCCTCCTCCTGTTTGACTGCAAACCTTCTGCTCCCTCCTCAGCTCTCCGAGTATTATCCCTCTCCCTGCCATGCCATACTCAGTCTCTCCACTAGTAATGTCCCTCTCTCCCTTCTCTTTGTGACTACTATCCCTTGTGCAATCTCCTCTTGTGTCCCATGTGCTGCTAGTACAGCAAACATGTTCCCTCCTCCCTTTGCCTTATTGTGTATTTCCTCTTCCCTCCTGCCTACTGCTGCTCCTCTTTTTCTAGATCCAACTAGAGTCCACCCTTCATCCACTGGCTTCCTGTCTACTGTGCCTCCTCCCCCTGACCTCTCCCTTGCCCCGCTTTTCCTTCTCTGTGGTGCCCCCACAATCCTTTCAGATGTCAGCCCTCCTACCAACGCAATCCTCCCCATCTCCCTCAACCTCCCCAGCTCCCTGCCAAGCCACTGAACCTCTTCCTCAAGCCTCCTTATCCTGTGGCATATTGGGCACCCTCCCAGCCTCCACAATATGTTCATCTGCATTGCTGCCCCACAGCCATTGCACCCTACTATCCTACTCATGGTCCACACTACCTATACAACCTCTCCACACCACTCTCCCTACAGCAAGTAGAATTAACTAATCCTAGCCCAGCCTCTAACAGAAATTGTTATCCTAAATGCCCTTGCATGCAGCATAACACAGCCAACTACAGTACTAACTGGAAACCACAATCCTACTCATAAGGACTATAGATCTACTCACACATTTTATATATTTATATGTTCTTAAGACTTAGCTCATATGGCTGTTCCTTGTTTCCTCCTTCTTGGCCTGTTCTAAGGGCTCAGGTCAGTTTGCAGCTCCCCAAGCTCCTCCCTCCCTCCCTTATAGCTTGGGATCAAGTAAGGAGTCGTATGCTGTAGTCTGAGCAGTGTTTTAACCTTTTAAATGGCATTAAGTGTACTAATTGAACAGAGACAATCTTTAAAATGAGTAATAATAGAAACGAATAAATAATCAGCCGCCTAGTTGCATACTGTGTGATCCTAAGCAAGTCACTTAACTTCCTTGTTCTCCCAGGTCACTCCTGTAAACAAGCTTTCAACTTAGTGTGTCTCTCCTGGTTAAACAAACAAACAAACAATCAGATATTCTGAATAGCAATACTATTTGTTTCTCAGTCAGCAACCAGAGAGAGACATTTTAATTTGTGAGCCTGGACTTATGTAACACAGCCTGCTTGACGCAAAATGTCAAATGATATTTTTCCTACCATATGAGCCCAAACCCTCCTTCTTCCCACGGTGCCTTAAATTTACTTAACACTAGGATGTTTTTTCCCCTAAATTCATTTATTTGTAAGAATACTAATTTGGATAATTTGGGTAAATCTATTCTTCTCCAGCTTCACAGGCATATTTTGGAATAAATACAATAATTTAGGTTCTACCATCATTTCAACAATATTCACCATCCCCCAAATTGACATATTAAGCTTTTGCCATTTGGCTAGATCAGTTTCTAAATTTCTCAGTGCAGGCATATGTTTAAAGGACGCCTACTGTAAACCATCTTTTTACACATTTTGTGTTTTAAAAATGACTCCATAGACTTGTAAAGGAGAGGCTGTTGTTTACATTTATACTGAAACTGTATTTATTAAAGTAGGACAAATACAGTTTTATAGCATTTGAACATTGTAAACACAGCATCTCCTGATTCAAAAGTCCTGCTCCGAGAATCCTAAAATGGCTGCCATGATGATGTCATACATGAGAGAGATGCCAGCTGTGCAGATGCACTCAAGCTCTACTAACCATATTCAAATGCAAATAACTTTAAAATGAAAAATGATAGCATGGTACTGTGACCATGAAAGTTGTTCAGCACAAAAATATCTACAAAATCAGTGGTGTTTCATTTATAGATACCTTTTAGTTTAAAAAAAAAAACAGCAGCAAATTCAATTGTTTGTCACTTTTTTCAACAAACAGATGCAAATAACTTTAAAATCAAAAAATGATAGCATGGCACTGTGAGCACGACATTTGTTCAGTGCAAAAATATCTACAAAATGAGTGGTGTTTCACTTATATGCCCTGAAAACAGGTCTTACCAAATAGACACTGTGAGCCAGAGTTTTCCAATACACCAGAGTATGAAGATGGTCTTTGTGAGAATACGTAATACAGCAAGTTATATACTATGATAATAACCATTGCAACTATTACTTCGTGTAGGAGTTATATACATAAAACAGGCCCTATTGGCCAAAGGTTAGGTGGCTCCACAGTGTATCTAGAGATATACAAAAAGTGTAAAATCAGCTAAAATGAGAACAAAGAACTCATACAAAATACAGGAAATAAATGCAGTGTTACATAAATCTGCATGATGGCAGTGTAACTTCTCAGAAGAATATACACAGAACACAGAAATGTATTCTCGGCATATTACGCATGCGTTACTAGCAATAAGCATAGTAATAATATTGGCAATATTCATAATTATATCTCTGGTAACTTACTCTTATATGGTAAGTATACCAACACCCTAAATGTTAGTACTAATTGTAAGTATAACATAATAGAGATTGTCAGCGGTGCACAGTTGGTTGCCAGTAAGGGTGTTAGGACCAAGTGTAACATTCCCCCCTTGTTGCCTTACTGAAAAGGCAATAACACTAGTGGGTAAGTAGTGGGTGCAATATTCATTGTTTACAGACCTGATGCATGAGCCTTGTAAAGGAATTTGAGTTGTTCATGGTGTTGTTTTAGGGTGCGCTGTAGACAGCAAAGAGTTAGTATCAAAAAGATAATCAAAAACAGTTGTACAATAACAAAACCTTTAAAGGTTAGCTCTAACCATGTATTTGAAAGTGCACTGCTTAAATCAACATCATGGATAATGGCGTTATGGGCTTCTCTGGCTTTGGAGATATTATTGTTGATGTAGATGAGATGGGTATCCTTTCTATCTAAAAGTGTTTTAAGTGGCAGAGTCAAGGAATCAATATGGACATTAAAAAATGGGTAAATACTGAGATAATAAAGCAAGCAAATATTTGGGGTCAGTATGAATAATGTCTGGTTCTGGGATGGGAACAGGAGTAATTACTGCATGACCAATAACAGTAGTTTGATGAGGAATAAAACAGAAGTTAGGAAATTGTATGTCACAAGTTTTGGACCCATTGGAGAAAGATTTATGATTATTAACCACATAATACTGACCATCACAATTATATGACACTCTCACTGTAGGAATCCTCCATTTCTGCAGGTGAATTGGGCAGGTTAAAGATTGATTTGTGAGTCTTGTAGTGAAGCAATGAACCTGTTCTGCGTAGTTGTGGTAGAGACACCAGTGCTGCCCACTGGTGATGATGTAGCTGAAGCTGAATATGCTGTTGCCCTAAGGGGTACCAGTTTCATTTGAAGAAATGTCCAAGTCCAAAGTAAAAGACCAGTCAATGCTGTCCAGTGAGTATTCACAAACCAGTTTGATGACATCAAAAATGTCACAGCAACATAAGTAGTGGTATCCCTTTTTGGCATAACAGTCTGTATGAGGCACCACCCACACTTCCAAGGTGGGATGGAAGACCAGAAGAGGTGGAAGGGAAATCATTTCTCAGCAGATGTCCTTGTCGAGATGCCCAATGGAGTGGATGGAGGCCAGTCTGTAGAAGATGGCAGTTTTAGGATCAAAACGTGGCAAGGAGACAATGCAGGTCATGAACATGGTGTCATGGATGGTGCAGCAGTTGGCAGTGTAGCATGGGCCCCTGTTGGGATGACATGTGACATAACCAAGATTTCAAGCAATAGACATTGGTATAGCAACAGATCTGGACATACACATTGTAATACTTTGCAAAGGAGTCTTCAATGCAAAGGATTGTAATTCTGAAATTTCAGTAAAATAAAATAAATACAAGCAGTGGCTCTACAATGTGGACAGTACCATTTAGCAAGTCATCTGTTATAGATAATATCTGGAATATGTCCAGATTCCAAATCCCAGAATACATTATTGATAGTGGTTATGACATAAGAGCCATAGGCAGAACATAAAAGTTCCCTGGCAATATATTGCTTGTCTGCCTCCTTGTTATCCTGGAAAACAAGTTAATTGATTTTATTCTTAGTGTCATTAAAACTTTTAGCAATGTCTTGCATGTTGTACACGGTGTATCACTCTTCCTGACTAAGTCCATCTACACCATGCAATAACGGTGGTAAAACATCATTCTTCATGACAGTCTGGAATTTAGCTGTTTGGCTTTTAAAGGCAGCAATGTCTACCAGGTTCCAAATGGACATGCCAGATCTGAAGAGTCTGGATATGATGCTAGTTGCACCAGTAACATCAGCAGTGGCAAGCCTCCTGCGTGATGAGGAAGTTTTCTTGTTTTCAGGGTTAGGTCTCAACCTGAATAATCCTAAGTGCTTAGTAGTATGTGGACCAGCCACAGGGTATTGTGTGTGTGTGTGTCTGATATGCTGCAAGACTGTCTAATAACATAGTGCTGAAAAATCTAGAAGTGTTAGTTTTAGAACACATACCACATTTAGCCATATTCCAATGTGTGAGATTAAAAATAACAGGAATGTGCATAAATTGCACATTGTTAACAAGTGTGCCCGGAAGTGAGGTGGCAGTGAGACCACTAGGTGGTCCAGGTTCCAGTAGAGGACAGTCACTAAGTTCTGCTTCAGTAGGGGGTACTACAGACAGAAACATAGCTGCTGTAGCCATGCAATTGTGAATACAAGTCTCTTGCAGAATCTTCTGGGTATTTATCACAAAAGTTGGGATCAATCAAAGCAGTAAGACTATAAACCAGAATGTCTGTAATTAGCTTGGTGGATAGATAGGGTGCCATTTGAGGCGATTCTGGTATTGGGCCATCCTTGGAAGGCGCCTTTGTAAAGGTGGGCAACAAGAAATGTCTGTCCATGATTGTCAGTTTGCCATTCAATTTGGAGGGACAGTTTGTCAGGTGCCACAACCATGGTGGTCAGGTAGGCATCCGTGCCTTCCTGAACAGTGATTAATTTGGTGGGAACATCTAAGCTGACGACTCCAGGGATGGTGGTGGGTTTGTTTTGTGGGGTGTTATAGTTTTCCTCTGGATATTCAAGAAGGGGAAGGAGTTGCCTTAGATGTTCACTGTAGTCGGATGTAGTTTTCATATCCTTGCCATGGACAAAAGGGAGCGCTCCCAGAAGGAGGATCAAATGCAAGATAGCCATCTTGCGTGGGTACCTGTAAGGAAGAAAGAAAAGGTCAGTAGGTACTATTCCGCCTAATGGGGTTTGGAAAAGTAATTATTCTCCTTTGTACAATTTGAGCTGATTAGCATGTAGTCATTTATCAGTAGGTTTCTTCTGGTTGGTAAGTCTAAATTGGTAGACTGTGGGACTGAGTTTGTTAATGATGGGGTAGGGTCCTTACCACTTATTGGAAAAGGGATGAGTAAGGTGTGCAAATCTGAGTACCATTACCTGGTCTCCGACTTACCAGTCCACCTCTTGTGCATATTTGTCAAAGTGAATCTTGGATTGCTGTTGGGCCTTGCCCATATGATGTGCAGCATACAAGTTGGTTTTGATGATGTCATCTCTCAGTTTTGCAACATATGTGTTCATGGACACTCTGTCTGCAGTGGGGTTGTTCATATCAATGAACAGGTGCTCAGGTAATCTCATGGTTCTACCAGTCATCAAAGGGTGTGCATTGGGTAGTAGCTGAAGGAGTACCCCTAATTGTCATAACCAGTAATGGCAAAAGGGAATCCCAATCCCTTAGATTGTCCTCAATGAATTTGGATAGCATTTGCTTTATCCATCTGTTGGCTCTTCTACCTGACCTGAAGATTGTGGGTCATAGGGAATGTGGAGCATCTGGTGTACACCAAGAAGTTTGAGTGTTTCTTGCATCAACTCACCTGTAAAGCTGGTTCCTTGATCAGAGTCTACCCCCACCTGAAAAACAATTGTTCTACCAGGACTCTTGCAGTTGCCTTCACTGTGCATTGTCAAGTGGGAAAAGCTTCGACCCATTTGGAGAATAGGTCTGTGACCACAAGGACGCACTTGTTGTATCTACTGGTGGTGGACAGAGGGCCAATGAAATCAATTTGAATTGCATGCCAGGGACCAGATTGTCTCTGTGGAAGTAATTTAGCATTTCTTTTGGTTGGGGTGTGAGAATGGATTCATTTCAGGGGAATGATGCTTTCTTTTTTAAGTCTGTTGCAACAGCGTTATTTTTCTGATTACTATTTTTCCTGCTTTACTATCTACTTATAGTAATATCAGGATGGCCACTTGATATCTGTTTTTGTCTAGCTGTATGTTTTCCTGACTTCTTCTCACTTCCTTCCCTTGTCCGAATCCATTCTTGCCATATTTTCTGTATTACTTCCTTAGTCTGTGTTAAAAAATGCGATAGTACCCCCTGAATCTAGAATAGATAAAGTATGCACGCTCCCCCCCATAACTGAATGGGTAAAAAGATGAGTTCCCAATATTAAAATATGAAAACTACTAAAAAACCCAAGGGTACAGATTTCTGTCAGTGCTATGCACTGCTTATAGCACCAGGTGGTAGCCGTGTTCTGTTAAGCTGTGTGCTTTTGTAAGCCGTGCAAGGCGCGGTTTCATTCCCTTCAACTGTAGTCTGTATGTGCTTTTGGAAGCCGTGCAGGAGCAGTCCCTTATCTACAGCTGCAGTTGTCTGAGCAGATTGTTGAATGCCTGTGTTCACAAACGGGCAGAAATGAACCTCGCTGTGTAAATAAAATTGATAAAAACAACCGTGGGTTGAGAACACAAGTCAGGTTGCACTAGATGATTTAATTATCATAAAGGAGTGAGTAATCTGGTTGCATTCACTTCACTGAAGTAAAAGTCATTCAGGCTTTCTACGTAAATAAATATTCAGCCAAATCTTACATTTGCTTTGCACTTTACTAGGAAGGACTAGTGATATTAGACTTCTTCCCTTCTTTCAGTCCTTGCAGCCATTCTTAAGGAGGAAAATGTGGCGAGAGGGGTGTAAAAAAACTGATTAGAGTTCTTTACTTTCTAGGTTATATAAACAGTCATGGATTTTGCGTTTTCACACCCATGCAGCTTAAGCTCAATTTTCCTGTAAGCCTAATTAGAAGGCTGGAAAATATGTTGTTATGTTTTGTTGCTTGTCTTCTTTTTCAAAATGAGCTACTAAGAAAATAAAGTTATGAACATGTTTTTACCTGAAGCAGTTAATTTAGTAGGCTGTGTATTTTCTGGTTTAAAAGCTCCTAGGAGTTCCACCTTTTTCTATGTTCCTGTCTATACTAGCTGGCCGGCCTTTCTTTTTACTACTTATAGACTTGACATAGAAGGGGCGGAGTTTCTCCTGGACCTTTCTGGTTATTTCCTATTCTTTTGCATTTTTTTTAATCCTGAACCTAAAACAATATGTAAATAGAGAATAAAGTTAGAATTTATGTTTAAAGTATTAATAAACTGTTTATTTGATGACATTTATATCTTGTGACTCTAATGGGAGAAGAGTTAAGCTCCTCCCCTGTCTGACCAATATAAATATGATGCTTTCCTTCAGTCAAGCAGATAGCTAGATGAAGAGCAGACATACTCTGTTCTGAGCTGTGAAGACACTAGTTGCTTCTAGTGTATCAGTTCTGTATTATTTTGTATTATTTTATGTTTTGACGCTCAGTCCGTTTATCTAAGCAAAGAATTTTTGAAAGAATAAATATTTTTTTGTCTCTTCAAATTGGTGCCTGGATTCCTGTTTATCCCACACCTCACATGGGGCAGGACTGTTCTGTGCACAAACTAGACAGTTATGGATGTAATCTTTAACATCTCTAGTAATGCCAGTCCACCAACCCAGGGATTTCAGTCTCTGGACTGTATTTTCCACCCCATGATATCTTCCAGTTGGGGTGTCATGGACCCGATGGGTGAACTCAGATCGCAGTAATTTGGGAACTATCCACAACCTGTGGTTCAGATTGTCAGGTTGTTACCATATCAACTTGTCATGTGATAGATGCAGTTTGTCTGCATGTCTTTTGTAGGTGTTGTTGGTTGGCAGTTCTTGTTTCGTTCCTTTGTCTAGGCATCTGAACACCTCTTTCAGCTGAGGATGAGATTTTTGTGCTGTGGATAAGTCCAGTGGTACAAAAGATTAAGTTTTCTTCTTTCTTGTAGCAGCTATGTGTATAGCTGCCAGAGGTATAGGGTGAGCCATATCCCACGTGTCCCCCCTCAAGCACCCTCTTTTGCAAGAGTGTCTGCTCAGTCATTGAAACAGTGGTATGGATCAGACTTAGAGTGGGCCTTCACCTTGTGAATGAACAGCTTGTGCTTAAACTGTTAAGTCAGATTGTGAATGTATACAAAGAGTGCTTTGTATTTCACAGGGGTGCCATCAGAAGATGTGAGGGAGTTCTTTTCCCAGAATGGCAAGAATTTAATCAGAGAGCAATAGACCCAGTTAGAGTCTGTGAAGATAATGGTATCTGTGGTACTATAGTGTATCAGTTCAAGAGTGCAGGCCACAGCCACCAATTCTGTGTACTGAGAAGATGCAACACTGCAGCGTTTGGATGCGTGGACAGTGTTACCATTAGGATGAGCACTCCAAATGCAGCTATCTGTTCTTCTTGGTGATACGAGGCAGAGCCATCAGTAAAGACAGGATAGAGGGAAGTGTCAGCAAGGAGTTTTGGAGTAATGGGGAGAAAGGGTCCTGGATCAGGTAAATCAGGGGGCTGGAGTGCACAGTCATGCGGAGCTTCTTGGTACAGAAGACCATGGGCTAAAATTGAGGGCATTTTCTCAGTGTGGACCTGTATGTCACAGTCCTGGAGAAGAAGAGACCAGTGAGTTAATCTGATATTAGATAGAGAGCCAATCTTCACTCTGTCTGACAGTAGGAAGTATGTGGGGGTGTGATTGGTATGCAGAATTATGAGTGCCCACACCATGGCAAGACAATCTTTTACCACAGTAGAGTAAGCCTGCTCCCTGGGAAGTAATATTTTACTGAGGTACACTATGGGGTGATCTTTCCCTTGGTTGTATGTCTGACTGTGCACTGCCCCAATACCCACATCTGAGTCATCAGTCTGGACTACAAAGGGTCTGCTATAGTCTGGACTTGTCAATACAGGAGTATGCACAGTGCCTCCTTCAGTCTGGTAAAGGCTTGTTCACAGGCTGGATCCCAGGTAATTTTCTTAGGCATCCTTTTCTTTAACAAGCCAGATAGGGGAGCAGCCAGGGCAGTGTAATTTGGTACAAATTTCCTATAGTACCCTGCTGTCCCTAGAAAACTCCTGACCTGCTTCTGTGTTTCTGGTCTGGGCCATGCCTTGATTGCCTCTATTTTCCCTTGGTTAGGATGGAGCTGTCCCCGGCCTACAATGTGCCCGCGATATGCCACCTCAGCCATGGCCACCTGCCACTTCTCAGCTTTTACAGTGAGTCTGGCCCTCTATATCCTGCTGAGCACTTCCCTAAGGTGGGACAGGTGTTCCTCCCAGCTGGCACTAAAGATGGCAATGTCATCCAGGTACACCACAGCATCCTCCTCAGCACCATTTAACACCTGATTCACCAACCTTTGGAAAGTGGTGGGGGCATTCTTCATTCCAAAAGGCATTATTTTAATTAAAATAACCCTACCAGAGTGATGTAGGCCAACCTCTCCCTAGCTCTGACAGTTAACTCTACCTGCCAATACCCCTTTGTCAGGTCAATAGTTATAAGGTATGTAGCCCCTCCCAACTTGTCTAGGATTTCATCCATCCATGGCATTGGGTGGGCGTCTGACTTTGTGACTGCATTCAGTCCATGATAGTCCACACAAAAATGAGTAAAGCCATCTGGCTTGGGAACAGGGACTACGGGTAAGGCCCATGGTCTGTGGGATTTCTGGATTACCCCTACATCCAGCATTTCCTCCACCTCCCTCCTAATGTCCTTTTGGACAGCCTCTGACACCCAATATGCTGTCCACTGTATGGGCACCTGTGTCCCTGTCTCCACATTGTGCATTGCTAAAGGGGTTAGTCCAGGCTTGGCACTAAACAGTGGGGCAAAGTTTGCTAACATCTCTCTTATTTTCTGGAACTGGCCCAGGGTCAACTGGGATGACATTTTAATTGCCTCCACAGTGGACTCTTGCTTGCTTTCTTTCAGCAAGTCCAGACGGGGGTCTCCTTCATCCAGCCCCTCCCCAAGACTACACACTGCAAACACCATCTTCATCATTCCCCTCCCCAGGACTACACACGACTACACACTGCAAATAATGTCAGCCCTATTTACATATGGCTTCATTATGTTGACATGGTACATTCTTTGTGTATGTCTCCTGTCAGGTAGCTCTATGATGTAGTTTATGTAATTTACCTATCTGACTACTTTGTACAGTCCTGCTCACTCGGCCTGCAGCTTGTCTTTCTGGACCTTGATTAGGACCATGACTTCTTGACCCACAGTGTACGAGCGAGCTCTGGCTCTGCGGTTTGTACCACACCTTTTGTTTTTGCTGGACAGCTGCCAGGTTGCTCTGGGTTGTCCCCATAAGCTCCTTCAGCCTTTCTCTAAACCTAAGGACATAATTCACTGTGGGAGTTCCCTGGGTGGTGTGCTTGCCTTCCCAGTCCTCCCAGATCAAGTCTAGGGGCCCACATACCCTACATCCATGTAACAGCTTGAAGGGCGAAAACCCTGTTGACTCCTGGGGCACCTCCCTGTATGAAAACAACAGGTGAGGAAGGTATTTCTCCCAGTCCCTCCCATGCTGTTTTGCAAATGCTTGGAGCATTGACTTAATAAGGATACCATTAAATCTTTCCACAAGCCCATTGGATTATGGGTGATAAGGTGTCATGCATCTCTGCACCACCCCACACTTCTCCCACAAACATTTTATCTGGTCCATCAGCGATAACCTCCTGCATAAACCCAACATGGGAGAAAATCCCTAGTAAGGCATCTGCCACTTTGTCTGTACTCAGTGAGGATAGGACGACTGCCTCTGGGTATTGGGTGGCATAATCCACCACAGTCAGGATGAACCTCTTCCAGGAGAAGCTGGGGGTATTTAAAAGCCCCACAATATTCATTCCCACCATCTGGAATGGCTCCACCATTATGAGTGAAGGAATTAGGGTGGCTTGGGTTTTCTTACCCACCTTTCCTATCTCTTGCCATTGGTGACAAGACCTGCAATACTCCTTCACCTGCTGGATGAAGTTGGGCCAATCGCTGCATAGTGTGTGTGATTCCCAGATGACCAGACATGGAAATGTCATGTGCAATCTTGAGAAACTGCTGACGGTACCCCTGGGAAGTGACAAGCTGCCTGCCTATCACCCTTCCCACTGTCTTAGTATCCTGCATATACAGCAGTCCATTGTCCCAATAAACTTTATGTTTTCCGTCACCTCCCTGTGCTTTGTCAGAGTCTGCCCAAGCCCTCAGCTTCTCTAGACTAGGGTCACTTTTCTGAGCAGCTGCAAACTCCTTGCACATTCCCAAGGCACGGGACAGGTCCCCTTCAGTGTCTAAACTAGGGTCGCTAGCTCTAGTGTCAGGGCATTCAGGATCACTGCCATCCCTAGCCCTCTGAGTATGGGTCACACCTTCCTCCTTGGAGTAACCCTCTGTAGCTATTCTGCTAACTGCTACCAGGGGAATTTCTACCCCCTTTCATTATTCTCCATATCAGGAGTCATAGGCTGGGGAACCAGCCTCCTAGTGGTTTCCACAGGGGCTTCTATGGGGTCCAGGGAACTACAATTTTCCTTTGCCACTTGGCTGCAGGTAACTGCACACACTATCCCCTGTTTGAGATTGTTGCCAATAATTACATCGACAGCCAAAATCTCGGCTATGGCAACCTTTTGCACAGTCCTCCCGTCTCACCCCAGTCTAGGAGGACACTAGCAAGTGGCAATGTTTTCTCTTTCCTAGTGAATCTCTGTACAGTTACAGATTGATTGGGTATAAGCTGACCAGGCTCTACCAAATCCCCTTTTACCAAAGTCAGGGACACCCCCATGTCCCTTAACCTATATGTCTGTACACCATTCACAGTGACTGGGTGCATGTGTTCCCTCATGTTTACTGGCATGCTTTCAGGGACACACAAACAGACCACTTCTTTCCTAGCACCATTTTGTGCACTGCTTGTCCTTTTGGGACACTGCCTTGCAATATGTTCAGTTTCTTTGCAAACCCAACATTCATTTCTTTTCTCAGGTAAATCTTTTCCTTGTAACCTGGGGCTACCTGGTTTCGGTGGAAGTAGGGAGGGTTTTAGCTGCCCTGAAAGTGCGCTTTTCCCTTTCTGCACTGCCATGCCCACCCCATTCACTCTCAGAGCAGGTCTGCTCCTGGCATAGAGGTCCGAGAGTTAAGCAGCCTCTTGAATCTTTGTTTTTGGATCTCTGTCCTCCAGCCAGGTTGTCAGCTCTGTTGGGCATGCCCCAAAAAACTGCTCTAACAGTACAACATTTTCAAGTTTTTCTACCAAGTCTGCTTCAATTCCTTCCCACCAACATTTTGAAAACTGACTTTGTTTAGTGGCTAGCTCCTCATAGCTCATGTTAGCGCTTCTCCTGAGCTTATGGAATTTAACTCTGTATGCCTCTGCTGTTAGCTCATAGTTTTTTTAAAGTGCAGCTTTAAGTTTACTGTAATCATTACTGTCCTCATTGTCCATTTGACCCAATGCATCCTGAGATTTTCCAGTAAGTAGCGGGGATAGCTGGAAGCTCCAGGACTCTCTAGGAATATTTGCCTGAATGCATACTTTTTCAAAGGAATTTAAAAAGACATCCATATCTTCCCCCTCTTTAAATTCAGCTATCAATTTGGAATTTAATTTGTAACCCAGTCCTGTAGTTCCAGTTAAACCCAAGCCACTGAGCTGCTCTTGTGCTGGTGTTTGGAGTCGGAGCTTCTCCAGTTCATGTTGCCTCTGGCACTTGCGCTCTTCTCGCTCAGCCTTTTGCTGAAGCTGTCACTCTCTTTCCTCTGCAGCTCACTGCTCTCACTTCTCTTCTCTTCTCTCTTGAACTCCAGCTCCATTCTCCGCAACTCCGTCTGCATCCTGATCGCTTCTGGCTCCAGAATGGTAGTGACCTTCCCCTGCTGCTGTTGCCCTTGGCTTGCACTGGTCTTGCTGTCCTCCTCACCAGATCTGGACACTGCACTGGACCCTGGGCCCTCTCCACTCAAGGTTCAGTCCTTTTCAGTCACAGAATGTGACTTGAGACTTTGGGCATCGGCTGCCACAAGAGCCTCTATGAGGTGCTTTTTGGTTCTGCCCTCATGCTGGACTGCTGTCTCTTGACACAGAGAGCAACAGACCCAGACAGAGTTTCTGAAGATAATGGTATCTGTGGTACCATAGTGTATCAGTTCAAGAGTGCAGGCCACAGCTGCCAATTCTGTGTACTGAGAAGATGCAACACTGCAGCGTTTGGATGCGTGAACAGTGTTAGCATTAGGATGAGCACTACAAATGCAGCTATCTGTTCTCCTTGGTAATATGAGGCAGTGCCATCAATAAAGACATGCCATAGGGAAGTGTCAGCAAGGAGCTTTGGAGTAGTGGGGAGAAAGGGTCCTGGATCAGGCAAATCAGGGGGCTGGAGTGCACAGTCATGTGGGGCTCCTTGATACAGAAGATCATGGACTAAAATTGAAGGCATTTTGACAGTGTGGACCTGTACATCATAGTCCTGGAGAAGAAGAGACCAATGAGTTAATCTGATATTAGATAGAGAGCTATTCTTCACTCTGTCTGACAGCAGGAAGTATGTGGGGGTGTGATTGGTGTGCAGAATTATGGGTGAATATCCAATGATGTACATAAAGTGCTTAACAGCCCAGTAAGTAGCCAGAAGTTTTTTCACAGAGACTGTACTTCTGTTCCACTGGGGACAGCATCTGGGAAACATAGACAATAGGCCTCAGAATGCCATTAACCTTTTGAGCAAGTACTGCAGACATGGCAATGTCTGAAGTAACCAATATCACAAATGCGCTCCACAGGTCAGGCCCTCTGCTCCCACAGTGCCAACCTCGAAGTGCAATCATGTGAACAGGAGACAAACAGGGTTACCCTCCTGTCTGTTTTGGATCCGAATCACCTACTAGCCTCGAGTCCTGGGGGTCAAATGTGAACATTATGCTAGCATACCCAGTTAACAGGCTTGGATATATATTCTCTTTGGGGAAATGCAATATAATCCTTCACCCCATGGCACCCAGCCAGGTACCCAAAATGTTCCCTTACGACTCAATATGAGACCTATGTATATTCTTACCTTTAGCAAGATTAGTAACACAGTCAAGCCCTTACCAGCTGTCAGAATTAAACACTGATTCAGCATTCACATGCAAAAGAAAACTGAGAAGACACAGACAGTATTTCAAGAAAAATATTGTTTACTAAAAATTGTAAAATAGGGAAAATATCAAACACAGAACAAATTCATTAATAATGTACAGTCACATAAAATAATTGAGTAATTACTGAACTCAAAGAGGCCTACAAAAATACTTAAAAGTTCTTGCCTAGCTAGATGTTACCATAAAGTGCCTTGTCTTGAGTCCAGAGTTAAAAAGCAAAGTTTTCCTCCACTGCCTGACCATTTCAAAATCCATCTCCCCACCCCTTGGTGAGGTCACAGTTAGATCCTCCTATAACTTTAACTTCTTAGCATAAATATCCACAAGGATATATGTTATTACTGTGAAAATCAGCAACTAGCAATCTCCCAAAATATGAATCTCTTTGATCAAACATTTCTCTTTGATCTGTCTGCTGGTTTCCTGCTTTGCAAGAATGATCTTAGGTTTATGACTGATAACAAGGTTTTGTGACCAAATGGTCTCTTCCTGCAGGAATCATAACATTTTATGAGGTCCTATGTCCTGGCAGATGGCCAGAGCCCTCTGTTAAACAGAACAGGAAACTTTTGATTCAGTTTTCCCTTAGCTAGCTTTTCTAACAGCCAGCTGCTTCAACACTGTCACCTCTGAGGTCAAAGATCAATTATCTCTCACACACTGGCTGACTTGTGTCCTAGGCAGACAATCACACACACATACCATTTATTTATAATATAAATATCATACAATATTACAATAAACAGGTGGCAGAGTGTCACAGCCATTTTCAGATGAAAAGGTAAGGCTGGATTGGGGTTAACCAATGCTGGAGCAGAGGCCAAAGCCTGTTTCAGAAGGGACACAGCATTGATGTGAATGGGACCCCAAGTCCAGGGGACATCCTTTTTCAAAAGCTCATACAGAGGGGTGGTCCTTTGTGCAAAGTCACAAATGAAGTCCCTGGAATAGTTGACCATTCCCAGGAAATGTCTGAGTATTGCCACACTAGTAGGAAGTGGCAAATCTCGTAGGCCTTGGATCTTTTTCCAGTCCAGGCTTCTGCCCTGTTCTGTGATACTCAGACCAAGGAAGATAACCTCTTTCTGGCACAATTGTGCTCTTGCAGGATTGCACTTGAGGGCTGCTCTCTGTAAGAGAGTCAGTAACTCATCAAGGAGGTCAAAATGTTGCTCCTTAGTAGCAGTTGCCAGGGGTAAGTCATCCACATACTGCAGAAGACATTGTGGGGCAGATAAACCCAGCAAGGTGTCCATCATGTGTAGATGGAAGAGGGAGGGGCTATTGTGAAAGCCCTATGGGAGGCAGGTCCAGGTCTACTGATGACCGTTAAAGGTGAAAGCAAACTTATATTGGCTTTCCTGAGCAAGTGGCAATGACCAGAACCCACTGGAAATGTCAAGGGTGCTATACTACTTATGATCTAGTGTTAGAAATTTGAGCACATCTGGTGCTGAGGCTACTGTAGGGGAGCAGCTAAGAGTGACTTGATTAAGCCTCCTATAGTCAATAGTGAGTCTCCAAGATCCATTGGGCTTTTTCACTGGCCAGATGGGTGAGTTGAGGATTGAGACACAAGGCCTGATCACACCTTGCTGAAGAAGTGACTGGATGGTTTCCTCTGAGTGATGGTAGGGCCTCTGCAGGAAAAGGGTATTGCCTTTGCTGTCATGTTTAGGGCCTGGGACTAAAATGATGGTTTGCATTCTCTCACAATTATGTTTGTGTGTGTCGAAAACATCAAGGTGCTTTTGCAGAATGGGTAATAGTTCTTTGAAGAATTCATGTGTCTGGAATAGAGCTATGGCATCATATTCCTTGTCATTGACCGCAATGGCAGCAACCACATGGGAATCAGGAATCATGACCGTATGGTAATGTCCTTTGATTGGGTCATGAGCCAATTGGCCAACTCTACTACACAGCCATGTAGTGCTAGGAAATGAATTCCTAGGATGCTGGGGTGATGACATAATACCATGAGGTCACAAGTGTGATTTGTGTTGAAGGTTTCCAACACCACAGAGAGTACAATAGAGCAGTAGGTAGGCAATCTAGTGCCATTCACACCTTGAGCATTGGTCCTCCATCTGGTGGGAACAAGAGGAATTAGCTGGATCCTCATCATGTAGTACAGACACAGCCACACCTGTATCTAGCAATACAACAATTTGGTGGCCCCCGACCATAGCTTTGGTACAAGGCCACCCGCTTGTGTAATAATATTGTTCACAATACAAACAGGGCCTGTAATTGTGAATCTGAACTAATACAGGTGTCTTCAGGGGGTTCCTGAAATGCATGCCAACGGGATCTTGCCGAGCATCTTCCAGGTCCTGCATAGGATACAGGGAACATTGGGTACTGGTAGTAGCTACAATGGACAAGGCCTCAGGATTAGGACCTGCTGCAGTCTGGACAGAGGTTGTTCCATTATCTCCTTGGCATAGTAGAGACTGGGTTACTGGAGTTAATGCTGCAACAGTCTGCCTTGGGATAGACTCGGCCACTGAGTAAACTTTCCCAAGGAATGTGCGGAGGTTATTATTCTCTGCTACTACATCATGGTAGGAAGGGCCTTGTTGATAATTTTGATTGCCCTGATTGTAATTCTGATCAGAATTAGGGTTATTACAATTTATTTGTCTGTTTCTGTTCCTGTTGCGGTTCCCCCAGTCTTATAGGTCTGTTTGTCATCAGAAGGCACGGCGTTGTTGTCCTGGGCCTTACCCTCCATCGTGTAGTGAATTGTGGGCTCACTGGCATGTTGCACCCTGGCCATCTTGGCTTTTGAGCCAGAATTCAAATCTTGGAGGTAGAGCTCATAGGCACAACTTCGTCCTTGTGAGAATGTCTGAGAATTTGTCAGTTCTGGGAAAAACCATGGGCTCTACTTTGTCACACACGGTCGGAATCATGTTCCGAATGAACAAGGTCCTGTATTCAATTTGGTCTCTGTTTGCTATCTTTTGTGAGAGCACTTAGAAACATAGAAACATAGACTTTGACAGCAGATAAGGACTGCTTGGCCCATCTAGTCTGCCCATTTCCCTACTTACAGGATAGGCCGCAGATCCTAGTTAACCAACAGCCTATTTCTTCCTACCCCCCACAAGATTGCCTTATGTCTGTCCCATGCATTCTTGAATTCTCCCACAGTTTTAGACCCCACAACCTCCTCAGGAAGGCTGTTCCATGCATCCACTACCCTCTCTGTGAAATAATACTTCCTCACATTGCCCCTGAACTGCCCTTCTTCTATCTTTAAATTGTGTCCCCTTGTTCTTGCAAGTCTCTTTTTCTGAAAGATGCTACCCTCTTGGACTTTGTTGATTCCACTGAGGTACTTAAAAGTTTCTATCATGTCCCCCCTCTCCCTTCTTTCCTCAAGGGTATACATATTAAGCTCCTTTAGTCTCTCCTCATACGGCTTCTCTTGCAGACCCTGCATCATTTTGATTGCCCTCCTCTGGACTACCTCTATCCTGTCTATGTCCTTGTGGAGATGGGGTCTCGACTGGACACAATACTCAGATGGGGTCTCACCAACTGTCTGTACAGAGGATAACAACTTCCTGTTTTCTGCTGGTGATGCCTCTCCCTATACATCCCAGTATACCCCCAGCCCTCCCTACTGCCTTCTCACCTTGCTTGCTAACCTTAAGGTCATCTGATATGATTACCCCCAGGTCCCTTTCCTTTTTTTTTTTTGTTACTACCTCCCCCCCATTGTGTATTCTTCCCCTGGGTTCTTGTTTCCCAGGTGCATTATTTTGCACTTCTTTGCATTGAATCCTAGCTGCCATACTTCTGACCATTCCTCCAACCTTGCCAAGTCCCTTTTCATCCTTTCCATGCCTCCTTGTGTATCAACCCTGTTGCAGATCTTTGTGTCATCTGCAAAAAGGCATACTTTTCCTTCCAGTCCCTCTGCAATGTCACTGATGAAGACATTAAAAAGGACTGGACCCAATACTGAACCCTGCGGTACCCCACTAGTAACCCCTCTTTCTTCAGATTGGACTCCATTTACAATTACCTTCTGTATCCTGTTGTGCAGCCAATGTTTTAGCCAGTACAGTAGGCCAACCATAACCTCTGATGGTATGACGTTGGACTTTCCTTGGCATACTGTTTAACAGTATGGGCCAACATAATGCCAACCATGCCTGGGCAGTGTGCGGCAGTGAGTTCCATGACAACACCATCAAAAGTCACATCCGTGGCTTGGCGGATTAACTCTGAGAGTTTTGCCCAGAGGCTGGGGTCTACAGTCTGCCAGAGGATCTGTACTTGGTAGACCACCAGTAGACTGAGCATCTTGCATTTGGAATTAACTTTTTACAAATGACAGCTGAGATTGTCATTGGGGGGCATGTGGCCTATGCTGTCAGTGATCTGCTGCACAAAGTGAGCTACCTGAAGGGGATTGTTCTGAATTACGGGATGCAGATCAGGAAAAGGGTTATTGGAGTGTGCGCCACAAAGGGCGGCCTCCACTGCGGCATTAGCCACAGAGTGGACAAGCGACTGCTGATTAGTGGCTTCCTTCAACATCCTTTCCACGTATACCCAGAAAACCTGTCTTTGCTCCTCAGTCATCTGTGTACTAGTGAGGGCTGCCTTGATCATTTGATCGATCTTTGTTTTGTCGTCCTTTTTCAGGAAGGCAATGGGAGGGGCTAGGCCTCGACCTCCCTCCCATCATGGGGGTTGCCATTTTGGCATCGCACATGAGAGTCACCATATTTCTCATGATGTAGTGTTACACTATTACAGCATAGGGGGCTGTCATCTTGTGAATGGCGGGTGGGGGAAGTGCCATACTGAGGGTGTGGCTGGGAGCCATCTTGGCTGCTGTCATCACCAGAATTGTCATCTCTGGATGACGTTAAGTCGATGGGTGTGTAATGAAACCCAACCATCACTTTGATGTGACCAACCAGCACCTCTTGCTGATGAAGCAGTTTCACCATCTTAACTCTGCACTGTATGTGACTAACTTTTGCATAGTTCTGCCCAACACCTCGTGCAACCTCATTCTGTAAGACCCCATACACGGTGCTCAATTCCAAGTTGTACCTACGCTCTCTATCCAATTCATCACTTACCCATGTCAGATCGTCTCTCAGTTCCTCATTTTCCTCTCACAAAGACTCATTCGTATCACTCAACAAATCATTCATTTGCAAAACCTGCCTCTTATCCTGTTTCAGAGCATCACAATCCTCTTTCAACCTGCATAACTTTCAATCATTATTCTGTATTGTACAGTACAATGCAAAAGAGTCTTGTTCTTACTATGGAGGGACTGAAGTTCTTCCAGTCTCTGATCTTTCCTAAGACATTTAGATGCCTGCAAGCCCAGCTCATTCTTAAGAGCTGAGTGTTGCAGTTTAAGGGAACAAAACCTTACCTCGGAGGCTTCCATAGCACCATAGAAAGCCATGACCAACAGCCCTTTAGAATCACACTTTTTGGCTGTTTGTCTCACCTCTGAGTACTGGGTTGAGATACCCAGTACAGGGTTATCTGAGTGTTTTGCATCCAGCATGAAGTCACTCCAGCCTCCATGGGATGCAAGAAAGTTAAAGACATTGAGTCTCAGATTTGCGTAGATATTGGACATGATAGAAAAGGTTGGGAAATCCAAATGGGATCCAGCAGCTGTTACCCTGCTGTGTATCAATCCACAGTGGTTGAACCAAACAGATGGTTGGGTGTCTGCATTCTCACAATCCTGCAACTCAGAACTGCCATTGCACAAGGTGAGATGGCATCGACCTTGCCCAGTATGCAGCCAGACTTTACATGTTGTTACAGAGTGAAAAACACGAGTGAGGTGGTACAGGTGTGTACACCTACTTACTACTTGCAAAGGAAAAGCCAGCAAACAGTGAATCTTCACTAGTTTAGACCACCTGCACATGGTCACCAATAATGTCAGGGGTATTAGCCCTTCTCAGGTTCTTGGTGATACTAAACCAGCAGAAGAAACAACAGACAAGCAGCATATGCAGTAATAAACTTGTTTGTTACACAAAAGCAGACTTATTCCCTAAAAACAGGTCTTACCAAATAGACACTGGGAGCCAGCATTTCCCAATACCCCAGGGTATGAAGACGGTCTCAGTTAGAATACATAATACCACAGATGATATACTGTTGTAATATATGGACATGGTCAAATAATACCATCCTGTCCCATACAAAAAAAAAATCCCTGTAATACAACACTGTCTAAAGTGATAATCCCCTTGTTCCTTCCTGATAATACTATCGTTCAGAGCTGATAATACTATAGTTTCAGCTCTCAACGATAATATTATCACTACAATCACAGAGCGCATGTCCAGATCTTCCTGCCAACAAACCCAGTTGCCATGGTCACACGTTCCTTCCTGCACAACCATACTGATGGCGTGCATCTCCATTGACAGCTTTTCTCTAGTAGGTGGGCACAATAGCATGAAAAACATGGCGTCTTTTTCATCTCACTTAACGAGAGGAATCTGTTCAGTTTGTCATTTCATTTTTTTGAACAAATAATGGACTATGTCACTCATCCTGCATTTGCTGAATGACAAAAAAGCTGAAAGGTAGGACTGCCTACTAAATTAACAGAAACAAAATTTTATTTGAAACAAGTGATGGGACACTCGTTAGTGCTGCGGGCATCTCAGAGACAGCGCGTGTTGAGTGCAGCGGCCGGTCAACCTGTTTCACAAAAAGCACATGAGAAAAAGGAATGTTCGCAATGGGGTCCATATATTACAAAAAATAACAAATAAAGGACTATGTATTATAAGGCAGTCAGACCATCTCAATGTTTTGGGGCCTTTGGGAACCTCTCAAGCTTCCCTCTCGAGGTTCCAAGTCCCCAAAACCTCTCGAAGGTCTTACTGCCTTATTTTACATAGTCCTCTATCTATTATTCTATTTATAATTACCATAGAAACTACTTCATGCAGGAGTTAGATGCATAAAACAGGCCATACTGGCTAAAAGTTAGGCGGTTCCACAGTGTATCTAGAGAGATACAAAAAGTGTAAAATCAGCTAACATGAGAAGAAAGAACTCATACAAAATACAGGAAATAAATGTGGTGTTACATAAATCTGCATGATGGCAGTGTAACTTCTCAGAAGAATATACAAAGAACACAGAAATGTATTCTCGGCACATTACTTATGCATTACTAGCAATAAGCATAATAATAATATTAGCAATAGTCATAATTATGTCTCTGGTAACTTTTATATGGCAAGTACCAATGCCTAAATGTTAGTACTGATTGTAAGTATAACATAGTGGATATTGTCAGCAGTATGCAGCACTTGCCAATAAGAGTGTGAGGACCAAGCCTAACACCATAAATGAAACACCACTCATTTTGTAGATATTTTTGTACTGAACAACCTTTGTGTCCAAAGTACCATGCTGACATATTTTGTTTTAAACCTATTTCCATTTGTTTATTGCAAAAGGTGAAAAAAAAAGGATTGTTCTACTGTTTTGTTTTTCTAATTATAAACAAACTACAAGTCATATATAAATGGGCTGGTAGTATAGCCTAGAGGTTAGAAGAATGAGGTGTGAATGAGCTTACTACATCCAGCAGACCATACCTGAGTTTGATTCTCACAACCTCCACTTGCATACTGTGTGACTCTGAGCAAGTCACTTAACCGCCCAGTGCTCCCAGGTCGCTTCTGAAAACAGGCACTTGTGCCTAGTGGGCCTTACCCGGTCACGAAAGACTAAAATAATAAAAAAAAAGAAACACCACTCATTTTATAGCTCTTTTTATGCTGAACAAATGTCATGCTCACAGTACCATGCTATCATTTTTTGTTTTAAAGTTATTTGCATTTGTTGGTTGAAAAAGTGACAAGAAATTGAATTTGCTGCTACTTTTTTTTGCTAATTAAAAAACTAAACAGTATCTGTAAATGAAACACCACTCGTTTTATAGATATTTTTGCACTGAACAACTTTCATGCTCACAGTACCATGCTATCATTTTTCATTTTAAAGTTATTCATATTTGAATATAGTTAGTAGAGCAAGAATACATCTGCACAGCTGGCATCTCTTTCATGTATAACATCATCATGGCAGCCGGATTCTGGGAGCAGGATTTTTGAATCAGAAGAGACTTTACAATTTTCAAATGCTATAAAACTGCATTTATTCTATTTTAATACATGCAGTTTCAGTATAAATGTAAACAGCGGCCTCTCCTTTACTCCTCCTATGGTGTAATTAAAAAAAAATGTGTAAAAAAGATGGTTTAGGTGTCAATTCGTTTTTTTGGGGTCTTTCAGAATCTTAACCCTTAGGCTGCCAGAATATTTAGAATGCATAGGTTTTTAGGACGTGTATACACACCGGCAGCACATCAAGGGTTAAGCCCTTGATATAAAACTCACTGTTTAACCCAGGATCCACTGTCTAAATTACTGAGAGTAAAAGCTTTAGTTACATGAGAATATAATGGCATCTTCTGGGTTTTCTTCCAGTTAACTACTAGGCCGGAAATTTGGGCAAAATCTTGAAAGACTCCATTGGATTACTTAGAGTAATCAAGAGGTCATCCACATAACCAAAAACTTTCTTCTGAATGCTCCCAATCTTCACACCACAGATATTTGCAGAATCCATCATTTTCCAAATTAGTGACTAAATTAGGAATAACCCTGACTAGACTATGGGCCCTGAGGTAGGCTAGGGTAAATCAGGGCAACTTAGATGTACCAATGTTTTTTTTTTCTGCCAACATTTTCTATTTTTCTTCTATATTAATTGCTATGATTATTCACCCTGGAAATGTATTTCAGGAACAAGAGTGGGAAGGAGCCTTTTAATTTGACACTACCCAACTGCTTGTATAGATGCCTGCTGCAGGACTTCATCAAGTTTACAGCATTGGACATTCCTCAGGACTGAGAGAAAGAGTGACAGATTCTCAGCAAATCTCGGGACACAGACATTGTCCTTGGTCTGGTGGTATGTGGTTGCCTGCTCTTCCAGCTGATTGTATTGTCACTTACTGTTTTGTGCCATCTGAGGGCCCAGCCTGACAGCTGCCATCACATGGTGAACAAGAGTGAATAATACTCCTGACATTCACAGCAGTCACTCTTCCATCCATCTGACTCCATGGAAAGTGAGGGCCACCTAGTGTCCCCCCACTTGAGAGGTGCCCCAGGAGAGGGTGGCATTTTCACTTGGACACAGAATGCTCTCTGCCTATAAAAGGACTTTGAACAAGGAAGTAAGAATATCTGTAGTTTGCTGCATGCCTCCCACTGAGAATTCTTTTGGCGGTGTGTGTTTGCAGATATGGGGTTTATTATTATTATTTTTTTATCAGAACAGTAAATGTCTTTTAATTCATTTTAATTTTCCTGTCCTAAGTACAGCCTCTGAGTCCTGAGAAGTATCCTGCATCTCAAATGCTGAAAACGTTCCTATAGGTAATGCGTGTCTGGGAGTATCAGTAGCCAATGAGACGGCACTACTAACTGGGGCAAGGATCAGCTATCACTATGCACTGCGGGGTTTAGTTTGAGATCCTGCTCACCTAGAGCAGTGAGGGAGACTGGCCTGTTTTTAATTGTAAGTGGACAGATTTTAAAATATTCACAAGAGGAGGGGATTTTCAAAAGGAATGGATGAGGACACAAATGCATGCTGTGCTTGCATCTGCATCCATACACTTTTGCCAAGGAAGCCCTGCTGCTATTTTCACAGGTTACATCCGTTTATGTCAAAAAGTCACAATCTGCATCAGAAAATGGATGCAATTGCAAGTTGTCTCCAATCTGGATGCATTTGCATCTGTTTTTGGGCACAAACATTGGATGCTGCTAAGCCATCTTATAGATGGTCTAAAAGGTTTGGATGCCTTCCTGCGTTGAAAATTACAGCAGAGGCATCTTGGGTAGATCCTTCTGAAAATCCTGCTCTAGTACTCCCCTTCCAGTCTGTTGAAGTGACATGCCTTGGCATGTTCTGCAATGGTGAGTGGCAAATTGGAATCTTAGTGCTGATATGTGGAATTTGGATTTGCCTTCCTGACCCATGGCTCCAGGTCTGAGTGGTCATCTGCTTCATTTGAGGCTGAGTAAGGTCTCCCCCACACTCACAAAGGAGATAAAATTGAAATAATGGACATGGTGCTGGAGTCTGAAACAACCATTTACAGCCAGTGCCTGAGGGAAGCCATGCAGTTCTCTAGTTTCACATTTTGCAGTCCATTTCAAAGTAAGATAGTTGAGCCTTGGGAGTTTAACAAATGAGACTGGAGAAATACATGTTATTAAAAGACATCCCACATGTGCTGCCTATGATAGGCAAGTCTCTCACAGTTTGCTGTAACAGAGAGGCTACCTCCAAGGTGACTGGGGGGGGGGCACTGTTATACAAGCTCTGCAGCTGTCAATAAACTGGGATGGGACCATTTGCTGGGTGTTTTTAATGAGACTCTGACCCAGGGACCTCTTACTCTGGCTTTACCCATGATATAGAATGTTGCTGTTGTTCTGCCATGGGCTTTTAAAGATAGTGCACTACTCTTTTTTTCCAGGGCTTAGTTGTTTTTCACAAAATTAGCCTTTTATTGTGCCAAATCCCCCTGCACACCCTGCAGTACTCCAGATCAGGGGTAGATTGAAGGCCCTAACTCATATGAGTTTAGAGTGAGATAGCGAAGTTACTTACCAGTAACAGTAGACCTTCAAGAGACCCTCCTATATTGGGCCACACCTTTGTAACTGTAAGCCTTCAACATCAGGACCTTCTGGAAACTTTTGCCTAGCTGGTGGTTGCCCACAATGACATGCAATGTCAGCACCTATAAAACATGGGTGGTCCCCTGACTCAGTTCCCCACTGGAAATAAGCTTGGAGGGCACTTACCCAGAGTAACCAGGAGACCACACCAAAACCAGCCATACAAGGAGAGACTGGGACTGGTGACAGAAGATGATAAGTTCTAGTAAGAGCCAGTAGGGCTGCAAAATAATGGTATTGTGGGGAGTGAGAAATGTGTAAACTACCAGTTTTTGCACTAACCTCTGAGCCACCTAACTGCACTTTCTAATTGCTGTGATATACACACACTGACTAATACACATACACATATATGCATATATATTCCAGTGTGACATAGCAGTGCACTGTGAACATTTTTACAGATGAAAAAAAAGACATCAAGGGACGTTTTCTTCTTTTCAGGCTCCGAGGGACATCAGGGGGTGGGGGATTGCCACTAGATACCTCGTTTAAATAAGCAATGACATGCATAAGGCTGAAACTGATCTAGATAGTGGCAGAATGCAGACTAGCAATTTTTGTACTAACCACTGAGCCACCTAACTGTGCTTACTAATTGTTGTGATATACACACACATTGACTAATACATATACGCATATATATTCCAGTATAACATAGCAGTGCATTGTCTACACACATGTTTACAGATTAAAAAAGACATTGAGGGACCTTTCTTATTTAGGTTCCAATGGACATCGGAGGGTGGGGGGTTGCCACTAGAGACCTCATTTAAATCAGCAATGACATGCATAAGGCTGAAACTGATCTAGATAGTGGGGGACTATAGACCAGCAATATTTGCACTAACCACTGAGTCACCTAACTGCACTTTCTAATTGTTATGATAGACACACACTGACTAATACATATACACATATAAATTCCAGTATAGCATAGCAGTGCACTGACACACACACACACACACACACACACACACACTGCTTTAGATGGCATTTATTTACTTGTACATTTAACCCTAACTTTTACTGATAAGCACTGTGTTTTGAACAAACTCATTGTACTAATCTATGACATGACTGGGTAACTAAAGTAGAGGACCAGGGAGGTGCGGTGGATGTGGCCTATCTGGACTTTATTGGGGACTTTGAAGAGGGACTGGAGGCTCTTCACAGATGATACAAAGGTATGCAATAGGGTGGGCATGCCAGGAGGGGTTGAAAGAATGAGGGAAGATCCTAAAAAAGTTGGAGAAATTATCTGAAGAATGGCTGAATCAGTGCAGGTTTGATAATAAAGTTTTGTGTAGGCTGTGTCTTGATGGTAATAAGAAAGAAATACATAGCAGAGTTACAGTTATATGGTATTAATGGGAGAGAGAAAACCATATTGATCAGATATTAAGTTTTCAGTGCAACACAAAGTTATAGACAGAACATGTTTAAATAGTGCAAATTTCAATATTCACACATAATATTGACAAATGAACACATAGTTACAGACAGAAACATGTGTACACAGTGCCAGCATTGAAAATGCAACTGGAGTGTGTCTTTCAGTTTCTCTAGTCTTACAGACTTTAACACTGGTGTAACCCCCCACTCCCACACACATACAAACTTGGGGTTTACCTTGATGTCTTCCTGGGCTCCTTTAATGCCCACTGCCAGGCTGGTGTCCTGTCTTGGTTTGATCCTATTCATTTATGTGAGACTGCCATTCTGAGCCTCTGCGCATGTCCCTTTAAGAGACTGACATGTGTGTAGTGAATGGTCTGAGTGATTTAGGGCTTGCACCTGGCCTGCCACCACTCTATTTTGTTCCACTCTGCAGTTGATACTTGTGCAGAGGGTGCCTGTATGGAAACTACTTATTTACTGCTTATATGCTGTTATACTTGAAATAGAGAAGTTTGTTTAACCTGCTTTCCTTGTAGCTTATGCTTTGGAATGGAAGCCACCATGTTAAGTCTGGGACTTCCAGTAATTGGATCAATCAGACTCTGGGGGCCTAAAATGGATCCTAGCCCCAGTGTCTCATATTGAAGGAAGAAAAAAATTACTTACCATAGTAATATTGTTTCTTCTAATGGAGTCTTGCTGTATTCTGACAAATGCAGTATGACCAACCAGTTCAGCTGCCCCAGAGAACAAAGAGTTAAACTCTATGCAAATGCATAGAACGTTGAGCTCAAGCTCGGTTTTCAAACCACCATCCTCGGTACATTCTTGTAACTGATCATATTCTTATGAAGCTACTAATAGCAATAGAAAGGAAAAAACTTCTAACCAGACCTAAGCACCACCAGGGGCAAACACAACAATTAAACTGGGCATGGAGAAGACTCAAGTCACTGATGCCCAGGAAAAAACACCCTACCCACTGGTGGGTGAAGAAATTTACTGAAAATGCAAAGGACCACTTTTTTCTCCCAGGTTCTGGAGGGGAGGCAGGGTGGGCGGTCAGAATACAGCAAGACTCCATTAGAAGAAACAATATTACTATGGTAAGTCATTTTTTCTTCAAACAACATGAAGTCTTGCGTATTCTGACAAATGCAGACTACAAAGCAGTGCCCCCTGGAGGTGGGCACAGATCCTACTTGGGAGATAGGCTCTGCAACACTGCTGTGCCAAACTTGGCCTCACTCTTGGCCTGAGTATCCAGGCAGTAGTGCTTAGTGAATGTGTGAACAGTTTTCCAGGTGGCTGCTTTACAGATATCCAGCAAGGGTATATCTCTGGCTGCTGCTACTAAGGCATCAGTATCCCTAGTGGAATGAGCCCTCAGACCCGAAGGGGAATCCTTCCCTAGTTTGCCATAGCAGAACTGAATGCAAGCCACAATACATCTGGCTGTGGTCCTTTTTGTGGCTGGCTTGCTGTTACCTACCTCTCCATAGGTAAGGAACAGTTGGGAATATTCCTGTCTATGTTCCTTAGTCCTGTCCATGTAATAACTAATGGCCCTTTTTACATGCAGACTGTGCATCTTGAATTCACGTGAGCTAGAATGGTCTGAAAAACACAGGCAGTGTGACAGACTGTTTAAGATGAAAGTTAGACACCACCTTGGGAAGAAATGTTCTATTGGTCCGAAGAAAAATCTTGTTCCTGTGAGGGGCATTGTAGTTGGGCTCCACTGACAGGGCTTGAAGCTCATTGATCCTCCTGGCAGAAGTGATAGCCACTAGAAATACAGTCTTCCAGGTCATAAACTTGAGTTTTGCTGAAGACATGGGTTCAAAGGGGGGCTGCATAAGCTGACCTATGCATACATTGAGATCCCAGGATGGAGTGGGATCTCTGTGAGGGGGATGGAGATGCAACAGCCCCTTAAAGAATTTATTGAAGATGGGATGTGCAGCTAGGGAAGGGCCTTTCCTTGCTGACAGATAGGCAGAAACAGCTGCCAAGTGCACCATTAGGTAGAAGGCTGCAGGCGTAGTGACTGTAGGTGTACCAGATAGTCCAGCAGCACTGGGAGTCCAGCCTGCTGTGGAACTAGACCCTGTTGGGAACACCAAATGGAAAACCTTTTCCACTTAGAGGAATAGGTTTTTCTGGTGGAAGGCTTTCTGGACACCCTTAGTATGTGCAGAACACTTTTCGAAGAGATGCAGACCTGCATACTCTAGATCTTCAAGGGCCAGGCCCTGAGGCAGAGGGACTGGAGGTTGGGTTAGAGGATCCTCCCCTGAGAGGAAGTCAGCAGGTTGTGCCTCCTAGGGAGGCAAATCAGCCTGGCCTCTGACAGAGACACTAGCATTGAATACCATGGTTGTCTGGCCCAGTCTGGGGCTATGAGGATCATGGTAGCAGGCTGAGACCTCAGCTTGACTAGGACCCTGAGAATCAGGGGAAAGGGAGGAAGAGCATACAGGAACCTGTTTGACCAATCTGGAAGCAGAACCTCCAGTGGCGCTAGACTCCGAACAGGAGGCCTGCAACAATACAGAGGCAACTGGTGATTGTCTGGGGCTGCAAAGATATCTATTTCTGAAACCCCTCACCTCCTGAATACTAACAGGAGGACTTGTCTGTTCAGGATCCACTCGTGATTGCCCTGGCTGATCCTGCTGAGAGCATCTGCTAGGACATTGTCCTTCCCTGGTAAGTGGACTGCTGACAGTGAGATGTCCAGGGAGTAGGTCAGACTCCAAATTCTCATGGAGTCTGTGCAGAGAAGAGAGGACCTTGCTCCCTCCTGCTTGTTGATGTAATACGTGGTAGTAGTGTTGTCTGTCCTGACTTGCACCACCTTTCTCTGCAACAATTTGGTAAATGCCTGGATTGCTAGAAACACTGCCCTGAGTTCCAGAAGGTTGATGTGCAACAGAGACTCCTGAGGAAGCCAAGTCCCATGATCTGTGTGCTTTCCCAGGTGAGCACCCCAGTCAAGCAGGCAAGCATCTGTTGTCAGCACCAGAGAGGGAGCCTGCTGGAGAAAGGGGATTCCCACTCTGAGATTGTCCATATCCTGCCACCACTGGAGAGCTTGCAGAAAGGTGGAAGATACTGGGATCAGTTTGGACAGAGAATTCTTCCTCTGGGAGCAAAAGGACCTCAAATGGGACTGAATGTCCCTCATCTGAAACCTGGCTCCTGGGGCCACAGCTGTAGTAGAGGCCATGTGTCCCAGGAGTTGCAGGAAGTACCTTGCTGGGCAAGGAACTCGAAGGTGGAAGAACCCTGCCAGCTGAATAAGGGCATGTGCCCTTCCTGGAGGCAGAAAGGCCTTTTCCTGGAGGGTGTCCAGTTCTGCCCTATGAAGTCTAGAACCTGGACAGGTGTCAAGACTGACTTTTTGAAATTAACTAAGAATCCTAGAGACTGGAGTGTTACCTGTGTGAGCTCCAAAGACTCCTTTACTTGTTGGGAGGACTGGCCTACCAGTAGCTAATCATCCAGGTAAGGATAAACAGAGACCCCTTGCTGTCTTAGGAATGCCACTACCACTGCTAGGCACTTTGTGAACTCCCTTGGTGCAGAGGTCAGCCCGAAAGGCATGGCCCTGAACTGGTAGTAGCCTGAAGGTAGTCGAAATATGAGATATTTTCTGTGGGACTGCCTGATGGGTATGTGAAAGTAGGCATCCTTTAGTTCTGGGGATGCCAGCCAGTCCCCTTGTCCGAAAGTAGGTAGGATTGTAGCCAAAGTAGTCATTCTGAACTTTGGCTTTGAGAGATGCCTGTTCAGGTATCTGAGATCTAGGATGGGTCGCCACTCCCAATTTTTCTTTAAGGTGAGGAAGTACCTGAAGTACGAACATACGAATGTGCCAGCAGAAACAGACCACTCGGTCTATCTAATTCTGCTCGAGTGTGCAGCTAGCACCCCTAGTTTGCAGTTGCCCCACCCCACTCCCATTTGTCATCCCACTGCCACCCCACCTCCCCACCCTCACTCTCCCCTGTTCCCTCTCCCATGCCCTTTTGAAACTGTTCACAGATTTACATGATATCACCCATTCTGGTAGGGCGTTCCATTTTGCTACCACTCTCTCTGAGAAATAGTGTCTCCTCATTTCCTTCCTAAATCTTCCCCCCTCTATTCTTAATGCATGCCCCCTGGTGACCCTCCCCCTCCTTAACTTAAAGACACCATCGGCCCCATTCTTATTGATTCCCCTCAGATACTTGAATGTCTCTATCTTGTCCCCCCTGTTCCTTCTATCCTCCAGGGTGTACATATTCAGGTCTCTCAGCCTGCTGTCATAGTCTGTCCCTTCCATTCCACATATCATCTTTGTTGCCCTCCTCTGCACCCTCTCCAGTAGACTGATATCATGCTTTAGGTATGGCCTCCAAAGCTGCACACAATATTCTAAGTGTAGCCTTACCAGCAACCTGTAGAGTGGCAAGATCACCTTCCTTTGCCTGGACGAAACTCCCCTCGCTATGCACCCCAGCATTTTGTTCGCTTTTGCAGCCGCTCTCCTGCACTGAGCAGTGTTGTCCATGGTCCCTGTTATCATTACTCCTAGGTCCTTCTCCTCCTCAGTGATCCCCAGCTTAACCCCTCCCAGCCAGTATTCTCTCCTTGGGTTCTTCACCCCAAAGTGCATAACCTTACACTTCTTTGCATTAAACCCCAGCTGCCACCTCTCTGACCACTCTTCGAGCTTGCTTAGGTCCCCCTGCAGCTGCTTCCATCCCTCCTCTCCATTCACCACTGCTCTGATTTTGGTGTCATCAGTGAACAGACTTATCTTGCTCACCACTCCATATGCAATGTCTGATATGAAGAGCCCGAACAATACTGGCCCCAACACAGAGCCCTGTGACACCCCACTCGTCACTGGCCTTAGAGTTGAGAGCTCCCCTCTCACCACCACCCATTGCAGCTTCCCACTCAGCCAGCTTGTAATCCAGTTCATCATTGTTTCCCCTACACCAGTTAGCTTCCCCCTAAGCCACCCATGAGGCACAGAATCGAAGGCCTTGCTGAAGTCCAAGTAAAGAACATCCACCGCATGACCCTTATCCAGCTCATCTGTCACCCAGTCATAATATTGTATCAGGTTGGTTTGACAAGACTTCCCTGAAACAAATCCATGCTGCCTCACATCCTGGAGGCCACTGTCCTCCAGGTACGACACCAGTCTTTCCATTAGTATTGTCTCCATGAGTTTGCACACTATGGAGGTGAGACTTACTGGGCAATAATTACCTGGTTCATCCCTTGGTCCGCTCTTGCATATTGATACTACATGTGCCATCCTCCAGTCCAGTGGCACATATCCCTACTCCAGTGAGGTACTGTACAGATCTGCCAGTGGCTCCACCAACACCTCTGCCATCTCCCTCAGCACCCTGGGGTGGATACCATTCTGCCCTGGTGCCTTGTCTACCTTCAGTGCCCTCAGTCCCTCTAGTACTCTACTTGCCTAATTTCTTCCATCTATTGCCTCCTCTCCCCCTGTCCCCACCTTCCCAGCCCATGGTGGTAGCGGTCCCCCCTTTTCTTCCGTGAACACTGAGCAAAAGTATTCATGCAGTGTTTCTGCCTTCTCCTCACCCTTTTCCGTCCACTCCCCACCCCTTTTTATCCTCACTCTTGTCTCCTTACACTTCCTTTTCTCCCTGATGTATCTGAAAAAGTCTTTCTCCCCCCCGTTAATTTCCTGTGCTAATCTCAGCTCCCCCTGGGCCTACGCTTCTCTCACATTTCTGGTCACCTCCCTGGACCGTCTTGCATACTCCTCCCTGTCCACTTCCTTCTCTGTCCTTCTATACCTCTGGTGCACCTCTCATTTTGCTCTCACCACCTCCACAACCTCACTGTTCAACCAGCATGGTTTTCTTGCTCTGCTCCTCTTACTCTGTGTCTTGGTGCAGGCTTCTGTTGCCTCTGTAATCCCCCTTTTAATAATATCTCATTTCTGCTCTGCATCCATCTACTGCCTTATGCCCTCTAGTTTCACTTTCAGTACTTCTTGCATCCTCGCCAAAGTCTGCCCCCTGAAGTTTACTACCTGAGTAACTGATTTCTCTGGCTCCCTGCACATTGTGATATTAAACCACACCATTTGGTGATCGCTGTCAGCTAGTGGGTCCTCCACCTTTAATTCCCTTACTGCCTCCCCATTCGACAACACCAGCTCTAAAGTGTTCTTTAGCCTAGTAGGTACACTAACCAACTGTGTCAGGAGACCCTCCTGGATTGCATCCAGGAGCATTGGCTCCCTAGCACTGGAGGTGACTGGAATGCTCCAGTCAACCCCCGGCAAGTTGAAATCCCCCACGATGACCACCTTCCCTTTTCTACATACCTTTTTGATTTGTCCTGCTAATTCCCTGTCAAGCTCCTCAGCCTGGGACGGTGGCCTGTATACCACCCCAAATCTCAGTTTCCTACCCCTTGAGTCTAGGAGCTGCAGCCAGATTGCCTTTGTTTTCCTTTCTTCCCCCTCGTCCCTTGTGCATTTGATCCCATCCCTCACATAAACTGCCACCCCACCTCCCCTCCCTTCCTTACAGTCCTCCCTGTATACTTTGTATCCTGGGATTGCCAGATCCAAGTCCCGTTGCTCAGTTGCCCACGTTTCTGTGACAGCTGCAATATCCACCCTCCACACTGCTAAGAGTGCCCATAGCTCAGCAGATTTATTGCCTAAGCTTCTTGCATTCATCGAGACCACCCTCCATCCTGCCCCCTTCCCTTTATTGGCCTCCATTTCCTTCCTTCTACTCCTCCTTTTTTGGCCACCCCAAGTCCTTCTCTGCTAGCCTGGGGGGGTAGGCTGTCACTCCACTCTATCAGATCTCTGCCTATCTGCTGTCCACTTGCCACACCCCCTATCTAGTTTAAATCCACCTTTGTCGCAATATACCTTCCCAGTCTTTGCTTTAATACCTCCTTCCCCTCCCCACTCAATTGTAGCCTATCCCTTGCAAACAGATTGTTATTATCCCAGGCACTGCCCCAGCCACCCTCAACCCCATATCCCTTAGTTTGACACCATTCTACCAACCATGTGTTCAACTACCTAATCTTCTCTTTTCTCACTGTGCTTGCACAGGGTATTGGAAGCACTTCAGAAAATGCCACAGACTCCCCAGTCTCCTCACACAACTTTCTTACTTCCTCAATCCTCTCCTTTGTTACCTCCACCGTTTCCCCCGCTAGGTCATTTGTCCCGACATGTACCACAATGTGTGGTTTCTTCCTACCCCACCTTATGCATTTTAGGATTGCCTGTCCTGCCTTGTCTGCCTTTAATCCTGGTATGGACTCCACCCATATCTGACTGTGCCTCTCCCCGTTGCTGCTCCATCTGATCCCCTTGAATATGGAGTCCCCCAACACTAGTACACCTCCCTCCTCTTTCCTAGTGCCCATCGCCACCCCCCACCCAGGTTCTCATTTCCGGGGCCACTCAAGATGGTGCTTGTACAGTGTGTCCCAGTGTCTTCCCCCCCTGCCCTTCTCAATTGAGACTCCTCCCCCTCCTCCTGTTTGACTGCCAACCTTCCACTCCCTCCTCACCTCTTCGAGTAGTATCCTTCCCCCTGCCATGCCATATTCAGTCTCTCTCCACTAGTAATGCCCCTCTCTTCCTTCTCTTTGCGAGTACTATCCCTTGTGCAATCTCCTCCTGCGTCCTCTTTCCCATGTGTTGTTAGTACAGCAAACATGTTCCCTCCTCCCTTTGCCTTATTGTGTGTTTCCTTCTGCCTACTGCTGCTCCTCTTTTTCTTGGTCCTACTAGAGTCCACCCTTCATCAGTTGGCTTCCTGTCTAGGAGTACAACCCCTTTCCCCTGTGCTGAGGGTGCACAGGCTCCACTGCCTTTGAGAGAAGAAGGGTGGAAACCTCTGTGGCAGGCTTGAAGGGCCTTGCTCCCAATTTTGGGAAAAACTTGAAGTTGAGAGCAAGACCCTGACCTACTGTTTCCAGAACCCATTTGTCTGATGTGATTGATTGCCAGGCCGGGAGATAGTAGGCAAGCCTGCCTCCTACAGGGATGGGGAGGCAGCCCAAGAAGACTCCTCAGGGTGTCTGCTTGGCAGGAGCAGAGGATTGTAAGGTGGAAGCAGCTCAGCCAGCACCTCTCCTGCCCCTTCCTGTGAAGAACCCCCTGGGTTGTTGGAAAGAAGGGAAAGCATGGGCCTGATGGAATGGCCTGGGATAAGGTCTACCCCTGCTCCCCCCTGGCCTGTTGCCTCTGAGGAGTGGCAGACTTCTCCTTTGCAGAAGCACTTTTGTATGCCACTCTGTATTCGTTCATTTTCTTCATATATGCTTCTGTCTGTTCCCTAACAGAGATTTCTGTGTGAGGGGAAAGTCCAGGGCATTATTTTGGGTATCCTGGGAGAGGTTGGTACACCTCAGCCAGGAAAACCATCTAAAGGAAATGGCAGATGCCATAGCCCGAGAAGCTGCATCTTTGGCGTCCACAGCCATATGAAACTTGGACTTGGATGCCTGAATTCCCTTAATGGCCATCTCCTGAAGGTCAGCTGCTAGTTCAGGGGAGGTCTTCTGAGCCAACTGTTGGACTGATTCCCACAGGGACTTTTGATATCTAGAGGCATAGGCCACGTAAGAGGCCTGCCTGATACCCAGGGAGGAGGCCAAGTAAGTTTTCTTGGCCAGAGAGTCAATCTTCCTGGAGTCCTTATCAGGAGGCTGGGAAGCCAGGGGAATGCCAGCCTTTTCACAGGCTACAGTCTGAACAACCCCCCACATGGCTGCAATGACTGGACAGAAACTCGGTACCATTGCCAGCCAGGACATACTTTCTTTCCATCTTTTTATCCAGAGGAGGAACAGAAAAGGGGGTCTGAAGAACCTTTAGAGTCTGTCTCTTAGGGATTTATGAATGGGAATGGAAAGTCCCTTGGAAACAGGGAGATCCATCATCTCCCTGTAGTCTTCCTCCTTTTCCTCCTCCTGTCTGGCCTCCTGGACAGACAGCTGCAGGGTCTCTGCCACCTGCCTCATAAAAGAGAAATGGGAGGTAGCCTCTGAAGAGACTCAAGGAGGGGATTTGTACTGCAGATGATCAGGGGAGACCACAGGCTCAATGAGTTCCCCTTCATCCTCATCTTCATCATCATATTCGTATTCAGACTTATAGTAGTCCTCAGGGTCTAAGGGACCACAAGGCGTGGAACCAGCAGGCACCAACCGGTCGTTGACTTGGTTCACCGAAGCAAGACTGCAGAGACTGTACAATGCAAATAGCCTTCGCAATTTCTTCAGTGGTTGGAACTGCAATCATTTGCTTGGGTGGTTTCGAACCAGACTTTTTAGACTTTTTGGATGGCGCGGAATCTGGGGTTGACTCCAACCATCTCTTACCTGACAAAGGCTCACCTTGGTCAGCAAGGTCAGTAACCAGATCAGCCGGTTCGCTTGAACCGGAACCAACGTCCTGAGGGGACTTCTCCATTCTCTCCTTCAATTTACTCAGCCTTCTATCGAGAGTAGATTGGGGAAAGTTGTTGCAAATTTCACAGTCTGCTCGCAAGTGGTCGAAACCCAAGCAGTACAGACAAACCAAGTGTGGGTCAGCTTTGGCAAATTGCTCACTGCACTCGGCGCAACACTGAAACCCAGTGGGACCGGTTTTCCTCTTGGGTTGCTGTAACATAATCCTTCAAATTTGAAGCTTAACCCAATGGCTTAGTTAGGCCGGTTAAGCAATGCCCAAACTGAAATTTTATCCGCAAATGGCTTAGTGAGGCCCAGATAAAAGATTAAAATTGTATTTTTATTTTTACCCCTGGTGGCTTAGTTAGGCCGGGTAAGAAGAGAGAAGACGAAGTCCTGACAACCAATGGTTCAGCGTTGGAAACAAAAACCGAGAAAACTCGGTTTCAGTCAGAACTTTGCACCGGTACCCAAAACTTAAGAAAACACACTAAATTACCTGACTCTCTGGAAGAGATAAAGATTCAGTCTCCTCGCAGGCCACAGAACTGATTGGAAACCAAAAAACTTACCCAACCAAGAAAACTATGCTATACCAAGGACAGAGGTTTGAAATAAACACTAAAAATAATAAACGGATGGTTGAAAAAACGATGACTTTAAACTTCAGCCGAAGCAGAAGAGGAGCAATCTCTGAGGCATCTTCACTGGTGAGTGGAGTAAAGAATCTGATCAGTTACTAGAATGTACCGAGGATGGTGGTTTGAAAACTGAGCTCGAGCTCAACGTTCTATGCATCTGTATAGAGTTTAACTCTTTGTTCTCTGAGGCAGCTGAACCGGTCGGTCATACTGCATTTGTCAGAATACAGCAAGACTTCATATTGTTTGAAAACTATAGTTTTTTCAGTTTTTAGATTGGCGCCAAACTAACCTGGGGGAGGGAGTCCCAACTGTGACTGACAGCTTCCCCAGCCAACCTGCATCTTGGATTACAAGGGAAATCCCCAGTGTTGCATGAGACAGTGGATCAGTTAGTGTTGGAGTTTGGAGTGTGAACTGCTCGAGCTTTCGAGCAGCTGCTTCCTGAACAGAGCGTAGGGGATTCGGCGGGAAGAGGCCCAACTTGCCTCCCTGCCACATTTCTCCTGCCTTGAACTGCCTGATTGCAGAAGTCAGACTTGTTCTGATTTTGGCCTGGAACTGCAGCAGAAAGAAGAAACTAATTTATTAGCAACACTTGTGTTTTGGACTGAAGATTTGCTCCTGTGAAGCAATCAGCCTAGTCTTGGATCGATAGGTTGCCTCAGTGAATCTACTGTATTAGCAACTGGACAGTATCTGAACTGTACAAAGTTAGTGCTGCTTTATTTGAATGTGCTGAATGTTTCTCATGGGTCGAGACTTGCTTGTTCACGACCCAGTCTGTTATGCCAGCTGGAGGCTTCACCAGCAAGAGACAAATGAACTTTGCCAATTTGCTCATCCTACCTTGGCCTTTGCCAGTCCAGCCCAGACTGATTACCCTGTGCCAGAGACAGTTTCGGCGAGAGACCGGCTTTGGGGACCAAGCCCCTGTGCAACAACATCGCAGGTTGTGTCCACCTGTAGGGAAAGGCCATGAAAAGGAGGTGAATCATGTCAGCCCTGCTTTCCCATGCTCATTGGTGAACACCACAAGGTTTCCATATCGCCTGCCATCCTGCAGAAATCTGGTAGCGTGAGTACACTCAGGGTACCTCCCTGAAATGGATACTTCAATCAACTGTGGTATCATCTGATTTCATTTACTTTTGGGTTTACCAGTGACTGAGCCAACTGGCTCAGATTATAAATAATCATCTTGTTATTGTGCACGCTAACTGCCTTTCTTTCTATCAAGGGCCCAACATCAGCTGCAATGCTGGCCACCCCGGGCAATGCCTCTGGGTGGCCAGCTTTCCATTCTGGGTACCCAGTGTTGTTTAACTATTTATTTGGGACTTAAAGTGCATGCCAGAAAAACCTGATTCAAATCAGAATGCTGATCATTTGACTAAATTCACACCTCTTCCTTGTTCACGTCCCCTAAATAAACCTGATTGTCTTCTTTCACATTTAACCTGGCTAGTGTGCATATTGTTAGTTGGGTTACAGTACTGACAGTGTGCATCTGTATTGCTAACCTTATTTTACAGGGGAGTCTCTGGGGATATTGCTGAAGGTCCAACCCTGGTGGTAAGCATGAAGGGTGTGTGCATATTATTACTGCTGTATACTGACTGTGTGTTAGCTGCTGTTATAGGTGCAGAGCCACTAGGAGGTTTAGTGGGTGGTTGTAGCTTCCCAGAGGGCTATAACAAGCTAGACAGACACCCCCAATACTGTTACTCAGGGTGGAGGCACCTTAATACTGAATCCAGGCTCCTTAATCAGAGCTCAGACTTACAGGCAGGGGTAGTAGCCTTTAGGATAGCACCACCTAGGGGTTACACTGGGATGTTTTATGACTTTGTATATCTGCATATGACTCCTTTTGTGGCTTTTGACCTTCAGACTGCCATATCTTATCTCTTGTGCTGTGCTTCCCAGCTGATTATTTCTTTAAAATGTTGGCATTTATTTATAGAATGAAACAGTTTTTCTTGTTTTTTTCTTTGAGAAGGCCTGCTATGAAACCACCTGTTTTGTGCATCTCAGTGCAACACAGGCAAGAGGAAAAAGGTAAAAAGAGAGGGAAATATCAATCTCAATTACAATTGAAAGGCTGATTAAGTTGACATGTTTATGAGCTAAATAGTTCTTTCAAGACCGCTCAGCTCAATTCAGTTAGCACAGTGATTCTACAAAACCTCAAATATTATCTAGCCTGTTGGGTATCTGGAGAGCTCCTTTTCTCTACTGTCATAGTAAGATGTTTGCAGGGCAATGCCTACTGCAGCCGTAAAAAGGACAAGTAACCACACCTTCCACAAAGACAGTAGAACAGCCAATAAACTAGTACCTCAAAAAAGGGGGAAAGAGGTGGCTGTGCTATGGCCCAATGGAGAAGATTCTCTTGATCTTCAAGGATATCTCCTCCATTAGGCCATGCCATTGGAATGATTTGCAAGCAGTACAAAGTTCCCAGGGAAGTTGTAAAGTCTGATATGAGATCATCACAGGAGGCCTTGCAGAACAGCAATACCAGACTCAGCATGTCTTTGGGAGGTAATGTCCAGACTGTGATGTTTAGTAAAATAATAATAATAATAACTTTATTTTTATGGTTCCTTTCAACATGTCAAGGCGCCTAACAAAATGATAAAATAACATATCACAATCCATATCATAAAATATAAAATCAGTAATCAATTCATACACATATTCATTCACCAAAAGCATGAATGCACGGGCCCCAGATGATTTCAAGCACACCCTCGGAATCTCCAGCAACCCCTCGTCAGCTGAGCGGAGCAATCGAACGGAGAAGTAAGGAACCAGAAGCTCTTTCAGGTAATCAGGGCCGAGTTTGTGTAGGGCTTTAAAAGTCAGTAAACTGACTTTAAAGGTGATCCACCACTGTACCGGCAGCCAGTGCAGTCCGCAGAGCACCAGCGTAATATAACAGGATCTAGAGGTTCCCCTTCAAAAGCTGGGCTGCAGCATTCTGCACTAACTGCAGGTGATGGATTTCCACCCCAGATAGCCCTAGATAAAGGGAGTTGCAGTAGTCCAGGCATGAGGACACAAAGGCATGGACCAGTGTAGGAAGATCACTGGACAGAACAAGGTGCTTAATCCTGGAGATATTCCTCAAATGGTAAAAAGAGGATTTGACGATGGCTGACACCTGCGAATGCAGTCACCCCACTTAAAAATTACCCCCAGGTTCCGCACCTGTTCAGAGGACAGGAGATAGATACCCCCGAGAAAAAGCCCTAAGGGGGAACCCACCCCTGGCTCCCCATCCGGCGCACTGGATCCATGACCAACACATCAGTCTTCTTAGAGTTCAACTTTAGCCAACTGGAATCCATCCACTCCTGGATTTCGGTGAGACAGCTATTAAAAGCCGAGAGAGCTCTATCCTGGTCAGGTGCAAAGATAGGTAGAGCTGGGTATCATCAGCAATAGCAGTGAAACCTCAGCCATACCTTCTTACAATGTCTCCGAGGGGCATCATATACACCGGGAACAACATGGAGGACAATACTGAGCCCTGAGAAACCCCACAGGACAGAGAAACTGGGTCAGAGGAATAAATCCCAGACACCACTCTCTGAGTTCTTCCAGTGAGGAAAGATGTAAACCACCTGAGGACTGTACCTGACAGTCTGCCCATGAACTTCAGATGACCAAGCAGAACCCCATGGTCCACAATGTCAGACGCTGATGAGAGATCAAGAAGAACCAAGATGGAACATTTTTTCTGATCCCTTGCCATCAGGAGATCATTGAGCACCCGAACCAGTGCTGTCTCAGTATTATGTTTCTTTCGGAATCCAGACTGGAGGGGTTCATACATGTCATGGATGGTCAAGTGGTTCTCCAGCTGCCCAGCCACTACTTTCTCAATGACCTTCTCTAAAAAGGGAAGGTTAGAGATTGGTCTGCAGTTTGCATGGTAGTCTGGGTCCAGAGAAGCTTTCTTCTAGAGGGGTGTTACCACCGCCTCCTTCAGGAAGCTAGGAAACTCACCTGTTTCCAAGGAGCACCAGACTATCCGTGCTAGGACCAGACCAATAAGATCAATACAACCCAGAATCAGGGATGTTGGTCCAGGATCCAAACTACAGCACATAGGGTGAGTACTCTGGAGAATCCGCATAACATCCTTGAACTCTGGTCGGTCAAAGGAACTCCAGGAAAGCTGAGAAGCAGCATCCCCAGGTCGATCCACAACAACACCCATCGAGTGTGCTGTGCTAAGTCCCGCCCTGATGTTGGCCACCTTAAACGCAAAGAACCGAGCAAGCTCATCGCACTCTATTTGCGAAAAACGTTTTCCGAACTTGGAGACAGGCTGGTTTGCACAGCCTTTTCACAGTTCAAAAAAGCTGAGCTGATCGATTCTGAGCGACCTCAATCTCCTCGGGCAGGAACTCTGCCTTCTTACGGGTGATTGCAGATTGACAGACTTGATAATGATCCATCAATCTAAGGTGGCATCAAGGGTGGACTTCCGCCAGCAACGCTCTAACCTTTGTCCTAATTGCCACATCTCCCTCAAAGTCCCATCAAATCATGGGGACTGAGGGCGAAGGGCGAGAGGACGAACAGGAGCAATAACATCCAGGGCCGATGAAATGGTGAAATGGTAAAAGTGTGAACAGTGCTCCATTTGGTGGCAGCAAAAAATGTCAGCAGCAGACACACCCTGGAAATAAGCAACCAAGGTGGCCATACCATGAGTAGAGTGGCCATGCACACCCCCACGAAGCTCTTACCATGCTTTTTTTTAATTCTTTGGTAACCAGGCAAGGCCCACTAGGCACAAGTGCCTGCTTTCAGGGCCAACCCAGTACAGAAGTTAAGTGATTTGCTAAGCGTCACACAGGATGAAAGTAGAGGTTATGGCAATCAAACCCAGTTCTGCTGGATATACCAAGCTCATTCGCAGCTTGTTACGCTAACCTCTAGGCTATATTACCAACCATATAACAGTACTTCCTACAACAGAATGTGATACAGTTAGCCAGCCATTTGGACAGGCACTGCTTCGTCACTGAGATGCCATCTCTTCCAGGGACCCACGAGGCAAACAGTGGAGAGGACATTCTACAGTCCTTACGAACATATGGACATACAAACATGCCAGCAGAAGCAGGCCATTGCAGTCTACAAGTCTGCTTGAGTATGGAGCATACAGTTTATTCTGCTGTAGCTGCCCCCTCCACCCATTTCTTCCATAGATTTATCTTCCTCTCTCCTCCCACAGACTTGACCTTCCCTTTGACCCTGTCCCACCCCCTCTTAAAACTGCCCACAGTTCTCAGTGAGATTACTTCCTCCGGCAATTTGTTCCACTTTGTCACCACCCTTTATATGAAATAGTGCCTCCTCATTTCCCTTCTAAATCTGCCCCCCACCAGTTTCAGGCTGTGCCCCCTTGTGGACCCCTCCCCCTTTTAGTTAAACATGTGCTCTGCTCTAACTTTTTTCATACCTTTTAAGTATTTGAAGGTTTCTGTCATGTTCTCCCTTTCCTTCCTTTCCTCCAGGGAGTACATGTTGAACTTCCTCAGTTTCTCCTCATAGGGTTTGTCCCCCAGGCCCTGGATCATCTTGGTCACCCTTTGCTGCGCCCCCTCCAGCAGTTTGATATCCTTCTTCAAATACGGGTGCCAGAACTGCACACAGTACTCCAAGTGTGGTCTAACCAGGGATCTGTACAAAGGCATGATGACTTCCTCACTCCTTGAGGTGATACCTCTGGCGATGCATCCCAGCATTTTGTTTGCCTTGGCTGCTGCTTTACGGCACTGAGCTGAGTGTTTCATGTCCCCCGTGACCATCACCTATAGAGCCCTTTCTTCTGCAGAAGTGGCTACCTGCACTCCACCCAGCCAGTAGCTAGTTCTAGGGTTCCTGGCTCCCAGGTGCATGACCTTACACTTCTTAGTGTTGAACCCCCAACTGCCAGATGGCCGACCAATGCTCAAGCTTAGCCAGGTCCTCCCTGAGCTCATGTCTCCCCTCTTCGCTGTCCACTCTTGCACAGATCTTAGTGTCATCTGCGAATAGGCATATTTTACTGTTGCTTCCTTCTGCGATGCCCCCAGTGAAGATGTTAAATAACACTGGCCCGAGTAACAAGCCCTGTGGGACTCCACTTGTTCCATGCCTTGGTTTTGATAGTTCACCCCCTACAGTTACCATCTGCACCCTGTTCTGCAGCCAGCTCCAGATCCACCCCACCAGTTTCTCACCAACTCACAGGTTCACTAGTTAACTGAGCATCCTACCATGTGGCACTGAGTCGAAGGCCTTGCTGAAGTCCAGATACAGGACATCCACCACATGGCCCCCGACAAGTGCCTTTGTAACCCAATTAAAAAAGTCCAGTGTGTTTGTCTGGCAGGATCTACCTGAGACAAACTCATGCTGCCTGGCATCCTGGAGACCATTGGCTTTCAGAAAGTACACCAGTCTCTCCTTCAGAATGGTCTCCATTAACTTCCCCACGATGGAGGTAAGGCTGATCAGTCTGTAGTTACCTGGTTCATCCCTTGGTCTACTCTTGTGGAAAGACACCACATGCACCATTCTCCAGTCCTGAGGTACGTGACCTGACTTCAGTGAAGTGTTGAACAGGTCCACTAGAGGGCCAGCCAGGACCTCCACTAACTCCCTCAGGGCTCTTGGGTGCATGCCATCTGGTCCTGGAGCCTTGTCCACCCACATAATCTTAAGGCCCTTTAAAACCCTGTCCTCCAGGATTTCTCCATCAGTAATGCCTGCACCCCCTTTTGCCACCCCTATTATCCCGTGTCATATGACCATCCTTTTCCCTAGTGAACACTGAACAGAAGTACTCGTTCAGTGTCTCCACCTGGTCCACACCTCTTTCCACCAATCCCCCCTCCCTCTCAATCCTGACTATCCCATTCTTGCAGCTTCCTTTCTCTCTTATGTTCCTGAATAAATCCTTTTCCCCATCTCTGATCCCTCAAGCCAGCCTTAGTTCCCTTGCAGCCTTGGCTGCCCTGACCATTTTGCTCACTTCCCTGGATTTCCTCAGGTTCTCCTCTCTGTCTATGTCTCTCATAGATCTCTTATATCTATGGAATGCCACTCTCTTATCCATTGCTTTCTCTGCCCCCTCCTTGCTAAGACAGCTAGGTCTCTTGGTCCTGGACTTCTTACTCTGGGTCTTAGCAAACACGTTCATGACCTTAATCAGCCCCAGTTTGATAATGGACCTTTTCTAATCTGCATCCATTTCAGGGCTGATATTGGCCATGGGCCCTGCAAAGTCTGCTCTCCTGAAGTCCATCACCCATGTCTTGGTTCTGGCTGCTTCCTTGCCCAAGTTAAGAGAGAACCACACCATGTGGCGGTCACTGCCTGCCAGGGGGTCCTCAACTACTATTTCCCATACCTGCTCACTGTTCGACAGCACCAGGTCCAGTATGATACCCTCTCTGGTTGGCTCTGTGAGCCCTTGCACCAGGAAACAGTCCTGGAATGCTTCCAGGAGAACCTGTTCTCTAGAACAGGAGGTGGTCTGGGTGCTCCAGTCTATCCCTGGCAGATTGAAATCCCTTGTCAAGACAATGTTGCTCCTGCCACTTAGCTTTCTAATTTGTTTCATCTCATACTAACATACTATTTGCCAGCAGATTAGGCCTTATGGTCTATCGAGTCTGCTCAAACCTCAGATCCCTAGTTGGGTGCTGAGGCCCTCCCCCCCCCCTTGTGTTCCAGAAACCCCTATCATCCATCCCCACCTCCCCGGGACAGGCCATCATCTGATACATCCACTTTCTGTGTCTGTCCCACCCTCTCTTGAAGCCCTCTACTGTGGATCTCTGAACCAGCTCGCCAGGCAGTGCATTCCAAGGGTCCACCACCCTCTCAGTGAAAACTTCCTCCTCTTTTACCCCTCACCTTCCACCTTCCAACTTCAAACCATGCCCTGTGGTGATACCTCCCTGCTTTAGCCTAAGATCCCCTCCATGTTTACCCTATTTATTCCTTGAGGTACCTAGAAGCCTCAATCATGTCTCCCTCTGTCTCTCCTCTCCTCCAATGAAAACAGGCAGAGCTCCTCAAGTCTGTCCTCATACGTCAAATCCCCTAGCCCTCGTATCATCTTAGTTGCCCTCCTCTGTACCCTCTCCAGGAGTTGTATGTCTCTCTTCAAGTGTGGTCTCCAGTACTGTACACAGTACTCAAGGTGTGGTCTAACCTGTCCATTGTACAGCGGCAGAATCACTCCCTTGCTCCTAGAGGTGATCCCCCCCTTTATGATGCATCCCAACATCCTGTTTGCCTTGCTAGCCACTCTCCTGCACTGCTCAGAGTTATTCATACATGCATCCACCATGACCCCTAGGTCTTTTTCCCCTATTGAGGCCTCCAGCGCCTCCTCTCCCAGGGTGTACCTGTGTTTAGAGTTTCCCCACCCAAGATGTAACATCTTGCACTTGGTGATATTGAAATTTAATTTCCATGTGTGAGCCCAGCTTTCCAGGGTGTCCAGGTCCCCTTGCAGGGCCAACCTCCCCTCTTCTCCCTCAACTACTGCTACCATCTTGGAGTCATCAGCGAAGAGACTCATTTCACACCCTATACCCTCCCTGATGTTCGATATGTATGCATTAAACAGGATCAGACACAGGACCGAGCCCTGCAGTACCCCACTACCAACCTCTCTAGGGTTTGAGAGCTTCCCACAGACCACTACTCTCTGGGTGCGTCCAGCTAGCCAGTTTTCAATCCATCTGACCATCAAAGGGCCTACTCCTAACCCCATCAGTTTCTCCACCAGACCATTGTGGGGAACAGAGTCAAATGCCTTGCTGAAGTCCAAGAATAATACATCCAGAGGCTTTCCCCTGTCCAGTTCTGATGTTACCCATTCATAGAACTTCACAAGACTGGTTTGACATGATCTACCTGGCACAAACCATGTTGCCGACTATCCAGACCTCCCACCTCCTCCAAGTACACCCCAGTCGTTCCTTTAGTATACTCTCCATTAATTTTCCCACCACGAGGTCAAACTGATGGGTCTATAGTTACCTGGTACTTCCCTCGACCCCCTTATGGATTGGCACACATGTGCCTCTCGCCAATCCCTAGGTACCCTCCCTGTCTCAAGTGACCTGTTGAAGAGCTCCACCAGGGTGCAGCCAGTGTGTCCGCCACTCCCATAGTACTCTCGGATGAATGCCATCTGGCCCAGAGATTTGTCTTTCTTTAGGGCCTTGAGGGCAACCACACCCTTTGGTGGAGATAGCATCATCCGTCCCCTCCACCTTACTGGCCTTTTATCCTTATCCAGATGTGACACCCTTGGGGTACCTCTCCCTCCCTCTTGCTCCATTTCTGTTGCTCCCCTGATCCCACTCACTGCCGCTTCTATCCCCATCGTGCCTTGCTTTGTAGATATCGCATCCCCCTCCCTAGTGAACACAGAGGCAAAGTACTGGTTAAATACCTCTGCCTGGTCACTCGCCTCTTCCACCCACCCTCCTTCTGATCTCAATCTGCTGAGATGGCCCTTAGTTATTCTCTGCTCCCCAATGTACCGGAAGAACCCCTTTTCCCCTCCATGTATCCCCTGTGCCAGCTGTTGCTCTTTTCTGGACTTTGCTCCCCTCACCATCCTGGTGACTTTTCTAGATGCAAGATGGTACATTTCCTTATCCCTATCCCCTCTTGTTGTTTTATATTTTTTGTAGGCTGCCTTCTTTTCTCTGACCGCTACCTGTACCTCACTGGACCACCAGCATGGTTTATGTGACCTTGCTCCTTACGTTTCAACTTAGCACAGATCCTGACTGCCTCATGAAGACCCCATTTTATGACCTCCCATCTCCTTTCCACACTTGTCATTGATGTTATCCCCTTCAAGTGATCCTTGAGAATATTTCCCATGCCCACAAAGTCTGCCCCCCTGAAGTCCACTGCCAGTGTCCTAGATCCCCCCTTCCCCCCATGCTTATTTGAAATCAGATAGTATTGTGGTCACTCCCAGTCAGGGGGTCCTCTACAACCGGGTCCCTTACCAGATTCCCATCTGCCAGAACCACACCCAGGACATGCCCTTTCCTTGTGGGCTCCATCACATGCTGTGTTAAGAACACATCCTGGAAGCCATCCAGCAGCCTCTGCTCCTTGGCCACCTTAGAGGACATGGTTCCCCAGTTTGTACCTGGCATATTAAGGTCCCCCATCAACACCACTCCTTCCCCTTTTGGTCCACACTGGGCAATGATGTTGTCCAGCAAACCATCCTCTAGAACATCACTCATCCCGGGGGGCCTATATACTACACCCAGCTTGACCTTATCTCCTGCTGGGGATCGTAAGGTGACCCATAAGGCCTCCACGTTTCCCTCTGCCTCTTCTACCCTAGCAATTTCTATGTCATCTCTAATGAACATAGCCACTCCACCCCCTCTGCCCTCCTTTCTATCCTTCCTAAGCATAGTGTACCCCTGCACGTTTAGGTCCCAGTCATGGTTTTTGTTGGCCCACGTCTCTGTGACCACCGCCACATCCACCCCCACCGAACAGCATGGCCTGGAACTCTGGCAACTTGTTTCCCAAGCTCCTGGCATTTACCCCAACACCAATCACCCTTATCCCTGATCCCTGATCCCTTTGTCGAACCCACCCAGGTTCCTTATACTTCCATCCTCCCTCTGCTCCTCCTGAAACCTCCACCCCAGTCTGTTTCCCCTCCCCTTGGGTTTGAGTGCTACTCCTCATCTGGAGGAGAGTGCTTGGTCAGCCCCTCCTTATCCCTTCCCCCCCTCACAAGTTTAAACTCCACCTTTCTTGAATGTAGTCAGCCATCCCCTGTTTAAGGACTTCCTTCCCTAATGGGGCAAGATGAAGCCTGTCCTTGGCATACAGTCCCTTATCCTCCCAAACTCCTTTCCAGTTCCCTAACACCCCCAACCCACTCTCTTCACCCCACTTCCTGAGCCAGTCATTTAGCTCTGTGATCTTCATTTTTTTCTCCACTGAGGCCTTTGGTACTGGCAATATCTCCGAAAAGGAAATGTTGCATCCATTATCCCGACAGACTCTGGCAGGTTCTTGGAACCTTGCTTGGATTTCCAAAATGCTATTTCCCTCTAGATCGTTAGTTCCCAAATGCACCAGGAAACCTGGTTTCTCTCCACAATCCCTAACCAGTTCATACACCATGAACTTTGCTCTGTGCACTGTCAGCCCAGAGATACTCACTACCTTCACCTGGCTATGGTATCCACCCCCCGTCCCTCCCACTGGATACCCCTAATCATCGAGTCTCCCAATAACAGAACCTTAACACCACCATCATCCTTATGGTTACCTCCACTATGCCCTCTCAGCCCCCCATCCCCCCCTTTATTCATGATCTCAATTCCATGGGAGTCTTCCTGCTTATTAGAGACCCCCTTGTCACCCTCCCCTTTCTGCCTCCCTCGTTATTTTGCCCACTTAACTCAGACCCCTCTGAATAGGTGTTCCTTTAACCCTCTCTTATCCGAACCATTTATCCTGGCCCTGATGGTTTCCCCTTCCCCCACACCACCATCCTCCCCCCTTGTAATAGTACCCCTACCTCCAGAGGCTCTCTGTGGGTCCCCTTTAGCTAGGGCCCCATCCTTGGTACTGACCCCCCGCTGAAGAGGGGCTCCTCTCCCACCTCGTCTCCCAGTTTCTCTCCAGTCATGCTTTCCTCCCTCATGTCTGCAATATGTTGCATCTCCCCCATCTGCTTAAAATTTGTTTCCCCTTCTCTCTCTGGGACTATTTCTATCCTTTCCATCTCCCTGTCCAGTTCTTCATCCTGCAAGGGTGGTATGTACACCACCCCCAATCTAACTTTCTTTCCTTTGAAGTTTTGGAGCTGTACCCATAAGGCCTCAGTCCTGCTCTCTTCTACCTCCTCCCAAGTGTATAGGAGCCCATCCCTTACTAATAAAGACACCCTTCCCCCTCTTCCCTTTTTTCTGTCCTTCTGGTTCAGCCTATACCCAGGGATCATAAGGTCCCAGTAATGGTACTGGGTGGCCCATGTCTCTGTGATGGCTGCTATGTCTACCTCTCCCTCCTCTATCAGTGCCTGTAGCTCAGCCATCTTACTAGCCAGGCTACTTGCATTCAAGGATACCACCTTCCAACGTGACCCCTCGACACCATTCTCCCCTCCCATTCTTCCACTCCCACCCCATTTTGATTTCTCCTTACCCACCTGCTGATCTGCTGTGGGGGGAGAAGCCCTTCAGTCTCCCTCTCCTGGTGTCTCTGATTGAAGCACACCCTAATGCCCCCCTTCAGTTTAAACTAAGCTTAGTTGACAAATATTCTTCCAATTTTAGTTTCAGTACCCCTGTGCCCTCCTTACTTAAGTGCAGTCTATTTGATGCGTACAGGACTTTGTTTTCTCATGTTCTACCCCCCAAACCCCTACCCCTTGGTTGCACACCACCACTCCAACCAACTATTGAATTCTTCTAGCCTTTGTTTTCTGAAGGTACTTGCCCAAGGTACAGGTGAAACTTCAGAGAAAGCAACTGATCTACCTTCCTTATTGCAGATTCTACCTACCTCCTAGAACCTGTCCTGCACCTCCTAAACCCTACATCCTGCCAGGTCATTCGTCCCCAGGTTACCACTATGTGAGGCTTCTCTCTCTCCTGCCCCACACACTTTGGTATAAACTGCCCCACCCTTCCAGCCATCATGCTTGGCATACACTCCACCTGTTTGTGGCTGTTCCTTCCCCTCTTGCCTCCCCATCTCACACCTTTCATGTGTCTGTGTGTGATGGACATGTGACTGTATGCTCCATAGCTGGCAGAGGGCTGTCCAGCTGGGGGGTTAATTTGCAGAGCAAAGTGGTGAGAGCATTTGGCTCTGCTATCAAGAGTCTCCCTCTCCTTATTGGCAATAAAGTTTTCCATCCCTCAGTGGTGTGAGTACTGCTGTGTTTGCCTTCTGAAGATTTGGACATTGCTTTTAGAGCTTTATATGCAAGTTTTGTGAGACTTTAATTGGATTTTCTCCTCTGCAGGTCACTGGAGGATTCTCCTTTTAATAATTAGCTTACTTATATTTTATCTTGGTTCATTTGTTTGCTAGGGGGAAGGGTTGTGGTTGGGAGAGCTGGTATAAATGTGCTAGGTTAGTGGTTTAATGTTGGTTGTGTATGGCTGTTGTTTGCATGTGTGTATGTAAGGACTTAGGTTATATTGGAATTTATTGACTGGGGATTGTTTTTGGTTTTATTTTTGGGTATGGGGTAATTTCAGTGAGTAATTTAATTAGGGTTTTTTTCTTTGGGGTGGTGTATGGGTTTAGATTGTGTGTGAGCATGGTTTGAGTGTGGTTAGGTTTTTATTTTGCATTTTATGTGGATGACGGATGCATGTTTAGGGTTAGGTTTTATTTTGTTATTGGTTTGGTTTTAATTTATTAGATAAGGCTGTAGCAGGGATTTTAATTAGTAGTGAATTGCTGCTAGGGTTACCACCTGTCCCTATTTTCGGAGGACAGTCCTGATTTGGGCAGCTGTGTCCTGCAGAAAAACATGAAAAATACTAAATGTCCTGACATTATAGTAGAAAAAATATTTTCTGATTTACCTCTAAATGTTGCAAAAAAACTATTATACCTTAAAATAATAAAAAACACAAGAAACAACTAAAAAAACTAAACACTTAGACTTAATTCTGATTATTTAGAGAAAACATGTCTGTTGCATTGGTCGAGATGACATATTGTCCTGCGAAAAATCCAGTTTCAGTAAGAAATGTCCCACTTTGGGCTTCTTAAAAAGTGGTAACCCTAATTGCTGCATGACGTGCTGGAACTATAGATCCCTCCGTATTACCTAAACAGTGTCCTTGCTGCATGACCTCCTCCCTTTCGCCGACCTTTCTCTTCCAGAAACAATGGTGAGGTGCTGTCAGGAGGTAGACATTAATAGGGGATGAGCTGGTTGGTAGCGGGGTGCTGTGGGTACAATGGAGGTGAGTGGTATTGGGGTGGTCAGGAGCAGGAGGCACCCTGGGGCTAAATGAAGCCAGGAGAGAGGCCTGACATGTTTAGTTCCCATTCCCAGGGTTCCCACCAGACTGAGTGAGCAGGCAGCTGGTGGACCTGCGGTCTTCACCAGTCCCATCTGGTTGTGCTGTGCAATGCCCGATCAATGAGAAACAAGACCTCAATTATAGCTGACTTGATCTCTTTGGTCGATCTGACTTGCATCACAGAGACCTGGCTGGGGGATGATACCGGGCCAAGCGTCTGTCTTCGCCAGGTATTCTGTAGTGCAGTACCTGAGGAGGGAACACAGGGGTGGGGTGTGGCTATTTGTTTTAGATCCAACTTGAACTTTACCATGCACTCAGTGGGTTCAATCTCATCCTCTGAATGTGTGGCAGCTCATGAGGGTCCAGGTGCAGGTTGCAGGATTCTCCTTGGGGGGAGAGTTCCTGCAGGAGTTCATGGATTTCATTGTTGACAGAGTGTTGGAGTCTCCTGGATGGTTAATTCTGGGGGACTTCAGCACTTAGGTCAATGACGAATCCTCACATCTTGGACATGACCTCCTCCAGTTGATGACATCACTGGGTCTAGCACAAGCAGTTGCTTCTGAGACCCATCACCATGGCCACACCTTGGACTTAGTGCTCTCATTGGAGCTTGAGGTGATGAACCTCAGTACTAATTGGGTCACCTGGTCCAATCATTGCATGGTAGAGTCATTTGGGGCCCCCTCGATAGTCCCTCCCCTGCTGAGCTGGTCAGCTATAGCCCTTTAAGGGGATTGTCCCCAGAGGGACTTTTGGCGATGGTTGATTTGTCTGGTGTGAGTGCTGCATGTGCAGTTGGCATGGGTGAGGCAGTGGCAGCCTATAATATGGCTGTCTCCGAAGTGCTGAATGCCATTGCACTGGTCCATATATGACCCAGATCTTCTTGCTTGAGACCCCCATGGTTTGATGGGGCTCTCAAGGAGATGAAGAGCAAGGGTCAGAAGTTGGAGTATTGCTAGTGGAGGACCCAGTTCGAGGAGGACAAACTAGCATTAAGAACTCATTATCATAACTATCAAGGGGCAATCGACCATTAGAAGGTAGAGATCCTGTCCAAGGAGATTGCCGCAGGGAAGAACAGACCAGCTCAGCTTTTTCAGACTGTAGACAGACTACTTCACCCTGTCTGTCTTCAGCCAAAAAGGGCATTTTCAATTGCATTGTGCTAAAAGTTTGCTCAGTTCTTCTCTGTTCGGTCCGAGATCTTCCCAGTGGTGCAAGATCAGCTCCGTGGTAAGAGACCTGGTAGGAGCATGGGCACTCCCTATTGTCTGGGAGGAGTTTTGGACAGTGGGGGTGGCTGAGATTGTTGAGGTTATCTAGAAGTTGCAGCCCACTTTTTATGAACTGGATCCAGCCCCGACACGTCTCCTAGTGGGATGTGTTGAGATCATTGGTCCAATGTTCGCCAGAATAATCTGGTGTTCACTCTCAGTCTTCCCTGACACCTTGAAAGAGGCATTGGTGAGGCCCCTCCTGAAGAAACCATTACTTGATCCTGATGTCCTGGTGAATTAGCGACCTATCTCTAACCTCCAATTTTTAGGGAAAGTTGTGGAGAAAGTGGTGGCACTGCAGCTTGAGGCTCACGTTTTGGCCTTTGACATCTATGAGCCATTCCAGTCTAGACTTAGGTCAAGGCATAGCATGGAGATGGTTTTGGTTACGGTGCAAAATTACCTCCTCGGGGCAAAGGATAAAAGAGACTGGTCAGTTCTCCTTCTCCTTGATTACTCTTCAGCATTTGACACCGTGGACCACATTGTGCTCTTGGATCACCTTATAGAGTATTGTGGACTTGCCAGTATGGTCATCAACTGGTTTGAGTCCTATCTCTTGGGTAGGAAGCAATGGGGGTGATGAGAAATTTCTCCTCCTCTCCAAAGCTCCTATCATGTATTATTCCTCAAGGTTTGATCCTATCGCTGATGCTGTTCGCAGTGTACATGCTGCCCCTGGGAATGCTCATTAGATGTTACAGTCTGGGTTTTCACTGCTGTGCAGATAATACCCAGTTGTATATGTCCTTTGCCCCTGGAATAAATAACACCATTGAAGTACTAAATAACTGGATGCCCTGTAATGGACTTGAGGCTGAATCCTGACAAGATGGAGGTGCTGATGATTGAGCCAGTCATGGGCATGATGGGAATGTCTCAGGGATGACAATAGGACTCATTCTGGGATCTACCCCGTTGATGGCATCCTTTAAGGTAAGAATTCTGGGCATCATCCTTGATGACTGGTTGACACATGATGCTCAGTTGTCATCTGTCATCCAAAGTGGTTTTTACTACTTAAGGAATGTCACCCGAATTAAACCTTTAGTTCTGCCCGAGGACCTGCCCTCACTGGTATACGTCTTTGTTACATCCAGGTTGGACTACTGTAATGCTCTCTATTTCAGGGTCAGTGGAGGGAACCTCTCCCAACTGCAGCTAGTGCAGAATGCAGTGGCCAGGTTACTGATGGGCCAACCTAGGTCTAGTCACCTGACCCTAGTCCTGCGAGATCTGTATTGGCTGCCTGTCAGGTGAATGATCCTCTTCAGGGTGGGCTTGCTCTCCTATAAGGCTCTACATGGCTCAGACCCAAGCTACCTGACTGACCTCCTTACATTTGCCATCCCGGTCCGCTCCATCCGATCCTTCACCAGGGGCCGCCTAGCGGTTCTGAGGGCCAAGCCAAAATCCTCAGGTGACTGTTAATTCAAGGTGACTGGCCCAGTCATCTGAAATGTGCTTCCAAGATCTCTGAGGAAGGCTCCATCAGTGGAGACATTTAAAAGGGATCTAAAAAACAGGTTACTCATCTGTAACAGTAGATCATCTACAGACTGGTCTCTTGCAGTAAGTCATTACTTATGGAAGTATCCACCAAGTGGTGCTGTCACAATGCAGCTTCTTCCAGCAGTCTTCCATGGAGGCCACCCACACAACATCATTTCCTGTGGATGTGTATAAGAGTGGGAGGCCCCCAGTACCCCCTGTTCATTTTTCTGCTGGCTTCAGCTCATACAGTCAGCTCTCCTGACCTCCTGGGTTGCAGTCTTCGACTCAAACTTGAACTGATTGTTCTACCTTCTGTTCCGGGCCTGTGATCTACTCACAGTACCCCCGAACTTCTTTTATACAGCAGGCCCGGTGTTCCATTAGAACTCCCGGTACACCTGCTGCTCCCTGGCCCAGGCACTCTTGCTGGGTCTGGGGATTCACTAGGGCTGCTGTTAACAGCCCAGCCCAATTTTGCTTCTCTCTGTGGAACCTGTGGAACACACCCAGGCCCTGGCTCTTCTACTTCCACTAGGCCGGGCCTGGGCTTCTCACAGTGCCCCTAACCCTCCTTGCTCACAGCACCCCTGCTGCTTCCTGGCCCAGGCTCTCTTGCTGGGCCTTGGGACTTGCTCATGACTGATCATCCAGTCAGGCCAGAATGGACCTTGGGGGGGGCCACCTTAAAGGCTCCCTAGTCAAAAGCACTTGTTTCAGGCATAAGAGAGGGCAGGATTCACACTAATCACACTCCCTCCACCTTACTCCATTGATGGTGGCTCCTCTATCGTCAACGGAGCTTTCCTCGTCGTCTGGGCTGCTCCTCCCATCGACTGAGCCTGCTGGGCTTGTTTTATCTTTGATGGGCCTCGTCCCATTGATGGAGCTTATTTCTGAATGTCTTCCATCGACAGGCTGTGTTGCCCTGTCAACGGAACGTTCCTCATTGACGGGGATGCTTCCCCCATCAACGACACGTGTTCTTTGCTTTCCCTCATCGACAGGAGCTCTTCTCTCAATGGGACATGATTCTGCTGTTCTCTCATTGATGGAGGCTTATTCTCCATTGACAGGGCACTCCTTGTTGATGGGGATGCCTCTCCCATCAACAGAATGGCGTGTTTTGCATGCCTCGTTGATGGGACGGCTTCCACCGTCGATGGAGAGGCTTGTTTCTGGCCTCTTGTCAATGGGGATGATTCCATCATCGACGGATGAGCCTCTCCTCCTTCCCTCTTTGACAGGGATGCTTCCCTTGGTGATACAGGCCTCCCACCCTGGAACAACCCCTGCACTGGGCTTTGCTCCTGTGCCCCCACCCGTTGGTCCTGGCACCTTGTTTCGATGTCGTCGGGGGTCTACCCCCATTGCCCATTTTGCACCCCTTGGACGTGACTTTTTCCAGGCCTTCAGCGCCACTGAGAGGACCCAATCCTGAGTCCCTTACCCCTTTACCGGTCCCGGACCACAAGGGTCGGAGTGCCTTCCCCGCTTTTCGGGGTCAGCAGTTCCCAGGATGGCTCACCCTACTCCTAGCGCCACCCTTGGGTGCCCTCCATTTCTGGACCTCCCCCCATCACAAGTGCTGGGCATCACCTGCATTGTGTTCCATGGGCCAGGGTCTGGCCTTGTCCCATTCCCCCTCCCCTCTGCCCGGATGCCTGCACTCAGATCCGGTGCTTCCCATCTGATCTCCCCTCCTCCCATTTATGTGGACTCCCTTTATGGAGATTCCTGGATGGGGGATCCTTTCATGGGGGATGTTCCTGGTGGGGACCTCTCGGACCATGGGGACCTTGGATCCCCCCATCTGCGACCTCCTTTTTGGAGGCCGCCCTGTCTGAACCCCTGATCCCTCCTTTCTCCTGGATCCCGCCTTCATGGAGCTCATGCTGTAGATCCAGTATGCTTTTGGCTTCCCTGCTGTGGATCAGGACTCCTTTCATTGGGACATGGCTGCCTACCTCGACGTTCCTGAGGAGCCTGCCATAGTCATCCCGCCTTTGATTCCTGCACATTTTCATGCACTTTCTCATATTTGGTCTCGTCCTGCTTCTGCTTAGCCTGCCCCTCGTGGCCCTGATCAGCTCAGCCACTGTCAGCCATGCCCTCCCTTTCCCATCACCTGCTCCATGCATGCTTTGATGGCGGTTGACGCATTGGCCCACCTCTTGGCCTCTGGCGTCACCCCTTGACGCTTCATCTGGTTGCGGGTTTTGGGTCTGCCACCCTGCATCCAGCTGTTGGTTGCTGATGCCCCTTTTTCTGGGAACCTGCTGTTTGGACCTGGTGCTCAGTCCATCCTGGATTCCCTTCAGGCTTCGGGGCATACTCTCCAGTCTGTTCAGGACCTCTATCATGCCCCCAGGTCCCACCCCTATGCCCCCATGGGCAGGCCACCTCATGCCCAGCACCCCCCACCAGGGTGCCTCTTGGGACCGTGGTAGGGCCTCCAGGGGGGTGGCTCAGTCTGCATCTCCACGGCGTACCCGCCCCTCATGTAGGGTGAGACCTGCTCCTGTGCCTTAAACTGCTTTTCAGGGTTTCCCCCGCCTCCTCTTGCAGGCCTCGGAGGCACCTGGGGATCTCTTCACCTTTTCTTGGAGGCTTGCTCCTGGACTGGATGCTTCACTCCTCCATGTGGATCTGATTGGAACTCCTGCTACTCTCCCTGCTGGAGCCCTTCAGTTGTTCCTTCCTGTGACTATCCAGGATGTTTTTTCCCCAGTGCTCCTCTTTCTGCTTTCTGATCTGCTCTTCTTGTCTTTCTACTGGATTTGACTTTATGCCAGAGCCTGTTGACCTCTGCCTCATCAGGATGAATCACTGTGCCTGGCCACCTACAGCTCTTTCTACATCATGTCTCCTGCATGCTGTCCTCACCCACCTTTGAGCCTATCTGCCTGAGTGGGTGTGGTTTGAGTTGACATTTCTCTTTGATTTCTTGCCAGTTGTCTTCGCCTAATTGTTGGCCTATCTGCCTGCACGGAAAAGGTTTGAGTTGACATTTCTCTACAATTTCATGCCAATTGTCTTCACCTAACCACTGGCCTATCTGCCTGCACAGAAGAGGTTTGAGTTGACATTTCTACTAAATATCATAGATGTTGTCCTCCCCACCTTTGGTCTATCTGCCGGAGCGGATGCGGTTCCAGTTGACATGTTTCCTGTGAAGTTAGCTTCTTTGGCATCATGGACAGCTGGGTTTTGCACAGGCTCAACCATCGGGCATGCCCTGCAGCACAGCTTTCAGTCTTGCCTTTCCTCCCATTTGGATTTTACTGCTTGGTAATATCCCATAAGTAATGACTTACTGCAAGAGACCAGTCTGTAGAAGCTAGTACAGTTATGTAAGAACTTACCATAATAGTAGATTTTCCAAGGACTGTCTCTTGCAGTAAGTCCCCTGTCCTCCATCCCCAGCCTTGTTGCCTCGAATCTGCAACTGAGGATGTTGGGTGGGATCACTGTTCTCTGTTTTTCTGGCCCTTATTTACCTCGTTCCAGGCCATGCTCGCAGAAGCCAATGGTGAACAAAGGTTACTGGGTGCCGCCCACTCTTACAGACATCCGCAAGAAGTGATGGCGTGTGGACGGCCCCCATGGAAGACTGCTGGAAGAAGCTGCTGCCTTGTGACAGCACCACCTGGTGGATACTCCCATATGTAATGACTTACTGCATGAGACAGTCCTCAGAAGATCTACTGTTATGGCAAGTTCTTACATAACTGTACTTTCTAGGAGTGGTATATGATGTTCATCCACACTTCTGGCAGTGTCCTTTCCCTTTAAGAGCATGCCAGAAAGTCTTCAGGTTGGTTCTTCCCACTCACCCAGGTGGTAACTCCCTCGACTCCACCCCCTGATGCCAGATCATACCTGCTGGAAGCAGATGTGTGCATCAAAGCCAGGGGAGGTCAGCTGGGTCCGTATGGATGAACATCATATACCACTCCTAGAACTACTGCTACAGGTGAGTAACCTGCTTTTCTAGGGATGTGGGTACGATGTTCTAGCCACACTTCTTGCAGACTCCTAGCAGTTCCCTGGGAGGAAGAAGGCAATGCACACACCCCCTACTTAGGGAACAGAGATTGGAGAACTGAGGCCCCAAAACCAGCATCCTGGCATGACTCAAGGTCAATGTGGTAATGAGAAATGAAGGTGTGTGCTGACCTCCAGGTAGCAGCCCTGCAGATCTCCTGAATAGGGATGACCCTGTAAGCAGCCACTGACGCAGTGGTATGGCAGGTGGAATGAACCCTTAGCCCTCCAGGAGGCTCCCTACCCGCCAACCTATAGCAAAGATCAATGCAAGATACAATCCACCTGCTGATCAGCTGCTTAGCTGTAGGTCTGCCAGGTGCAGCTTCAATGTAGGTGACAAACAGCTGGCAAACCTCTCCTCAAACTCCAGCCATGCGCTCTTTATAATAAGGGAGTGCTCACCGCAGGTCCAAAGTATGGAGCCTGTGCTCTGCCTCCAAGGTGTGATTGGTGAAGTACACTGGGAGATTAATCACCTGGTTAAGATGAAACTCAGACACAACCTTCGGAAGGAACTTCGGGTTGGGGTGCAGGACAACCTTGTCCTCTTGGAAGACCAAGTAAGGAGACTCCACCGAAAGCGCCTGGAACTCATTGATCCTTCTGGTTGACATGATAGCCACCAAGAAGGCAGTCTTCCATGACAGGGGAGACATGTCACACATATGTATCAGTTTGAAAGGCTTGCCAATGAGCTTTGCCAAAACCAGCAACAAGTCCCACTGTGGTGGTTCACGCACTGGAGGGGAAATGTGGTCATGGCCCATGAAGAAGCACCAGACCACCTTCTCCTGTACCACTGACTGCTCACTGGCCCATGCCCAGTAAGCAGAGATGGCTGCCAGGTGAACCTTGAGGGTCATCTACTAAAGGGCCAACTGATAGAGGGACCATAGGTAATCAAGGATGCTAGCCACTGGACATGACATAGGGTCCAACCCCTTACCCTGGCACCAAATGGAAAATCTCTTCCATTTGAAGATATAGCACTTCCTGGTTCACTCCTTCTTAGATGCTTCCACAATGGTGAAGACATCTTTAGAGAGACCCAAAGGAACTCTAGCTGCTGAGGAACCAGGCTGTCAGGTGCAGGGATTGAAGGTCTGGATGTAGACCCTTCCCCTGATTGATGGAAAGCAGGTCCGGGCATAGGGAAAGATGCCTCAGAGCCTGCTGCTGAAGCTGAGAAGATTGGGGTACCAGAACTGGCATGGCCAGTCCAGAGCTACCAGGTTCACCTGTGCCTTGTCCCTCCTGGAATTGAGCAGCACCTTGTAGATCAAGGGAATCGGAGGGAAGGCATAGAAGAGGCCTGGGGTCCAGGGCCTTGAGAAGGCATCTCCCTGCAGTGTTCCCTGCTGAGGGGGGTGGGCACAATACAGCCTCAGCTTTGTGTTCATCCTGGAGGTGAACAGGTCCATCTCAGGGGTGCCCCACTAGGAGAACCGACTGTGTACTACATCTAGGTGGAGAGACCACTTGTGAGATGCCTCGCACACCCGGCTAAGAGCATCCGCCGCTGACTGAAGGCCCCTGTCATAAGGATGGCTAGGAGATCTGCCTCCAGGCTGTGCAAAAAGGTCCACACATGGAGAGTTTCCTTGCATAGAGGCAGGGAGTGTGTCCTACCCTATTTGTTGCGGTACAGTAGTACATGATCATGGTGTTGTCCTTCTGGACCTGGACCACCTGACCCTGGATGTGTGGAGCGAATGCAGTCAGTGCCAGATGAACTGCTTTGAGCTCCAACAGGTTGATGTTGTATTGGGACTTGGGAGTCCAGAGCCCATGGACTCTGTGTTCCCCCAAGTGGGCACCCCAGTCCATGAGAGAGGCATTGATTGTCAGAATGACTGTCAGCTCTGGGCAGTCAAACAGGATCCCTTCCTGCAGATGCACTGGGACTAACCAACACTCTATGGCATCCCACATCTGCTGGGTCACAGTGACCAGTTGGTCGAAGTGACCCTTGCACTGAGACCACTGGCTGGCCAGCTCCCACTGCAGGGAGTGCATTCTCCAGTGGGCCCAATGGACCATGCTGGTGCAGGCCACCATGTAGCCCAGAAGGCACAGAATATCCCAGGCTGAGTGCAATTACCCAATTCGAAATGATCAGACAAAGGAGGACAGAGTCTCTGCCCTGTCTGCTGGGAGCTGGGCTCTGGCTGTGCAAGAGTCGAGCTCTGTCCTGATGAAGATGATCATCTGCAAAGACACAAGTTCTGATTTGGCCTCATTGACCAGGGGGCCAAGGGAGACACAGGTCTGGAAGGTCATGTCTCTGGACCACTCCACCTCCAGCCTGTAGGGACCCACAATCAGCCAGTCATCCATGTAGGGGTAGACCTGGACCTCTCAGCACTTCAGGTAAGCTTCCCCAACTGCAATGAACTTAGTGAAGACCCTGGGGGCTGAGGAGAGGCCGAATGGCATGGTCTCTAACTCTTAGAGGGTTCCCTCTGCTCAGAAGCAGAGGACCCTTCAATGAGACAGATGGATCAGGATATGGAAGAATGCATCCTGAAGATCCAGGGAGCAAAACCACATGTTTTGCGCTACAGATGGTATGATCTGTGACAGAGTTACCATCCTGAAGGTGTGCAACCTGAGGAACTTATTCAGGTCATGCAGATCTAGAATGGGGCACCAGCCCCATCTGCTTTGGCACCTGTATTGATACGGGTGAGGCGGCCCTCAACCCCGGAACCAAACAAGTCAGTCCCCAGGAAAGGGACATCTGACAGCTTATGCTGAGTGTCCACCATGAAGGACAAGATCCTCAGCCAAGCCCTGTGGTGCATGGCCACTGAGACTGCCACAGAGTGGGCACAGGAGTCCCCAATGTCCATGGCTGTCTGGAGCTGTTGTTTGGCTACAGCCTGGCCCTGGTCCTGTACCTGCTTGACCATTGTATGAAAGTCCACAGGCAGATGAGGAAGCACCTTATCCAGGGTACCCAGCAGGGCATGGGAGAAGTGGGCCATGAGGAGGGCCAAGCTCACCTGGTGGAGAACAGCAAGGAGGCAGGGTAGATATTTTTAGCCACATGGTCCAACTTCTTGGACTCCTTGTCGTGTAGCTTGTCAACATCCCAGGTGTTGGTGGAGCACTTAAACACAGCATCTGCCATCAGTCCCTTTGGCCAAGGGGTGTTCTGTGAATCCCAAGAGGGAACTGGTAGATATCACGTTCTTGCGGGCCATCTGGGAAGCAGGCACAGGGCAGGAAGTGGGGAGCTGCCAAAGCTCCAGGGCAGGGTCAAGATTGCCATCTGCCACTGGGAAAGCTTCCATAGAAATGTCTCTCCAGTCGAGGATCTTAGTCAATGGGTAATGAGCCCACTTCTGGATGGGCTCCATTTTCATACCTGTCAACTCAGAGATCAGGTGGAGAAGGCCCATAAAGAAGATGGGCCTTCGTCCATCAAAAGATTCCCCCACAGACTCCATGTCAACCAGATGGAAGTGCAGGAAGGAACCCTCAGACTCAGAGTAGTCAAATAGAACTCCCGAGATCCTTATGGTAGTGGTTAACTGGGACCTTTGTATGGTTCTGATTGTTAACATTTATATTCCACCATGTTTTCACACTTACTCTACATATGATTTTTGGTCCAAACTATCGATGGAAATAGATTTAATGATACAGTTAAATTGGATAGATACTGTCCTTTTAGCTGGGGATTTTAACGCTAGGATAGCCGAGTTCGATAATTTATCATTGTTACAAGAACTATTATATATGGCAGATTTGGAAAAAAAGAAATACAACTGACATGATTGTAAATGAGGCAGGGAGACGTTTTAGTACTTTTATCACAGAGAATAATCTCTTGATTCTTAATGGGAGATTAGAAGGGGATCATCAGGGTGATAGCACTTTTTTCTCCCCAGTTGGTAAGAGTGTAATTGATTTTATATTACGCTCTCCTTTTAGCTATCATTTTTGCAGGAGATTATATGTGGCTATGAGAACAGAAAGCGATCATGCAGCAATTTTGCTGGACTTTAGAACTTCTGATAGTGTCATTCCTCCCCCCAATAAGCCCTTGGCGGATATTGAGATTAGTGGGAAAAAAAAGGTTAAGATTGAATAATGAGTCAATGCAAGGAGTTTGGAACCTTTTATACTCTTCTATTTTTGTTGAGTTACTTCAGCAGGTACATAATGGCTCCAAAGGTGAAAGGATCAGTGAATTATTAAACATAGGGTATCAACAGATTAAGACACTGATTTATTCAGTTAATAGTGTTAAGCCCCAGTTAGTATCCTGGTTTGATGAGTATTGTAGGAGAGAGAAAAGAAATTTGATGAGGGCCATCAGGCAGACAAAAAAAAATCCAAGTAAGATGGCGATTATAAACTTAAATAAAATGCGAAGAGTACAGGAATTTCTCCATGAAAAGAAAATTTACTGAAAAACAATGGGGTGTTATGTACCGAGTTATTAAGGAGGGTGATATTAAGCTTTTTTGGGCTTTGGTGTCCAAGGGGACAGCTGATCAGAATTCTAGACCTCCCATATATATCCCCAAGGAAACTTGGATATCTTATTATAGTCTACTATGTAATAGACATCCTACCAACAATGATGATGTGATAGAAAATTTTAACATTGAGGGGGAATACACATCATTAGTGTTTTCATTTGGAAAGGTGGAAGAAGCCATTGTGAATTTATCAAATAATAAAGCACCTGGACCCGATTTGACACCGGGAGAAATTTACAAGGGGCATTTGAATTATTGGGTAGTTTTTTGTACTAATTTTTTCAATATCTGTTTAAAAGAGAGATTTATTCCATTATCTTGGACAAGAAATATAATAGTTGCAATTCATAAAAAGGGCCAACCTCATTTGCCATCTAATTATCGTCCAATCAGTCTTACTGACATTAGTGGAAAAATCTTTGCTAAAATAATATTACATAAATTACAAGATTGGATAACTGCAAACTCCCTTTATCGATCTTTCAAGCAGGTTTCGTAAGGATTTTCTCGACAGATAATATTTACATCCTAGCCCATCTGATAGAAAATATAGATCATTTCATAAAATGAAGCTGTATGCTGTGTTTGTAGACTTTTCTGCAGCATTTGACTCAGTTAATAGAGCCAAGTTATGGGAGATATTATTAAATAGACGCGTACCATTAAATTTATTAGCCCCCATTATTAGGTTATATTCTCACACAACATCAGCTATTAGATATGATAATAAGGGCAACATTTCTGACTATTTCAGTACAACCTCGGGAGTTAAACAGGGATGTCCTCTGGCCCCCCCTTCTTTTTAATTTGTATATTGATGCCCTTCAGACTTTAAAGATATAGATATTCTTGATTCCCCAAAATTAAGAATATCCCAGTACGATATCTGGCCTATGCAGACGATTTGATTATTTTGCTTTATCTGCTCAAGGTTTACAAAATAAAATAAATCAATTCTGCTCTAAATGTAAACATTTGGACTTATTAATAAATATGAAAAAAACTAAGTTGCTGATTTTTGCACCCTTACAGGGACATCAAATTAAACCAAGGATTTATTTAAATAACGAACTTATTGAAGTGGTATCCTCTTATATATATTTGGGGGTGAAGTTTGCTTCGAATGGAAATTGGATAGAGCATTGGAGAGGACAAGTGATAAGGGCAAAACTGATTGTTAGGGCTCTCTTGCGTTTGCTAGAAATATGAGGATATTTGGTCTCGCTCGGCATTGATAGTCAAGCAGGCCAAAATTAATCCTATTCTTTGTATGGCGAGAGGTCTGGAACAACAATGTCCCTTCATGGTTGGAGATCCCACTTTCTCTCTATTATAAATCTTTATTGCAGGTTCCACTTGCCACTTCTAATTTTATAGTTAGGGCTGAATTGGGTAGAGTACCTACTGTTACAATAATTGATATACGTCTCATGAGTTACTGGGTCAAAGTTATTAATCAACAGACCAATATTATGCCTCTACTATGCCTTACAGAAAAATTATCTTGGCATAAACAGAATTTTAGGTCTCCTTGGGTCAAAAATATTCAACGTATTTTGGGCAGTGTTAATATGCTTCATCTTTGGACAGACTGGGAGAAATCAATATCAATATCTTATGTGTTTAAGGAGTATGTTAAAAAGAAAATACTTAGGCTTACCTATGATAAGCAAATGGAGCTCCTCAGAGTTCAATGTCAGGCCAGGTGGTTAGCTCAAAATAAAATTGATGTATTTATAAAGAAATAACTTACTCTTGGGCTGTCCCTGTTAGAAAGAAAAATGATTACTTGGGCAAGACTGGGAATCATCTGTTCTAAATATGCTTTTTTTAATAAGATGACTCCACCCAATTTAGGTTTGGAATTTTGCAGATGTAACAAGGGTTTTCAAGAAGATCTTTATCATATTACGGTACAGTGCCCTTTATATAAAACCCCTCAGTTTAATCTGTTAAATGATTTTCTTATTAACTATGTGAATGCAAAATATGATATTTTATTCATACTTCTTCACCCTCAGACAGGAGGAGGCTAAGATGGTTTCAAGTTTTTTTATCAAGTGTTGAAACACAAAGAAAAACATCTCTCTGCCTATGACGATTAATTTGTTCATGGATTTCTATGTGTCAAAATTTTAAACGTAATATTAGATTTAATATTTTTTTCCTTTTTTCTTTTTTGTACATAATTTTATGCTTTTAGTATGTTGTAAAGGCTTGATTGCTGAACAATAAAACATTGAACCTGAACCTGAACCTGTAGTCAAATAGTGGTCGACTGCCCGAGTCCCTGCTGATCCTCCACAGATGGTCAGGGATGACGGTGACCAACAGCCAATGGGGAAGCCCCTTAGACTGCTGAGACTCCTTAGTCAGAGTGCCAGTTGGTGACTGTTTAGGTGGCAGTTGCACCATGATTGGTGGAGATGCAGAGGTTGGCAGAGCCGGGATCATTGTGGTTGGCTCAGTTGATGGAGAAGGAATCGGCCTTTCGATTGACAGCCAGGTGATGGCCGGTGTAGGAGCCAGAGTTGGCTTGACACCAGTAAGCACCAGCTGTTGCCACATAAGATCTTTGTAGCGTCGATGCAGTTTGTGCCAAAGCCTCTCCTCATCCAAGGAGGATAAGGATGAGGAAGGAGAGTAGCAGTGGCACCGCTGCCCGTGGCACTGAGAGAAGGAGCACCGATGTCGGTGGGGGCTGCTCTACCCATGGGAGGAAGACTGAAACCTCAACCTTGATCGCCGGGGGGACCGGCGGTGGGTCTTGAAGAGAGTTGGTGAATACCGAGGCTCCTCCAGGTCAGGATCTAGGACCAGAGACAGCGGGTCAGTGGACTGATCTGTCTCTCCAATGGTCTGAGCCAGGACCGGAGTCTTGGACAAGGAAGTGTCAGCCCCTTCAGTTGATCACTGGTCAGTCAGCTCGAGAAAAATCTCAACTTAGACCTCAACCAGCGTCTCGGCCAACTGCCCTAATGGGGTTACCGTGGAGCCAGTGGCCAAGGCCGAGGATTCGACCAAAGTCTGATCTGGAGAAGTGCAGGAAATGAAAACTCTTGATCGAGAGCGCTCCTGATCCTACAAATGACGGCGAGTCCTCTCTTTCTCTTTTTTGGAGTCTTTCTTGGATTTGGACTTGTGCATAGAGGTTCCCTGACCATGGGTCAGCAGAGACTGGCACAATTCTTTGAAGGATCCCTTAAAAATTGAGCCCAGCTGAAGCGGCATGAAGACAGAAGCTGAAGAGGAGAGGGACACGGCCTGGACCGCCTCCTCTTCAAAGGCCACAAACTGTTCGGTGGACTTCATGGCCACGGAGACCACCCAAATGGCATCCTTAGATGTGACCAGTGAGTTCCATTGTGCCGGGCAGCCCAGTCTGTCAGGTGAGATGGTCCTCTAGAATGGTTGGGTGAAACGAGCAATACAAGTAGCAGGCCTGGGGATCGTGATCATGCCCCAGGCAGTAGACGCACGTGGCGTGCGGGTCAGTTTGGGACATCTTCTGCCCACAAGGGCACAGGCAGAACCTGAGAGCAGACTTATTGTCTATGGCAGTCACGATCAAAGATCGAGCTGAAGACAGAAACTCATAAGTAAATCCATAGATTTAAGCGCGAGGGCCTACTCAAGGCGGAGGCAGTAAGGAGGGAACCTGTTTCTTCCAGTGGAAAGGAAGATCTGGCACCAGGGGGCATAACCCAGGGAGTTACCACGCGGGTGGGTGGGAGGAGCCAGCTTGCAGTCTTTTTGGCAAGCTCTTAAAGGGAAAGGACACTGCCAGAAGTGTGGATGTAACATCATATCCATGTCCTTAGAACTTATCTTTTTAAAGAGGTGTTCCCAGACTAAGTGCAGCTGATTTTAATGGCTTAATTATTGTTAATTTTAGACTTCTGTTTATAAAATCCTTGTGCAGCTTTTATTTGTACGTTGATGTTGTCTACCCTGTCTGTTTTGACTTTGTAAGGCACCCACAGCCTCTGGGATTGGGCGCCATATAAATAAAGTTTACCTTACCTTACCTTTCAGTATTAAATCCCCCAGTATGAAGACCCTTCCTCCCTTTACCTGCCCCCTTTACCCATTTTGCTGTACTGTCAGTGCACAGTCCAGAGCCACCCCTCCTCACACCTTTCCTACCACCCTCATCCTACTGCTTCCCCCCTTGGTGTTCCCCCTTTAGCCCTCCTCCAGACTTCCTGTCCAAGCTATCCACATTCACTCTCATATTACCCACCCTGCTGCTCCCCCTACCCTTCTTTGGTTCTGCTTCACCCCTAACTGTCCTAATTCCTTTCCTGCCACTGTTCGAGGCCATCAAACTTTCCTGATACATGACCTCATCCCTGTCTCCTGATCCACCAAACTGCCCAATACCTTGAATCTGTTCCTGGACTCCCTCCCCGTGCCTCTACCCTCTTCTATACTTCCACCTTGTACTTTCCTCTTATGTTCTAGCTGTTATCCCTTTCTCCCCCTGCCCCTGTTCATTACTACCTGCCAACCTCCCAGCCCAATTTCCACAGGTCCTTGGGGTGTTGCTATCCCTGGCTCTTTTGGCTTCCTTACTAGTTTAGTCCTGACTCCCCCTGCTGTGCTATCTGGAGGAGCCATGCCCTGTTCCTTTGGCCTCATCTGCTCCCCCCAACCCCCCTCCTCCCCATGTGCCATTTTAGCCACCCTATATCTTGCCTAAGTTGACAAAACTGTTTACACACAGCCTCCTCCTCTCCACAATGTTTCAAGGAAAATGGCTGCCCAACACCCATTATGAACTGACCACTCTCCCCATCCCTTCCTTTTGATCTGCTTCCCCATTCATCCCCTCTTCTAAGCCTCCACACTGTCCCTCTACCTGTATCAGCTCCCAGGACCCCACATCATCCCTAGCCTCCCTGCTTTGCCCTCTGCATTGTATCCCTGATAATTGAATTTATCTCTGAGACTTAGTCAGACCCTAGATGTGGACTTTCAGCTGTCCCTTGTCCTGTTGTTGGCTCTGTGAATTAGGCAGACCTTAGATGTGACATTTCCACTGCCCCTGGTATATGCCTTTGTTCCTCTCTGCTTGCCTTAGGTATATGGACACATTTCTCACTATAGCTATAGCTTCTTACCTCTGTTGCCCCTCTCTCCTAACACCCTTCTAGCATGGCCTGCAGCCTACAGTCCACTCTGCGTATGCCCTTCAGACACTACTTAGTGAGATGCCACACTCCTGCTTCATGGTACTCACACTTTGGGATCACTCATGCAAGGGGTCGCTTGGCCCCCTGGGTAATAAATATAGACTCCATCCACCCTATTGGTCCAGCTGAGTCATGTGGTCTCTGTCATCTGTCCCGGTTTCAGTCCCTCCCTTTGTTGGTGTTCTCCCACCTCACCAAGTCCCAGTAACGCCTTTAAAACAATCCTCTTCCAGCAATCATAGCACACAGAAAAAATACACTGTAAAACTACACAGCACTTCCTTGAAGGTCCACTCCTCCATTCTGTTTGGCTGCGGCATTCAGAATGAGTAGGACAACTAAAATGGCATCTATAAGGAGCATGACTCAAGAAGCCCTATTAGCCCAGCTGAGTCACGTGATTCCCGATGTCTTTCCCGGTTTCAGTCCCTCCCTCAGCCTCCCTCTGTTGGCATCCTACCACCTCCCCAACTCCCAGTAATGCCCTTAAAACATTCCCCTTCCAGCAATCACAGCACACAGAGAAAATACACTTTAAAATTGCACAGCACTTCATGCACTCTAGATAATAACAAAGTGTTCTATGCACATCAAGGGTTTAATATTGGGTTTCTAAAGATGAAAAAATACATTGTGTCCATACTAGTTTATCCCCAAATTATTTTTATCTTTTTATTGAATTTCAGAAAAAACACATACAAAAAAAGGCACGTCAATGACATCATATATCACATACGAAAAGAAATACAACAGCTGAGTTAGGTCTTATAAATATCAACAACAGTCAATCGCACAAGAATAAATAACCTACAAAAAAATATCAATACATTCAACAAATCCATATAGAATGATTAAAAACATACCCCCCCCAAAAAAAAAGAAAAGGAAATTTATTGTTCTTATGAGTATGTAAAAACACAAACATATCTGTGATGTTTCCATAATATAAAATCTGAGCCACTTCTACACAAGCCAAGCTGTCTTTCAACTGAAGGGGGTATGCCCAGAGCCCACCTCTAGGGCAAAGCCTTGGGAAGGGGAGCCTACCATGAGCACTATAAAAGTGAGACTTCAGGCCCTTTACAGAATACCTTGTCTGAGCAAAGTTATTTCCACCCCAGAGAGGGAGTCAATGTATTTTTTCCAGCCATGGAGAAACAACTTCTCTCTACCTTGAAACAGGTATGTTAAACTTTCCAAGGCCAGATTCTGCAGAATCAAAGTCTCCACTGGCCCCCAGTGAGCTTGACATGGGATACCCAGGTGTTTTGGTTGCACTGGTGAGCCAAAACCAGTGATATTCTGATTGTTCTGGGATAGGGTTTATTTATTTATTTATTTAAAAGTTTTGCCAGGAAGACACACTGAGCAATAGTGCTCGATTCCAGGTGCGTACTGGGGGAAGGGGGCAGAAGGAAATGGTATATACATAAGGCAGTGAAACATCCAATAATTTGCGATAAACAAGGGTATTAAAGTACATACTTAACAGGAAGCTAGTATACAGACAGCATATAAGCGGAGCAGTTTTACACACATTTTGAGCAAATACAGGAGCAGTAGTAAAAGTAAATCATGAAAAATGATACAAATAATACAGAATAAAACAGAAAACAGCAGGCAATGTGACCATAGGAGAACAGGAAGCCCAAAACTGATAGTCTGTTGCAAAAAATAGACAACATATTACCCGCAGGCACAAGATGACATGAAATGGGAATTGTCGAGAGAGCTGAAGTGCTTCCCACCCTTCCTTACCCAGGTTCTCAACCCCAAATAGGAGAGAGACAGCTGTATCTGCTATCTGCACATTAAAAATGCTTGACACCTCCTAGGTAATTTGCAGCCAAAAGGGGCAAAGATCCATACATTCCTAGAAGTAATGAATATATGTACCTGGGGCACTACTGCAACGGCCACATACTGAGGACACTGCTGGGTGAAACTTATGTACTATACCCGGGGGGACAGTACAGCCTATGCAAATATTTGAATTGTGATTCTTTGTATTTATTACAAATCAAGAACTTCATATGGGTTCTAATTATAGTGGCCCAATTTTCATCTGAAATCAGTGTCCCCAAATCACTCTCACAGCACCTTTACCCTACCCAAAAAGTCTGGAAACAGATCCCTGTCCTGATGCACCAGTCTTGCTATTAGCCCTTTTGTAGAGGAGCGTGCCCAAACCACTGCATGTTCCACCTGGCCCAGAACAGATGAATCTGCTAGAATTATGCCTCGGCTTTGCCCAAATGAACGAACCTGGAAATATTTATATCTATGCATGACAGGAATTGCAGACTGGTTTTGGAGGTCCTCAAAAGTTTTGATCCCCTCTGGTGTATACTGTACAAGTCACCCAAACATCACACCCCCCTCTAAATTATTTAATATATGATTTATAATGTTCATCATCTATCCATTTATCAAGTCCTTTTTTAAACATTTTACTATTTTTGCATTTTGTTCTGCCAGCTGGTAAATTGTTCCAGATATTTATCACTCTCTGTGTATAGTAATTTTTCCTTGTGTTAGTTTTATATTGTGATTTTTTTTCAAATGTTTTATGATGCTGTCTCAGTGCATATGTATCCTGTACCTTTGACATGTTAAGATCTTTCATTAGCTCTGTACCATCATAAATATACAAATAAGTAAATCACCCCTTGTTCTTCTTTCTAATGCATGCAATCTCAAATCATCTTATCTTTCATTATATGTTTTATTCTCCAGGAACCTGATTATTTTGTTGCTTTGTGTTGTATCCTTTCAATTTTGATGCTGTCACAAAACTTTTTAATCCTCCCCAGAACTGTGAACCATAATCTATGAGTGGTCATACATACAATATGGGCCAGGTGGGTTTATTATATGTTAGATCATAGATCAAACTTCATACCTTAATTTGTTCTTGACCATCAGTTCTATTTTCTTTATATGTGGAGGGGCAGCACTCACTGTACCCATTGTTTTATAATGTATTAATTGATGTCCATCATTTGTTTTCATGTTGTGATTGTATAAAGGTCTTGTGTTATATGTATGAACATGCAAAAGTATTTTAATAAACAGAGATTAAAACAACAGATGTGATGTAGAATAGGAGTTATTTCTAATTCCAATTTATTTATAAACATTGGGTTTATGTTGTCTGGACCGGCTGCTTTTTCAGAGTGTAACTTCTTAACATTGGTAATTAAAGAGCACCTTTCATGATGGTCCAAAAAGTTACAGCTTGCAGTCATTATATGCCATACTAGACCTGAAAGGGTGTGAACATTTGTTATTTTTGGCCAAGGTTCACTCTGCCTTCCATATTTTGCATTTATTTTTTATCCCTGCTTTAACCCTGTTGCACTTGCCTTTGCTGTTCAGCTGCTGGGCTGCTAGCTTCCGTTGACATCACTATATGGCAGAGGAGTGACTCACTGTGCAGTACAGTGCAGTTGCAGCAGCTTTGCAAGGGAAAACTACCAGTACTAGGTGTAAATACTGTTTCGCCCCTTTCCCAAGACACCCTGTTAGCAATGCACTATGCCAAAATCCAAATGCCTTTTCAGTGTGTTTTTTGTAAAACTGACTGACTTCTGCGTCTGTAACAAAGCATGGGGAGTGACAGAAGATAGAGTCACTGTCAGCACCTTTCCCAGTCCTTTTGACTTTCATGCATAAATTACCCCTTCTTGTATTGATTCTGGAATTGTATTTCATTACTGTCCTCTGCAGTTAGTTTTTGCATTCTAATCTGCTAAAAACTGCAGGGAGTACCAGGGCTTCTATAGCAAGCCTGGTGTTGCTGTGGACCCAGGGCTGTACTGCTGACATCACTGTATGGCAGAGGAGTGGCTTACACTGCAGTACAGTGAAGTTGCATCAGTTTTACAAAGGAAAACTACATTACTAGGTGTACATACTGTGGTCCCTCTTCACCAAGACACCCTCTTAGCAATGCATTATGCCAAAATCCATATGCCTTGTCAGTATGTTTTTTGTAAAACTGACTTACTTCTGCCTCTGTAGCAAACATGAGGAGTGACAGAAGATCAAGTTGCTGTTAGCTGAGACAGCTAACTGTCAGTTTATGCATCAGTGTGATTACTATCTATACCTTGATCATTTGAAAGCAATAATGCCTCCTTACCCATGCCATACTGGTGCCTTTCATGTCTTTCTGTAGTATAGCACCTGGCAATCACGTCAATTGAAAATCCCTTACTGGTTCTCCATCCCACACCTCTTCGACACCAGCATGGCACCGCAGAATGCTGAAGACTAATTTTGGTACTATATAATACCACCGTTCCGTGCATGCGCGGAATCCCAGTTTCACTTTTCAAACAAGAATTTCTCTGGAAATAGCCCTCAGTTTTTAAAACCACCTCTGCAGTGCATATAGCACATCTAAACACATTGTTTGCATTATATGGTCCCAAAATTAGTCTTTGGTGTTCCGTGGTGCCATGCTGATGTCGGGGATGCATGGGACGGAGGAGCGGTAAGGGATTTTAGATCAGGGTGACTGCCAGGTGCTTTACTACAGAAAGATGTGGAAGGTACCAGTATGGCATGGGTAAGAAGACATTACTGCTTTCAAATGATCAAGGTATAGACATAAGAACATAAGAAAGTGCTGGCAGAAGGGGACCTTACGATCCATTTAATCTGCCCATGAAAGCTACCCCCTCCCAGTTTCTTTACTGCCTTAGGTTTCCACAGTGCCTATCCCATGCTAGCTTGAACTCCCCCACTGTCTTTGCTGTTACAACCTCTGGGGGCAGACTGTTCTAGGGTACATCACCTTTCCATGAAGGAAAACTTCCTGTTTGTATTGACACTACCGCCTTTCAGGTGCATGTTGTGCCCCCTTGTCTGTGTATCCATGTTTACCTTGAAGAGATCCTGTGTTTGTACTGAGTTAATACCTTTGAGGTATTTAAATGTCTCCATCATATCTTCCCTGCCCCTTGTCCTCTCCAGTGAGTACCTCCTAAGATGGTTTAATCTTGATTCATACGGTTCTTCGTATAGTCCATGTATCATGTTTGTAGCTCCCCTCTGCATGGTTTCCAGGTGATCCTTGTCCTTCTTGAGGTGCGGTCTCCAGAACTGTATGCAGTACTCCAGGTGAGGCCTCACCAAGAACCTGTACAGTGGGACTATCACTTCACTTTTCTTACTTGTGATACCCCTTCCTACGCATCCAAAAATGCTGCTAGCTTTTTGCGCTGCCTTTTCACACTGCCTGGTTGTCTTTAAATCGTCAGATATGAGTACCCCCAGATCCCTCTCTACCTTAGTTTCAGTCAGCTGTTCCCCCCAGGGTATATTTCCAGCCTAGGTTCTTTCTCCCCAGGTGCATAACTTTGCACTTCCTGGCACTGAATTTCAACTGCCACTGTTTTGACCATTCACCTAGTTTGTTTAGATCAGTGATCATTCCTGTGACTTCCTCTTGCATGTCTACTCTGTTCCAGAGCTTGGTGTTGTCTGGGAACAGGCATACCTTTCCTTGCAAACCATCCACAATGTCACTGATGAGTATGTTAAATAGAATTGGCCCCAGCATCGATCCCTGGGGGACTCTGCTGGTTACCACTCCTTCCTCTGACAGAGTGCCGTTTACTAACACTCTTTGAGTTCTCCTAGGAGCCAGTTTCTAATCCAGCCTACTATTTTATGTCCCACTCCTGTGTGTTCCAACTTATTAATCAGCCTCCTATGTGGAACGGAGTTGAACCCTAACTGAAATCTAAATATACTGTATCTACTGCTCCTCTTTAGTCCACCATTCTAGTCACCCAATCGAAGAAAGCAATCATGTTTGCCTGACGTGACTTCCCCACTGTAAAGCCATGCTGCTTTAGGTCTATTTGGCTAGTTGATTCTAGATGCCGTACAATTTCTTTCTTTCAGTAATGTTTCCATTATTTTCCCCATCACTGAGGTAAGGCTAAATAGATGGTAGTTTCCAGCATCTTCCTTGCTGCCGCTTTTGTGCAGCAGTACCACCATGGCTTTTTTCCAGTCATCTGGTACTGTGCCACTCTCCAGTGACTTGTTGAAGAGGTCAACTAATGGGCTGGCAAGTTCTTCTCTGAGTTCTTTTAGTATTCTCAGGTGTATACTGTCAGGTCCTATAGCCTTGTTGGTTTTTAATTTTGCTAGTTCTTTTAGGATGCTTTCGGTTGCGAAGGTGTTTGTGTTGGCTTCACTGGTGCGGTGTTCTTTATTCTTTAGTACTGATCCACTTCCCAGATCCTCCATGGTGAAAACTGAGCAGAAGTATTCATTTAGAATGTCTACCTTCTGTCCATTGGTTTCAACATTCTGGCCCTCCCTGGTACTCAACCTTATGATACCTCCCTTATTTTTTCTTTATTCCCTTATATATCTGTAGAAGGTCTTATCCCCCTTTTTAACCCCTTTTGCTATTCTTTCTTCTGCTCAAGCTTTGGATAATCTAATTGTCTTCCTTACTTCCTTGAGTCTTGCTCTGTATTCCTCCATGTAACTTCCTTTCTTAGTTTCTTTGTATTTCTTGAAAGCTCTTTTTTTCCCTTATACTGGAAGCTACTTCTTTAGTAAACCAAACAGGACTTTTCCCTCCTTTTAGATTTACTTATCTGTTTTGTGCATTCTGCTGTTGCCAGATTGATTGCACTCTTTATGGCTTTCCAAGTTTCCTCCACGTCTCCCCCAGCTCCAACTCTGAAATTGTTCCTAATGCATATTTTCATTTTGTTAAAGACACTAATCACACTGATGCATAAACTGAGAGTTAGCTGTTTCAGCTGACAGCAAGTCGATCTTCTCTCACTCCACATGCTTTGTTACATAGGCTGAAGTCAGTTTTACAAAAAAATACTGACAAGGCATTTGGATTTTGGTATAATGCATTGCTAACAGGGTGTCTTGGTGAAGAAGAACCAAGTATGTACACCTAGTAATGTAGTTTTCCCATGCAAAACTACTGCAACTTCACTGTACTGCAGTGTGAATCACTCTCCTGCCTTACAGTGATGTAAGCAGTACAGCCCTGGGTCCACAGCAACACCAGGCTTGCTATAAAAGCTCTGGTACACCCTACAGATTTTAGCAGCTCATAATGCAAAACCTAACTGCAGAGGACAGTAAAGAAATACAATTCCAGAATCAATTGAAGAAGGAATACTTTATGTATGAAAGTCAAAAGGACTGGGAAAGGTGCTCTTTATGTTTTTTTAACTTTATATTTATATGTTTTATGATATTATAGTACATACAGTAGTACACAAAATAAGAGAAATGAGGTACACAGACCTTCACACCAGATGTGCAGATGTCTAACACTCAAAGACAGATATATTTAAAAGGTCCATAAGTCCAAACAGTGTGAAAAACTGCCTAATGTTTATCAACAGGAGTAAAGTTCAATCTGAGTAACCTGTAGGACAGTGCCACTCTCACCCCAACATGTACATATAGTCAATAAAGACAGGGTATCAAGTCTCTTGTAGGACTAAAATAATTATGGGAGGCAGAGTGGCATAACTGAATGTAGACAGGCCATTGAAGTGATAGCCTGGGCTCATTTAAGTTGCTTTAGAAACCCATAATCCATGGCAAAGCAAGGCAACCTGCACTGTGGGTACAGTACAGAACTACAAGAAATAATTAAAGTCCACAAACCGAGTGGTGCTCTTCCACACCAGCATATTAATCTTCTACAATCTCAGCCTAAAACAATAACTGGTAATGGTAATTGGAATGGAGCAGCAAGTATGGCGACTTAAAAGGAAAGAAACTGAAAGTAACACATTTTGTTATACAGCATATTATAATGTACTCTAACAAGACTTATTTACTGACAGCCCCTCAACAGAACAACAGGCTAGAATATCTTTAGCCCCCTAAGTTGCACCAGATATTCGCCATAAAGAGTATCAGACTTTAGGCTTAGCCAAGCCCGATGCACTGGACAGTCACATATTGAAAGTCCCCACCAAAAAGGCATTGTACTTCACCCCTCCTCCTCCTCGTTGGAGGTGGCTTCAGGAGTATTTAACTTTCCTAGGATCTTCTCAGTGAACTGAGAGGCTGCAGTTGGGTCTACAAAGAGGTATGAGGTATGGCGAATCTGCAGCCATGCTTCTACGCCATGCTGTAAAAGCTCCTTTTTAATTACCTGCAGTTCCTTCTTTCTGGCCTGCGTTTGTGCAGAAAGGTCAGGAAAGAAAGCAAGATGACTGCCCTCCCATTCTTTTTCTCCTTGAGATCTAGCAGTCTGCAGGAGAGATACCCAAGCTCCAGAGCTGACAAAATGGCAATAGCAATAAGTGGTCTTTGCTGTGGGTCACCTCGTGGTCTGGGCCACTGAGAAATTGCAAATACTTTCAGGGTTTTAACACCAGAATCCAGAGGTAACAATTGTAAGTCTTGGAAAATCAGCCTGCTCACCGCCTGTAAAATGTCCATTGCTCCCGCAAACTTAGGAGGAAAGTCCACAATCTGGATGTTTGCTTGCCTTTGGGTATTCTCTAAGTGTTCCAGTTTAGATTTTAAAAAGGAAAGGTCTCGCACAAAGGCAGCATTGCAATCGGCTTGTCGGTCCTTTGCTTCAGTCAGTTCTTTAATAGCTGCAGCATTGTCTTGTATAGTGTGGCTGTTTTCTGTTAGTTTTGCTTCAACCGCAGCCAGTCTTTTATTGGTCTCCTCTCTGGTCACCTGTATCTTTGTTAGTATGGCAAGGATTTGAGCCAAAGAGAGTTCAGGCACCACCAATCCGCTTGTCGCAGCAGGTCCCAAACCTTTAACAGAGCTCTGTGAGGAATACATCGAGGCTTTGCGATGTATGTTTAGCATCCTTTTGGGGGCTCAATATAATGTAGGACACTTCTGACGAGTTCCAGTGCAATCTTAGCTCACCTTTGGTTAAAAGTTTGATAGTTTATAGGGCTTTTAAAGACTAGAAAGTCAGAACTGTTTTAGAAGGCTGCCTCAATGTTGTTGCTCCACAGTGCCCCGCTGAAAGGTGCTCTTTAAATCTTTTTCTGAAATAGAGGTGATAATATCCTCCATATGCCAACTTTAAGTGTCCATCTTATCTTGCTGAAATACAGAACAAAAATGTTTATTACGCTCCCAGTTTCTCTGTCTCCTAAAAATAAGATTTCATTTGTTTTCAGAGGCCAGTACTTCCCTTTTTTCTTTCATTTATGCAACAGGAGAAGGTCTTTATGTTGGTTTTATTATTTGCCAGTTTTATTTAATAATTTCTTTTAGCTTTCCTGATTTCTTGTTTTGATTGTTCTTGTTGCCAAAGTTTCAAAATATTCCTGAAACATGGGTATATCTTTGATATATTGTATAGTCTAATTTTGTTACTTATTAATTTATTCAATGTCCTAGTCAGCCATGGTGGTATTTTGCCTTTATTATTATAAACCCTTTAGTTCAGTACGAAGTTATTCCTTAGTTCTGCCAAAATTTCCTTTAAGATGTCCCAGCATATTACTACCTTCTCATCAATCATTTCATGGTTCCAATTAAATACAGACACATTTTCCCTTATACTGACTTAGTTTCCTTTGTAATAATCAAACTGTATAGTTTTACTCTTATTACAGTGTATTTTGCCTTAAAATTTTATTTCAATAGAGGAGAAGTTGCTTGTACATATAGGTGCCTGAATTTGAGTTGTGATATTTTTGATAGTGTTTGTAATAACAAGGTTGAGAATATTCTGACCCTTTTTGGCATGTTGATCAGTCATGTTAAGCTGTTTTCATATCAAACATCTAAGAACAATTTGCCTTCTTCCATAGCTGCAATAAGATTTCCCTAGTTAATGTCTGGTAAAGTCACCTACTAAGATTACATGTCCTTCTTTTGACATTACACTTATTTCCTCTGCCAGTTCTAGCATGTGCTTCTTACCATTGTTAGGAGGAAAATAAAATTAACTATAATTATGCTTGCTTTATATTTAAGCAATAAGGCACAACAGGGTGTGGTCGAGTGCATCCAACCGTTCGAGAAGTAACAATATCCCATGATATACCACACCCTGGAGTGACTTATTGCTATTATGAGCTGGGTTTAAAGTTTTAAAATTAAAAAAGTAAAATAAAGAAGTTTTAAAACATTTTAAAATGAGTTTTTGGTGGTGTAGGGTCACATTTTGATAAAATAGTTCTTAAGACAGTAGGTGGCACTATTATTTTGGCAGTTGATAGAGGTGGGGCTGTTGTGTCCATTTGAACTCATGTCTCGCTCTACATCGCATTCGGATGTGAACTGTTTTTGTTCCTTTGTTGTAGCGAGCGGCATGTAAGGGATTTGTGGAGCTTACTGTTTTTTTTTTAAATGAGTAAAAAGCTGCACAGTGAAATGGAGCGCCGATACCACAAGTCAGCATGGAGAAATCAGTTTACAGGAATGCGGCTGGGGTGAGAGAACGAATACTAGTGGTAAGGAACAGCATGCGGGAGGGCTGTGCAGTCATCTGAACAGGTAGCGCTGTTAATCTTTGGCTGTGAGTAGTTGTTACTCTAGTCTTGCTTTGAAGAAAAAAAAAAAGATGCCCGTTGCTGACACTCGCATGCTGCTGCTATCGAAACTGCAAGTCTGGAGTTACTGATCGCAAGTTCAGGGCAACTACGCCTTGTGATTGGATTGATTAGTTGTTTCTTCTTATTTTACATTGAAATCTGTGTTTTAGTGTATAGGAGGACATGTTCTGTGTGGGAACAGTTTTGTGAAGCGTGGTGAGGGATCTGAGGAATGCTGTTGACGGAGAAATGTTTTGTGAGGGAGGAGACTGGTGATCGGAGGTTTTCTGAAGCCATGATTATGTAGCCCTATATCATCACGGCTTCAAAAACCTCTCGCCCAATCAGCTTCCCATATTTACAATCCCCAGATCATAATATCAGTTGCTATACAGATGATTTCATTATTCATGTCCTTAAAACGGTTTTGAGTTATTGGGTTATTATTTGTATGCAATATATGGATAAGCAAAATAATACTATAGAAAGTCATACAAACAAATCCTTGTAATACACTACTCCCATTTCCATAATAGTACCATTGCTCAAGTAGTAATACCATTGGTTCTTGTTGATAATACTATTGTTCAGAGCTGATAATACTATTGTTTCAACTTTGAACAATAGTATTATCCATAAAAATGCCTCAGCGCATGTGCAAGTCTGCCTGCCACAGAAACCCAGTTGCCATGGTGCCACGTTCCTTCCTGTACAGCCGAAGTGACAACGTGCATTCCCATTGGTAGCTTTTCTCTGTGGGTGGGCAGAACAACCTAAAATAAATATGGCGGCTGTTTACTCTCGCCTAGCGAGAGGAATGCATCCACTTCATTTCTTCGTTTTTTTTTCTTCTTTTTAAAACATACAGTGGATTATCTGGTTGATCCTGCATTCACTGAAGGATGAAAACAACTAAAAGGTAGGACTGCCTACCAAACTGAAACAAAGAAATGTTAACAGAAATGGGGAAGGGAGTCTTCAGTGCTGCGGCCGGCCAAGAGTGAGTGCATCTTCAGTGCGATGGGCAACCAGCCCGTTTCACAAAATAAACATGAAAAAAAAAAAGCTGCAATTTTTTTTCCAATTGGAACCATATAGTACAAAAAATAACAGATAAATGAATATGTATTACAAGTCGGTCAGACCATCTCAAGATTTTGTGGACTTTGGGAACCTCTCGAGCTTCACTCTCGAGGTTTCAAGTCCCCAAAACTTCTTGATGGTCTTACTGCCTTGTAATACATACTCGTCTACCTAGTATTCTATTTATATTGCTACCCCTCCACCTCTTTACCATCTCTGACCTTATATGTAAGGTTAGACCCTCTTATTTCTTTGTCCCACCTATTGTTCAGTTCCCACCAGGTTTCCTGGACAGCAACAGTGTCTGTTTTTGCCTTATACATTTTAAGTTTGAAGTTTCAAATTATTTATTAGACTCCTTGCTTTGAGTGAAATCATTTTTAGGTTCTGTATGTTACTGTATACTTTTTTTAATATTTGTATTTCTTTCCCTACTGTTTGAATCATTTGTAGTGTTTGCACCTTCACCCCCCCTTATGTGTTTAAAGGCTTATTCAAAAACCTAATGAATCTTCTCCCAAGATTTTGCTCCTTTGGAGTTTAGGTGCAGCCCTTCTCTTGCATACATAGAATTGTCGCTTTCAAACAGGTCCCGGTGCTTAACCAAATAGTAGTCCTTCTTACAAGTCCATTCATCTAGCCACTGATTAATGCTCATTATTTCTTTTGTTTTCTTCTCAGAAGCTCTTGGGACCACTAGGATTTCAGAAAAAAATTGGTTTCATTCCCAGGGAATCTGCTTTGTTACTTAACTCTGAGAAATCTATTTTTCCCCGACTCCTCCTACTAATGTTATTCACTCCTACTTGAATAATTAGTTTCAGAATACCTTCCCTATTATGGTATATTTTGTCAAGATTTTTGGTTATGTCTCAGATGTCTCCTGGTAAGCACGTTACTGTTCTGTCAATATTGTTTGGTTTACATACTATACCATTGGTGTACCTTATCATAGAATCACCAACCACTATTATTTTATTTGATGCCTGCTCTTCGCTAGGGGGCTCATCCAGTTCAATAGGCAATGCTGAGTAACTGCTATTGCAGACTAAGCCTGGCTTATCCATGGCTTTTTGTATCTGAGTCCTTCCCCTCCTTTTGCTCCTTTCCTTGTCTGGACCAGAATCCCATCCTTTTCCTACTCCCAATCTCTGTCCTCTGTTCTATTTCTTTTCTTAACCCCTATTCAGCTTGAGCCAGGGGTGGTAGGTATTGAATGGATGGGAATGTTTTCTTCTGTAGCATTAAAGTCACAAGTTACTAGTGGTTGATTCATATTCCTTATCACATTATCCACATAATTTTCTAAATTCCTTATTTGTTGTATATTATAGAGTTCCTCCCTTAAATTGTAGCTCTTTTTCCACACCTCATGCTACGCTGATGACCCAGGTTTGGGAATGACCTCAGGTCACCGGGGTGCCGGCACGGGGGAAGGGTGGGAGCAGGATCTAGCGTTGACTCTCCACTCCTGGGTAAGGGGTGGGGTCACCCACCCATAGTCCTGCTGTCACTGAATGGAGGTTCGGTGAAGGAGCAGGTGGTCAATGGCATGACTGGAAGGGAAGGGCATCCCGAACGGCATGCACGTGCATGCCTCCGCATGCACGTGCTACATAGGGGACACACGGGTGTAGGGGTCGGAAGAAAATCTACAAAAACCCAGTAATAACATATGGGGAAAAATAGGAAAAAAAATTGTAGTGCTTTTTCTCTGAAGGTTTGATATCTTACGTTATTTACAATTGGGTACAATATGGTTTTCTCAGTGGGCTTAGTGACTAGTGTGATCATGTTGTAGGCCTTACATAAAACCCAGATTGTTCATCATCTAGTTCAATCATATTAGGGATATTTTCAGTCATTTTTAGTTTAAGTGCAGATTTACTTTTGTGCAGAATCCCCTGACCTTCTGGCCTCCCCTGGCTGGCACTGGCAGGTACAGCCATGCCATGCTTGATGCCACTCACACAGAGCCCTTGTTAAATATGACTGCCTGACCTTTGACCCAGTACTCAAATCATGCTATCAGTGCAATCAAACTATTTGCAATATCACTAAAAATAAGCACTAAAAGCACAGATTCACCCTGTACTACCTGGCTGAATCAAACCTAAAAGTGTACAACAATAAAATAATTGTTGTGGTTAATACATCACATGTTCCCAGGCTGCTTTCTGTTTTTGTAGTCCCTACTATTCCTAGGGACTACAATTCCCAGCAATCTTAGCTTTGTCTTAGAATAGTCTTAGAAGAGGTAGATTTCTTATATTTTTCGTAGAGGTTTTTCTTTATAATTTGTCACCAGAGACACAAAGATAAGGAAGAGGTCGATTTTATTTTACATTGTCAGGGGTTTGATTTTGTTGAATCCCCAGCTCACTCCAGCAGAATGATACACCTTGTGTCTACCTGTACTCCATATGGCCATTGCTTGCAAAGAGCCCTTGTTAAATATGGTTACCTGACCTTTGACTCGGTTGCTCTGTCACCGTGATTAAACTGCCAGGAATATGACTAACAATAAACAGTAAAAGCACAGATTCAGCCTGTACTACCTGACTGAATCCAACCTAAAAGGGTATAGAAATGAAACAATTGCTGAGGCTAATAGGTCATCAGCTCCCAGGCTGCTCGCTGTTTTTGTAGCCCTTGTGCTTCCTAGGGACTACAATTCCCAGAGATCTTAGAACAGTCTTAGAAGAGATAGATTTCTCATATTTTTTGTAGAAGTTTTTCTTCCAGAAAGATAGGGACTGCTGCTCACACAAAGCCCCTTGTTAAATATGGCCACCTCACCTCAGACCCAGTGCTCAAGTCGTGTTATCATCACAATCAAACTGCCTGCAATAGCAGGGTGTAGAGCAATTCCTCACCCTTCCTGGTATGCTCAGGATAATACACTGGTAGGTTACTGGCCTGATTGAAGGTGAAATCAGACATCACCTTAGGTAAAAAAACTGAAGATTCATAAGCAATGACACCCTATCCTTGTCTGCCTGCACTCTGCATGACCACCGTTTGCACACAGTCCCTTGTTAAATATAGGCCTCTGACCTCGGACCCAGTGCTCAAGTCATGCTGTCATCACGATCAAACTGCCAAGTGCTAACAATATCAGTCTATAGAGCAATTCCTCACCCTTTTTGGTATGCCTAGGATAATATACCAGTAGGTTAATGGTCTGAGTAAAGGTGAAATCTGACACCACCTTAGGTGAAAAAACCTGAAGATTCATAAGTAATGACACCCTATCCTTGTTAAAAAAATTAGGTAGGGGTGGACACTCATAAGTGCCAGAAGCTCAGAAATCCTTCTGGCTGAAGTAATACCAGTCAGAAGAAGCACCTTTGAAGAAAAGAAGCATAGTTCACAAGTTGCAGTGGGCTCAAAAAGAGCCAAAGTCAACTTTTCAAGTCTAAAATGAAGGCCCTATGGCAGAAATGGTGTATGAACTGGTGGACGCATGTGCAAAATACCCTTGAAGAAGGTACAGGGCACTTCCAGTTGTGCCCTCTCACTGTCCATCAGTAGGGGCATGGAAAGCCATTACAGCAGCCAAATGCACCTTAAGAGTAGTACTGCAGACCAGAGTTTGATAGAGACAGGAGGTAGGCAAGTACAATATTAAAAGGGTCCTCAGTGCGGAAAGCACACCAAATAGCAAACTGCTTCCATTTTAGTGAAAACATGTGTCTGGTGGAGGGCTTACTACCTGCCAGCAAGACATTACCCACTTGGGGAAAAAAAACACCAAAACATGCAATGGCTATGTCCTCAGGAGCCAAGTGTGCAGGTGGAAGAACCTGAAGTCCAGATGGACCAGGGTCCCCCTGTTCTGAGACAGCAGACACCTGACACAGGGGCAACTGAACTGGTGGTTCCACTGCCAGATGCTGTAGAAGTGGAAACCATATTGGTGAAGCCGGAGGGGTCAATCAGTATAAGGGTAGCCCCTTTGCCCCGCAACTTTAGATGGACCCCCTGAATGACATAAATCAGAGGAAATGCATAAAGGAAACTCCAGGAGAGGGACAATGCACCTCACAAAAAAACTCCAGGTCCTGGAATGAGCGAGCAGAAATGTGGCAGTTTTATTTATTTATTTAGTTTTTGTTAACCGGGTAGGTGCACTACCCGTAAAATGACTATTTTCAGGCACGACCCAGGAGATTACAACAAAAAGAGAACAGTTGAGCAACAGCAACATGGGTACAATAATACAAATAGAGGAAGAGTACAGCAGTGCTTCAAAAATACAATGGGTAGAAACAACAAAAGATAAAGGCAAGCATTATACAGATAATGGCAGTAAGATATATAATAAGTGCAGAAACCATGGACCCAACCTGTGGAGTGAAAGGGTTAATAAGATAGTAAGGTTATATAGAGAAAAATGTGAGGAATGTTCAAACATAACAAGAAAGACTGACAAAAGGAAGGTCGGGGGTGGTAACTGGCAAAAAAACAGTGGATGGTCAGCAACAAGGTTTGAGAAGGAAGAGAGCTAGTAGTCAAGAGGTTCTTTACAAAGAGAAGGAAAAATATGGGAAGGGGAAGAGGAGACAGTCTTGGAGCTGGATTAGAGCAGGGGTGACATTACTGGTAAGTCTCAGGAGCTTCAGGTTGGGTCAAAGCATGTACAAGCATCAGCTAAGGATAGATAACAACGATATTCACTTTTAAATCCAAAGTGAGACTGAGACAGCCAGAGGTTGAGTGGAAGAGCATTCCATAGCCTGGGAGCAGAGGAATTGGAAGGCCCCTGTGCCTTTAGTCGTCCGACATCTCGGAACATAGAGCAAGGATTTGTCAGCTGATCGCAGGCCATGGGAGGATGATTGAGGGACCAGCAACGCCGCCAGCTGGGATGGGTTTTTTTCCCAGATGATCAAGTCCATTAGTGATCCAAGGTAGTATTGTCTACTGGCAGAGGGTGAGAGCCAATTCAGATCCTTATAAAGAAGGCAGTGATGTTTGAGTCGAGGCGACGAAGAGGCAAATTGACATATATTGTTATAAGTTACGTCCCATTTTAGAAGGGAGGTTTTATGGGCAAAGGTAAGAATAGAGACACCATAAGTAAGGGTTGGAAGCAGAATACCTCATGCAACTGCTAATTTGGCCGAGGGTGTAAGCATGTAGCTAGTTTTGTAAGCTACTCCCAGTTTCGAGTTTATAGCTTTCCACGAGGACTGAATGTGAAGATTAAAATCCATGGACTGGTCCAGCAGGATCCCAAGGTACTTGAAGGAAGTAACATTTTCAAGTGGAAATCCTCCTGGGTGAAGAACCTCCAGCAAACTAGAACAGGCCTTAATCTTCGATGCGGAACCTAGGAACATGGCATTCATTTTCTTTTCATTTAGTACAAGCTTGTGGTCTAGTAGCCAGTCTAAGACCTTATTGAAGTCTGAAGTAAGTGATGTGTTTATGCAGGCACTACTAGAAGAACTAGTATAGATGATCAGGTCAGCAGCATAGAGAATAGCTGAGCAGGATTCCAGGACCTCAGCTGCATTGTTGATAAAAATTGAGAACAGAAGAGGCCCAAGGATAGAGCCCTGGGGGACCCCAAGGTTGATTGTAGACGTGTTGGACAGGGAGGAGTTAAATTTGACAGCTTGTGACCTGTTTGACAGGTAGCTGCAGAAACAGTCCACAACAGGGGTAGAGAAATGGAATTTATGGAGAGTGGAAAGAAGCAGGGGATGGTCTACAAGGTCAAAAGCCTTAGTGAGGTCAATGAAGATGGCACCTGTGAGTTTGCCAGAATCCACGTTGGACAGAATATCAGTAGTTAGTTGAAGAAGAGCCGTGGTAGTGCTATGACCTTTTCTGAAACCATGCTGGGTGTCTGAGAGGAGACTGTAGCGTGTAAGGTAGTCAGTGGTCTGTGATGCAACTATTTTCTCTAGGATCTTGCTAAGGACAGAGAAAATTGCTATAGGTCTGTAATTGGCCATGTACTTTGGGTCACCTATTTTAAAGACAGGCGTTACTCTTACAGATTTCCGTAGGTCCGGCACAATGCTATGGATAAGGGATAAAGTATAGATTCTGGCAATCGGAGAGGCAATGAGTGGAGCAGCCAGCTTAAGAAGACGAGGTTCCAGTGAGTCAGAACCAGAGCTGGCATTGGCAGATATGGATCTCAGTAATTTCAGAACTTTCGATCTTGATATAGCCTTGAAATAGAATGGTGGCACTGGAGGAGCATCATACAATAGGCCAGTATGGAGCATGATACGATAGTGTGGGGATGCAAAAAAGGTCTGGCTCTGGATGACCCCATCTTATGAAGAGGTCATTTACCATGGAGATCCACAGTTCCCACTCATGTAACTGAGACTAGGACCGAGTTAGCCTGTCTGCTAAGATGTTTTGGACTCCTGGGAGAAAAACGGCTGTCAACTTTAGCCCATGAGAGAGTGCCCATTGCTACAGTCTCATTAGTTCCATGCACAAAGGGTACGAGTGAGTGCCCCCTTGCTTGTTGATATAGTGCATCACACTGATGTTGTCTGTTCATATCAACAGGGGACCTGGACAGAGATGCCCTTTGAAGGCCTGGAGCCCAGGAAGAGCAGCCCTAATCTCCAGAATATTGATGTGGAGATCAGAATCCTGATCTGTCCAATGTCCCTGGGCCTGGTACAGGCCCAAGTGGGCACCCTATCCCTTCCCAGAGGCATCTGTCATAAGGATGTGCTCCAGAGTTGGGGAAAAGAAGGGGAAACCGTGCAGTAAGTGCAGGAGATCCATCCACCAAAGTAGTAACTTTCTTAGAAGGGATGTGACTAGGATCATGTGTTTTAATTCATCCCTCAGTTGGTCCCACTGCACCCGAAGAATCCACTGTGGAATTCCCATATGCAGGCATGTGAATGGGATGGTTACAGTGGCAGCTATCATAAGGCCCAGGAGGTGGAGCAGGTCCTGGTGGACACTTACTGACCACTGTGCATGAGCTGGGCCTGGGCAATCTGGGCCTCTGCTTCATCCTGGGACAAGAATGCAGTGCCCACTGCTGTGTCCATTACTGCACCTATATACTGGAGTTGCTGGCATTGAGTGAAAACAGATTTCAGTATGTTGGCCATGATATCGAGGTCCTCAAACAACTGCTGTGTCCAAAATACTGACTGCTGAACCACTTCCCTGGACGGGCCCTGCAGGAGTCAGTCATTCAGATAGGAGAAGACATAAAGCCCTTCCCTTTGGAGGGCTGCTGCCACCACTGTGAAGCATTTGGTAAATACCTACAGTGCTGAAGATAAGCCAAGAGTTGGAACCAATAATGACAGTCCTCCAGGGTAAACCTGAGGTACCCTTTGTGGCATGTTTTGATTTTGCTATAAAGGTAATTATCCCTCATATCCAGAGCACAAAGCCAGTCTCTGTTCTGCAGAAAGGGAATGAGTGCCTGAAGAGACACCATCCAAAACTTTTTGTATTCAATGATTTGCTCAGGGCTCTGAGGTCCAACACAGGACGCAAGTCTCCCATGGATTTGGGGGCCAGAAAGTACTTAGAATGTGCCCCCCTGTTCCTTTCTTTGGGAGGAACTGGCTCTAAGACTCTTTTCTAAAGCAGAGACAGAATCTTTTCCCTCAAGAGGGGTGGAGGATGCAGACAAGGTTTGTAGAGCAGTTCCAGTGCATGCCTTTTTTCCAGGACCCATTCATCTGTGGTGATCTCCATCTTTTTTTTGTGGGTGAAGTGAAATCCTACCTCCCACTTGCACCCCTGATGGCAGCCATGGAGGGGGAGGAAGTGGGGAGTCTGCAGGTGCTGGGGGTGGCAGGGCTGCTTGAACCGGAATGCTTGGGAGCCTTGGAATGGCCATCCTGGGCAGGAGGTCCTGCTGGGGGACCATCACCTCTGCCGAAGTAGGGCTGATGGAAGCCATGGCCTCCTTTGCCTGCAGGATTCTGAAAAAACACCCCACCATGACCCCTGTATGTATTCTGGGGAGTCAGGAACTTTATGGACTGAAGAGTCATCTTGGAAGACTGTGTCTTGTAATGCATTATCCTCATCATAGTCAAACAGCTTAGAACCTCTAAAGTGTGTATTACGCACAGTCTGTTGCACATATGAAGCAAATCCTGCCACTCTGAGCCAGGAGTGCCTTCTGTGGCATATACCAGAAACAGCTGATCTAGCTGCGTCATCTGAAGCATCATATGCTGACCTTAGTAAATGTTTACCAGTATCCAGGCCAGCAGAGGCAGCTTTAATCAAGTCTTCCTTTGCAGAGCTGTCGGACAATGTCTGTACCATACCCATAGCTGACTTACAGGGGTCATTCTGGTACTTAATGATATAGTAGATTCACACAGTTGCAGTGCGGCCCACGTGGCACCTGCACTATAAAACAAACAACCGGGAGGGATCTGGCTCCAAACAATCTCGGGTAAACATGTATATCAAAAATGGAGACACATAGACCTACTCACAGGTTGACATTCCACAAACCAAGAAAACGGCAGAAGGCAGTGCAATGACGGTTAGACAGAGGCTGGAGGCTTCATCAAATACTGAAAAGTGCAAAAATATATTTTTTAAAAAAAAGGTTTACTTGGGGAAAATATGATTACTAGATACTGCAGGTTATTTATGCACTTAAAGAAACTTTCTTACACTAAGTTAAAACATGAAACACCCTTAGATCCTAAGGATGTGGTATGGACACCATGAGATGTTGGTCCAGAGTTTGACTACAGCAATTATTGTTGCTCTTTGGGGCAGACTTTGGCTGGATAACCTGTCATGCAGCACGGTGGGGGGGGGAGGGGTTCATAATCTTGAGCATTCACCCCAAAGTTTCCAACCCCTGAATGTGGAGGCTCAGCACGTTAATGACACACGGAGTAAAGGCGCGGCCAAGCCCATGCACAGCACGCCAGGTGTCTGTGGCGATCCTCCCCTCCACATAGCGTGGTCTGGCACTGACCCACAGCCACCACTAGAAGTCAGACATCCAGCGGATGCCACCTCCCCCCCCCCCGAGGAGGAGAGCGGACAATGGGTCACTCAATCTTTCTCCCTCTGGCCAGCCCTCCAGTGACCCAGGCTCGCTTCTGAACCCGGGTCACTAGCATTGCAAACAGTAATGCAACCGCTGCGCTGGTGGGCCATTGCAGAAAATAAATACTCACTAATCCAACCAGTGAGTGGGTCTATGTGTCTCCATTTTTGGTATTCTTAATTATATAGGCCTGGTAGTTTGCAATACAAAGACCCAAAGTGGAAGAGGTGTAAGTCCTCTTTCCCTTTACATCCAGTTTTCTGGACTCCTTTTCAGAAGGCATGGTGCTGATCATTCTAGAAGCACTAGAGTGATCATGGGCAACCATGATAACTACAGAGTCAGTTTCAGGCTGGGAAGCATAATAGCGCTTGACAGATGGAGCAGGATACTGCTTGTCAGCCTTTCTTGGGACTGCTGTCAGAGTACTAGGTCTATGCCAGGCAGCAAATATAGCATCTTCCAATGTACTGTAAACAGGTGCACCACAATAGTTGGAGCAGCAGATATCTCTAAGAACTCCATTAATTTCCTTTCAATGGAGTCTTCCTCTTTACCATGTTATTTGTTAAAATAAAACCTGGAAGGATGGAGCCTCAGGAGGGGACCTGGAGTTATATATGTAACCCCTAGATGGCGCTATCCCAGGGGCTACTACCCCTGCCTGATTTGCCACTAACAGGTTCAGGGGCCTGGATCCAATGGCGGGTGCCTCCATCCAGAGGTCAGGGTTTGCAATAGTTAAACTAACTTGGTCACAGCCCTCTGGGACACTGCAACCCCCCTTTCTTCCCACTAGTGGCCCACACAATATATCAGAATTACCTCCACAGTATACACTTACCCCCAGGACCGGTTCCACACTGGGACCTCCTGTGAAATAAGATACAGTGCAACAATCACAGTACAGTACTTTAACATAGACAAATACCTCAGGCAGTATAACTTTGCTGAAACAAGCAGCTCTGATTTGTTGGGGATATAACAAGAACAGGAAATCAGGTTAATTAGCTTATCACTCTACTCATCTACCTATGGCTCTGCACAGGCCTATCCCTATCAGTTACTGTCCCTGGGTACCCAAGCCCTAGTGGCTAGTCCAAACCGTGGCAGCTGGTAGGGCCCTTTCACACAGAGAAAGAAAAATTAGTTCAAACAGTCAGCAGTACAGTGATTCCATTTGGATTTAATGTGGCAATTCAACAGGAGCGACCCTGAATTAGTACTCACGACCTCCAAACAAGGTAGGGTCCTTCAACGTCAGCAGGGCTACTCTTGAGCTCCAAGAGACTCCTCACACATTTATATGGGAAACAGTCATAGGCAAAAGTCACTTAATGGCAGCAGGATTCACTTGAGGTACACAAACCTCTTCACACATTTATATGGTAAAAAGAAAGCACTATACCAGGCAGGCTGCATCTGTATCCCGATCGCAATTACTGCACAATACCCAGGAGAACACACAGCAGATTCAGTTCCTGACAGGCCGAGTGCAATTCAGCAATTCCTCCAGTCTTCTACAGGGTGAGCCTGGTTTCTACTCTTCAGATATCCTTTGATTCTCTTCACAGGGACAGTTCAGTCCTAACAAGCAGTTACACAAGCTGCAGACGGAACTCAGGGCCTTACACGTTTCCGACTAAAACTGCACGAAAAAGCACAGGGCTCCTTCCTCTTCACTGCCAGAGCTCAACTGAAACTCCAACAGACAAAACCGGGCACTTCCTTTGAGTTCCTCCCAGTTCTTGACTGGATTGGCTGTCACTCACAAATAGACTGCTGCTGTTGGTCCAAAAGGCGCGAAGTCTAAACTACATCTCCCAGAGTCACTGCCCATACAATCCTCTTGTGGCTGGCTCAGATTATGAGTCCAAGTTCTGATTCGTCCAAGGCACCATTTTAGAGCTAGCTTACCCCACACTGATTGGTCCAGTTCAGCAGTTCAAAACCAGAATGGGGAACTAGGCAGACACAGTTCTGACTGCAAAGAAAGCAGGTTAGACAAACTGTCATTTCATTATTACTCTAAATGTTTTCTGGCAAACAGTTACATCTTTCAGATAGGTTCCCTTTGCACTCCTAGTGACTGCAAAAATGGAGTGAATTGGCAGCAGCTCGAGTGGTACTCAAACAGAGAAGCACACAGTCCCCCCATACAAACTAATTATGTCTGCAAGCAGACAGCTCTTAAAGAGACAGTACCAGAGGCTCTAAAAGCACTCACTGATAAATGGCTTAAACGCCAAACACCATTCAGGCTTGGAGCATTCAAGCAAGCTCCTGGAAGTCTTTTGGGAACCCCCATTTGCAGGGGGGTTACATATACCAAAGACTCCTCACTGCATGGTGACAGGGCTGAGCTGGAAGGGAAACCTCCTTTATAGGGTTCCTCATCCCTACCATCATCCTCTAAATTCTCCTCCATTTCCAGGAGATCACAGTGGCGTAATTGACATAGTCAGGGATAGAGGTAGCGGCTGAACAGTTGGTGTAGTAGGCATGCTTTTCAGTTTGTTTGAGGATGACTGTGCCGATCTTGGAGGCCCTGTTGACAGAACCAACACTGCTGTTTGCAGCAACAGGAAAATATGTGTTAACATCTCTGGGAATGAAACCAGTACAACCTGTGAGTTGAAGACACCCAGTTGAGGGGTTGTGAGTACAGATGTTGATGGAATGAAACCCATTGATGACAGCTGCATACTGTCCATAGTAGGTACAACAGTGCAAGAGCCAAGTCCCGACCTTGGTGTTTTAACGATGGTCGGGAGGGCTGTAGTCGATGCCGATGGAGTGGATGCAACCGAGGACTTACCCTCTTTCAATGGAGATCTTCACCTCACCAGTGAAGCATTTTTCTCCTTATGCTTAAGGTGGCTGGAAGAGGAGGGATATCTCAATGATGAGTTTTCCTTTCTTTGGATTTCTCCCTCATCCTCACCAGCCTCGCCGCAATGCAGTCAACAACTGTCACGTCACTTTCTTACTCAGAGTGGGTGGTCAAGAGGGAGAAGCCAATTTAGATCCTGTGGCTTTCACCTAAGCTTCTGTGGCCTTAAGTGCAATGAAAGTCTCCAACACCTTTTTCCAGCATCTCCTTGTTGCCTGGTTAAATCCCTAAACCACACAGGACCTAAAGTTCTAGCAAAGTGGCACTAAACACACTTCACACTCAGTTTCAAATATCAAAGCACGCTTACCTTAAGTGGAAAACAATTTCATTTTATTGTGACACTGTGATTAAAATCCATGTAGCCAGAAAGTGCTGGGTAGTGATGGGGGCAAAAAAAAAAAGCAAAAAGTTAAAACAAAACCACCGCTGGCGTCAACACTGTTGTTCACAGACAAATAATCAACCAGGCGGCTGAAAGAATGAGTGCAGACACACAGGTGCACACATTCACACTTATGTTTTGGCATAAAGCCTTCCTCACAGCTGACTGGCTCACACAGGTTGTCCTCATAAATGATCATAAACCATGCAACAGATACAAATAAGAAAATGACCGCGTGGGAAAAAAATTTGAATAAAGCATCTAATGATCTTCTTTTTGCATGAATTAAAAAAGCGTGCAGAGACCATGTTAGTACATTGCTAGAAATAGAAAAAATTGAATCAGAGATACAGAAAATTGTGCCTAAGAGTGATGCAGAACATTTAAATAAATTTCAAGAGGATCTTAAAAAGTATAAAATGAATAAACATGAATGGGATGCAAGAGATGATGTCCAAGGAACAGTGTATAATGGGTAGGGTATACATGGAAGGGAGCCATACATGAACAAAGATCGACATAGATTCCATATACCCAATTTGGATCATCAGTTGAAACTGATGGGGAAGGTACACATAATTCCAAGCAGTTTTTTTTCCCATATACATTTTTTACTCCACCGCTGCAGATCCGACAGGAACTATGACCCTTCCCTCAGAGGGGTACGTCCTCTGGTCCTATGGTCGCCCTGCTTGCCCATCCCGACATGCCCTGTGGATTGCCCCTCTATGGCAGGGCCAGGATAGGGACAGCTGGAGTGCCCCCCCCTCCAGAACACACAAATCTGGTATTGGGGCGAGCTCGCAGGAACAATCGGGCCATCATGGGTCCAGCCAGGTCCCGGCTTTTTCCACCATTTTTTCTCCCACATCCGACATCTGAGCACTGACCCAGGAGGCTGTCTCCTCCTCCGTGGAGGCAGCCAATCACCCTGGATGTGGGCCAACCCCTTAACATGGCTATGTGCCTGTGATGACACCCAGCCACCGATGGGTGTCAGTCAACAGCGCACAGCACAGTCCCCCCTCCCTGAGGAAGGAGGGTTGTCCTCTGGATGCTCAATCCTTCCTCTCCCTGCCAACCCCTGAGTGAACGGAGTCCATTCCCAAACCCAGGTCGCCGGCGTGGCATCCAGTGCCTCAACCCTCAGGGCTCCCGGGCCAGCTTCCAAGAAGTTTTTTTTGAAGCAAAGGAGATCTCATGAAACAATCAACCTCAAATACCCTTCAGTATACACAACAGTATTCTGAACCCAGAGAAGTCACACAATATCCACAACAACACCAAGAAGTAAGGGAGGAAAGAGGATCAGGAGGGGCCGGGACAAGAGGCAGAGGCAGAGGCAGTGATTATTGGCAACCTATGGAACAACTGAGGCAATCAACATGACAGAACAAATGGCAGTCATGAATCTGATCACTAAAAAGATTTCTTTGTTTTTTTTTTTACTTTCTATTTACACTCACCCACCTGCCACCAGCACACCGATGCATCAGGAGTCACCAAGGCATTCCCACAGCTGTCGTCCCCTCCTTACCTGGAGCCCAGTGACCAAAGTCACTCCCCATGGAGCTGTGGCTATACCCCCCCCAGGCGGGTATGAGGTGGACAGGTTTTGACCTCAAAATTCTGCAGTTTCATTGGGACACCGGGCCTTGGGAAAGGCAGGGAAAATCTGGATCGGTGCCAGGTGCTCCATCTTCCTGGTGTGCTGGGGCCATTTTCTGGTTTTCCCTGGAGGCATGATGTGTGCTGTGACATCAGGGCACATGCACTGATGTCTATCATGCCTCACTCTTCTAGTCTGGACTTGGTGCTTGTGGTGCCACCGTCTTCCGCCAGAGGCCAGTCAAGTGCCGAGCATTACACCCTTCCCCCTCTGGAGAAGGCACGCAGTCCCATGGATGCTCAAATCTCCTCCCCCGGGTTGGCCTTCCAACTCCCCTGGCTCATTCCCGAACCCAGGTTGCCGGTGTCACAAGTGGTAGCCCTACTGCTGTCCAGTGGGCTGGCCCTGAACAGATTTCTAATGAACAAATATCAGTGTTACAGAAAGGGCTCTCCATTATCCCAGCAGCTCCTGTAAATCCATTCCAATTGAGGGTTGATCTATACAAATTTTATAGACAGCTCCATCTGACTTCATTCTTTTCCAGACCACAGAATGTACAGTGGAGTGATATCTGACATAATGTACCTGTGAATGTGTCTCATGACCTGATTGTGAATCTAAGCAAGTCATATCCAGTGATAAGTAAATTAAAGAACAAGTCAACTTTTAAGCCCCCCCAACTATGAATAACCATATGGTTAACACTTTTTCTGCCTTAGTGAATTGTGAAACAGACAAATTTCTTAATCAAAGTGCAAACAATATCACAGTCTTAGTAAAAAGGAGTATCAGGCTTTAAAGGAGTTACAAGAAGATCCAGATTTGATAATTGTCAGCTGATAAAGATGGAGAGATAGTGGGGGATTGATAAACATGAAAAGGAGATGGAGAGACAGTTAAGTGATACCACACATTACAAAAGAATAGATCAGGATCCTGCACCAGTCAAGATGGGAGTGGTGCAGTGCAATGGTTGTGGAGCAGCAGTGTTCCGGGAGACATTCTGGAGGCTGTGATTCTGCCCTGTTTGCAGGCACCTCTCTGGTCTGAGGGAGGAGGTTGCTCGTCTCCAGGCTGACCTGGCTAGGATTCGTGAAACCTCTTCTCCCACCCAGGGACCACCAGGGCCACCACTGTTACCTCAGAGGTTGCCAAGAAAGAGGAGCAGTTGGACCAAGGTGGGCTCAGGGAGGGAGAGGGTGGTGGAACAGAGGTGCATCCCTCCAGTTGTAGCTCTCTACAATTCATATGCTGTTCTGGCAAAAAGTGGTTCCTCTATGGAGGCACCTGCAGTGGAAACCAAGGAGGATGCTGGGAACCTCCACAAAGGAGACACACAGGAGTGTGGCATGAGACCCCACAGGGGAAGGAAACAACTCCTGGTGGGGGACTCAGTCATTAGGGGGATAGAAGGTGGGGGAGAGGAAGGGGATAGGGAGGTAAGGTGCCTGCCTGGCGCCACGGCTTGGAGGGACAGGAAGCAAATCCTCAGGATCGCGGCAGCAGCTGCACAAGGGAGGGAGCTGGATGTCATTGTCCACCTAGGGACAAATGACCTGGCTGTAAATGGGATCAGAGCAGTGCAAGAGGAGTTTGTGGAGTTGGGGAGGGGCCTTAGACAAGTAGCATGTACGGGAACCTTCTCGGAGGTGCTGCCTGTCTATGGAAAGGATGATGCTAGGGTATTCCACGTCATGGGATTCAATGAATGGCGGAAAAACTGGTGTGGCGCTCAGGGTTTTATTTATTTATTTAGTTTTTGTTGACCAGGTAAGTGCACCAGACAAATCCTGCCTATTTTCAGGCATGACCCGGGGGAGGGGGATACAGATGAATGCCAACTGACCTTGAACCAGATTAAGCTGACTTCCGGTGACGTCATAGAGGAAATGGCAGCCTAGACCAAGAGGCTCCCCGAACAATCCTATATTAACCCTCCTAATACACCTTATCCATTGCCATCTGAATACAGCTGAACCAGGAGGGAATCCCAAAATGCCGAAGAAGGAATGTGATAACAAATTTGCGATCCTGGCACATCTCAGCGAGGAGAAATCTCAAGATGAAGGGTCGGAGAGCGAAGACTCAAGGGCCTCGTCGTCCTCGCTCCGGGGTGGTGCAGCATCTGAGCAGGCATCCCATATTATACTACAAAAGCAAATGGCCCAGATGCTGGCGGAGATAAGAAATTTCTGCCGAGAAATGAAATCGACAGTGACTGCCCTCCGCACCGACATAGGGAAACTCGAGCAACGTCAGGAAACTAGTGAGATCCGCATTGCAGGGATGGAGGGAAGGCTGGACGACTCGGAGCATGCCATAGCACAGCTTCATGGGGAAGTCAAGGCCTTGAGAGCCCGGGCTGAAGATGCAGAGAGTCGCAGTCAGAGAAACAACATAAGAATCTTGGGGCTTCCTGAGGGCTCTGAAGGAAGAGAAATGATTAATTACATCCCAAAACTATTGAGAGAGCTGCTTCTCTTACCTGAGGATATTTCCCTGGAGTTAGAGTGGGCGCATCGTGCATTGGGGCCTAGGCCCCCTCCGGGCTCTCGCCCTCGTACCGTCTTGGCAAAATTCCTGTGGTTCCAAGATAAAGAAGCAGTCCTGAGGGCAGCCTGGAGGAAGGGGAAAGTCCTATTAGGATCCCAGCATCTTTGTTTTGATAATGATTATGCCCCCGAGGTCATGGCACGAAGGTGCACCTATTCTGCAGTAATGAAAGCACTGAAGGTGGTGGGGATTAGATTCCGCACTCCCTACCCCGCGAAAATGGTGATCCTGTTTTCGGATGGAGCAAGCACTGTGGAGTCAGTGGAGGAGGCAGAGGTCGAGCTGAAAAAGAGAAATATAGATGTCCCCCAAACCAAGGTCCACAGAGAGCCCTCTGTAGCATCCAAACTTGCCCAAAAGATGTGGAATAAAGGACAAAGGGACGCGAGGCGCAGGCAGGGAGCGGAGGCCATACAGCGGATTGTCGGAGCGTTGAGGGCATCACAGTCTATCGAGAAGGAGCAGTGAACACCAGAGACCAACGCGGAGACACGAGGAGGCCACAAGTAACTCTGTACTACCTTTGCAGGAGATGGAGGAGGGTCGGCCTGGGGGCGGCAATGGCAAAAGCATATATAAACCTGCAGCAAAAGTGGGGGGACTCCGAATGAAGCTGGCATCCAGTTTTTGACAGTGGGGAAGAGTCTTTTGGTGCTAGGGGGCTGGAGGGAATCACCACAAGGAGGGGCCAGGGACAGGGAGGGGTGGGAGGACTGGGGGCAGACATAGGAGGTGCCAGTATGGGAGGTGAGCACCTCTCTGTTAAGGGGAATAATTCAGAGATCGATGCTGGGGAGAGGTAAGAGCGAATGGGGGCAAGGATAACTGAGCTCCCTAACCAAATAGTATGGCCGTATGTTCTGTGGGAGAAGCATACTTTGATCCCCTGACCAGGAGGACTAGGAGGAGGGAGCAGAACAGAGGGGGAGGAGGAAGGAGCTGGCGGGGGAGGAAGGGGGCACGGGGAGTGAAGGTTAATCGGACCGTGAGGATCATCCTATGGGTACCGAGCAGAAGAAGCCCACAGGTGTGTGACGCTGAACCCTGTGCACAATGAGGAGTAGTGGGAGGAGGGGGGTGGGAGGTGGAGGAGGAGGGGGAGGATGGAAGGGGGGGTGATGAAGTGCTGAGAATGGAATGGAACCAGGGGCGAAACAGCAGCAAGTAACAAAACAGTGACTTACAGACCCTGTGGACATGAACATGATCCAGCAGCTAACCATTAACAAATAAACACTAGAAATCAAAACAGAACAAGAATGCTGACCATACGGGCGGGTGCAGATGGGGTGAGGGGGGGTCTAGGAAATGGAAATAATGCATGGCGCTGGGGAGGCCTGGGGTCTTTCTCCTTCCCCTCCCTGACCTCGCCGCCAGTCGAGGCGCCTGGGGTGGGGTGAATGGGGGCTCTCTAGTGGCTGCTGTGGGTTTCTCTCTCCCCATTAGCTAAGACTGTGGGAGATGGGAGCGGAGGCCCTCCAGGGCAGGGGAGGAGATGCCATATGTGAGGGCGATGATGGGAGGGCCCTGCCCGAGGCATGACCACCGTGACTATGGCCACTGTGGGCGGATGGTGTATGGGCCCAGCAGCCCTCCTGTCTGGGGCCCGGGGAGTCGGGGTGAACTGGTCTGCCGGGGTGGGGTGAGGGGATGGGCCTGGAATTTGAGGGGGGTGGGATGAGCATTGCTGGCTCAGGAGGTTGTCTCTCCTTGTGCTGCTGCTGATCCCCCGGGCTTGTTCCCGGGGGGCGTCCGGGGGGAGACCCCCTCCTGAAGATGGACATGATGGAGCTGTGGTGGTAGCTCGTGCCGGCCGGTGCCTCTGGGCCGATGACCCCCCAGCATACCGGGGAGTAACACAACTGGTTCTGGGGGGGAGAGGCAGGGCTAGTGCCCCATATGGATTACAGCGCCGAAACTGTGCACAGCTTAATGCGAAGGGTGGGCTCATCTGCCTCCCTCTCCTGGGTATGATGGGCTGAACAGATAAATTACTCACTGCAATCAGCCGTGACTCAGGTGTACAGGAGCGGAGGTTTAGCCACATGGTCACCTTCCCTCCTTGACTGGGTCCTAGCTGCGCCACCTCCTTTGAGGTTTTGGTTTTGAGACCCGAGGTGGAAGAGAGTCTCCTCAGACCGGTATATTCCCTTACAAGTTATAGCTGGGATCTTAGGGGACCACAGGCGCCATATATAATAGTCACCTATCCTATTTACCCTTTCCCAAGTAGCACTTTGTGCTAAAGTCCAGTGATTCTGGGCAACTGGTAAGGTTTCTTTGCCATAGGGTCAGGATTTCCTGACTCGTGGAAGTGCCAGTTTGTAAGTGATGAATGTTGAGATGTTTAGATGTTATGTAATATGTTTTAATGTATTTAGTATTGGTTATGTACTGTTGTGTATTATAAGTTGTGATGTGTTAGTCGCCAGATCCAAGCAAATGAGCTTAGTGTGGGTGCTCTCCAGGGGTAGCAGACCTAGGGTCCCGCTGAGGCGAGGGAGGTATAAACTAGAGTGGAAAATTGGACCAAAATATGGATACAGCTAAGGTAAAATTACTCTTTAAATATAAATGGCCTTGCACCGCCTATTAAGAGGTGAAGGACCCTGGCCTTTACTAGGCGCTCCAAAGCCAACCTAACATACTTACAAGAGACCCACATGAGCGTGGCCGAACATACAAAATTGGCCAGATTAAGCAGGGGGCAGGTTTTTCATTCTTCAGCCAAAACCGGAAGGCATAGGGGAGTAGCCATAGTGATCTCCCCGGGCACTCCGTTTAGGACCGGGGATACCTGGGCCGACCTAGAGGGGCGCATGATTTTGGTGCAGGGTACATTACACGATAAACCAGTAACATCGGTTAATGTATATTTCCCTCCGGGAACCCTGGTGGCTCACCTTAAACCTTTACTAGATAAAATTATGCAAAAAACAAAGGGGATACTTATGATGGCAGGCGACCTTAACTTTGTTATGGACCCTAACCTAGATTCTACTAATACGAAACCCCTTAAACAGTCGGTAACCCAAAGGTTTTTCAAAAGATTTGCAAACGAAGCAGGATGGTGCGATGCCTGGAGGAAACTCCATCCCCATTCGAGGAATTATACTTACTATTCACCGGTCCACCAAACCTACTCTCGCATTGATCAGGTGTACACGTAAGTGGAGAACCTGGGGATGCTGCACAATATTCAAATTGGAGACATTGCGGTCTCAGACCATGCTCCTCAGACCTCCATGTGGGACTTTGAGCTCCAACCCAAACGGACACTATGGAGGCTTAATCCATACTATCTACATTCTAAAAAGTTCTGTGATTTTCTCATAAAGAAGATACAGGAGATAAAGGCAGATAACTCGGTCACGGATTCTACTCCCGCTATGTACTGGGATACGATTAAGACTGTACTCAGGGGACGTATAATAAAATACACAGCAGAACAAGAAAAGCAGCGTAAAGCACACAAACTTAAGCTGGAAGATACCCTTCACTTTTTACAAATGGCACACAAACAAGGGGACGCAATGGTGCTCCCTCAGTTGCAGCAAACCAGATTTGAACTGGACCGATTAATACAACAGCAAACCGAGATGGCCCTGACCTTCTTGCGTCAGAAATTTTATGAAGTTGGGCTGAGGGCTACTCAGCTGTTGGCGTATCAAGCCTGGAAGCAAAAAAAAGCAGCTACGATCACATCGGTGTGCCATCCTACGGGAGGTCAATGCCTCACTAAGACACATGAAATCGCGGAAGCCTTCACCACATATTACAGGTCCCTATACACCCCAGAAAATTCAGCGTCTCCACACCAAATAGTGGAATTCCTATGATCAATCACCTTCCCGCGGCTGACAGAGAACCAAAACCAGGCCCTAACTTCTCCAATAACAGAGGCGGAACTGGCGGCTGCCATAAAGAATGCAAATCACAGAAGTCACCTGGACCAGACGAATACAGGGTGGAATTTTACAAGGCGGTAAAGGTCCAGATCCTTCCTAACCTCCTTGATGTTTTTAACAAGGTTATGGAGGGGAACCCCCCTCTCCGTCCTGGTCGTATGTCACGATCTCTGTTATCCCTAAACCAAATAAGAACCCACAACTGTGTGCCTCTTATAGGCCTATATCAGTACTTAATCAAGACTATAAACTATTTATGGCAATTTTAACTCATTGGGTAGATCAGGTACTCCCTCTGTTAATTCATAAGGATCAGACTGGGTTTGTTCGATCCCGCACTATTACAGATAACATAAGGTGGACTCTGCACATGGTGTATCATATGCACACCGAAGGGGTTCCATCCATACTGGTCAGCTTAGATGCCAAAAAGGCATTTGACAGAGTGGCATGGCTGTTCATCTATGAAACACTACACAAATTCAGCTTCCCTCCTGCTCTAATAAATGTCCTTCAAAATATTTACGCCTCTCCACAGGCGTGCGTGAAGATGAATGGACACCATTCAGCTTACTTTCCACTATACAGGGGGACAAGGCAGGGTGCTCCTTTTCTCCCCTTCTGTTTGCGGCTTTAATTGAGCCTTTGGCCCAGAGGATCAGGGAGGCGCAAGATACAGAGGGAGTGAAACTGGGAGAAACAGAACATCGGATAGCCCTCTACGCAGATGACATTTTGCTATATCTACGAAACCCCGAACAATCTCTCCCTGCAGTTAAGCTAATACTGGAATCCTTTGGTATGGTGTCGGGATACAAGTTAAACCTTACTAAAACAGAGATGCTCCCCTTTCACTATTCACCTACACAAAAAGTTCGAGCTGTTGTCCCCGGAAGGTGGGACCTAGAAAAACTAAAATATTTGGGGATACATATCCCTAAATCTCCCCTAGAGTTTTATAAATATAATTACACTCCCTTTGTAGCGCAACTCAAAGCGGATTTGGCCGCATGGGTGACTCTCCCTCTGGGGCTGGCTCGAAGGATTGACCTGATTAAGATGGTCTCCCTCCCGAGAACACTATACCTGTTCCAGAATATTCCCATTCACCTCCCTTTAAAAACTTTCAAAGAAGTAAACCGCCATGTTTCCAATTTTGTCTGGGCAAACAATAGACCTCGGGTGCGTTTAAAAATTCTCACTCTCCCACGGGATGGGGGAGGCATGGGCCTTCCAGACTTGAGACTCTACCAGCAGGCGGTGAATGTGATGCACCTGATGTCTAGACAAACCAAAACAAATAACCCACACTGGTTGGACATAGAACGGGCATTGATAGACGATCATACATTCCACAGTGCCCTGTATCAATACAGGGAAGATGGGACCCTGTTTAAACAGGGGAATCCATGGCTCATGGCCTTGGTTAGAGGCTGGCGGACCATTAGGCGGAACCATCGACTGACCCCTTTTTTGCCACTCATTTGTCCAATTCCTAGCCTGAGTGACTTCCCCACCAAACGACCTCGATGGCAGCTTTCGGCAATGGGAAAAAAGGGGACTGAGATACTTGGGTCAGATAATGAGCCAGGGCATAATGTGGGCGTACACAGAAATTCAAAAGGAATATAACCTACCAAAGGGAGACTTTTACCGGTACCTGCAGCTCAGACACTACATAGACCGCTTGCCCCGAATGATCTGGGACCATGAGCAGCTCCCACCATTAATACAGAGCCAAATTATTCTTAACAAATCTCCAAAGCAAAACAACCTGATATTGTACTATCAAGCCTTGAGGGCGCAGAACCTTACATGTACAGATAGCATCCGGGAGCAGTGGAGTCAAGAATCGGGCTACCCAATAACTCCTGAGGACTGGCAAAGGGCCTGGAAATACTCAGCTAGAGTGTCCAGCTCACATATCTGGAGGGAGTTCACATGGAAATGCTTAATTCGATACTTCAGAACCCCGGCAATCATGAGTCACTATGGGCCACAACTGCGGGCCACGTGCTGGCGCCTTTGTGGTAACATGAGGGCAGATCACACCCACATAATGTGGGATTGTCCATCCCTGAAACCTTATTTTATGCTCCTGCAATCCCACCTTCAGGAAATATTTGATCCTCATCTCCAGCTGACAATGGAGATGATTCTGTTTTCAATTCTCCCCCAAAACCTGCGCGGGCCAATAACTAGATATTTGCTACTCATTCTCCTCACGGCAGCAAAAAAGTCCATCATGAAGCATTGGTTGACGCCTAGAATGCCCACGATACAAGACTGGTGGAACATTACTAGACAAGTCTACACTATGGAGAAAATAACACACAGTCTAGATAATCAAGAGGGGAAATTTGCAACCAGATGGGCTAGGGGCAAATATACTACACGTTAAAAGACCCTACATTTGTATCCTGAGGGGAGGTAGGAAGTTGGGGGGGTCTCCCCACCCTTCCTTGCCACAGGTGACCCAGGGGTCCCGGGGGGGGGAGAGCAACTGCTTCACTGACAGGGGAGCCTGTGGTCTGCTGCCAAGGAGAGCACCCCCAACGGATCCCCGTTACACAGGTAATGAACACTACGGTTCTGGATACGTAGCTGGATTAGACAGAACTGGGTGCCGAGAACTTTCTCCAGAGGATGGAACTGACCTCTTTATATCTGGAGAAGCTTGAAGACATTCAAGATCCTGGTGACCTAAGAGCTCGCATATAAATTAATAGGCCAAGACTATCTGGCTAGGAATTACTCTCACCTAGGATCTGCGCTAAGACTGGACTCTTAATCATCCTGTTCTATGTTGTCATGGAGTTTTATACCCACACTGAAATTGATAATGTACATATCCATGAAATTACTCTCGTTGATCTGGTTGACTTATCTGTAAATATGTTATAAAACCTTAATAAAGATGAAATTTAAAAAATAAAAAAAAGAACCAGATTAAGCTGCTGGTGGTATTTTTAGTGAATGAAGAAAATTTGGCCAGGACACCGGCGAAATTCCCCTACTCTTTTTGATAAGTGCCATGGGATCTTTAACATCCACCAAAACTACCACCAATCCAGGCAGATGGGACCTCGGTTTAACGTCTCATCCGAAAGACGGCACCTCAGAAGTGCAGCACCCCTCTCATGCTGCACTACAGTGTCAGTACTGGGATATTAACCCAAGTGCCAGATGTGGGAACTGAACCCACAGCCCTCTGATCTCCTGGCCTCAGAGGCAAGTGTGCTACCTACTGAGCCACTGACACTGCATTTTGGCTTCATTGCGGACTGGGGAGCCACCTGGAGGGATGCAGACTTATACTGGCGCGATGGTCTGCATCTGTCCGGGGGGGGGGGGATCAAGGATCCTAGGTGACAGGTTTAAATGCTTCATTGGTCAGCATTTAAACTAGCCAAGGGGGGAGGCACTGAAAAGGAGCAGGGAAATCCCAGCCTCCCCCCACAAAGCGCAGTAGTTAGAGAGGTAAACACCAAGGCAGAGAAGTCAGTAGGGAGCAGGACAGGGATAAATGCAGAAAAAGGTGTTAAAGACAGGCATGGGGTTAAAAGGGGTAAGGCCATAAAAAATAAATGGAAGGTGATGAGTACCAATGCCCATAGTCTGTGCAACAAGCTCCCTGAACTAGTGGTCTTAATGGAAGAGGAATGCCTGGATATTGTGGCAGTCACTGAAACATGGTACACAGAGAACCATGAGTGGGAAGTCAACATACCAGGATACACAGTCTACAGGAGGGACAGGGTGGGTAAAAGAGGAGGAGGAGTAGCTCTTCATATAAGGAAGGGATTAAAGCAACAGAACTAAAGAGTAAACAGGAAGTTGATGAGTCACTATGGGTCACCCTGGAGACAGGAAATGGCACCACAATCTGCATGGGGGTTATGTACAGACCCCCATCTCAGGGGGAGGAAATGGACAAGGAAATGATAGAAGGCATCCTTAAAATGGCAGAAAAAGGGGAGACATTTTTGATGGGGGACCTGAATATGCCAGATGTTAACTGGAGTGCCTTTGCTGCAGGCACATCCAAGAGCAGGGTCATTCTTGATGCCCTACAGGGGGCATGCCTCAGACAGCTAGTGTTGGAACCCACTCGGGAGGGAGCAATCTTAGACCTAGTACTCTCAAATGGGGAAGGAGAAAGGATCTCAGATTTAGAAGTGAGTAGCTATCTGGGAACAAGTGACCACCAAACAGTGTGGTTCACAATAAACACAGCCATAGAGTCAAGCCATACAAAAACAAGAGTATTGGACTTTAGGAAGGCTGACTTTGGGAAAATGAGAGAGTGCCTTAGAAAAGCACTAGCAAATGGGCAAGAGGAGGGGTGGAGGAACAATGAGGAATAATCAAAACAGCCATTGCAGAGGCAACAAGTCTTTGTGTGAAGCAAATCAATAAAACAAAATGAAGGAAAAAACCACTATGGTTCTCAAAAGAGGTGGCAGGGACAGTTAAGGAGAAAAGGATAGCATTCAGGAAATATAAGGAAACAGTAGGAGAAGGACAGAGAACTTTATCAGATAAAGCAGAAGGAGGCAGGGAAGGCAGTCAGAATAGCAAAGGCACAAACTGAGGAAACGATAGCCAACTCTGTTAAGAAGGGGGATAAAACTTTTATAGGTACATTAGGGAGCGAATAAAGACCAAGGAGGGATACAGAGACTTAATAAAGGGAGGAATGTGGGCAGAGGGTGACAGTGAAAAGCAGGGATGCTGAGCAGATATTTCTGCTCAGTATTCACAAAAATGAGGGGGTGCCTAAACCAAACAAGGGAAACTCTGAATAGGGGCTCGATACCAGTCCATTCACAGAAGAAAGGGTTTGAAAGAATTCTTGAAACTGAGGGTGGACAAAGCAATGGGGCCTGATGGGATTCACCCAAGAATACTAAAAGAACTAAGGGTAGAACTAGTAACACCGACTACTCTTTTAACAAATCATGGGAGGATGGAGTGGTACCTGAGGACTGGAGGAGGGCAATGTGATTCCACTTCACAAAAGTGGGAGCAGGGCAGAGGCAGGAAACTACAGATCAGTTAGTTTGACTTCAGTGGTAGAAAATGATGGAATCCTTCTGAAGGAAAGAATTGTTGAGTACCTAGAGGCCATTGGGGCACAGGACCCAAGGCAGCATGGTTACAGCAGGAAGGTCATGTCAGACGAACCTAATAGATTTCTTTGACTGGGTGACCAAAGTAGTAGACCAGGGAGGGGCTGTGGATATGGCCTACCTTGATTTTAGCAAGGCATTCGACACAGTCTCACACAAAAGATTAATATACAAGTTAGCCAGACTTGGAATGGGTCCGAAGGTGGTAGCATGGATAAAAAACTGGCTGGACAACAGGACACAAAAGGTAATAGTAAACGGAGTCCACAGTGAAGAAAGGAGGGTAACTAGCAGGGTACCGCAGGGTTCAGTACTGGGACTGGTCCTCTTTAATATCTTTATAAGTGACATTGGAGAGCACCTGGAAGGAAAGGTATGCCTCTTTGCAGATGACACAAAGATCTGCAACAGGGTTGATACACAAGGTAGGGTGGAAAGAATGAAAGGGACTTGAAGGCTGGAGGAATGGTCAAATACGTGGCAGCTCAGATTCAATGCAAAGAAGTGCAAGGTAATGCATCTGGGAAACAAAAACCCAGGGGAAGAGTACACAATGGGGGGTGAGTTAATATCAACAACAAAAATTGAAAGAGACCTAGGAGTAATTATATCAGATGACCTAAAGGTGGGCAAGCAGTGTGAGAAGGCAGTAAAGAGGGCTGGGGGTATACTGGAATGCATAGGGAGAGGCATCAACAGTAGAAAACAGGAAGTTGTTATCCCTTTCTACAGACAATTAGTGAGACCCCATCTGGAGTACTGTGTGCAATTCTGGAGACCCCATCTCTGCAAAGACATAGACAGAGTGGAGGCTGTTCAGAGGAGGACAACCAAAATGGTGCAAGGTCTGCACCAGAAGACATATGAGGAGAGACTAAAGCAGCTTAATATGTATACCCTTGAGGAAAGGAGGGAGAGGGGGGACATGATAGAAACTTTCACGTATCTCAAGGGAATTAACAAGGTACAAGAGGGTAGTATCTTTCAGAAGAAGAAATGTGCAAGAACAAGGGGGCACAATTTGAAGATAGAGGGGGGACGGCTTAGAGGTAATGTTAGAAAGTATTTTTTCACAGAGAGAGTTGTGGATGCATGGAACAGCCTTCCTGAGGAGGTTGTGGAGTCAGGAACAGTGGGAGAATTCAAGAATGCATGGGACAGGCATAAGGCAATTCTAGTGGGGGGCAGGAGGAAGTAAGCTGTTGATTAACTAGAATCTGCAGCTTATCCGTCAGGAAGGGAAATGGGCAGACTGGGTGGGCCAAGTGGTCCTTATCTGCCGTCAAATTCTATGTTTCTATGTTTCTACTAATATGATTAAAGATTGAGCCATGGACTTCATTTATCAGGAGCAGTTAAGCGGGGAACTTGAAGAGCAGGAATGCGAATATCTTAAAGTGAGTCATCCTGTGAAGCCATGTATCTACTTGTTACCAAAGTTACATAAAAATCCAGTTGATCCACTTGGCTGACCGATAGTTTTGAGTACAGACTTCTGTATGTAACCCTTCTCCCAATTCATGGATTGTTTTTCCGAGACCATTAGTCAGCACTTTTCCATCTTATTTGCAAAACAGCAGTGATGTCATCAGAACGCTTCAAAACATTCAAGTTAGCAATACTACTATTTGGTCCTGCTAGATATTGAAAGCCTTTATTCCAATATTACCCATGGAAGGGGTAGAGGTGATTAAATACTATTTGGATTTAAGTAGTGAAAGTGCAGAACCTACATCTTGGGCCAGATATTAATAACTTTGCACTGGGTGCAAACCATTTGCGAAGGTTTAGCGCCGGGTTAGCGTGGGTCCACTATATTCAAAAGGTCAAATAGCGTACACAAATTGCATAAGCGTCAGACAAAATCATAATGTATGCAAGCGGCTAACTGAGGGGGCATGTCATCGCAATGCCATATTCGGCACATAACACTGCGCAAAGTGGTTTTGCTCGACGTTAGCGCAACACATTGCACGGTGCAGATTACCACCCAGGAAAAGGTAGTCTTAACCCTGGGCAATCCAGCTTTGCATGTCTTTGTGGCTTTGCATGGCTTTTGTAACCCTAACCAATAAGTATGACACATAGAAATGAGCCAGACATAGGGGAAACATGCTGCTCATTGACAGCATCACTATGATGTCTTCATCTGCCACCAGTCCCAGCTCTGCCAGCAGTATGTGGTGAGCTGGTGCCCAGTGGACACCATGGCAGTGTGTTCATACAGCACACACCTGCAGACCACCCTTTTGTGGACACCAACAGATGTCAGCACACACATGCAGCACTGTGGGCATGGAGGGTGTTGAGAGGAGGGTGTACAAGTGACCAGGCTGCACCACAGACTGGGTGCAGCCACAAGGCTGGGACACATCATGCAGTGCACATGGACCAGTGTTGGGAATACCCCAACACCAGTGTGCCTGTCTGATCGTATGTGCCCCCACAGCCACATACTGTACATCTGTACAGACACCACAGCACACACAGCCACTGTGTATTTGTCACTGTGAGCATCCCATGCCAGTGGTGCAGCATCTGTTTGTCACACAACAGCATAACAGCAATGTCCACTGTCAGTACACACCTGCAAGTTGGGCCTGTCACTGTGTACAGTGCAGTGGCCATCACTGCCCTGCACACCATAGGCATTGCTGTGTCCCTCACACTACTGGCCCCTTTGCTACTGTAGTGTCTGCTGTGCACTGTAGCATGACCTACAGTTTGACAGTTGTATGCAGCACCACCACCTGTGCATATGCTGTGTAGTCCCCTAGGGCACAATATGCTATGTTGTACTGTATAAATGTAGCCTGCAGCTACCATCACGCACTCCCAGACTTACCTACAGGTGGAGATGTGGGCAGACCCAGCCAGCTCCTGTACTTCCAGACTGACCTACAGGTGGAGCTGTGGGACCCTGCAGTAATGCTGGGCAAATTACATGCAAATCAGGTCACTATGAGATGCTAATCTGGATGTTTGCCCAGAGACTACCTAAGTAGGCTCATTTGCATGTCACTTTTGAATATAGCAAAGTTTAGCAAACGTGATTGCACTGGGCAAATGACTTAGCTCCATGCTAAATCTGTGCAAACGTGTTAGCACTGGGCAAACATTTCGGAAATATTATACATTTTTGCACAATGTAATTTCACATGCACTGCTGCTTGCAGCTGTACTGAGTAGATGCATTTGCTGGCACACACATTGGCCACATAGTTCACCTCTACCTTCCTTCACGTCGCTGTGAATTTGGCTGCTGTTGTGGAGTGCACTTCCTGGTTGCTATATTCAGAGCTATCTTATTCCCAGGCTATGTTTACACTGCACTCCCAGACCAGATTGCCCAACTTCCTTAGCATGCTATATTCATCAGGTTTAGCACCGGGGCTATCCCTTTTGAATATAGCGTGCTATTGAGTCCCGGCTAATTTAGCATGCTGGGCAGTCCTAATTTAGCCCTGGGGCAAAGTTTTGAGTATCTGGCCCTTGATTTTCTAGTTGGTCTTATGCTCTAATTATTTTATGTACTTGGGAAAATGTTATCTGCAATGTAAAGAAACTACTATAAGCACTACTTTTGCACCAAGTTTAGTGAATCTGTAGATGGGGATATGGGAAGAGCAATTTATATACAACAATGTTGAACTTAGAAACACAATTTTAATGTGGACATGATTTATCAATGATTGCCTGCTTTTGTGGGAGGGCTCAGAAAATAACCCTGAGCAATTTAAAGGAGCACTGTCAACCTTTTTTGCATCATATTATTTCTAGTTAAAAACCCACATTTTATGATTGCTTACCTTATCTAAAATTCATTGATGTTGCTGGTTGTTTTATCAGCCTCCTTGCTTATTAGAACTGAAATGCATGGTAATGTATAGTTATGCCCAGCTTTGTTTTGATTAAAATCATTGAACTACTCTTAATGCACACTTCCTGAACATTGGAAACACCCTCACTAATGATACAGTAGTCTCCTTTACTCCCACTGCATAATGGGTGGCTACATTGTGTTGGGGGTGTTCCTGAGTCCAGGAAAGATGCAGTGAGAGCTGGTCAAGAAATGTAAACAAACATGTTTTGGTGTGGTAGCACCAGTATGGTGGGTAGTCAGTTTTTCACTTTGTAAAAGAAAAAAGGGATCTGAATCAAACTACCAACTGCATTAACAGTCTCTGTAGAATGTGAACAATCATAAAATGTGTTTTTTAAACTAGAGACACTTTGAGGCCTAAAGGGGTTGACAGTGTCCCTTTAAAACCTGTGTGAATAGCAATGACCCTAATTTGAAGTCTGCCTTTACTAGTGATATGGAGTCAGCTGGTTTTTTGGATCTTACTATTTTTAAACAAGGTAACACCCTTGACACTAAGATTTATTGCACACCAATGGAACGTAATAGTTTATTGCATTTTATTAGCAATCACCTTAGGTCCCTTATTAACAATATTCCTGTTGGTCAGATGTTGTGAGTTAAAAGACTGTGTGAATCAGAGGAAGGATATGTTAAACAATCAAAAATCATGGCAAGGAGGTTTATACAGTGAGGTTACAAACCAGAAGTTGTTCAGAATGGTTTAGTGAGAGCTCATGAAGTTGAAAGATCCATGCTGTCAATACCTAAAAAAAACAGACAAAAAAACACAGTCAATTACTTTTGTGACAACTTATTGTAATGAAGCAAATAAAACAGCAAGTATTATCAAGAAACACTAGCATGTATTGAAGGGTGACCCTGTTTTTAGAAATGAGAGGTATGATTGTCCAAGGATCACATATCGTAGAGGCAAACATTTGAGGGATACTTTGGTTCCTAGTTCATATCCGAATTCTAACCAGAGTAAAACATGGTTACCAGAAACCCCAGCTAGCAATTATAGATGTGGATACTGGGCAAGCTGCAACAATACTAGCAACTCTAGGACTTTTAAACATCCTCGCTTAAGGAAAGGAAAACATCCCCACTTAAGGAAAATATATAATATTAATGGAATATGTGACAGGACGTTATGAGATAGCTGATATAGCAGCACGAGTGGCAAGTGAGCTTGGGGTCATTACTCGTGGCTCCGCATAGTGGAGCCACGAGTGATTGAACCCCAAGCTCACTTGCCACGAGTGCTGATATATCAGCTATCACATAAGGTCCCAGTACGTATCTGTTTTATACAATAGGGGTTTTCCTTGTTTGCAACTTTTGGTGCTTTATTTTTCAATTGATTTGTTTTTTTAATTGTGGTATGTAGTGTTTTGTTGTGCTTTGGTGTTCTTCTGCAGTTTTGATAGTATTTGTGTGAATTGGGAGATCATAGTAATTTTTTATTGGTTGGTTTTTATGAACTAAGTTTTTTTGTAGCATTTGTTTGGCTGAGGTATGTTATATGAGGGTATGATATTGTGTGTGATTGGCTGTTGAGTGTGATATTCTGGTTGGTTGAATGGTTGTGTGCTGCTTTTTCATTGGATGTCCTGTACTGTAATGTATCCTGATTGATAGTTGTTGCGTGTGGGTGGAGTTTGTTTCTGGGATATCAGCGTGAAGTCCTTGTGGCGTTTGTTACTTATTTTGTATTTATTTGTTTTATTCATGCCTTTCTTAGATCTATGTGGAGCTCTGCTTATTACTGGTCTCTGTCGTATTGGGACTTCGGGTCTGGTAATGTGTGAAATGGTGATTTTTTCTTTAGACAGGTATTTTTTATTTGGTGGTCCTTTCTTTTAATTTTTGGGAAATATAGTAATTGTGTGCTTTATTTAATTGTTCCATTCTATGCTGCAGATCTGTAGTGCTTTCTTTACAGGGGTACATGTATGGTATTTTGTATGGTATACTGCTGTAGTTTATATAGTTTTGAATACCATTGCGAACTGAAACATAAAACATGACATTCATAGTACTCCGATTGTTTTCACTGGACTTGTAGATTTCTGGCATCTTCAATTTTTTACATTATAGCTACAACAAAATGAGAAGTTTACAGGCAAAGTGTTTTTTTAGGTTAACAAATGCAGTTCGGTACATTATCGTTGTGACATGTACACAGTACTGATATTTCTCAGTGACGTGTAGACTGTATAGATAACTGTGGCTTAGTTTCATTGTGTACATGTCACATTTCCAATATCAGTCTGGGATTGTGATAGTGAATTTTATTTGATGGCATATGACTTCCCCCCATTGTATAATACCTCATTCATAAATTGCTCTGCCACTTTGGTTATTTATTTGCTGACATGCCCATGCAGGCTTGGATTTGTTTTTTTTATCCACTCTTTTTCCCTCCCATCACTGGTTCTGAGGCATCTCTCAGGCAGCCCCAGCTTGTCCCACCCGATCTGAAACCCACTTGCTCCAGGTCCCCGCGGAACCCCGACCTGGAACCCAGAACCACCATGTACTCCCTGACTTGTGCCCCCCAGGGTGGGGCCACTCTCCACTTACCTGGGCACTCCCTTCAATCTAGCTTGGTGGTCTGGTGCAGGCCGGAGGATATCGGGACCGGAGGAAGTGGGGTCTGATGGTGGGTGTGGGACTGGCATGCCATCGTCTTCTGCAGGAGCTGGGGTTTGTCCAATTATGTGCACAACATTGTGATGGTCCCCTGGAAGTGCAGATGTGCAATGACATTCAGTGTGAGCTGAGCACGCTCCTGAACCCCACTTGTGCACATCCACTGACTCCTCCACCTCCTGTGAGCGAAACCTCCAGCTGATGCACTCCCAATCTCCGCTGGGAGTCACTGCTGCTGGGGTGTTGTGAGCCCACCCTTCCTAGGAGAGGAGAGCTGTCCTCTGAACCCTCAATCCTCTCCTCCGCTGCCGACCCCTGGCAACCCAAGCTCATTCCCAAAAATGGGTCGCCGGCATGGTGCGAGGTGTGGCATCCAGCGCCTCAACCCTCAGCGCCACCAGGCTGGCCTAAGCTTGGATTTGTTGGTCAAACTAAAAGACAGCTGAATGAATGGATTTGTGAACACAAGTCAGCAATCAGAAATAAAGTGCTTACAAACCCAATTACAAGACATCTTATTTAGAGACAACACTGGTCCCCTTCTAGCCTAAGATTTACAGGAATAGAGAAAGTTACTGTGGGTCCGAGAAGTGGTGCGCTAGTTAAAAAAACTGTCACAGATAGAATGTTATTGTATATACACACTACAACTTTAAGCCCTTTAGTTTAAATGATGAGCTGCCATTAAATTACTTTTTATGAGTTATTTCTATTGGGATTGTGTTTATATTTTATTATTTTCTTCCCCTTTATTTGCTGTCTACCCTATCTCCTTCCCCTCCACTCCTCTTTTCTTCCCTGCTTCCCCTCCCCCACTTTTGTATTTCTTGTTTTTTATATATATATTTTTGTAATATCTTTTCTTATTTGTATCTCTTCTGCATGTTTTATATTATTATATATGAATTGGTTTTTAAACTTTACATTTATCGTGTGCAGATTTGAAGGAGCGCAACACTGTCTCAGCCTTGCATCACACCCTCTCATACATATGCAAGGTTTAGGAACTACTTATGAGGACAACCTGCCTAAGTCAATTAGCTCTGAGGAAGGCTTTATGCCAAAATGTCAGTGTGTGTGTGTGTGTGTGTGTGTGTGTGTGCGGCGTGCGTGCACCTGTGTGCCCGCACGCTGGTCTTTTGGCTGCCTGGTCAATTATTCGTCCATGAGCACCTATGTTGGTGGCAGCGGTGTTTGTTTTAACTTTTGCTTTAGTTATGTTGCCTCTGTCTGCACCCTGCACTTTCTATGTGGATTTTAATTACACAGTGTCAAAATAACATGAACTTTTTTTTTCCTTAAAGTATGCGTGCTTTGATATTTGTTTGAACACTGAGTGTGAAGTGTGTTTAGTGTCACTATGTTAGGAACTGTGTGGTTTTGAGTTTGCTCTCTGGTTAAAGTGTACAACAGTCCTGAATTGCACTGTAGTGTGTTTGAGCTCCACAATCTCTTGCCTGTGCTTGGTTAAATCCCTGCCAGATCTTGCAGGCCCTTACAGTGTGAGGCAGGCCCAAACAACAAACACTCGCAGTGAGTGTTGTCGTTGCATATTTTGCAACCACAGTTACAAAACCTAAACGAAGATTCTTTCAATGGCAGCATACAGGGACACATCAATAGAAATTTAAAATTAGAAACAAAAACAAACAATGATGTAACAAAGCAGCAGCATTGTTTCTCTGCAGGTCCAACAAACGTGTCAATGGCAAAAGAAAGAACTGAGGAGTGAGGGGGCCAGCCATGTATTATGGGCACTGACACTGTATGCCATCCTCTGGGGCCCCCAGCTAGGAAAAGGTTTCCAGAAGGTCCTGATGCTGATGGCTTACAGTTCCAAAGGTGTGGCCCAATGGAGGAGATATGCTCGACCTCAGTATTATATGCCCCTACAATACTACAACGTGAATGTCTCACTTGCTTAGATAGGATAGGTCCATAAAACAGATCTCTATTTCTTCATTGAAAGGGTGGTAGATGCCTGGAACAGACTGTCAGCAGAAGGGGTGGCGGCAAAATCAGAGGGGGCTTCAAACATACGTGGGATAGACATAGGGGTATATTAGAAAACAGGCAGGGAGGAGGCAGGGTCACTGGAAACCTGTTAAGAGTCTACAGAGACTGTTGAGAGATAAAGAACATTTGGGCAGACTGGGTGGGCCAAATGGTCCTTTTCTGCCGATAAATTCTGTTTCTATGTAAGACGTATGGAGAAAGAGGGCATTCCTACCTCATGCCTCTTGACAAATCAAATGGAGCAGGCGTTTGGCCATTAGTTATTATTCCTCAAGCTGAACTTTCATATATTGTTCTAATGCCTGCTATAAAGTTTTTCCCAATATTTATTTTATTTAAAATCTGATACAGATAGTCCCATTCTAGGGAGTCAAATGCTTTGAACAAATCAAGTGAAACTGCTGCTGCAGAAGTTCTCGATTTGTTTGATACTCAAATAGTATTAAGAAGTCTCCGTATATTTCCCATCCCTGATCTTTCTGGCAAAAAATCCACCTGTTCTTTCCCAATTAATTTGGTGATGAGTCTTTTAAGCCTCTTTGCTGGAATTCTAGTCAAGATTTTATAATCTCCATTTAGTGGTGAGATCGGTCTGTAACTTTTGCATTCAAAGAAGTCATTGCTTTTTTATTAGAATAAGTGTAATATAGGCCTTATTCAATGATTCTGGGAAAATAATTCCCTTCAAAGGCTTCTGGAAAAACTTCAAATAGATGATTTTGTATAGGTGGAAAGATTTAGGCTTATTGAGAGATTCCTTATGTTCATTTAGTACAGATAGATTCAGTGTGGATAGAAAGGCCTCTAATTTCTCTGTTAAGCAATTATTAGTGCTCCTACATAACTCTGTAGAAATCTTGAAATTCTTTATTTCCCTGTTAGTAACCTTTGCTTTACCATGCTTGTTTCTAGTCCTTGCAATCAAATTATGTCCCTGTTTTTTTCCAATCTGTAGGCAGGAAGTTTGTCTGCTTTTTCCCTGGCATCCCAAAATGCCCGTTTTGTCCTGAATAGCGGATATTCAACATGTGCTGGGTAAATTATGTTGATGTAATATTTTAGGACAGTGATCCTATGCAGAAGTTGAAGGTTACCTGATGAGTTCTGTTTAAACCTCTGTTCTAAGTGATGTAGTTTCTTTTCTTTTTCCACTAGTTCCTTTTCCATTAGTTTCTTTTGAGTTTCTTTCCTTTTGGTAACCAAGTAACTAATTATTCATCCCCTGATAACAGCTTTAAATGCATCCCACAAGCATACGAATGACACCTCACCTTTGTCATTAATTTCAAAGATATCATTTGCTTCTTTGCATGTTCAGTCATTATTTTTTTTTATCCTAGAGCAGGGACGCATTAAACCCCCATTGGAAATAGTTATCATTCTCTTTCCCAAATAAGATGGAGAGTTTGATCTAAGCATGATCTGAAATCACAATATCATTTATCTCTGCTGAGATGATATCATTACTTAGGCCTTTAGAGAGCAAAATGTACTCAGTTCTACTGTAAGAGTCATACTAGCAGAGTAAAAGGAATAATCCCTTCTTTGTGGATGTGCAAGTCTCCAAGTGTCAACTAAACTCAAATCCTCCGTTAGTTTACATTATATATTGCCCATCTAGACATAATGCATAAAAGTGTTAGGCTTCTGAAGAAGTACTGGTTGGTCCGAAAGCTAGAGCACTTTGTTCTTGTTGTTACATCTATGTTGGTCCATTAAAAGGTATTAAATCATTTGCTTCTGGATTCATCTAGACATAGGCAAATCCTGAGTGATACGGCTCTTGTTCCTGTCAAAAAATGGATCTACCACTTAATTAAAGTCCCCTCCCAGAGCAATGTAGAAAAAGGAGGCCTGGTCTACACTGGGAGCATAGATACTGCATATTGCAATGCTTTGGCCATTAATGGTGCCATGTGGAATTTGGTGTCTGCCCTCTGAATCTGCATAGGACTTTTTCTGACTTTTTCTGAGAAAGTAAACATATTTTCTAGTGAGAACAGTGGTTCTTCTATTTTTGTATTGAAGGCACTAAGTTCCATCTGAGAAACCCATGACTTTCCCAATTTAATTGCTTCCTGAGACAGTAAATGTGTCTCTTGTAGAAGAACTACACTATGTCTGCTTTGTTCTTTAATGACAACTAATGACATTTTTGTTTTGATAGGTGATCTCAAACCCTTAACAATACAGGAAGCTACTGCATAGTTGTTAGTTGCCATGTAACTGTACTGTAAGTTAACAATAGCCCACGACACAGTTTAAGGTTATAGACATTTAATGCATGCCTGGGGTGCGTTGGGAGGTATGAGGCCACAGGCCAAGTGTCCTCAGAGCACCATAGGTGTGCATGAAAAGCCTATAACCCTATGCCCTGGAGTGGGCTATTGCACTTATAACATGAGTAATGTTTAAACAAGGGAAAAAAACCCACAGAAAGGTCTTTTTCTCCTGTTTAAATAGCGAAAAGGGTACTGTATCCTGCCACCTTGCAAAATATTCCCGAACAAAGAATGCATATCTGATTTCTGTTATGCACATACAAATGTCACAAATACAGTACTGACAGGATTTGTGACATTTGTTGTGAATAATATGCTGTGTTACACTTCAAACACCCCTTACATTGCTGGGCCCCCACTCACCCACCACAGACATCCAACAGCATCGGTCTGCTTTCACACACACACACACACACACACACGAAATTGCAGCCATTCACAGTTATATGTGCTGCTGTCTCTCTCTTTCTCTCTCGCTGTCACTGTCTCTCACTAACACCCTCTTACAGGAGGAGTAGGTCTCAGTGTGGGCTAAGAGTTCCTGCTCACTTTCAGACCACCAGATGTTTGGGGGGGGCAGCAGTTGCTCTGTCAACACTCACTGTCTTGTCCATGCTACATTTACTACCCCTCACCTCATGGCACACTCACCAGTGAGCTGGCCAGCCCCATACCAGCACTCTCTCTGACCCTCACTGAGAAACATCATAGGGGACACTCTATTTCTGTGTGTGTGTGTCACTCTCAGGTGCAATCTCTTGGCTGGCAACTCAGGCTTCTGTAGTGCACACTTCAGCAGCGATCACTTAACCACACAGACAGAGACAGCGAGCACTGCAATGCTTTTCTCGGGGTTGGCAAGTGGCACCAGCAATGTCATGTACAGTTGCTGGGGGGGGGGGCTGTATCTCACACAATGCTACTGAGACTTCAGCTGTACACAGACTTGGTCGGGGTGGGAGCCGAGTGTGGGGTTACATATCTCATGTTGGGCTCAGCGGGAGAATTTACTGCCTCTCTCTCTCTCTCTTTCTCTTTCTTTTACACAGTGTCATGAGTGGCTGTCCACAGCAATCACAGCACCACGAGGTGAGACAGCACATACCTGCAGTGGGAATTGCTTGTGTTACGATGTGTGCTTGTGCCACTTAATTTACACCTTGTACCCTGTATAGGTGGCACACTATATTTTCAACATATTCAGCGTGAGGTGGCCAAATATTAAAAAATTGACTTCCATGGCCATACCGCCCATTTCTACTTGCTGCTTGTGAGCACACACAACGGCTGCCACTCCAGTGTAACTCTACTGGGTTGGGAAGGGATCTGCACAGCATTCCTGAGCTCATAACAAGTTCAGGCACTCTAACCATGCATTAAAGAGTGAATTTAATGCACAGTCAGGGGCTGCTGCTCACCCAGTGAGAACACAATATAAGGATCCTATATCTACTGCAGAACTAAATATTTCTATGTTCAAAATATTTTGCACTTTCCCCTATTTTGACAGAGCCATGCAAACATAATTTTGCGGGTTGCTAATAGGGTTGACAATCAACTGTTAGAACAGGAGATGTTTTGCATTCTTAGTGTGGAGACATTTCTACTTGCACTTCCAGAACCTCAATTAACATTCCTTTATGCATTGTGTCTATTTAGAGTGGTTATACACTCACACTGATCAACCCCCCCCGGCAGTGCTGCTACCTGCTCCACATCCCTGCTGATTTTTTCTTCAAAAAGTTAACAAATTAGAGTCCAACCAATTTACCCAGTTCACTCCACTGGCACAAAAGAAGCAAAGAGGTAAATATGCCTCATACTCACCAGCTACTCATTTTGAACTTGGCAGATATGCATGTGAGAATGAGGTCATAGAAAGATAGAAACATAGAAGTTGATGGCAGATAAGGACAGCAAGGCCCATCCAGTCTGCCCATTTTTTCTACCTTATGAATGTGCCATAGACGTTTACTCTGTTAATGGCCTATCTATTCATACTCATCTGTATTGCTCCCTCATGCCTATCCCAGGTCTGTTTGAAGCCCTGCACTGTATTCATGTCCACCACTTCCTGAGGTAGGCTGTCCCATGCATCCACCACCTTTTCCATTAAAAAGAACTTCCTCACATTACCTCTTAATCAGCCTCCCTCTAATGTCATGCTGTGTCCTCTTGTCCTGCTATTTTTCTTATATTAAAACATGTTAGTCTCTTTTGCCTTTTTAATGCCCTTAAGATATTTGAATGCTTTGATCATATCACCTCTCTCTCTCCTTTGCTCTAGGGTATACATATTGAGCTCCGTGAATCTGTCCACATATGTTTTCTGATGCAGTCCCTTCACCATTTTGGTTGCCCTTCTCTGGACTGCCTCCATTTTGTTAATGTCCTTGTGCAGGTGCAGCCTCCAGTACTGCATGCAGTACTCCAGATGGAGCCTAACCAGTGTCTTGTAAAGAGGGATTATTACCTCCCTCCTATGACTTGTGATACCCCTATTAATACAACCCAACATCCCTCCAGCTTTACCTACAGCTTTAGTGGTCTGCTTGGATGATTTCAGATCATCTGTGATGTTGATGCCCAAGTCTCTTTCTTCCCTTGTGATTGCCAGCAACTCTCCTCCCAACCTATAGGTGGCTTCAGGGTTTCTCTTCCCTATGTGCATGATCTTGCACTTCCTTGCATTAAACCCCAGTTGCCACCCTTCCAACCATTTTGCCAGTTTATCCAGATCTCTTTTCATTCTGCCCACCCCATCTAGATCATCTGCTCCGTTGCAGATCTTGGTGTCATCTGCAAACAGACAAACCTTACCCTCCAGTCCATCTGCAATGTCACTGATGAAGATATTGAAAAGGACTGGCCCCAGGACTGATCCCTGAGGTACTCCACTTGTGGCTTGCATCTCTTATGACTGTATACCATTTACCACCACTCTCTGTTTTCTGCCCGCCAACCAGTATGCCACCCAGTTGACCAACTTCTGACCCACCCCGAGCCAACCCAGCTTATTAATCAACCTTCTATGTGGAACAGTATCAAAAGATTTGCTGAAGTCAAGGTAGGCGACATTAACTGCACCCCCTTAGTCCACCACTCTGGTTACCCAGTCAAAGAAATCTATGAGATTGGTTTGACAGGACCTTCCTTTTGTAAACTCATGCTGTCTTGGATCCTGTGCCCCTATGGATTCCAGGTGTTGCACTATCCTTTCCTTAAGGACTGCCTCCATAATCTTGCCTACTACTGAGGTAAGACTGACTGGTCTGTAGTTCCCTGCTTCCTCCCTGCTACCACTCTTGTGGAGCGGGATCACATGAGCCCTTCTCTAATCTTCTGGGACCTCTCCTGTGCTCAGAGACTCACTAAACAGTTCTGATAATGGCTCTGCTAGTTCCACCCTTAGCTCCTTTAGTACCCTGGGATGTATGCCATCAGGTTCTATTGCCTTGTCCACCCTGAGCTTAGCGAGCTCTTGTAGGACCCTATCTTTAGTGAAGGGACTTGTGCACACCTCCCTCCCCCCTGTGTCCATGGTGCTGAGTTGTGGGCCCTGCCCTACCTTCTCCTCAGTAAATAACAAGCAGAAGTATCTATTCAGGATAGATGCTTTGCCTTGGTCCTCCTCCACACACTCCCCCTTATCCCCTTTGATCTTAGCAATACTCCCTCTGGACTTTCTCCTTTCACTAATGTATCTATAGAAAGTCTTGTCCCCCTCTTTTACTTTTTGTGCTAGTGTTTCCTTGGTTTGGGCCTTTTGCTGCCTTACTGCCTTCCCTGCTTCCCTTAGGGAAGTTTAGTATGCCTCCCTATCTTCATCCCGCTGCACTCCCTTATATTTCCTGAATGCCAACCCCTTGGCTCTGACCTTTTCTGCTACTGTTTTTGAGAACCAAAGTGGATTCCTCCTTCTTTTGCTCTTGCTTTTTTTCCCTAACACAATGGGATGTTGCTTCAAGTATTGTATCCTTAATGCTTGCCCACTTTGCCTGTACCCCTCACCTGTATTTCTTCTTGCCAGGGCTAGCTTAACTCTGTTGGCCATCTTCATCTTATCAAAGTCATCTCCTCTGAAGTCCCATATTTTTGCCTTGGAATAGGATTATTTGGTTCTAGTGGCCAAATTGAACCATACTATGTATCATAGGTAATTTCAAGCTAGCAGACTTACATCCATATTTGCTTGCCATATACCAAAATTGTAGAATCGAGTAGTTATCATACTGAAGTGTCGGTCAAAGTCGGTTTTAAAGCTATTCATACTAGGGCTCTCCACAACCACTGATGGAAGCTCATTCCAGGGTACCACAACCCTTACCAGGTCTTACAAAGGTTATGGTTCCATTTAAAATGGACAAGTTGACTGTCATGCCTCCTACTACTACACCAACTGGTCTTGGGCTGGATGCCAACCTCTGCCCGAAGATTGTCGTCTCCCATAATTCTGCATAACAAACACAAGTCACCCCTAAACCTCCTATAATGAAGGGAATACAGGTTGAGGGATGATAATCTTGCTTCATACAGTATATTCTTTAATCCATTTATAGATCTAGTAAATCTTCTTTGAACCCCCTCCAGTCTGTTGATATCTTCCCTATTCTGTGGGGACCACACCTGGGCACAGTACTCCAGATGGGGCCTCACCAAAGCTGCATACAACGGCATAAGTACCTTTTTATCCCTGCTAGATGTATGCCTAAGGATGCAGTTTAAATTCTAATTTGCTTTTTTCACCTGTGCCCTACAATGGGACCCGAACTTAAGATCAGCAGTGACACGAATCCCCAAGTCTCCTTCCTCATAAGTGACTGTGACCGTATCGTCAGCAAGATTATAAGAGCCCCTATCATTATATTTGCCAAAATGCATACTCTTACATTTGTCCATATTCAGGATTAGTTTATTTGATACTGTCCACTCCGAGATCACATTAATGGCATTCTGTAGGGATGCAATATCTTCTTGACTGTTCACCACTGTCCCAAGTCTGCAGTGATTTGCAAATTTATAGAGTCAGATTTTAGGGTTATTTAGTTTGAGGGAAGATATATAAATATTAAAGATACTAAGTCCCAGAACTGAGCCCTGGGGAACCAAGCTAGTGATTGGTGCCGAGTCAGAAAGCACCCCATTAATGGTAACCGTTTGTTTGCGCCACTGCAGCCATGCCAAGACCCAGTTACAAATATTGCTGTTTAGATTAATATCCTCCCACATATTTAAAAGTTCCATGTGGGGTAACTTATCAAAAGCCTTTGAGAAGTCCATATATTAATAATAATAGCTTTATTTCACGTAAGTACCTTTCAAACTATCAAGGCACTTTTCAAAAAGATAAAACAGCAGTAGTAAAATCAACAGACATAGTAATAATAATAATAACAGTCTAAGGGGTCACACTCATTCGATGCCACTAAAGGCCTGACACCATAAAAAGGTTTTCAACGCCTGTTTGAAACCTCCCACAGTCGTGCAACTCCCATAGCCGACGGGGTAGAGAATTCCAGAGGGAAGGGGCCATGTACATAAATGCACAGGCCCCCGAAGATTTCAATGACACCCTCAGAATCTCCAGCAACCCCTCATCAGCCGAACGGAGCTGTCAATCAGGGTGATAGGGGACAAGAAGCTCTTTCAGGTAGTCAGGGCCAGGTCCATGTAGGGCTTTATAAGTCAGTAAACCAACTTTAAAGGTGATCCACCATCAAATCGGCAGCCAGTGCAGATTGCACAGCACAGGAGTGATATGGGAGGCTCGAGAAGCCACCATCAACAATCATGCTGCAGCATTCTGCACAAGCTGCAGACGGATATCAACCCCAGGTAGCCCTAAGTACAGGGAGTTTATTTATTTAGTTTTTTTGTTGACTGGGTAAGAGCACTAGACAAATTCTGCCTATTTTCAGGCATGACCCAGGGGAGGGGGATACAGAAAAATGCCAACTGACTTTGAACCAGATTAAGCTGTTGGTGGTATTTTAGTGAATGGGGAAAATTTGGCCAGGGCAGAGTTGCAATAATCAAGGTGCGAGGTCACAAAGGCTTGGACCAATGTAGGTAGATCCCCGGAAGGAACAAGGTGCTTGATCCTGGAAATGTTCCTAAGATGATAAAAGGAAGACTTGATGACCACCGACACCTGAGATCATAAAGTCAGCCCATTGTCAAGCTCTACCCCCAGGTCTCACACCCGTTCAGAGGAAAGGATCTGGGAGCCCCCAAGAAAAAGTCCAGAGGGCTGACCAGCCCTCAACCCCTCTATCCGGTGACCCAGATCCACTACCATCACCTCGGTCTTTCCCACGTTCAGCTTTAACCAGCTTGAATTCACCCAGTCCTATATTTCAGCAAGGCAGTTGTTAAATACCGAGAGAGCACTATCCTGGTCAGGTGCAAAAGACAGGTAGAGCTGGGTATCATCAGCATAACAGTGAAACCTCAGCCCACACCATCTTACAATGTCTCCGAGGTGCAGCATGTACACTGCAAACAACATGGGGGACAGCACTGAACCCTGAGGCACCCCACATGGCAGAGAGAATGGGTCCGAGGAAAAAATCCCAGACACCACTCTCTGACTTCTGCCAGTAAGGAAAGATGTAAACCACCTGAGGACTGTGCATGTCAGGCCACAGATGGACCTCAGGCACCCAAACAGTATCCCAGGGTCCACAGTGTCAAAAGCTGAAGAGAGATCAAGGAGCACCAAGATAGAACGGCTTCTCAGATCTCTCGCCATCAGGAGATCATTGAGCACCTGAAACAGTGCAGTCTCAGTATTGTGCCTCTTTCGAAAACCAGACTGGAGAGGTTCATAGATGTTATGGATGGTCAAGTGGTTCTCCAGCTATACCGCCACTACTTTCTCAATCACCTTCCCTATAAAGGGGAGGTTTGAGATTGGTCTGTAGTTGTCCAGAGAGTCTGGTTCCAAAGAAGCTTTCTTTAGGAGGAGTGTTACCACTGCCTCCTACAGGGAGCTTGGAAATTCACCCAATTCAAGGGAGCACTGGACTATCTGTGCCAGGACCAGGCCGATAATATAACAACAGCCCATAATCAGGGAAGTTGGTCCCAGATCTAAACTACAGCACATAGGGCGCATACCCTGGACAATCCACTTGACATCCACGAACTCCAGCAGGACAAAGGTACTCCAGGAAGCCCGAGGTGAGGTGACCAAGCACCGATCAACAGCATCCCCCACAGAGCGAGTCATGAGGATCTCTGACCTGATGTTGGCCACCTTATTCGCAAAAAAATGAGCAAGCTCATCGCACTCCACTTGCAAAAAAGGTCTTCGGAGCTGCAGACAGGTTGGGTTGCACAACCTATCTACAGTTCAGAAGAGCTGAACTGGTCAGTTCTGAGTGGCAGCAATCTCCCCAGACAGGAATTCTGCCTTCTTACGGGAGATCGCTGATTGGTAGATCTGATAATGCTCAACCAATCTAAGGTGGTCCACCTCCAGGGCGGATTTCCACCAATGCCGCTCTATCTTACATCCTAGTCGCCACAGTTCCCTCAAAGACCCATCAAACGAGGGTGCCCGGGGGTGAAGGGGGAGAAGATGAACACAGACAGGAGCAATCAAGTCCAGGGCTATGGAAATGGCCTTATTATAGGCCAAAACCAAAGTCTCTGGACTCGAGCTGGCCACAGGAAACTGTGAGAGGTCAATCACCACCGCTAGGCCTTCAGGGCCCACTTCCCGTAAAGGGCAGTAACTGACCATCTCCACAGGGGCAGGCCTTTGAAGGCGGGCACAGAAGTTGAACCTCACGGTGTAGTGATCGGACCAACCAACAGGTTCCACCCCCAAGTCGGAGGCCTCAATTCCCAGGAGGAAGACCAAATCAAGAGAGTGACCATGTTTACAGGTAGCAGAGGTGACAAACCACGTCTACTGAATTCCCAAGATACAGCTCCCTACTGACATTCTCGTAGAAAGCCAAAAGATTAATTTGGCATGATCTAGATTTTGTAAACCCGTGTTGTACCGGGTTAACTAGTCCGTGAGTCAATAGGAAGTCAGAAATTAAATCTTTGACCAACCCCTCCATAATCTTCCCTAACAGAGAAGTTAAACTTACCGGCCTAAAGTTGTCGGGTTTGGACTTGGGCCCTTTTTTTAAATTGGGGACTATTATAGCAGTTTTCAAATCAAAAGGTACAGAGCCTGTGTCTATAGAGGCCTGGAAGATGCAAGTAACTGGCAGTGCCAGCACATCAGCTAGTTCGCATAGGACTCTAGGGTATAATTCCTCTGGGCCAGGTGATTTGTTGACATCAAACTTTGTAAGCCTATCAAATACATCTTTGTGGTTAATAACAATTTTCCCAGGGATGAATGCTTCCTTACCAACGTGTATTCCTGAATTACTATTGTTATAGACTGAACAAAAATATCTATTTTGGATATCTGCCATTTCAGACATTGTAGCTGTCTGCCCTAGGTCATTCAAAAATTAGTGCTATCATACTATGGCCTCCTTTCATACCATTAATGTAGGAGAAGAATGATTTCTTGTTGTCATTCACCCTGTTTTCTAAATCCACCTCAAACTGCAATTTTGCTTTTTTAATGTGATGGTCACTGGCCCCCAGGTGACCTTCTACCTGGAGATCTGTGATCCTGTCTCCGCTAGTCAGTACTACATCTAGGATAGCCCTGTCTCTTGTGGGTTGTTGGACCAGTTGTTTGAGGCCCTCCCCCTTCAGGGAATCCACTATGTGTCTAGTTCTGGTGGATGTTCCTGCTGCTATTGACCAATCTGTATCTGGCATGTTGAAGTCTCCTATTATCATGAACTCCATACAGTACTTTTCTGCCAAACAAAAACTAACAATTGAGGGTACCATATAAAAAGTTTAAACAGGGCTACCTGGCATGAGTCAGATCAAGCCCTGATGTGTCCAACTTTAGACCTGAGCCACCACAAAGAAAGCATGGGAGACCACACATGCCCCCGAGAACATAGAGCTGGAGCTTAAAAAGTTATATAAAGTTTATGATCTGAGGGGGCAGTGGTTAATGCATGGGCAGCACATATGGTGGCAACTGGGGTGATATGGAGAGTGGGCCTTTTCCTCCATTGCCCCTAAACAATGGAATAACATCCCCCTTTCTATTCAACACTGTCTATCAGCCAACATCTTTAGAACATCATTAAGCTGCTTCCTGATCCAATGCTCTAAATGTGCCTGCTTCTAATCACCTACCCACCATGGATCTATCCCTCTTCCTCACTCCAATGCACTTAGGACCATGTGTCTATTCCTCCTACCTTATAGCTCCCTGTGCACCCTGGTACTTAAACCCATGCCTCTCTAGACTTTTGTTGCTTATAATGCTCATTATATCCATGTAATGTATAATCTGTATCCCTGTACTGCTTGTTACCTGTTACTTGTTGACTTATTCAACACTGTATTCAGTGACCTTTGCACTATGCTATGCCATTGAATGAGTGCCTCTCTCATTGACTCTGTACTATTCCTGCTTTGTAACCTCCCGGGTCGTGCCTGAAAATAGGCAACAGTCTGCCTAGTGCACCCTACCCGGTTAACAAAAACTAACTAACTTAATAAATAAATTAATTAAATAACAGCACATAATCTTCAGCTGCTGGTAGAATACGGGGGAAGTAGAACATTGTCATGTCAGTGGGCATGGACCTTTCTGAGCAGAATGGGATATTCAAAAAAAAAAAGACACCATAGCTTGTCACAAAACACCTACCTATCACCCAGAACTCAGAAATGTCTTTCTAAGGAGAATTACAACTGCCTGTCAAAATGAACTAAAACCCCAGGAACTAATGATTAAATGTTAACAAAACTAGCGTGAACATTATATCAGTCTTAGAATGGACAATGGAAGTCACTGGGGCCAAACAGGTAGAGGTCACCAGCCTCAGTGGCAAACATCAAGTTTCCCTGCTGCTGGGTGTAACACTAGCCAGTGGCAACATGAGCACCCAAATTATTTACAGAGTCTGAACGCCTGCTGTCACCCATGGTTTGTGTTACCATGGGATGGATTGTAACCCATTCAGAAAAATCACTGGGCAAACAGTCACCATGATTGAATACATCAAAAGAATCCTAGTTCCTTACATGTCCACAAAACTGAGACCTGAAAGCAAACAGCGCTCCTCATGATCGACTTATTCTGTGCACATGCCTGTACCACTGATCAAGTGCTGAGATGTCTTCAGTCCGACACCATACTCCCCATGTTCGTACTGATAGATTTGCTGCAACCACTGGATATCTCAACAAACAAACTTTAAAAATGTGTTAAAGCAGCATTTCAATACATGGTATGTTGACAGTATTACTAGTCAGCTAAGACACGGTAGCACAGCCAGTGAGATTAAAGTTGATGTAAAGATGATGACTTTAAAGGAAAAGCACACATGTAACCCCAAGGGGGTGCTATCCTTAGGGTTACTACCCCTGCCTGCCTCCACTGAGACCAGGTAAGGGGCCCAGATCCGTTGTCGGGTGCCTACACCCAGAGGTTGGGGTTAGTACATGTCGAGATTGCCTCGGTCACAGCCCTCTGGGTTACTGCAACCCCCCTTTCGTCCCGCTAGTGGCTCACATGGTGTACCCACAATACTTTTCCCCAGTACACTTACCCCCCGGCTAGTATCTCTCAGCTCACTCTGGGGACCCCCTGTAAAGTAAGGTACAGTTTTATCACAGTCACTATGCAGCAGTTCACCAGTAATGCACACAATAGCCAGGGTGTAGTTGCAGAACAAACAATCTGATTTATTCAAGGGGAAGTAACAAGGACAGGGGGAAATCAAGTTGATTGGCTTATCACTATACTTATCTACCTAGGGCTCTGTGCACAGGCCTGAACCTAATATTTACTGTCCCTGGGTACCCAAGCCCTAATGGCTAGTCCACCATGGCAGCTGGTTGGGGCCCTGACACAGATAGCCTTTGCAATCCTGAGCAGGTCAGAATGGGAAGAAAATTCAGCTAGGCAGTCAGCAGTATAATAAAACAACTTGAGACCACTGTTGAAACTTAGCAGGGAGCTACCCTGATTCAAAACTCACGACTCCAGCAAGCAACGGTTTCTTCGCCACTGGCAGGGCTGAGCCTGAATTTCACCAGCCTCCTCACAAATTTATATGGCAACTTCAGAGGGGTACCACACCAGGCCGCAGCTTCCAAGGCTCACACGAACTCACAGCCGGCTAAGGTGCTGCAACGGCAGTTTCAACTTTCCCAAGGACCGAGCACGATTCAGCAGATTCTCCAGTCCTCCAACAGGTCGAACCTGGTGGGTAGCTGTGCTGGACACAGCCTCCTCTGACCACCTGCCGATGGATGTAGTCCGAAAAGACAAGCACTGTCTGTGCCAACGGCTGACTCAGGCCTTTCATGCACTTCCCTCACGAGCACTCAACACCACAGAAGCTCAGCGCTCCTTTCCCCTTCTCAGTCGCACCGAATCTGCCCCCAGCAGCATGGGGCACTCCTTCCAGTTCGGGCGCTACCCAACTCGATTGGCTGGTGTCACCTGCCAGTCATTCACTCCTGCTCTCATTGGTGCGAAAAGGCGCCGTAGCCCATAATGCCTTTCTCAACGGCATGCAGTTCCCCCATTGGTCAGCCGGCTCTATAGAGTCCCGAGGTACTGATTGGTCCAATTCAGCAGTTCTGAACCAAAATGGAGGGGATAATCAAACAGTCTCTGGCTGCAAAGAAAGCAGGTTAGAACAACTTACATTATCATCACTATTTAAAAGGATTGCTGGCAAGTAATTATCACTTTTATCAGGGCTCCCTCTGCACCAGTAGCGATGACAGAATGGAGCGCTTACCCAGCAGCCCGGGCGGGACTCAGGCATACAACCAAACAGCCCCCCCATTTCAACTAAGTATGACTGCAACAGGCAGCCCTTAAAGGGACAGTATACGGAGGCCTTAAAAGCGCTGACTGGCTACCCATTTGAAACGGCTTAAATGCCGAACACCAGCCAGGCATGGAGCATTTAAACGAGCTCCGGGGAAGCTTTTAGGAACCCCCATTGGCAAGGGGGTTACACCCATAATGGCTCGTGGAGCTTTGTGGATACAGTGTGAAGGAGAGAAGACAGTCTCCCGAGGTTCCAACTTCCAGTGATAACAGATACAAGCGCTATCTGCCTGAACTGAATGACTTTGCAATTGTCTAGTTAGCGGTACATTAACTCCAGCATTTTAATATTTGTATCATGTATTAATAATAGTAAGTGAAATCATTTTCAAAGCAGCCTTTGCATTGTTTCCTTTTGCTTTTTTGATCTGTTAGAACTCATACTGAGTACAGCAGTATCCCATCACTCGATGATCAGACTGACAACTAATGTACACTGCCACTGTATTTCACTGTGCTAATATTTTCATGGTATTCTCTCAATCCATGAATACAGCAAAATGTTATTAAAGTGAAATATATTATTTCTAATGTATTTCTTCATTGGTTATCACATTTTGGTCCTTCTCTTTCCTTATGCACACTATTTGAGGTGTCCAATGAGATATTGAGTGTTATGTATTTTTCACTGTTCCTCTTTTCTTTTCATATAGCTTTTTACCCCTTGGGTTGCTGACTGCTCTGACCCCACCTCCCCAGACCAGCAACCACTTCCCCAGGGCTTAACTCCTGTGTGATACCCCCCGAGAGCATATTCTGATACTGCCAGAGGTACTCCAGATGGTGGTGTGAGTCTGGAGAGACGTGTGATGTGCCGGCCAACCCTCAGGTCCCTTTTTCCATTTTCTGGCTTTCACTGATTGAGCTGAAGTGATATGGGCAGTGCAGGCACATGGAGGTGCATCTGCGACCCAGAACATAAGGCTCTTCCCCCCAGCCCAGTGACACATGTCTGTCATTTGGGTGTTCGGCACTGCCACCAGACCTCCATCTGGTAGCAGCCAAGAGCCAAGCTGGCAAACCTCCATGATCCAGGAGTAGAGAGTTGCCTGTCAGTTGCTGCATGCACTCCTAGCCCTCCCCGCCCCACCAGCCCCCAGCAATCTGAGCTTGTTCCCAACTCGGGTCGCAGGCATAGAGTGAGGTAAGGTGCTCAACAGCGCTTCAGCGCCACTAGGCCAGCTTCACTATTCCTCTTTAAAGATCAAATGCAAATATATTTTAAAAAATTAAAAAATTTTAAAAAATGTTGCTAGTAAAAGGACAATCAGGCCTTATGTATTACAAATAAACTATAGGAATTGCAATTTCATATGTATAAATGCTATTTTATTACCTCTCTTATTTGAAGGCTTTACAGAAAGGCCCTCTGACTTTTTCCGATCAGCTGGTGGAATCTTGGGTGAGCAGTGATGCCATTTAAGCAAGAATGACATAATTTTCCTCAAGGTTCTGGCAGCTTAGTATAAACACAGTATATCAGATTATGAAATGGTAAAAATCTGTTGTCACTTCACTAAACAGTATTAAATGTGCTGTAAGATACTAAATATCTAGTAACTTTCACAGGCTAATCAGTAAAAATTGGGGGACAATACTAAACAAGAGAAGTGGTGTCCAAACATCCTAAGGACATGTAAATTTTACCCCATTTTCCTTACTAACCTAAATGTAGTTGTATTTTGTTTCACACCATTTGCTGAGGTTCTACAACACTCTGAATATTATGCATTTTTCCCAGTAATGAGTTATCCTCGTCTCTGAATTTGTACTGCCACCCTTGTAACCGTTCCAAAATATTTACTTATGTCCTGCACCTCTTCCTAATTTGTATTTACCCTGTCCTCTGCTAATGTAAGACCTTTATTCATTTTATCAAAATGGGCAGCTCTTTTATTGTATCCTCACAATATTTTTACATTTAACCCTTCCCTCTCACAATTTGCACTTTTACTCCTGCAACTATCCAAATATGAACCCCATCTTCTACACCTCCTCTCAAAATCAGTACTTAGCCTACACTGCCATATATGCATGCATCTACCTGTGCACTTCCCCAAAATATACACCACTGACACCCCTCCAGTTTTATAACTATACCACTCCCAAAATTTGCACTTATACCCCTGCAACCTTTCTGAAATGTGAACTTGTACACCCAAAGTTTGCACTTGTACCCTTGAACCAATCCTGAAATTTGTATTTATACCACTGAATCACACCCACAAATTGTACTTGCCCTTAGCATCCCTCCCAAAATGTATACTTCGACCTCTATGCCCCTCCCAAAATTTCTACCTGCATCCCTCCCAAAATTTGTAGTTAACCCCTGCATCCCTCCCAAAATGTGTACTCGTACCTCTGCACATACCCAAAATTTGTAATTGTACTCCTGCACCCTTCTCAAAATTTGTACTTCTACCCCTGCACCCCTCCCAAAAATTGTATTTGTACCTCTGCACATACTCAAAATTTGTAACTGTGCATTGGCACACCTTCCAAAATTTGAAATTGTACCTCTGCACACCTTCCAAAATTTGTAATTATACCCCTGCACCCTCCCCAAAATGTGTACTTGTTTCCCTGCATCCCTCCCTAAATTTGTACTTGTACTACTGCACCCTCCCAAAATGTCTACTTGTTCCCCTGCACCCTCTTAAAATGTATACTTGCACCCCTCCCAAAATTTGTGCTTATCCCCTGTACCCCTTTCAAAATGTGTGCTTCAACCCCTGCACCCTTCCCAAAATTTGTATTTGTACCCCTGCACCCCTTCCAAAATGCGTGCGTGTACTCCTACATGCCTCCCAAAAATTTTAATTGTACCCCTGAACCCCTTCCAAAATGTGTACTTCTTCCCCTGAACCCCTACAGAAAGTTATACTTTTACCCCTCCCAACATGTGTACTTCTATCCCTGCATCCCTCCCAAAATTTGTACTTCACCCCTCCCAAAATTTGAACTTGTACTTCTGCACATACCCAAAATTTGTAATTGTACCTCTGCATAATACTAAAATTTGCAATTGTACACCTGCACCCTTCCCAAAAATTTGTACTTCTAACCCTGCACCCCTCCCAAAAATTGTGCTTGCACCATTTCATAAATTTGTACTTGTAAGGCTGGCCCGGTGGCTCTGAGGGTTGAGGCAATGGACACCACACCTCATGCTATGCTGGTGACCTGGGCTCAGGAATGACCTCGGGTCATCGGGGTGCCAGCATGGGGTGAAGACAAAGCAGGATTGATCATGCCAATGGGCAGCTCTCTTCTCCCGAGGGTGGTGAGGGTGGGTTGGTGCCCCACGAGTTCTGCTCCCACTGGGTGGAGGTTTGGTGGGTAGCATTGGCAGAGAGGGGACAGCAAACAGTTATGGGAGGTGGAAGGGGCTGAGCTGGCACCACAGGGTGTGTAGCATGTCTCCACATGCTCTCACAGCCATATGCCAGGGCCTCGGGGGGGTCAGGGGAGAAAACTGTACAAAAGCCTGGGAGTGGGTCCCAAGATGATAGCCTGGGCAAAGAACTGGCTGGAGAATAGGACACAGAGGGTAATAGTAAATGGAGTCCACTCTGAAGAAAGGGGTGGTTACTAGTGGGGTACCGCAGGGTTCAGTATTAGGGAAGGTCCTCTTCAATGTCTTTATAAGTGACATTGCAGAGGGACTGGAAGGAAAAGGATGACTCTTTGCAGATGACACAAAGATCTGCAACACAGCTGATGCACAAGGTGGGGTGGAAAGGATGAAAAGGGACTTGGCAAGGTTAGAGGAATGGTCAAATGTATGGCAGCTTAGATTCAATGCTAAGAAGTGCAAGGTAATGCACCTGGGAAACAAAAACCTAGGGGAAGAGTACATGTTGGGGGAGTGAGATACTAACAACAGCAAAAATGGAAAGGAACCTGGGGGTAGTCATATCAGATGACTTAAAGGTGGGAAAGCAATGTGAGAGGGCAGTAAGGAGGGCTGGGGGGATACTGGGATGCATAGGGAGAGGCATCACCAGTAGAAAACAGGAAGTTGTTATCTCTCTGTACAGACAGCTGGTGAGACCCCATCTGGAGTACTGTGTGCAGTTCTGGAGACCCAATCTCCACAAGGACATGGACAGGATGGAAGCTGTCCAGAGGACGGCAACTAAAATGGTGCAGGGTCTGCACCAGAAGACATACTGAGAGAGACTAAAGGAGCTTAATATGTAAAGCCTGAGGAAAGGAGGGAGAGGGGACATGATAGAAACTTTCAAGTACCTCAAGGGAATCAAGTCCAAGAGGTAACATCTTTCAAAAAGAGGTGTGCAAGAACAAGGGCACAATTTGAAGATGGAGGGCAGCTCAGAGGTAATGTAAGAAAGTATTTTTTCACAAAGAGGGATGTGGATGCATGGAATGGCCTTCCAGAGGAGGTTGTGGAGTCAAAAACAGTGGTTGAATTCAAGCATGCATGGGACAGTCATAAGGCAATTCTAGGGGGTAGGGGTAGAAAGAAGTAGGCTGCTGGTTAACTAGGATCTGCAGCTTATCTATGAGGTAGGAAAATTGGCAGACTGGGTGGGCCAAACGGTCCTTCTCTGCCATCAAATTCTATGTTTCTATACCCATGTGTCCCCGTCACCAGTTGGTGGGAGGAAGGTGACGGGGACCAAACAGCTATAAGAAAAAAAACATTTTTACTTGTCCCCTGCCCCCCAAAATTTGTACTTGTATCCCTGTACCCGTCCCAAAATTTGTACTTGTTCCCCTGCATCACTCCCAAAATCTATAGTTGAATCCCTGCACTCTTCCCAAAATTTGTACTTGCTTCCCTAATCCCTCTCTAAATTTGTGCTTGTTCCCTGACATCCCTCCCCAAATTTGTATCTTGAATCTTTTAGTGTATTTTTTAATAACTGTCTGCAAGCAGCAAATGAGCATTAACCAGCAGGCTGCCATTATTGCAAAGACAGAGCGGTGAAGCTTATTTAGGAAAAGCTGTGCTGTGGGCTGTCATGTGTCAGTGACTGTAAGTCATGTAACTGTAAAGAACAATCAACCCCTCTGCTACCTGATGTTCACTGACTGGGACAATGCCGAGAGGATCCGTCAGGAGCCAAAGCAGCTGGTCACCAAGAAGAAAGTGCAGACTCTAACAACTGTCTGATGCCATCAATAAACTGAGCGAGAGACTGCAAGACATCCAATTCTTAAAATCGGAGCTACAGAGCCTATTTGCTTTTTATGCTTAAAAGAAGTGACCTGCAGAGCCAGCTTCAGGTTTTTGTGGGCACTGGGCAATGGACTTCCAGTGGGTCCCCTCACTCGTCAATCTGCATCAGGCTGATGCATCTGTGTGTGTGTGTGTGTGCCCGCCCTCCAGTCCAGTCCCATCAGAGCCCAAGCCACAATGATGATCCTTGATTCCTGGGAATGGCAAGTTAGTCAACATAGAGACACAGTAGTCTGTCTGAAGTTAGCAGACAAGATCATCTAGATGAATATGATTGGATAGTGGAGAAAGGATACACATCACACTCACACTGACTGACTTGAGAAGACTCAGAGTGAGAATCTCTCTCTGAGTCTTGTCAAGTTTAGTCAGCCAGTGATGACTGACAGTCAGTGTGAGTGTGTGTCTGTGTTCTTTCTTGACTATCGGATCGTATCCATCTAGATGATCTTGTTCTTGTCTGGGAGAGTTGAAGATATCAAGTTCAGCCCAACTGAATCATCTGTCCGCCACTGGCTTGCGAAGTTGCACTAAGCGTAACGTAAGTGCTTGGCAGTTGGCTAACCATCCCTTCCTTCCAACACAGTTAATTTAGTACATTTGCCTTCCTTGTCTGCTGCTGCCTAAGTGTTCTGCCTTTATTAAAATCAAATTGTCTATTTGAATTTTAAGGCACATCATTCTTTACTTGACGAAGTAAGCAAAATCTGTTTTGTTTCCACCACGTTATTTGATATTAAATTGCAAACATTATTAAATGAAAATGATGAGCAGCCACTAAATCCCTACTGTCTAACTTAGCGCTGCGGTAAATTAATTGAGAGTCAGTGCTGATGATGATGATGATCTACTGCTGCTCTGGTAATACAAGACAGTCACATACAGGCTGTTTAGTGTTTTCCTTATTTGATCATGAGTCATGGATGCCTGTTTCATCACTGGTTGCAGGCAAATATATTAAGGAAAAAAAAAAGACTGATTGATTGCTTAAGTTAAGGGGCAGGGGGATGACATCACCAGCCCCGGTGTCCAAAAAATTTATTTTAAACCATCGGAGGCTCCTGTACCTCCATTTGATAATGAGCTGTTGTCCAGTCTGTTAAAATTAAAAATAACTGCTATTTTAACTTAGCATGATGCCAGTACTTATTTACTAATTATTGGTGTGCGAGTGTGCAGCAGCTGATCTACTGGACTGGTATATGACACAAGATGATTTAATTTCTTTGCTGTCATGATAAATGTCACTAGAATATCACCAGCAGCTTAATCTGGTTCAAAGTCAGTTGGCACTCATCTGTATCCCTCCCCAGGGTCGTGCCTGAAAATAGGCAGAATTTGTCTAGTGCACTTACCCGGTCAACAAAAACTAAATAAATAAATGATCATGGCTGGGGCTAGCTGCTGGTTAATAAAAAAAAAAAAAATAAAACAATGATTTTGAGTGTTGGGGGGGCTGGGGCTCACTCAATGCCTTATCCACCAACAGGGGGAATTCACCGACTAGAAGGTGGACGAATGGACGATGGATACAACAGGTGGGAAATGGGAAAGGGTCCGGTGAGTCTGGCCATCTGAACTCCAATAATTATTATTTTACACTCAGAGATATCATTTTTTCTTTACAACTAACAGGCAGTGAGTGAGGGCGAGGCTCGCACTGAGGCAGTGTCAGACGGATCGACTGATGTTGTGAGGAATAGCAACAATGAAGCTGAGCTGTCACTCCTGAGTCACTCGAGTGTCAAGAAGAAGTTATAAAGCAATAAACTGTGAATTGCTACCTTCTTTTCTTGTTTGCTTTAAATTAATTTAATGACAGGAGAACTGAGTGAGACTGAGAGACAGTAGATTAGCAACATCCTGTGATCCCGAATCCGATCCCATCCTGCTCACACAACAAATAATTTTTACTTTAAAAAATTGAATCCATCCAGCAGCACAGCAGCATTTGAGCAGAGCAGAGCATATATCAGTGAAAGGCAGACAGCTGAGTGAGCCAAGAGACAGAGGGCGATCCAGAGACTGAGTACTGGACTGTGACAGAGGTTTTGGTTTTTTTAAGCCCTCTGAAAAGATAGTGGTACTGCAGTTTGATGCTCAGTCTGATTCTCACATTTTGCAGTGCATTCATTCTTGTTCCAGCCCAGCAGCAGAGTGTGAGTACTCCGGGTGCAGCGGGCGGTGGAGCGGTCACGTGCACAAATTAATGCCACTTTTGCCAGACAGAAGAAAAGCGGGTGGGGTGTCCCGGTTCGGAGCGCTGCTGTTGCAGAGGCACACAATCACCACGGAAGCATGCTGCCTAACTAGCCATGCCATGTATTGCATTTAATTTATTTCCACTCAAGTCCTGTAGCGTTGGCAGTCAGAGTCGCGGACTGTGGGGGGGGGGAGAGAATGGGATCATCCGCTAAGGAGTGATACAGGATTGGCCAGAATAGGTTCACGCCGCTGTCCACCATACAAGTTCAGCACAAACACATTCAGTAAGTCATGTGAGTGACAGAGATTATTTAAGTCAGTTGGAGTCCCCTAAATAAATTGTTGCAGGCTGCAGCAACACAGGCAATGGGAGGTGAGTGCAGAGTGCCGAGCGGCACTAGCAGGGAATTTTAATTGAAACACAGATGCAGGGCGCTGTCATCAGCTGAGCCCTAGTAAGCCCTGGCCTTCCTGCCCCCCAGCCTTTTCTCATTTCTCCAGACCCATGCTCTATGCTTGTTTAGTTTTATTTTTTTAGGGCCCCTGTGGTGTTCATTTATGAGAGACAGACCAATAATTATAGGTAGGAAAGCATCAACCCAATCTATGATCCTGATAACGTCTCCCCCCACAATGTTTATTATAGCACCAACTGCACATAATAAACTGACTGCCTAGCGGACACTACCCTGCTTGCTTGGGAGTGACTGAAATATTTTAAGCTGACAGTCTTTCTCACCTTAGCCCCCCCCCTCACTTCGACGACTTCATTCTGTTGCTGCACCGTGCCTGTTTTCTTGATTGGACTGTGAACACTGCCCCGTTTCTGTTGGAGGTCTCTGCTAGCCAGTCACTCAGTGATCTATGACAATCCGCCACCTGCACCCACTGACTAAGGTACTGTGCCACTTTTGACAAGTTGGACAACCACTTGTCCTTCACGCGCTGAATCCCGATCCCTCCACACAAGAAGTAGATGGCAGTTAAAAGTCACACGCTGATCGGCTTGCTGAAAACAGAAAATCAGCATTATCGGCAGCAGAGGCATAATTACAGAAGACAATCCTGAATTGCTGACTTGTATCTGACTCACAGCTCCGACTGTGTCCCCCCCCCCATCTCGGACTGGTCTCAGCCTTGAACAACGTACAGTAAAAACAGAGTCAGACACAGAAGTATTTTAAATAACCACAGCTCTTTTGGATGCCCCCCTTAGTTTTTTTCTGTACGCTCAGGCGTAGTGAGTGTATGTCTGCCGACGGCCTTGGGCCAAGCTATCAGGTTTTAGATGCATTCTGGTGCATTTTGATGGTCATTTTGACACAATTTGGCTGCTTTTAAAGCCTTCTTTGACTTGTTACAAACAACCAATATCAGTATCAAAATAACTAGTGTTTTATTTTCTTTAAAAAAAATTGTCAAAACTAAAACATTTTCTTGATCAATATCAAGGAGCAGAAACCGCATACATCTCTAATCCAGAAAATGCAGCCATAAAATGTTCACATTGGCAATTGTATTGCACATAGGGTTTACACATGCTGTTAAAACAAAATACAGGATATGGGACCAGTCCATTTTGGAGATGATAGGCTGCCACTTTTTATGAATTTTTTGTTTGTCACTGCGTCTCTTGTCTCAAGTAAAACTGTGGCTACTGGCTAGCAGGTGTCAGTGTGGCTCAGCTGGAAGCACATCTGCCTCTGGGCCAGATGGTTGTGGGATCTAATCCCCCACTGAGATTGGGCTCATACCGTAAATGTTGTAGAGTGAGATCATGAGAGGGTGAGGATACAACAAAGTGGCCCAACAAAGAGATATAATAACAGATAGTTACCTGCAGCTTGGTTCTCCAGTTGTGTTACCTACCCTCTCTCTGCTGCAATGCCCCCCCCCCACAAACACTCCCAAGTGCCTCTCACAATGCAGCAAACTACCAACAGCCAGAGGGAGAGGCAGACAGACAGACAGTTTGATTTTTAATTTAGTATAGCACCCTTCCTGAGCCTCTCCCTTCCTGAGCTGGTCTCAAAGACTGAAACCTTCCATGTTGTACATCTTGAGGGAGTCACCTGGCCCCCTATCAATTAAATACCTCCCACTCCAAAGCTAACCTTGCATCTAGGACATCCACTAACTTTTCATTCCCAAGAAAAAAAGTGATTTACATGAACGTTTTAAACTCTGGCCAGACAATACACATTCCCCATAATTAGGCTTACTGCCACAAAAGTTAAATTATCTACACCATTTATCTCTTGTGTCAGTGTAAACAAACTCTGGCCAAAGCCAATAGGGCTGTAGGTGAGGACTTTGGGGTAAAAATATTAAAAATTAACAAAGTTACAAGCCTGCATTTGCAAAATGTAACGTAGGCTCATACATTTGTTGTTTTGTTACATTTTTACACCAAAATTTCAACATAGCCTTGTTATGAATCCCTGTAGCTTCTAAAAGCCCTGGTTTGTAGCATACATGTATCGGTGCTATACCGAGACCAGATATAGACTGACAGTCCACTACCAGTCTATATCTGGTCTCGTGCTCTTTTATCAAAAGAACATGTATGCTCAAACGAACTTTAAAGCTACGAGAATATAACATTAATGGACAGACCCACGGCTGCTCCTGCATGTCACTTCATTTTGGGTCAGCTGTGGGTGGTTGTGGGTGCGCCATGCAGACGCTACTGTTTGAAATGCCGGCATGGAGGGAGGCAGGATCAACCAGATAAATTAAAAAAATAAAACGTGGCCAGAGGTAATAAATTTAAACCTTTTCTGGACATTCTAATTGGACCCTACCTCAAATTGAGGTGGGATCCGTTTTTACATGGACGTTTCCCTTTAAAGGTGATTTTGCACAGGGATTACAAAATCACCGTTCGGGATATAAAAATACATTTTGGCCAAGACTTGAAAAATGGCAGCTGTCACACTTACAAGGTTCTGTAAAGATATGGCTATGTTATAAATTTGGGGTAAAAATATTGAAAATTACCAAAGTTACGAGCCTGCGTTCACAAAAATTCAATGTAAGCTCATAACTTTGTTTTTTTTTTAAATATTTTTAAATCAAATTTTCATTATAGTCTTCTTATGACACCACCTCATGAGCAAGGGCAAAGAAAATTTTCAGCTCTTCCTCGAAAGGTGATTTTGTGCAGGGACTGCAAAATCATCTTTTGGAACAGATCTACCTAATGACAGTGCAATTATTCATAAGGTGGGGTCCCAAAGAAGGTATGTTGAAAATTTGGGGCAGCAATATGCAAAAATGGCCAAGTTATGGTACTAAGTTCAAAACCCCATTGAGATACATTGAACAGCATACCTGTTTCCTCAGTTCACGGTCGGGCTTTGAAAACTGAAGATGTGTCTGTGGTCCACAGAAGATTACCGCGCTGGACCCTCCAGTGGGTAAGTAAGGGCTTGGGGTGTCAGGGGTGGTGGGTGCTGAGTGGGAGAGTTGGGTGGGGGAGTCACTAATGGCCACAAAAGACATCAATGGACGTTTTTATTTTTTTCAGGTTTAAGGGGAAAAGGGTCACTATCAGCTGCAAAGACATCGATGGATGTTTTCTTTTTCAGGTTTAATGGGGGGTGAAAGGATTCCAGATCGCAACACTGGGGAATTGGGAACCCTCAGTATCACTCTTATATTTCTGGGGGTGCTGAGAAGGAGGGTTGGGTGGAGGGAGGAGAATATGAAAAGAAACACGCACAAAACAACGAGAAGTGCTGAGCACGACAATGGGGTTGGGCACCTTCAGTGTCACTCTTATGTTTCTGGGGGTGGAGGTGGGGGTGTGGGGGCTGAGAGGGAGCGTCAGATGGGGGGGTATGTTTGATTAAAAAAAATAAAAAGAAAGAAATTGGCAGTCATGGTGGAACATTTCGCGTGACCAAGATGACCGCACAGACAGGACACGATGGAGTGTGCTGTGACCACCAACATACTAAAAATAGTGCAGCACTACTACCAGCTGAGACAATGTGCAGAGTGCTTGACAGATGCAGAGGCGACTGTGGTGGAACTCCAACAGGTTGTTCGGTTGGAAGGAATGCTCTGAGTCCTTTTTCTCCTCACAAGAGGTCTGCAGGATTCTTCCCACTGCAGTCCTAAAAAGCAGATTGAGTGCCCCCACCCCAAAAAAAGTACACTGCACATGCACTCCAGCTGAAAAGGCTAATGAAGTTTGTTTGCACACAGACAATATATGCATGATGGATGGCTGAACCTAGCAGCAGGATAGGTATTAAGTAGTCAAAACAGCCAATGTCTGACAACAACAGGGCATTCCAACAACACAAACACAATAACCAAGGAAAGTACAGCTCCTCACAAACTATATGACATCCGACATAGGACACACTAAACACAAAGGGCCCGATTCTCAGCCTCCGTCATGGCACAAGGGGCCTACACCACAATGAATGTCGCAAGGTGCACCTTGCACCAAAAGATGCCGGCGGGAGCTATTCACAAAGGCAGGCTGCCTGCCCCAAACAGGTCTAGCACCACCCTTGTGCCCATGGATAGGCTGCAACATGGCGCAGGGGTGCATGTGGAGGATGCAAGCTGCCACAGTCCCCAAGTGGGATTCTCAGAAGACCGCCAGTGGGAGAATTTCTAAGTACCTTTAGACCAGCGTTGCTGGTCTAAGGGCACCTAGAAATGTCTCTTCTGGGAGGACAGACTGTTATGCAGCATTGTGCAGATGCTCTGGTGCTCTAGTGGACCCACCCCCATGACACCACGACAGTGCCATATGCCATCCCTGTACCTGGTGATCCGGTGGACCCTCCTCTCACCCGCATATGCCCATTGCCTACTGCAGTATCTTGGTGGTATAGCGGCCCACACCCCACCCTGGCATGAGGTGCCCAACTCCTCGCACACCCCCCGACCTGTACCCCGAGCCGGGTCTGGCACAACCCTCCCATCACCTTGGCCGCCTCGACTGAACTGGCACTGTGCACATAATACAATACAGTAGGTGCTCATGCATCTATTGTACTATATTATGCGCACAGCAACAGTCCAGTGGGGGCTGGCAAAGGTGGTGGGAGGGTTGTGTCGGACCTGGCTCGGGGTACAGGTAGGGGGTGCGAGGTGGAGTGAGCATAATGCCAGGGTGGGGGTGGGTCCACTAGACCACTGGGATGGAACAGGTGTGCCGCAGGGCATGTGGGGGGGAAGGGCCACCGAGGGTGCTGCTGGACTGGCGCACAGCTGCCTTCAGGCTTGTGGCAAGCCCGCCTGCAACACCATGCATGTGGCGCACATTCTGGCTTGCCGCAGGCACAAGGACATAGCCACCGGGACCCTGCCTGTTCGTGAATCCGGTGCAGGGTCACTGACACAGGGGGCGTTGACGTAAGCTGCTGTTCACCACAGCTTGCGTCAGATGCTGGCCCCTTTGAGAATCAGGCCCAAAGTCACAAGAAGAATTACTGGACATGTTCCTACATGCAGCATGGCATTCAAATACATATCTTTGCATTAAAATTTATTGCTTGAAACAAAATTGAAACATCAATATTACCCATTTAGTACCTCCTCTCTAACAGCAAACACAGATGCTCTCTCAGCACAAAAATGATTTTTAAAGAAAGAATCATGTTTCAGAATTAGTTATTAATTTGCATCAGTGGAACCAAACACTCCAGTTGGTGTCACTTCATTATGCCAGCCCAGGCCATCATTGTGTCACCTACAGTTCCCAAGTTAGACAATCCAGTGCTTCACTCCTTCCCTCCACCAGCACAAGCCAGACCAACATACCATTCGCTCAAAGCCCAGACTTCTGGCTTTTGGAGCAAAAGGCATGCTGGTCTGACTTGGGGAGTGAAGGGCCTGTTGGTCAGAGGAGGGAATCTGGAGAGAAAGAAGAGTATGTACTCCCCAAGCTAGACCACAGGCCCTTTACTCCAAATCCTCTCCCCCAAGCCACAGAAGCAGACCCTTTGCTCAAAATGCTCCCCCTCATGAGCCAGACCAAGAAGCCTATCACTCCTCCCTCCCAACCAAAGTATAATAGCAGGCTGTGCAATCCCACATCAGCTCTTCTGGCTGCTGAATTGAAGGGCTTGGTGGGGGGGGGGTTTGAGGTTGGAGCAAACCAGTTTCCAAATACATACTAAGACAAGGTTGATGAATAGGATGCATACCAAAAAAGTAGAAGACAGTGTTGCATTACAAATTATTAAAAGATCATGTTTCAGACAATACTTGGACAATGCATCACTTTTTAAACAATCTTAAAGAGTTATACTCAGACCAAGATGGTCTGGCTTTTGAAGTTAAGAGCTGGAGGTGGAGGGTTTGGAACAATGAGTTTGCTGGTCAGGCTTGGGGAATCCCCTAGCCAGATAAGTAGGTCCTTTACTCTAATCCCTCCTCCCCTCGATCACCACAAAAAGCAGCGCCCTTAGTCTGGAACCAGAGTGGGACAAATCAGTTTGTGAGCTGGTGGTCAGCTTGGCCCCTAGCTTTTAAAAACTGGTAGTCGAAGCAATATTTGTTTAATGTCCATCATTTTTAAAAATTCAAAAGTCACTTCCATGGGCAGGTAGTCAATTGGCTGGTTACAGTTGAAATCTGGTAGCCAAACCAATTTGTTTAGTGCCCATTGGCTACCTGATTTATCCCACCCTAACTGGAACACACACTGCAGCATTCTTTTCAATCAAAAACACTTCCAAGACTATGGACCCCTACCCCAAAAAAAGCTCAATTTTAAGCTGAACTATTAATCTCCAACCCCCATGACCACACATGTTCTACATACATTTTAACACCCCAAACATAATTTTTAAATCTTGATCCCTACTCCCACACACAAATACTGTTTCAGTCCCCCCCATCTTTTGAAGTGAAGGGCCATGGTTGATGGGAGGCTGGGAGTGAAGGGCCTGCTGCTCTGGCTTGGTTGTTTTCAAGCCAGACCAACAGACCCTTCACTCCAAAATAACCCCCAAAGCCACACCAGAAGTCCTTTCACTCCAAGTACCTCCCCCTAGCCACACCGATAGGCCCTTCACTCCACCCCTCAACCAACCAGGAGGTCCATCAATCCAATCTCCCCAGCCACACTCACAAGCCGGATCCCAAAACCAGACCAACAAGCCTTAAGCTCCAAGTCCCCCCAAACACACACACACACACACACACACAAAACACCAGCAGGCGCCATTTCTTCCACAATGCCCCCCCACAACGCAACTCCCCAGCCACACCAGTAAGCCCTTCACTCCAAAGTCTCCCCCCAAGACAGACAAGGAGGCACACTGCTCCACTTGCCCCATAAGCCACACCAACAGGTCAGATTCCCAAGCCAGAACAGCTTCTTTCACTTCAAATCACTCTCAAGTAGGCCCTTCACACCACCTCCCCCCCAACTGACTAGGAGGTCCATCGATCCAATCCCCTCCAAGCCACACTTGGGCTGTATCCCAAAGCCAGACCAGCAAGCTTGACTTAAGGTCCAAACCCCCCAAGCATGCAAAACCAACAGGCACTGTTACTTCCACAATGCCCCCCCACAACACAAACCCCCAGCCACACCAGTATGCCTGTCACTTCAAACCCTCCCTACCAGACAGACCAGGAGGCCCATTACTCCAGTTCTCCCACAAGCCACACCAACAGACCAGATTCCCAAGTCAGACCAGCTCCTCTCACTTCAAACCACCCCCCCAAGTAGGCCCTTCACTCCACTTTCCCACCAACTGACAAGAAGGTCTGTTGATTCCATCCCCCCCCAAGCAGGGCTGGCTTTACAGTTTTTGGGGCCCCCAGCGAACTGATGGCTAAATTTATGGAGAACCATGACATGCCCCAATACACACAGTTAGCAGTATAGGTTTGGTAACACCTGACAAAGTCAGAGTCAAGAAAAGCATCTTAGAAATTTTAGTTTATATAAAATATCGCACATTACTAAGAACAGAATATTGTGCTTTATTAATTTATATATGGGTGGCAAGAAAGGCACACCATGCCAAGGTTTGTTTCTCAACAGTGTAATGCACCATAATAGCGCACTACAGTGTCAGTACTGGGTAGTAGTCTAAGTTCCTGGTGTGGAACTAGAACCCATAACCTTCCTATCTATTAGTCCTAGAGACAAGCATACCAACGTACTAACAGAACCACTAACATGGTACTCTCTTTGCCGAATCAAGACTCAGTAGTGAAGTAAGACTCTGATATATTTTCACAGCCCCTTTTCAAACTAGGATAGTCATTCAAGACTACTCCCAAAACTCCATCCCATCCCCCATCCAGGCATGCCAGGTAGGGCATTAGGAAGAGCAAGCTTTTTAAAACTGAAAGGGCTTATATATTTCAATCCCATGTTACTGCATGTACCCAAAAATACAGTTTCTGTATAAATGTTTTTCTACAAGACGGTGTCCTGTTTTTTTTTAACATACGTGAGACAACAGCAAATTCCACACAAAACAAACTAGCATGTTTAACCCATAAATTAATTTTGTGTCATACTTTACCAGGTTTTTCATGAATCCAAGCACCACACTAGTTAGTTAGCACTTTCTTCAAGCCACAACAATTAGACAAGACGGGCCATAGTAAGGATGAATCTTTTGCAGACACCATACATTCTTGAGTGAGAAAGTAAGGGTGGAAGGGAGGGGATACAGTTAATTTACGACAAATAAGTTAACTCTTTGTACCCTGTGAGGCCCGTTTGTATTAGCTAAACAGTGGATGGTTCGGATTTCAAAGGGAGCTATTAAGTGTTTTTGGGTTAAGTGCCAAATGGTGTGGTGGTGATGCACTGCAGGCTTTTTTTTTTTTTTTACTGAGCAGTACAACCTGGTACAACAGTAAGCACACTGCTATGAGAAGTGTGGGAGTGACGTTCCCTCTCAAAATGAAGTAAGAAGTCATTGCTCCCTTATGGGCCTGCAGGACTATGCTCCTGCTGTGGTTCATATATCTGGAGCTGAGTCCAGCTTCCTTATTTAATTTCAGCAGCAGGTTACTGAGGAAATTTCTGCCCATGGCCTCCTGGGTATACCAGTGCTCTTCAATGTCAAGGTAAGCTTGTGGGTGGTATCAAGGGTGGACATAGAAGGCAGGGGCATCTGTGGGAATTTTCTGTATGTATTTCAAGAAGCTTGGCACCAGGCACAGAGGATTACTGCGTGCTTCATACATACATCCTCTAGTGTTCTCTTTGTTGATCTCCAGAGGATTTTTGTGATTTTTGCTTTCGGAACTATGTGACAGAGTAGAATAAGGCACTGTTCTATTTGTTATGTAGAAAGAGTTAAATGCAAGGACCTGTTCTATCCTCTCCTTTTCTATCTCTTGTCTGTCTGGTTGCACAACCAAATGTTCTCATGAGACCTAGGAACTGATCACTCTCATGGTCTTGTGATTCTCTACCTCTCACTATCTCTCTGCCTTCACTTGCAGTTTCTATCTTTGTTCCCCCATGCATATCTGCAGTTATAAAAATATATGTGAATCTGTAAGTGATACTGGGATTCCTTTGTTTTAAATGGTACATTGTTACTGTATAAACTTTAAATGATTGCAAAAAGCTATTTGGAATTGAGGGGGTTAACCTGAGATGCAGTTTGAGCTCCTGTCAGGCTTGTTTGCAAACTCTTTTGCAGAGCTATCAGCAGAAGGCCAGCTTGGGACCCTATTCTATTTGCAGGCCTCCTCTGCAAAGAAACTGACAAGAACACTAATACATTTATGAGAAACAGGATATCACCTTAATGAGCTCAGAGTGAAGAAGTTAATTGTCAGGCAAAGACTTGTTATAAAAAAAGCAGTAATGTTTTTACTAGAGAGACTGAAACTTTGAATTAGAGATACCCTTAGATGACAGACTTTGTTTTCTCTATTTGTATTGCCTTTGTATATAGCTATCCTGAAATGTTGTTTATGCTATTGTTCTAGATAATAATAAAACATTACTTGCAAATTTTAAAACTACTCCTGGTCTTCCTATGCTTCCTGACCTATGCCTTGACGGCAGATGGTGTCAGACTAAGTGGGATTTACACTGTGCAAACTTTAAGCCAGGAGTTTTGTGCATGGGTACTAGACCTGGTACCAGGAAAGCATAGAAGAAACATATGGATTCTGCAGCAGCGAGTCCAGGAGTAATTACCAGAAAAATGGCAGTCAAACTAGCAGAGACAGAAGTCCAAGCTGAGACTGTACAGCCAGCACCAGCAATGGGAAAAAAAAAGAACAGACAGTGACAGAACCTGAAAGCCTGACTGCCTTTTTGCAATGGTGGACTATACAACAAAAAGAGACCGAGAAGCAGAGAACAGAGTTCACACTTAACATTAAATTACTGACCCAGGGCATAGTGCAAACTGCCTTAGGCCAGTGCAGTTTCCCCATGACTTGTCCATTAGGACTAATGTAAAAACTAAAATCCTTCCCACAACCCTCCCCACCCATGTTCCCTTAGTCAGCAACTCACCAACAGTTCAAAAGTATGCAAATAAAACCTATAAAAAAGCCCACCACTGATAGTATTAACAGTCTGAACACCGAGCTTAAATGCCAGCAATCTCTCCCTCAAGTGTTATTGCAAAGTACTACTGGGAAAGACTACCAGCATTTGGGCCCTGCATTGAGGCTATTAAAATACTATAGGCGGCATGTTTCATTAAAGATTTTATTTACATACATTAGAAATGTTGGTGAGTTGCTGACAAAGGGGAGATGGGGAGGGTGGTGGAGCTGAAATGGGTAGGGAGGATTTTGTTTACCATAGTTGTGAGAATTAGATGGTGACCAGATGAGAAGGTGAGTTGAGAGTTTATTTTGGCCACTGTAAGGGGCTAGTGTGGGGTTGGGGGGCTCTGGAGGGTGGAGGTTACCACTGGACACCTGAGAGAATTTATGGGGAAGGGGAAAGTGAGAGGGATGTCTCTGGACACCAGGGGGAACTTATAGGGGAGAGGAAGGGGTGCCACTAGACTAGATACCAGGGAGAACTTACGGGTAAGCCAAAAGGGAGGGGGTGCCACTGGATACCAGGCAGAATTTAGGGGGGAAGGGGAGAGTGTGACAGTACCATTGGACACCAGGGAGAACTTATGGGGAAGAGGAGAGGAGAGGAAGGGGGTGCCACTAGACAACAGTGAGGGCTCATGGGGAAAGGGAGAGGGAAGGTGTACCACTGGAAAATGGAATTATTGGTACATGGTGGAGAGAAGAAGTCCTTCCCATCTCCCAGTATTCCCCATTAGAGCTTGGGGCCAGTGTAAATCTTGGGGTGCCAGTGCATATTGGTACCACTTTCCTAGATGGACCAGTGCAAAAAAAAACGTTGTGTGTGACCCCTGAGAGAAGAGATGCAGTGACAGGAGCAGTGATGGCTGGATGCCATGCAAGCTATTAAAGCTGGAGGATCTGGCACAGGTCCAGCAAAGCAACAAGACACAAACAACTTAAAAGACATTAAGCTTACAAAAGTGTGTAGCTCGGATGATATTGAAGGATACCCGATGACTTTTGAAAGGGTTGCCACAGCCTGGTAATGGCCATAGCAGCAATGGGCAATCAGGCTGGTACCCTACCTGACAGGTAAAGCCCAACTTGCCTACAGCAATATGGACATTGCACAGTCAGAAAACTATGACCTGGTGAAAAGAGAAATCCTGAAAAGATATGACATCTCAGGAGAGACCTACAGGCAAAGTTTCCGGTCTCTGAAGAACAACTCAGTTGACAACCCTTGAGAAGCCTTCACTCGACTCAGAGAACTCCTTATTAAATGACTCCAACCAGAGGACAAAACAGTCCCACAGATCATCGACACACTTGCAATGGAGCAGTTCATCATCATCATACCTACAGATGTGCAGCTTTGGGTAAAAGAACATGACCAGAAAGTGGGGAAAAGGCCATTTCTTTGGCCGAAGACTACCAGATTGCCAGACAGATGCCACAGCAGCGAGGTAACAGCCAAGCTCCAGTAAGACCCTCTTTTTCTTGATTTAACTCGAAGTCTGATAAGAATTCTGGGGGCAACAAATCTGCACCCAAAGACTTTATTTGCTATAACTGTAATAAGCCAGGCCATACTGCAAGAAATGCCGTAGTAAGGAGGATGACACTGGAGCAGATTTGTACTTAGCAGACTGGAACCAACTGTAACGGTTGATGCTGTAAATGTGAATGTTTTCTTAACCTCCAAACAAACTGCAGAAGTTCGTAACTTACTAAAAACATTTAACAGTACTTTTACCACAGTGCCAATAGCAAAAGGGGTCAAGCATCGAGCACATAATAGTGACAGGGAATGTACGCCCTATCAGACAAAAGACATACAGATTACCAGAGCAGTTAAGAGCAGATGTGGTTAAGGAAATACAAAAAAATTGGGTATCATAGAAGAGTTGAGAAGTGCTTGGTCATCACCAATGGTGACTGTAAATAAAAAAGAAGGGTGTGTAAGAATCTGTCTTGATTTTAGGAAACTTAATCAAGTGTCAGAATTTTATAGTTATCCTGTGCCCAGGACAGATGATTTGGTGGACAGATTGGGGAGTGCCAAGTACATCAGTACCCTCAGTCTCACCAAGGGTTTCCAGTAAATCCCCCTAGCTAAAGAAGCCAGAGACAAAACTGCATTTGCCACCCTTATTGGATTTTATCAGTTCACCACCATGCATTTGACCTTTCTCGGACTGACAGACGGACCACCTAGGCTCGAGAACTGAACCACCGACCCCTGCTAGGAGCTCCAGCCACCTGCACACATGTCTACGCCAGGCAGCCCTCTGTGGGCAGACCTCACTCGGACCAACGGACGGACCACCTAGGCTCAAGAACCGAGCCACCGACCCCCTGCTAGGAGCTCCAGCCGCCTGCACACACGTCTACCCCAGGCAGCCCTCTGTGGGCAGGCCTCACTCGGACCAATGGACGGACCGTCTAGGCTCAAGAACCGAGCCACCGACCCCTGCTAGGAGCTCCAGTCACCTGCACACGCTTCTACCCCAGGCAGCCCTCTGTGGGCAGACCTTGCTCAGACCGATGGATGGACCGCCTAGGCTCGAGAACCAAGCCACTGACCCCTGCTTTGAGCTCCAGCCACCTGCACACGCTTCTACCCCAGGTGAGCAGCCCTCTGTGGGCAGACCTCGCTCGGACGGATGGACGGACTGTCTAGGCTCGAGAACCAAGCCACCGGCCCCTGCTAGGGAGCTCCAGCCACCTGCACATGCTTCTACCCCAGGTGAGTAGCCAGTCTTTCACCCGGGACCCACTCTGTGAGCCAATTGGAGCAGTCAGAAACACCACAACCTCCCATTTGTTGCCGCAAGCTGCTATTTCAACCCATTGGCCAGGGGCTAAATTCCACATAAAAAAAGTATCTCAGGCAGGTTTTTCACTAATTGTGCAATTTACATCTGGAAATGTGTGCATGTTAAGCTACTTTAGAGTGCATTCTACTGTGTTAACAGATTTAGGTAGACTAGAGTAGAAATGTGTGTTTAGCCGTGCCAGTACTGCCAATGTGCTTAGATTCTCAAGTGCTTCTGCCCGAATCTGTGTCACCCCTGTTAACTACGCTCCCAGCTTAAAACTGTGGGATTGTCTCCTCCATTCCTTTTTTCATTATTATTTTTCTTGTTTTCCCCTTGCCTGTGTCTAACGGGTCAGCGTCTGGCAGTATCTTCCTTACTAGCCTGCTACCCCCTCCCTATCCTGACATGTTTTTTTTTTCTTTTTTAAAGTTGCAGGGAGCTTAGCCAGTTTGGTGCGCTTTCTCTCAAGTCTTTGTCTGCCTTAATCACGAGCCTCTCACCTCCCGGCAGAGAGCTCTGTGCTCATGCCCAGCTATCTTCTTTGTCTTATGCCCCACCCCTAATTTACCTAATCCTGTTTTTGTTCCACAGTCACTAAATTCTCAACCCTTCCCTTCCCTCCCGCAGGCAGCCCTCCGTGGGCAGACCTCACTCGGACTGACGGACGGACTGCCTAAGCTCAAGAACCAAGCCACCAACCCCTGCTAGGAGCTCCAGCCACCTGCACACGCTTCTACCCCAGGTGAGTAGCCAGTCTTTCATCGGGACCCGCTCTGTGAGCTGATTGGAGCAGTTGGAAGTGCCACAACCTCCCTTTGGTTGCTGCAAGCTGCTATTTCAATCCCATCGGCCAGGGGCTAAATTCCACAGAAAATTGTATCACAGGCAGCACCGGAACCTCTGTAGAACCCGGTTTTTCATCCTGCCCACCCTCCCCCCCCCTCCACTGATTAAATATACTTTCTTCCCGCCCCATTCTCAGACGCCTCTCCAATTGGCCACCTAATTCCCCCTCTGTTCATTGGCTATCCGAAGCTCAGCCTGCAGCCAATCTGCTATTGGCTTCCTATGCCTTAGCCCTTACCCCTACCACTATAGTGCTCCTGAATTTCTATGCACTATCACATTCTGAGTTCAGGAATCATGTCTCTCCTGCCTGGACATATGCTCCTCCTTACTACCCTACTCACCTGCCTCCCACCACTCCTGTCCAACATCTCACCAACTCTCACTAACCTGCCTCCCCACACCCTGCACCTTGACAGCCCTTTTTATCCCTCTAATTCAGTGACCATCTCATCTCCCAGTCCAAGCTGGTCCCACTACACTTTCGTCCTTGCCCCTTCCTCCTTGCTCCCTCGAACTCTTGGTTTATTCTGCAACTAACTACTTCCCGACTTGCCGCTTACAATCATTCATCCCCACTGCCTAGATGGCATTCGACAGCGCTATGGTGCACACAAATGATCACACACTACTTTACTACTGGTCTCCTACTCCTTGCAGCAGGGGACATACACCCAAACTCAGGCCCCCCCAAACAATCTCACTTTTCCAACTGCAGCAGGACCCTCCCCAAATACAATCACTCCCACAAGTCTCACCGGAGCCCACCTCACATGTGGCCTGCGCCTCCTGCATCTAAATATAAGAAGCCTACCCCTCAAACTTGACTCCCTCCAGTTACTAGCAGCTCACTATGCCCCAGATGTCATCACCCTCTCTGAAACATGGCTAAATAAGCATATCTCTGATCCCTCACTTGCTATTCCAGGCTACGTGTTGGCCCATCAGGACAGGTCAACTAGAGGTGGTGGCGTGGCTATCTATGTAAACTCTGATTTGTGTTTCTCTGTAGTCCTAGCTAAGACTGAACCCCACGCCTACGAACTTCTAGTGCTACAATTGACTCTCCCTTACTCTCTCTCAATCTACATAGCTGGAGTTTACTGCCAGCTGGGCATCCCAGCTTCATCTGTTACCAACCTCCTCATGCAAATCGCCTCCCTAACCCCTACTGGAGAACTTTATATCGTGAGCAACTTCAACCACAATTGGCTAGTTCTATCCTTCAACAAAACCCAGTCAGACATTTCCATGCTAAACCTATCACAAACCATCACCAAACCTACACTTCTAAATCCCAAAACGGGCAACCATTCGCTAATAGACTGGGCTCTCACTAGCCACCCCCACCGGGGTCATCACTTCAGGGCTACTACCTGATTCCCTAAGTGATCACCATATTATATACCTAGTCCGGAAAGTTCACCGATCCAAATCGGCCCCAAAGTACCTGGTCCAACGCTCCTAGAAACCGTTAAACCTCGCCCCTGTGCTTGAAGACCTAGCACTCACAAGCTGGGGATCCCCCGCCAAATTCTGTTCCATAGACGACGCCTTCCTCCACTTCCAAAGTACGTTCCTCAGTGTCTGGGACACTCACGCCCCCACTGTGTCATACTAGGGTACATGGCAACCACCTGCCCTGGATCACCCAAGAACTTATAGCCTGACAAAACGCACGGGACAAAGCTTGGAGTACTCATAAATCCTCACGCTACCCACGCAATTTTGCCATCTATCGGACTGTATGTAACAAATGCACCAGAGCAACCTGCCTAGCTAAAGCAGAATACTTTAGCTCCTCCCTCCACTCCAACTTAAATAGTCCACCCAAATTCTGGAAGGTCATCCATTCCTCTTCTCCCCTCCGGCCGCCCACCCTACCCAACTCCTTATCGCGAATAAGATCCTCCTCTCGGACCCACATGCTGTTGCCACTGAATTCAACACATATTTCTCCTCCTGTGCCTCTGCTCTCCTCCTTGCCCACTTCTGAGCCATACAGACCTCCTGCCGGATGTATAAATTCTCACGGGCCATCCACCTTTTCCTTCAAGGATATCTTGTCAGCTGACGTCCTAGAAGCCCTACAGGCTCTCAACCCATCAAAAGGTAAATCCCCTGATGGTCTCGACTGCAAACTCCTCCACCTCTCCACCCCTGCCATAGCAACCCCCCTCGCCAACCTCCTAAACCTCTCCTTTTCCACTGCTGCTGTCCCCCACATCTGGAAGCATGCCGTCATCATCCCCCTCCCCAAAGGGGGTGACACCACCTCCCCCTCAAATTACTGCCCCATCTCTCTCCTCCCTGCTTTTGCAAAACTACAAGAACACCTAGTGCTCAACCAACTCACCTCATTTCTCTCTGAATCCAATGTCTTCACACCATTCCAGTCCAGTCCAGTTTCAGGAAGGGTCATTCCACTGCCTCCTCCCTGATTAGACTCACTGACACCATCCTCACTGGAATGGACAGAGGGCTGATCACCTTGGCTATTTCCGTTGACTTTGCCAAAGCATTTGACACGGTATCCCACCCCTGCTGTTAAAATGTCTCTCAGAAGCTGGCCTCACTGACTTAGCTACAAACTGGTTCAATGCCTACCTCTCAGGCAGAACACAATCAGTTAGAATTGCAGATGTCACTTCCTCCCCCCTCCCCATGAACACCGGAGTCCCTCAAGGGTCAGTACTTGGACCCATTCTGTTCTCAGTCTTTCTCAACAACCTCCCTCTAGTTTGCTCATCTGCTTCTATTCCTATGTACGCAGATGATACTGTCCTTTTTGCTTCTGGCTCCTCCCCAGATGAGGTAACAGCCAACCTTCAGGCTGACTTCAACAAAGTTCAGCTATGGTTCAGCTCTCACCAGCTCTCCTTCAATGCTAAAAAAACTGTCACCATGACCTTCAGCACTCGGCAACGTCTAACCAGGCTCCCCTCGCTCCCCTCCTTCCACACCCTTGACAGGACAGTACTGGAGAATGTCACTTCCTTCGGGTACCTAGGGGTATGGCTTGACCATCACCTGTCCTTCTCCGACCACATCGATGCCATCATGAAAAAGCTGCGCCCCAAGCTCGGTGCCCTCTACAGGAACTGCTATACCCTCCCTCTAACTGCTAGGCGTGAGCTAGTGCAAAAGATGATCCTTCCCTCCTTCGACTACTGTGACATAGTCTACAGTGCTGCTCCCAAATCTACCTTATCCAGACTGGAACCCCTCTTCCACGCCTTCTGTCGCTTTGCTCTTGATGCCTCCCCTCACACCCATCACTGCAACCTCTTCTATTCCCTTGCATTTCCATCCCTCGAAAATTGCCACCTGCAGCACTGTGCTATATTTGTAGCCAAATTCTGGCATGATGCCCTCCTGTCCTACCTCTCTTCATTATTTTCCCCAGCTCCTTCTCCTACCCATGCCCTCAGATCCCTAGACCTCCAGAAGATACAAATCCCAATGCGGAAGACCACTATCGGGCAAGCAGCCTTCTCTCATCACGTCCCCAAACTCTGGAATGAGCTCCCTCCTCAAATTTGCCACTCCTCCTCCTCTACCCACTCCCTATCTACAGCGCTGTCAAATTACCTCATGGTAAATTGCTCCTGCACTTGATACCTACATGTGCCCCCCTACGGCTCCTCCCCTCCTGACTGCCTGACCAGCAGCACCTAGCTTATGCTTTGGAAGCTGGCTTATCTAAACCAACTACAGCACTTCTCGGTACATGTTATTGTCCTGTCTTAAATTGCACTTGATACTTTGACTTTTCGCTTCAGTGTTATCTCAATCCATGTGCCACCTACAGTTATCCAACATACTCCATGTGCTACAAGTTTAATAGCAATCCAATGCCGCTGTAAATGTCTAAACTATAAACAATGCCTTCCTTGTGCTACTTGTTGAACTGTATTGAAATGTTGTACTCCTGTTCATCTCTGCAACTGTACAACTATAACTCTACCCCTGTAATTTGTACAACTGTAACTTCAGTATACTGTATTCCTTGTTAATTGTAACTCTTGATTAATTATAATTGTAATTGTAACTTTTAATAACCTGCGAGTTATCTCCCACTGTACCCCAACCCCCTCAGGTCGCACCAGGAGACGAGCATCTTCTTGCTCAGCGTGCCTTTCCTGGTGAAACAATTTCAATAAATAAATAAATAAAATTTGGTTTACATGGCACACCTGCTACATTCCAGTGGTACATGAATGTAATTTTATCCCCTCACACTGGTTACTGTGCTGTGTACCTGGATTTATTTATTTATTTAGTTTTTGTTGACCGAGTAGGTGCGCTAGACATAGGAATTACTATTTTCAGACACGACCTGGGAGGTTACAGAAGTAGCAGTACATTGACAAATACAGCATGAGAAGGTAAAAACATAGTACAAAATAGTCAAAGCAAAACAAGCATAATATGGCAGACAGCAGTCAAAAATAGTACAAATAAAGGTAAGAGCAAGGGTAAGTAAGCTAAGACAGTATAAGAGCTGACAGATTAATATATGAACAGTAGACAAACGGGACAAGAGAGGAGGGGAGAAGGGCTTAGGTCAAAGCAGGGTAAGGCAGGGTTTAGAGTGGGGGAGGCTGAAAGGTAATGTTAGGCTAAAGCAAAGAGTAGTAGTACACCAGGCTATGGGATAGAGGGCAAGTAGACTAAGGAGGGTTAAAACACATGCATGTAGCAAGTTTAAATTGATGTGATCTAAGCTCTTTTTTAAAGCGGGCATGAATTGGTGCAAGACGGGCAGCTAGGGGAAGTGAGGTCCAAAATCTAGGGGCAGCACAGGAGAAAGCACAAGTACCCTTGGGCATTTTGCATCTAGGGATGTGCAGTAGGGATTGGCCTATAGAATGTAAGCCATAGGAGGAGGATTGGGGGACTAGCAAGGAGGCAAGTGATAATGGGGTGTTAGAGTTAATAATGCTATCCAACAATGAGCCAAAGGAGAGAAGCCGTTGGTTTGAGGGAGAAGGCCAGTTTAGGTCAGTATAGAGCTGACAATGATGTTTTAGTCGCCGGGATGCCGAGGCATACCAGCAGATGTTGTTATACATTGTGTCCCATCTGTGTAGGGAGGCCTTGGATACATTGACATAAGTTACAGCACCATAGGTAAGTGATGGAAGTAAAATACCTCTGGCAATGGCCAGCTGAGCAGAGAGCAGTAGGATGTGACAAGTCTTGTAAGCAATTCCAATTTTAGTATTCACAGATTTGCAGGTGGCTAGTATATGTTGGTCAAAATCAAGGGACCCATCAAGCAGAACCCCAAGATATTTGAAGGAGCTCACCATCTTCAGTGGTGAGCCATCAATGCAGGATATACTGAGCTGATTTGGGGCAGTTTTAAACTTGGCAGTGGTACCAAAGAGTATAGTCTGAGTTTTACCCACATTAAGTACGAGCTTGTGACTAGCGAGCCAGGATTGGATATTATGAAAGGCAGATGAGGGTTTGTGGTTAATCTCAGATGTATTCTTGGAGCTATAATATAGGACAAGATCATCTGTGTAAAGAAGAGATGAACAGTAAGGGATGTTCTGCCCAATGCTGATTGATAAAAATAGAGAAAAGAGGAAGATCCAAGATAGATCCTTGGGGGACCCCTATATTAATGGTCATTTGATCCGATAAGGCCAAGTTAAATTTCACAACTTGGATTCTGTTTGTTAAATAGCTATTAAACCAGGACACGGTATATGGTGAGAAACCCAAAGATAGAAGATTAGCAAGCAGAAGAGGGTGGTCTACAAAATCAAAAACTTTCATTAGGTCTAGGAATACAGCACCTGTCAGAAAGCCAGAATCCATGGCACAGAGTGTGTCATTGGTGAACTTGAGCAGAGCAGTGGTGGTACTGTGCCCTTTATGGAAGCCATGATGATTTTGTGAGAGTAGGTCATATTTTGTGAGAAAGTCAATAGTTTGCAAGGCCACCAACTTTTCAAGTATTTTTCCCAAGACTGAGAGGATAGCTATAGGTCGATAATTAGAGATATCGGTTTTGTCACCTTTTTTGAAAACGGGAGTGATTCAAGCAGTTTTCCATATATCTGGGACATAACCTTGGCATAGAGACATAGTAAATATTCTGGCCAATGGTGAGGCGATAAATGGGCAGCAAGTTTGAAGAGCTTAGGCTCCATACGATCTGCACCAACACTAGTGTTGTCAGAGATAGAGTTAAGGAGTTTTAGAACCTCAGCCCTAGTAATAGCTTGGAAATAGACGGGAGGTCAATCAGGCATGAGGTTTGCAAGTGTGTGACCGGGCCTAGGTTGTACAGGGGGAAGGAGGAAGTAAAATTGGATAGGTTGGAGAAATGGAGGCTAAAAGAGTTAGCAACTGTCATCGGGTCATTGCAATGGACACCATTTAAATCATATCATTGGTTGATTGGGATTGTTTGGTACCCAGGAAAGTTTTCAATGTGACCAAAATTTTCTTGAGTCACCTGCAGCATCCAGTAGGAGTCCTTTGCAGTTGAGCTTTTTGCTAACCTGATTTGTCTGTTTGTTTGTTTGTTGTGGTGTACAGTCCAGACTGGAAAAGCCACCTGGAACACCTATGAGCAGTCATCCAATCTATCAAAAAGGCAAGTCTGATGATTAATCCAACCAAATGTGCATTGGGCATGCAGGAAACCAGATATTTGGGCTATATTTTGGGAAATGGAGAAGTAAAGCCAGAGATTTCTAAGATAGAAGCCATAGCTAGCAGTTCTATCCCTAAAACAAAGAAACATGTCAGGTCATTTTTAGGGCTGGCTGGTTCCTTTCGGAGATTTGTTCCCAACTTTGCCCAGCTAACTACTCCCCTCACTGAACTCATGGAGAAACAGTTCCCAAATAATATGAAATGGACCCAGAGTGTGATGAAGCTTTTCAGTCAATCAAGGCTGCATTATGTTCAGTCCCTGTTTTAAGAAGCCCTGACTCTGAGAAACAATTTTTGTTACAGATGGGTGCATCAGAGGTAGGCCTAGGTGCAGTCCTAAGTCAAAATATAGATGGGAAAAAACATCCTAGTCTATACATAAGTATGAAATTGAATGACAGAGAGAAAGGATAGTCCATCATTGAAAAGTAATGCCTTTTGGCAAAGTGGGCCTGAAGTCCCTTAAGTTTTATTTGCTAGGTACTGACTTTGTACTTTTAACAGATCACAATCCTCTCTGTTTGGCATAACCAAATGAAGGATAACAATTCCAGAATCACATGGTGGTAACTGGCACTACAACCATTTAAATTTAAAGTGATACACAAATCTGGGAAAGAGAATGTCAATGCTGATTTTCTGTCAAGATATGGATCGGGAATTGAGAATTCCGAAGGTTGAAAATACAAAATGTGTGAGTTTAAACTTCTCTGTTTGCTAAACTGCATATGCACTAAACTGTAAAAGGTTTAAGGTAACCTTGGAAGAGAATTAAAAACAAGTTTTGGAAACCTGTTTCAATAAAACAGGTTCCCTCTTAAAGAGGTGTGTAGGTGACAGGGTTGAATAAAGCCCTGTCCCATTTGTTACACAGAAAGAGTTAAATGCAAGGATCTGTTCTATCCTCTCCTTCTGCCTGTCTTAAAATCCAAGTATAAATGATTGCAAAAAGCTATTGAAATTTAGGGGGTTAACCTGAAATGCAGTTTGAGCTCCTCTCAGGCTTGTTTGCAAACTCTTTTGCAGAGCTGTCAGTAGGGGGCCAGCTTGGACACTGTTCTATTTGCAAGCCTCCTCTGCAAAGAAACTGACAAGACTGAGGGTTGCGTCACTGGACGCCACACCTCATGATACACCGGCGACCCGGGTTCAGGAGTGAACTCAGGCGCCAGGGGTCGGCAGGGGCAGGTTGAGAATTGAGTGCCCAGCAGGGTGCTCTCATCCCCGGGGGGGGGAGGGTTGGGGATTGTCAGGTGTGCCAGTGGCTCCCAGTGGAGACTGGGGGGCACTGCAGCATGTAGGGCAGCACGAAATCAGCGTGGCTGACACAAGGCAGGGTTGCCGTGTGCCGTTGCATCAGGGCATGTGCCATGCATGGGGGGGTGAGCACCAGAACAGGGAAAACCCCATCCATGGAGTAGGTGATGGCACCTGCCCCAATGTCCACAACCTGGTTCACCCTGCCTGGCCTTCCAGATTCCTCCACCTGGGCTCTTACCCACATGTCAGAGACTGTCTGTAAAGTGCGCCCAAGAGAAGGGATGGCCCCACCCCGGAGGGGTTAAGCTGAGGGTGCCAACTGTGGGATGAGAGGGAGGAGAGAGGAGGCTCAGGTAGGAGGACTTCAGGTGGGACAGGAATAGGCAGGATGCCCGAGAGAGGCCCAGTGGACCGTGACCAGGAGGATATCTCCTTAATGAGCTCAGGATGAAGAAGTTAATTGTCAGTCAAAGACTTGTTATAAAAAGAACAGTAATATTTTTGTTATAGAGACTGAAACTTTGAATTAGAGATACCCTCAGATGGAGGACTTTATTTTCACTGTTTGTATTGCCTTTGTATATAGCTTTCCTGAACATGTCTTTTTTTATTCTATTGTTCTAGATAATAATAAAAACATTACTTGCAAATTTTACAACTACTCTGGGTCTTCCTATGTTTCCTGACCTATACCTTGACGACACTTACAGCATTATGTGACAATGTCACATACTTGTGGTGTGGTATCGTGGGACAGAGCTGCTGACTGTCTTAGCTTTTTCAGATCTGCCTCTGATATTCATGGGTGATAGGCAGCTACATCTTGTTTCTTCCATAGCTTTTTAACCACAGAGCTGAATATGTTCTTTGAAGATCAGAAAATCAGCTCACTAATCAGACTGATATTGTGGCCTAATTCAGGGAAGTTTAGGTGCCAGTTGATTGCAGTTGAGCACAGTACCCCAGCACAGAGTACTACTGGCCAGTTGTGGTTCGGGCTTCTGCATAGAAGCACCGGAGGTGACTGTTAATTGTTTCAAAGTCATCTGTTTGCCAGTTAACTAACATTTTTGCTAGTAGCAAATTGATTAAAGACACTCAGTGCCCAGTGAGTGTTTTTTTTATACTAATCTCTTTATCATTCTCTGTCATGTTCAGTTCTATGGTACTTATAGTTACAAAGCTTGAGGTGACATGTTGCATTTTATTGACAGGTGGTACCTGTTCAGAAGAGTTGTCTTCTTCAGGGAAAATGGTTCTGATGGTGTCTTCTGGTGCCAGGTCGAAGTTTAAAGTTAGGTAGTCTGACATTTTTTTCTCCTTTTTGTAGTGGTCTCCACATACAAAAAAAAATGGCTGCTGGTCAGTGGCTTTCTCTGGTGAGAAAGGGGGCATCAGGACTGGCACAAGGACACCAGATGTGACAGGGCATATTGGCATGGCTCTTGTTGTTTTCTGATCTCTGTTGGCATTTAAATGTACCTCTTGCCTTTGCCAAGGGTACTAGCCAATCAGAGACTGGGAAATCACTCTGCTCATTTTCTTTTTTTTTTGTATCATATTTTTATTAACATTTTCATATATAGAACATGTATACACAGATGATATGACAGTCATAACCATCAATTCCCTTGCATACAACTCTTGATACAGAGTTATTTATACATTCAGAATCTTGGTGGTACCCGAAAGCTTACAATGAGCTTAAAAGTATTCAATTCAATACTCCATCTATACTTATGGGCGGTGTTGGGTAAGTTACTTTTTCTATTACTTTCTATTACATTTGGAAACTTTTTCCAGGAAGCTCTGTGCAGTCACTAGCAAGGATGGAGAAGTACTAGATAAAGTAATACACCTTACAATTATAGTTACTTATTTCTTTTTATACAAAAACAATACAAAAACTGGAAACTGCAGAGGGGTGTTCTCCAGGGCTCGATTTTGGGACCATTATTATTTAACATATATGTTAATGATTTAGTTCAAGTTATTAAACATAGTAAGGTGAGACTGTATGCAGATGAAGCTGTATTGGTGGTGTCTGCTTACAATTTCACAGATATGATGGATAAACTTCAATATGATTTGTTACAGATGCAAAAATGGATGAGTAATTCTGGCCTTCTTCTTAATGCAAAAAAAAAACACAGACTATGTTGTTTTCAGTTGGTTTACATAGGGGAAATAGGCCTAAGATACAATTATATCTTCAAGATGGTACAAAAATTGAAAATGTATATACATACAGGTATTTAAGATTTCAAGTAGATGCTAGGATGACATATATAGAGCATATATCAGTTCAGACAAAAAAAGTGAATAGGAGATTAGGGGCTCTCAGAAGAATTGTGGGTAGTTTACAACTGGTAGCTAAGGAACGGTTGGCTAAACAGATGCTTTTACCCATATTGGAGTATGGTTCTATAATTTATATGAATTCAACTAAATCAGCATTAAATTTGATTAATCAAGCATATTACAGGATAGGAAAATTTGCTTCTAGAAATAGTAAAAATAAGCATCATTGTATAATTTATAAGAATTTAAATTGGCTTCAACGGGAGGCGAAAAGAAATTATCTTTGGCTTATCACATGTCATAAAATAATACATAGAAAATGTAATCATCCTCTGTATGAACAAGTAAAAAGAAAATCCAATAATGAAATACATATTAAGACTAGGAATGTATTAAGTAATATTCCAATGTGTAGAAGTTTTAATAGATTAGGGGACAGTATGCTTCAGAATAGTGTAGCACGAAGTTGGAATATATTGTCTGAAACACGGAAAACAAATACAGATCTTTTTAAATTTAAAAATGTTTTGTTTGATTGTTTGATGTCATTTTGCATGTGTTTTTAAACAAAATATGGATGTGTTATAGTGACTTTTTATTTTGTGTTTGTATTAGTTTTTGATAAATGTTAATTGCACTAGAAACTAAATGCAGGACTTTGTTGTAAATGGGATTTTGTCCCAACAAATGTTGTTTCCTGTGAAAAATTTAATTTTAATTAATCAATCAAATAACCCTAACAGATTACATTTTTGAAAGTAATAGGCTAGTTACTAATTACTTTCAAATAAATGTAATCAGTTATAGTTACGTATTTCTTTTATATAAAAAAGACATAAGTACTTGTAACTGTAAGGTGTATTACTTTTTCCAGTACTTCTCCATCCTTGCTAGTGACTGCACAGAGCTATCTGGAACAAGTTTCCAAAAGCAATAGAAAGTAATAGAAAAAGTAACTTACCCAACACTGCTTATGGGTCTATTTTCCATTCATAGTGCCCGATTCTAGAAGGGTTAAGCCTGGCGTAACAGCAGTTGCACCAAGTATAATGGCGCATGTAGCAACTTACGCCAGCAGTTGCGACATGCATGATTCTACAAAGTGGCCTGCGACATGGCGCAGGCCACTTGTGCTGAACAGCGGTTACGCCACATAAACTCCCTGTGACATGGCACTATAGGGTTTATGGCAGCAGTTGTGCCCCATTCTAGAAGGGCAGCCACAAAGTGCCCACATTGGGATTCTACAAGAACCCCTGGAGGAGATCCAGCAATGTAAGTTATACCAGCATTTAGCTGATATAACTTACAGACGTCCCCGGGGGTCCTGTAGACTCGTCAGCTGTCCGGCGGACAGTGCATGGTTTCCCTCCTCCCCATGCCCAATACACCCCAGCAGGGCCCCACAGGGCTACCTATACCCCCAGCCCCCTGAAACAGCTGTTGACAAAAGCTCCACAGGGCGGTGATGCCATCCCCCCACCTGTGCCCCAAACTGCGAGTCGCCAGCCGCAAATGTGGCATTAAGCCAGCCCTGGTAGTCTAGTGCCCCCTTCCCCCCAAACTGTACAATAATAGAATAAAATTATTCCCATTTCCCTGGTAGTCTAGTGGCCCCCAAACTATACAATAATATAATAAAATGATTCCATTTCCTGGAGCTGTACAATAATGAATATGAATCCCATTTCCGTAGTCTAGTGGTTCCCCAACTGTACAATAATAAAATGAAAAAGGATTTTACCCTCCTGGTAGTCTAGTAGCTCCCTTATATCCTGGCTGCAGCAGCTCATCTAGCACCCCCATCCATCCCTGGCCAGCGATTGGTATAGATTAATTTTCATTTTTCTGCACGGGAGCATAGCATTGCACAGACATACACTCAGAAATTAATTTTCTGTGTGCTCCTGTGCAGAAGCGGCCATTACTGCATTTCAGTCGGTGGCTGACTGTGGAGGTGAGGTGGGCTGTGCCAGCCGCCGTCATGGACGGGGTGCTGGGTGGGCTGGCACAGCTGGGTGGGGGTGGGGCCAATAGACTACCAGGAAGTTATAAATCATTTTCATTTTATTATTGTACAGTTCGGGGAGGCTACTAGACTACCAGGGAAATGGGAATCGTTTTATTCTATTATTGTACAGTTCAGGGGGCCACTAGACTACCAGGGAAATGGGAATTGTTTTATTCTATTATTGTACAGTTTGGGGTGGCACTAGACTACCAGGGAAATGGGATTCTTATTTTATTTTATTATTGTTCGATTTGGGGGGGACTGGACTACCAGGGAAACGGGATTCTTGTTTTATTTTATTATTGTATGGTTCAGGGGGGTACTGGACTACCAGGGCAGGTGACGTGCCGCATTTGCGGCGGGCAACTCAGGGTTGGGACACGGGTGGGGGTGCACTTGTGACCTGCAGCAGTGGGTTGTGACATGCTGGCCAGGTATGCCCTCTGTGTGGCGTACCTTGCCGCATGTCGCCAAGTCACAGGACTTTCTTGTGGAGACTGCCCCTTCTAGAATAGGGGCAGGGTCAATGTCGGAGCTGCGGTGGCGTGTTGTATCTAGCTAGCAACTTAAAGCAATTCTTCAGAATCAGGCCCATAAAATATATTTGACCATACCCAAGAATCTCATCAAAGAGCCAGACCATTAAATCTATTCAAGTCCAGTTATTATCTTAACTCTGCTTTTTGTAAAGAGAGAAAAAAAAAAAAACAGAAACCACTAAATGTATGGTTAGTAATAAACAAATCTGAAGAAGAAAAATAAGAAATTTATGCAGCTCAGTAGTTATTCTTGGTGAGTAAATCATACTATATGTATTACTTTAAGCCACTATATTCAAAGTTACTCCCAGCCCTCACCCCTATATTAATTCCTCATCCCTTGCCATTTATTTGTCCTAAATAACTTAAAAGGAATCATATGGGGGGGGGGGTCCTCCTTCCCAAAAGGTTTAGATCATTTCATCAATATTGGTGGCCCGTACCCACCACTGCCTTCACGTAACATCATTGCTTCGCCAAGCATGAGAATGTCCAAAAACTTGCCCCAATCATTAAGGAACCTTTCTTCCTTGTCCCTTAAAACATAGGTGAGCCTATCCACTGCTAAAACCTGGATAGTTAACTTTTTCCATTGATCTGTTGTTGGAACAGTACCAGCTACCCATAGGTTCTGAATTCCCTGGTGTGCCACTGTCAGCAGCACTCTTATCCATCTGGGGCATAGCGAACGTTCAGCCTCGTTCATTCCCTCCACTCCAAAGAGAAGCGATAAAGGGGATATTTCTGTTGGATGGCCACTCATCACTGATAACTCATGTGCAATTCCCTTCCAGTATGGGACCAAATGAAGACATCCCAGTAATAGTGGAAAAAGGTCCCCCTAAGTGCCCCGCATCTGCCACAATTTGGAAGCATCCCTGGATAGAACCTGGGTACAATACTTGGGGGATAGTATAAGTGATGTATAAACTTATACTGTATCCCTTAAATTTATTACAGAGTAACAGGCTCTTATGTGAACTTAACGGTAGTTCTCAATTATCATCAGAAATTTGAGTGGCAAGATCTTTTTCCCACCACTGCCTGACCTTTACAGTATTGTTAGGAAAAAAAGCCCTATCCTGTCTTGCTGCTCTACCTATAAGACCCTTTTCTGACTTTCTAGCACCAAGGATTTCTCTTTCATTGTCAGTGAGGGGAGAATCCACAAGGAATGCTCTCCCCAGTTTCCAGCAATAATTCCAAATCTGGAAGAATCTAAACAAATGGATACCTGCAATACCCATCCACCTTTGAATTTCCTTAAAAGATCACATTCATTCTCTAGTAACCAAGTCTCCCAAACACCTGACCCCTTATCCTGCCATAACCTAAATCTACCATCCTCAAGTCCAGGAAGAAAACCCAGGTTGCCTGCAATGGGGATTAAGAGGGTATTTACCTGAGCCACTCCCCTCCATTTCTTGATGGTCATCTGTGCCTCCAATACTGAGGTTACCAGGGTGTTGGAGTTCCCAACTGTCTATAAGCCTTAGGGCCTCCTTCTGCTAAATAAGCTGAAATCCTTTCTGGGCATCCATCTTCTTCTAGGTCAAGCCAGTTGGCTGCACTACTTCTATTTATCCAATTATGTAAATATCGATATTGCACAGCCAAGTGGTATCCCTTAATGTCCGGAAAATCTATCCCCCCATTCTCTTTTGATGCCTTGAGTTTCTTTAAACTAATCCTCAACTTCTTGTCTTGCCATATGAAGTCAGAGAAGCCCTTTTCCACATGTTTGAGATCTCTGTTTAATGGGCAATAAGGGATCGTCTGCATGGTATATAGGATCCTTGGTAGAATATTAATTTTTAGTAAGCTGATCCTATCAAGCCAAGATATTGGGAGTGCACACCACCTGGCCAAGTCCTTTAAGATAGACTCAAACACGGGTGTATAATTCAAAGCATGTAAGTTACTAATCTCATGTCCCACCCTAATACCTAAATATGTAAAAGACTTAGTAACCAGTTTTAGCCCCCTTGTATTCCTCCCTTTTCCTACCCTCTCCTCCCCTCTCCAGATCCAGATACATTATTTTAGATTTATGCAAGTTGAGTTTATACCCTGAAAATGAAGCAAAATGATCTATGACCTGGAGTAGGGCAGGTATTGATTCTTCAGGCCTGGTAACGAAAAGCAATATATCATCCGCACATAGGGTGATTGTATGCTGGTGCCCCTCCCCCCCCACAAAAAATAATACCTGCAATAGCTGGGTCACTCCTTATCTTAATTGCCAGCAGTTCAATTGCTATGGCAAACAACAGAAGGGAGAGGGGACACCCTGTCTCCTGCGTCTCCCAAGCCAAAATTCTTCCAATGGTGAGCCATTAACCAGTACCCATGCCACTCGAGCATGATAAAAAGCACTTACCAACTGTACAAACCCATCTCTCAGACCAAATGTTTTGAAAGCAGTCATCAAATAGGGCCACTCTATCCTATTGAATGATTTCTTGGCATCCATGGATAGGACATAAGCCCATCCAGGATGCCAAGAACACCACCAGATCACATTTAACAGCTTTTGCATGTTATGATAGGACAATTTCCCTGGATGAACCCTATATGATCAGGGTGGACAATATTAGGGAGCACCATCTCCAATCTAAGAGCCAAAACTTTAGTCATTATTTGACAATCATAATTTAGTAGGGAGATGTGTCTGTACGAGAAGTAATCCAGCAAATCTTTACCTGGCTTGGGGAGAACACATATGTTTGCCTCACAACATGTTTTAGGGAGTCCCCTCTCCCCTCTAACCTCCTCCAAGAGGTCACACAGAGGTCCAACAAGTTCTCCATGGAGCTCTTTATAATATTCAGCTCTGAAAACATCAGGGCCCCCGCCTTTCCCCTCTGCAAGGTTCCTATGGCCCTGAGCACCTCCTCTTTAATGATTGCGGCTCCCAACATCTCCCTCTGATCATCGTTCAGAATGGGAATATCCAGCCCCTCAAAACTTTTCTCCAGTAAATGGTCTAATCCCCCACATTCTGCTTGGTATAACTTCTCATAAAATTCTTTAAAGCAATGTCTTATCTGAGCATCCTCCCGAACTAAGGTGCCAGTCTTGTCTTTGATATCAGCTATTCTTTTGGTGGTTTTGAATCCACTCATCAAGCGCATCAGAAGTGGGCCTGGCTTATTTCCCCATTCATATAATTTCTGTTGTGTAAATAATGATCTAGATTTGGTTTCCTCAGTTAAGCTAAGGGTAAGGGCCTCTCTGGCTACCATCAATTCCCTTAACACCCCTGTTCCCTCCTCTTCAATAGCTTTTTGCTCTAAAGTGTGTATCTTCTGCTTCATGTCTGCAATCTTTTGTCTTTTTTCTTTCTTCAACTTTGCTGTATATCTTATAATTATCCCCCTCATAAAGGCTCTTCCCACCTCCCAGAATTTACCCACAGTATCCACCGAACCCAGATTGCAATCTACGTACAACTTTCACTGTGTTTTAAATATTCCCTGAATTCTTTCTTCACTAATAGATATGTGGAGAACCTCCGAAACTCCCTGCCCCCTTTCCTGCCTTGTTAGTTGCAAGTCTCTTTGTACCATTGCATGGTCAGAGATGAGGATCAGACTATGTTTCAGTTCTGCCACACAACCATCAAGACCCCTTTGGATATAAATATAAGCAAGTCAAGATCATGAGGCATGGGGAGGAGAAAAAAGTATATTCCCTAGCCCCGGGGTTGGGGGCCCACCACACATCCACCATGTCTAAATCTGCTAACCCCAGCTGCCATTGTTTTATGGCTTTGTAGGCTCTAGATCGTACTCCCAAACAGTTCAGCTTAGGATCATTCACACAGTTGAAATCTCCTCCCATGATTAAATTGGGAAACTGATCGCTGGTTAAAATATCTAAGATTTTTTGGTAAAATGCAGGATCCATCACTGATGGAGCATAAATGCTGCCAAATGTGATCTGTTTTCTATATACTTCTCCCACCACAAATATAAATCTGCTATCTGTGGGATCTTTGACTATCCAGTGTACAATGAGCAGGAAAGCTTTATGTAGTAATATGGCTACTCCTCATTTGTGAGAACTATAAGATGAGACATAGCATGCTCCAACCCAACCCCCCCACTAATGTATTATGTTCCTGTGGGGTGAGGTGTGTTTCTTAAAGCAGTGCCATTAAGACCCCTTCCTTTTAAGAGCTATTAGAATTTTGGTGTGCTTGACAGGGGAGGCAATACCTTTAGCGTTCCATGAAATAACACTAGTTGTCCCATCCATTACCATAAAAAGATACACAGGGTCCATCAGTAGCCACCTACATCATGTAGCGATGACAATTAGCAGCTTGGAGCACAGCAAGAAGTGGCTTATATGCGGAAACAGAGTGGCTCACATAATAAGAATGAACAGGCCACATGAAAACAAGTTATCCAGTTAGTAGTACAAACAGGCAAACAGTAACAATGCACCTCCCCTAAAAAACATATCCAGAATTTACAACAAATGAAGTACTGACTGGGTGAATATTCTCCCAGTCATCTCCATATAGTTTTTCTGTGTTAAACACATCCACCATCTCCAATTTAACTTGATATACTGTAAGTAACCCATATGCTCCACTCCCCCCTGCATCACAGATATATATTCTCATTAACTTTGCGTGTATGAACTGTATTAAACAAGAACATGAACAAATATCACAGTTTAGAGCAGGACATTAAACATAGCCCAGCTGTACTCAGCCACCCTCCCCCTCAGTACCCCGGTGTGCTCACTTCTTGAGGAGAGATATCAGAAAAGGTCTCTCTCCTCAGCAGACCCCATTTAGCCCCGGCGATCCCACCCAGCCCCCACCCAGCCCCCAGCCACACCCCACTTCCCAGAACCTGTTGTTCAACACCTCTGAGAGCTGCTTCATCCACATGAGTTTGTATCTCTCACCCCCACACATGCCAGTAGCCCCCTTTAAGACTGGCTCCCAGCCTTCATCCCCCACCACTTCTAAGCCTTCAGGAGGAAGGAGTGCGAGGGCACAAGAAGCAAGGAGAACCCCAGTCTCCAATCCCTTCATACATAGGGCCAAAAGAATTAGCTGACTCTCCTATTGTAGCTACCCAGCAGCCCAAGTAGGTCAGTGCTTCTAGGATGTTTATAAATTACCTTATTCCCCATGTAGTCCCTCCGATTCCCCCACTACCCCCCTCGAGTCTCTATAGTTAAACAATCGAAGTCAAGGGGTTCCATAATTTCACCAGGACACAGAACCAGGAAGGGGAAGTGGTCGGCTCCTCCAACATCATACGCAGCCCCCCCCCCACCAGCTCCACTGACTCAACCGGAGATTCACATAGTCCAGTGTTCACTGCACCGCCAGTCCAAATCTTCTATCATTGGGAAGCTCTCAATAGTCTATTTGGCACATTAACTTCTTCAGACTCTAGTAATAAGCTTCCAGTATGGGAACCACTCACCACCTCTTGTGGTTCTGATTAGCGAGAGCCAAGTCCAAACATGGGTAGGCATCCCTAATTGATCCCACAAAGTTCGTTCCTTTGTCTCTCCAGCCAGATAAGTCCAAGTTATGGTCCTAGAACAAGAGAGCACAGAGGCGGGAGGACGATCAGTAACATATGGGAGTGGCCAAACAATATACCATGCAGCAAGGTACAAGCAGCTCTCAATACTGTTAATAGGCTTCAGGGATTTCATAAGGTGCAATCCAGCAAAGCACTAGGCAGGGCCACCCAGTATGATCGAACAGGGTCCCTTCAGAGATGCACACCAGCTGAGTAAACTGAGCAGGCAAGTCACAATTCAGATTTTGGCAGAAGAAGGCGTGCTCATGGTAAGGGCAGTGCTGAGATGGTAGCCACTCCTATTGTAGTACAAAGAAAGAAAACTCAGCACTCAAGAACTTTGTGTAAAGGCTACTGCCAGTTTAATCCAAGAATTGTGCCTGGACAAACAAGGGTTGTTTATTCAGGCACAATTCTTGTATTAGACTGACACTAACCTTTACATGACGTTCTCGAGTGCTGAGTTTTCTTTGTAAGTCACAATTCAAGCAGGTCACATGTCTTTATATTCTTTATCCCATACATCGATGAAGTCCTTGAGCTTGCTTGGCTCTCAGAAGGAATATGTAGCTCCCTCAGACAGAACCTTCACCGTAGCTGGGTAAACCATAAACAACTCCAAGCCTCTTTCCTGTAGCATGTTCCTATGACCATTGAATTGCTGGCATTTACTTTGCACCCTCGCTGGTAGATCTTGGTGTAGCGTGATTTTGTGCCTTTCATACTTCAGCTCTTTTTTCTTCCGATAAGCTGCCATTATTGCTTGGCGGTCCTGGAAGTGGTGAAGCCAAAAAATGATCTGCCTCGGGCGTTGTCCATCAGGTGGGTGTGGCAATAAGGCCTGGTGAGCTCTTTCCACCTTCACCTTCTTAACCTGCATTCCCAGTAGCTGTGGTAAAGTTATCGTGCAAAAGTCCAGCAGATTATTTCTTTCAGAGTCTTCTGGTAGACTTCAGATTCAAAGGTTGTTCCTCTGGCTATAGTTTTTGTGATAATCCAAGGCCTCATTCAGGTCTTTGAGGTCCTTTTTGATCTGAACTGTCTTTTCAGGGACTACCCGGAGAGCATCTTCTAGGTCCGAAATTCTCTGCTCAAGTTCTTTAAGCCGACTATTATGTTGCTTTAAATCGGCAATCTGAGCAGCTATAGTCCCTTTGAATTGGTCCCATCTAGGATTAATTCCATTCAGAACCTGTTCTGTGACTGCCTTGCTTATTAAGGCAATTTCCTCGGCTGACAGGTAGATCATGGCCTAACCCACCAGCAGGTCCACTGTCTTGCAGTGTCGTTTTTTAGTATTTTTTGCCAACTGGTAAGCTGGTTTACCAGGTACCAAGCACTCATCCATATTGATCTTGTTTTCAGTTCAAGGCTTTTCGTTAAAGATGTCCCAGAACATGCAATAAATTAACTTTTTAACATTGTGATGCGGAGCTCTGGAGAGTTGTGACCTGCTAGTCTAGCTGTTCATCAGCACCCCAACCACGCTCTACCCATTTTCTAAACATAATTATGATGGGAGCAGGAGTCATGTGGCTCTAAAAAGTAAGTATATTGCCAGCAAGAGCCCGTAAGTGATCTCTTAAATTGAGCCAATTTAGACATATGAAATAACTTAAGCGATATGTATGTTATTTCATATGTCTAACTTGGTTTGATTTAAAAACTTATTTCATGCATTACTTCTCAGACAAACTTGCAATAGTTGTAGATAACTGAACTGTAACTTGTATGCTCCCATATTATCTGCTATATGTATTGTTTTAATGTAATCAAATACAGACATGGAACCTGTTTTCTAACAATAACAATATTCCTTCAACCCTGGATTATGGAGTCTTCAGGCATCCAGCAGGTCAAAATCATGCAGCACCTGCCTGACACAGCCTGATCTCATGTCTGCAACACTGACTGTATCCATAGCTGGTGTGAAAGCCACATTGCAATATTCCATGAGGGTTAACTCCAGGAAGCTGTCTCACAATATTAATGCCTCCAAGTTTAGGTAGCATTGGGAGTCATATTCTGCAGGGCCATAGATGTTTCCCATCATTATTTTCTCCCTGTATAGGGTCCCTTGCACAAAGATGTACCTGCCTCTGTTTTCATCCCCAACCACTGGCTGCATTTTGAAGGGCAAATACCAGTGTACTAGGGTGGAGAACACCCTGTGGCATGAGTTATAGTACACATGGAAGCCTTGTCCTACCCATCTCACTACTAATTTAGCTGCCTCTGCCTGCATAAGGGGAGCTTTTTGTAGCGTGCTATTTGGACATTTAAATATTTCAAGTGCAGCAAACGTTTCTTCAGTGTACCGACTGCATGGCAAAACCGCAGCAGTGAAGACCATCACAGCGATAGGATTCGAGCAAATACCTCGAGTCACTGTGATGGTCTCTGCTGGCACCGGGACTGTATAGCCCAGTGTTTAGCCCCTCCCCCGAGACAACTCCAACTATATCCCTTGTATCCCTAGAGACTGGGGGGGTTTGGTTGGTGAAGCCCCCTCATGGGGGGTTCAGGGGCTGTGCCCCCCTTTTGAAACACTGTGGCATCCCTGACAGTGCAATGCCGACACCCTGCACTGTGGCTGTCATTGTCGGGGATGTCAGTGAGGCGCATGTCACCTTGCTATAGTAAAACCCATTTTTTCAACTTCACTGGTGTAGCCACCCCTTCACATTGCAAGCAACTAGAACCATGTCAGCCATTACTCTTTATGCATACAATCTTACCCTTTTGATAGCTTCAGCATTCCTCTTCCTTGCTGGAACTATAACTAATTACTTAGGCAAATATATGCAGATACCATTTACAGACGCAACCAACAGTCATCTCATCTTCCCCCATCCTCCCAGCCTTCTTTCCCCCTTAGTCCTTCCCCAAATATGACAGCACATCTCCCCTTTGACTCCTCTCCCACACTGACAAGTTGCCCAGCTGCAGTCCTTCATTTGGTGGCTTCTAACCCCTCTTCTGTGACATCCCAGACATTCCAGTCACAATATGCATGTACTGGGGGTGAGATCCAGAGACCATAATATTCTCTGTCTCCCCCTCCCATGCTTTGTTGACACAAAAGTGATTGTAAAATGTCCCCATTATTAGACCTTTAATAAATATCAGGCTCTGTACATTATGGTATCCTGGTCCCACATGCACTGATATGAGGACCATAGGGCTGGGATACAGACATCCTAGATGTCCAATGGACACCCACAGATGCACTAACGATGGGTGCCTGATGTGCAGCCCTGCCCAGGGCCATCCCTGCCAGATCCTGCAAAACTGCATGGTGGTCTGGGCAGAGGGTGGAGAGTAGGTGTGCCCTCATTGGACCAGCTGAGTGCAGCATGCATAATGCCATATACACTTAATCAGATCAGTGTTGGGGGGTTCCATTATGCCAGCCACAGGGCTGCCATAATGAGTGTGCACCCCCCCCGAATGGAGTCCACATGCCCACATGGAGCCCCACAGTCACAGATGCCAGCCCTCCTCCATGCCACAGAGGGCTGGGAGGTGGATGATGTCACAAACCCACTCCTGGGGGTCAGGCCCACTGAGCTCACAGTGCCCACCCTTAAATGCAATCCATGATGGGGTGACAGGTATATCCTCCTTCTCCTTTAGAATGCTTGCTGAGGTCATGACTGCACCTCTGCCACGAGGATCCAGGGTGTCCCTCTAGCTCTGGATAAGGGCACAATACCAGTCTAGAGTCTTGTGGCCAAATATGAACCTCTTTCCTTGACTAGTACACAAAGAAGGAAGACCCAGGCATCACACTCTCTTTGGGGTAGCAGTGTAAGCCTGATTTGGCCTTCTCCCTACAGGACATGCAACAGCCTAGCTCAAAATCTTTGCAGACTCATATGAGACTCTGGTATTCTTCCTATCCTTCCAGATGTCCCTTACAGACCCGTTTCTCAATTTGGTTGCTTGCGGTGGCCCCTCTAAGCAACTAACAGTTGTCACAGATTTTTAATAAGCCTTCTACAGTCACACATACAATATAAGAACTCTCACACAGGCAGAATTTCTTTAGGAAAACAAATGTTTTATTAAAATACTTAAATAAATACAAGTACAACTAAAAAGAAAATATTAATTTGGGTTACAGTATACAGGAAAAGAAAATGGAAAAATGTACAATGAAACACACTAAGACTGTCAGCTCATTTACCCAAGGTATGAAGATTTCAAAGTCCAGAGAATCACTGGTTTGCAAAATATTGCAGTCTTTCTGTAGCAGCCTTTGGCTCTTAGGCAGTCTCTGTGTTGGCAGCTGCTCACTTGTGGTCAGGAGAAGAGAGTCCAAACAGAATGGCAAAATGACTCTGAGTGTCTGTTCTACAGAGTTCATATAGAAGACCCCCCAGTCTGTGAATAAAGACTGACCCTTCCAGGTAAGTGAATAGAGGATGGCCTTTCTCTTTAGGCCACCAGGTGTCACTCTTGTGCTTCCCAAAAATCTTATTTTCCTGATAATCTTTGATGTGTCAGATTCCCATAGTTAACCTAGGTTTTACAATTGCACACATGCATGTTATAAGGGTGTGTTTCTTTTTCTATTCCCTCACACTGGCCTGTTAGAAGGATCATTCCTGGCTAAAACATCCTGTCCTTTGAACTGGCTTAATTAGGGATATCATGAGCAATCTTAATTAGTTATAAGGAAGATCCTGTAAGTTTTATGATTATAAAAGCTGATTTTACTACTTGTTTCCCTTGGTCAGTTCCTATTGGAAATACCTCTTTGATCATGCATCTACAAGCTTTTTGACAAGAACTTGTCAGATTCAGGCAAGCAGCTGCCCTCTCAGGTCAGAGGATGGTCAAAACCCTTTTAAAAATCCAGTCTTTTCTCTAGGCACCTTGTGCTGACAGTGGCATGTACACAGAATTACAAAAAAAAAAAATATATGTATATATATATATACAACAGAATAATATCTACAAATAAGGGTTAGCAACCAGGCAGCTCACCAGAACCCCTCCTTCATAGACTGAATTTGTGGGAATCCATCCCTATGCAGGGTATGATTTTCAATAAATTCTGTTCACTGCTCTAACTGGAGAGATAGCCCATCTGCATTGGCAGCTCTGGCTCTGTGGGTAATGATCATATCGTAGCCCTGGAAGGAAATACTCCACCTTAAGAGATGACCTTTAATTTTCCCCATCTGTGTTAGACACAGCAGGGGGTTATGATCAGTCTGTACCTCAAAGTGCCTCCCATAGAGATATGACTCTAATTTGTTCAGGGCCCACACCAGTGCAAGGCATTCCTTTTCAACTGTGGAACATGCCTGCTCTCAGGGAAGCAGCTTTTTGCTAAGGTACACTATTGGGTGATCTTTCCCTTGGTTAGCGGTCTGACTGAGGATGGCTCCAATCCCCACATCTGAGGCATCAGTCTGGACTACAAAGGGTTTACTGTAATCTGGACTGGCCAGTACAGGAGCACAGTGCCTCCTTTAGCCATGTGAAGGCTCATTCACAGGCTGGCTCCCACTTTACCATTTTGGGCATTTTTTTCTTTAGCAGGCCAGAGAGAGGAACTGCCAGAATACTGTAATTTGGAACAAACTTGTGATAGTACCCGGTGGTCCTGAGGAAACTCCGAACCTGCTTCTAGGTCTCAGGTCAGGGCCATGCCTCTATCACCTCAATCTTGGCTTGATTAGGGTGGAGCTGCCCCTGCCCTACTACATGTCCTAGGTATGCCACCTCCACCATGGCCACCTGGCACTTTTCAGCTTTGACAGTGAGCTCTGCCCTCTGTATCCTGCCAAACACTTTCTTCAGGTGGGACAGGTGTTCCTTCCAACTGGCACTGAAGATGGCAATATAATCCAGATACGCCACTGCATACTCATCAGTACCATGGAACAGCTGGTTGACCAACCATTGGAAGGTGGCAAGGGCATTCTTCATTCCAAAAGGCATTACCTTGAACTTGAATAATCCTATTGGAGTGATGAAAGCTGACCTCTCCCTAGCTCTGGCAGTTAACTCCACCTGCCAATACCCTTACGTCAAGTCAATTGTGGAAAGGTATGTCATCCCTCCCAACTTGCCCAGTAGTTCATCTGTCCGTGGCATTGGGTGGGCATCAGACTTCATGACTGTGTTGAGTGCACGATAGTCCAAACAAAGGTGAATAGAGCCATCCTGTTTTGGAACGAGGACTACGGGTGAGGCCCAGGGGCAGTGGGATTTCTGGATTACCCCTAAATCCATCATTTCCTCCACCTCTCTCTCAGTGTCCTTTAGGATGGTCTCAGACACCAGGTAGGCTGTCCACTGTATGGGCACTTGCATCTCCATGTCTACATTATGTGTCACTAAGGGGGTTAGTCCAGGCTTGGCTGTAAACAAAGGGGCAAAGTCAGCTAAAACCTACCTCACTTCCTGGGTCTGTTCCGGGGTCAACTGGGGCAACAGTTTGATTGCCTGCACAGAGGACTTCTGCTTGCTTTCCTTGGCAGGTCTAGTAGGGGGACTTCTTTGTCATTCCCCTCCCCAGGACTACACACTGCAAATAATGTCAGCCCTATTAACATATGGCTTCATCATTTTGACATGGTACATTCTATGGGTATGTCTCCTGTCAGGCAGTTCTACAATATAGTTCATATCATTAACCTGTCGGACTACCTTGTATGGTCCCACTCACTCAGCTTGCAACTTATCCTTCAGGACCGGGATTAGGACCATGAGTTCCTGACCTACACTGTATGAGTGAGTTCTGGCTCTGCGGTCATACCAGACCTTTTGCTTCTGTTGATCAGCTGACAGGTTGCTCTGTGCTGCTCCCATAAACTCCTTCAGCTTTTCCCTAAACTTTAGGACATACTGCACTATGGGAGTTCCTTGGGTGGTGTGCTTGCCTTCCCAGATCAAATCTAGGGGCCCATGCACCTAATGTCCATATAAGAGTTCGAAGGGAGAGAGTCCTGTTGACTCTTGGGGTACCTCCCTGTATGCGAACAACAGGTGGAGAAGGTATTTCCTCCCAGCCCCTCCTATGCTGTTCAGCAAATGCTTGGAGCATCAATTTTAGGGTACCATTACACCTTTCCACAAGCCCATTTGCTTGTGGGTGATAAGGTGTTGTGCATCTCTGCACCACCCCGCACTTCTCCCACAAACACTTCATCAGGTCCGACATGAAGGTACCCCCTTGATCAGTGATAACCTCCTGCAGGAACCTGACACAGGAGAATACCCCTAGCAAGGCATTTGCCACTTTGTCTGTCCTAAGTGAGGAAAGGGCGACTGCCTCTGGGTATTAGATGGCATAATCTACCACCGTCATGATAAACCTCTTCCCGGAGGAGCTTGGGGTACTCAAAGGTCCCACAATATCCACTCCTACCCTCTGGAATGGCTCCTCCACAAGGTCAAGGGAATTGGGATGGCTTTGGTTTTACTACCTGCCCTCCCAATTTGTTGGAACCGGTGACAAGATGTGCACTATTCCTTCACCTGCTGGGTGATGTTGGGCCAATAGAAATTCTGCGTGGTGCACGTGATTCCCAGATGTCCAGTCATGGGGATAACTGAGCAATCTTGAGCAACCACTCACGGTACCCCTGGGAAATGAGAAAGCTGCCTGCCCATCACCCCTCCATCTTTACATCCAGCGTATACAACAGTCCATTGTTCCAAAATACTCTATGTCTCATGTCACCTCCCTGTGTCCCATCAGATTCTGCACAAGCACCCAGCCTCTCCAAACCAGGATCAGTCCTCTGAGTGTCTGCAAATTCTTCACATTTTCCCAAGGCATGGGATATGTCCCCTTCATTTCCTAAACTGGGGTCCATAGCTCTAGCATCAGGGCATTCAGGGTCACTGCCATCCCTAATCTTCTGACCATTGGTTACCGCTCCCTCCTCAGAGTAACATTTTGTAGCTGTTTTGTGAACTGCTACTTCGGGAAGTCCTACTTCCCTTTTACGAATCTCCATTTCAGGAGATACAGGTTGGGGAACCAGCCTCCCATTGTTTTACACAGGGGCTTCTATGGGGTCCAGGGAACTACAATCAGCCTTTGCCATCTGACTATGGGTAACCACACACACCACCCCCTTCTAGAATCACATCCATGATGAGATTGTCTGCTACTGCCACCTTTTGCACTCTCTCTCTCCTGTCTCACCTAAGTCCAGGAGAACACTAGCTAGTGGCAGAGTTTTTTCCTCCCCAGAGAATCCCCTTACTGTTATGAACTGATTAGGTATAAGCTTTTCAGGCTCAACCAAATCCCTTTTTACTAATGTAAGAGATGCCCCGTGTCCCATAACCCATGGGTCTGCACCCCATTTACAGTAACCGGGTGTATGTGCTCCCTCATGTTCATAGGCATGCTTCCTGGGATACACAGTGCACCCAACTCTGTTTGAGCACCACTTTGTCCACTCTGTGCCTTTTTAGGATATGGTCTGTTTGCCCTAGCTGTTTGCAAAACCAACAATCATCATTTCTTTTATGCGATAAATCCTTTGTTTATAACCTGGGGCTTTCCCATTTCTGTGGAGGCAGTGAGGGTTTTTACTGCCCTGAAGGCACACTTTTCCCCTTCTGCACTGCCACACCCTCTTTCAGAGCAGGCCTGTCCCTGGCATAGCGATCCAAGAGCTTAGCAGCCTCCTGCTCTGTTTTGGGGTTTCGGTTCTCTAATCATGTTTTTAGCTCTGCAGAGCAAGCCCAAAAGAATTGCTCTAGCAACATAATCTCCTCAATTTTTTCCACAAAATTTGCTTCTACTCCCTCCCGCCGTTTCAAAATCTGATGTTGCTTTGTGTCGAGTTCCTCATAGCTCATGTCAGGGCTTCTCTGCAGCTTACAGAACTTAACCTTGTATGCTTCAGGTATTAATTCATACTTTTTAAGCAATGTAGATTTAAGTTTCTCATAATTACTACTGTCTTGATTGTCCATTTGGCCTAGTACCTCATGCCTTTTCCCAGTAAGCATCAGGGATAGCTGGAAGCTCCAGGACTCCCTGGGTATTTTATTCTGGATACAGACTTTTTCAAACTAATTCAAAAATGCATCCATATCCTCCCCCTCTTTAAATTCACCTATTAATTTAGAATTTAACTTGTACCCCAGTTCTGGAGTTCCAAGTTCACCCCTACCACTTACCTCCTGTGGTGCTGGTCATTGGAGTTTTAACTTCTCTAGTTCAAAATCTCTCTGACGCTGGTTTCCTTTTTCCTGCATCTCACACTCCATCTGGAACTTCTTTAGCTCAAATTCCATTTGCTGCTGGGCTTCAAACCTTTCTGCTTGAATTCCAGCTCCAGATTCCTCAGCTTTAGCTGCAGCCTGATCCCTTCTGGCTCCAGCATTGTGGTGACCCTCCCCTGGCACTGTGGCTCTGGCTTCCCTCTGGTCTTGCAGTCCTCCTCCCTGGGACTGGACACTGTGACATCCCTTGGCACCCCCACGCCCGAGTTCTGGTCTCATTCAGTCACCGACTGCGACTCGAGGTCCTGGGCAGCCACTTGCTCATTGGCTGCCACAAGAGCCTCCATGAGGTGCTTCTTGGTTTACCCCTTGCACTGGACTCCTCTTTCTTGATACAACTGCTTTAGGTATTCTGCAGTGTATTCACTGTAGATGGAACCCATATTCTTCCCTATCTACTGCTACACTAGCTTGTATCCAAGGAAAAAAAATAAAATAGGCAGGGAACATTGTACTATAATCAAATTATGTATTTTTTTACATCTCTGCTTTGATTGTGTGTGGACTGTTGACAGTTTATCAATCTGATACACTGGGCTCAAATCCAACTGCTATGCCTGTGCTACCAATATTTCAAAATACAACACTATGCAACCAAATCTCTCAGATCCCAGTGCTGTGCACCAAATCTGTCACAAACCCACTCCTGGGGGTCAGGACCTCTGAGCTCACAGTGCTCACCCTTAAGTGCAATCTGTGATGGGGGAACAGGGATATCTTCCTCCTCCTTTAGAATACTTGCTGAGGTCATGACTGCACCTCTGCCACGATAATCCAGGGTGTCCCTCTAGCTTGGGATAAGGGCACAATGCCAGTCTTGAGTCTTGTGGCCAAATATGAACCCCTTTCCTTGACTATTACACAATGGAGGAAGACCCAGGCATCACACTCTCTTTGGGGTAGCAGTGTAAGCCTGATTTGGCTTTAGCCCTACAAAACATGCAACAGCCTGGTTCAAAATCTTTGCAGATTCATACAAGACTCTGGTATTCTTCCTATCCTTCCAGATGTCCCTTACAGACCTGTTTCTCAATTTGGTTGCTTGCTGTGGCCCCTCTAAGCAATTGACGGTTGTCACAGATTATTAATAAACCTTCTACAGCAACACATATAATATAAGAACTCTCACACAGGCAGAATTTATTAAGGAAAACAAAAGTTTTACTAAAATACTTAAATAAATACAAGTACAACTAAACAGAGAATATTAATTTGGGTTACAGTATACAGGAAAAGAAAATGGAAAAATGTACAATGAAATGCACTAAGACTGTTAGCTAATCTACCTGATTTATGAAGATTTCAAAGTCCAGAGAATCGCTGGTTTGAAAAATACTGTATTGCAGTCTTTCTGTAGCAGCCTTTGGCTCTTAGGCAGTCTCTGTGCTGGCAGCTGCTCACTTTTGGTCAGGAGAAGAGAGTCCAAACAAAATGGCAAAATGACTCTGAGTGTCTGTGCTGGAGAGTTTATATAGAAGCACCCCCCAGGCTGTGACTAAAGACTGGCCCTTCCAGGTCAGTGAATAGAGGTTGGGTTTTCTCTTTAGGTCACCGGGTGTCACTCTTGCGCTTCCCAAAAATCTTATTTTCCAGATAATCTTTGATGTGTCAGATTCCCTTAGTTAACCTAGGTTTTACAGTCTCACACAGGTATGCTATAAGTATGTGTTTCTTTTTCTATTACCTCACACAGGCCTATTAGAAGGATCCTTCCTGACTAAAACATCCTGGGCTTTGAACTAGCTTAATTTAAGTAGTTATAAGGAAGATCCTGTTAATTTTATGATTATACAAGATGAATTTATTACTTCTGTTTCTCTTGGTCAGTTCCTATTGGAAATACTCCTTTGATCATGCATCCACATGCTTTTTGACAAGAACTTGTCACATTCCTGCAAGCAGCTGGCCTCTCAGGTCAGAAGAAGGTCAAAACCCTTTTAAAATCCAGTCTTTTCTGTAGGTGCCTTGTGCTGACACTGACACATACATAGAATTACAAAAAATATATATACAGCAGAATAATATCTACAAATAAGGGCTAGCAGCTGGGCAGCTTGCCACAGATGACAGCTGTGGGGCACAGTCAGCGATGAAAAGGAATAAACACATTAGCCATAGAGGACATAGTAATCCGTACATGGGTCATCATGTCCTATGACCCCCTGCTCTCATGGAGAAGGGGATCCATTGTGTGGTAGTAGGGCTTCCAATTGGACATCCACTGTCTGGTCCAGGATCATTCCCCTGCTGGATTAGCTCCATGCACAGACCTGCACAGATGCACTTCAGACCAGCAGGGTTTTGTGCATCCCAGTCCTGAGCATCCAGTGGTGGCAGGGTACCTGGCACGTAGTTGCATGGCCAGGTATATACCCTTACTGGTATGATTTGGTCCCATTAGTGCACAGGGCCCATTAACAGTAACTTAGTCCCTGGCACATCTGGCAGCTGTGTCACCCCTGGCTTCCCTCATCTGGAAGGCCACATCATCATCTCAGGACTCCTATTTCCAAATGGCAGTTAACTCTGTTTTTTTTGCTGGTGCCGACAATCTTTGATGTTTCACCAATAGGATTTTGTAAGAAAATAATAAAAGAAATTCACCTTTATGTCAATTTAATCAGTTAAATAAGATGCCTAGTGTTGGAGTCCTCTCACTATGCATTCACTTTACTTGCTGGCTGAATAGCATCCCGACATTTATATATTAATTAAATTTACGTTGTCGCAGGGAGGAGGCAGGAGGGTGGGATGGGTGCCTAGAGGGTGGTGTCTTTCATTTTTACTGGGTTAGGCTGGGGGGGAGGGTGAGAAGAAGGGAGGAGGGTGAGAAGAGGAATGTTACAAAGAAGGGGGAGGGTCTTGTTTAGTTTTACTTAACTATTTGAATATGAATGTCACCAGGGATGGGATGGGATGTGTGAGAGGGCAGGAGGGGGTTGGGTGCTATGAGGGTGGAGGGAAGGGGTAATAAATAATTCTTTACTGGTCAGCAGTAAGACTTCAGGTTATGGTGTTAAGGGGGGTAGGTCATGCAGTGTTAGAGCTCCATACAGTCAATGACCCACTAGGCAATAAGACATTTATATTTTAACCTTTGCAAGCAGTTTACCAGTGGAAATCAACCAGTAAATTGTGCACCTGTAGTATGGAGACTGAGGACTTCCCAGTACTTAGCCCCTCACCAATTGGAAAGCCGCCCAAGAGGAAGAAGCTGGGATCCCTGGGCTTTCATGTCAAAACTCCTGACGACTGCCAAGACCACACTGCAAACCTAGGCAGAACAGCTTGTGCTTCTCGATGGCAAAATGTTGGCTCTGTGATTCACCATTAGCAAGGCACTGACTGGTTTTAAAAAACAGGGAGAGTAGCTTGCAGGAAAGAATGAACAAGTAACAGATGCAGAAGCTCCCATCTCTAGTGTGGAGGACACCCTCGAACGCGTTAAACTGGAGCAGATGACAGATGCAAAAAAACTCTGATGGTTCGATGAAAAATTAGACTACATATTCAAGGTGCAGCAATATCCTTATTTTTGGGCTGTCAGAAGGGAAAGATCCTCTGCAACACATGCAGAAGTGGTTAAAGGGCACATGTGGGCACCCCACCAACATTACAGCAGTACATGTTGGAGCAGGTACATTACGACGGATAGAGCATGAAACCAAGAACCACCAATAGACCCCAGGTCCTCACTGCATGCGTTGTGTACTTTCAAGATAAAATATATGTGCAGCAAAAAGCTGGCAAGATACTCCAGTTGGAGTGCCAAGGGCAGCCTCCCAAAACATTCAGTAACATCAGTCAGGAAGTCAGACTGAAAGGGAGGCTTTTGCAGATGTTAAAGTGAGGCTCCATCATGTAGCATTGAAATTCCATGTTATGTACCTTGCTAGACTCAAAGTATGGTGCAAGAAAGGGGAACATGTTTTTTTCATGGTGAAACAAGTGAATGTAGCATTGGGCAAAGAGTTACATTCCACACCATTCCACGCTGGAGACTAGTAGGCAAACTGGGTAGCTTAGGAGAGGGTCCAAAGGTGGTTAACTGGATAAAAAATTGGTGAGAGGATAGACAAGAAAGGATGATGCTAAATGGAGTTCACTCCAAGGAAGGGAGGGTGACCAGTGGGGTGCCTCAGGGATCAGTGCTGAAACTGGTTCTATTTAATGTCTTTATAAGTGACATTGCAGAGGAGCTGGAAGGGAAGGTAGGTCTGCCTCTTTGTGGATGACACCAAAATCTGCAATAAGGTGGCCACTCCAGGGTGGATGAAAAGGATGAGCAGAGACCTGAGAAAAGTAGAGGAGTAGTCAAGGGTATGGCAACTGGGTGGTTTCAATGTGAAAAAGTGCAAAATAATGCACTTAGGGCACAGAATTTTGTGGTGGAGTACAAAATGAGTGGAGTGGTATTGATGATCACCAAGCAGGAAACAGACCTGGGGGTAATCATATTGGATGACCTAAAGGTGGCCAGGAAGTGCGACAAGGCAGTAGGGAGGGCAAGTGGGATGCTGGGGTGCATAGGGAGGGGTATCACCAGCAGAAGGAGGGAGGTAGTGTTGCTTCTGCATAGATCGCTGGTAAGACCACACCTAGAGTATTGTGTCCAGTTCTGGAGATCACATCTCCGGAAAGACATAGAGTCGAAGCAGTACAGAAAAGGGCAACTAAAATGGAGCAGGGTCTGCATCCAAAGCCCTGTGAGGAGAAACTAAAGGACCAATATGTACACCCTGGAACAGAGGAGGGAGAGAGGAGATTGATAAAGACATTTAAATACCTCACATGAGTATTATTTATTTATTTGAGTTTTGGTAACCGGGTAAGTCCACTGAGACAATAACAGTTCCTTTTTCTGGATTTCCCCAGGGTAGCAACAAGCAGGGTAAATAAGGTACAAGAGGGGAGTATCTTTCAGAAGAAAAAGTGCTCAAGAACAAGGTGACATGCTATGAAGCTGGAGGGGGTAAATTCAGGAGAGATGTGAGGAAGTACTTCTTCAGAGAAAGAGTGGTGGATTTCTGGAACAGCTTTCCAGCTGAGGTGGTGGTGGCAAAAATAGTGGTGGGGCTCACGAATGCATGGGATAAGCACAAATGAATAATAGTGGAAAGGAAGGGGGGAGGGAAAAAGAGCTGTAGATCGGGCACAGTCTGATGGAATAATGTAGGTAGTGAGAAATGGGCAGACTGGATGGGCCAAGTGGTTCTTACCTGCTGTTAAATTCTATGTTTCTGTTTTCCAATATACTCTCCCACTATGCCCAGCAGTGGACTGTGACCAAAACAGGCTGAAGATGATGCCAGTTAAAACATAAGATTGTCAGAGACATTTATGAGGACCTGCTAGACAAGAATGATGTTTTCCATGCTACTAAGGAGTTCATCTCTTTAATGGAGATACTGAGATACTCTGTTGTTTTGCCCAGTCCTCGACTGCACTGCCCAAATGAATCTCCCATGTATACAAGAAATGGAGATTGGCTGTTGTGACCCACCATAAAAACTATGATTAGTTGGGGAAGTGGTGGTGGGCTTGCAGAGCACATATAATCAGATGTCTGGGATGAGGGAGGATACAGGTGAGGAAGGGGGTGCGATGAAACAGCTGATGTCTCACCAAAACTGATATGGAAGGAAAGCTCACTTCAAAGGCCTCATAACGAGTGACTGGAGCAGTCAGGCATATGAAATGAACCAAATCCAACCAGTTTGCACTCCTGAAGTTGTAGAAAGCACACACTTGCAGATGAAAAAATGAAATTAAACAGCTTTATTGCTAATAATGGGAGTGCGTTTGGAACACACTACAAGTCACCTAGCCCCGGCGCTTCAGATGCAAATCCTTTGCCAGGGGGTGTCTGACATCTGAAATGACAGCACAGCCTGACACCAAAGCTGGGACAAGAAGGAATGGATCCACAAATGGACTGGTGATATGCCAGGTGCACTATATGCCCTTGCACCAAAGTAATTAATTATGCTCAACATGAGTGGAGCCAGAGGCTCCACCACCATCCAGTTATTGGCTTAGACTGAGAGTGCTTAATCCAAGGGAAGCACTAATAATTAAACACAAACTAACAAAAAAAGAGAGAGCAGTAGAAGGTGGTAGTCAGGCCACAAGAACATACAATACAAAATACAAAACAGGCCTGACAATAAAACATGAAGATTTCCGAAGTGCTAGGAGTGGGAAGTGCCTGACTAGTTTGTTCACATAGTGACCCACCTGTCCTGGACAGGTTGGAATGCTGGGAAATGAAAGTGTGCTCTGGGGTTCCCTTCTTGAGTTGACCCAGGGAGAGTGGTACAGGACACCAGCACAGCCAAAATGTTGATGAGTTGATGGGGGTCTCATGACGGCAGGCATGGTGGGGGAGCACACAAAAGAAAAAACACAGCGGTGAGACTAAAGGCATATTTAGTTATGAAGAAAGCAGCATGAGGCAAGCTTTCTGCTTCCCATCCCAAATGGTCACGGAGTATGCCTTACACCTTGCAGGTACAGCCCTTTGGGATTCAAAGGAACCCAAGACAATAGGCTTCAGATTGAAACTGAACCTGCTTTTCATAAGTTTTATAGTTTAAATGTTTGTTGCTTATAATTTAAAATGGGGGATCAGGGCTTTAAATGAGTTATAACTTATTCTGGTATGCTGGAATGTTGCTCAGCAAGTTTGGTTAAACATATCCACCCAATCAGACTGCAACGATGGTGGGGGTGGTGGTTGCTCCATGTGGGGCTCGACTGTGACAATCACTGCCCCATCCAGACAGACATGTTCACTTCAGAACCATGTTACTAGAGGTACTATGTAAAATTAATTGGTCTAGACTAAGCCATGTTATCAAATGGTTCAGGGAAATAAAATGATTTGATTGCTAAACAATGTCTGTGCCCATGTCTTTATTTACACTATACTACAGTAAAACAAGATCTGACACCTATTAGCCACTGTACATGAGATATCTTTGTGCCAGCCTCACATGAGTTTGAAACCCCAGCCATTTCCTTTATGTCTGTAACGAGTGAAGCAAACTGCAGAAATCCAAAACAGCAATGTCAGACTACATTCCTGTAAATGTTGACATTTTTGTTTACCCCAAAATTGTATGATTATTGGAGAAGATGATAATGACACAGAAACAGTTCCTCTTTTAATAAAAAATGAACAACACAATACGGAGCCTTCCCCTGACTCCAGTAAGTAAAAGACACCTCACCCTCACTCCTTCACAGCTAGCCAAAATGAAAGTGAAAAAACACAAGAAAGACAAAAGGTTGGGCAGTGGCAGTCTTCAATGATTGGCTGAAATATAGGAACCAAACCATTGATTTTAAGATTGTCTCCAGTTCAGCACTTCGGGTATTTTATGCTGACGTGCATACAGCAACTGGCTCAGAGTACTCCAATGCAAGTGTTACCATGCTCCAAGCCAGCCTGAATAGATACATAAACTCTCCCAATGTGGGGAGAGGAATAAATATCATACATTACCCTGCATTCAGTAGGAATAATGTGTTTGTGTCAGTATTAAAACAGTACAGAAAATGCCAAAAAGACTGCAGCACATCACCCTCCCCTGACAGAGTCAGACTTACAAAAACTACGATTGTCACAAGCACTTTCCACTAACACAGCAGCAGGGCTTGTCAGGTGGGTATGTGTGGAGATCCAGCTTAATTCTGCCCGCAGAGTAAGGGAAGGCCTCAGGGATCTACAATCACAATCTTTTCAACCATGCACATGTAAGCCCACAAACCCCTGTGTGGCTTTAAGAAGAGTGGTCCAGCTAAAAAGACTTTCCTCCTGGCCATTTTAGTTCTGGTGGTGGGGTCCGGGGGGAACAAAAGGGAAGGCAGACAGCACTGCTGTAGGAGGAAGGAAGAAGAGAAAAAAAACGGCAAGACTATTTATTGCCTGGGAACAGTTGAATCAATCAGAAGGGAACCTGGGAAGGCTATAAATAGCCCCATGAGCCCACCAAAATTCCAGTCCCCAGAGAGAAGAGAGACCAGGAGAGACTGCACCAAGGGCTGAAGCCCCAAGTTGTGCTGACTTGTCAAGACTCGTGCAGGCACTGAGTCACAGTGCTGGGACTGAAGAATCAAAAGGGAAACCGGAAGTGTCTGCAAAGAGCCCAAGTGGATTGCTACTAGGTTGGGCTATGTTTTTCCAAACTGTTTGCTACAGAAGCTAACTTGTTGGCTACAGAAGCTAAACCGTTTGCTACAAAAGCTGCCTAAGTCCATCAAAGGGTGGTGAAGATTCTGGATAAGACATTTGAAGGTCTGGAGTTGATCTTTAGCTCAGAGGTCCTCACTTTTGGATTTACAAAAGACTCTTGCTTAATGGCTGTTTGAAGATACTGCATCACAGAGTGTGTTGCCCAAGATCACAGTGAGACCAGGGTCTTCACTGAACTGTTCCTGCCAGAGCGACAGAGCTGCAGTTCGCCTTTAGCCAAGAAGCTCCTGCCCTAGCTGCCGCCTGTCAAGTGTTCCAGAGGATTCCACTGGAGTGGAAAGATGCCAAAGATGTCTTTCTCACCTGCACAGTGTTAGTTAAGTACAATTTCTCTGCCAGGGGACTACAAATGGTTGCTGTTGTTCAGAGTTGCTTTGTCTTGTGTTAGTTCTTCATCTAGGGCTCCAACGTCAACCAACCTGCGGTATTGCAGGTCTGCCACCATAGTGGGGTACCCCTAAAAGATACTGGGACAGGTCTTGTACCAGACGGGTGGGAGCATTGGAAGAAGTTGTATTTGGTGTTACTAATGGTATTACGAGTATAATCTTTGAGTGAGAGAGTATTATATAAGTGCCTAACCTAACCTCATTTTCTTGCAGCTAAAGTTGCCAATCTTACTCACTCCAGTAATAAATACTTGCAGTGCTTATGATAATTGCTCTCTCCATGACTGTTTTGGGGTACTGTGTATTACTAGGAATTGTCTGGAGGGGCTTGGGAGGTGGAAATATTATTCCTGGGGCACTGGGGAAGATCATTGGTTATTTTGCCAGAGCCCCCAGGTGGAAGCACCACACCATAAAAAGTTTAGTAGTTACGGTCCTGTCACACATGGACCTAGGCCGCCCCCCTTGACCTGTCATGAGGGCCCTGGAGTTGGCATTCAGGACTGGCCGACAACCCTTCCTATATATTGGAAGCTTACTGCTGGGATTCTCCCATGCCTCGAAAGTTAGCCATGGGTTTTACATGGAGTCAGGGAGTGCTGTTGGGGCAGACTGCAACCAACCTGCATGAAAAAATGGAACTCCAAGAATTGGAAGATTGGTGCCGGGAAGAAGGGCTAGACTGGAAAAAAGCAATTCTGCTAAAGGGAATACCAGAAAGTGCTGACAGAGCAAATGTGATTGATATGTTATATGAATGGGAATGTTGCGACAATTTAAAAATACAAGGCTGGAGGTATGACAACTCTAGTGGTAGTCTGAGTGCTCTGGTAAAGGGACCTGTGATTGATTTCACCAAGGTGATCCTGGTCCTTTCCCCCATGGGTTCCCAGGTCCCATGGACAGTGGTCATGCATGCGAGCACCCCAGAGCTTGTGGGATCGTGAATGGACACTAGTGATTTTAGGACCAATGTGCATTTATGTTTACAGTCTGAAGGTAAGACGTATAATGACTTGAAAAACATGTACTGTATGAGGCTAACAGTGTAGAGTTAAATGAAAAGCCCCCTGCTTGAGTCACTGCATGGATCTCAGTCTTTGTTAAGGAATCCTACCCTCGATTAAAACCATCTTTGGGGCGAAAACCCGTGCTCCCAAGGGGAGGATGAGTTTGACATGTGGGTGGATCAAGCAACCCCAATGGTTCAGGACCCCGACTTCCCTGAGGCTGAAAAGAAGAGAAGGGTATGGGAAAGTCTGAGGGGTCCCGCTATGGAAGGCATTACCACATTGCAGGCCACACACCCAGAGGCTGATGCCCAAATATATCTGAGTACTTTGGAAGGGATATTCAGGAGTAGATAGTGGGGCTAGGATAATGAAAAAATTACAAGCCATGGTACAGAATAAGGGAGAGAAACTATCTGAGTATTTAATAAGGCTGGAGCAGTTCATTCAAAAATCATATATGAAAGGGGCTATTTTAGCCAAAGATATGAACAGAGTCCGAACTGAGCAGATCCTGGAGGGGGCAGATCAGTCTAAAATGTTACTGTTGAAGCTAAGATTAGAGGAGAGACTCTAGACCCCTCCCTCCTGATGAGGACCTGATGTTGGCTGTCCGGGAAAAGGAGGACCAGTATCTCGAACCCACTCAAATAATTGCCCTAGCTTGCATGATAGAGACTGCCATCGGCTGCCCTTGTGGGGACAAAGAACCAAACAAGGTTGAGCTGTTGTGCCAACAGGTGCAGATGTTGAGTGAACAGGTGTCTAAGTTGCAAACCCCTCAAGTTAGTGGACCTGAACAAGGATGGGCACCCCGCATGTGGAGGGACAATCCCCCTGTTCAAACTGAGGCCAGAATTAAGTTCTTTTGTCACCACTGTGGTGAGGAACGGCATATAAAGAGATACTGCAGAGCTGCTGAGAACCTCCCCCTGGTGGTACAGAAACTTGTGAAAAGACAAAATGTGTTGAGGAAATGCCAGTGGGACCCAGTGAAGGAGCGAACTGGGCCCCCAAAACAAGAATGCATCACAAAGTCTGCAAATGCATTTACCCATAGGTCCCCTGAGATTCCCCCGGCCTGGTTGGCCCCTCAGCTAAAGTCTGTGCCCTAGTCGAGGGGGTGGTCTGCGGGGTGTTGCTTAACAGCGGCTCCCAAGTGACTGCGATATTTGAGTCCAGGTACATGCAACACCTCAAGCATCTCCCTGTGCAGCCACATGAAGGGCTGGCTGTGTGGGGGGTGAGTAATCAGTTGTATCCTTATTTGGGGTATGTAATAGTACAAAGTGAGTTTCCCCAAAAGGTAGCGGGGATCCAAGCCCTTCTAGACATCCTGGCTCTTATATGCCCAGATATGGGAATGGAAGGGGAGACCCGGTGGTGGTGGGCATAAATACCCATATGTTTCAAAGATTAGCTGAACTATGTCAAGAGTTGGGGGACCCTCAATGCACTGACAAGATTCCAATGCACCCCATGGTTAGAACAGCCTACTTAAAGAAACTTTTCACTCTGCCCTCCAGAGTGGAAGAAGACCTGGTTGGCATTATTAAACATGCAGAGGTGATGCCCCTCACAGTGCCCCCGGGAGCTGAGGTCACTGTCACTGGATTCTTAGAGCTACACAGAACCCCTGAGAGCCTGGCCTTGCTGATTGACAGTCCCTGGAGCAATTAACTGCCTGACCCCTTACTGATTCAGGCAGGGGTGATCCCCACCCAGAGTGCATCAGTGAAGGCCCAAAAGATTATAGTACTTGTAAAGAATGTGAGTAACAAACAAGTGGTGATCAGGAAAGGAAGAACCCCAGCCCACGTGTACGCTACAGAGATGGTCCAAAGCTTGTCCTCCAGAAGTCTGCCTGCCTACCACCTAACTTGACCCCAGTGTGTTCCAATTTGGTGATTCCCCACTGCCTGAGGAGTACCAACAACAACTACATCAGAAGCTTGCACAACGCACAAAGGTTTTCTCCCTAAGTGAACTCAATGTGGGGTGTGTGAAGGGGACTGAGCATCACAGAAGGATGATGGATGAGAGGCCTTCCTGAGAAAGATCAAGATGCCTGGCACCCGCTGAATGATGTATGAAATCACCTGCAAGAGCTCTTGGCTGCCTGCATTATCTTCAAGTCCAGGAGTCCATATGACTCATCCATTCTGGTGGTATGGAAAAAGAATGGGGTGATGAGGCTGTGCGTCGACTACCATACTCTCAACAAGAGAATGGTGGCAGATCACTACACCATGCCATGGGTAGAACACATCCTGGCTTGCCTAACAGAGAGCAGATGGTTCTCAGTTCCTGACCTCAGAAGTGGGTATTATCAAATACTGATGGCAGAAAAAGACAAAGAAAAAACTGCTTTCATCTGCCCACTGGGGTTCTATCAATTTGAGAGGATGCCCCAGGGAGTCACAGGGGCTCCTGCCACCTTTCAACATTTAATGGAGCGGGTAGTCGGAGATATGAACCTTCTGCAAGTATTGGTTTACCTCGACGACCTTATAGTGTTTGACCGCACCATTGAAGAGCATGAAAAGAGGCTGATGAAGGTTCTAAACCGACTGGAGAAAGCTGGGCTGAAAGTGTTGGTGGACACATGTAAGTTCTGCCAACTGTCCATTAAATATGTGGGACATATCATATCGGCGGAGGAAGTGAGCACGGATCCTGCTCAGGTGCAAGCCCTGACAATCTGGCGGAGGCCACACAACTTAAAAACTCTCCAATCTTTCCTAGGGTTCCGTGGTTACCATTGGAGGTTTATTCAAGATTTTTCCAAGGTTCTTCATCCATTGACAAACCTGCTGCAGGGCTACCCTCCCACGAACTACAAGCAGAAATGCAAGAACCAAGAAATTACTCCCAAGTCTTACTACAAAGTGAAAGAACCCTTCCAAGCCAGGTTGTCACCAGAGTGCAAGGAAGTGTTCAGAGAGATCATCCACTGTCCTACAGAAGCACCAGTACTGGCTTTTGTGGATCTCACCCAACTCTATTTTCTCCATACTGATGCCAGCATGGATGGGCTGAGGGCGGTGCTGTATCAAGAGTACCCAGGAGAGGTCTGCATCCCGTAGCCATCACCAGTCGGATCCTCATTGCAGCCAAAAGAAACTATCTTGTACACAAATTGGAGTTTCTGGCCCTTAAATGGGCTTTTGTGGACCAATTTCATGACTACCTATATGGGACAAAATTCACCGTAAGAAAAAATAACTCCCTCACTTACGTCAACGTCACAGTGAAGCTGGGTGCAGCTGGACATCGATGGCTCTCTGCCATCTCCACATATGACTATAAACTGGAATACAGGCAAGGACTGAGCAACATTGCTGCTGATGCATTAGAAACATAGAAACATAGAATTTGACGGCAGATAAGGACCGCTTGGCCCACCCAGTCTGCCCATTTCCCTACCTAATGGATAAGCTGAAGATCCTAGTTACCTAGCAGCCTACTTCTTTCTACCCCACCCCTAGAATTGCCTTATGACTGTCCCATGCATGCTTGAATTCAACCACTGTTTTGACTCCAAGCTCCTCCGGAAGGCGCTCCATGCATCCACAACTCTCTCTGTGAAAAATACTTCTTACATTACCTCTGAGCTGCCCCCATCTTCAAATTGTGCCTCCTTGTTCTTGCACACCTCTTTTTGAAAGATGCTACCCTTTGACTTTGCTGATTCCTTGAGGTACTTGAAAGTTTCTATCATGTCCCCCTCTCCCTCCTTTCCTCGAGGCTATACATATTAAGCTCCTTTAGTCTCTCTTCATATGTCTTCCGGTGCAGACCTTGCACCATTTTAGTTGCCCTTCTCTGGACAGCTTCCATCCTGTCTATGTCCTTGCAGAGATTGGGTGTCCAGAACTGCACACAGTACTCCAGATGGGGTCTCACCAGCTGTCTGTACAGAGGGATAACAACTTCCTGTTTTCTACTGGTGATGCCTCTCCTTAAGCATCCTAGTATCCCCCCAGCCCTCCTTACTACCCTTTCACATTGCTTGTCCACCTTTAAGTCATCTGATATGACTACCCCCTGGTCCCTTTCCATTTTTGTTGTTGTTAGTATCTCACCCCCCATTGTGTACTCTTCCCCTGGGTTTTTGTTTCCTAGGTGCATTACCTTGCACTTCTTAGCATTGAATCTAAGCTGCCATATATTTGACCATTCCTCTAACCTTGCCAAGTCCCTTCTCATCCTTTCCACCCCACCTTGTGCATCAACTCTGTTGCAGATCTTTGTGTCATCTGCAAAGAGTTTCCTTCTAGTCCCTCTGCAATGTCACTTATAAAGACATTGAAGAGGACCGGCCTTAATACTGAACCCTGCGGTACCCCACTAGTAACCCTCCTTTCTTCAGAGTGGACTCCATTTACTATTACCCTCTGTGTCCTATTCTCCAGCCAATTCTTTACCCAGGCTATCATCTTGGGACCCACTCCCAGGCTGGGTAACTTGTATATTAATCTTTTGTGTGGGACTGTGTCAAATGCCTTGCTAAAGTCTAGGTAGGCCATGTCCACAGCCCCTCCCTGATCTACTACTTTGGTCACCTAGTCAAAGAAATCTATTAGATTCATCTGGCATGACCTTGCCACTGTGAATCCATGCTGCCTTGGGTTCTGTGCCCCTCTGGCCTCTATATACTCGACAATTATTTCCTTCAGAAGTGATTCCATCATTTTCCCTATCACTGAGGTTAAACTAACAGGTCTGTAGTTTCCTGCTTCTGCCCTGCTCCCACTTTTGTGAAGGGGAATCACATCTGCCCTCCTCCAGTCTTCAGGTACCACTCCATCCTCCCATGATTTGTTAAAGAGGGTAGTCAGTGGTATCACTAGTTCTACCCTTAGTTCTTTTAGAATTCTGGGATGAATCCCATCAGGCCCCATTGCTTTGTCCACCTTCAGTTTTAAGAGTTCTTTCAGAACTCTTTCTTCTGTAAATGGGCTGGTATCAACTTCTGTATCCTGAGTGTTTCTATTGTTTGTTTGTTTTAGGTACCTCCCCCTCTTCATTTGTAAATACTGAGCAAAAATATTTGTTTAGTATCTCTGCCTTTTCACCGTCACCTCTGCCCTCCCCTCCCCTTTATTAAGCCTCACTATCCCTCCCTTGGTCTTCCTTCGCCTCCTGATGTACCTAAAAAGGTTTTATCCCCTTCTTAACTGAGTTGGCTATCTTTTCCTCGATTCGGCCTTTGCTGTTCTGACTGCCTTCCCAGCTTCCTTTGCTTTAACTGATACAATTATCTGTCCTGCTCCTTCTGTGATTCCTTGCACTTCCTGAATGCTTTCTTTTCTCTTGAACCTTCCTGCCACCTCCTTTGAGAACCATAGTGGTTTCTTACATCATTTTGTTTTGTTTATTTGCTTCACACAAAGGCTTGTTACCTCTGTGATGGCAGTTTTTATTATTCCCCATTGTTCTTCCACCCCTCCTTCCTGCTCATTTGCTAGTACATTCCTTAGGCACTGACCCATTTTGACAAAGTCAGCCCTCCTGAAGTCCAGTACTTTTGCCTTTGTATGGCTTGACTCTATTGCTGCGTTTATTGTGAACCATACTGTTCAATGGTCGCTAGTTCCCAGATGGTTACCCACTTCTACATCTGTGCTCCTCTCTCCATCTCCATTTGAGAGAACCAGGTCTAAGATTGCTCCCTCTCGAGTGGGTTCCAATACTAATTGTCTAAGGCACTCCCCCTGTAGGGCATCTAGAATAACCCCACTCTTAGAAGTGGCTGCTGCAACTGCACTCCAGTTAACATCTGGCATATTCAGATCACCCATCAGCAATATCTCCCCTTTTTCTGCCATTCTAAGTATACTGCATTGTCCCACAAATCACATCTGGAGACCACCACCGGTGCCCAAGAACTGCTACCAGAGACAGTGCAAGCAGTGTGCAATAAGTTTTTGCTTGGGAACCCAGAGATAGCTGCGTTACCCTGCAGAGTCATTGATTCCTTGGGGGCCCCTCCAGATGCTATACCAGATGCTTGTTGCAACCATACCGGCATTGATTTTAAGTATTTACCACAGCCAAATAAGAGAAAACAAAAGTATTTACAGAGGCAGGGCGATAGTCTTAAGGGGGTAAGAGTTGCATTGGAGAAGGGGGACAGCCCAGATCAAGTGCAAAAAACCCACCTCGATGTGCCTATCCTACTGTGAGAGTGGGATAACCTGGAACTACAGAATGGCTTGCTGTACCAGATTGTCAGAGACCCAAAGACCCCCAAAAAGTCAAACAATTGGTGTTCCCATGGAAGTACCATTGACAGAGATTAAATTGGGCATGAACTGTCTGGAACTCAATTCCACCTCCTCTGACACCTTTCTCCATTGAATATTATTGGAGAGTTCCACCTCCTAAGGATGACAGTTCCACCTCCTACAAATTGAAAGATTACATTTTTACCTCCTAAACATTTCCAATTTAACCACTGACCATTGGGTGGCAATGAGGTCGCTACATGATGATATGGGCCATTTAGGATTTCAGCAAACTTTGAGCCTGGTAAGAGACAGAATTTACTGGCCCAGAATGGAGAGAGACATCGAAGTGTACTGTAAAAAAATGTGCAAATGTGTCCAAAGAAAGACCCTTCCGAAAAGAATTGCTCCATTAGTAAATATAAAAATCACTGACCCCCTGGAGCTAGTCTGCATGGACTTTTTATCCTTGGAGCCTGATAGCAAAGGTTTTAACAGTGTACTGGTCCTTACCAATCATTGTACCCAATATGCTCAGGCCTATCCTACCAAGGACCAGAAAGCCAGTACAGCTGTGAAAACATTGTCTGAATTTATCACCCATTATGGCATACCACAACGCATTAATTCTGATCAAGGTCCTGGCTCCCAGAGCAAACTGGTTGAGGAGTTTCTAACAGCACATGGAATTCAACAATCAAAAACCACCCCTTATCACCCTCAAGGTGACCTGCAGCCTGAAAAGTTTAATTGGACACTCATGGACATGCTGGACACTCTGAACCATAAGCAGAACTTGAAGACCTGGAGCCAGCATGTACTGCAGTTGGTTCATGCTTACAATTGTACTAAGAATAGAGCCACAGACACCTCCCCCTACTTGCTAATGTTTGTAAGAGAGACTCAGCTGCCCATTGACCCTGCATTTGGTCTGTCACCTGAGAGAACCAGCAAGGAGTCATATCTACAGTATACCAAGCACCTCAAAAGCCAGCTTCAGAAGGTATACAAGCTAGCAGCAGAATGTGCTGGGAAGGCAAATGTAGGAAACAAGGCCAGATATGACCAGAGACTAAGACCCCAACTACTCACTGTGGGGGATAGTACTATTACGGAACTTTGGAGTACACAGAAAGCAAACATTGGCAGACTGATGGTCATCTGAACCCAATGTCATCCTGGAGAAGTTTGTTAACTTACCTGTTTATAAAGTCAGACAAGAGAGGGGGCCTCACGCCATCAGAACCATTCACCGAAACTATCTACTACCAATAGAACACCTAGAGCCCGTCATCAAAGAAAAGGAGCCTTTTACCATCAAGGGCCCCCAGAACTAGGAGCAGCACCCAGGAGGGTAACCAAATCCAGCATACTCCAACTGCTGAAATACATGCTCATTTGGCCCCCACTCCACAACTGTCCAGGGAACCAGACAATGAATTTGAAGATTGTCAAGGAGACCCTGAGGTCTTGTGGTATCAACCTTTCACCAGTTCAAATGCCCCAGTTGCCCAGAGTGTAGAGTGGGCCAGAGATGACTCAGCTTCAGCAATCACATTGTTTGACTGGAATGTGGATGCTGAACCTTTTGTCCCACAAAGTGACCTGGACACCACTATTGCTAACCCCTTTTGTGGATATGAATGCTACCAACTTGCTGGAGGACTGTACAGATCCTGAGGATGACAAACAAGAAGGCCCTGTTGACACTGAAACCCCCAAAATGAACACTGAACAGGACAGTGCCCCCATGAATCCCCCAGTAATCTCAGAGGTGCCTAGGAGATCAGAAAGAGCCCACAAGCCCCCACTAAAACTCACAATCAGCCTGGAGAGCCATCTGATATGCCCCTCCATGTGGTGCACAAAAGAACTGTGCCTATAGTACAGGCTGTGTCCCTACCCCAAAGGTTTAAATCTGAGGTGAAAGTAGAAGTCAGTAAACAGGAGCAATTCAATGTGTTCAATGTGTTACCTGTTAATGACTAATTAACATATTTCTTTCTAGGTTATGTAACTTGTTTGTTCATTAACCTTTTTTCAATCCACAACACACTGCCCTAAAATAGACTTTGGGATTCATGGACTGTGGGCAGTGTCTTGTCGAGGATGCCAAGTTCTAAAGAGGGGGGAGTATGTAAGCTGCCACACCCTTGTGTGGCTTTAAGAAGACTGGTCTGGGTAAAAAGGCTTTTCCCCTGACCCTTTTAATACTGGTGGTGGGTGGCGGGGTCTGGGGTGAATAAAAACAAAGGAAGACAGCACTGCTGCAGGAGGAAGGAAGAAGAGAAAAAAACAGGCAAGACTGTTTTTTGCCCAGGAACAGTTGAACCAATCAGCAGGGAGCCTGGGAAGGCTATAAACAGCCCCAAAAGCCCACCAAAAATCCAGTCCCCAGGGAGAAGAGAGACCAGAACAGATTGCACCAAGGGCTGAAGCCCCAAGTTGTGTTGGCTGGTTGAGACTCCTGCAGGCATTGAGTCACAGTGCTGGGACTGAAGAATCAAAAGGGAAACTGGAAGTGTTTGCAAAGAGCCCAAGTGAATTGCTGCTAGGTCAGGCTGCATTTTTCTAAACTATTTGCTACAGAAGCTAAACCGTTTGCTACAAAAGCTGCCTAAGTCCATCAAAGGGTGGTGAAGATTCTGGATAAGACATTTGAAGGTCTGGAATTCATCTTTAGGTTGCAGGACCTCACTTTTGGATTTACAAAAGACTCTTGTATAATGGCTGTTTGAAGATATTGCACCCCAGGGTGTGTTGCCCAAGATCACAGTGAGACCAGGGTCTTCATTAAACTGTTCCTGCCAGAGTAACAGAGCTGTGGTTCATCTTTAGCTGAGAAGCTTCTGCCCTAGCTGCCACCTGTCAAGTGTTCCAGAGGACTCCACTGGAGTGGAAAGAAGCCAAGGATGTCTTTCTTACTTGCACGGTGTCAGTTAAGTACAATTTTTCCGCCAGGGGGATTACAATTGGTTGCTGTTGTTCCATGTTGCTTTGTCTTGTATTTGTTCTTCATCTAAGGCCCCAATGTTGACCAACCCAAGGCATCGCAGGCCTGCCACCATAGTGGGGTACCCCCAAAAGACATTGGGACAGGTCTGGTACTAGACGGGTGGAAGCATTGTGAGAAGTTGCATTTGATGTTACTAATGGTATTACGGATATAATCTTTGAGTGAGAGAGTATTATATGAGTGCCTAACCTCATTTTCTTGCAGCCAATGTTGCCAGTCTTACTCACTCCAGTAATAAATACTTGCTGTGCTTATGGTGATTACTGACTCCACGACTGGTTTTGGGTACTGTGTATTGTTGGGGATTGTCTGGAGGGGCTTGGGAGGGGGAAATATTGTTCCTGGGGAACTGGGGAAGGTCATTGGTTATTTTGTCCGAGTCCCCAGGTGGAGGCACCACACCACTGAATGTTTAATAGTTACGGTCCTGTCGCACAAGGACCCATGCCGGCACCCTCGACCTGTCACGAGGGCCTCAGAGTCAGCATTCAGGACCAACTGACAACCCACCCTATACACAGATGAAACTGGATGCAAATATATCACATTGTGCTACAATGAGCACACTAAAAACCACAATGACTTCCAAGAACAAAATAGACTTGAAAACGAAGGTTACGTTTGAAATACCTGAAAATCCTGACTGCCCTGTATAAGTATTTCTGAAATATATATCCAAACTGCCTGCTTATGATCCAGCTCTGTACTGCCACCTCAAAAGGCTCCCACAGTTCTTTCTAGACACCATTCCCACCTGGTACATGAGAGCACCAATGGGGATTAACTTCCTATCCAACATGATGCCGAGGCTGAGTGTTGAAGCACAGCTCTCTAGAAGGTATACCAACCATTACCTGAGAGCTACAGAAGCACAACTGCTATCACAAGCTGGATTAGAGGCCAGACAGATCATGGCCATAACTGGCCACAAGAGTGAAGCCACCAAGCCACCTCCACAGCTATTGGTCTGCAAGCACTACGGACAGATCAGCATGGAGCAAAATACTTTCAGGAGCCAGAAAAACAGTCACACCACAAACAGTACAACCTGCCAGTGAGGAAAAACCATGTTGCTCAAAGGACCTACCACCACTGCCACCTCTTCAAGCAACATTGCTGCAACAGCCATGCTTGCCACCACCACTGCTGAGCCTGGCAGTACCTCCACCAACTCTGCCACTACCTTCACCATGCCTACAACCACCTACCAGTGATGCATTACTGCCACTACCTGGACAGAATGACATCGTAACAGAACAAAAGACTACAACCTTCACTAAACTATTTCCGCTCACTAAATTCAACTTCATTGGTGCCTCCATCAGCTTCATCAACTTCAAACCTCCCAAAAGCAAAAAGATGAAGTAAGCCTGCCAGCTGATGGCATGCAAAAACAGTGCAGCATGCGATTTAAGCTGCAATTTGTTGTTTTATCCACCCAAAAGTTATCCAAGTTAGAATCTATTTTTTTCTTGTGTAGCAATATCTTCAATGTTCAGTGAAGCCCACCATGATGAAGCGTGGCACTGCAGAATTCTGCAGTAGAGTTACTGCGGCAAACAATGCAATTTAAATGGGAGTTAATCCCTTTTGTCATTTTATTTATTTATTTAAACTTTTGTTAACCAGGTAAATGTAATGAGCCAAGGCCTGTTTTCATACATGATCCGGGGCTTTTTTAGGTAGCCAAAAAGATGTTTACAATAAATATACATACAGACAAAAACAACAGTACAAATTATACAAAACATTTACAGACAAGCTGAGCACAACGATATGTCATCAACTGCTGTTTAAAGATATTATGACTAGCATAGTTGTGTAAGTGAGTAGGCAAACAATTCCAATCTCTAGCAGCACATAGTGATATTGCATGTTCTCCCATATTACTTGAGACTCTAGGTGACTTAAGGAAAAAGAATTACCTGACCTTAAAGGTCAATCTTCTCTTTTTTTGGTCAATTAAGTTAAAAAGGGGGATTCAGTTTTCAAACAGTATCTTGTCAGTTAAACAATTTAAGTTATACTCTTGGATAAACCTTGGTGGCAACCAACCCAATAAACTATATAAAGTGCAATGGTGGGTCATGCAATGACCCTGTGACACTGCACTTCATCCTGGCAGGCATTATTGCATTTATGTTTTTTCCTTGATTACAAATTGTGGTGAAAAATAAATAATGTGACCTACTGGAAATTGAACCCAGGCCCCAAGAATACCATCCTGGTGTTCTAACCACTGAGCTATAGATTCACATGGTTGGCCTGACTCTTCCCAGAGATGTTTGCTTTCTCTGGTACTGCAGATCCTGCAACTAGGAACAATCGAGATGACAGACTTTTTGGTACAGTATTAGCCACTGCTTAGCAATTTTAGATCACAAATTGTTCTGAGAAAGAAATTATGTGACCTACTAAAAATTGAACCCAGGCCCCCAGAATACTGTCTTGTTATCTCCTTGCAAATTTATATTATTTGTGTTGTGTTATCATTTTTCTCAAGATATACCCATTTTCTAAGTGCAACAACACACTCCCGGGTGTGTTTTTTTCTGGATAAATGCACTTCTAGGGCTAGTAAGGCACACGACGTACATTTATCCCGAATAAATCACACCCTATCATGTGATATTGCTTACCTATACAACTAGTGTTTACAACCAGATACCAACACACTACACTCAAGTATGTATTGTTAACTAGTCATGTATATAATGGTGGATAAAATAACTTTTTAAACATAGAACATCAAAGGTCTCCAAGACAAGAAAAAGCAGCAACAAGTACTATAACACATTAAGAGACAGGAGGCACAAATTGTATACAGTACCTACAAGAAATGCACATGGCAACAGGAGAGGCTCTACAGAGAGACTAGGTGGGACAACTGGCAGCAGGCATCAGCAAGCATAGGGGAGGGGTTGCTGTACTCAGGCACAGGAAGCTGGCATTCAAAGTGAATAAGGTTTGGCAAAACCCAGAGGCACGAATAATGTTAGTGACTGGGGAACTATACAACAGGAAAGTGCTACTGGTTAATGTATATAGTCCAAACAGTGATTCCCCTGACTTTGTAGCTGAGGTAAATGCACTAGATTCATGACATATTGTTATACTGGGAGGTGACCTCAGAGTGACCATGAACCCCATTACTTGACAGTTTAAACACATCCAGATCTTACTCTGTCACAATCTACAAAGGTATGGCAGGGGGTCATGCAAGATTTAAATTTGGTGGACATGTGGAGGATGCTCTTCCCAAATAAGAGTAGTTATACCTTTTTATATTATAGGGGTTGACTGATAATGTATCACATAAAACAGCTATCATCACTACTCAGCAATTCAGTTGTCATGAAGTGTACACAGGTAATAAGAACTACAGGTTATCAACACTCTCATTATGTAGCTCCTGTTATCACCACTGTATATACATCACTGACAAACCTACTGCCGAACTACATTCACTGTCCCTCCCAGCCGCTAATTTGTCCATTCCACTCAACAACAGTTTATAACTACAAGCCCAATTACAGGTGATTTAAGTAAATAATTAAGAACATAAAACTCCCCGTGCTAACAAAGTTTAAAAAAGAAACACTAGACACACACTAAAAAAACCTACTACACAACGAAACGAGAACAAAACATACATCTGATCACTTACAAAACTGAAACAGTTGTTCCAAAAGCCAAAAAACATTTCTTTGAACATGGAAACTTCCAATTTGAAAGAAGAACAGCTAGATAAAGAAATAGAAGAAATAATGAAATATTTAGAAGACGACACTGAACCCCTAACAGATCCGAACTTCTACAATCAATTGTACACTATTAACACCAATGAACTCAATAGTACAACAACAAATATCATTACTGACAACTACAATACCATAAATAAATATAGAGAAAGTGGGCAGAATATAAACACTATAAGAAAAAAAATGATTCAGACATTCAGAAACTGAAAACATTCTTAACTGAAACAGTACAATTACATGAACCGATTCATCAGATTGCACCAGAATATCTGGACCAACTTTTATGCCTGTTCTTTATGAACTTAAAAAAACAAGACGGCTCACCATATGAGCTACTAACAATAAAATATATCTATCTAAGTATAGATAGATACTTAAAAGACAATGTATATCCAGAATGCCTTAAAACTTCCACGAAATTTGTCAAAACAAGGCAAGTACTAGAAACAAAACAAAGGCACCTTAAAGAAGACGGAAAAGGTAATAAACCACATGCTTCAGAAGAATTAAATGATTCAATTATCCAAGAACTCTTCCATCAGAAAGAACTAGGACCCCACTGTCCCCAATATCTGCTTAATACCATGCGGTATAATGTTACCCTATATTTCGGCATAAGAGGAACAACTGAAGCCAGAAGCCTTAAATGGGGAGATATCAAACTTAAAACAGATGAGTACAACAAAAAAATATTTGGAATACACAACAGAGTGACAAACAAAAACCTGATCAGGAAGTAACCTGAAAAATATAAGAAAAATTAAACCTCGAGCATACGAGTCCTCGGATCTGGAAAAATGCCCCATTCAAAGCTATTTATTGTATCAAGACAAAAGACCTCCCAACACACTACATGATGAAGCTCCATTTTTTTTGTCAATAAATTATCATTCAAATAAAGCTCAGTATCCAACCTTCTGGTTCAAAAAAACAACCTCTCGGCATTAATACAATAAGCCGAATGATAAAGAACATGATAACTCAAGCTGGAATTGAAACACCCAAAACACTTACAAACCACTCTGTAAGAAAACATCTGATACAAAAATTATCAGACAGTGGAATTGCCCCAAATTACATAATTCAAGTTTCAGGACACAAAAAAAGTTGACTCTGTAAATGAGTATTCTAAAATAAATGATCAAAAGAAAGAAAAAATATCCAACATACTGACATCTACCACAACACCTCTACTATGGAATACAAAGAACCCTAACCAAGTACATCTGTACCACCTAAATATAAACCATCTGAAGATACCAAGCAGCTGACAACACCAGAATGGGACATAGCCTTTCCTACATGGTTTAAACATACCACCATTAATGCAAAACATGTAACGTTTAACATCGTTCAAAGTAAGCATAATGCCCCCTCCCCCCAAAAAAAGAAATACTCACCACCCAATGAAAAATAAAACATTAAAATATTCTTTCTGTTTTTCAGGTGGCAATCCTCCAGATAGCAGTAAGAAAAGAGCAAGACCGGTAATATCAGACACAGATTCTGACTGAAGCTATACCTAAAGAACATCCTTCAAAGACCAAAACCCCAAAGAACAACAAACACTTTTATGCTCATTATATAACCTACTAAATATAAAAAGCATATTGGTGAAGTGTGACCAATATATATTACAATAAAAACTGAATAAAATACTTTATGTTAAAAGCACATATCAAGTATAATAGACATTCTTTAATGTACCTTCGTATACTAAAGTGCATAATAATAACACAGAGTAAAAAACAGAACTCTATGAAATAGAATTCATTACGAATAAAACACAGCGAACAAACTGTAAACTTGCATGAAACAGAAAACCACATAAAATGTCACAGAATAAAACTAATACCATAAAAATGAAATTCCTATACAAACATTTCACAAGGCTTCCTGACCTGACACACACACACACACACACACACACACACACACACACACACACACACTGAAACCCGGAAGAACACAAACCCGCCCACATCTCCCAACAACCAATAAAATAAGACCACATGACACAAACAATCAATAACACAAGAACATCTAGCGGAGCAACACAGGAAAAGAAATCAAACCCCCCCAAAACAGGTAAAAAACTACCAAAATAACCATGCAACAATTAAGCAATGCACAATAAAACGTCAACCCCTATAATATAAAATGAATACGTGATGCTGAGGTATATGATAACACTTTTATCAAAACTCATGGGAAGTGAGCTCAGGGTTTAATCACTTGTGGCTCTGCTTTGCGGAGCCACTCGTGATAACCCTGAGCTCACTTGCCACTCGTACTGATAAAAGTGCTATCATATACCTCAGCATCACATATCCCCTTTAGATCAGGCTGCCTTAGGTCATCATCGAGAATCAACTACTGGTTACTGTCAACTGAAGGAGTGCCTGGAATGCAGAATGTACAAACCCCCTGATAACCATCTCAAATCATGAGAACAACCAGACATAGACCTCTAAGTATCCTACAGGATCCAGGTACTGAAAAACAATTTCTTGAACATACAGAAAATGTTTTACTACACAGCGACCCCAAAGATACCAACTGTACATCCGTGTTGGAAGCACTGAAGTGTACCATGAGGGGACACATAATTGCCATATTCACAGAGTGAGACTGTAAAGAATTCATAGACCTGCAACTCCTGAGATAGCAGCGGAGTATCATGTATCATTGGAAGCACCAATACAAATAGCAGAAATCATGGAGGCGATTAAACAACTAACAGCAGGAAAGGCCCAGGCATGGTCGGTTATACACCGGGCTTTAACAAAGCCTTCAGCCCACAACTAGCTTTTATACTGGCTGGGGTCTTTACTGAAGCACTGGAAACAGGACAACTACCACAAACCCTACAAGAAGCAGTAATAATAAAATTGTTAAAACCTAGAAAAGATGTTGCACCAGCTTCCATCCAATAATACTACTAAACCTGGATGCCAAAATATGTGCTAAGATGCTAGCCACACACCTCAGCACAGTCCTACCTAATATCATTGTTCTATGTCAGATGGGCTTTGTGGCAAGTAGGGTACATCACTGATAACATTCACAAGATGATCTATGTGCAACAGCAAGCCTGCAATGTTCTGGGACCCCTGTGCTGATGTCACTGGATGCCTAGAAAGTCTTTCACTAGGTGGCATGGTGCTACCTCTTCCACATAATAAGGAGGTGCAACATTCCCCTAGTCTTCTAGAATATGACCCAGCTGTTATATTCAGCACTGAAAGCAGTGAACAACACAAACATCCTCATCTCCCTAAATTTTACTCTGTCCAGAGGCACTACAGAGGGGTTCCATCTATCTCCAGCACTCTTCAACATAGCCTTAGAACCACTCCTTAGCAAAATTCTTTGAAATGTGCATATTCATGGAGCACAACTACATGACATACCCTGCACAATCACAGCGTATGTCGATGACATCCTCCTAGCAGTCCACAACCCAAAGAAATCAATCCCCCCCGAGACATTATGCTAATTTTCCAAACTGCCTGGCTACAAATTAAACATGGACAAGAGGGAGGTTCTTCCACTGGGAGGAAAATGCTTTGAATATGAAATAGATGGTATAGGGCTAATATGGGCACCTAAACATATCTCATACTTTTGACCACAATTATTTACCTCACCAACAGAGACTACAGCAGTAAATTGGAAGAATCTGATCCACACCATTAAGATAGACCTAAGTAGGTGGCATAAGCTCGCTTTCCATGGGTCACTGCATCTCCATAACCTAAGTGAATATCTTATCAAGAGTGTGATTTCTTTTCTCCATGCTTCAAACTCCACTGACAGTACAAATGTTAAAAGACTTACTGTACAAAACATGGTGAGAAATTTCAAATGGGCCAAAAAAAGACCAAGATGTTCCCTACAGAAATTGGAAAGGATGCCCTACCTAGAAGGATTGAAGGTACCAGATTTTGTCACATACTACAAAGCATTGCAGATATCATGGGTGGCAGCATGGGTGGGTCTACCAGAAGAAACAGTAGACACAAACCATGTACTGAAGTGGCTATGCAGTGAATTAACCATCTGTGAAACTGAAGGGCTAGAACTAACAGCCTTCTCTTTCAGTGTGCTAACACCCAGTCTAAAGGAAACCCCTGTAGCAGTGGTTCACAGTTTACCATGCTGCTTAACCACATGAGAATGGTCCTCAAAGGATGCAGATGCCAACAAACATGGGGCAACCCCCTAATCAAAATAAACCAACAAAAAATTAAGACCTAGAGAGAAAAGGGTTGCTGACAGTATCAGATGATATGCTTAATCAATCCTATATAAGGTTCGAAGAACTACAAAGAATTCCCCAATTCCCTGCAATAGACTATTATATTGTGCTACAAATTCAACATGTCCTGAACTCCCAAGGACAGTATAATCTGTTTAAACATCAAATGACAGAATGGGGCAACACACTGCTAGGTCTCCTGAAATTAACAGCAAGAATATCAACAAGTTATGAACTGATCATCAAACAGCTACAGTATATGTCTCAGTACAGGCAGTGAGTGGATGTGGACAAGAGAACTAAATATGGCAACAAATAATTGGGTATGGAAAGACATCTGGAGCTTCACCATATCTTCATCTTCAGTAGTGGACTTAAGAGTCCAACAATTCAATTTAACACAACTTTTATTACATACCACTAAAGCTGCATGAGATGAAGACTACTCTGAATGCAAAATGCTGTAAGTGCAAACAGCAAGAAGATACTGTACTACATGTCATGTGGTCATGGTAATAGATCCATTTTGGATGGACATTAAAAACTCACTCGACCCTCTACTTAGCCTGAAAGATCTCTTCAGCTCTGGAATCTTTGTTTTGGGCCATGATGTTCAACCCCAGGTGGCATAAAGCAAATGGTATGCAATAGCCATAATAGTGGCAGTGGCTAAAGAACTACTTTTAAAGCACTGGCTTGATAAGCAAGCCCCAACTCATCAGAAATGGCTGTTGGATATGCTTGAAACTCTATGACTGGAGAGATTAGCCCACAGCATTTGTGGGGCACCTAAAGCATATTACCAAAAATATAGTCACTTAGACACTCTATTAATGATACAGGACTGAGGTACAAAGAGTAAACTATTTATATGTCAATAAGGAGTCAAGTAAATCCAATTTTAATGGTATCATTCCCTTCTACACAAATCACCCTGGTATCTGAACACCTCCTCTCATGAGGGGAGCACTTAGGTAATGTTGGTTTAGGCAGATTAAGATTCCATTGAAATTGTGGTTAATTAGTGGGTAATGGTAGTTTTCTTCTATTTAGCTCCCTCAAGGCACTAGTAAACATTGGAAAGTATCAAACTGAAGTTTAGGGGGCCCTTCAATAAAAATGTTCCACTCTTGTGTGATGTCCTTCTCTTTTATTTCCCCTACGTTTTGCTCCTTTCTGGAACTTGTTCACAGGGTATAGGCAGTTTTTCTGTTAATTCATTAACAATAACAATTTTAAATCTTAAGTAATATTTTTTTTATATTTATTTTGTCAGTTATAATGTTGTTATTTTAACAGCATGCCACACCACACATGTGACATCTTTTTTAACCTTGTTTTAACTTTCTTATACAAGGTTCAGCACTTCATTGCTCTTATTATTTTCTGTTCCCTTTTGTCCTGTAAGACATGAAGTTGTGCATACATTACTCCACCGTATGGACATACTGGGGTACTACTAATGAAGAATTCATAAACAGCTTTGTTTATAAAAGAAACTAACACTTGGATAAATTAAAAAAATAAACAACATGTAATAAATGGGATAGTTGTATTAGTATAGAAACAATGGTAAGCTTCAGAAAACTATAAGTAATTCACCAATAAGGGTAAAAAGAAGTTAAACATGATCACAGTATTGTTAATGAATAACGGGAGAAATAGCAGTGACAGGACCCATACAACACAACAAGCTTGGAAAGTTATTAAAATATTGTAATTATGTGAACTAATTAATACCAAGCATGTAAGAGAAATGTTAAAATGATCAGTTCAGTCCACCTTCCCAATGCCGAGGTCGCTGTGACCCACTGAGATGGCAGAAATTAAAAAGGCATGATTGTGAATATATACTATTTTAATATCACCAAGAGAAAGTAAAAAAGCAACACTCTATGAATGGACATGCAGGAGAGTGAGCCCGTTTTGTAAGCCCTATATCCCTCCCACAAAGAGAGTAGCATGAGGTTGCCTGGCAACCTTTTTTGTGCAAGTGTGAGTGTTTGGTGATGACATAATGACGTGTCATCCTGCAAGATTTACAAAACAGGCTAGAGAGGAATAAAGCACACAGCACACAGTACATATAGTGAAAGACAGCCGCATGGCCATTTTTTTGTAACACAGCAAAGAACTGATCTGAGTTACAGGCTAAATAATTCAAGGTAAGTCATTGGGAATGCAATAAACAATTGGAAAAGCACTTTTGTGCATTTTGATATAATAAAATAAGGGTTATCACATGAGTGCAGTGCAACTAAAATGAAGCTGTTATTGGAATCTTTCCAGGTTGAAAACAAAAACAAAAGAGAACTGTCAACAACCTTAAACAAAAACCTGGAAACTGACAGGTATGTTGAGTGCTAGATACAGAGTGGGGTCAGGCACTATTGTCCAGCAGTCAAAATATCTCCCAGTATGTCCACACAGTTGAGTAATTTTTGCAAAATAACAATGTCTTGCAGGGCAAAAGGGAACAGAAAATTATGAAAGCAATGAAGTGCTGAACCTTGTATAAGAGAGTTAAAACAAGGTTAAACAAACTCTGGTCAGAGCCAATATGGCTGTGGAGAGCTTTTGGGATGCTTTTACCCATTATTTCTAATGAATTTGCACAATGCAGATCTGCTGAGAGGCAGTTTCAATGTGGTCTTTCTTTTGCATGTTTTTACAATGTGTTTTCTTAGAATATGCCTGCTGATTGCTATATATTTAGCCTGGATAGTTCACAGAAGACATGGCATCTTAGTTTCAGTGGGGCTCTACATCTACACAATATTATGCTGCATTGCATAAAATCAGAACACACTGAAAACAATATTTTACATTTGGACTAGGCTACCCTGAATAAATACATTATAAAAATGGTAAAATCATGACCCCAATGAAAACAAGATATTGCATCTAATCTGGGACATCCTGAGTAAATACAGTGCAAAAATGTGTAAAAGGAAGACCCTATGACAATGAGATGTATCATCTCCCCTTCGCTATCCATGATACAAAATATAGGATAATAAATATTTAAAGGAAATCTACTGTAAACTGAACTTCACTGTGTTCACTGACATAAACAACCCGTTTCTTTATTGTTTTATAACATATTAGATTGAAGCATTTATTTCAAATGGTGTGGCCATGAGGATGGTGTGTGTGTGTGTGTGTGTGTGTGTTTGCTGTAGCTCAATATATTTTTTTCCCAAAAAGCACAGTAAAAAATGCCTGATGATTGCTATATATTAAGCCTGGATAGTTCACAGAAGACCTGGCATATGCCTGAGACAGTGTTTATCAGATAGTGTCTCAAGAGGTTAAAAAACAGTGTAAATCTTTTTAGATTCATTGCTGGGAAAGGGGTGACATCTACGAGGTAGAATCTTTCTTGAAAGACAATACCTGCCCAACTGAAGCTAGTAGTAAGCAAATATTTAAATGTTAAGTATTTAAGTGTGCAAGTTATTGCATTTTGAAGGGAATGAACAAATCTCCAGTTTAATAGGCAACCAGTATTTAACAAGATGTTTCAGTTTCCTAATGGCCATCTGATAAGCAGCTTGGAGTTCTTTCTCCAACATTCTAAACAGAAAGAAGGGAGTATTTTATTTCAACTGGCATAGTGATTTGTAGGTATAGAAGGATACATAGAAAACTCCAAATATGTGTTCCATGGTATTCCATTTTTCCAGCTACAGACAGCAAGATGGCTGTAGGCTCTGCTCACAGCCATAAAAAGATGTCACGTGTGTGGTATGGCATGCTGTTAAAATAACAACATTATAGCTGACAAAAATTAATAAAAAGAAAATATTACTTAAGATTTAAAATTGTAACTGTTTATGTATTAACAAAAAAGCTACCTATACCCAATGAACAAGATCCAGCAAGGAATAAAATGTAGGGGAAATAAAAGACATCACAAAAGAGTGGAACATTTTTATTGAAGGGCCCCTAAACTTCAGTTTGATACTTTCCAGTGTTTACTAGTGCCTTGAAGGGGCTGAAAAGAAAAGAAGACACCTGTCATTACCCACTAATTAACCACAATTTCGATGTACTCATGGTTCACTCTAGAGGACAAGTGAATTAAAGTGGAAGTTGGTTAAAGATATGTACTAGGTGAAGTATCACAATCAAAATGGCAATTTGAGCCAGAAAAGCAGTATATTTTATTAGACAGTAGGCATTTTTTGGAACACAAATAAACATTATGACAGGCACAAATATGAATGCTTTTGAAGACATAGGAAACAGTTTACAAAGTACCTTACATTTCACCACATTTTCTGAGGAGGAACACAAAAAAAACTATTTGCAGCCACAAGAGGGGAAAGGGACCTGTCTGTGCAAATGGGGAGGGGGGCACCCAAGCATCTGGCACAAAAGATTGAAAATTAAACATTCAAAAACTCTAGGCTAGAGTGGCATGGGCTTACACTCACACAGTACTTAGAACATAACCGAATACCTCGAGGTTTAAGAATACGTGTGGAACCAAACCTAGGAATCAATTCAGCTAAATTATTCAATAAATGGGATGGGATTTGAAATAGAGCCAGCTGCGATTTCATATATGAGCTAATAGAGGCCCATACTAGATGAAAGGCAGACACTGGAAACAGATATTGAAGTAGTAGAGGACTCTCTAAAATTAAAAATACAGGAAGAAGAGTTTGAAAAGAATTTGGAGGATATTAAAAATTAACAGAGTACAAAGAAAGGCTAAAACAACAAAAAATAAAGAAATTCATACAAGACACAAATGATTACAGGGACAACAGAGTCTACACCTATAACAAGTTCAGTAATAGACGACAACCACAAGGCAATACATACAAGACAAATGACAGTTCAGACAGCGATAACAGCTACATGAGGGACCCACAGAGACCATCAACAGAAGAATTACAAAATCAAGATTCACAACAACCAGGAACTTCAACCATGATAGATAGGGAAAACAGGTATGACCTAAGAAATCCAATACCATCAAGGGATATTTACAGACAGGGGAGAAGGGTTCCGGGGGGCAGGAGGGCCAGGTGAAAGAAAAAGACAGCCTCCAGGAAGCAGGGACAAGCAATACCAAGGCCCAGCATAATACCCATATTCAATTTAAGTAAAAAGATATTGACACAACAAGAAATCAAAGTTTTGTGTTTGGGACTGTCATTTGTGCCCACTCAGCCTGTCAACCTTTTGGGCTTGGAAGCTGACCTCCAAAAATTCTTTAGCTCACTAAGATTAAAAAGCAGTTTGGACAAGAACAAGAAATAGATGAATATTATCAAAAACTTAAACAAACCATGTAAGTTAAATCTAAGTATAACCCACCCATAGTAGCTACCTAGAAGCTAATCTCCCACAGGACTGGTGGCAACACGGGTTCACTGAGGGAAGGTCATGTCAAATGAACTTAATAGAGTTCTTTGACTGGGTCACCAGGGTACTGGATAGGGGGGTCTGTAGATGTTGCATATCTCAACTTCAAAAAGGCATTTGATTCTGTGCCACACAGGAGGCTACTGCACAAAATGAGATGCCTTGGGCTGGGGCCGCTTGTGGTTAGGTGGGTGCAAAACTGGCTGGAGAGCAGAAGGCAGAGGGTAATTGTTAATGGGGTACCTTCAAAGGAGGGTATGGTCACCAGTGGGGTGCCTCAGGGGTAATGCTGGGTCACTCCTTTTTAATATATTTATAGGGGACATAGAGGAGGGGCTAGAGGGAAGAGTATGTCTATGTGCAGATGACACGAAGGTCTGTAATAGATCTGATATGCCTGAGGGGGTTGAGAGCATGCGCAGGGATCTGGAGAAACTGGAGGAATGGTCCAAGGAATGGTACTTGTCCTTCAACACAAAGAAATGCAAGATCATGCACTTAGGCAAGAACAACCAGGGTGCAGAATACCGTATGGGTGGCATGCTCTAGAGGTTACCAAGCTGGAAAGAAACCTTGGCATAATCATTTCAAGGGATCTGAAGGTGGCAAAGCAATGTGAGAAAGTGGTGGCAAGGGCCAGTAAGATGCTGGGTTGTATCGGCAGGGGAATAACTAGCAGGAAGAGGGAGGTCACAATGCCCTTGTACAGGCAGCTTGTCAGGCCTCACCTTGAGTATGAGGTCCAGTTCTGGAGGCAATACCTCAAGAAGGATGTGGATAGGGTGGAGTGCGTCCAGAGGCAGGTGACCAAAATGGTAAGGAAACTCAGTCATCTGTCATATGAGGAACAGCTGAAGGACCTCAGCATGTACTTCCTTGAACAAAGAAGGGAAGGGGGGCATGATTGAGACCTTCAAATATATCAAGGGTATTAACAGGGTGCCAGTAGGAGACATCTTCCAGCTAAGGGAGTAGTCAAAAACAAGGGGGCATGATATGCAGATAGTAGGTGGAGGGTCAGGGGAAACATCAGAAAATTCTACTTTACGGAGAGGGTGGTGGAAAACTGGAACAGACTCCCAGAGAAGGTGGGGGGCAAGAACTGTGGGGGGATTCAAGAAAGTGTGGGATAGAGACAAGGAAGGGGGGTGGGTGGAAGGCAATAGCAAAGTCCTAGTGGCTTGCTAGGCAGACTGGGCAGACTGGGTGGGCCTGGCGGTCCTTTTCTGCTGACACGTTCTTTGTTTATATTTATCCACCCACATACAGGGGAAAAGTTTAACATAAACCAGCACATAGATTGCACAACAATGGGCGTTGTGTATGTTGTACAATGCCAATGTGATATGCTTTATGTGGGGCAAACTGGTAGAATGCTAAAAAACAAGAATACAGGAACACAAGGGGGACATAAGGAGAAGAGATAAGTCTTCCCCCGTAGCAATGCATTTTAACACAGCAGGACACAATGGTGTATCTCTTCAGTTCTGGGGCCCTAGCAAAACTAATCAAATCAGAAAGGGATAGCAGCTACAAGGATGAGTTGTTAAATGCAGACATAAGATGGATTTTTTACATGGAAATGCTAGACAGAGATATTGGGATTAATGCTGAAACAAATTGGCAAGCTTGTGCCTAGAAGTCTGCATGGGTGGTGGGAGATGGGGGGGGGGTGGCAGGACCCATCTGAAATATGAAAGGTTTCAGAAAAGAACAGTAAAAATAAAAGTGTAACAAGCATTTGTCAATGCCGAATGTTTGCTTGCTCGTATTGGCATTGGTAGTGCAGGAGGTACAGAGGTTCATGAGGTGGCATGAAAAAATTGCTATGTTGAAACTTTTGCAGCAAAATATTGAAAAACAGCAAAGTTATGCACGTGCGTGGAATAAATTCAATGGACACATGTAACTCTGGCATTTTAAGGATTTTTTTCCACCACATTTCCAACATGGCCTTTTTGGAACCCCACCTCATGAACACTGCCACTGTCATTTTGTTCATCGGTCTCAACATGTGGGAATGTGCAACTACTGCGCCATTCTGCACCACAGGTGTGGAAATACATTTTGGGCAGGATATGAAAAATTATGTCTATAGTGCTCATGAGTTGCTGTAAAAAATGGCAATATTGAAAATCTGGAGTGACAATATTAAACATTTCTGAAGTTACGAGGATGCATAGAAAATGTTCAACGACAACGCGTATCTCAGGTGTTTTGGGGTAGTTTTGCTCTAAATTTTCAATATGGGCTTTTTAGGACCCCAACTCATGAACACTGGCAATGTCATTTCATTACTCGGTCCTGAAAGGTGATTTTGTGCAAGGACCATGGCATTCTGCATCAGAGGTGCGAAAACACATTTCGTGTAGGATGTCAGGCATGACAGCCATGGTGTTCAAGAGGTGGTGTGAAAGAATGAGTATGCTGAAAATTTGGTGTGAAAATACTAAACATTAGCAACGTTGCGTGCATGCATAGGAAAACATCAATGAGCAGCAGGTGTAACATGGGCATTTTTGCATGCCAAATTTTCAACATGGACTTTTGGGACCCACCTCATGAACAGTGGCACTGTCATTTCATTACTCAGTCCAGAAAGGTGATTCCACACTGTGATTGCAAAATCATCTTCCGGAACTGAGTAATGAATTGACAGTGCCACTTTTCATAAGGAGGGGTCCCATAAAGCCCATGATGAAAATTTGGTGAATAAATATGCAAAAATGGGCGCGATATCAACATAAGTTCAAAACGCCATTGACATCCATTATACGGCACTTACCTTGATTCTTCAGTTCTCGGTTTGGCTTTGAAGAGTGTAGATGTGTCCCGGTCCGCAGAAGAGGGCAGAAGATGATCTCCGGGTGTAAGTATTGGGCAAGAAGGGGAGGCGAGGGGTGCTGGGTGCTCAGTGGGAGGGTCCAGATGGGGTAGGGGGTTGGGGGAGATGATGAGGGACCGTTTTCTTTGTTCCAGGATTTAAAAAAAAAAAAAACGTCGGGGGACAGTTTTCTTTTTTTACAGGATAAACAAGGTTGATTTCAGGACACTGGGAGTGGGCTCCCCAGTGTCCCATAGTGCTGAGGAGACAGCAGCAAGGCAAGGCAGTTTGACAACTCCTTTGTTGTCTGTGGCCAGCAGGGCTGGGTGCGGCACTTTCAAAAGGGGAGCTTGTTGTTTGTAATACTTAATTTAAAGATCATTCCCCCCCCCCCCGGATCACCTAAATGTTGTTTCTTACCTTGATCGGGTGCTGATGCCATACTGAAAGTGTCTCTGGATCTGTTTTTTTATGGGTACTAAACTAGTGCACATAGTGCACTAGTTTAGTACCCATGAAAAAACAGTGCACATTTAAAACAATGCACATGTAAAGCACATTGAGGGTGCAAATGATCCTTAAATGGAGTGGATTATTACAACTTACCACTGCAGAACATTAAAATAAGGGAAAACCTTTGTCATGGGGACAAAACTAGTGCACACAGGCTCTTTAAAACAATGCAAATGTAAAGCACATTGAGGGGACAAATGATCTTTAATAATGGGACTGGGGGCCATCGCGCTAGCCTGGATTACAGGATTGAAACTGAATTATAAATTAAATTAAGTCATGGGCCCAGACTGCAGTCTCTGTTGAATAGGTTTGGGGATCTGTATTGCACTGGGGGGGGGGGGGTGATTTCGCTGCTTGGTTAACGGGAGTCAGGCATTTGGGCACTGTGGGCGTGAGCAGCAGGGAAACTGAACGAGAAAGGGAGCGGTGTAGCTGCAATCCCTCACATCGATATAGGCTCTTCTGTGGCAGGGATGCTGATTAAGACTGAGGGTTGCAAGTACAGAGAGCTGCTGGGAACAGGTTCTGGATCTAGAGTGCTTCACCTAAGAGGAGGTATGTGTGTGTGTCTTTTTATCACATAGGTGCAGTGCAACTAAAACAAAGCTGTTATTGGAATCTTTCCAGGTTGAAAACAAAAACAAAAGTGAACTGACAACAACCTTAAACAAAAACCTGGAAACTGACAGGTATGCTGAGTGTTAGATACAGAGGGGATCAGGCACTACTGTGCAGCAGTCAAAATGTCTCCCAGTATGTCAACACAGTGCAGTAATTTATGCAAAATAGCTTAGTCTTGCAGGACGAAAGGGAACAGACAATAATGAAAGCAATGAATTGTTGAACCTTGTATAAGAGAGTTAAAACAAGGTTAAAAAAGATGTCATGTGTGGTACAGCATGCTGTTAAAATAACATTATAGCTGACAAAATTAATATAAAGAAAATATTACTTAAGATTTAACATTGTAACTGTTTTTGTATTAACAGAAAAACTACCTATACCCTGTGAACAAAGATCCAGAAAGCAGTGAAATGTAGGGGAAATAAAAGACAAAGACATCACACGAGAGTGGAACATTTTCATTGAAGGGCCCCCTAAACTTTAGTTTGATGCTTTCCAGATTAAGATTCTACCCTGTAATTTATGGTTTAACTGATGGGGTAACACAGAGAAGAGTAAGTTTATGAATAAGAACCTGTTGTATACAGGAATGGTCATTGAATTAATAGGAGTAATGGCATACTAATGCTTGAAATAATGTAAAGTAAGACTCAGCAAATGTATTGCTTTAGTCTGTGAATGCTGAAATCTTTTAATACCCACTACAGTGGACTGATTAACAAACGTATTAACATTTTGTCTTTTTCTGTTATATGTACGTGAATTTGCATAGTGGTTAAGAGCACTGAGCTGCAAACCTGGAGAACTGGGTTTGAAACCCACAGCCATCACTTGCATACTGTGTGACTATGAGCAAGTCAATTAACTTCTCTGTGCTCCCAGGATGTACTTGGAAACAAGCTTTGGCTTAGTGTGCCTTTCCTGGCCGAAAACTGTAAAAAAAAAAAAAAAAGAGAAATTGGTGACAAAACTTCGCATAATAGGAACAATTGGACATTATGTTACATTTTACCCACACATGGATTCCCAAAAGGCTCAATCATCAGCAGATGAATGGCTATACCTTTTTTATTTATTTATTGATTATTGAAATGTTTCACCAGGAAGGTATGCTGAGCAACAAGTTGCTCGTTTCCCGGTGCAACCTGAAGGGTAGGGGAACATGAGGATAGTTTACAGCGATTTGGTACACAATATAAATTTACAGTAGATTACATTCAAATAATTTGAGCAGACTGTACAGGAGTAATGAAATAGTGGGAAGCTAACAGTTTTGAACTAGATAGATACTACGCCAACACCTTTGGACTAGATAGATACAAGGACACAAAATAACATTTAGGCATACACTACATAACACATAACTGTAGCTGGAAAATGGCTGAATAGAATTGCTGTAGTTTAATCTAGGGAAGTTGATACAATACCCTTAACAAAGAAACACTTACAACTGCGACGCTTGTTCCCTATAAAAGGCAACTCCGACTATTCCTCGCCTCTGCCACTCAGTGTGTCTGCCTCGCCTAAGTATTTTACCCTAGTTGAAGGTGACCCGTAACCTCCCTTAGAGCTCCACTTTTTTGGCAACAGTTTCCCCCACTCTCACCCCTTACCCTCCCTACACCACACTGCCACCCCCCCTCTCTAATGGCACTTTCAGATATGGGGCCCTCCAGCCCATCCACGTCGCACTTTTGCCACCCACCTCTACCCGCTGACAATGGCCCTTTAGCCTGCCTACTTTTTCCTGATTCCTTCCTACCCTATACTAACTATATACTGTTCACCCTGAAACTTGTCTGAAACTGGCTTATGTTGTCTCACTCCATAGACATCTTTGTGTTTTTAAGGCTGTAACCATTGTTGACCTTTGTAAGTATGTTACCCTACATCCTTTGACGTGGAACCTTTGTAAATGAGCAGTTCCTGCTCAAAGGTATTTGTAATCTTAGAGTTTAATAAAATAAAAAAAGTAAAAAAAGTTAGTCAGGAGTATACACAGGCAGAACAGGTTGGCTAAGGTATAACAGAAGTGCAAGTTAATTACACGTGCAGTAGAGATTGGGGTCAGCCATAACAGAAGTGCAAGTTAACTACAAGTGCTTTAGAGATTTGGGGTCAGCCATAGCTAGGGCTATGTAAGGGGGAGAAGGGAAGGTGAGAGGTAGGTATGTCGGTAGGCAGAGAAGCGGGCGGGGTTGTGGAAGGGGATGGAAGGAGGAGGCGAAGGAAGAGGTAGGAAGAGAAAGGTCTGCTGGGGCCTGACTCCTCCAGTATGGCGGAGGAAGGGAGCAGGTTGTGGCAGTGAAAGGTAGAGTATGATAGGAGGGAAGCAGGCTGTAGGCAGTGAGGGGGAATAGGCTTCAGAAGAACAGAAGAGAGAGTGAAGATGAGAGAGAAGAGAGGCCAAATCCCAGCCCTTCAGGATGTGGAGAAGTGGGAGGGAAGAGTTGGGTTAATGGTGTAAGGATAGGGTAGGGACAGACCCTTGGTACAACTTTGGATGATTGAGAAATCACAGTAAGAGAACAATGGAAGGTCTGAAGGGAGGGAATCGGGGGAAGGGAAGGAATGCTGGTTTTTAGGTGAGTGGGAGGTGGAGCTGCAGCAGGGGTATTGCATGGGTACTAAAGAGGAGTAGAGTTTGTCAGGGGCTTGGAGGTGGGAGTTAGGGATGGTTGTAGCAGGAAAAACTAGGTGCAAGGAAGTTTTTGAGGGCAGAGCTGATGGAGTAGTAGGAGGATGAGTAACAAATTTGAGGGGGGAGGGAATTCCACATTTTTGGGAGGCGGTGAGAGTAACTGGATTGGCCAATGAGGGTGGTTCTGCAGAGGACCACCAGAGTATGGGAGTCGGATGATCTAAGGGAGTGACAGGGAGTGGGGGGTGTTGTAAATGAGGGGGAGAGGTAGGAACAGAGTTCACCTGGCCAGTGCTTGGAGGTGCATTTAGCACAGTGGGAGAGTAGTCTGTTTGTAAGAGAAGGGAAGAGTAGGGCACGGTAGAGATCACAGTGGTGGGTGCAAAGAGGGAGCATCAAGGGCAAAATGGCAGAAGGAATTGAGGGTATCCAATCTGACAAGGTAGGACTTGGGAGCAGCACCATAGACTACATCACAGTAGTCGAAGATGGGCAGGATCATCTTCTGAAAAAGTTCATGCCTAACCGTAGAGGGGATACAACTATGGTTCCTGAACAGGGCACCAAGCTTGAGGTGCAATTTTTTTTGGATGGCATCAATATGTCTGGAAAAATTTAGGTGTTGATCCAATCAAACTCCTAGGTACCTGAAGGAGGATGTGTCCTCAAGTAAAGTCCCATCAAGGGTGTGGAATGAGGGTAGGGAGGGAAGCCTAGAGAGTCTCTGCCTGGCTACCTAATGGCCGTGGGCTGTATAGCCAAAAATGGACTGACACTAGACTATTACAGGAACTGAGGTTTATCTGGGGGTTAAAGCCAAACAGGTTTACTAATTGTTAGAGAAGTAACAAGCCAAGAAGACTTGGTTTGCTGGCCAAGGCACCTAGCTTCACCTGAGCTCTTTCCTTCTAAGACTGTTTGAAAGGCAGAGTAGAGAAACTTACTAGAGCAAGGGAAAAGGATTAAGACTTATTTTGGCTAAACAGATTTACTGTGTGGTGTGGTTTTTATTTTTTACTCACAGGGATTGCTACTGTTTGTTGCTAACATTTTCATTGCTTTATTTTTCTCTGTAGCAAAGTGTTCCTTACAGCGTATATCTTCTCTGAAATTATTACAGGTGGTGCTTTACAGGTTTTACAGTTTTATCTAACATTAGGATAAGCTTTCAGGGTTACTGCATTTGTTGTTGACTGATTGTTTCTGCTCTTACCTCCTTGTTCTTTCGTCCGTGGTTCTTCTTTTTGGCAGGGAAGGGCCCAGCCACCCACCCCATCCCCAACCACCCCACACTACACTTTTATAGGGTACCACAGTTGTGACATTTCCTGTGGCACAGCAGGAAGGGGTGGATCAGTGGGGCTTCCACAAGGTGAACTCATTTACAGGGGCACTAGTAATTTAACTTGTTATAACAAGTTAAACAAAACACACTCAAACCATTACTTGCATTTTTTTCCTTTTTCTCCCTTCTAATTACTCTGACTAGGTTATAAACCCAGCAACTTATCTGGAATGGATATCATTAACTGCAGGTACTGTGGAACAATTTTCAGAAGGACACTTACAGGATTTAGGACACTGTCCTACATGCTGGGCCTTTGGAGATCTTAGGGCTCAGCTCCGGGCAGCATGGGCAGAGATTGCACGCCTCAGATTTCATATTCAAGAGGAAATACATTATAAGAACCACCCGCCATTTCCCCAGCATCCAACAGAAAAACCTCAACCGCAGAGGGTAGTTGGTCCAGGAGGTTGGCAGGTGGTTAGGAGGGGCAAATCGGTGCCCCATCACTCTCTGCTCTCCAACATATTACCTCCAAAAACCATATAAACACTACAAACAGGTATCTGCCTCTATCTCTGAAATCAAACAAAGAGGCAGAAGACACTGCAGAGCAGGACACTGCAGCACAGGAGCTAGCACAACAAAACTCACCCAAATCAGGAACCAAAACAAAAAAAGCAAAAAGGAAATCCAAAAAACTTCTGATCATAGGAGACTCCATGATTCGGGGAGTTAATACCCATCTCCAGCCAGGGGTAATGGTCAGATGTCTCCCAGGTACATCAGCATGGAGAGACACTGACCACATTGCTAAAATTGTTCACAAAGCAGGAGAAAACATTGATGTCCTAGTACACATAGGGACTAATGATCTCGCCAGCCGGTCAGTTGTGGAGACCAAGGAACACCTGACCAGGCTGGGTGACAAACTATCATCTATTTCGTCCGGCATCTCCTTCTCTGAGATCCTGCCAGTCTGGGAGAGGGGAGCAGATGGACGGAAGGTCAGAGAGGGGAGATAGAGGAGCTAAACACGTGGCTCAAGGGCTGGTGCCAGGAAAAAGGACCCAGATTTGTAGGGAACTGGCAACAGTTCTGGGAGCGAAAGTTCTTTAAATTTGATGGACTGCATCTGACTAAGGAGGGAGTCAGTGCATTGGGGTAGAAGTTTGACGTCTTTGCAGAATATTTAAACTAGCAAATGGGGAGAGGGGTGCAGCACCCCATACGTCGAATGGGAAGAACACCCTTCCCCCCTCAGCTAGTGGTCAAACAGGAATTCAGCATGTTTGCAGTTCATTTGCATCACCAGGTAAGAAAAAAGGTTTGTCTCCCCATATGACGCGCAGGGGTAATGCCAAACCTCACCCAACAACTAACATGCCAAAATCTGGCCAATGGAAAATCATGTACACAAATGCTCACAGCCTGGGAAATAAGATCCCAGACCTGCAGGCAATAATGTCAGAGGCTAAACTGGACATAGTAGCAATTAGTGAGACGTGGTTTACAAGTAACCACACTTGGGAGACTTCAGTACCTGGCTATGTATTGTTCAGAAGAGACCGAGGTGCAAAAAGGAAGGGAGGAGTGGCCCTGTATGTCAATGAAAATATCAAAGCTACAGAAATTCAGAATACACATAAGGAGCCAGAAGAACTGTGGGTCACCCTGGAAACAGGAAATGGGACAGCCATAAGAACTGGGGTTGTCTACAGGCCCCCAGCCCAGGGGGAGGACATAGACACATTACTGTTAGAAGATATACAAAACATGACAGCTAAAGGGGAGGTTCTGATAATGGGAGACTTCAACATGCCGGATACAGATTGGTCAATACCAGCAGGAACATCTGCCAGAACTAGACACATAGTGGATTCCCTGCAGGGGGAGGGCCTCAAACAACTGGTACAGCAACCCACAAGAGACAGGGCTATCCTAGATCTAATACTGACTAACAAGGAAGGGATTACAGATCTCCAGGTAGAAGGTCACCTGGGGGCCAGTGACCATCACATGGTATGGTTCAATTTGGCTACTACATCTAAATCATCTCATTCCAAGGTAAAAATATGGGACTTCAGAGGAGCTGACTTTGATAAGATGGCCATCAGAGCTAAGCTAGCCCTGGCAAAAAGAAACACAGGTGAGGGGGTACAGGCAAAGTGGGCAAGCATTAAGGATGCAATACTTAAAGCAACATCCCATTGTGTTAGACAGAAAAGGAAGTGCAAAAGAAGAAGGAAACCACTTTGGTTCTCAAATACAGTAGCAGAAAAGGTCAGAGCCAAAAGGTTGGCCTTCAGGAAATATAAGGGAACACAGCGGATGAAGATAGGAGGCATACCAAACTGCCCTAAGGGAAGCAGGAAGGCAGTAAGGCAGGCAAAGTCCCAAACTGAGGAAACACTAGCACGAACAGTAAAAGAAGGTAACAAGACTTTCTATAGATACATTAGTGAAATGAGAAAGTCCAGAGAGTATTGCTAAGCTTAATGGAGAAAGAGAGCATGTGAGGAGGAGGACCCTGTAAAGGCATCTATCCTAAATAGATACTTTGTTCAGTATTTACTGAAGAGAAGGTGGGCAGGGCCCACAGCTCAGCATCATGGACACAGGGGAGGGGTGAGCACTACTCCCTTCACAAAAGAAAGGGTCCTACAAGAGCTTGCTAAGCTCAGGGTGGATAAGGCAATGGGACCTGATGGCATACATCCCAGGGTACTTAAGGAGCTAAAGGTGGAACTAGCAGAGCCATTAGCAGAACTGTTTAGTGAGTCTCTGAGCACAGGAGAGGTCCCAGAAGACTGGGAAAGGCTCATGTGATCCGTTCCACAAGAGTGGTAGCAGGGAGGAGGCGGGAACTACAGACCAGTCAGTCTTACCCTCAGTAGTGGGCAAGATTATGGAGGCACTCCTTAAGGAAAGGATAGTGCAACACCTGGAATCCATAGGGGCACAGGATCCAAGACAGCATGGGTTTACAAAAGGAAGGTCCTGTCAAACTAATCTCATAGATTTCTTTGACTGGGTAACCAGAGTGGTGGACCAAGGGGGAGCAGTTGATGTCGCCTACCTCGACTTCAGCAAAGCTTTTGACACTGTTCCACATAGAAGATTGATAAATAAGCTGGGTAGGCTCGGGGTGGGGCAGACGTTGGTCCACTGGGTGGCAAACTGGTTGACGGGCAGAAAAACAGAGAGGTGGTAAATGGTATACAGTCAGAAGAGATGCAAGTCACAAGTGGGGTACCTCAGGGATCAGTCCTGGGGCCAGTCCTCTTCAACATCTTCATTAGTGACCTTGCAGATGGACTAGAGGGTAAGGCTTGTCTGTTTGCAGATGACACCAAGATCTGCAACAGAGTAGATGATCCAGATGGGGTGGGTAGAATGAGAAGAGATCTGGATAAACTAGCAAAATGGTCAGAAGAGTGGCAACTGGGATTTAATGCAAAGAAGTGCAAAATCATGCACATAGGGAAGAGAAACCCTGAAGCCACCTATAGGCTGGGAGGGGAGTTGCTAGCAGTCACAAAGGAAGAAAGAGACTTGGGCATCATCATCACTGATGACCTGAAATCATCCAAGCAGACCTCTAAAGCAGTAGGTAAGGCTAGGGGGGTGTTAGGGTGTATTAGTAGGGTATCACAAGTCGTAAGAGGGAGGTAATAATCCCTCTTTACAAGACACTGGTTAGGCCCCATCTGGAGTACTGCATGCAGTATTGGAGGCCACACCTTCACAAGGACATTAACCAAATCGAGGCAGTCCAGAGAAGGGCAACCAAAATGGTGCAGGGACTGCATCAGAAGACATATGAGGACAGATTAACAGAGCTCAAATTGTATACCCTTGAGCAAAGGAGGGAGAGAGGTGATATGATCGAGGCATTCAAACACCTTAAGGGCATTAACAAGGTGAAAGAGTCTAACATGTTTAAATATAAGAAAAATAGCAGGACAAGAGGACACAGCATGAGATTAGAGGGGGGTCGATTAAGGGGGAATGTGAGGAAATTCTTTTTCACAGAAAGGGTGGTGGATGCATGGAATGGCTTACCACAAGAAGTGGTGGCTATGAATACAGTGCAGGGCTTCAAACAGGCATGGGATAGGCATAAGGGAGCAATACAAATGACTATGAATAGATAGCCCGTTGACAGAGCAAAGGCCGATGGCACATTTATAAGGTAGAAAAAGAAATGGGCAGACTGGATGGGCCTTGCGGTCCTTATCTGCCGTCAACTTCTATGTTTCTATGTACTGTAATTGTGATGTCAGTATAAAATTTAACAAAATATAAACATGTAATGGTCAGGGGAAGTGGGTGGGTGGTATGAGTCATGTGGTGGATTTTTTTTAATTTTTATGAATGGCCAAATAATACTGCATACCCAAATAGTACCCCATTCAGAAAGGGCTCTCAGATATTCTGGAACCCCACTATTCATGGTATTCTGTATTCAGCTGTGGTGTTTCCCGCAGCAACCCATTAGTTATACACATTTAGCTCTCTGTTGCTTTAACATGCACCCCCAAGTAGGTATGTTTTACTTACTGTCACTAAAGTCTATAAATCTCTGTACTTACAGCACCTTCTCTCAAGAATGGGTGAATACTACTAAATACACAAATATTTGGGCCCTCAAATATAATATACTATAGGGGCCAAAATACTAAGGTTCATACTATAGTCCATAGTGAGCAAGAGAGCCCAAAGGCCCATAAATGCTCACATACTAATCCTGAGTCAATAATATGTTAGAGGTCTGACAGACAAATGTTTACCCAGTCTTGCTTTAAATTGTTCCTTATCCTTACTTATAATTGTAACCCCCCTGCAAATGGGGGTTCCCAAAAGACTTCCAGGAGCTTGCTTGAATGCTCCAAGCCTGAATGGTGTTTGGCGTTTAAGCCATTTATCAGTGAGTGTTTTTAGAACCTCTGGCACTGTCTCTTTAAGAGCTGTCTGCTTGCAGACATAATTAGTTTGTATGGGGGACTGTGTGTTTCTTTGATTGAGTACCACTCAAGCTGCTGCCAATTCACTCCATTTTTGCAGTCATTAGGAGTGCAAAGGGAACCTATCTGAAAGATGTAACTGTTTGCCAGAAACCATTTAGTGATAATGAAATTACAGTTTGTCTAACCTGCTTTCTTTTGCAGTCAGAACAGTGTCTGCCTAGTTCCCCATTCTGGTTTTGAACTGCTGAACTGGACCAATCAGTGTGGGGTAAGCTAGCTCTAAAATGGTGCCTTGGACGAATCAGAACTTGGACTCATAATCTGAGCCAGCCACAAGAGGATTGTATGGGCAGTGACTCTGGGAGATGTAGTTTAGACTTCAGTGCCTTTTGGACCAACAGCAGCAGTCTATTGTGAGTGACAGCCAATCCAGTCAAGAACTGGGAGGAACTCAAAGGAAGTGCCAGTTTTGTCGGTTGGAGTTTCAGTTGAGCTTTGGCAGTGAAGAAGGAAGGAGCCTGTGCTTTTCAGTGTGCAGTTTAGTCAAAAACGTGTGTAAGGCCCAGAGTTCGGTCTGCAGCTTGTGTAACAGCTTGTTAGGACTGAATCCGTCCTGTGAAGAGAATCAAAGGATATCTGAAGAGTAGAAACCAGGCTTACCCTGTAGAAGACTGGAGGAATTGCTGAAAATTTCACTCGGTCTGTCAGGAACTGAATCTGCTGTGTGTTCTCCCGGTATTGTGCAGTAATTGCGATTGGGATACAGATGCAGCCTGCCTGGTATAGTGCTTCTTTTATATAAATGTGTGAAGAGGTTTGTGTACCTCAAGTGAGCCCTGCTGACATTGAAGGACCCTATCTTATTTGGAGTCGTGAGTACTAATTCAGGGTTCGCTCCTGTTGAATTGCCACATTAAATCAAATGGAATTACTGTACCGCTGACTGTTTAATTTTCCTTTTCTCTGTGTGAAAGGGCCCTACCAGCTGCCACGGTTTGGACTAGCCACTAGGGCTTGGGTACCCAGGGACAGTAACTGATAGGGATAATTTGTGCACAGAGCCATGGTAGATTATTAGAGTGATAAGCTAATTAACCTGATTTCCCGTCCTTGTTATATCCCTAAATAAATCAGAGCTGCTTGCTTCAGCAAAGTTATACTGCCTGAGGTATTTGTCTATGTTACAGTACTGTACTGTGATTGTTGCACTGTATCTCATTTCACAGGAGGTCCCAGTGCGGAACCAGACCTGGGGTAAGTGTATACTGTGAAGGTAATTCTGATATATTGTGTGGGCCACTAGTGGGAAGAAAGGGGGGTTGCAGTGTCCCAGAGGGCTGTGACCAAGTTAGTTTAACTATTGCAAACCCTGACCTCTGGGTGGAGGCACCCGCCATTGGAACCAGGCCCCTCAACCTGTTAGTGGCAAATCAGGCAGGGGTAATAGCCCCTGGGATAGCGCCATCTAGGGGTTACATAATTATTTGTAAGGGTAAATTATTCCAAGGCTTAATCACCTTTAAGGTGGAGAAGTATTTCCTTCTGATATAATTAAAAGATTTACCTACCAATTGAAGGGGGTGACCTCCAGTGTTATAATCAGAATCCTTAAACTGTAATCCCAAATCTACCATTAACTCTGGGTCCTGGACAACATCATATAAAAATAATAAATCACCACGTAGTCTACGAGTCTCTAAAGATAATAGATCATAATTATAAAGTCTAGCTTCATATGGAAGATTGTATGAGCCTCTCAAGTGCTTAGTAAATTTACGCTGTACTTTTTCTATTTGGTTTATATTAGTTTTCTTATAAGGGCACCAAAGCTGAGACACATATTCCAAGTGAGGCCTAACATATGCTCTAAACAATGGTATTAAGACATCTGGGTCTTTAAAGGCGACATTACGTTTAATGGACCAGACAACCCTGTTTGCTTTATTTACAGATTCATTTATATGGTTAGAGAAATCCATGTTATTAGAAATAATTATGCCTAAGTCTCTTTCATCAGTAGTTACATTAAGTTTCTTATTTTCCTAACATGTATTTCTTACATGGGTTAGTATGACCCAGATGCATAACCTTACATTTAGACTTATTTAATTTCATACCCCACAGGGCAACCCATTCCCAGATGTTGACTAAGTCCTGCTGGATTATGTCTGAGTACTTCACACTTAAACATGGTCCGCCAATCTTTATATCATCAAATGTCAGGAAAAAGTACACACAGCCCAAATATTTATGTAATCTGCGCCCACACCCACAGAAACATAGCAACATAGAAACATTGAATTTGACGGCAGATGAGGACCACTTGACCCACCCAATCTGGTAATTTTTCTCAGCCTACGGTATCACCGCAGATCCTACTTGATCTTCAGCCCATTCTCCCTCACTTCTTCCTTTCCACTATGATTCCCTTATGCCTGTCCCATGCATTCTTGAACCCCACCACTGTTTTCACCCCACCACCCTGCTAGAAGGCTGTTCCAGGAATCCATCACTCTTTCTGTTAAGAATTACTCATATCTCTCCTGAATCTACCCAGCCTCCCCCAGCTTCATAGCATGTCCCATAGTTCTTTTGCACATTTTTTTCTAGAAAATACTTCCCTTCTGTACCTTATTTACCCCTGTGAGGTATTTAAAGGTCTCTATCATATCCTCCCTCTCTTCCAAGGTATACGTATTGCGGTTCTTTAGTCTTTCCTCATAGGGCCTTTGATGCTGACCCTGCACCATTTTAGATGATCTCCTCTGGACCACCTCCATAGAAACATAGAAACATAGAATTTGACGGCAGATAAGGACCGCTTGGCCCACCCAGTCTGCCCATTTCCCTACCTAATGGATAAGCTGCAGATCCTAGTTAACCAGCAGCCTGCTTCTTTCTACCCACACCCCTAGAATTGCCCTATGACTGTCCCATGCATGCTTGAATTCAACCACTGTTTTTGACTCCACAACCTCCTCCGGAAGGCCGTTCCATGCATCCACAACCCTCTCTGTGAAAAAATACTTCCTTACATTACCTCTGAGCCCCCTCTATCTTCAAATTGTGCCCTCTTGTTCTTACACACCTCTTTTTTTGAAAGATGCTACCCTATTGGACTTTGTTGATTCCCTTGAGGTACTTAAAAGTTTTTATCATGTCCCCCCTCTCCCTCCTTTCCTTGAGGCTATACATATTAAGCTCCTTTAGTCTCTCTTCATATGTCTTCCGGTGCAGACCCTGCACAATTTTAGTTGCCCTCCTCTGGACAGCTTCCATCCTGTCTATGTCCTTGCGGAGATTGGATCTCCAGAACTGCACACAGTACTCCAGATGGGGTCGCACCAGCTGTCTGTACAGAGGGATAACAACTTCCTGTTTTCTACTGGTGATGCCTCTCCCTATGCATCCCAGTATCCTTCCAACCCTCCTTACTGCCCTCCCACATTGCTTGCCCACCTTTAAGTCATCTGATATGACTACCCCCAGGTCCCTTTCCATTTTTGCTATTGTTAGTATCTCATCCCCCATTGTGTACTCTTTCCCTGGGTTTTTGTTTCCCAGGTGCATTACCTTGCACTTCTTAGCATTGAATCTAAGCTGCCATACATTTGACCATTCCTCTAACCTTGCCAAGTCCCTTCTCATCCTTTCCACCCTACCTTGTGCATCAACTCTGTTGCAGATCTTTGTGCCATCTGCAAAAAGACATACTTTTCCTTCCAGTTCCTCTGCAATATCACTTATAAAATATTGACATTAGAGGACCGGTCCTAATACTGAACCCTCATACCCCACTAGTAACCCCCCTTTCTTCAGAGTGGACTCCATTTACTATTACCCTCTGTGTCCTATTCTCCAGCCAATTCTTTACCCAGGATATCATCTTGGGACCCACTCCCAGGCTGGCTAACTTGTATATTAATCTTTTGTGTGGGACTGTGTCAAATGCCTTGCTAAAGTCTAGGTAGGCCATGTCCAAAGCCCCTCCCTGATCTACTACTTTGGTCACCCAGTCAAAAAATCTATTAGATTCGTCTGGCATGACCTTCTCGCTGTGAATCCATGCTGCCTTGGGTCCTGTGCCCCTCTGGCCTCTAGGTACTCGTCAATTCTTTCCTTCAGAAGTGATTCCATCATTTTCCCTGTCACTGAGGTTAAACTAATAGGTCTGTAGTTTCCTGCTTCTGCCCTGCTCCCACTTTTGTGAAGGGGAATCACATGTGCCCTCCTCCAGTCCTCAGGTACCACCCCATACTCCCATGATTTGTTAAAGAGGGTAGTCAGTGGTGTCACTAGTTCTACCCTTAGTTCTTTTAGAATTCTGGGATGAATCCCATCAGGTCCCATTGCTTTGTCTACCTTCAGTTTTAAGAGTTCTTTCAGAACCCTTTCTTCTGTAAATGGTGGTATCAACTTCTGTATCCAGAGTGTTTCTATTGTTTGTTTTAGGTACCTCCCCTCTTCATTTGTAAATACTGAGCAAAATATTTGTTTAGTATCTCTGCCTTTCACCGTCACCTCTGCCCCCCATTAAGCTTCACTATCCTTCCTTGGTCTTCCTTCGCCCTGATGTACCTAAAAAAGGTTTTATCCCCCTTCTTAACTGAGTTGGCTATCTTTTCCTTGGTTCGGGCCTTTGCTGTTCTGACTGCCTTCCCAGCTTCCTTTTGCTTTAACTGATACAATTCTCTGTCCTGCTCCTTCTGTGATTCCTTGTACTTTCTGAATGCTTTCTTTTTCTCTTGAACCTTCACTGCCACCTCCTTTGAGAACCATAGTGGTTTCTTACATTGTTTTGTTTTGTTTATTTGCTTCACACAAAGGCTTGTTACCTCTGTGATGGCAGTTTTTATTATTCCCCATTGTTCTTCCACCCCTCCTTCCTGCCCATTTGCTAGTGCATTCCTTAGGCACTCACCCATTTTGGCAAAGTCAGCTCTCCTGAAGTCCAGTACTTTTGCCTTTGTATGGATTGACTCTACTGCTGTGTTTATTGTGAACCATACTGTTCGATGGTCGCTAGTTCCCAGATGGCTACCCACTTCTACATCTGTGCTCCTCTCTCCATCTCCATTTGAGAGAACCAGGTCTAAGATTGCTCCCTCTCGAGTGGGTTCCAATACTAGTTGTCTAAGGCATGCCCCTTGTAGGGCATTTAGAATAAACCCACTCTTAGAAGTGGCTGCTGCAACTGCACTCCAGTTAACATCTGGCATATTCATATCACCCATCAGCAATATCTCCCCTTTTTCTGCCATTCTAAGTATACCTTCTATCATTTCCTTGTCCATTTCTTCCCCCTGGGGGGGGGGGTCTGTATACAACCCCTGTGCGGATTGTGGTGCCATTGTCTGTCTCCAAATTGACCCACAGTGCTTCTTCTCCTCCCTGTTTACCCTTTTGTTCTGTTGCTTTGATTTCTTCCCTTATGTAGAGAGCTACTCCTCCTCCTCTTTTACCCTCCCTGTTCCTCCTGTAGATAGTGTATCCTGGTATGTTTACATCCCAGTCATGGTTCTGTGTGTACCATGTTTCTGTGACTGCCACAATTTCCAGATGTTCCTCCTTCATCAAGGCCACTAATTCAGGAAGCTTGTTACCCAGACTATGGGCATTGGTACTCATTGCTCTCCATTTTTGATGGCTTTACCTTCTGTAACAGCATCCCCCCACTGACCTTTCTACCTTGGTCTTTTTCTCATTTAGTACCCTGTTTTGTAGGGGAGGCTGGGATTTTCCTGCTTATCAGTGCCTCCCCTTGATTAGTTTAAAAGCTTGCCAATGAAGCATTTAAACCGACTGCCCAAAAGACTTGTTCCCTTACTGGACAGATGCAGACCATCCTGCCAGTATAGGCTGGTGTCCCTCCAGGTGGAACCCCAGTCCCCAATGAAGCCAAACCCCTGTGCTCCACACCATTTTTTCAACCATTCGTTAAATTGCATGGTGCAAATTACCCTCACCTCACCCATGCCACTGACAGGCAGCACCTCTGAGAAGGACCTCCACACTGTTTATGTCATTCTGGAGATGTGGTTTCCAGAGCTGGACACACTACACTAGGTGGGGTCTTACCAGCGATCTATACAGAGGCAACACCACCTTCCTCTTTCTGCTGGTGATGCCCCTCTTTATGCACCCAGGTGTCCCACTAGCCCTCCCAACTGCCTTGTCACACTGCCTGGCCACCTTTAGGTCACCAGATATGATTACCCCCAGGTCTATTTCCTACTTGATGGTCATCAACTCCACTCCACATACTTTGTACTACACCCCTGGGTTTCTGTGCCCCAACTGTATTATTCTGCCCTTTTTTTGCATTGAAATCCAGCTGCCATATCCTTGACCACTCCTTGAGTTTTCTCATGTCTCTGCTCATCCTTTCTACCCCCTGGAATGTCCACCCCATTGCAGATTTTGGTGTCATCCACAAAGATGCAGACCTTGTCTTCCGGCTCCTCTGCAATATCATTTATAAAGACACTAAAAAGGACCAGTCCCAGCACTGATCCCTGAGGCACCCCACTGGTCACTGTCCCTTCCTCAGAGTGAACTCAGTTTACCACCACCCTATGTTGCCTATCCCCTATTTTCTTACACACCTTACTACCTTTGGACTCACTCCTAAGCAACCCTGCTTGCTTAGTACTCTTTTATGTGGAATGGTATTGAAAGCCTTACTGAAATCTAGGTAGGCCATGTCCACCGCTCCACCTTGATCTTATTCCTTTGTCACTCAGTCAAAGAAATCTGTCAGATTCATTTGAGATGACCCCCCCCCCATGAATCCATGCTACCGTGGATCTTGTAACCCACTGGATTCAAGGTATTCCACAATCCTTTCCATCAGCAGTGATTCCATTAACTTCCCCACCACCAATGTCAGGCTGACTTGCCTATAATTGCTAGCCCTTTCCCTGCTACCACTTTCATGCAGTAGGACTACATCTACCCTTCTCCATGCCTCTGGAACCACTAGTTTCCAGTGAGTTGTTAAATAGGACTTTAAGAGGTGCAGCCAGGAGCTCTCTGAGCTCACTCAGTACCCTTGGATGCACCCAGTCTGGACCCATAACTTTGTCCACTTTCAGATTAGCAAATCCCTTCGGGACTCTCTCCTCCAACAATGGACTAGTGTCCGGCTCCCTCCCTCCCTCCCTCCCTCCAAGGTCCCGTTTCTTTTTGTGGCCTCTCCCTTCTCCTTCCTCTGTGAACACTGAACAAACATATTTGTTCAGGATGTCTTCCTTTTCCTGGTCCACCTCTGCACAGTTCCCCCTTACCTTTTTAACCTTACAATCCCTCCCCTGGTCTTCCTCTTTTCATTTACATCAGTTTGCACCCGTACACTCCTTACTGCTTTCCCTGTTTCTCCTTATACACCTCCCTATCCACCTTCCTCTGAGTCTCTTTATACCTTCTGAATGCTACCCTTATAGCCTTTACCTTTTCTGCCACCTCTTTTGAGTACCATAGCAGTCTTTTTTTCCTTTTGCTTTTGTTCATCTGCTAGATGCAGAGGTGTGTTACCTTCACTGTGCCTCCTTTTAGCGTCACCCACTATTCCTCCACCTCACCCACATCACCCCCCCAACAGGTCCCCCCTGAGGCATTTACACATCTTAATAAAATCTACCCATCTGAAGTCCAGGACCCTCACCCTTAAGTGGTTCAGTTCTGCAGCCATCCTTACATTGAACTGTACTGTATGATGATCACTGGTCCCCAAGTGGCCTCCCACCTTGAAGTCTGCAACACTATCCCTGTTAATAAGTACCAGGTCCAGTATTGCCCCTTCATAAGTGGGTTCACTGACTAGTTGCCTAAGGAATGCCCCCTGCATTGAGTCCAGGATGTCCCTCCTTCTGGTTGAAGTCGTAACTGGGAGGCTCCAATCTATATCTGGTAGACTGAAGTCCTCCACTAGCAGCACCCCCCCTTTCTGCCATCTTGCTAATGGTTTCCACCAATTCCTTATCTAACTCACCCCCCCCCATGCTGGAGGTCTGTAGATCATGCCAGTGTGAATAGTGGCTCTGTTCCCCAACTCCTGGATGACCCACAGCACCTCTGTTCCCCTGTATTCCCTGTATTTCTGTCACTTTTATGGTCTCATATAAAGCACCATGCCCCCTCCTCTCCTTCCCACCCTGTCCTTCCTAAACAGAGCATAGTCTGGTATGGCCATGTCCCAGTCATGGTTTTTAGTGCACCATGACTCGGTAATGGCCACAATATCCAGGTTGGTCTCTGCATGATGGCCACTAGCCCTGGAACTTTATTTCCTAGACTTCTATCATTAACACACATGGTGTTCCAGATTTTGTTACCACTCTGCTTACTGCCCTTCCTATTTTCCTTTTGGCCCCCTCTCCTTCCCCATCTCTTTTTAATGCTCCTGCTCCCATCCCCTTCATTTCTACTACCCTGCTTCCTTTATTAATTTGCACTCTGGGGGATTCCTCTCCCCTTGGGCTCTCCCTGCTCTCTACTTCAGTCTAAGTGTGTGGGAGGGGGACAGTTTCTGCCACCCCATTCGGGTAGTTTAAATATTCATCAAAGTAACATTTAAACTGTTCACTGTGGATTGCAGTTCCTCTCCTGGAGGATGCAGGCCATCACTCCTGTATATGCCCTTATCCTTCCAGGTGGATTTCCGGTCCCCAAAGTAGTGGAACCCCTCCTCTATGCACAGTTCCTTCAACAATGAGTTGAAGCTCCTGGTGGAGAGATCCCTGTCTTCCCCTCAGTCCTAGACAGGCAGTACTTCATCAAAAGCCACTGAGCATGCTACCTGTCTTAGACCCCACCCCAACTCCCTAAACTCTCCCTGCACTATCCCAGCCCTGTCCCTAGCCAGGTCATTAGTCCCCAGGTGGACAATGACATCCAGCTCTCCCTCCTGTCCTGCTGCACTAGCAATCCTCAGGCTCTGCTTCCCATTCCTCCATGCCACAGCACTGTGTAGGCATCTAAACTCCCTCTCCCTCCCTTCCTATTCCCAACTCTATCCCCCTCACAATTAAGTCCCCCACCAGAAGTTGCTTCCTTCCCCTCTGGGGTCCTCTAGCACCCTCCCTGGGGTCTCCACTCTGGAGGACCCCCACAACATCCCTGGTCACTACCATAGGTGTCTCCTCCCAGCAGTCTCACCCTGCAAGAGCAGCATAGGAATTACATAGTGATACTGGTCGAAGAATGTGCCTCTGATCCACCCCAAACACCCTTCCAGAGCCCACCGCATTCCAGCCGTTCTTCCTCCCTGGCACTCTCTGAGGTAAAAGTAGCAGACTTGGTAGCCCCAGGGTGGGGGAAGAGGTCCCTCAAATCCTAGCCAACTTGGCCTAGAGTCTAGCAAACCCCTCCCTCAACACAGAGAGGTATGTACAGATGGGGTAGTACCGCAGTCTCCAGAAGGTCTGTCTGAAAATAGCTGCCCACAGCCACTTCACTGCACCACTCACAGGATTCCCAGTTGCTGTTCTCCCTCTTACCTGGAAATGTTTTATACCCTTACTCCCAATAGGGTGTTTCTAGTTTTCCCCTTTTTTCTTGTTATGCCCCTTAGTACCTTTACACTAGATTGGTTTTTTTCCCCTTGTACCCCTCTCAACAAGTTCCAGGGATGGTGGGGTGATGGGGCTGAGGGAGAGAAGGCAGATAAGGGGCAGGCTGGATGACTAGGAGATAAACAGAAAATTAAAAAAAAAAGTAGTTCCCTCTTGTCTGAGGAGTTTTCCTCCTTCCTTTGCCCACTTACCTTTCTCTACTTTCTCCTATTGTGAAACTCAGCTTTATTTAAAAGCATGATACTGTCATACAAGTTAACATAACATTCATCATGACATTAGCCATGCCAGAATCTGACAGATACAATTGGTCAAGTGAGGAGAAACAAAACCTTAACACAGGCTAAGTTTACACAGTTTGTTGTATCATTACGCAAAGGTTAAGTTCCTACTAGTTCCGGAGTAAGATTGCAGAAGGACAATTCCTAATAATTAGAGGAAAAAACAATATAATATAATCTACAACAGGAAGAGTAAACCAATTCCACGTATCCTAATGCTGCCGAAGAACACCTTTCTTAATCACTCAAGCCATTGTTGAAACCCCACCCCCAACACCCAGGTGAGTGAAGGAAGCCCCTCAAACTTCATCTCTGTTGGAATAAGTCATCCATGGCCACCAAACATCTCTGAATGTGTCCTTCGCGAGGCAAAGCATGGCCATTAGCTGCTCCATATTAAAGATAGCATCCACTCTGCTCCTCCACTTGTCCACTGTTGGAATCTCTGGGGTGAGCCAGTGGGAGCTGAGTGTTTTCAGAGCCGCCTTTGCCATACATTGAAACACCTCAGTCCTTTTGTGAGGCTGAATTTGATCTACTCTTGCCCCAAGTAAATAATATTGAAAAGAGTCTGGCATCTGGACCCCACAGATTTTTGAGAGATTCTCCCTAACTGCCCACCAGAAGCCATGGATCTTAGGGCAGGACCAAAGGACATAATAATGCATACCCTTACCACAACATGCTCTCCAACACTGGTCAGTAGCTGATTTGCTCCAATGTTTGGTAATAGTGGGGACATAGAAAAAGTGCACTAAAATCCACCTTCTGATTTACACCAGCCTTGTGAGGTGGAGACCGTCCACCCTCCCTCAGCCAATGTGCCCACTAATCAGCCAAGATAATTATCCCTGCATCCTGCTGCCACCTATCTTTAATTTGATGGGTATGGGTACCTCTTTCCTTTAAGAGGAGTTTATAAACAAGAGATGTACTTAGACCTCTCGTGAAACTATGGACCAATAAAAGTACTCCTCCCACCCAGTGCTAGACTGCCTCACCAATTGCCTTCTATTACTCTCTAACAGGTAGCTCTGGACCTTCAAAAATCTATAAAAATCTGATTTACTCAAGGAGTATTTCTCCTGAAAAGTTTAAAAGGAGATACAGTGGTCTCTCTCAACTAATTTTATTTATTGAAATGTTTCACCAGGAGGGCACACTGAACAACAAGTTACTAATCTCACGGTGCGACCTGAGGGGAGGGGTTACATAGGGTTGTGAAGGATGATCAGTTACAATAGTATGCGGGTAGTACAAACAGTACAACACTGTAAGATTGTGCAACAGTTGGATCACTAGGTATTTTACAATAAACAGTAGTGGAACATTGGGTAAATTACAATATATATGTCCAAAATCATACAAAAGAACATATAAATGTACAAAACAGTGATAATATGATAGAACCAGCTATGGTGCATGAGTGTACCAGGAGCAGGCTTGAGGTAGTACGCAGGTGCTGTTGGAGTAAAAAGGATGGGTTAGGTTGTGCACACTGGTGACCCAGAAGGACAGGTGGAGAAGAGAGGGGGGAGAGGCAAGAACTGAATATGAGGAGAAGGGGTAGACACTTCCTGATTTCCCCCCTTCAGGATGTTGAGAACCCTGTTGGGGGGGTGTCATGGTAGGAAGGCAGAAACTAGGGATAGGTATTAAGGTGGGTTAAAGCAGGAACAGCCGAGGGAAAGGTAACTGTGTAGGGCAAAGGTAAGGGAGTAGTTGGAGGAGGAGTGTGGTATTTCAGGGGGAAGGGAATTCCAGATTTTAGGGAAATGATGGGCGAAACCAGTCTGACCGATGAGGGTGGAACGGCGAGGAACCGTCAAGGTGCGGGTGTCATTTGATCTGAGAGAATGGGTGGGGGAAGGTGGAGTGGAGAGAGAGGATGAGAGATAGGAAGGGAGCTCCCCGAACCAGAATTTGGAGGTTAGTTTGGCACAGTGAGAGATGCATCTGTGAGATAGTGAAAGGAAGGTTAGAGAGCGATAGAGTTCACAGTGGTGGGAGCGGGAAGGGGAGTTGATAGCAAAGCGGTAGAAGGAGTTAAAGATAGTGTCCAACTTGGTCAGGGAAGATTTGGGAGCAGCACCATAGACTACATCACAGTAGTCAAAGATGGGGAGTATCATCTTCTGGACAATTTCATGCTTCACAGTCAGTGGAATGCAGCTACGATTCCTGTACAGAGCACCAAGCTTGGGGCACAGTTTCTTCAGGATAGTATCGATATGCACAGAGAAGTTGAGGTGCTGGTCCAGCCAAACTCCCAGATATCTAAATGAAGAGGTGTCCTCCAAGATGGTCCCATCAAGGGTGGGTAGGGCTAGGAGCCTAGAGAGTCTCTGCCTGGTGCCAAAGGTCATTGAGACTGTCTTCTTAGTGTTTAGAAAAAGCTGGTGAGAAGCAAACCAGAGCTGAACTTGGTTGAAGTCATGCTGTAAGCTGGTTTGCACAGCAGCAGGGTTTTTGCCAGAACTGTACAAAACAGTTTTGTCAGCATACATGTGGGTAGAAGAGGATGAGCAGGCTGTGGGATGATCATTAAGGAAAATGGAGAAGAGTAGGGGACCAAGCACTGAGCCCTGAGGGACACCAGTGTTGATGGGGAGTGAAGGGGAGATGGAATCAAGGATTCTTACCAACTGGTTCCTGCCAGTGAGGTAGGATTTAAACCAGTTGGTGGCTGATGGAGCAATGCCAGCTGAGAAGAGTGAATCAAGAAGCAGGGGATGAGAAACGGTGTTGAAAACTTTGGCTAGGTCGACAAAGATGGCCGAGGTGATCAGGCCATCATCCATCCCTGAAAGGATGGAGTCAGTAAACCTGAGGAGGGAGGTGGTTGTTGAGTGGTTCTTCCGAAAACCAGATTGGAAGGGAGTGAAGAAGGAGGAATCAGAGAGGAAGGGTGATAATTGCGCAAAGTAGACTAGGGTCTTCCTATTCCAAGTCCAAAAACTGGGTTCCTTTCTGCCAGGCTCAAAGTCCATGTCCCCAGTAATCAGAGTCAGGGGGCTAATATCATTAGGAGTGTGGGAACCAGTCCAAATCCTTTGCAGGATCCTGAGGGAGTGCCAGACCCAAATATTTGTAACCTCGTGCAGGAGACTGGGAGCGATCCTAGCTGTTAACAGTGCATGTAAGGACATTGGGAGGGAACCACTTTTCCCTATATTGAAATACCAGGATTGTTCCCACTGTTTCACCAAGTGATTAAGGGGGTGGTTTGAGCTGTAAGGTAATATAGTCTGAGGCCTGGGAGTCCCAAACCCCCTCCTCACGTGGCAGTGACAGGATGTTACACTCTACCCTGGCCTGTTTACCCGCCCATACAAATTTGTGGAGAAGTCCATCCAGCTACTGTCAAGAGGTCCAAGGCAGGGGAATCGGTAGGGTCTGAAATAAGAACAGCAGATGAGGTAAAATATTTATCTTTATCACACTTATTCTACCAACTAGTGAAAAAGATAGTAACTGCCATTGCTTTATGCCAGCTGCCGTCTCCAAAAAGTTTTTCATAGTTCAGCCAGAATAATTCACCTGTTCTTGGAGTACTCTGGACACTCAGATACCTAAAGGTATTGTTCTTGGCCCAGGCATAAGGGAAAGATGCCTGGAAGGAGGACGGACTGGCACTGATCAGACAAATTGCCTCCGACTTAGAGGAATTCACTTTGTAACCTGAAACTCTCCCATATTCCTGTAATATCCCCTGGAGGGCCGGGATGGAGGTACCAGGATCATTAAGGAAAAACAAGGCATCATCTGCATCAAGAGAAATTTTGTGCTGGTCGCCATTAATTTCTATTTCTATGCCTTAGTACATTTTCCTATTGTGGTAGCAGCATTTTCATCTTCCCCTAACCCTTTGCTACCTGACCCTAGAAAGGCTGCTATTTGTGTTCCCCCATACCTTCTTTAAATCCCTTTATACTCCTACCCTAGATAGGGTGTTGCTCCTATTCCCAATTTTGGTCTACCTTTGACCTCCTTGGCAGGGAATGTTACACAGTACTGAACAGGTACCTTATCTTAGTTGACTGGTAGAGTCCCCCACTTCCCTGGTTCTTCCTGCAGATGTCTGCCAGTGCCTAAGATATCAGTCTTACTCCTGTTCCACTCACATGCTGGGACACGAACATGTGTGGGTAAAACACACCCATTTTGCAAAACTTCACATTTCATACACAATATGTAAGTGCAAGCATTAAGGAAGATACATTACATGCTCCATCTATCATTTGGGGGGGGGGGGACAGCAACTTGGCCCTACGAACCAGTGTAAGAATTCAACATCCTCTAGCATGTGTACAGCTGTTTCTTCTCCTCCATCGTATCAGTGATCCACCTGTAATCTGTGAAAATCACCAGCAACTTGGCCTCATAAACCTGCATAAAAAGATGATAACCTTTATCATGTGTGCAATGTATGCAGCCCCTTCTCCGCCTCTATTACATCAGTAAACCAAGTAAACAACGCATAACCTGTGAAAATTACCAGCAGCTCAACCTTGTTTAGTTTAGTTTATTGTTCTAGGAATTAATACCTTTGAGCCAAGGCTCTTTTACAAAGGTTCCATGTCATAAAAGTACAAAAACATGGTAGACAGTATTACAAAACAGTGAATCAATATGACAAAAAGCAAAGCATCTGAACATAGCCATCATGTTATTGGAGGTATTCATTTCTCTTTCTTGGCGACTGTTACTAATGAGTATATTAGCATGTGTGATGTAATCTTTTTTTTTTTACTGTTTCTGCAGGTAACCCCCTACAGATCCCTCTGCTTCTGCCACCTGCTGACTCGTCCACCTCTGCCTCCAGAACATGGTCATCACAACCGTGATGGTAAGTATTGCTTAGTTTTGTTAATGCTTCTTATTAATCGGTTATGGTAATGCCTCTTGGGTTATTAATTGTTTGAACAGGTGGCCACTAGGACCATGACAGTGCAGAAAGAAGAGGAGTTGAGAGCTCCACCATCAGTCTGTTATTGCACATGACTCAATCTTTTTTCGATTGTTTTAGCACATACCCCTACAGATCCCTCTGCTGCTGCCTCCTTCACCTCTGCCTCCTTCTGCATGTGTGGATACAATACTAGGAAATGTATAACACTTTACCATGGCTAGTACATTATTATTAAGCTCTAGAATTTAAAGGTTGGTAGAGTTTATTATGGGACCTTCCCAGGGCATTTTTCCACATTAACAAATTTATAACTTCAGTAGGTTCAAGGATTGCTTATAAGCATTGGAACTCAATAATTCATCTGTAACTTTTAATCAAAGAAATTTATTAAAAGAAAAAGAAAATGGAATAGTAAGCAGAAAGGCAATTGAAAAAGATAAACATTATGCTTGACTCAGTCTATAAAGTTTCTGATGTGGTCATTCGGAGCTCTTTACTTGGATGTTCCTTCTCACTTGCTCTTGGCTGGTCCTGGGTGATGAGCTGACAGTTCTTTGCGCAAGCCGACTTTAACCAAAATATTTTGGAAGACACTCAGATGCTCCCAGTTGCTTAAGAGTTAACTTTACTTCAGACACCTTTTAACAATCAAGAACAGCTTTACTTGCTATTTATGCCCCCTTTCTCGACGCATCTGCCCCTTCCCTCAGGAACTCCCTAGGTGACCTACGGGGCTCTGCCAGGCATCATGAGTGATGGCATTGGTGATCAGGACTCCCATCCAGCCTCGGATAATCCCCCCCGAGTGGGGTAGGAGTGAGATCCCGGATTGTCCCCCCCAACCAATGTCCAATGTGTCGGGTGGTCCAAACAAGTCTCTCCCCAGATCCTGGTCATGTGTGGCTAAGGTGCTGGGGCCCATCTCCAGGCACAGATGTGTAATGTTTTTCCATTTTCTGATCCCACTACCCCATAGATGACTGCAAGTGGAGATGTCCAATGAGATGAGGGCACACTGAGACGTGCCACTGTTCTGGACCTCAGCTGACATCCTACCCTCCCTACACTCTGCAGTCCTGACTTGCACCTCCACCTGTGGTCACCCAAGTGGCGGTATTACAATGGGACCTGCAGCCCACCCTCCCCAGAGAAGGGGAGCAGCCCACTGGGCACTCGATCCTTCTCCCCCAGCTGGCCCTCCGGCAAACTGGGTTTGCTACTGAACCCAAGTCAGTGGTATTGCAAGCGGTAGTGCTACCACTGTGCCGATCAACTCTACTCACTAGCTACTGCTCTTTCTTTTCATATTTATAAGACATTCTATGACATCAATAACACCTTTCCATGCTATTTATACAAATGGCCTGGAATTATGTTATTGATGTCATACAACATTCAAGCAGTATGAAATGAGAAAACAGCGACTGATTAGGAGAGAAGGATTCAGGATAGTTACAAAGGCAACAAAAATAGATTATTAATTTATAAAACAGAAAAAAAACATATCAGAATATTTGGTAGATACTAAAAGGACAACTGGAGGGCATCTAAACATAGAAACATAGAAGTTGACAGCAGATAAGGACTGTAAGGCCCATCCAGTCTGCCCATTTCTTTTTCTGCCTTATGAATGTGCCATCGGCCTTTGCTCAGTCAATGGCTTATCTATTCATACTCATCTGTATTGCTCCCTTATGCCTATCCCATGCCTGTTTGAAGCCCTGCACTGTATTCATATCCACCACTTCCTGAGGTAGGCCATTCCATGTATCCACCACGCTTTCTGTGAAAAAGAACTTCCTCACATTACCCCCAATCAGCCTCCCTCTAATCTCATGCTGTGTCCTCTTGTCCTGCTATTTTTCTTATATTGAAACATGTTAGACTCTTTCACCTTGTTAATGCCCTTAAGGTGTTTGAATGTTTCGATTATATCACCTCTCCCTCCTTTGCTCTAGGGTATACATATTGAGCTTCGTTAATCTGTCCTCATATGTTTTCTGATGCAGTTCCTGCACCATTTTGGTTGCCCTTCTCTGGACTGCCTCAATTTGGTTAACGTCCTTGTGAATGTGTGAACTCCAGTACTGCACGCAGTACTCCAGATGGGTGTCTATCCAGTGTCTTGTAAAGAGGGATCATTACCTCCCTCTTCCGACTTGTGATACTCCTGCTAATACACCCTAACATCCCTCTAGCCTTACCTACTGCTTTAGTGGTCTGCTTGGATGATTTCAGGTCACTGGTGATGATAACACCCAAGTATCTTTCTTCCCTTATGACTGCCAGCAACTCCCATCCGAGCCTATAGGTGGTTTCAGTGTTTCCCTTCCCTATGTGCATGATCTTGCACTTCTTTGCATTAAACCCCAGTTGCCACTCTTCCGACTATTTTGCTAGTTTATCCAGATCTCTTCTCATTCTGCCCACCCCATCTGTATCATGTACTCTGTTGCAGATCTTGGTGTCATCTGCAAACAGACAAACCTTACCATCCAGCCCATCTGCAATGTCACTGATGAAGATATTGAAGAGGACTGGCCCCAGGACTGATATCTGAGGTACCCCACTTGTAACTTGCATCTCTTCTGACTGTATACCGTTTACCACCACTCTCTGTTTTCTGCCCATCAACCAGTTTACCACCCAGTTGACCAGCTTGTTAATCAATCTTCTATGTGGAACAGTATCGAAAGCTTTGCTGAAGTCAAGGTAGGTGACATCAACTGTTCCCCCTTGGACCACCACTCTGGTTACCCAATCAAAGAAATCTATGAGATTAGTTTGACAGGACCTTCCTTTTGTAAACCTATGCTGTCTTGGATCCTGTGCTCCTATGGATTCCAGGTGTTGCACTATCCTTTCCTTAAGGAGTGCCTCCATAATCTTGCCAACTACTGGTAAGATTGACTGGTCTGTAGTTCCCTGCCTCCTCTCTGCTACCACTCTTGTGGAGCGGGATCACATGAGCTCTTCTCCAGTCTTCTGGGACCTCTCCTGTGCTCAGAGACTCACTAAACAGTTCTGATAATGGCTCTGCTACTTCCACCCTTAGCTCCTTCAGTACCCTGGGATGTATGCCATCAGATCTCATTGCCTTGTCCACTCTGAGCTTATCGAGCTCTTGTAGGACGCTTTCTTTTGTGAAGGGACTTGTGCACACCTCCCTCCCCTGTGTCCATGGTGCTGAGCTGTGGGCCCTGCCCTACCTTCTCTTCAGTAAATACTGAGCAGAAGTATCTATTTAGGATAGATGCTTTTACATGGCCCTCCTCCTCACATGCCCCCTTATCCCCTTTGATCTTAGCAATACCCCCTCTGGACTTTCTCCTTTCACTAATGTATCTATAGAAAGTCTTGTCACCTTCTTTTACTGTTTGTGCTAGTGTTTCCTTGGTTTGGGCCTTTGCCTGCCTTACTGCCTTCTTTGCTTCCCTTAGGGAAGTTTGTTATGCCTCCCTATCTTCATCCTGCTGCATTCCATTATATTTCCTGAAGGCCAGCCTTTTGGCTCTGACCTTTTCTGCTACTGCTTTTGAGAACCAAAGTGGTTTCCTTCTTCTTTTGCACTTCCTTTTCTCTCTAACACAATGGGATGTTGCTTCAAGTATTGCATCTTTAATGCTTGCCCACTTTGCCTGTACCCTCTCACCTGTATAAAAGTGTAAAAACAGTTCCCTATCACCTTCAAAGGTACAGTTCAGCAAAAGAATAAAAAGATACGACATAAAAGCATTTCTATGTCAGATGTTGTACTATGCAGGGGCTACTTACCCTTTTCTGATGATGAAACTTAGATCAAACAGCACAGAACTGAAAAAAAAACTAATTATATCTTACTGTCTTAGTCTTATATAGTTATTTTAGCAATTAATTTACCATTCAAACCTACCATGATTGGTTCTTAATTTGTGTATTACCATATTTGGACACACTTCTCAGTCCTCATCTGTTTCTTAGAATTGATGAAAAATAAAATGCTTCTGTATTCTTGGTCCTTGCTATCAACATAAAACTGTCTAGCTACTAGTCTAAGTTTAACACAAGTTAATCACAACTTAGGGCCAAGTGTTCCTACATGTTCTGCTCAAACATTTGCTGAGTTTATATTTCCTATTAACATATTAAAAAATATGTATTTGAAACAGGCAGGCCTTGTTAACTTCATTTGTTATAGTGAGGGTTAAGGCCACACATAATCCTCCCCTCTATGAAACACAGATTTGTCAAAGTCGGATCTGCAATCCAAACAACAACCTAAACTGTCCCTATTATAGCACAGTGAACCATCTAATATATTAAGCAGTACATTGATGACTCTGTGGCCACAGGTTAGCATTACTCACTGTGCATCTCCTTACAAACATATTTATTGGCTATTGCATTGCATAGCATTTGGTTAATTATACAACAGGTAAAATATAAATGTTCATCAGTCAGAGTACGTCACTGACATACTTGCTACATACTTCAATCAAAATTGCATTACAGGCATAAGCAATATTCATAATTATAAGTTGTGATGCTTTTGAATTCTCCTCCACATATTGCTAGTTAGTCTACAATTGGTGTATGCTCTTCAAGGGGAAGATTCCCAATCAGCCTTGATTTAGCACACGTGTCCTTCAGCATGAAGACTCTTCTTACCAAATAAATCAGAGAACTTAGCAATCCCATAAGGGATGACAGGAACACTTCTACAGCCATGTATAGCACATGGCCTACCTGAAGTATCTTTGGCTCCAAGGTTGTGGTCAATGAGTTTTAAGCCTTAGAAACTGATGGTTATCTGTACAGTATAAGCCTGTTTATAGTTCAAGATGTAGTGCTGGTCTTCCCCCAATGGGAATATTGTGGCCTTTAAAGGCATCTACGATCTCAACTTCTGCTTGGTGGAGACTGATCCAGATGGCACAAGGCTATGCCTCCAATATGTACTATAGGTGTCACTAGTCAATCAAATGATTCTGGTTGGGGCTTTTATCACTGAGCTGTCTTAGGCAAACTACATAGTGAGAAGCCAGTCAGAAAAGACTTGCCTGCTTCTGTTTGAGGCTGAGAAACTTGCTACACTGCAGAGAACAAAGTAGAATGCATTGAGGAACTGGGAACCTGGTAAGACATAATATTGTTGGGGACTTGTTAGGAAGGTAAGCTACGCTTTCTACAGAAAGTTTCATTTTTTCTTATTGGCATTAAGAAGAGAATTGCAGGATTCCATTAAAGTGTAGTAATTTTATAACCAGAGGGGGTGAATTATTTGTATTTATTTATTTATTTGTAAAATCAGTTTACAACCTTTGAGCCAGAGGCTCATTTCCAAATGTACCTCGTCACATTGAGGACAAACATAACAAATTTAGGTTACAGAATACAAGTCACTGAAGTAGAGTTAACATATTGATTTCATTAATTACAACTGAAGTTGCTTGATTCCTGTGCTTGAGACCTAGGATTTGGAAGGATATTTGTGCAACATTTTAGAAATGTCCTGCTGGCTGAGGAGTGAGTTCATTTTTATCCTTGGACTCAGTACAGTGTTTTGTGTAGGAGCAGTGGTCTAGTAAATTGTGGTGTTGTTGAATTACTATAAAGGACAGTACTCACCAGGGTGGTGGAGCAGTGGTGTATTTGATTGTTTCTAACAGTCACTAGTGGTTTTGTGCCCACCACCTTCCCTCACCCACCCACCCAGGCATGGCATTTCCTTTATAGCCAAGGTTCTGACATCACTTCCTCAACAGGTCTTGGGGCAGAACTGTCATATTCTTAATAACCCAGCACAGTGCATAAAGGGTAAGTACACACCAAAAAAAAGAGATATTTTATATATTACTCATTGTATATTATAAGGGAGAGGGACATGTAGGGAGTGGTGCAATGCACTGGCTGTGGGGCAGCAGTTTTCCAGGAGACATTCTGGAACCTGCGTTGCTGCCCTATTTGCAGGCAACTGTCAGCTCTGAGGGAGAAGGTTGCCATCTCCAGGCTGAACTGGCAAGGATTAAGGAGGCATCCCCCACCCAAAGAGCACCAGTTCCATAACCACTGCTTCAGAGGTTGCCAAGTGTGAAGAGCAGTTTGACCACAGTAGGTTCTGGGAGGGTGAGGGTGGTGTAACAGAGGAGTAGCCCCCTAGTTGTACCTCTACACAAATCATATGGCAGTCTGGCAAATCAAGGTTCCTCTATGATGACACCATCAGTGGAGACCAAGAAGAATGCTGAGGACATCCACAAGGGAGACCCACAAAAGGGTGGCAAGGGACACCACAGGAGAAGGAAATGGCTTCTGATAGGGGACTCAATTGTTAGGAGTGTAGACCTGGGGAAGGGAGAGGAGAGGAAAGTAAGGTGCCTGCCTGGTGCCATGGCATGGAGGGACAGGAAGCAAATCCTCAGGATTGCAGAAGCAGCATCACAGGAGAGGGAACTAGATATCATTGTCCACCTTGGGACAAAAGACCTAGATAGGCATGAGATCAGTGCAGTGCAGGATGAATTTGTGGAGTTGAGAAGGGGTCTCAGACAGGTAGCAAGCACGGTAACCTTCTCAGTGGTGCTCCATGGCAGGGGTGAGGCTAGGCTACTGCTCACCATGCAGTTTAATGAATGGTTGCAAAACTGGTGCAGAGCACAGGGCTTTGGCTTCATTGGGGACTGGGGGTCCACCTGGAGAGATGAAGGTCTATACTGGCATGATGGTCTGCATCTGTCCAGGAAGGGAAACAAGCTCCTAGGTGACAGGTTTAAATGCTTCCTTGGCAACTAAGGGAGGAACTAGTGACACCACTAACCACACTTTTTAACAAATCATGGGAGGATGGGGTGGTACCTGAGGACTGGAGGAGGGAAGACGTGATTCCCGTTCACAAAAGTGGGAGCAAGGCAGAAGCAGGAAACTACAGACCTGTTAGTTTGACCTCAGTGGTGGGGAAAATGATGGAATCACTTCTGAAGGAAAGAATTATTGAGTACCTAGGGGCCAGCAGGGCACAGGACCCAAAGCAGCATGGATTCACAGCAGGAAGGTCATGTCAGATGAATCTAATTGATTTCTTTGACTGGGCGACCAAAGTAATAGACCAGGAAGGGGCTGTGGATATGGCCTACCCAGACTTTTAGCAAGGCATTTGACACAGTCCCTCACAAAAGATTAATAATCAGTTAACCAGCCTGGGAGTGGGTCCCAGGGTGGTAGCCTGGGTAACAAACTGGCTGCACAACAGGACACAGAAGGTAATAGTGAATGGAAACATTCTGAAGAAGAAGGTTACTAGTGGAGTACCTCAGGGCTCAGTACTGGGTCCAGTCCTCTTTAACATCTTCATAGGTGACATTACAGAGGGTCTGGAAGGAAAGGTATGCCTCTTTGCAGATGACACAAAGATCTGTAACAGAGTTGATACACAAGGGGGGGTAGAAAAGATGAGAAGGGACTTGGCAAGGCTGGAGGAAGGGTCAGACATATGGCAACTTACATTCAGTGCAAAGAAGTGCAAAGTAATGCACCTGGGAAATAAAAATCCAGGAGAAGAGTACACAATAGCAGGGGAGGTACTAACAACAACAATAATGGAAAGGGACCTGGGGGTAGTCATATCAGATGACCTAAAGGTGGGTAAGCAATGTGAGAAGTCGGTAAGGAGAGCAAGGGGGATACTGGGATGCATAGGGAGGGGCATCACAAGTAGAAAAAGGGAAGTGGTTATCCCTCTGTACAGACAGTTGGTGAGACCCCATCTGGAGTACTGCGTGCAGTTTTGGAGACCTCATCTATGCAAGGATATAGACAGGATGGAAGCAGTCCAGAGGAGGGCAACTAAAATGGTGCAGGGTCTACATCAGAAACCATGTGAAGAGAGACTGAAAGAGCTTAATATGCATACCCTTGATGAAAGGAGGGACGGGGGACATGATAGAAACTTTAAGTACCTCAAGGGAATCAACAAAGTCCAGGAGGGTAGCATCTTTCAGAAAAAGAGATGTGCAAGAACAATGGGGCACAATTTAGAGATAGAGGGGGGACAGCTCAGGGGTAATGTGAGGACATTTGTTTTCACGGAGAGAGTGGTGGACACATGAAACTGCCTTCCTGGAGAGGTTGTGGGGTCTAAAACAGTGGGGGAATTCAAACATGCATGGGACAGACATAAGGCAATTATGGTGGGGGGTTGCAGGAAGTAGGCTGTTGGTTAACTAGAATCTGTAGCTTATCCAATAGGTAGGGAAATGGGCAGACTGGGTGGGCCAAGTGGTCCTTATCTGCCGTCAAAGTCTATGTTTCTATATAGTAGCTGATGAAACCTGGATTAGGGTACTGTTGCTGGGTAATGCTATTTACAATGTTTATGGTAAGACACAGTCATCTCATTAAGTGAGTTGCTAATTAATCAACAAGTATCAGAAATGACAACTCTTCTTTCCTGGGAATCAGGCTTAACTGCAGAAGAAAATTGTGCATTTTTTGAGAAACTTGAAAATACTGAGCCTGGTACAAATACACTAATAATGGGTGACCTAAATCTCCCTGATATTAATTGGGCACAAAATTCAGCAACTTCACACACTGGGAAACAATTGGTGGAATTTACAACAATAAAGAACATGCAGCAATTAGTTAACAAACCTACATGAGGCCAGGACATACTGGATAGAGCACTGAGTAACATGGTCATTGGTACCATAGAATGCAAAGTAAGGGAACCACTGTGCACAAGTGACCACAATATAGTCCGGCTAATAATTCATACTGACTGGGAACTGCTAAAGAGTAACACTAAGGTGAGATGTTACGGAAGGGCAGATTATGTCAACATGCACACATACCTAGAGGGTTGGAATTGGAGAGAGGAAGTTAAACACCAGACTCTGGAAGAAAGACAGCAGAAGTTAATAGACAAATTAGATTTGTATGCCAACAAGTATATCCCTATCAAGCCCAAATACTATAAAAAAGGAAAAATACTTGTATGATTGAATGATAAAATACAAAAAATTAATCAACCAACTACTACAGATACAAGAAAAATATGTCTCCAAAGAAGAAAGAGGAATACAAAACAAAAAGTAAAACATTTAAGATAGTTATTTGGAAGGCAAAACGTGATTACGAATTAAGGTTGGCTACCACTTCAAAAAACAATAAAAAAGCATTTTTTAGCTATATTAACAGCAGAAGGAAAGGAAACACTATAGTTGAGCCTCTAGTAGTAGAAAACTAAATAATAAAAGGGGAGGAAGAAAAGGCAACAATATTTAATAATTACTTCTCAAGTATTTACAAACCTGAGAGTGAATTTATATCCGATAATGGAAAAATTATCTGAGACACTGCCTAATTATAAATACACAATTACTGAGAAGGAAGTGACTAGGAGATTAGACAAACTGGATGCACAGAAGTCACCAGGTTCAGATAACCTACACCCAGCCTTGTTAAAAAATGTAGCAAATGCCTTGGCAGGACCACTAACCAACATTATAAATTGTTCACTTATAGAGGTACAGTTATTCAAGCATGGAAGGAGGCCACTGTAAACCCAATGCACAAAAAAGGACCAAAAAGTTAGTGTAAAAAATTTACGGCCTATTAGTTTAACATCTATTATTAGTAAGATAATAGAGGGCATAGTAAAATATTTGATATGTGAACACATAACAAGAGTGGGAAACACAGATATTAGTCAACATGAATTTCAGAGTGGCTGGTCGTGTCAATCAAACTTAATGTACTTTTTTAATCCAGTGAGTATTGCTTTGGACATGAGATTATCGGTTGATGTCCTGTATCTAGACTTTCTGAAGGCTTTCGATACACTGCAACACAGAGGAATAATAGAAAGATTGATAGACATTGGGCTAGAAATAAACATTGTAAAGTGAGTTAAATCCTGGTTAGAAGGGAGAAAACAGAGAGTATGTCTAGCAGGCTATTATTCACCTTGGGCGGATGTTACAAGTGGAGTCCCACAAGGATCAGTTTTGGGCACAATCCTGTTCACTATATACGTAACGCCTTTACAAACTTCATCTTGCTGTTGGATTGCTAAATATGCAGATGACATCAAAATAGGTAATACAGTGAATGACAACCAGTCTATGCACAAATTTCAGTCAGAAATAAATCAAGTGGGAGAATGGGTGACCCAGAACCAATTGACTCTCAATTTAGAAAAGTGTAAAATTATGCACATGGGCAGTAATAATTCTAAGGCTACTTACTATCTCTATGGGAAAATGATTCCTGAGTTGGGTATAGTAAAAGACCTGGGAATGATGGTATGAAACAACTTATCATCAAAGGGAAGAGTTAAAAGGTCAGGTTAATTAATGTTTTTAAGGTGAAAGACTAGGTTTGCTGGCAAAGGCACCTCGCTTCACCTGAGCTCTTTTCTTCTAGGTTTGCTTGAAAGAACAGAGCAAGGAACAACATTATCAGAGCAAGGAGGATAATTAAGGCTTCTTTTGGCTAGGCAGATTTACTGTGTGTTACTATTTTCTTTTCTGCTTACAGGTTTTGTTATTGTTATTTGCTTACATAGTACTGCTTTATTGTTCTTTGATTCAAATTGTTTTTGCAGGTTATACTTTCTGCTGCATTGTGACAGGGTGTGCCTACAGGTTTGTTACTGTTTTGTGCTTACAGATTACTGCTTTATTATCTCCGATTCAAATTGTTTCTTTGCAAGGTATATTTTCTGTGAAATTGTTCAAAGTTGGGCCTACAAGTTTGTGTTATTGTGTTGTGCGTACAGGTGTTACAGTTTACTGCTTTATTTTTTTCTCTGATTGAAATTGGTTTTTTTTTGGCAGGGTATATTTTCTGCTAGATTGTTACAGGGTGTGTTTGCAGGTTGATACTGTGTTGTGCTTACAGGTTACTGCTTTATTTTTCTCAGTTTCAAGGTTTTTTTTTTTTTGCAAGGTATATTTTCTGTTAAATTGTTGTGAAGGTTGTGCTTATAGGTTTTTACCTTTTGTGCTTATAGAGTACTGCTTTATTTTTCTCTGATTCAAAGTGTTTTTTGCAAGGTATAATGTTCTGTTAAATTGTTCTGCAGGTTTTGTTACTTTTTGTGCTTACAGATTACTGCTTTATTTTTCTCTGTAGCAAAGTGTTTTTTGCAAGGTATACCTTCTGTTAAATTGTTACAGATGGTGATTGCATGTTTTGTTACTTTTTGTGCTGACAAGTTTACAGTTTTATCTATCATTAGGCTAAGCTTTCAGGGCTGATTACAGGAGCACCTACGATATACAGACTGTGGGATAGTGCCTGCATTTACATAGAAACACAGAATTTGACAGCAGATAAGGACCGCTTGGCCCACCTAGTCTGCCCATTTCCCTACCTGATGGATAAGCTGCAGATTCTAGTTAATCAACAGCTTACTTCCTTCTGCCCCCCCACTAGAATTGCCTTATGTCTGTCCTATGCATTCTTGAATTCTCCCACTGTTTCTGACTCCACAACCTCCTCAGGAAGGCTGTTCCATGTATCCACAACCCTCTCTGTGAAAAAATACTTTCTAGCATTACCTCTGAGCCATCCTTCCTCTATCTTCAAATTGTGCCCCCTTGTTCTTGCATATCTCTTTTTCTGAAAGATGCTACCCTCTTGTACTTTGTTAATTCCCTTGAGATACTTGAAAGTTTCTATCATGTCCCCCTCTCATTCCCTTTTCTCAAGGCTATACATATTAAGCTACTTTAGTCTCTCTTCGTATGTCTTCCGGTGCAGACCCTGCACCATTTTGGTTGCCCTCCTCTGAACAGCCTCCACTCTGTCCCTGTCTTTGCAGAGATGGGGTCTCCAGAATTGCACACAGTACTCTAGATGGGGTTTCACCAACTACCTGTACATAGGGATAACAATTTTCTGTTTTCTACTGTTGATGCCTCTCCCTATACCTTTAGGTCATCTGATATAATTACTCCTAGGTCTCTTTCAATTTTTGTTGTTGTTATTCTCTCACCCCCCACTGTGTACTCTTCCACTCAGTTTTTGTTTCCCAGATGCATTATCTTGCACTTCTTTGCACTGAATCTGAGCTGCCATATATTTGACCATTCTTCCAACCTTGCCAAGTCCCTTTTCATCCTTTCCACCCCACCTTGTGTATCAACCCTGTTGCAGATCTTTGTGTCATCTGCAAAGAGATATACTTTTTCTTCCAGGTGCTCTCCAATGTCACTTATAAAGACATTAAAGAGGACCATTCCCAGTACCGAACCCTGCGGTACCCCGCTGGTTACCCTCCTTTCTTCACTGTGGACTCAGTTTACTATTACCCTTTGTGTCCTGTTGTCCAGCCAGTTTTTTATCCAGGTTACCACCTTGGGACCCACTCCAAGGCTGGTTAACTTGTATATTAATCTTTTGTGTGAGACTGTGTCAAATGCTTTGTTAAAATCTAGGTAGACCATATCCACAGCCCCTCCCTGGTCTACTACTTTGGTCACCCAATCAAATAAATCTATTAGGTTCATCTGAAATGACCTTCCTGATGTGAAACCATGCTGCCTTGGATCCTGTGCCCCACTGGCCTTGCAGTGTCAGTGGTTCAGTAGGTTGCACACTCGCCTCTGAGGCCGGGAGATCAGAGGGCTGTGGGTTCAGTTCCCACACCTGGCACTTGGGTTAATATCCCAGTACTGACACTATAGTGCAGCATGAGGGGGTGCTGCACTTCTGAGGTGCTGTCTTTTGGATGAGACATTAAACCGAGGTCCCATCTGCCTGGATTGGTGGTAGTTCAGGTGGACATTAAAGATCCCATGGCACTTATAGAAAAGAGTAGGGGAATTTCCCCGGTGTCCTGGCCAAATTTCCTTCATTCACTAAAAATACCACCAACAGCTTCATCTGGTTCAAGATCATTTGGCATTCATCTGTATCCCCCTCCCCTGGGTAATGCCTGAAAATAAGCAGGATTTGTCTAGTGCACTTACCCGGTCAACAAAAACTAAATAAAAATAAAATAAATAGGTACTCAACAATTCTTTCCTTCATAAGTGATTCCATCATTTTCCCTAACACTGAGGTCAAACTGGCCTGTAATTTCCTGCCTGTGCCCTACTCCCACTTTTGTGAAATGGAATCATATCTGCCCTCCTCCAGTCCTCAGTTACCACCCTATCCTCCCATGATTTGTTAAAGAGAGTAGTCAGTGGCATTACTAGTTCTACCCTTAGTTCTTTTAGAATTCTGGGGTGAATCCCATCAGGCCCCATTGCTTTGTCCACCCTCAGTTTCAATAGTTCTTTCAAAACCCTTTCTTCTGTGAATGGACTGGTATCGACCCCCATTCAGAGTGTTTCTCTTGTTTGGTTTAGGTACCTCCACCTCCTCTTCCATTGTGAATACTGAGCAGAAATATTTGTTCAGTATCCCTGCTTTTTCACTGTCACCCTCTGCCCACATTCCCTCCCCTTTATTAAGTCTCTGCATCCCTCCCTTGGTCTTTCTTCATTCCCTAATGTACCTATAAAAGGTTTTATTCCCCTTCTTAACAGAGTTGGCTATCTTTTCCTCAGTTTGTGCCTTTGCTATTCTGACTGCCTTCCCTGCCTCCTTCTGCTTTAACTGATAAAGTTCTCTGTCCTGCTCCTTCTGTGTTTCCTTATATTTCTTGAATGCTATCCTTTTCTCCTTAACCTTCCCTTCCACCTCTTTTGAGAACCATAATGTTTTTTTCCTTCATTTTGTTTTGTTGATTTGCTTTACACAAAGGCTTGTTGCCTCTGTGATGGCTGTTTTGATTATTCACCATTGTTCCTCCACCCCTCCTTCTTGTCCATTTGCTAGTGTTTTTCTGAGGCACTCTCTCATTTTCCCAAACTCAGCCCTCCAAAGTACAATACTCTTGTTTGTGTATGGCTTGACTCTATGGCTGTGTTTACTGTGAACCACACTGTTTGGTGGTCGCTTGTTCCCAGATGGCTACCCACTTCTAAATCTGAGATCCTTTCTCCTTCCCCATTTGAGAGTACCAGGTCTAAGACTGCTCCCTCACATGTGGGTTCCAGCACTAGCTGTCTGAGGCATGCAAGAATGACCCTGCTTTTGTATGTGACTGCAGCAAAGGTTCTCCAGTTAACATTTGGCATATTCAGGTCCCCCATCAACAATATCTCCCCTTTTTCTGCCATTTTAAGGATGCCTTCTATCATTTCCTTGTCCATTTCCTCCCCCTGAGATGGAGATCTGTACACAATCCCCATGCAGATTGTGGTGCCATTTCCTGTCTCCAGGGTGTCCCATAGTGACTCATCAACTTCCTGTTACTCTTTAGTTCTGTTGCTTTAATCCCTTCCCATATATAGAGAGCTACTCCTCCTCCTCTTTTACCCACCCTGTCCCTCCTGCAGCATTGTTCACTTGGGAACTTAAGCTGCAGGCTGTTAAGAAAGAGGTCTGGGGTTATATTCTGTTTTAACTGAAATATTTGAATAGTTTTGTAAATGAAATTAGTTCTATGTGTTAAAAATTATTACCTTGAATTAGAACTGTTACTTGGGCTGTGATATTGTAAAATTGGAGGCTTGGGAACAGTTGTTTGGCAGGGTTAATTAGAGGGAAATTTAAATGTGTTGTTTGCCTGGTGTTGGGGAGGGACATTAGCTGCAATTACCTTGTCTTTAAACAGGAATTACCTTGGCCTTCATTGTTCACTTAGGAACTTAAGCTGCAGGCTGGTAGGACAGAGGTCTGGGGTTATATTCTGTTTTAACTGAAATATTTGAATAGTTTTGTAAGTAAAATTAGTTCTATGTGTTAAAAATTATTACCTTGAATTAGAACTGTTACTTGGGCTGTGATATTGTAAAATTGGAGGCTTGGGAACAGTTGTTTGGCAGGGTTAATTAGAGGGAAATTTAAATGTGTTGTTTGCCTGGTGTTTGGTAAGAACCCTCTCACCCACCCTGTTTTGTAGGCTTTCTTAAATACTGAAAAGCCACTGGGGGTTGGGATTGAAGGGCTGAGTATTTCTGTTTGGGACTGAAATTTGAAGCAACAGGAGCTGGTGGGCCTGTGACATCATACAGTACCTGATGTCTGCTTACACACACTGTTAGTGGGACCGAACACACACTGGACTATATGTGTTTGTGAGACTTGGGAACTTTATTGATGGGGTTGAAATTGGGTTTGTAAATAACTACAGTCAGTATAGAGAAACTGTATTCAGGAAAGGACTGAGAAAGGGGTGTGCCATTATAAACAGAGGGGGATAAACAGGGTGGCCATATTACAGCATGGCAGGCATCTTCGGAAGGGTTGTAGGCTGCACAGGCTGTGGGATGGCAATAATTCTAAACTGGGCCTGGAGAGAGGGAGGCTGCCCACTCTGTAGACAGCTATCTTGTATCAGGAGTGAGGTATATTGGTTAAGGAGTAAGCTGGGGGAGCTGGGGGGGTGTCCAAGGATAAGGGGTGTGGATATGGGCAGCAGAAGGGTGAGGCTGAGGGGAGGCTGGGGCAACACTCTGAAATTACAGGACGTTATGTTACAGCAAGCAGGAGGGGGGATATTAGGGACAGAGGACCCTTAGATAGGGAAGTTGGTGCTAAGGGGAAAGCGTACGGGGTGAACATTCTGAATACAAAGAGAGTGGAGGGGAAAGAGTCAGGAGGGGCTGTTGTGTGGAAGCCTAAAACAGCAGACTGTGGGAAGGGAGCTCCTATGGTGAACAGAGCAAGAGGGGAAGAAGAGGGCAGTTTAGAGGTGCAGTCAGGAAACTCTGGTTATTTGATGGAGGCTGACATAGAGTGTCACAATAAATTTGAGCTACTAAGCAACTAGCGGGGAGGAAGGGTTGGTGGAAATGAGGAAACTTATACAGAGCCGGGGGAGGGAGTCGGATACCCATAGGGCATCTCAGACCCGGCTATGGAAAGGATAGAAATAGTCCCAGAGGTAGAAGGGAAATATATATGTAAGCAAATGGGGAGATGCAACATATTGCAGACATGAGGGAGGAGAGCATGATTGGAGAGAAACTGGGAGACAAGGAGGTGGGAGAGGAGCCCCCCTTCAGCAGGGGGGTCAGTACCAAGGATGGGGCCCTAGCTAAAGGGGACCCACAGACAGCCTCTGGAGGCAGGGGTACTATTACAAGGGGGGAGGATGGTGGTGTGGGGGAAGGGGAAACCATCAGGGCCAGGATAAATGGTTCGGATAAGAGAGGGTTAAAGGGGACACCTATTCAGAGGGGGTTTGAGTTAAGTGGGCAAAATAGCAAGGGAGGCAGAAAGGGGAGGGTGACAAGGGGGTCTCTAATAAGGCAGGAAGACTCCCATGGAATTGAGATCATGCATAAAGGGGGGGAAGGGGGCTGAGAGGGCATAGTGGAGGTAACCATAAGGATGATGGCGGTGTTAAGGTTCTGTTATTGGGAGACTCAATGATTAGGGGTATCCAGTGGGAGGGACAGGGGGATGCCATAGCCAGGTGAAGGTAGTGAGTATCTCTGGGCTGACATTGCACAGAGCAAAGTTCATGGTGTATGAAATGGTTAGGGATTGTGGAGGGAAACTGGATTTCCTGGTGCATTTGGGAACTAATGATCTAGAGGGAAATAGCGTTTTGGAAATCAAACAAGGTTCCAAGAACTTGCCAGAGTCTGTCGGGATAATGGATGCAACATTTCCTTTTCGGAGATATTGCCAGTACCAAAGACCTCAGTGGAGAAAAAAATGAAGCTCACAGAGGTTAATGACTGGCTCAGGAAGTGGGGTGAAGAGAGTGGGTTGGGGGTGTTAGGGAACTGGAATGGAGTTTGGGAGGATAAGGAACTGTATGCCAAAGACAGGTTTCATCTTGCCCCATTAGGGAAGGAAGTCCTTAAACAGGGGATGGCTGACTACATACAAGAAAGGTGGGGTTTAAACTTGTGAGGGGGGAAGGGATAAGGGAGGGGCTGACCAGAAGCCCTCTCCTCCAGATGAGGGTAGCCTCAAGCCCAAGGGAGGAAACAGACTGGGGTGGAGGTTTCAGGAGGAGCAGAGGGAGGATGGAAGTATAAGGAATCTGGGTGGGGTTCGACAAAGAGGATCAGGGATAAGGGTGGGGTTGATGTTAGTAAATGCCAGGAGCTTGGAAACAAGTTGCCAGAGTTCCAGGCCATGCTGTTCGGGGTGGATGTGGGCGGCGGTCACGAGGCGTGGGCCAACAAAAACCATGACTGGGACCTAAATGTACGGGGCACACTATGCTTAGGAAGGATAGAAAGGAGGGCAGAGGGTGGAGTGGCTATGGTCATTAGAGATGACATAGAAATTGCTAGGGTAGAAGAGGCAGAGGGAAACATGGAGGCCGTATGGGTCACCTTACGATCCCCAACAGGAGATAAGGTCAAGCTGGGTGTAGTATATAGGCCCCCCAGGATGAGTGATGTTCTAGAGGATGGTTTGCTGGACAACATCATTGCCCAGTGTGAACCAAAAGGGGAAGGAGAGGTGTTGATGGAGGACCTTAATATGCCAGGTACAAACTGGGGAACCATGTCCTCTAAGGTGGCCAAGGAGCAGAGGCTGCTGGATGGCTTCCAGGCTGTGTTCTTAACACAGCATGTGATGGAGCCCACAAGGAAGGGGCATGTCCTGGATGTGGTTCTGGGAGATGGGGATCTGGTAAGGGATACGGTTGTACAGGACCCCCTGACTGGGAGCAACCACAATACTGTCTGGTTTCAAATAAGCATGGGGGGAGGGGGGGTGAGATCTAGGACACTGGTAGTGGACTTCAGGGGGGCAGACTTTATGGGCATGGGAAATATTCTCAAGGATCACTTGAAGGGGATTACCTCAATGACAAGTGTGGAAAGGAGATGGGAGGTCATAAAATGGGGACTTCATGAGGCAGTCAGGATCTGCGCTAAGTTGAAGCGTGAGGGAGCAAGGTCACATAAACCATGCTGGTGGTCCAGTGAGGTACAGGTAGCAGTCAGAGAAAGAAGGCGCCTACAAAAATATAAAACAACAAGAGGGGATAGGGATAAGAAATGTACCAGCTTGCATCTAGAAAAGTCACCCGTATGGTGAGGGGAGCAAAGTCCAGTAAAGAGCAGAGGCTGGCACAGGGGATACATGGAGGGAAAAAGGGGTTCTTCCAGTACATTGGGGAGCAGAGAAAAACTAAGGGCCATCTCAGCAGATTGAGATCAGAAGGAGGGTGGGTGGAAGAGGCGAGGGACCAGGCAGAGGTATTTAATGAGTACTTTGCCTCTGTGTTCACTAGGGAGGGGGATGGGATATCTACAAAGCAAGACATGAAGGGGATAGAAGCGGCAGTAAGTGGGATCAGAGGAGCAACAGAAATGGAGCAAGAGGGAGGGAGAGGTACCCCAGGGGTGTCACATCTGGGTAAGGATAAAAAGGCCAGTAAGGTGGAGGGGACGGATGATGCTATCTCCACCAAAAGGGTGTGGTTAGCCCTCAAGGCCCTAAAGAAAGACAAATCTCCTGGGCGGATGGCATTCACCGAGTACTATGGAATTGGCGGACATACTGGCTGCACCTGGCAGAGCTTTCAACAGGTCACTTGAGACAGGGAGGGTACCTAGGGATTGGAGAGACACATGTGGTGCCAATCCATAAGGGGTCGAGGAAGTACCAGGTAACTATAGACCCATCAGTTTGACCTCGGTGGTGGGAAAATTAATGGAGAGTATACTAAAGGAACGATTGGGGTGTACTTGGAGGAGGTGGGAGGTCTGGATAGTCGGCAACATGGGTCTGTGCCAGGTAGATCATGTCAAACCAACCTTGTGGAGTTCTATGAATGGGTAACATCAGAACTGGACAGGGGTAAGCCTGTGGATATATTATTCTTGGACTTCAGCAAGGCGTTTGACTCTGTCCCCCACAATGGTCTGGTGGAGAAACTGATGGGGTTAGGAGTAGGCCCTTTGATGGTCAGATGGATTGAAAACTGGCTAGCTGGACGCACCCAGAGAGTAGTGGTCTGTGGGGAGCTCTCGAACCCTAGAGAGGTTGGTAGTGGGCTACCGCAGGGCTCGGTCCGATTCTGTTTAATGCATATGTATTGGACATCAGGGAGGGTATAGGGTGTGAAATGAGTCTGTTCGCAGATGACTCCAAGATGGGAGCAGTAGTTGAGGGAGAAGAGAGGAGGTTGGCCCTGCAAGGGGACCTGGACACCCTGGAAAGCTGGGCTCACACATGGAAATTAAATTTCAATATCACCAAGTGCAAGGTGTTGCATCTTGGTTGGGGAAACCCTAAACACAGGTACACCCTGGGAGGGGAGGCGCTGGAGGCCTCAATAGGGGAAAAAGACCTAGGGGTCATGGTGGATGCATGTATGAATAACTCTGAGCAGTGCAGGAGAGCGGCTAGAAAGGCAAACAGGATGTTGGGATGCATCATTAGGGGGATCACCTCTAGGAGCAAGGAAGTGATTCTGCCGCTGTACAATGGACTGGTTAGACCACACCTTGAGTACTGTGTACAGTACTGGAGACCACACTTGAAGAGGGACATACAGCTCCTGGAGAGGGTACAGAGGAGGACAACAAAGATGATACGAGGGCTAGGGATTTGACGATGAGGACAGACTTGAGGAGCTCTGCCTGTTTTCATTGGAGAGAGGAGAGACAGGGGACATGATTGAGGTCTTCAAGTACCTCAAGGGAATAAATAGGTAAACATGGAGGGATCTTTAGACTAAAGCAGGGAGGTATCACCAGAGGGCATGGTTTGAAGTTGGAAGATGGAAGGGTGAGGGGGGAAAAGAGGAGGAGGAGGTTTTTCACTGAGAGGGTGGTGGACCCTTGGAATGCACTGCCTAGTGAGCTGGTTTAGAGATCCACAGTGGAGGGCTTCAAGAGAGGGTGGGACAGACACAGAAAGTGGATGTATCAGATGATGGCCTGTCCCAGGGGGGTGGAGATGGATGATAGGGGTTTCTGGAGCACAAGGGATGGGAGGGTCTTGGCACCCAACTAAGAATCTAAGGTTCGAGCAGACTCGATAGACCATAAGGCCTAATCTGCTGGCAAATAGTATGTTAATATGTTGACATCCCAGTCATGGTTCTCTGTATAGCATGTTTCAGTGACTGCCACAATATCCAGGCATCCCTCTTCCATCAAGGCCACCAGTTCAGGGAGCTTGTTACAGACTGCGGCATTGGTACTCATCACCTTCCATTTTTTGATGGCCTTACCCCTTTTAGCCCCATCCCTGTACTTACTGCCTTTTTCTGCATTTACCCCATCCTGCTCCCTACTGACTTGTCTACCTTGGTGTTTACCCCTCTAGCTACTGTGTTTTGTGGGGGGAGACTGGGATTTCCCTGCTCCCCCTCAGTACCTCACCCCTTGACTAGTTTAAATGCTTGCCAATGAAGCATTTAAACCTATCATCTAGGATCTGGTTCTCCCCTGGACAGCTACAGACCATCACGCCAGTATAGGCCTGCATCCCTCCAGGTGGCTCCCCAGCCCCCAATGAAGCCAAAACCCTGAGCTCCACACCAGTTTTTCAACCATTGATTGAATTCCATGATGCAGAATACCCTAGCATCATCCTTGCCATAGACAGGCAGCACTTCCGAGAGGATTACCATACATGCTACTTGTCTAAGGCCCCTCCCCAACTCTACAAACACCTCTTGCACTGCTCTGACCCGATTCAGAACCAGGACATTTGTCTCTAGGTGGACAATGACATCCAGCTCCATCCCTCATGCAGCTGCTCCCATGATCCTGAGGATTCACTTCCTGTCCCTCCCAGCCATGGTGCCAGGCAGACACCTTACCTCCCTATCCCCTTCCTCTACCCCACCTTCTATCCCCCTAATGACTGAGTCCCCCACCAGGAGTTGTTTTCTTCCTCTGTGGGGTCTAATGCCACCCTCCTGTGTGTCCCCCTTGTGGAGGTTCCAAGCATCCTCCTTGGTCTCCATTGCAGGTGCCTCCATAGAGGAACCACTCTTCACCAGAACAGCATATGAACTGTGGAGAGGTACAACTGGAGGGATGCAACTCTGTTCCACCACCCTCTCCCTCCCTCCCTGAGCCCACCTTAGTCCAACCGCTCCTCTTTCTTGGCAACCTCTGAGGTAGCAGTGGTGGCCCTGGTGGTCCTTGGGTGGGGGAAAAGGTTTCACAAATCCTAGCCAGGTAAGCCTGGAAACAGACAATCTCCTCCCTCAGAACAGAGAGGTGCCTGCAAACAGGGCAGCCTCCAGAATGTCTCCCGGAACACTGCTGCCCCACAGCCACTGTACTGCACCACTCCCATCTTGACTTATTTTGTGTCCCCCCTCTCCTGTTGCTTTGTATGTTTACTGTCTCCTCCATCTATGTATTTTTACACCTACTTTCCTACTGCCTATGTGATCTTACAACTCTTGCCCTTCCTGTTCTGGGACAGAAACTTCCTGTAATCTTCAGCAGTCTCCTTCTTCTGTACATGGATTCAGACCTCCAGCAGCCAGCGGGGGAGAAAGAGCTATATTTTAGGTTCCTTCAAGGCTGATGAAACTAATGTGTCTCAGTGATCCTTCCTTCCTACTGCCAAACAGGAAGTTCCTGTTGTCAGTCAAATCCAGTGGCTATAAAAGTAGAACTAGCTTAGGGTGGGAGGGTAGGGGGTGGGAAGGAAAGCAATTAGTAAGAAATCTGTAGTTCTAGACTGCTGTTACTTGCTCTGAAAGCAAAATTCTCCTCTGTCAAAAACTAACAGCAGGAAGCTGTAATTGGAGACACCTGCTTTTGTACTCCTAAGTCACACTCCCAATTAGCTTCACCCTCTGCTCCTGACTCAGCAAATTAAGCTGATACAGCCCCCTTCCTCAAATAGAGAAACACACAGTGACTTTCTTCTTTTATTTTACTTAAATGAGACCCCTACCTCTAATAAAGTATGTTTGCTTAATCCAAACAGGCACTGACTCTTGCTGAGATAGAAGTGATTTATCAGTAAGAAAGCTGTAGTTCTAGACTGCTGTCACTTGCTCTGAAAGCAAAATCCTCCTCTGTCAAAAACTAACAGCAGGAAGCTGTAATTGGAGACACCTGCTTTTGTACTCCTAAGCTCCTAAGCGACACCCCCATTTAGCTTAACCCTCTGCTACTGACTCAGCAAACTAAGCTGATACAGCCCCCTTCCTCAAATAGAGAAAGACACAGTGACTTTCTTCTTTTTTTTTACTTAAATCAGACCCCTGCTTCTAATAAAGTATCTGTTTGCTTAATCCAAACAGGCGCTGACTCCTGCTGAGATAGAAGTGATTTAAGCAATAAACGACGAGAGGGTGTGGGTTATGGGGGGATTTACCACGGCTGGTGTGGTTTGTGCCTCATGGGTAAATCACTTGCCAGCAGAAGTAAATCCCCCGTTACCACACCCTCGAAAGGTAATTTGATTATACCATGGCTTTCTTCTTCTTTTTTTTTAAATAGAGAAAAATATGTTTTCCCCATTTTAAATAGTTTTTCTTTATTTTATTGTTGTGCACTACAAAATAGTTCTGGGTTGCATTTCCGGGATTTGCATTGGGGCGATGGGTACTTCTGGGTATGAGTTTGTGGGCGTAATGCAGTCATGGTGGTGTTCGGGGCAATTTCTTTTGAACTGCCATTTTTTTATTGTACTTTATGGACTACATGGTACCAGCAGAGTTGAAGTTGGGTGCTGCGATGGTTAGAGAGACAAGACTGGAGAATGGCATGCTTGTACTGTTGCCGCTGGGGATCTGAGTAGTGGCCACCCGAGCTACGGGAGCGAGAGGTAACTGCTTCGGTTGCTTGCACCGTTTGCTGCTAGTTTTAGTCAAGCAAATGAAATGTTTCATCGAGTTTAGCCGAATGTATTAATTGAAAGTTAGATTTGTTTCTTTTGTGGTGAAAGGTGAGATGTGGTAGAGGTTCATAGTGGGACACTGAAAATGGTGGCCGTTTAGGGGTGAGGGGTGCCTCAGATTGATTTAAACTTTGGAGGGCTCAAGACTGGCAGGCTGGCAATTCTTGCAGTGGTTGTCATAGGATTTGCACCGGCTCCAAGGTGCCAGCCAGCCAATCAGAAGCTGTGATTTTAATGTTCATTTTGTGACCATGGTATAATTATCAGTAAGAAAGTTGTACTTCTAGACTGCTGTTACTTGCTCTGAAAGCAAAATTCTCCTCTGTCAAAAACTAGCAACAGGAGGAATTTGTTGTTGGTTGATTGTTTCTGCTCTTACCTCCTTGTTTCTTTCATCCATGATTATTCTTTTTCGGCAGGGGATTTGCCCAACCACCTACCCCCACCCCCAACTACCCTATGCTACACTCCTTTTATAGAGTAGCACAGTTGTGACATTTCCTGTAGCAAAGCAGGATGGGGAGGATCAGAGGGGTATCCACTCAGTGACTTCACTTAAAGGGGCATAATTAATTTAACTTGTTAAAGAAAGTTATACAAAAATAAACATATATATATATATATATATATATATAAAAGAACCACATGTTTGCTTTCATTTTCCTTCTAATTACTCAGACCAGGTTATAAACTCAGAAGATCAACTGGAATGGATATTATTAACTGCAGGTACTGCATGACACTTTTCAAAAGGGCAGTTATACAGGATTTAGGTCACTGCCCTACGTGCTGGACCATCGGAGATCTAAGTGCTCAGCTCCGGGCAGCATGGGCAGAGATTGTGTGCCTCAAATCACATATTCAGGAGGAAATGTATTGCAAGAACCACCCGCCATTTCCTCAACATCCAACTGAAGCACCTCAGCCACAGAGGGTAGTTGGTTTGGGAGGCTGGCAGGTGGTTAGGAGGAGCAAATCGGGTGTCCCATCACTCAATGCTCACCAGCGTATCACCTCCACAAACCATATAAAAACTACAAACAGGTATCTGCCTCTATCTCTGAAATCAAACAAAGGGGGAGAGGACACTGCAGAGTGGGACACTGCAGTACAAGGGCTAACACTACAAAACTCACCCATAATAGGGACCAAAACAAAAAAAGGCAAAAAGCAAATCCAAAACACTTCTGATCATACGAGACTCATTCAGGGAGTTGATAACTACCTCCAGCCAGCGGTAATGGTCAGATGTCTCCTAGGTACATCAGCATGGAGAACTGACCACACTGCTAAAATCATGCAGAATGCAGGAGAAAACTTTGATGTCCTGGTACACATAGGAACTAAAGATCTAGCCAGCCAGTCAGTTATGGAGACCAATAAACACCTGACCAGGCTAAGAGACAAACTATCATTCATTTTGTCTGGCATCTACTTCTCTGAGGTCCTGCCAGTCTGGGAGAGGGGAGCAGATGGGCAGAAGGTCAGCGAAGGGGAGACAGGGGAGCTAAACATGCGGCTCAAGGGCTTGTGCCAGGAAAAAGGACACACATTTGTAGGTAACTGGCAACAGTTTTGGGAGTGAAATTTCTTTAAATTTGACAGACTGCATCTGACTAAGGAGGAAGTCAGTGCATTGGGGCAGAAGTTTGATGTCTTTGCAGAATATTTAAACTAGCAAATGGGGAGAGGGGTGCAGCACCTGATCCATTCAACAGGAAGAACACCTCCCCTCAGCTAGTGATCAAACAGTTCAGCATGTTTGTAGTTCATTTGCATCACCAGGTAAGGAAAAAGGTACAGCTTCCCATATGATGCACAGGGGAAAAGCCGGACCTCACCCACAACTAATGCACCGAAATCTAGCCAATGAAAAATCATGTACACAAATGCCTGCAGTCTTGGATACAAGATCCCAGACCTGGAAGCAGTGATGACAGAGGCTAAACTAAACATAGTAGCCATTAGCGAGACTTGGTTCACCAGTAACCACAATTGGGAGACTACCATACCCAGCTATGTACTGTTCAGAAGAGATCGAGGTGAAAAAAGGGTATGTGGAGAGGCCCTTTATGTCAATGAAAATATCAAAACTACAGAAATTCAGAATATACATAAGGAGCCAGAAGAACTGTGGGTCACCGTGGAAACAGGAAATGGGACAGCCATATGAACTGGGGTTGTCTACAGGCCTCCAGACCAGGGGGAGGACATGGACACATTACTGTTAGAAGATATAAAAATATGACAGCTAAAGGGGAGGTTCTGCTAATGGGATACTTCAACATACCAGATACTGTACAGATTGGTCAATACCAGCTGGATCATCTGCCAGAACTAGGCACATAGTGGATTCCCTGCAGGAAGAGGGCCTCAGACAATTGGTACAACAACCCACAAGAGACAGGGCTATCCTGGATCTAGTACTGACTAACGGGGAAAGGATCACAGATCTCCAGGTAGAAGGTCACCTGGGGGCCAGTGACCATCACATGTTATGGTTCAATTTGGCCACTAGAACTAAACCATCGAATTCCAAGGCAAAAATATAGGACTTCAGAGGAGCTGACTTTGATAAGATGGCCAACAGAGTTAAGCTAGCCCTGGCAAGAAGAAATACAGGTGAGAGGGTACAGGCAAAGTGGGCAAGCATCAAGGATGCAATACTAGAAGCAACATCCCATTGTGTTAGGGACAAAAGCAAGAGCAAAAGGAGGAGGAAACCACTTTGGTTCTCAAAAACAGTAGCAGAAAAGGTCAGAGCCAAAAGATTGGCCTTAAAGAAATATAAGGGAACACAGTGGGATGAAGATAGGAAGGCATACCAAACTTCCCTAAGGGAAGCAGGAAAGGCAGAAAGGCAGGCAAAGGCCCAAACTGAGGAAATACTAGCACAAACAGTAAAAGAACGGGACAAGACTTTCTATAGATACATTAGTAAAAGGAGAAAGTCCACAGGAGGTATTGCTAAGATCAAAGGGGATAAGGAGGAGTGTGTGTGGAGAAGGACCAAGGAAAATCATCTATCCTAAATAGATACTTCTGCTCAGTATTTACTGAGGAGAAGGTAGGGCAGGGTCCACAGCTCAGCACCATAGATACAGGGGGAGGGGAGGTGTGCACAAGTCCCTTCACAAAAGAAAGGGTCCTACAAGAGCTTGCTAAGCTCAGGGTGGACAAGGCAATGGGACCTGATGGCATACATCCTAGGGTACTGAAGGAACTAAGGATGGAACTAGCAGAGCCATTAGCAGCATTGTTTAGTGAGTCTCTGAGCACAGGAGAGGTCCTAGAAGACTGGAAAAGGGCTCATGTGATCCCGCTCCACAACAGTGGCAACAGGGAGGAGGCAGAGAACTACAGACCAGTCAGTCTCACCTCAGTAGTAGGCAAGATTATGGAGACAGTCCTTAAGGAAAGGACTTGCAACACCTGGAATCCATAGGAGCACAGGATCCAAGACAGCATGCATTTAGTCCTGTCAAACTACTGTCATAGATTTCTTTGACTGGGTAACCAGAGTGGTGGACCAAGGGGGTGCAGTTGATGCCTACCTTGACTTCAGAAAAGCTTTTGCTACTGTTCCACATAGAAGACTGATTAATAAGCTAGGTAGGCTTGGGGTGGGTCAGAAGTTGGTCAACTGGGTGGCAAACTGGTTGGTGGGCAGAAAACAGAGAGTGGTAGTAAACTGTATACAGTCAGAAGAGATGCAAGTCACACGTGGGGTACCTCAGGGATCAATTCTGGGGCCAGTCTTCTTCAATATCTTCATCAGTAACATTACCAATGGACTGGAGGGTAAGGTTTGCCTGTTTGCAGATGACACCAAGATCTGCAACAGAGAAGATGATCCAGATGGGGTGGGCAGAATGAGAAAAGATCAGTAAAAACTGGCAAAATGGTCTGAAGAGTAGCAACTGGGGTTTAACGCAAAGAAGTGCACGATCATGCACATAGGGAAGAGAAACCCTGAAGCTACCTATAGGTTGGGAGGGGAGTAGCTGGCAATCACAAGGGAAGAAAGAGACTTGGGCATCATCATCACAGGTAACCTGGAATCACCCAAGCAAACCACTAAGGCAGTAGGTAAGGCTAGAGAAATGTTGACGTGTATTAGTAGGGGTATCACAATTTGTAAGAGGGAGGTAGTAATCCCTCTTTACAAGACACTGGTTAGGCCCCATCTGGAGTACTACGTGCAGTACTGGAGGCCGTACCTGCACAAGGACATTAACAAAATGGAAGCAGTCCAGACAAGAGCAACCAAAATGGTGCAGGGACTGCACCAGAAAACATATGAGGACAGATTAACCGAGCTCAATATGTATACCCTAGATCAAAGGAGGGAGAGAGGCGATATGATCAGAACATTCTAATATCTTAAGGGTATTAACAAGGTGAAAGAGTCTAACATGTTTCAATACAAGAAAAGTAGCAGGACAAGAGGACACATGAGATTAGAAGGAGGCTTATTAAGAGATAATGTGAGGAAGTTCTTTTTCACAGAAAGGGTGGTGGATGCATGAAACGGCCTACCTCAGAAAGTGGTGGCTATGAATACAGTGCATGGCTTCAAACAGGCATGGGATAGAAATAAGGGAGCAATACAGATGAGTATGAATAAATAGGCCATTGACAGAGTAAAGGCCTATGGCACACTCATAATGTAGAAAAAATGGGCAGACTGGATGGGCCTGGTGGTCCTTATCTGCCATCAACGTCTATGTTTCTATCATCCACTGAACAATGTAAAGCTGCAGTCAGTAGGGCAAATAAAATACTGGGATGTATTCAGGCAAACATAAGAAGCAGAGATAGGAGAGTCATGCTGCCATTATATTCAACTCTTGTGCGACCACACAAGGTTTGGAACATCAAATTGATTGAAGGGGTACAGAGAAGGGCAACCAAAAAAATTAACCACGTAAGAGATATTCCATATAATGATAAAATGAGAAAACCTTGGTTTGTACAGCATGGAATACGAAGACACAGAGGAGATATGTGCTTGATACATAAAGCACATAAAAACAATGACCTTCTCACCAGGGGGATCAATTCTCAATAAATCCAGGGAGATGGCAGAAGCCTTCAGACAGTGATATGAAAAGCTTTATTCACCTGAGAATGACAGACCTTCTGACGCTGGCCTTATAGACAATTTCTTTGATTCGGTTACCCTGCCTACTCTTACCCACACACAACAAGCCATTCTACAAGCCCCTATCTCAGCACTGGAGGTCAGAAGGTAATAGGGCAATTGTCTAAATATAAAGCTCCTGGCCCAGATGGGTTCAACAACTCTTTTTACGCTGCTTTTATAGATGAGTCGGTGCCCATTCTCACACAGCTTTTAAACTTGTTATGGTCTTCCAGCCTATCGGACAGCTCATTCACCCAAGCCTGGATCACAGTTCTTCCAAAACTAGGTAAGTCACCCCTAGTATCAAGTAACTATTGCCTCATATCATTACTAAATTCTGATATAAACATTCTTGCCAAAATTCTGGCTAATCATCTTCATCAGGTTTGGCAAGGCTTAATAAGCCACTCAGGTAGGTTTTGTAGCAGGAAGGCTATCTTCGGATCATACGTGTAAGATTCTCCACCTTATCGCATGTGCGGGTGATAGGTCCATACCCTCAGTACTGGTGTCACTTGACGCCGATAAAGCATTCTATCGGGTTTCATGGCCCTTTCTATTCAGAGTCTTACGCAGATTTGGTTTCCCTTCATTTTGCGACTGGCTTCAGGTCCTATATTCTCAACCTACAGCCAGAGTCTGATGCAACAGGGTTTTCTCCATCCCCTTCTCTCTAGCTCAAGGAACCAGACAGGGGTGCCCCCTCTCTCACTTTCTTTTCAACCTCTATCTGGAACCCCTTACCCACTCCCTGCAATCTTGCAAGGATGTTCAGGGTATTTGAGTGGGATAGCACTCATTCCCCCATCTGCTTATGCGGACAACTTATTACTGTATCTTGAAAATCCACAAACTTCTATACTCGCAGCTGTGCACATCATAACTCAGTTTTCTACAGTCTCGGGGTATAAGTTAAATCTAGAGAAATCTAGTGTTATGCCCCTTAATCACCATGTCCAGAAACAATGAACTGTAAACTTAGGCCTTGCTTGGGAACCTAAAACTCTTACATATTTGGGCATTAAACTCCCTCGCTCCCTGTCAAACCTGATTAAGCTTAACCTTTCCTCAATCTGCCAAAACATTAGAGTGGACCTACAAAGATAGAGACATCTTCCTCTTTCCCTTTGGGGCAGTATAAATGTGCTCAAAATGAACATCTTGCTACGATTACTCTACCCACTCAGTATGGTGAGCCCATACCTTTCCAAGCAGTGGTTTGTCCAGTTTCAGTCTATGCTTTATGATTTTCTATGGCAAGGGAAGGCAGTGAGACGAGTATATTCTAAACTGACATTCCCGAAAGATGTGGGAGGCCTGTGCCTCCCAACTTCTTTTTATACTACTGCGCTATTCACTGCTGCAAAATATTCCGGTGGTGCTCACATCACTCTGGTCCTATAACCAATGAATACTCTCCTCAGTGGCTATCTTTGGAGCAACAGCTTTATTGAGCCAAAGGTATTAACTTTCTTCTATTTGTCAAACCTTTAGAACTTCCTAGTTCTCTGCGGACCCCTCCTTTGTGGTGGTCAGTTAAGGCGCTCCATCAGATTAGTTCTTTTTGCTCTTGTTCTTACATAAAGACTGGACCCGCTGCTGCTGGGCAACCCTCATTTTAGAACTGCCCATCGTGCTATCCTCAAGGCCTTTTGTCCAGCACTAGTGGGTACCTCAATTTTCTCCTTGCTAACTGATGGGAAGATTAGCTCAGTGAGGGAGCTTCAGAGCAAGTTCTAGATACCCTGCTATCATATTTTTAAACATCTACAGTAGAGTGGGGTGCTTTCATTATTCCTAGACCCACCACAGTGGCAGGCCCCAGCAAACCATTTAAAGCACTCAGACACAGCTACCCAGCCCCATGCGATCTCCCTGTTTCATAAGATTTTGCAATTACACAAGCCTCAACTTCTTCTAGGGGTTTGCTTTTCCTGGCAGCATGAGCTAAATTTAACTCTTGAAGATAAAGATTGGAAAAGAGTGTGGCAGAGACTTTATAAATACATAAAGCAAGATCGACTTTAGTTCCTGCAGTTTCATACTCTACATAATCTGTACTTTTCCCCTGCCCAGCTCTCTCAGACGGGGAGACTGGTTCCCCCTTTCTGCACTAAATGTGGGAAAATGGATGGGACGCTTAAGCACATCCTCTGGGATTGTGACTGCGCTACATCCCTCTGACAGGGAATCCAAGCCTCTCTGGATCCCATATTGGGTTTAGAGTCTTACTTTACCTTGCAGATCTGTTTACTGGGCCACTTCCCTGAGGATATGCTGGGTGTCTGTAAAGCCCACATGTCTGTTATTTTGGCAGTGGTGAAACTGGTCATTGCCCATCACTGGCTAGACCAGGATAGCCCTTCCCTCAAAGAGTGGCATGCAGAGATACTTCAAGCACTGGAGTTAGAAAAGCACATAGCCTTGAGGCACAATCGCCTGGGGCATTCAGGGCTAGGTGGGGCCAGTTGCTGACTCTGGTAGCCATCTTACACAATGGACAAGTAAACCTGAGGACCTAAAGGAAGGGGGAGGAGCTCCTTATCTCCTTCAGGAAGGAGATACACTCACCCAAATAACAAATAGGATGGATTGCCCCAGCCTCTGTTCGCTAAGGGGTGAGGTATAATATGAATGACACTGCTGTCAAGTATCTACATGGGATGTTCCAGGGGGTGGGGTGGACAGGAGGCTAGGGATGGTTAGAATTAGATGTATAGGCTTAGATAGGTTTTATTTGCTGATACCAGGCCTTGTTATGTTGCATCTGCTTTCATTTATTACCGATTCACTTAAAGAGGCCTTACATTTTTGCGGAGTTAGCTCCCCACCTCTCTGTATGGCCTGTCTTTCTATATCTTATTTGACAAGAGGGGAGAGCTATTCATGTATGCTATGTGGTTGTTGTGTTTGGTTTATTTTGTGAAAACTCAATAAAGTATGTTAAACTGAAAAAAAAATGAAGACCTAAGGGAAACAATTGGCCTTGTTAAAAACATAGAAAGAGGCAGAAGATTTCACCAATACAAACTACAAGGGGAACATTACAGGACAAGTTTAAGAGGGCAATGGTTTAGTCAAAGAGTGGTCACTGCATGGAACTGACTTCTGAGTAGTGTAGTGTCAAACTCTACAATTGACAGCTTTAAGGCATCTTTGGATGAACAAATGGGAAACAAAAAATATGCTTATACAGGGTAATGATAATTGGTCGAGTCCTAATGGCCCTTGGCTTCTGACTCATACATTTCTGTGATTTTGTGATTTGGATATTGTAACCTTACAAGCCTCTGTGACTGCATCTGGGACCAAGCCACAGAGGATTTTAGAGGTGTCTCTCAGGAATGGTTTACCTTAGCATACCCACTGAATATCTTTCGCCTTTTGACACATATCCAGGTTAAGAACCAAAGAACGGTCAGGGGACTGTTCCTGAAAAATGACATAAAGAGGTGTTGCCAGCTTAGCATAAACCTCATCTCTCCAAGGTCCAAAATTTAAAACTGATCTTGGCTTGTATATATTGTCTACCTCTATGAATGGTAAATTTAGTAAAAAAGGCAATTTCCAGTTTTTCCTTTTCTACATGTATTGGAATGGCATTACCCAGGTTTATAGGTGATGTGTATCTGTATTTGCTGAACAGGATTATCAGATGCCTTGCCCAGCATTTCTCTAACTCTTCAAGAAGAAAATGTAAAAGCATCTGCCCTTTTATCAAATCACTTACAGTATGATCTGCTTTCCTCACTAACTTTTGTATTATCCTACAGTAACTGGCAACATTTCCTTCCTTTCTAGAATGGTAAGTTTGGCCAGTTTGGAGAGCTGGTGGGCCATGGTATTAATGATGGTAGACAGCATGTTTACTGACACTATAGTTTCATCTAGCATTTTTCCCATTTCCACCACATTTTCTTGTTATAAAGTGACCTGCTCTCTTATTGTCCCTATGTCTTTGTTCAGGGTATCTACATTAGACTGTACAGTTTTTATGGATGCCACATTTACAATGCAGGCACCACCGAGAAATAAAGAAATTAGCCCAGTTATTAAGATAGCTACACCTGCAAAAGCCAGTCTCTTTGTACACTTGCTGGTATTTTCTCTATTATGATGACTTTGTACTTTTTCTAACTGCACCAGGATACTACACAAATCAGTCTTAGTATGACCCATATGACTGTCATACCAGTTCACAAATACAGAGTCAGAACTCAGTGTCCCAAGTTTCTTTTTAACTATATCTTCTGGGTTTAGCAGAAAAAAAAAAGATGTGTTGACTGATTATTCGTGTATCAGTGATCAGGAAATCCAGGTGTGTCCCTTAACATGACACCAAAGATAGGTCCTGATTCCACAGTTTTGGAGGAAGGCTTCTATTCCGCCTGACTGGTGATGATTAGAGCACAAATTGCAACCAACAGATACATCTACAGGAAACATGCACAAAGCTATTCCTAATTAGCAGCAAGCCATATTGTTCTATTTACAATCCTTTATCTAAATGATATTCAGATCTGTCTCTGAAACATTATTACTTCCTAGAAGAACCTATTCCTCTCTATTTTTAAATTATGTGCACAATCTAAATGGGTTTAAAATAAGAACTGGACAATTCTGTATTTAACATATTCTATTTCAATGAATTTTTAAAAGAGGCAAAACTGGGACAGCTTCACAAATGTGGAGCTAGGTTGTTCCAGGCACGGGGAGCACCAAAGGAGAAAATTGCTTGGGTCGGGCAACTACATTTTTTCTGTCTTCAACCATTATGCATTTCCTGGCACATTTTACATGGCCTAGACATGCAAATGTTTTGGAAAAGGTTTTTTTTTTCCAATGTGGGTTTTAAAAGTAAGAGCAGAATCAAATTAGAGCCCCAAATACTTAGATTCTGAGACTCCTTCCAACTACTGATTTAAAAAAAAATAGTAAAAGAACAATCCAAACTGGCCAAATTGTGCTGTGTACCAAATAACATTGAGTCTTTTTTGTTGTCATTTTTTTTTACCATTCAAGAATAAAAAAATATTCTGAAAACCAATTTACCAAGCTGTCATAATTTTGTTGTAACAACTTGCACAAGGACATGACCAATTTATTAGCTAGGAAAAAGAATAGCGTCATTCACATAAAGACAAATTGAACAATTCTGGATAACAGAAGGCAAAGGGTTTACAAATAAACTGAGGAAATGGGACCATGAGTGGACTCTTATGGTACCCAGTAGAAACAGGGAGAGAAAATGAATGACATCCATCCCAGAAAACTGACTGAGTCCTATCCTGTAAATACTAAGAAAGCCAATTAAGAACATTAACTGAGAAATCATAAAATGAAAGGTGAAAAGTAAAGAATGAGTAATCAAATCAAAACCTTTAGAAAGAGAACCAAAAACAGAACCCACAAAACATTCAGAATCAAGAGCACCAGAGACAAGATCATGAAAGTCCTCCAGGGCAGTTTGTGTAGAGAATTTAGGATGAAAACCTGATTGATGAACAGAAAGTATCTGATACTGATCTAGATAGTCAGTAATTTGTTTAAGAACATTTTTTTCCAGAAATTTAGAAATAATAGGTAAAAGATAAATCAGGTGGTAATTATCTGCCACTAATTTGGACCCAGCCTTGTGCAATGAAACAATTTTAGATTGTTTTCAAGCAACAGAAAAAGTCTGCATGATCAATGTTGAATTAAAAAGATAAGTCAGAGAAGTATAACATTAAGACCCATTTTTAACAAAAACATTGTCCAAACCATCTAAACCTTTTGCTAAATCTACTTTTAAGGTACTCAGAAGACTAGCACTTTGCTATATTAAATCTTTTTAAAACAAAAACTGGGTCTGTCAAAGGAACAAGTGTCAAAAAACTTAGATGGGGAAGATGGAGGGTTGAAGCCCACCTAAGATAGTCAGGTCAGGGTAGCTTCTGTAAAGAAGGAATTTAGTAAGTTACTAATTCCCTCTTTTGTGTGCTAGGTGGTACTCTCATAAAATAAACTGGAAACAGTAGACTTAGAGGGAAGCTTCCAAACAGAATTAGCTAAATGCAAGTATTTTTTCAGATCATTCCTTCAGTCTGTCAAATTTGTGTTAAAATAAGATGCCTTAGATTTATGAATGTTTAACACAAAAATTGTGATTTTAATGAAAATCAACCCAAGATTCAGCAGTGTTCAATATTTTTGCTTTTTTTATATAGTTTGCCTTGACACTTTAATTGGGACACAATAAATGGAGTGATCCAAGAAACATGCCTTGCTTTTACCCATTTTTTTTCCAATTAGGGGAGTGTGCAAATCACATACTTTCTAAAATTGTTTTACAAAAAATCCCAAGCAGCATTAATGTTTTTACAGGATAACATATTGTAGAAACATAGAATTTGATGGCAGACAAGGACCACTTGGCCCACCTAGTCTGCCCATTTCCCTACCTAACGGATAAGCTGCAGATCCTAGTTAACCAACAGCCTACTTCCTCCTACCTCACACTAAAATTGCCTTATGTCTGTCCCATGCATTCTTGAATTCCCCCACTGTTTTTGACTCTACAACCTCCTCAGGAAGGCTATTCCATGCATCTACAACCCTCCCTGTGAAGAAATACTTCCTCACATTACCTCTGAGCTCTCCCCCATTATCTTCAAATTGCCCCCCTTGTTCTTGCACATCTCTTTTTCTGAAAGATGCTACACTCTTGGACTTTGTTGATTCCCTTGAGGTATTTGAAAGTTTCTATCATGTCCCCCCTCTCCCTCCTTTCCTTGAGGCTATACATCTTAAGCTCCTTTAATCTTTCTTCATATGTCTTCTTGTGCAGACCCTGCACCATTTTTGGTTGCCCTCCTCTGGACAGCCTCCATCCTGTCTATGTCTATGAGGAGATGGGGTCTCCAGAACTGTACACAGTACTCCAGATGTGGTCTTACCAACTGTCTATACAGAGGGCCAACAACTTCCTATTTTCTACTGATGATGCCCCTTCCTATGCATCACAGTAACTCCCAGGCCTCCTTACTGCCTTCTCACATTGCTGGCCCACCTTTAGGTCATCTGATATGACTACCCCCAGGTCCCTTTCCATTTTTGCTGTTGTCAGTATCTCACCCCCCCTCCACTGTGTACTCTTCCCCTGGGTTTTTGTTTCCCAGGTGCATTACTTTGCACTTCTTTGTGTTGAATCTAAGCTGCCATACATTTGACCATTCCTCCAACCTTGCCAAGTCCCTTTTCATCCTTTCTACCCCACTTTGTATTTCATAGAAACATAGAATTTGATGGCAGATAAGGGCCGCTTGGCCCACCTAGTCTGCCTATTTTCCTACCTAACAGATAAGCTGTAGATCCTAGTTAACCAACAGCATACTGCCTCCTACCCTCCACTAGGACTGCCTTATGTCTGTCCCATGCATTCTTGAATTCCCCCACTGTTCTTGACTCCATGACCTCCTCAGAGAGGCTGTTCCATGTATCCACAACCCTCTCCATGAAAAAATACTTCCTCACATTACCTCTGAGCCGTTCCCCCTCTATCTTCAAATTGTGCCCCCTTGTTCTTGCACATCTCTTTTTCTGAAAGATGCTACCCTCTTGGACTTTGTTGATTACCTTGAGGTACTTGAAAGTTTCTATCATGTCCCCTCTCTCCATTCTTTTCTCAAGGGTATACATATTAAGCTCCTTTAGTCTTTTTTCATATGTCTTCTGGTGCAGACCCTGCACCATTTTGGTTGCCCTCCTCTGGACAGCCTCCACTCTATGTCTTTGCAGAGATGGGGTCTCCAGAACTGCACACAGTACTCCAGATGGGGTCTCGCCAACTGTCTATACAGAGGGATAACAATTTCCTGTTTTCTACTATTGCTGCCTCTCCCTATGCATCCCAGTATCCCCCTAGCCTGCCTTACTGCCTTCTCACATTGCTTGCCCACCTTTAGGTCATCTGATATAATTACCCCCAGGTCCCTTTCCATTTTTACTGTTGTCAGTATCTCACCCCCCATTGTGTTCTCTTCCCCTGGGTTTTTGTTTCCCACATGCATTACCTTGCACTTCTTTGCATTGAATCTGAGCTGCCATACATTTGACCATTCCTCCAACCTTGCCAAGTCCCTTCTCATCCTTTCTATTCCATCTTGTGTATCAACCTATTGCAGATCTATGTGTCATCTGCAAAGAGATATACTTTTCCTTCCAGTTCCTCTGCAATGTCACTTATAAAGACATTAAAAAGGACCGGTCCCGGTACTGAACCCTGCGGTACCCCACTAGTAACCCTCCTTTCTTCACTGTGGACTCCATTTACTACTACCTTTTGTGTCCTGTTGTCTAGCCAATTTTTTTATCCAGGCTACCATCTTGGGACCCACTCCAAGGCTGGCTAACTTGTGTATTAATCTTTTGTGTGGGACTGTAACAAATGCCTTGCAAAACTCTAGGTAGGCCATGTCCACAGCCCCTCCCTGGTCTACTACTCTAGTCACCCAGTCAAAGAAATCTATTAGATTTATCTGACATGACCTTCCCATCATGAATCCATGCTACCTTGGGTCCTGTTCCCCACTGACCTCTAGGTACTCAACCATTCTTTCTTTCAGAAGTGATTCCATCATTTTCCCTATCACTGAGATCTAACTAACTGGTCTGCAGTTTCCTGCCTCTGTCCTGCTCCCACTTTTGTGAAGAGGAATCACATCCACCCTCCTCCAGTCCACAGGTACCACCCCATCTTCCCATAATTTGTTAAAGAGAGTAGTCAGTGGTGTCACTAGTTCTACCCTTACTTCTTTTAGAATTCTTGAGTGAATCCCATCAGGCCCCATTGCTTTGTCCACCTTCAATTTTATTAGTTCTTTTAGAATCCTTTCTTCTGTAAATGGACTGGTATCAACCCCCATCTTCAGAGTGTTTCTCTTGTTTGGTTTAGGTACCTCCCCCTCCTCTTCCTTTGTGAATACTGAGCAGAAATGTTCATTCAGTATCCCTGCTTTTTCACTGTCACCCTCTGCCCACATTCCCTCCCCTTTATTAAGCCTCAGTATCCCTCCTTTTGTCTTTCTTCGCTCCCTAATGTACCTATAAAAGGTCTTATCCCTCTTCTTAACAGAGTTGGCTATCCTTTCCTCAGTTTGGGCCTTTGCTATTCTGACTGCCTTCCCTGCCTCTTTCTGCTTTAACTGATAACGTTCTCTGTTCTGCTCCTTCTGTGTTTCCTTATATTTCCTGAATGCTATCCTTTTCTCCTTAACCCTCCCTGTCACCTCTTTTGAGAACCATAGTGTTTTTTTTCCTTCGCTGTGTTTTGTTGATTTGCTCTACACAAAGGCTTGTTGCCTCTGTGATGGCTGTTTTGATTACTCCCCTTTGTTCCTCCACCCCTCCTTCTTGCCTGTTTGCTAGTGCTTTTCTGAGGCACTCTTTCATTTTCTCAAAGTCAGCCCTCCTAAAGTCTAATACTCTTGCTTTTGTATGGCTTGATTGTATGGCTGTGTTTATCATGAACCACACTGTTTGGTGGTCACTTGTTCCCAGATGGCTACCCACTTCTAAATCTGAGATTTTTTCTCCATCCTCATTTAAGAGTACCAGGTCTAAGACTGCTCCCGAGTGGGTTCCAATACTAGCTGTCTGAGGCATGCCCCTTAGAGGGGATCAAGAATGACCCTGCTCTTGGATGTGCCTGCAGCAAAGGTGTTCCAGTTAACATCTGGCATATTTAGGTCCCCCATCAACAATATCTCCCCTTTTTCTGCCATTCTAAGGATGCCCTCTATCACTTCCTTGTCCATTCCCTCCCCCTGAGATAGGGGTCTGTATACAACCCCCATGCAGATTGTGGTGCCATTTCCTGTCTCCAGGGTGACCCAGAGTGCCTCATCTGCTCCCTGTTTATTCTGTAGTTCTGTTGCTTTGATCCTTTCCTTTATATAGAGAGCTACTTCTCCTCCTCTTTTGCCCTCCCTGTCCCTCCTGTAGATTGTGTATCCTGGTATGTTGACATCCCAGTCATGGTTCTCTGTGTACTATGTTTCTGTGACTGCCACAATATCCAGGCAACCCTCTTCCATCAAGGCCACTTGTTCTGGGAGCTCATTACACAGACTACGGGCATTGGTACTCATCACCCTACACTTTTTGATGGCCTTGCCCCTTTTAGCCCCATCCCTGTCCTTACTGCCTTTGCTTTTTTTTTACATTTACCTCTGTCCTGCTCCCTAATGACTTCTCTACCTTGGTGTTTACCTCACTAATTACCATGTTTTGTGGGGTGAGGCTGGGATTTTCCTGCTCCTTTTCAGTGCCTCCCCCCTTGGCTAGTTTAAATGCTTGCCAATGAAGCATTTAAACCTCTCACCTAGGTTCCTGGTTCCCCCTCAGACAGATGAAGACCTTCACACCAGTATAGGTCTGCATCCTTCCAGGTGGCTCCCCAGTCCCCAATGAAGCCAAAACCCTGAGCTCCACACCAGTTTTTCAACCATTCATTGAATTCCCTGGTGAGGAGTACCCTATCCCCAAGGGTACTTGATGTAAATCCTTTATGAACATTTCAGAATTAAAGTTGCAGAAACAATGACATTTTACAGTTTTTTTGGGGGGGGCATTTATGGTCTGGCAGTATAGCCTAGAGGTTAGAGGAATGAGGTGTGAACAAGCTTGCGACATCCAGCAGACCAGACCCATTGGAGAGTTCAGGCACCATTATGCTCCCGGATTACCCAGGAGTGCAGAGAACAGACCTCCTGGGTGCTGCCTCAGATGATCCACACCACCAACACATGTAGAGCCCAACCAGCTATGGGAAAGTGCTACTGCAAGCTGAATTCTGATATTAGAAATTGGCAAATGTAGGGAGAGGAGAGCCAGGAAGCTGGCCTTCTCTCTCTGATTAATTCCAGGCTAGCAGATGAATGAGAGAGTCTGAGGACTCGGGCATAAGTGTGGTGGCCACTGCACAGAACTGCTACACTTAAAGTCAGTCTTGACAATATGGTGCTGTGGATCATCAACAGGAGTATGGGTGACAGAATAAAGAGAAATAAATGGGCTATTTTTGGACTCTGGTGGGGGCCCTGGTGGAGGGGGGCCTCGGGTTCAGGTTAGACTCTCCTGGCCAGATGGGGGGAGGGTCAGGGGACATGTTGCCCTCTGGTGGATAGCTCTCTAGCTGTCTACATCTGCACTGGTGATTTTTACTGGGTGTGGGGGCTCAGGTGAATTCCCATGAGCATGCACTCAAGAGACTGACAGCCAGGGGAAGCTATAAAGACGTGGCACAGCTGACTCGGCTGGATACATTAAGGGTCAGAAACTACCCTGGGACAGACATGAACTTATGATTAAGAACCTACTGGACAATACAAAAAGTATATAAGGTTGGCCTCCACAATGGCAAGCTATTGCACTGGACTAGAAATATTACCCTACTATTGACTAATTATGGAGGGTGGGGTGGGGAAATAAAGTCACGCTGAGACTTATGTTATGCACCAGTAATAATTACCTTATTATTAGGATGATTTTTGTTTCTCTTTTTTTTTTTTAGTTATGCCTTCCCCAGAGAGCTAGACCAGGTAGCGAACACTTGAGGAAAGGACCAATTTAAGTTTCTTTATGGGGATATTTTATACCCCGAGGGCTAGCTTTCAGGCTTAAGCAAGCAGCCCGAATACAATGGCTTACACCGTCCACATCAGGGGGATCTCTGACTTTGGTAATCAATTTGTATATAGTTGTTACAGGAGAGGGGGTGAGGGTTTGCTTAGAGGGGACAAAAAGAAGAGTGGGATCCGGAGCTGCATGGGGTACATAGTAGTTGACAGAGAAAATAAAGCTATAACACTAGATCAAGTAATGGGAGGACAGTCAGGGGCAACAGGGAAAATAGAGAAGGGGTAGGAAGTTATAGCAGGAGAGAGTAAAGAGAGAAAAAATAAAAATACCATAAGGATGTCTAGAAATGGCTCAGAATAAGATGGTCTTCAAGGTGGTTTCTCAAAATGTGAATGGTTTGAGTAGCCCCATAAAATGGGCAAAGATAATTTCCCATCTTAAAATAATGCACCCTCATTTAATTCTCCTTCAGGAGACTCATTTGTCCAGCACTGAGCTTCAAAAGCTTCTTAACAGTGGCATGGAGGGTGGGAGTCTGAGCTGGATGTCATTGTCCACCTAGGGACAAATGACTTAGCTCATCATGACATTAGAGCAGTGCAGAAGGACTTTGTAGAGTTGGGGGGGGGCCTAAGACAAGTAGCACACACAGTATCCTTCTCAGAGGTGCTGCCTGTCAGTGGCATGGGTGAGGCAAGGGTACTTTGCACCATGCAGTTTAATGAATGGTTAAAAAAATGGTGTGGAGTACAGGGGTTTGGCTTCATTGGGGACTGGGGTTCCACCTGGAGGGACACCAGCCTATAGTGACAGGATGGTTTACATCTGTCCAGGAAGGGAACAAGTCTTTTGGGCAATCGGTTTAAATGCTTCATTAGCAAGCTTTTAAACTAGTCAAGGAGGGAGGCACTGATAAGCAGCAGGAAAATCCCAGCCTCCCCCTACAAAACAGGGTACTAGATGAGAAAAAGACCAAGATAGAAAGGTCAGTGGGGGATGCTGCTACAGAAGGTAAAGCCATCAAAAAAATGGAGAGCAATGAGTACCAATGCCCGTAGTCTGGCTAACAAGCTTCCTGAATTAGTGGCCTTGATGGAGGAGGAACATCTGGATATCGTGGCAGTCACAGAAACATGGTACACACAGAACCATGACTGGGATGTAAACATACCAGGATACACTATCTACAGGAGGGACAGGGAGGGTAAAAGAGGAGGAGGAGTAGCTCTCTACATAAGGGAAGGAATCAAAGCAACAGAACAAAAGGGTAAACAGGGAGGAGAAGAAGCACTGTGGGTCAATTTGGAGACAGACAATGGCACCACAATCCGAACAGGGGTTGTATACAGACTCTCCTCTCAGGGGAAGGAAATGGACAAGGAAATGATAGAAAGTATACTTAGAATGGCAGAAAAAGGGGAGATATTGCTGATGGGCAATCTGAATATGCCAGATATTAACTGGCGTGCAGCTGCAGCAGCCACTTCTAAGAGTGGGGTTATTCTAGATGCCCTACAGGGGCATGCCTTAGACAACTAGTATTGGAACCCACTCTGAGAGGGAGCAATCTAGACCTGGTTCTCTCAAATGGAGATGGAGAGGATCACAGATGTAGAAGTGGGTAGCCATCTGGGAACTAGCGACCATCGAACAGTATGGTTCACAATAAACACAGCAATAGAAGTCAAGCCATACAAAGGCAAAGTACTGGACTTCAGGAGGCTGACTTTGCTAAAATGGGTGAGTGCCTAAGGACTGCACTAGCAAATGGGCAGGAAGGAGGGGTGGAAGAACAATTGGGAATAATAAAAACTGCCATCACAGAGGTAACAAGCCTTTGTGTGAAGCAAATAAACAAAACAAAATGATGTAAGAAACCACTATGGCTCTCAAAGGAAGTGGCAGTGAAGGTTCAAGAGAAAAAGAAAGCATTCAGAAAGTACAAGGAATCACATAAGGAGCAGGACAGAGAATTATATCAGTTAAAGCAAAATGAAGCTGGGAAGGCAGACAGAACAGCAAAGGCCTGAACCGAGGAAAAGATAGCCAACTCAGTTAAGAAGGGGGATAAAACATTTTTTAGGTACATCAGGGAGTGAAGGAAGACCAAGGGAGGGATAGTGAGGCTCAATAAAGGGAAGGGGTGGGCAGAGGTGACGGTGAAAAGGCAGAGATACTAAACAAATATTTTGCTCAGTATTTACAAATGAAGAGGGAGGTATCTAAAACAAACAATAGAAACACTCTGGATACAGAAGTTGATACCAGCCCATTTACAGAAGAAAGGGTTCTGAAAGAACTCTTAAAACTGAAGGTGGACAAAGCAATGGGGCCTGATGGGATTCATCCCAGAATTCTAAAAGAACTAAGGGTAGAACTAGTGACACCACTAACTACCCTCTTTAACAAATCATGGGAGGATGGGGTGGTACCTGAGGACTGGAGGAGGGCAGATGTGATCCCCCTTCGCAAAAGTGGGAGCAGGACAGAAGCAGGAAACTACAGACCTGTTAGTTTAACCTCAGTGATAGGGAAAATGATGGAATCACTTCTGAAGGAAAGAATTGTCGAGTACCTAGAGGCCAGAGGGGCACAGGACCCAAGGCAGTATGGATTTACAGCGGGAAGATCATGCCAGATGAATCTAATAGATTTCTTTGACTGGGTGACCAAAGTAGTAGATCAGGGAGGGGCTGTAGACATGGCCTACCTAGACTTTAGCAAGGCATTTGACACAGTCCCACACAAAAGATTAATATGCAAGTTAGCCAGCCTGGGAGTGGGTCCCAAGATGATAGCCTGGGTAAAGAATTGGCTGGAGAATAGGACACAGAGAGTATAGTAAATGGAGTCCACTGTGAAGAAAGGGTGGTTACTAGTGGGTACATGAGGTGTCACTATTAGGACTGGTCCTCTTCAATGTCTTTATAAGTGACATTGCAGAGGGACTGGAAGGAAAGTATGTCTCTTTGCAGATGACACAAAGATCTGCAACAGAGTTGTACTGCACAAGGTGGGGTGGAAAGGATGAGAAGGACTTGGCAAGTTTAGAGGAATAGTCAATGTATGAGCTTAGATTCGATGCTAAGAAGTGAAGGTAATGCCCTGGGAAACAAAAACCCAGGGGAAGAGTACACAATGGGGGGTGAGATACTAACAACAACAAAAATGGAAAGGGACCTGGGGATAGTCATATCAGATGACTTAAAGGTGGGCAAGTAATGTGAGAGGGCAGTAAGGAGGGCTGGGGGGATACTGGGATGCATAGGGAGAGGCATCACCAGCAGAAAACAGGAAGTTGTTATCCCTCTGTACAGACAGCTGGTGAGACCCCATCTGGAGTACTGTGTGCATTTCTGGAGACCCAATCTCTGCAAGGACATAGACAGGATGGAAGCTGTCCAGAGGAGGGCAACTAAAATTGTGCAGGGTCTGCACCAGAAGACATATGAAGAGAGACTAAAGGAACTTAATATGTATAACCTTGAGGAAAGGAGGGAGAGGAGGGACATGACAGAAACTTTTAAGTACCTCAAGGGAATCAGCAAAGTCCAAGAGGGTAGTATCTTTCAAAAAAAGAGGTGTGCAAGAACAAGGGGGCACAATTTGAAGATGGGGGAGCAGCTCAAAGGTAATGTAAGGAAGTATTGTTTCACAGAGAGGGTTGTGGATGCATGAAACAGCCTTCTGGAGGAGGTTGTGGAGTCAAAAACAGTGGCTGAATTCAAGCATGCATTGGACAGTCATGAGGCAATTCTAGGGGGTGGGGGTAGAAAGAAGCAGGCTACTGGTTGACTAGGATCTGCAGCTTATCCATTAGGTAGGGAAATGGGCAGACTGGGTGGGCCAAGCAGTCCTTATCTGCCATCAAATTCTATGTTTCTATGTCCCATATAGTAGCCAGCACCTACACAAGAAGAAGGAGGAGGAGGGGAACAGCAAATCTCATCCCCAGGTCCTCAACCTTCCAACTTCAGAGCTCATACAAAGAGGGAGAGGGCAGATTAGCCCTGATCAGGGGAGTATAGGAGGGCCAGATATATACAGTTGGGAGTCTGTATGTCCCCCTGGGGTCAGATAGTGTAGTATACCAGACCTATTAGATGAAATAATGGACTTCAAACAAGTGATTTTAATTCTCGGAGACTTAAATTTGCTTATGGATCCCTCGACAGATAGTTTTAACCCAAGACCCAGTAGAGCCATGAGGGGGCAGAAACATGGTAGGAGGTTAATCAGGGGCTTAGCCCTAGTGGATGCCTAGAGGCACTGCAACCCGCCATCACATAATTGTATGCACTACTTGAGCATGCATAACACCTACTCACGTATTGACTATTTTTAGTAGCTGTGAATTCTAGATAGAATTTGTACATGGCCATTATGCCAATCCATCTTTCTGATCATGCCATAATATCATTGGAATTAGACTCACGTCAGGAAGCCACTCAGAAGCAGTGGAGATTCAATAATATGTTTATTAAGGACAAACAGTTTAGAGATAGGGTGACGAATTGGAATTCTCGTATCCTTCAAGAGAACAGTACTTCTGAGATGTCTGAGGGGATGATATGGGACACCTTAAAATCAGTCTTAAGAGGGTAGATTATTGCATATTCAACTTACTGTACAAAAAGAAACAGAGGGTTAGGAGACAGCATGAACTAGAAAAAGGACTTGAACAACTGCAGATATCTCATTCGGGGGGAGACAGTACTCTGAGTTTGCAGATAAATAAAGTAAAGACTCAACTTCAAGAGATTTTAAATCAAAAAGCAGAACAGGCCCTGAAGTATTGAAAACAAAGGTACTACGAAGGGGGTAATAAGGCAGTTAAAGTCTTAGCATATAGACTAAGAAAGTTACAGGCAACATCAAAAATAACTAAAATTAAACATCCCTCATATCCAAAAATGTTAAATAAAACCAAGGATATATTAGAAGGATTCAGGGAATTTTATCTAAAACTGTATGATTAACCCCCTGAACCAGAAGAAGACAGGTATAGAGACTTTTTAAAACAAATACAGCTACCCCAAATCACCGAGGAGCAGCAAAGCTGGTTAACAAGACCAATTACCTTCCAGGAAATCGATTTTGTCATTCGAAACTCTAAACCAAATAAATGCCCTGGCCCAGACGGTTATACTGCAGAGTTTTATAAAACATTTAGAAAGGAGTTACACCAGCCCCTAAGTATGTTGTTTAATGCAATCCAGGAGGACCCCCCCCCCAATAGTTGGCAATTTGCAAACATATCTACAATATTAAAACCAAAGACCCCTCAAATTGTGAATCTTACCACCCTATTTCAGTCTTCAATCAGGATTATAAATATTTTTTCAGCAATCCTAGCAAAAAGACTGGAGAAACTACTGCCGGATATAATTAATAAAGACCAAGCAGGCTTCATAATTAAATGCGAAATGGCAGATAATATAAAATGTATGGTGCTTCTCCTGAAGAAAGTCCAGGAGAAAAAAATCCCATCTATCTTCTCAGCATGGATGCCCAGAAGGCATTTGATCGTATGTCGTGGAGATTCCTGCGGTACACCATGGAAAAGTTTAACTTCCCCAGTTCTTTTATGAAAATCATCCAGCAATTATACTCCTCCCTACAAGCCTTAATAAAAGTGAATGGTGTGATGCTTGGCCAGCTGGTTATGACTGTTCTATGATATTTGTAATATAGAATGTGGTATGTGAGTGTCTCCCATGAGACATCCTGTGCTATGGGTGCCCCACCCCCCAGGTTTCAGTTAAAATGACAGGATATATACTAAACCAGCAGATCTCTGTATGTGATTAACTTCCTTGAGACATTGCATTTTATGAGCTGTTGCTGCTTTGAAGTGGAAATGAAATGAGACTTTATGAGTCTGCCAGAGGATAGAGATCATAAACTTTTATGACGTTTTAGAGGAAAAAAACATAGTTATAGCATTATGGTAATGAAAGTCATAAAATCCTTTGAAATGCCTGGGAATAGGAATTGTTTGAGATCAAAGAGGGGATGTTAACTAAGGAGTCATATTGGAAAATGAGTTTTTGCTGATGTCACCTTATTTGAAATATCTCCTGACAGGAAGATCATTGATTGTATAATTTTGTATATTTAACAAGGAGGAGCTAGATGACATCATGGAAGGGGTGTGTGAGACAGACACAGTTTAACCTAGAATCTGTGTCTGATGTGAGAGACATTTCTTGTTGGACTCTTAAGAAACAAGAATTAACGTAAGCACTTTAAGAAGGTAATACATTAGATAGAAAAAGTCTAATTGTATTGGGGTAGGAGATTATGTTTGTACTTTTCCTTGTTTTCTTTCAAGTAATTGTATGCTTTGTGATATAGTGTTCTGTGTTTACATTTTATACATTTTTATCTATTTTTAAGTAAACCTTTCATTTGAAAAAGACTGCCTGGGTGTGTCTTTGAAGTTCCTTTTTGCATGTGATGTATAGATGGTTAAATTTGACAACTGTTTATAAACTTGATGTTGTTACCAGACCGGGAAAAGGTAAGAATATACCTAAGGTCTTTTATAGAGTTTTAAGGATTAATTTTGGATACCTGGTTAAGTGACTTTAGGTAAAATATATCTGGCATCCCCCCAAAGAACAAATTATATGAGTCTGTATATTTGGGTATGCTAGCATAAGGTTCACAGTTTGAATCCCCCCAGAACTTGAGACTAAAGGTGATTTGGCCCCACAAGCAAACAGGAGGGTTACCCTCTTCTGTTACCTGTTCACAATATTGTGCTCGGAGGTTGGCACTGTGGGAGCCGAGGGCCTGACCTACTGATTGGGTTTGTGACAAGTGGCTCATTATTGACCCGTTTTCCCCTGGCTAGAGGCACTAGGCAGGGTTGCTCCCTGTCCCCTCTCCTAGTTGTATTATACACAGAACCCCTAGCTCAGGCAATTAGGGAGAATCCCCATATTTCAGGAGTAAGATTTCTAGATACCGTCCATAAAATGGCTTTTTTTGCTGACGATCTGTTAATTTACCTAACGAATCCGGAAACCTCCCTGCTGAGTTTGTTTTCCCTCCTAGGGGATTTAGAATCCCTGTCAGGATATAAATTAAATGCAAGCAAAACTGAGGTATTAACCTTCAATTATAATCCCAGTGTAGAGACTCAACACCAGTTCCCTCTATGATAGAAAAGTAATAACTTTAGATATCTAGGGATTATTCTCCCTAGTGAAACCCAAAACCTATATGAAGCCAATTATGCCCCACTAACTAAAGCTATAAAAGAGGACTTACAGAGATGGACCCTCCTTGCCATTTCTTTGAACCAAATAATTGATGTCATAAGAATGAACATCCTCCCAAGGTTCCTATGCCTTTTTCAGACTCTCCCCATTTTCCTGGCCAAGAAAGATTTTAAACAATGAAACAAAATGATATCTGATTTTATCTGGCAAGGGAAAGGCCAAGGATAAAATATAGCGTCTTACAGCAGCCAAAAAAGGGGGGGGGGGATCTGGCACTCCCAAATCTAGAAAAATATGCTCAGGTGGCTGTGGTTTCACATGTACTGTACTGGCTAGATGATGGGGTAGATCCACATTGGAAAGAAATAGAGCTGAGGGACCAGAGAACAGGGACAGATAAATTCCTATTTGGATCAACTATACAAAAATCAATACTGGACAGAGAGATCAAGTCCAAGTATACTAGGCAAACACTTCTAATCTGGAGGAAAATAATAAAAAACATAAAAGGTACCGCAGTAAACTTATTACAAAGAATTGCTGAGGACCCCAGGTTTGAACTGGCTAGGTTTGACCATACATTCAAAAGGTGGCAACACGTAGGACTTTACAGTTTCTACCAATTCTACAACCAAGGAACTTTTTGCCAATTTCAGTTAATAGAGAGGAAATTTCAATTGAGGAGACAAGATTTCTATAAATTTCTCCAGAAAAGAAATTACTGCAAGGATATGATAGGTTTAACTTGTGGTTTGGGAGGATTACACCCACTAATAGAAATTATAATTAAAGCTATGGAGAAATCAACTCCAGAGCACATAATATCCAGGACTTATCAGGCCCTAGCTTGAGGTCAGAGTAGGATAACACAGCGCTTACAGAAGAGGTGGGTGGAAGAGATGGGAACGCCTATGGAAGATGAAGGTTGGGGGGTAATATACTCAACAATTCACAAGACTACCAAATCTCTGGTATGGTGGGAATTTGGTTGGCAGTGTGTTGCATGCTTCTTCAGATCACCCCGATAACAGGGAAGTTTGATGCTCGCTCTGGAACTGAGTGCTGGCGAGGCTGTAAGGAACAAATTGCTAACCACACACATATTTTTAGAGGTGTGATAGGTTGGGCATATTCTGGGTGTATATTGGAGGGGCTCTAAAGGAGCTGTTCCCTGAGTTTGAGACTTTAATGCTGGAGTGTGCACTCATTTTTGATATTCCAACTGAGGTCTGTGGAGATATGCCTAGATTACTATTGGCCATTGTTCTTATGGCAGCGAATAAAGCTATAACAAGAAAATGGCTCCAAAAGGATCCACCAACAGCAACAGAGTGGGAAGATATAACATATCAAATATATAAGATGGAGATGTTGACAGCTAGTATTAACCTCAGAGTTCAAAAATGTATGATTTTTTGGAATAAGTAGTGGCTATGGGTGATGGGACATAGAACAGATCTGATAAAATAAAAAGAAAAAAAAAGCCTCACATGAGACTATACAGTAATGCCACTAGGAAGACGAGATAAGCCGCAAGAATTAGATAGTATGGAAGTACTATAACCACTGATTATTATGGAAAAGGCATTATAGCATAACTTGTTTACTTGAACTGTACTGTACCTTATGTGGTGAATGGATTGTTCTCTGAAAAATACTCGAATAAAGAAATATTTAAAAAAAAAAATTTGGGGTACTGGCACCAACCTCCTAGAGTCTGTCATAAGTCATCCAGTGCACTGAACTGGCACACAGATAGGGAATGTGCAGACTGTGAGCATTTCAGGAAGCATTGGCAGCTGTGGGGGGACCTGCCGGCTGCTGGCAGGGTCCATGGAGGGCAGGTTGGGACAGATTGGGGGGTGGCAACAGACCCCATCATGGCACTGGCATGGCTCCATCCATGATGGGCAGTGGGTGGGGGTATACTGTGACTTGCGGTGGGGTGGATGCCCTGGCATTAACCAGCCACAGCACCACCACTGGGGGGGACACTTGGCTGGGTGCGGGAGGCAGGGTTTTATTTAACTCTAAAAATTGATTAGCATTTTGCCATAAAAGTTCTAAAACACTGTGAAAATGCATAGCACTTGCCTCACTGTGTTTAACAAACATAACACTTCTAGAACACCTACATAGATGCTATCTGTACAGTTGGTATTGTCCCAAGAAAAAACTGCTAATCAATTATTTAAAACCCTGGGAAGGGCAGCAGAAGTCCCCAGGCAGTGCCAGCAGTAGGGGTCATGGACCACCTCCCACCACGGCAGGGCACCTGCAGTAGCACACGGGCTGGTAGACCAGCTTCTGGCTAGTTTAACTCTGATGGTCTGTGCTCCCATTGCTGAAGCTGGCAGAATTCCAATTAAGGGGATACTGCAGTGATGTTCTGGTGTAAGCCCCCCTCTGCCTTGTCACACTGGTGTGTCCTTCACAAGGACGTTGCAAGTCCTGCCGGTGCAGGTAGATCCCAGTTGCCGCAGAAGGGCATCTGAAATTCAGAATTGGTGCAAGGAGACCCTGGCACCATTTATCTAGGGTGAAAACTTCTTGTGCCAGTCTCAATGCTTTGAAAATCAAGCCCATTGTCCCTAACAATGACCCAAGGGGCTGAGAGCAATAAATCCCTTAATGGGACTTCATTTAAAAACTCTAGTGGAGCACCAGTAACCAGAACATTTGTAGGCCACCTGCCCTCCCCAAATCAATAAAAAAACAAACAGAACTCCCACTGAACATCATAAAATCCTATATGCAAGTGATAAAGCAGGAATAAAAATCACAATATTGGGTAGACCCGTGTAAACAAGGTCTACTGATAAAATCTACAAAACGGTTAATGTAACTCACATTGAATTAAGATGTTAATCGATTTGTGCTCTCTAATGTTCCATGCTCCACTAGTTATTAACACTGTAGTCAGCAGACTTGTAGCAGAAGGCTGGTAGAGAATCCAATAATTCAAACAACAGAATCTGTTAAGTGCTATGCGAAGAGACAATATTGGAAACTACAAGTTCAGTCAATATGGGGACAGTGAATGCAGCTGCCTAAGTCTGCCACCCTTAGGCAAACTCCAGCTTTCCACTATGTTACCCCACTGGGCAAACACTGCTGAAATGCCACAATGTTTACTAAAGTGTCTATGGACTCACAACCTGTCTCCAAACTCAGCCTTGCTGCCTCCAGGGCTGGGCGTGCAGGAAAACACAAGAAGTTGACACTCTGAAAGGCACGGCACAAAGGATGTTATATACAAAAAGCAGTAGTTAAAAAAGACAGCAGCCTGATAAATTTGTCACAAGGGAGGTGAAAATGGAGCTACCTGAAGCTGCCACCATCAAGCAAATTACAACTTAGCACTAACCAGTCCACTGCCCCACCACCACTGAGACACAGTGGCATCTAAAAGGAAAAAGCTAGTGGCACACAACCGAACTGTTCTCTGACCGGGCTGCCACCAAGGTTAGGTGAGGTCAGGAAACAGTGGAGCTGATTACAGAGAGAAAGCAGACAGGAAACCGCTAAGGTCTGAAAACTCCTAATCAAGGATTAATAAGTTGACACATCAATTTATTTTTACTTTTTAAATAATTTCTTTATATTTTTTATTATTTCTTATTTATCCAAAATTTCATTTTAGCTCTCATTACATTTCAGTTAAAAAGCATACTCAGATTCACTGTAAACATTCCAAAAAACACAGTCATACACATATCAAAAATGATAAGCAGGAAAAACAGCATTATTCAATGATTGAAAGACACAAAACGTAATTTAGCAATTAAAAGCAAGCATTCAGCAATACTCTCTTTTCTTTTTTTTTTTATATTTTGTTTTTAAAAATAAAAACAATTTCATACAATTTACTCATGTCAGACATCACACTTACAATCCGTCAATACATTCAATGTAACACTATAAGAAATCTAGACAATCTGGATTTCAGATATGGAGGTGTTTCAACATAAAGAGTCCCAGTTAATGTCCAAGAAATGCTGCACCCTTCATGACTATGGGCGGTCCAACCCTAAGGAAAAGAAGAAGTTCAGTACTTATGCACAACAACCAATGCTGATATGACCCCCAAACTCAAAACATTAGCCCAACATAGATCTGGTGTTCAGAAACAAGCTCTCCTCCTCCAGAGAGATACTATAGGTAGTAAACATACTTATACCTTCTAGTAGCATTTCCAATTGTGGCAGTGATAATTATACCTTAACATTTGAGCTACTCAGTCTTAACTCTATGTAAACTATGACAGTTCCCGTGCACTTTCCTAACAATAACTAGCCATGTTATTTTGAAAATAAACTGATTTCACCATGTCTGAGCTTTCTTTCGTTTTAAGTTAAAACATTCAGAAGTTACTCAATAACCATTTTAAGAAATAAAGCTGCTTATACTTATGAAACCATCTCAAACTCTGAGGTTTGCTACATAATACCACTAATATTCAGTATGGAAACACTGATTAACTTAATGTTAAAGCAAGAACAGAAAAGTTCTAACCAAACAGATAGTAGTTCATGTATCTTCTTCTGACTCCGATGACCCTCGGACTCTTGATTACCCAAACTCCCTGAAGATGGCTGCTGCCTTCTTCCCAGCTTCTTCAGGATCCATGTATTGGAATGTTTTGCCACCATACTGAATTCTCAGCTGAGCGGGCATTAAGCATGAGTGAGACATCCCCAGACTTCTCAACTTGGCTCTTACTCAGTCGAATTTCTTTCTCCTGGACCTTGTGACAAAGGATAGGTCTGAAAATAGGTACACCATGCTGGCTTGGTAGATAAAGGAATCCTCCTCCTTCGTTGCTTGTAGGATATTATCTCTTGTAGCTGGGCTGGTGGTAACCAGCAGAGTAGTCCTGGGTAAATTATCGGTAGGTGCAGCAGATCGGGGCAAGATACGGTAGGCTTTCAGGAAACAATCTGCTATGTTGGGTATTTCTAAATGCAGTGCTTCTGGTAGCCATGCTCTGAAAAAAGCTAAGAGATTCTCCCCCTCACGATACTCCAGTAAACCCACCATGTGTACATTCACGGCCCTCTGCGCATTCTCCAAAGCCTCCAGATAATATTGTATTTGACTGTTTTCTTATATGGCTTTGTTTGTGGTGGAGAGCACTTTCAATGCAGTGGATTCAGCTGTCGTGGCCATTTTGACAGCCACCTCAATTGTAACATCCTGCTCTGCAAAGCGGGACAGAATAGATTCCACCTTCATGTCTATGGCCTTCATGGATAGCTGTAAGGCCTTCCATGGTGGTTTAGTCCCTGCATTGGAGTTTGCTGCTGCTTCTGTCAGCAGTGGTGCTTCCTGGGGTTGAGATTTCAGGTGCTTGTCTGAGCCTTGTTTGTGTGCCCCATGGGCAAATTTTATATCTAACTGTTCAGCTCATCATGAGAAATGCTGTGCAATGGTCAATATTATCACTTGCCACCTCAAAATATTTGTTTTTTCCTAATATTTCTCTGGTTAGTTCTGAGCTCACACTAAACACCACTTATCAGAAGGTGTGCTCCACAGTACCCCCATATTTTCTTTTTTGATGTTTTGCCTTCTGTCAGTAACAATTAGTGTGTACCTAGAGAAAACACATTTACAGTCCACACTTAACACAGGGTACATGAGACAGCAGATATGTGTTCGATAACTTTGCATTCTGGCACCTCATCCCAAATAGAATGTTAATATCTACTGAGCCATCACAATTATGCATAACAGCCCCTTTGACGCTGTCACTAAGTTTCATGTACCACAGCATACATTCATTTATTTCCACATCTTTTAGCAGAAGCACATATGCAATCCATTACTGTAACATTTTTTTGTCCACTAATGGATGTGTGGCTATCTCTACAGGGTTAAACAGAAAGCCAATAGAAGCCAGGAACTGCATGGTAGCTGAGTTTGCGGGCATGCATTTTTCAATCTTGGCTACTGACTTTTGAATGGTCAGCTTAAGCTGTTGGATTGCCCTTTCTTTTATGTGTGACTCCATACCTGTCACTATGTTTTCATCTGGTGTCTCAACTGTTGTTAATATCACAAAGTTTCATTGCAGCATCTATATCTTTTGTAACATCAAGTGTGCCCAAACATTTTTGGTTTCCTCCAATTGTGCAATTAAATCTGTAACTGTGGCAGCGAAACTTAACTGAATAAAAGTCAACATCTTTCAATAAACTTACTAGTGCATTCATGCTAGCTAGCCTCTGCTCACATTGTTCAAAAAAAGCTTGCATAGCACCCAAATAATCATTTAGAAAAAAACGCCCTAAACCAGGAGTTCCACCTGGTTAATACAGGCTGGGGATACAAGACAGCAGGAAAATCTGGATATTTTGTTTTAAGAAACCTTAAATAAGCAGACACAGTTGCCTAGAAAAAGAAAACTGTGTTTTAACCTTTGCCACTACAGAATTTAGCTCAGCTAAGTTCTCTACAAACATATTTCCAACAATGTGGCGTTTGTGAGCCCAATGTCACGTGCAAAACCTGAGGTCCTAACAACACTTCAAGGGCACTGAAACATTTCAGCATATATGCAGCTGACAATAGTAAGCACATTTGAGTGTTCAACATCATAGCTGGTTAGTGTGTCCATGATTGCCTGTGAACAGGTAGTTGCATTTGCAGTTTCTAGGAAAAATACTGAAGCAAGGTGAATGCTACTAGTGGCTTCAAGGAGCTTAAACAGAACAGCAAATGCACATTGTCCTGCACTGTCAGTGGTTTTATCACAGATCACAGCAAGATGTTTGCCTGCTATAGCAATAGACCTCTTCCTTTGCTAGCTGGCCAGCTTGTGGGAGAGAATCGCGCCTCAAACAATCAGCACTAGGAAGGTCACCAGCACCTAAAAGCAATGACAAAATGGTGCTTTACTATCACTGCTTAATGTAGATAAGTTGCCTTTTTTTAAATAACGTGTCAGCTCACCTGGTATATAGCGGTTGAAGTATTCCCTGAAGGGTAGTCAAGCTTCTCTAAGGGAATGTTTGCAGTGGCACACATCAACATGGTCTTCTCTATAAATGCAATCTTTTCTAATTTTACCTTCTTTGAATACTGGAGTGTTTCACCAATCATGAATTGAGTAGTTGATTCTTTGCACATTCTGCAACACAAGCTTTCTTCTCAGAATGAACAGCTGAACAACAGTGTTTCACTAGTGTGTCCCTAGACACCCACTCCAGCCAACAATTACAAAAATGGCACATAAGGATGTTGCTGTCAGCCAAATACATGCCCTCAGTCTCATATTGTTTACATCTTTTAGAAATTTTAACATGTGGTTTCACATATTTAACACCAGGAAGCAATGGTAGAAATGCTCACTGCTGACAGATGCATGCCTTGCAGTCAGTGCAGTAGTCACCAACAAACACTTCAGTAGCTGTTTAAATACTTAGATTAAATGATTGTCAGCTGAATCAACTCCCTTACCTAATGCAACAATGATACTGACAGGGCACAATGTATTAAGCTCTATTTAGCAGCTGCAGGAGTTACTAAGGTTTTTTTAATAATCCCCTAATTGTTTTATTATTAACTCGGACAGAACGGGTGGAGTGCTGAATGCAGGAACAACTTAACTAATACAAACACTCGGTAGCTTTTTAAATACTTTGATTTACATGATTTTTAAAATAATTTTTCCAATTGTTTTATTAACTTGGACAGAACAGGCAGAGTGCTGAATGAAGGAACACTTCAACTGACATGAACTCTGACAACTCACTCAATGATTGGAAGGCAGCTTTCACAACAAAACACTTACTCTAACAAAAATTAAATGAAACAAATGTACATAAAGCATGGAGCACTGAATGAATGAATGAATGAACACTGACAACACTGAATGAACACAATGATACCAGTGACCGCAAAGAGAATGTTCCTCCAACCTTAAAAAATAACACTCCTGACAACACTGAATGAATGAACACAATGATACCAATGACCACAAGGAGAATATTCCTACGACCTTAAAAAATAACACTCCTTAAGCTTAAATTTACCTTTTGCCAAAAGCTGTATATCTTTCTTCATCAGTGGTCACTCCTGCCTCCCAAATCCTTCGATCAGCTGATCATGTCCAGCCCACTTACTGATGCTGCAGAAATAACAGGTTTCAACAAAGGCAGCAGGAATCAATCGTGGACACCAAGCATTTCAGTCGAGATGATATTGAGGCTGCATGTTCTTTTACTGGGGTGGGACAGGTGGATCACTGAGTGAAGGGTAAGAATTTTTGAACCTTCATTTCATTCAGTGGCAGATGTAAAGGACAGTGTGCAAGGGAGCCCAAACAACTTGCTGTTAGATAGACTGACTGACTGCAGGAGCAAATGCTATTTCTCTGTACACTGAACTGGGAAGCTGTAGGAAGGTATCAATAACAACACATGGAAAATATGTAAAAAGGTGGTAGATGTAAAGGAGAGTGTGCAAGGGTGCTCAAACAACTTACTAGCTGTGTTGTGATGTGTTTAGTGTACTTAGCAAGTGGAAAACAGACTTTTTTGTTTTATTTCATTTTATAGACCCGATTTAATTTTATTTCATGCTATTTCATATTTGCGAATTACACAAGTTTCTATTAATAAGACAAGTCTATTGCACTTCAGCATTAAAAGGTTGTGGTACAAATAAAACAGTTATATCAAATGACAGAGTCACAGAAGATAATTAATGAAACTCGCAGCAAATCTGCATATTAGCAGTCTTAATCTTCAAACAATTTCATGCAACCTTTGTAATGATCATTACAATGAGTCAAGCTTGAGGTAGGAAACAGCATAAGAGTCAAATATTTAAAAAAAGATGTAGCTGTATAGCAAAACAACAAGTTTTGCTTGAGTTTCAACAGTACTAAAAAAGATGGATATAAATATCAGTAAGCAGCAAAGCACTAACGGTTCTTTGGGCCAAGTTTAAATTTGAAGTAACAGCAGTCTAATGAAAATTATTTGTACATAGACAAATGGGCAATATACAATCACCTGGTATTTATCAAGGATTCCTGTTGTATGCACAGGTCTTGAGATAGTCTGATGGGCAGTTCTTAGAATAACAGGATTCAAAACTGGAATTTTGTTTTGGAGTGGCACTCGTGCCACAGTGGGGTGATAAGCTACCCGGAGCTTCCTTTGTATGCCGAGCATGTTACATAGGTTGGTAATCACCTCTGAGGTAAAATGAGATCCTCTCTCTGACTCTATCCTAAATGGTAAACCCCATCAACTGAAAAACATGATTTACCAACAATACCACAGTGGTTTTGGTAGTGTCATTTGTTGCTAAAGTACATTTAGCTCACTTAGTGAATAACAAGTCACTTTGAGTGGATACTTGTTACCTCAGGCATACTGTGGACAGGGGTTAAATTGGGTTGGAACACACTGGCGCTGAGTTCTGTCATCTCTTAGTGCCTTCAGTAATTAGCAGAACACACTGGAATGCTGCTAGCAAGTAGTAATAAAATACTTTTTTTTTTGTTTTAGAAAGTGTTTGTTTTCTGTGTCCCTGTAATTCCAACCCTGCATTTGGAATTCTTGCAGGGAGAGTGGATACAAACCCCTTCTAACATATTTAAGCATATAGTTTAACCTAAATGGTGTTTGTGCACATGTAAAGAAAAGAATGATTGGTTTTATGGCTGTGGGCGGAGCCTACAGCCATCTTGCTGTCTATAGCTGGAAAAATGGAGTATCATGGAACACATATTTTGAAGTTTTCAATGTATCCTTCCATAGCTATAAATCACTATGCCAACTGAAATAAAATACTCCCTTCTTTCTGTTTAGAATGTTGGAGACATAACTCCAAGCTGCTTATTAGATGGCCATTAGGAAACTGAAACAGCTTGTTACAGTAAATATTGGTTGCCTATTAAACTGGAGATTTGTTTACCCCCTTCGAAATGCAACAGCTTGCACATTTAAATACTTAGCATTTAAACATTTTCTTGCTACAAGTTTTAGCTGGGCAGGTATTGTATTTCAAGAAAGATACATACCTCATAAATATCACCTTTTCCAAGCAAATCTAATAAGATTTACAGTTTTTTTAACCTAAGACACTATCTGATAAGAACTGTCTCAGTCCTATGCCAGGTCTTCTGTGAACTATTCAGGTGAAATATATCGCAATCAGCAGGCATTTTTTACTATGCTTTTTGGGAAAAAATATGTTAAGCTACAACAAACACACACACACATCATCCTCATGGCTACAACATTCAAAATAAATATTGCAATCTAATATGTTATAAAACAATAAAGAAACTGTTTATGTCAATGGAACACAGTGAAGTTCAGTTTACAGTAGCTATCCTTTAAATATTTCTTATCCTATCTTTTGTATCCTGGATAGCGCAGGGGATATGCTATATCTCCTTGTCATAGGGATCTTCATTTACATATTGTTGCACTGTATTTACTCAGGATGTCCCAGATTAGATGCAATATCTTGTTTTCAGTGGGGTCATGATTTTATCATTTTTATAATGTATTTATTCAGGGTAGCCTAGTCCAGATGTACAAGATTGTTTTCAGTGTGTTCTGATTTTATGCAGTGTAGCATAATGTTGTGTAGATGTAGAGCCCCACAGAAAATGAGACGACATTTCTTTGGTGAACTATCCAGGCTAAATATATAGCAATCAGCAGGCATATTCTAGCAAAACACATTGTAAAACTGTATAAAAGGAAGACCACATTGAAACTGCCTCTCAGCAGATATGCATTGCACAAATTCATTAGAAATAATGGGTAAAAGTACCTTAAAAGCTCTCCACAGCCATTTTGTCTCTGACCAGAGTTTGCTAATATGGCTTGGACAGTCCAGGTTTTCAGCAGTACTCGGTGTTGTTGAACACCCATTGTTAACATATAGTAAATTTTCTTATGGCTAAAATTAACTACTAGGCATCAGATACTGCTTCCTGACCTTACGGTAAAATACAGTAGTTCTAAAACACTTTAAATTTATTGCAGAGATTTTGCATGTGGTTATGCAGTTGGAGAACAAGTTGTGGTGGGCTTGAAAATTCAAAATAGCACAGCAATCAATCAATCAATCAATCAAGTCTTTATTGCAATCAATCAATCAAGTCTTTATTTAACCAGGCATTCATCGTTGAGCAGAAGCTCATTTGCAAGATGGACCTGGGTGGAGCATGAACAATTGTATATACAGGTCAACACAGGTATTTACAAGGCAATACAGATAATACTCTTTACAGAGAGGAAGAAAAAGAAGTTCATATGTACATAGAATTATACAGATATTGTACAGATTACACAGTATTTACATACATAGAAGTGTCTATAGGAAGATAAAGCAGGTTATCTAAGGTTGCAGGAGGAAGTAACGGAAGAAAAAATTAAAATAAAATATACACCAGGTAGAGGTGAAGGTAGGGAGAAGAGGAGGAAGTAGGGGAGAAAGGCTAGGAGGGGCACGGTGCACAGAAAGGAGTTGGTAAAGCTGGATGTAGAGAAGGTGGATGGAGAAAGGAGTATGTGTGAGCCCTGGGATTGAATGCTATAAAGACTGGAGGCATGGTAGGATGTCACAACCCAGGGCAGTGAGCTCCTATCCGGGTTGGGAAAAGGAAGAATAAGGGATGGATGGGCCTAGTGTTGATAAGACAGGGGATGAGAGAGAACAATTAGGCTGATGAGGAGCAAGCTGGGGGTCAGTACTTAAAATTGGGTCAAGGCGTGGCTATATACCAGTGCAGACACGGTACTGGGTCTGAGTGGGTGAAGCAGTTACATACTTCTCTGATTGTGCGGAAATAAAGCATCTTGAAAGCATTTATACCGATTAGAGTGCTTAATTTGGGGTTTTGTAGATCGTTCCATAAGGTAGGTATACCCAAGCTTATGGCTGCCCTGCGAGCGGGTTTTGCTGGGTACTTAGTGGTAATAGCTGAGTAACTTCTTAACATATTTCCCAATTATACTCAGGGAAGACAGCAGGAGATATAGTAAGGCAGCTTATTAGAGATGGCTCTATAGGTCCAGAGGCGGCGTTCTGTGGCGCCTGAACTTTAGTGATGTCTATCCCATTGCATATAGGGTGCAGTGATGTGTGTCGAAGGAGTCCCATTATAAACCTCAGTGCTCGATGGTAGGTGTGTCCAGTTTAGCCATGTAAGAGTTGGGGCATTGGCTGTAGAGGAAGTCAGCGTAACCAACCAATGATAGGAAAATGGATTGGACCAGTTGTTTCTTGGCATCTCTGGTGAGAAATTGGCTAATTCTAAAAACAGTCCAAGCCTTTGCAGATCGTTTTAGCAAGTCCTCGATATGTTCAATGAAGGAGAGTCTTTGGTCTACCAAACTCCCAGATACTTGAATTTTGTAACAAATTCTAGTTTTCACCTAGAACTGTGGTAATTTGGGGAACTGTCCCACTGGACACAGGGTTAGCTGTCTGGATAAAGGAGGACCATCGCTTAGTTTTTGGCATTAAGGGTAGCTTTTTGTGGAGGAGTTGGCTTTGCAAAGGTTGAATTCTGACTGTAGGTCATTGCAGGCAGCTTCAGGTGTTGGGCGACTCACGTGAGAACTGTATCATCTGCAAACAGATGGATGTTGGCTTCTTTTATACAGTAGTCGATGTTATTAATGTAGATTGCAAAAGTAAGGGCTAATATAGAACCTTGGTACCCTCTTTGCAGAGTTTTGAGACAGGCCTCCTTGACTTTAAATTGTTGAAGAAGCAGCCCTATAAGATAGTCAGTGAACCAACGCAGAGAGGAGGGGTCCACACCTATGGTTTGAAGGGCGGAGAGGAGCAGACTATGGTCGACGGTGTCGAAAGCCTTGCTTAGATCAAGAAAAACAGCACAAATAAAGTTTTTGCTCTCAAGATTACGCTGCCAGTCATTAGTAACTTTGGGCAAGGGCTGAGATAGTGCTATGTTTAGCATATTAGCTACTTGTTCTATTTTAAAATGCCCCTGATATCCTGTCTTCAAATGATGCCCAACTCCCATTTTGAGTTGCTGTAACAACTTTTTTATATTTGAAATAATAAAAGCAATGATCCTTTTTAGTATGGCTTGGACAGTCCAGGTTTTCAACAGTACTCTATGAGGAACACCCATTAACATACAGTATGTTTTCTAGTGACTAAAATTAACTAGTATGCATCATATACTGCTTTCTGACCTTGCGGTAAAATAGTTCTAAAACAATTTATTGCAGAGATTTTACATGTGATTAAGCAGTTGGAGAGCAATTTGCGGTGGGTTTGAAACATCAAAATAGCACAGCATATTAGTTACTTGTTCTATTTTAAATTGCCCCTTATATCCTGTCTTCTATGATGCCCCACACTCATTTTGAGTTGCTGTAACAATTTTTTTATATTTGAAATAATAAAAAGAATGATCCTTATAAAATATGACTTGGAAAGTCTAGGTTTTCAACAGTATGTGTTGTTTTTGAACAGCCATTTTTAACATACAGCAAGTTTTCTTGTGACTAAAACTAACTAGTACGCATCAAATACTGCTTCCAGACCTTATGGTAAAACAGGTGTATAAAACAGTTGAGAATACCTATAAAAACCTGGTGCAAGTTGAACTATATTACAAACAGTGTGACTTTTAAGTACTTCAGATTTAAAAAAGGGTTAAGCCAGACTCAAAATCTAGAAAGAAGGGTGTTGTAATAGAAACATAGAATTTGATGGCAGATAAGGACCTCTTGGCCCACCCAGTCTACCCATTTCCCTACCTACTGGATAAGCTGCAGATCCTAGTTAACCAGCAGCCTACTTCTTCCTACCCCCACCCCCCAGAATTGCCTTATGACTGTCCCATGCATGCTTGAATTCCACCACTGATTTTGACTACTCAACCTCCTCCGGAAGGCCGTTCCATGCATCCACAACCCTCTCTGTGAAAAAATACTTAAATTACCTCTGAGCCGCCCCCCCCCATCTTCAAATTGTGCCCTCTTGTTCTTGCACACCTTTTTTTTGAAAGATGCTACCCTCTCGGACTTTGTTGATTCCCTTGAGGTACTTGAAAGTTTCTATCATGTCCCCCTCTCCTCCTTTCCTCGAGGCTATACATATTAAGCTCCTTAAGTCTCTCTTCATATGTCTTCCAGTGCAGACCCTGCACCATTTTAGTTGCCCTCCTTTGGACAGCTTCCATCCTGTCTATGTCTTGTGGAGGTTGGGCTCCAGAACTGCACACAGTACTCAGGCAGAGGTCTCACCAGCTGTCTGTACAGAGGATAATAACTTCCTGTTTTCTACTGGTGATGCCTCTCCCTATGCATCCCAGTATCCCCCCAACCCTCTTGCTGCCCTCTCACATTGCTTGCCCACCTTTAGGTCATCTGATATGACTACTCCCAGGTCCCTTTCCATTTTGTTGTTGTTAGTATCTCATCCCCATTGTGTACTCTTCCCCTGGGTTTTTGTTTCCCAGGTGCATTACCTTGCACTTCTTAGCATTGAATCTAAGCTGCCATACATTTTACCATTCCTCTAACCTTGCCAAGTCCCTTCTCATCCTTTCCACCCCACCCTGTGCACCAACTCTGTTGCAGATCTTAGTGTCATCTGCAAAGAGACATACTTTTCCTTCCAGTCCTTCCGCTTATAAAGACATTGAAGAGGACCGGTCCTAATACTGAATCCTGCGGTACTCCACTAGTAACCCTCCTTTCTTCTGAGTGGACTCCATTTACTATTACTCTCTGTGTCCTATTCTCCAGCCAATTCTTTACCCAGGCTGTCATCTTGGGACCCACTCCCAGGCTGGCTAACTTGTATATTAATCTTTTGTGTGGGACTGTGTCAAATGCCTTGCTAAAGTCTAGGTAGGCCATGTCACAGCCCTCCTGATCTACTACTTTGGTCACCCAGTCAAACAAATCTATCAGATTCATCTGGCATGACCTTCCTGCTGTGAATCCATGCTGCCTAGGGTCCTGTGCCCTCTGGCCTCTAGATACTGACAATAATTCTTTCCTTCAGAAGTGATTCCATCATTTTCCCTATCACTGAGGTTAAACTAACAGGTCTGTAGTTTCCTGCTTCTGCCTTGCTCCCACTTTTGTGAGAGAATCACATCTGCCCTCCTCCAGTCCTCGGGTACCACCCATCCTCCCATGATTTGTTAAAAGGGTAGTCAGTGGTGTCACTAGTTCTACCCTTAGCTCTTTAGAATTCTGGGATGAATCTCATCAGGCCCCATTGCTTTGTCCACCTGCAGTTTTAAGAGTTCTTTCAGAACCCTTTCTTCTGTAAATGGCTGGTATCAACTTCTGTATCCAGTGTTACTACTGTTTGTTTTACCTCCCCTCTTCATTTGTAAATACTGAGCAAAATATTTGTTTAGTATCTCTGCCTTTCACAGTCTCCCTCTGCCCACCTCCCTCCCCTTTATTAAGCCTCACTATCCCTCCCTTGGTCTTCCCTTTGCTCCTGATGTACCTATAAAGGTTTTATCCCCTTCTTAACTGAGTTGGCTATCTTTCCTCAGTTTGGGCCTTTGCTGTTCTGACTGCCTTCCCAGCCTCCTTTTGCTTTAACTGATACAGTTCTCTATCCTGCTCCTTCTGCGATTCCTTGTACTTCCAGATGCTTTCTTTTCTCTCGAACCTTCACTGCCACTTCCTTTGAGAACCATAGTGGTTTCTTATATAAATCTTGTTTTGTTTATTTGCTTCACACAAGGCTTTTACCTCTGTGATGGCAGTTTTATTATTCCCCATTGTTCTTCCACCCTCCTTCCTGCCCATTTGCTAGTGCATTCCTTAGGCTCGCACCCATTTTGGCAAAATCAGCCCTCCTAATTCCAGTACTTTTGTCTTTGTGACTTGACTCTATTGCTGTGTTTATTGTGAACCATACTGTTCGATGGTCGCTAGTTCCCAGATGGCTACCCACTTCTACATCTGTGATCCTCTCTCCATCTCCATTTGAGAGAATCAAGTCTAATATTGCTCCCTCTGAGTGGGCTCCAGTACTAGTTGTCTAAGGCATGCCCCTGTAGGGCATCTAGAATAACTGCACTCTTGAAGTGGCAGCTGCAACTGCGCTCCAGTTAACATCTGGCATATTCAGATCACCCATCAGCAATATCTCCCTTTTCTGCCATTCTAAGTATACTTTCTATCATTTCCTTGTCCATTTCCTCCCCTGAGAAGAGGTCTGTATCTAACCCTGTGCGGATTGTGGTGCCATTGCCTGTCTCCAAATTTACCCACAGTGCTTCTTCTTCTCCCTGTTTACCCTTTTGTTCTGTTGCTTTGATTCCTTCCCTTATTTAAGAACTACTCCTCCTCCTCTTTACCCTCCCTGTCCCTCCTGTAGATAGTGTATCCTGGTATGTTTATGTCCCAGTCATGGTTTGTGTATACCATGTTTCTGTGACTGCTACAATATCCAGATGTTCCTCCTCCATCAAGGCCACTAATTCAGGAAGCTTGTTACCTAGACTACAGGCATTGGTACTCATTGCTCTCCATTTTGATGGCTTTACCTTCTGTTGCAGCATCCCCCACTGACCGTTCTACCTCGGTCTTTTCCTCATTTAGTACCCTGTTTTGTAGGGAGAGCTGGGATTTTCCTGCTGCTTGTCAGTGCCTCCCCTTTGACTAGTTTAAAAGCTTGCCAATGAAGCATTTAAACCGATTGCTCAAAAGACTTGTTCCCTTCCTGGACAGATGCAGACCATCCTGCCAGTATAGGCTGGTGTCCCTCCAGGTGGAACCCCAGTCCCCAATGAAGCCAAACCCTTGTGCTCCACACCATTTTTTCAACCATTCATTAAACTGCATGGTGCCAATTACCCTCATCTCCCCCATGCCTTTGACAGACAGCACCTCTGAGAAGGATACTGTGTGTGCTACTTGTCTTAGGCCCCTCCCCAACTCTGCAATGTCCTCCTGCACTGCTCTAATCTCGTCATGAGCCAAGTCATTTGTCCCTAGGTGGACAATTACATCCAGCTCAGAATCCCTTGCAGCTGTTCTCGTGATCCTGAGGATGTGCTTCCTGTCCCTCCAAGCCATGGCACCAGGCAGGCACCTTACTTCAGTTTTCCCAGCTCCCCCCAGTTCTATACCCCTAATAATTGAGTCCCCCACCAGGAGCTGCTTCCTTTCCCTGTGGTGTCCTCTGCCTCCTTCCTGTGGGCCTCCCTTGTGACAGTTGTCATCAGTCTTCCCTGCGGGTGCATCCATAGGGGAGCTATGCTCCCCCAGAATGGTATATGGTCGTAAGGAGTAATCTAAAATGGAATAAAAGCATAGGTCAAAATGCTCATCATAACATACACTGCTGCTTTATTATTTTAAGGTATGCCATAACAGGCAACTCTTAATTGCTGATATTTTTATGTGATGCTATGATGAAACAGCTTTTAGATTTGTTGTTATTTCCAGCCACGGATGTCACATGGAGCTGATTTTCAAGGTTTCATTTTTGTAAATTTTCAATGTAATGGTTGTAGTGAACAATATTCAGTGTTGTGTATAATTCCATTAACATAACACATACAGTATGACTACCTTAATACTGTATTCACAGACCTTTACACTGGTTAGAAAAGGGGGGGGGTTCTTTTTTGACTGAGGTAGAACTGCCACAACGAGCGGATGCCTCATCCATGTTGCCTGGAGTACATCAGCTGATATTTGAGATACTGTACACACATGACCCCCACCGCCACTCAGAATCCCAGAACATCTACATATTATGACTCCCTATATTCATTACTGGACTCTGCATTCTCACTGACCAGATCAACTCTAATTTGAGGTTTTAGTGAAATCAATGGTCATACCAGCAATATACAAAGGATTCTAAGCAATAAAACAGTCTTTCAAGTATCTAGTGGTGTTATTGTTTTCTACAGAGTACACTCTGCCCCTTGTCTTCCTAATAAAGATGATTTATAAACAAAATTAGTGGGCTTTTTATCCCACCATCCCCCTCACACTCAAAAATATCTGACCTATCCAACCTCCTGGCATAAATGGGGAATGGTGGGTCCAAGAAACAGCTTAGAGTGTGGTGCTCATACTTCTCCATAAACATAAATACTACTTATCATTAGGTTAGGTTTTCCCATTCTCTTTTCTTTCTTTATAACCCTAATCCTCACTACTACATTAGTATGTACAGGGTTGCAAAAGCCATAAAGGCAGTTACTTCTGGACCTGTTTGTTCTTCACAGTTATTCCAGGAGTCAGGACACCTTACTCCAGATGCCATTACTTCTGTACCCACCACAGCTCATCAGTTATGCTGCAACCAGCATGGTTACAATGCTATAGCTATATTATGCATTAACAAGCATAACATTTTATGTACTATAGGTCAAAATTTAAAACTGTGTGGTACGTGTCCCAATCCCCCACTCTGAAATGAACACTGCAGCCTTTATTCTTCATTTTGACCCTGCATTAGCATTTCTGCTGCTTTAGGCTACACTTCCAGCACTAAGCTGGCAGTATAGCCTAGAGGACAGAGTAAGGAGCTGTGAACAAGTTTATTTATTTATTTAGGAAATTGGAATTACAACCCTGAGTCACAGACTCGTTTCCAAAGGCTCCACGTCAGAATAAAACATAAACATTCATACAGTACATACATACATAGAATAAATGGGGAGAGCAATCATTTAAGCAATAATACCCGAGAGGGTGGGCGGTATTGGGCAATACCGGACCGCCCAGAGGCGTAATGAGGCCCGACGCCAGCAGGCGGAGGCCTTATAGCCCTGGAAGTTGGTATTGCCCATACCACGCACCTCAAGGGTACATATGAAAAATGGGCACAGTAAAAGAAATGGCAGAGAAAAATTGTTAATAAAATAGTTTAGTTACATTAAGTTTTGTAATTAAATAGTTCCTCCGCCTGGCATAATGGGATAATATAGCCCTCTGGTAAGTTTCAGGTCCTTCAGATATGCAGTTCATTTTAAAAGCCAGGGTTGTCACGGAGTTTGGCAGCATTAAACAATCAATTTTAAATGTCTAAGTCCTTAAGATATGGCGGGCGTCTGCAGTTCATTTTAAAAGCCAGGGGTTTTCACGGAGTATGAGTATTGAGTATGGCAGCATTACACAATCACAATTCTGTTTTTTTCTGATCACGGGAGATAATGCGGCTGATGGGAATAGGTAAGCTAGGTAGCTGCTCGAAACAGCAGAGGAGGAGAGATGTGAGAGCTTTATTTTATCAATGATCTAGAAAGTGTGCGGCTTTTTCAATGTCAGTTTGGTTATCATATGCTTGCCAGCGCAATACACACTGCGGCAAAACAAAGTGTGTGTGTGTGTGGTTGCAGCGTCGTTTTCCTTTTTTTTTTTGAGGCGAATTTCTTACAGCCTTGTTCCTTACACCATACAGTGTGTGAAAACATCAGCGGCGACAAGTGGGCTCATCAGTAGCGGTGCTGGTGACAGAACTGGCAAGTATGTTTTAAGCGGTGCGAGTATTTGTATGTAGCGAATGTAAGCGCTGTGTAACTACGGGGGTTGATGTTTCAGTTTTCTTTTGTAGTGTTTTTATGGTGATGTTTTCAGTCGTGGGGGGAGGTGTTAAAGGACCTTTAACAGCGAGAGAGAAAAAAATGGTGGTTGTTTGAAATGAGTGCCCACTGCTTCAGCCAATGGTGAAGCAGGCTAGGCACAATGATATCGGAGTGGGCATCAGGCAGGTTAGGGCTGGCACTTTTTATTTGGTGGGCATCTATTGAAAGTTAATGTACCCCTGTGGAATGGGTACCAGCCAATCAGATGCCTCCAAATAAAAAGCCCATTTTCTAAACAGAGTATAACTACAATGAGCATGGGTTAATACCTATACATTAGGTAGCTAAAACAGGGCACAGCTATCGACATATTTACCTAATGAGCGGTTAAGACCTATACAATTGGTAGCTAAAGCAATGCATGATATGAGTTGGTAGTAAGCCACCTTAGGGAGGCCTTGTCTTATACATAATACAATGCATTCATAGTCCAGTGCAACTATATGGTAACTGAGGGAGGTGAGGAGCCTGAAGGCTGGAAATAGTGAGGGCTCTCCACTGCCTGGCCAAGGGCTGGTACGTGGCCTAGCAGCATGTAAGTCTGGTACATCCAGCAGACCTAGGTATGATTTTCATAGCCTCCACATGCATACTGTGTGACTCTGAGCAATTGCTCCCAGGTAGCACCTGAAAACAGATCTTGGGCCTAGAGGGTCTTACCTAGTTACCAAAGAATAAAAATAAATAAAATAAAAGGAGCATCCCATAGGCTTTCATCAGTATTCTCAATATGTTGTTTTTGAACACTCATTAACATAATTTCTGGTACGAAGTAACATGCAGCAGACAGTGCTCCATGAATTTATAGGGCAATAGTTGTACTAAAACCAGGACCATCTTGTAAATAAGCATAGGTCAGTGGAGCCATTGCAGGTAAAACACACACATAATTTGGTGTTCATTTTCAGGAGGCAATTAGGCACTCAACAATTTATAGCCCTTGTCACATTCCATTCCTAGGGAAAGGCTGATTTACACATAACTAGGATTTCAGACTTTTTTTTTTTAATTTCTGAATAATACTAATTATACCCTATGTATTTAAAGTGAGTTCTTTGCAAAGTCTGCCATTATCTGATGAAGAGCTCTGTGTAGCTCAAAAGCTTAAAACCTTTAAATCTCTTGTTGACCCAATAAAAGGTATCAGATCAACCATTTTATTCATCTGTTAGTACAAGGACCAAGGCAACAAACAATTCTTCATATCTTCCATTAAGTAATTTATTATTGTATTGCTTGCTTATTCTTTGATTTTGTACTTTGAAAAAATAAATATATTTGATTTATAAAATTATGGTTTAATGCATACGTATTGGTTTAGAAGGTTAATACAGAGTTAAACTGAATGGCAAGGGTGACAATGTGACCACCTCCAATCTTGTGCATGCTTGCAGGTATCGCCTACTAGTTAGTGACATACCATATTACTGGTGGCAGTTATGACATCAGAGCTCCATCATCTATGAAATTCCAATTCAGCCACTGACCTTGGAATCAGGCCTATCCAGTCTATCTGACCAAGGGAAGGTAATTAATTTGGTTTGCAAAGGGGCTCTAAATCTAGGTTTTCAAAGCTGGAATTTTCTTTCTATAAGGCACCCTTGGGTGTACTGGTGGCAGTGTTAGCACTGAAACATTGAAGACTGTGCAGCAGATGCATCAGCTGACCCAGAGGCACACGTCCCCATCGTCCCCCTTTATGACTGGAAATTACTGTGTACACACCCACATCCATGGCCTGAGTGACCTTTCTTCATTATAGCATTGTGATACGCTTGAAGAAGTGTAGAAAATAAATTATTTTGTTACAGCAGCGAGCACACACAATAAGAATATTTCTCACACTCACCAAACTGCAGAATATTACATTTTATTATCCTCACAGCTTCAGAATGAGCTTCAGTGCCACTTTTCTCTCATGCTGGCTAATACTGCCTGTGTCCAGAGATCAGAAATGCACATTGCAGCTACCAAGCACTACCAAAAAGTTAACCACCAAGACTGTAAAAATAAGGCAGAAGAATGCACTACAGTTAGTCTTTTTACAGCTTGAAGTCTGTTTTTCTCTTACTAGCTGACAGTGTACTGCCTGTTGCAGGGCCCCTCCCCCCCCACTCTCTACCAGTGGCAGATCTAGGGGGTAGCAAAGGGTGCGGCTACACCTCCAATTGTAACATTCTTGCTTGCTGCTGCTGCATTTCACTTTATTGAAGAAGTCTGATTTATTGCTTGTACAAAAGTTTATATTCAAAACTATAGAATGATTTTATATTTTCTGCTAAAATATACTGAAAACGATAATAGCAGACAACATAAAGGATTAATACAAATTATAAAAATTGCATATCTGGTTTGTGCACCACCCCAGCAGCCCCCTTTGTAACATCCTAGGTCTGCCACTGTTCTCTTCCCTCATCTGTACTGCTTAAAACTAGTCTGGTCACTCTGACTAAAAAGCAGAAATCTAGCCCCCAAAAACAAATGAAGATTTCCATGGAATTTTAACTACATGTCTGTTGTACGCTAGCTGTACACCATACAGTGCATGGTCACTAAAATTATGTAAGGCCAATAGGGCATATCCCATGAGGAACGACTGACTGCCCTTAACATGTACACACTGGAGGCCAGGAGGAAAAGGTGTTACATGATAGAAACCTACAAATTCCTGAGGGTAATAAACAAAGTGTGCAGTGAGGACCTGCTCACCAGGAACAGAAGTGCAGTAATGAGATGGCACGAATGGAGGCTCATTGGTGGGAAACTTCAAGAGAGACATAATGAAAGTCTACTTCACTGAAAGGGTGGCTAAACCATGGAATAGATCAGCTGTGGAGGTGGTGGGGGCAGGGACTATAAATGGGTTCAAAAGCAGAAGTACTTATGAACACACGAAAATGCCAGCAGAAGAAAGTCCAAAGGTTCATTCAAGTCTGCTTGTTGCGGAGCTCATGCATATTTGGTACATGTTGCTCCACCACCCGTTACCCTAACCTTCCCCTTGACTTTATCCCACCTTCTTCTGAAACGTCAAACTGATTTGTGATCGACAACCCCCTCTGGTAGTGCATTCCACTCTGTCTCCACTCTGTCACCACTCTCTCTGTCTGGAGAGAGAGAGGTGTCACAAATATAGGAGGATGGTAATCCCAAAGGGCCCTGTTGTAAAGGCATAGGTCAGGAAGCATTGGCAAACCAGGAGAAGTTATAAAATTCACAAGTATCATTTTATTATGATTAACAATAAAATAAATAAAACTGTACAGGATAGCTCTTCTTTTTTTTTTATTTTGCTTTCTTATTTATCCTCCTGCCTACCTCCGGTGCCCACTCCTTCCATCCGCTCATGTCCCCCGAATCACCTACCTTAGGGATCTGCCCTTAGAGTGCTTCCTCCTCTTCTTCACCTTGCACAGTGGGGTCTGTCCTGTAGGTGGCCCGGGTGGACCTGGAGCGGCCTTCATCTAGGGCTACCGGAGGGGTTTTTCCAGTATTCTCCCTTACATCCCACTGCCCCTGGGACATCAGGCGCTTGGGGACGTCACGTCCCGAGTGGTAGTGTGCTGACTTACACGCACACACCCTCATGCGCTGCGATGTCCCCCTCCCAGCTCCGCCAGGCGGGAGCCGCCTCCACCCTTCCCAATGCCAGTGCTTCCACTGGCTATGGAAGGATGCAAACCTGAGCGCTCTTGGTAACCCGCCCCTGAGGGAGGAGAGCATCCATTGGGACGCTCGATCCTCCCTCTCCCCACCGACCCCCCGCCACCCGAGTCCATTCCCGAACCCGGGCCGCCGGAGTAGCGTGAGGTGTGGCATCCAGCGCCTCAACCCTCAGCACCACCGGGCCAGCAGGATAGCTCTTCTTAAAGGTAGTATAAACAAGTAAGCAAACAAAAATGAAAATGAAGTACCTACTGTAATTCTAGATCTTCTCTTGTATCTGCATTCATTACTGCTTGGGTAGTGCCTGAGGCGCGCACCCACTATGGGAATTTTTTGGAGAGTGGCTCCAATGGCACCACCATGAGGAAGCGCTCGTCATGCATGAGGGGCAGCCGTTAGGTGCATAGACTCCTCCTCCATCTCAGTTCTGGTAGCCGGAGAGGCGAAATAAAGGGAAAGAAAAAGAGGGAGAGCAAGGCAGGAGAGCCGAGGGACAGAAAAAGGAAAGGATATAAACTGAAGAAGAAATAAGCTGGTAGAGGACAGACAGAAGAGGGAGAATACCTACCCTAGGGGACTGCAGGGCCTCCCATCTGGGGCGGCTCTAAGGGAGGAACAGATAACAAGAAAAGGAAGAAGAAGAAAGAGAAGAAAAAGAAGGGATGCTGAGAGGGGAGAAGACTGCCCATAGATATATTGGTTGAGAGGGTCATAAGCTCAGAACCAAAAGCAAGGGAGCAAGAATCCCTCCTAACAGGACTGAGAAAAGATTCAGCTGAACCGCTTGTACAGATTGGATACAAAGGGCAGATTCTCTATCCTCTCATCATCCCAACCTCCTACACTCTAGCTGAGAGCTCACAGACTGTCTAGACAGAAATTTGATCCAGATGGAGAGCACCCAACTATGAGGGGGGGTTAGCCCCTTAGCACCTTGTTAAGTGCTAACACTGAAGTGTGTGGGGAGGGGTCAGGTCCTACAAAAGGTAGCTTTGTATAAAGGATAGAGTGGGAACTCAGTCGGACTCCCTGAAGGCAAAGCAAAGGCAGCAGTTCAAGGTGAAGAAGTGCAGAAGCACCAACCAGAAGAAGCTGACAATTAAATAATGCCTGCCAGGGGGAACCTTAATTTTGAGGCCGAGCCAAAAGGAATGATCTGTTCAGCTGTGAACTGAACAACGTGGCTAAGGAGCCCAGAGGTCACCCTTAGGGGCAGTCAGAAAGAGTTCCCTCAGGAAAGGAGAAAAAGACCTACTCGTTCCCATTTACTTTGAGAAAAAAAGATTCGTCCAAGAAGAACGGAAACCAGGAAAGTTTTTTTTTTTTTTTTGGCATAAAGGCCAAAGGAAAGGAGAGGAATGAGGAGGGAGGGAGAGACACCGCAGTAGGAGGCCACTGAGGGGAAGGTGGGTGGGTATCAGTAATGAATGGTGAAGATGCAAGAGAAGATCAAGAATTATGGTAGGTATGTAATTTTCATATCTTTCCTTGTCAATCTTCACCATTCATTACTGTTTGGGTGAGTACCAAGCTCCCCCCTGAGGGGGGGATAAAGAAACCCTGAGCGAGCAAGACCCCCAGCCTCCTGTTGGTGGGAAACAGAACGGGAAGACCCTGGGCTAATCAAGTGAGAAGCCTATAGTGGAGGAGAGCTAGGAGGTATCCCCTGAGGATGGGGAGATGGAGGAAGCCCCTGCAGAAGTCTCCTAGCTCTGGAGGAAAAGAGACGATTCCCTGGAAAGCGGAGCAAATCACCCTATGCCGGGCCAGGGGTGACAACCTTGATAGACGAAGCCATGCTGTCTATCTAATATAGATCACTGTCCCTGCAAGCCTGGAAGCCACCTCATTGGTGTCATAAGATGCCCTTGCTTGGTGTCTTGCCAGCTCCAGGCCTATAGCAGAGAAGGCAATAGCTTGTCTGGTTTGCTACGTATCAGGCATTGATGCTAAGATTTGGGAAAGCATCGACCACAAATGCCTACTGTAGGCAGCATGGTGAGCCTGATGTGATGCAATGCATAACATCGCATGAGAGGAAGAGAACACTCTTCACCCCCACTGGTCAAATTGTAGGGAATCTGAGTCCGGTGGACGGTCGTGCGCCAGGCGGCAGCACCCGGAGGGAGTTTCTAGGTATGCCAATCCCAAAGGCGGGTTGAGGAGAGTACCTAGAGACTCCAATAGGGCACAATACCTTCTTCTGCAGTCTGCCAGGGCTGGAGAAGGGGCGGCTGGTGACTGCCAGGAATGGATAGACGTCTCCTGGAAGGGAATTGGCCAGGAAAGTATCACCAAGTGCTGAGCACTGAATTCACTGAGGAGTTCACGCGTCTCCCGTTCGGTACTGTCTCGCCTAACAAAAGAGATGTGAAGATCCCTCACCATCCTTGAAAGGAATTGCTGATATTCAGTGAAATCAGCATCAGAGGAGAGATGAGCAGTGGGTTCCTCTCCCTCTGAGGAGGAGGGAGACAAGGATGATGGAGAGCTCAAATGTCCAAAGGACTCCTGCGGTGGTGGGGATAGGTGAAACACCCGCTCATGCATGTATCAAAAGCATGAGGGGAAGGCCGCCACAGAGCCTCTGAACGTCTCCCAGGATAACGGGCCCATAGGACTGACATGGCCTGGGAGAGAGGGGGGTGGCTGCAGAGGAATGGGAGAGGGGCACCTACGGTGAGGCAACTGTCCTCTGCTGAGGCTCTGAAATCCGAGGAACAGGGCCCAAGCTGGCGGGATCCCAGACAACAAACCAGGTCGCAGAACGGAACCCTGGGGATGCGAAGCCTGGAAGAGCCTAGTAGGGAATCCTCCCCTGTGACGAACCTGGGGCTGCATGGGTCCAGAAGGGCAGCCCACAGCAAAGCCACCAGAGGGGTCCCTGGGGCCCGAGAGGGAAAGATGGGGCCCAGTGCTACAGCTCCTACCCGCCACTGAGGGGTGGCAGGTGAAGACCGAGGTGCCTGAACCCTGTCTCTCAACCACCCGGACTCTGAGAATGCCCTCCTCCTTGACCCCAGTGACCCCCCACCCTGAGGGGGTGCAGCAGCACCAGGATCAGCAGCTGCCACAGCCCCCCCAGGAGGGAGAGCCCCTCCCACCGCCTCCATGCCATCCCCCTCCAGAGATCCCAGACCACCCCCAGCCTGGGAGGCCTCAGGGGAGGATACAGAGGAATAGGCACACTGGGCCGCCTAGCACCTCATCCCACCAGAGACCCTGACTCCGAAGAGTCAGGGTGCCGGCACAGGTCCACATCTGAATCATCCTCCGAGGAGGAAGAGACCAGCTGGACCACAATACTGGCCACCCCGGGGTCTCCAGTGAAACAGCACCACGACCGGTGCCAGTGCCAGTGGTGGTGCTGGACAACCCTCGACCCCCTGCAATGCCGAGACCCGGCCCTGACTCCCCAACAGCGCTGGTCAGACCCACGGCACTGCCCTCGGTGCCAGGACCCGACTCAGCATAAGCTGATAAACTGATAAAGCAATGGGGCCGGATGGGGTGCACCCCAGGGTCCTTAAAGAACTAAGAAAGGTGGTGACTGAACCTCTAGCTATCCTGTTTAGCCGATCACTGGAAACAGGGGAGGTACCCAAAGACTGGAGGATAGCAGATGTAGTCCCCTTATACAAAAGTGGGAACAAAGAGGAAGCGGGGAACTATAGACCAGTCAGCCTCACCTCAGTAGTGGGGAAGATCATGGAGCACTACTGAAGGAGAGTTGGTGGAACATCTGGTTGTCAATGGACTACAGGACCCAAGGCAGCATGGTTTCACCAGGGGGAGGTCACGTCAGACCAACCTCGTTGAATTTTTTGACTGGGTGACTAGGGAGGTGGATTGGGGAGGGCAGTGGACATGGCCTTTGACACTGTGCCACATAGAAGACTATTACACAAACTGGGGAATATGGGTGTGGACAGGACAGTAGTGTGGTGGGTAGGTAACTGGCTGGGCAGAGGACACAGAGGGGGGTGGTGGTAAATGGCTGTCACTCCACAGAGGGAAGAGTGACCAGTGGGGTACCACAGGGATCAGTGCTGGGACCGGTCCTATTCAACATCTTCATCAGTGACATTGCGCAGGACCTAGAAGGCAGAATTTCACTGTTAGCTGATGACACAAAGCTCTGTAACAGAGTAGACACACCAGAGGGTGCAGAAAGAATGAGACGGGACCTGCAGAAACTTGAAGAATGGTCAAGGATTTGGCAGTTGAAATTCAATGGAAAGAAGTGCAAGATAATGCATATGGGGCACAAAAACCCTGGCACAATATATCAGTTGGGGGGTGAGGATATAGCATGCACCAAGCAGGAAAGAGATCTTGGGGTTATCATCTCTGATGACCTCAAGGTAGGGAAACAGTGTAACAAGGCAGCAGGTAAAGCAAATGTGATGCTGGGATGCACAGGCAGGGGCATCACCAGCAGGAAAAAGGAGGTCATAATTCCACTACACAAGACAATAGTGAGGCCCCACCTGGAGTACAGTGTACAGTTCTGGAGACCTTACCTACGTAAGGACATAGACAGGGTAGAGAAGGTTCAGCGGAGGGCAACAAAGATGGTGCATGGATTGCATCACAAGTCCTATGAGGACAGGTTGAAGGAACTGTACATGTACTCCCTGGAGGAGAGGAGGGAGAGAGGCAATATGATAGAGACATGCAAGTATCTTACAGGGAGAAACAGGGTGCAGGAATACACTATTTTTAAGCGAAAAAGATGTTCCAGGACTAGAGGGCATGGGTGAAGTTGGAGGGAGGACGATTCAGAGGAAACATGAGGAAAAATTTCTTCACAGAACGGGTGGTGGACAAGTGGAACACCCTGCCAGAGGAAGTGGTGGGGGCTGAAACAATCACGGGATTTAAGAATGCATGGAATAGACATAAAGGAATTCTGGAGGTCAGGGGTAAGGGGCAACAGACTTCTAAGAAAACATAAACTGAACTTACAAGCTCAAATGGGCAGACTGGGTGGGCCATAGGCCCTTATCTGCTGACACTGTCTATGTATCTATGTATCTATGTAGCATGGCTAGAAGAACCGACTGGGCCCACGGTGCCGCAGGCGGCGTTGAGTGCCAACACAGTGCTGCGAATGGTGCCGTCTCGATCACTGGTTCTGTGAGTGGCACCAGGATCTGAAATGGCACCGGAAGGCAGTGTTGAAGGTCCACCAATGCCGGGCCCAGCAGACCTGGGCCTCGACACTGGGGGAGCCTGCACCTCCAAGGAGGTGACTGCCGAGGTGGTGTCCCTGCCACGGCCCCAGGAGGGACCTCGGCATTCCTCCGACACCGTGAAAGAGGCCTCCTCTTCGGCAAGAGAAGATGAGGAGGCCTCCTCTTCTCCAGACCGTATAGGCCTGAGAGGGGACCCGGAGGAAGGGTCTAGAGACCTTACCTGGGAATCCCTGGAGCAGCGCCGTCCCGCGAAAGTCATCAGAGCCTTGCCAATCTTGAACGCGCGGACTTCCAGGATGCAACGGTCCATCAAGAAACAGGCATCGCATGCATCCACATTATGGTTGGGTCCCAGGCAACGGAGACAAACATCACGCCGGTCCATGATGGAAAAATGCTGGCCACTGGAGCACTGACGCATACGGGCGTGGCCTGCCTTCGACTTGCACTTTGCCCCCGAACCTGACATGGTGCAAAACAATTAAGGCAAAAACAAAGTACAGCTCTTGGCATCGACGAATAAAGAGAAGAAAAAGGATGGTCTTACCGGTGTCGACGTCGAGAAAAATCAGGAAGGAGGAGTCTGGAACGGCGTCGATAAACGACAACTGGCCTAGTACTGAAAAATCCTAACCATGCAGCAGGTGCAGCCTCGACGGCGGGAGAAACAGAACTGAGATGGAGGAGGAGTCTGCGGCACCTAACAGCCGCCCCTCGCGCATGACGCAGCGCATTGCTCTTGTGGGCAGCGCCATTGGAGCCGACTCCAAAAAAAGAAATCTCCCATAGCGGGTGCGCGCCTCCGGCATTACCCAAGCAGTAATGAATGGTGAAGACTGACAAGGGAAGATCAGTCCATACAAGAGTCTCATTAAAATCTCCATCTCTCTCTCTCTCTCTAAATACAATACTGCTGTCTTTTTATAAGATATATTTTCCTGGCAATTAAATTCTGCATCCTGATCTTGTGAGTTACATATCCTGTTTTTTTTTGTTGTTTTTTACAAAATGCAACAAGACTTTTTCACTGACGTTCCTGCAACCAGCCTAAAGAGTCTATTAGTCTCCTAGCAGGAGCAACCAATTAAGACATGGTGTTCCAGAGCTAGTTTCCAGTTAATAATTCTGCAAACAAGCTGGTGGAGGTCAAAATACAGCTCAAGGTTAACCCCTTGTATTACAGGCTGCCATTTTTAAATGAAACCCAAATACAGTAGCTCTCTGTATTCATTTCAACAGTGTAATTATATACATTTGCAAACCAAGAGATCCCTGTTTCACATACATATTTATACGTATTTTTTTAACCACAGAGAAGCAAAGACTGGGCTTCTTAAAACAGGGGCTGAACATAATGCAGCCTTTTAGGGCTGAAAAGCTGGGGACCTTTTCACATTATTCGGGTACCATTTTTTCGTGAGTTCAGTGAGGGGAGTAGCTAACTGGGCAAAGTTGGGAACAAATTTCCTGTACTAACCAACCAGACCTAAAAATAACCTGACTTGTTTCTTTGTTTCAGGGACAGGACTGTAACTACAGCTTCTAGCTTAAAAATCTCTGGCTTTACTTCTGCATTTCTCAAAATATAACCCAAATATCTGGTTTTCTAATGCACATTTGGAAGATTAATGGTCAGACGTGCATTTTTGATAGACTTGATAACTGTTCGTATGTCTTTCAGGTGACTTTTCCTGTCTGGACTGTACACCCTGACATCATCCAGGTAAGCAGAACAATAACTAGTGTGAGGGGCTAGAATTATATTCATGTGCCACTGGAATGTAGCGGGTGCACCATGTAAACCAAGCAGCATAGTGCTGAACTGATAGAATCCAAGTGGAATGGAAAATGCAGTTTGTCTCTGGATTCTTTAGCTAGGGGACTTTGCCAGTAATCCTTGGTGAGATTAAGGGTACTAATGTATTTGGTACTTCCCAGTCTGTTCACCAAATCATCTATCCTGGGCATAGGATAGCTGTTAAATAAGGACACTTAATTAAGTTTCCTAAAATCAAGGCAGATTCTTATACCCCGTTTTTTTTTTTCGTTTGTTTACTATTACCATTGGTGATGACCTAGCACTACTTCATTCTTCAATGGTACCAACTGTTTCATTTTTTTGTATTTGCTTAACCATGTCTGCACTTAACTGCTCTGGTAATCTGTATGTCTTTTGTCTGATAGAGCGAGCATTCTCTGTCACTATTACGTGCTCGACCCCTTTTGCTTGGCCTGGTAGAGTGGTAAAAGTACTTTTAAATGACTTTACCAAGTTAAACAATGTCTGCAGTTTGTTCTATGGATAAGGAAACATCCACCTTTACAGCATCTGAAGTTACAGTTTGTTCCAGTCTGTCATAAGCTATGTCAATATCTTATTTATCAGTTTCTGAGAATACTAAGCAACCTTTGGTGTTTTATTCAACCCATTTCTTCAGGAGGTTAGCATGGTATATCTTGGTAGGTAGGGATTTTTTCCTGTCAGGGGTCTAACTCTCATAGTTAACTGTACCAGTATGTCTAACCACTTTATAAGGCCCTTGCTACTTCATTAATAGTTTGTTTTCTGTATTAGGCAACAGTAAAAATATATTTTCACCTGCCTCAAAATCTTTTTCTTTTACCCTATGGTCATAATGCACCTTCTGTTCTTTTTGGGCCTCTGCCTAATTACCGTCAGCAATACAGCTCAAGGTTAACCCCTTGTATTACAGATTGCCATTTTTAAAAAAAGCACAAATAGCTTTCTGAATTTATTTCAATAGTATAACTACATACATTTGCAAACCAAGAGATCCCAGTTTCACATATAAATTCATATATACCTTTACACCACAGAGAAGCAAAGGAAGAAACTAGAGAAACAGCAAGTGAAGAAAAGATGATAACACGGGGGGAATTGTGGGACCATTGGAGTGGCCAGTTCCTAGGTGCCACAAGAAATTTGATTGTGCAATATGACAGGCAAGAGATAGATAATTGACAGAATTGGAGAGGACAGAATACATCCTTGCTGTTAATTCTCTGCATAACAAATGGGACAGGGTCTTGCCCAACTCTGTCATAGGCCCTATGCATGAAGGTATTCCAGCCCTACAAGCCCTGATACACGGAGCATAGGGTCAGAAAATGCATAGCACCATGGATGCATGACTGGCATGCACCCACTCTCTACCCCCTGCCTGGGACAGTGCATGGGGATCCTGCACAATTACGTGAATGGTCTGGGCAGGGGTGGTTAGTGGTTGTGCCTGTGGTGGGCTGGCAGAGGACGGTATGCATAATGCCTTTTACACTGCATCAGGTCAGCTTCAACTGGGCTTTCTGTTATGCCAGCCAGAGGGCTGGCAAAACAGGTGCACACTCCTCCTTACCAGGGACAACACAGGGTGACATGATGCCCTGCAGCTATGGACCTCTGTTCTCAATACCTCAGAGGACTAGGGGGTGGTGGCAGGTTATGGGGCACTGACTTCTAAAGTTGTAAAAACTGCTTTGAGCTGTTGAGGATATGGCAATCTGTATGTGGGCTTTTAATTGGAAGCCCCTGGTCTGGCCCATGTCTGTCCTCCCAGCCAGCTCCACCACATGCATGGAGCAACACAGCCATGCTCAGGCTACCCCAGGGGTCATGCCTAATGGCTCTTTGCATTCCACAGTGGTCGGCTACATGGTGGAGCCTGGTACACACCCCTACCTGTGTGTACCAGGCTTCTTCGTGCATAGGGCCCAAAAGGAGGAGGGGAGATCATCGCTGGTCGTGGGTGGTTTGGGGTAGGCATCAGGGCTAACTATCCCTTTAAGCAGTAGGGCACAGGGACAGACATAATTTTTTTCAGGGAAGACTGGATGGACACTTGTTTGTTTCCCCCAGGAATGAGCAAGTTTTTGCAAGAACTGAAGTCAGTTTTCTTCAGCAAAACTGCTGCAGCTCCACACAACAACAAAGCAGATTCTTCTGTGTTGAATGCCTCATGAGTTCTGGAAGACTGCAAGGAGATAAATGGTGAGTAGACTGTGTCTGAAAGGCAACCACATGGGATCACTAATCAGTCCTGAAACAGTTTCCCATTGAAATACTGCTTCCATGGATTTTATATCATTTCCACTGAAAGGGGCGGAAAAGCATACTGTGAATTACATGTGAGTCAATAGAAAAAGCAGAATTTGGGCATAGTTTCAAAAGAGACCACTGGCCATCCAGACATCTTTATGGATCTCCCAAGTAGGCGTGTCAGGGCCATAAGTAAGTAAGTGGATGTATTTTCAATTAAATTCATCCTCCCGTTCCTATGAAAATGGCACTCAATGCTCACAAAATGACTATCTGCTAAATGAATATGTATTGGCAGAACACTGTTCCACCAATAAGCATCAAGCCTGCATCATGGACCCATATTCGGCTGCGGAATCACATTTTGTGGATTCAACACTAAATCTGCAGATTGCTATCAGAATTTCATGGAATTCCACGGAGTGAAGCAGCAAATTCTGAAATCCATTCTGCCTGAAATTTGCCAGTGGAATTCCACATTGTGTACAGCATTAGTTTGGAGCAATTACCTGCCCTGAATTCTGCCTCCATAATTGATAATGGAATAACTACCCTTTTTGAACTGGGAAAAATGATTCATTTCAAGGTTGACATAAAATCAAATAGTGAGCGTTTTTCTATTATTATTCTTGTTAAAAGAATGAAATCTTCCAACATATATGGAAGAGATAAAGTTCAAACTGCATATCTGAACGGACCTCAGTATAAGAAATAAAGATTACATTGGAACAACTAAATAGAACATAATTTGAATCAAATTATAGTGGAAAATTGTTTTATACAAGTAATAGATTTCATTGTTATCAATGACCCACCAGGAAAGAACTTCGATTTACTGCAATAATTATTTGGCAAAATTAAAACACCACATTCTAGAACAGCTAAACAATCCCTTTGCCACCACTGGATTAGTCTTTGACAATTCTCCAGCAAGCAAAATTTTCATCCATCTCCTCACTACTGACCCATTCCCCCAACCCCCCTGGAGTCCCAGCAAGCATCTAAGTTTAACTTTAGCCCAATATCTTTCAAACAGAGCAAGGACCTTTTAATTTCTTTGGATACTAAAAAAAGTGCTGGAGCTGATCAGCTTGAACCCTTTTTTCTTAAGCTAGGACATCACTCTCTGACAACACCTGTCACTCACCCATTTAATCTGCCCCTCACACAAGGGGTCCTTCCTTCCTCTTGGAAAATTGCACACATGATCCCTCTCTTTAAGTCTGGCAATCCATGCAATCTTAATAACTACCGGCCCATATCACTGTTGCCCAGCTTATCAAGACTGAAAAGCTAGTTAACATGCAGTTAAGATAGCATTTGGAAACCTCCAACATTCTCAATCCATTACAATCGAGATTCAGATCGAAACATAGCACAGTATCCACTTTGGCTAAGGTGACAAACTACTGGCAAACTGCACTCAATGGTAAAAATCATGTCAGTGCAGTCTTCTTGGACCTGAACAAGGCGTTCGATACCGTGGACCATAATATATTATTACATAAGTTAAATAACATTGGTCTTGACGCTACTGCCATACAATGGTTCTCATGCTACCTTACAGGAAGACAACAGGTTAAAGCCAAAAGTGACATCTGCCCCCTTAAAACTTTGCTGAGAGGAGTACCACAGCAATCTGTCTTGGGGCCCTTACTATTTGTAATTTATATCAATGACATCAATTCTAAAATCAGGACAGCAAATGTCCACCTCTTTGCTGATGACACAGTACTATATGTTGCTAGGCCTACCCTTGAGCTTGCGTGTTCAGAGCTGCAGCAGGAATTTAATCTACTTCAACAAAACCTCTTTCAGCTGAAATTGTTGCTTAACGGGGGAAAAAAAAGTCATGTGTCTCTTCCCCCCAAGCCCATATTGTAAATTCAACTTCCTCTGGTTCCAAGTACCAGATCATGTCTCTTTACAGGGAATCACTTGAGGCAGTGGACAAATTAAAATATCTGGGGTTCTGGCTAGATTGCTGGCTTTCATTTGCTACACATATTGAGGAACTGTCCAAAAAACTAAGTCAAAGGCTAGGCCTTTTCTTTAGAATCAAGTATTTGCTTAACCAGGAAGCAAAAAAAAAAAAAGGCTGCTCCAGACCACATTTTTCCCCCTTGTAGATTATGCAGACTTCCTCTACAGTCACTGTTCCAAGGTTGCCTTAGCTAAACTGGATACATTGTACCACAGAGCACTAAAATTCATTACCAATGCTCCTTTCAAAACTCACCACTGTTCTCTCTATGCACATCTTGGCTGGCACTCACTTCACACCAGGAGATTAAAAAAAAGACTTCTCTATGGGTCTACAGAGCCATCACAAATAAACTCCCTCCCTACATTTCTGATCTCTGAAATGTACACCAGGCATACATTCACTCAGACGTTATCCATATATATTGCTTGACATACCTAGGATAAGATCTCGATATGGTGAATCATCACTCAGTCATGCTCTCCCTACCCTGTGGAATACCCTCCAAAAGTCCTTGAAACTTACACAAATTGTTGGTCTGCATATCTTCAAATACTTACTTAACCATTTGTTGCAGGAAAATTGTGCCTGTTATTCTTAATTTCGTTCCACAATTTCCTGAGGAACATTTTCTTTGTGTTGCACCATCTATATAGCACTTAGTGTCTTTGCTTAGTCTGTTGTAGGTCATGTGTTTTCTTCTTTTCTCCCTCCCTTCTCCCAAAAACTATACATCAAAGAACTTTAATGCACATATCTTATTGTACTGCTATTTTGCTGTATACCTAGATCTACATTGTTAGGTAATTTCTGCCATATTGCAAAAAAAATAATTACTGTATGCACTGCGTTGTCTTTCTCCTGCCTTGTAGGAATGTTACCTTACAGCATCGCATCAACTAATGCATTTGTATTTGCCAGTACCATTTGCATAAATGTAATGTCCATTGTATTGTACTTATTTATTATTTGTATTGTACTACCTTATTCTGTTGTATCCATCCAGGACCACCTTGTAAATGAGCCTGCTCAATGGTGTTATTCCTGGTAAAATAAAACTGAATTGAAAAACAGTGCTATTCAAAGAATATGGTTGGTAGTAAACTAACAATTCGATTTAATTCTGAATGTAAGAGCCATGAAATTGCTTTAAGTACCTTAGTCAGAACAACTCACAAAAATCCAGCTAGAGGGAATCTGAGTCAGTTAAATGCTGATATAAAACTGTATGAATAATTTATGGAAAAATTAAATGAAATTACCATCTAACAATATGGGATGATCCTTTAGAGTCCATTATGGAGAATGATTCAAAATAATTCTGTCTTCTGGTTCAAAAGGATTTAAAAAATGTTCACGTCAGTCATCCGCATATATATTTAGAAGTGTTTGGGACGTATGATTTTAAATTATTATTCTATGATAATGATATTCATGATGAAGAAATTATTTTGAGAGTAACTGAACTAAAAGCACACTGGAAGTCACCAGAAATGAAAGAACTTGTAATTAGTTCCTTTAAATCTGTTCCTTTAGCTCTAACTCTGTGCCAGGAATGGATACAAATTCCATTAATGTACAGTACATAAAAATAATCCATCGCTTTGGGCACAGATAATGGAACCTCTAATTTTTTTTTTACTTTGTATTTCATGAGTTTATCTGTTATCACACAAAAAGCTTTCTTGCATAAAATATACATTTATGTAATACACTGCATAACACTTACGTAATACATGGCTTGTTACTGCAGGTGAGCACACACATTCCATGTAGTTGTTACTATTTGTGGTCCAGTAAAAATTTTAAACAAAACTTTACTCAGGAATTATAAGCCATCAGTGCTAAGGTTCCTATGATCTAAAAAAAATTCCTTTAAAGGTAATTAACGTCTAGCTTAATGTGGAGCTTAAGGAAACCATGTGACTCAATGCTTTCTCAAATACCCTTCAGGTGCCCTGAAAAACAAACTTCAGCAGCAAACCACTGATGAAAAGATTGCAGCAGAAATGTATAGGAGCTGTACACATCTGGACGTTAACACATAAGATTTATACCTGAACACACTTTGTAAAAAATTCAAACCTTTGTGTGAGCCAGAAGAATCAGGTACTACATTTATTAATTATGCAGGGAAAATTCACTCCAATGGGAAATCATAACCTAAAGACACTTAGCATGCCCACCATAATCATACCTCAAAAACTCTGAACTTGGGCCGCAGTGCATTAAATCTATGGAGTACCTTCTCTCATTTCCACAAAAGTTAAACCTAGCCTTTTAAAACTCACTTGGCAAATGGCTCGCCTGGTACGTGCACGGCTGGTCTCTGGCAGGGAAATATATTACAGGTCACAAACTGGTATGTAACCAAGTCCAAATATGCTATGTGGAAGGCACAGCCATCCCACCAGAACCAACTTAAGTATAACTGTGTCATGCTAGTAAACAAGACACCCATTTTAGTTAGCCATGCAGCTCTGGGCATCCCTAGCATACCCTTGCACTTTAAATAAATCATCAGGCTATTCTGCATTCCAGCTTCTACTGGAGTTCAAACCAGCCACCCACACCAACCTCTCCAATTTTGCAGCATAACTCAACTAAATGTTAACACTGTAAATGTTCAAAAGTTGATCAGTCTGAGTCCATCTCAGCATGGGAATCTTCATCTTCAGTGTGATGCCCCTTATGCAGCTTCTTGATTAAATTCTGGGCATGTTTTAAGTCTTTAAAAGCATACTGCTTCTTCCCAATGGCAACATGTAACCATGCAGGTGGAAGGAGCACTAAAGGAACATTATCATTTTTCAGCGTCCTCTTAATACCATTAAAGGCTTTCCTCTGTCATGTGGCATAAGATAAGTCTGGTAAGAGCACATTGCAATCTTCTACTGTGACTTGCTTCTTTTCAGTAACTGCAAATGACTGTGTCAATCTCTCAGAGGAAGGAAGGAGATTAACATCACTCTGGGGTAGTCTGTATGGGCCACCCCTCAATAGAGGGTGATTCTGTAAGTCCACTCAAGTTTCACAGGCTCCATTAGTGACAGTTCTTTTTGAAGCCAGTCCTCTATGACCTCCAGAGCATCCTGGCCTTCCAAACTTGCTGGGATACCCAGTATCTTAATATTTTGAGCCTGTTCAAAAATTGTCAGCGATCTCCAGCCAGGTCCATAGAGTAGTAGTATTCTTTAAACCAAAGTTGTGTGCAGCGAATTGCAAAGCAGCAAGAGCAGCTCTGCTACAATGGTATGCCAGACTGAAAAAAAAAAAAATAGCGAGGCTGTGCAAATCACATATGACTCCTTGATGAGGCACAGTAGTATAAAACCAGTGGTGGTCATGTGACCTCATGCCATTCTGTTCTCCCTACCTTGACAGCACAGCACCTTTCACTATGTGATTTCCACATATTTGTAAGTTAAATAAATTTCCTTCATATTTCAACCAAGCTTAGTGATGGTGCCCACTTCTTCTTTCTTTGGTCTGTTTGCAGCCAGTGCCTCACTGGCCTAATTTGTTACCTCCATCATTGATGTGCTCCCATCCATTTGCTGCTCTTCTGTGGTGAGATGGGACAGCTGTTGATATTATCCAGCATTTTGTACATAATTTAGATGGATGAACACAGTCTAGCGATGGTTTGTTGTTGGGCTACAAGGGCAGCACTGGTTTGATCCATCTCTGTACCAGCACTCGAGCTGGCTGCCTCCAGAGCTTCATGGCATGTGCCTCGTGACTGTAAAAAGGCAGAGGTTTACAGTACCTTAAATTTATCTTTCTTAGGGTTCCCCATAAGCATGAAGGACTCTGAACCTCAGAATACAACAAAATCAATAAGCTGCATTTTGAAACTATTTGCTGCAGGAAAAAAAGGAAATTTAAGTCTGTTCTAACGTACTGTATGCTAGCAGGAGATATGATGAGATGGATGGCTAACTCCACTTTTCTCTATATAATTTGAAAGGTGATTTATTTGCCCTGTTATACAAAAAGGGATCTTTCCTTCATCCTGCAATGTACAGACCTATCTACTTATTGGGATGATGTAGCTAAAATTTAACCAAGTTATATTAAATAAATTAGAACACTGGGTATTCCTTTCTGAATTCCAGGTGGGCTTTTATCATTCATATTCCATCTATGACCAGAGTTTTCTGTGTCGTGTAATTAACAAATGTTATAGAATTAGAAATCAAAGAATTAATATTGCATTTATTGACCCCTAATCAGCATCTGATTCTCTTTCTCGCTCATGGAATCCAGTGGTGTTAACTAAGAGAACTGAAGACTGAAAATAACTTCTTTTTTTTTTTTTTTTTTTTTTTAATTTTCTCTTTATCCTCCTCCTACTTGCAGCCCCTCCTCTTGGGAGACACCTATGGGCTTATCAGCCTTCGCTCACCTATCTGGGCCGGTGCAGTCCATGCCCCATGGGCCGTGGCTATACCCCCAAGTGGTCTGAGGCGGGACACCCTTCCACCCCGACGTTCCGCTAATCTTTGTCGGCATGCTGTCTCCGGGCAGGTAGGGGCATTGAAGGTCGGGCCCCTGGTGCTCCGTCTACCAGGAGGCTGCAAGGGTTTTCCTGGTGTTTCTCGACGTGCCAGGTCCGATGACGTCAAGGCGCGGAAGCGCCGACGTCTGGCACGTCGCTCCCCCTCTGTTGGAGCATCGGGCTTGCTGTACCTCAGGTCTCCACCTGGGGTCAGACAAGCACCGAGCTCAAGTACCCCCTCCCCGGAGGGGCAGGCAGTCCTTGGGACGCTCAAGTCCTCCCTCCCGGCCGATAACCCTCAGCTCCCGAATGGATTCCCGAACCGGGTCGCTGGCGTCATAGCCAAATCCAACAGCTGCGCCGGCGGGCCGGCCCTGAAAATAACTTCTTAATGTTATATACAATATGCACACTTCAGTTTGATCAAGTGTTAGATATGGTATAGTGACCTTAGCGATCTTTTTAAAACTAACAAGGGGGTCAAGCAGAGTTGCCTGCTTGGATGAATTCTGTTTAATATGCACAATAATGAGAGTTTAAATAGCTAACACAAATCATCCTTTTCCAAAATCTATAGCAAAACTATAATAACGGGTCATCAATTTTTTCAGTGTTGATGACCAGTTATTAATTTTCATAATAACTGGCCAGTAACTATGGCAAACATGTGGCTGAAAAGAACAAAGCTGTGCTCAAGACTCACTCTCTCTCACTCTGTCTAGAGCACAGCAGTCATTTTTACAGACAGCAATACTTTTAAGAATAAAACTAAAAAAAAAAATATTTTCTTGAACAAAATCCTCACGAGTCAGAAAATAAAGATTAAACAGACCTCAACACAGCTGTGCTGGAGACTGCCTGTTTGGTTTGAGTGCAGCACTTTCTGACACTCCATCTTTCAAAGTAAAGCTGAGTCGGTGTGGTTTATCTTGGAGTTGTCATGACATGTGGGTGTATGGATAGACACTGGACACAGATGAACAGTGATGGCAAGGCAATCACCAAGCCAAGAGTTTATTCAGTTTCTTCAAAAGGTTTTTCCAAAGCAAAAGACAAAATTACAACAAACTGATAAATGACAAAATAAGAAAACAAAAATAATGATGAACTCCTGCTGTACAGAGGTCTAGACAAAAATCACCTCTCTAGCAAATGCAGTCTAGGTCTGTATAGGCGAAGACCTCCACTTAGGGGTCAGTAACCAGCTGATCCCAGACTGAATCTGACAGGATCACAGAATGAGTCCCCCTTTTATACTAGAGAGTCATCAGATGATCTCTGCAAACTCCGCCTTCCAACACCGTAGGTTAAGAAAACCTTTTAAAATATATTAACTAATTTTCCATGCAGGACATCTGCACCATCTTGTTTTAACAAAAATATACATCCCTAAAATGAATAACATCTCAATATTAATGCAAAATGCAGTTTCATGTCTGATTCAGCCCCTCCCTTCATCTATTCACAATATTTCAATGGGAGAGGGAGGGCCGGCTGGCTCCTAGAGAAACAGCAGCAGCAGCAAGGGCAGAAATCAATTCGCACTATAAGGGCCTTGAAACAAAAAAAAACATTATTTGAAGGGTAAGCCATATCATGTTTTATACAGAATTAAATAAAAGAAGCCCATTATAGTGCACAATATATTCAATAATTCATGTCAATTTGCATACTGTTTGTCCAGAAGTGTGTTCAAGTAAATACTGCGCAGCATAGGAGACTAGCTTCAGAACACTCACAGCTAGGACTATTCCTCATTTTCTGAAAATATTGCTTGTGCTGTTGCTATACCACACGACTATGAATAGATGAATACTGTCATTTAAGTTTAACCAAAACTTGTTTGCTCATTTCTATTTATACAATGTGTTCTTTTAAGGACACGAGGGACACAGAAACAAAACTCTTTGGGATTGGGTGACCAGAAAACCAAACCACTAAAATATTTTCCCGGTCTGTAACTGCCCGAAGCCTGTTAAAACAAATAATTACAATACCATATCTAAACCCTTTCTATACTTGATCATGTCCTTAGCTTCTCAATAGTGCAAGGGGGATTTTAGCCACAGGGCATATTGCTCGTGTACTGCGGGCTTACCGACACATTCCAGCCTGAATACCGTGGCACCTTACACTGTGGTTCTACACTGTGATTCTATTCTATTCTAGACACAACTAAATATGAAGTACTAAATACAGGGAATACCTACTCTTCTTTTTCTTGTCCACTTTTGTTTCCTCAATGGAGGGGTCTAGTACTGGTTTCCCAGGTTCTGCATTAGAAATAAAAGACAAAAGGGATAGAAAGATCCCTTTGCCCAGATGGCCTGCCCGGACTAGGGGTCAAACAAAGATAACTCAGGACAGTGGAAGAAGGGTGCTACTGCAGTAGACTTTAGCATGCAAACAGCAGTTTTTTTGCAAGGGGGTACCAGTACTCTTTCACAGGAGTTAGTGCCGATTCTTAGATAATGTGAATTTAATAAGATTAACCTGTGGAAAAAACCTCCACAGCTCCCTCTCTGCTAAGCCTTTTCACAATGCCAGTGAGAAATGGGTTTTTTTCGGACTTTAGCAGGAGTGGTTACTATCAGACTAACTACTGGGGTCAGAAAAAAAATGATGCACAGTGATTATATAAAACAAGTCATGGGATGGTGTAATTACTTAAATTTTATGCTCACCCTCAGTGTGTGATGCTTGATAAACCCCGTGTGCTTTGCTCTCAGGGTTTATGTAGCATCATACACCTCGAGAGTGTATTAAATTAGAGTATTGTACACCATCCTCTGTATTATTCTATATATACCATTGCTAGCTTATGCTGACAATTTGATTCTGCTATCTGAACTGCTAGAGGCCTTTAAAGCAGCCATAATTATGTTGGCCCAAATTTTCATTGTATAGTTTTTTTTTTGTTTTTAGCAAAAATGTTTTTCTGACATCCTTAGATTTATCCTGAGTGTATTTTTAGTTTTCACACATATTTTTAAAACATCTTTTACAACTAATTTTGTAATTAATGACATCATTAAAGATGGACGTAACTCTTCATTTTTTTAAATCTCATTTGTTGAGGTTTCCTCTTGAATGTACATACTAGATTCATACTGAGGATATATCAGGATGGTGTTACCTCATTTCTGATGGTAAACCTTGCAGCATTGTACCAAGAAATTAAAATTTTTCAGGGCAGGCATGGCACTGAAAAAACTTCACAGTTGCCGTAGTGCATAGTGTAGTGTGGCAATTTGTGTAATAAAATGAGCACAACTTTGTGAATTTTACTATGCAAATTGTGCCACACAGTGCATGCACTATGCATTTTGCGGTGAATTTTACTACATGTATTGCAACACTTCATGGCAAAAAATTCACCACAAAGTGTGAATTGCATTGACTGCATAGTACAAATTTGTGCAATTACAGTGAACTGTGAAGAGTGTACTATGCAAATGCTACACGTAATGCATAGCAAGGGAATTTGCTGCAATTCATCTGTGAATTTTAAATTTGTAACACTCCTTATGGCATGGGAGCTGAAAATTTAAAAAACTTAAAAATCCTGTATCTTAGTTCAGGAATGAAAGAAAACAAAAAGAAAAATGGGTATATTGCTTTTTTTTTTTTTGCCAGAAAACATTATTGCTGAAAAACTACACAGTGACTAACAGATACTGCTGCTTTAAAGCCAAATAAATTTATTGGGTGAACTCTGCAGATATTATAAGTTAGAAATTAATATTGAGAAAATAAATACCTGTGGCTGGATTTTCAAAAGCTAGCACCAGCGCTAACCTGGGTTTGCACTAGCACTCTGGGGTTGGCCATATTCAGAGGCCCCCAGAGTGCTTCCTAAACCCAGCAGAACCAAGGCACTAAAATACCACTGTTCCTATGCAAATGTATGATGTCAAAACATTAGGGGTGTAGTAGTCAATGAACAGGTTCAGAGTTCTGCTGGTTCACTGTTCTGGCTGTGCAGCAAAGCTTAGCCATCCCTGTAAAATTGTCAAAGACGGTTTCCGTGAGGATTGGTGTTATAGAGACCTACTGAATCCTGTTGTTTTGAACCCTGTGAGAAATTTACATGCTACAAGAACATGCTGGTGGTGGTATGCTTTTAAAACTTCAAATAAATGCACTGGTGTTTCATAAATGTATGTTTCAAGTTCATTTAAAAACAAGTGTACCCTAAAAACAACTTGAGAACTATGGGTGCTAATCTCTGTTTGTTGCTGTCATGCAACATATGTATTTCTAAATAGAATTTAGTTCTGTGTATGCATGCACCACAAAAATTGTAGCCAATAACGCTTATCCTGCTTATTATTTTCTAGAACAGCTCAGTGAGCTAAGTTGAAGAAAGAACAGCTAAGTAAGAACTTACCATAACAGTAGATCTTCGAGGGGCTCTCAGTCATCATAAAACAGCTCAGTGAGTTAAGCTGAAGAAAGAACAGCTGCATAAGAACTTACCATAACAGTAGATCTTCGAGGGGATCTCAGTCATCAGGTAACACCATAGCAACCTTTGCTGTTGGCGAAAGGGAATCCACATGGAAGATTTTCAGCAGTACAACTGGGGCCACCCACACTGTAGACATCAGCCAATGTCACCAACCCTATATAAGCGTGAGCGGTCCCACTCCCTCCTCAGTTCTTTCCCCCCAGCAACTAAAGGAGCTGGGCCCTCACCCTGGGGGACTGAGAATAGAAAGAGGTACCCAGACCTATTGTAAAAGCTGGATTCACCAGATAGCCAGCTTCTAGACAGAAGCCCCAAGAAGGGGGATGGCAGGAGGGAAAATATATCTGATGACTGAGATCCCCTCGAAGATCTACTGTTACGGTAAGTTCTTATGCAACTATTCTGTCTTCTTTGGGGGTATCTCAGTCATCGGGTAACACCGTAGAAATGAGTACCAAGTAGTGCAAGTGTAAACAGACAGTCTGGGAGGAGCGTACCCCATAAACTTAAGACAGGAGTCCCTGCAACACAGCCCTGCCAAATATTGCATGGGCTCTTGAGGCAATGTCCAGACTGTAATGCTTGGTGAAAGCGTGGACCATACCCCAGGTGGCAGCTGCATAAATATCAGCAGGTGAGATCCCCTTGAAGCAAGCCACTGAGGTAGCCATTCCTCTGTTGGAATGAGCTTTGACAGCACCAGGCAATTCTTTGTTGTACTTATTCTAGCAGAACACAATGCAATTTGCCAAACATTTGGATAAACACTGCTTAGAAACTGAAGTTCCCGCTCTACCTGGGGTGAAAGAAACAACTGCTTTGACTTTCTGGACTCTTTAGTCCAAAGCAGGTAGTACTTTAAAGTTCTGCGTACATCTAATGTATGGAGCAGTGCTTCCCCTGGATTGGCATGCTCAGGAAAATAAACAGGAAGGTGGATAGACTGATTAAGTGTAAACTCAGAAACCACCTTAGGCAGAAACTTAGGATTGTTGCGCAAAGAAAACCTGTCTTTGTGGAAAATCAAATAAGGTCCTCATACCAGAGTGCCTGAAGCTCTGAAATTCTTCGAGCAGAAATAATTGAAATTAAAAAAGCACTTTCCAAGAGAGAAAGTATAAATCTCAAGTTGTGACTGGCTCAGAGAGAGAATCAACTTAGCCAAAATCAAATTCAAGTCCCAAGCCAGGACAAGGGAACAGAATGGAGGTTTCAGATGCAGGATGCCCCTAAGAAAGGTATGGGAGACATCCAGCTGAGCAATCATGCGGTCACCCACGAGCTCATGAAAGGCAGAAATAGCCAAAAGGTGGACCTTGAGGGAAGAATACTGGAGGCCTCAGTCAGACAATAAGATCAGGTAGTCCAGGATATGATTCACCGAACAGGTGAAAGGGTCCTAGTTATGTTTGGCAGCTCAAATGGCAAACTGCTTCCACGTCATGGCATATCTAGCACCAGTGGAAGTCTTCTGGGCAGCCACTAGGATGCCCACTACCCTGTTAGAAACCCTGAACCTGGCGATGGCTATGTTCTCAGGAGCCAGAAATGCAGATGAAGGGACCTGAGTTTGGGATGGACCAGGGTCCCCGATCCTGGGTCAGCAGGTTCCTGCAGAGAGGAAGAGGGAACAGAGGTTCCTCTGCCAGCTGCCTGAAGTAGAGGGAACCATATCTCTCAGGACCAAAAGGGGGCCACCAGAATCATGCTGGCCCCATCTGCAATTTGATTAGCATCCTCTGTATTAGAGGAAATGGAGGGAATATGTAAAGAATCCTCCCACTCCAAGAGAGGGACAACACGCCTCACCAGAAAACTCCAGGCCCTGGATCTAGCTAGCAGAAATTGGGCAGTTTTTCATTGAGTGGGGATGCAAAAAGGTCCAACTCTGGACAACCCCATCTGTCGAACAAGTCTTTTGCAACAAATGAAAGAAGCTCCAATTCGTGCATGCTGGACTGAGTCCTGCTGAGGCTGTCCGCCAGAGTGTTCAGGACACCTGGCACATGGACTGCAGAGAGTGGTATTTTTTTTTTATTTTTTTTTTTTTATTAACTCTAGGATTAACACCTTTGAGGAAGAACAGCTCATTTACAAAGGTTCCACGTCATAGTGTGGGTAGACAAACAGGGTGAACATCATTACAAAAATTATACAGAGGTAGCACAGATGTAACAGAGCATACAGGTTGCAAATCATTATTCATAATTCGATACTACACATGTTGGGTAGGGGTAGAGCTAAGACCACTAAATAGACATGGAGAGAATGGCTCCGACTGAGAACTGAGCAGTGCATAGATAGGCTAGGTGTGAAGGCAATTGAGGAGGGACAGTAGTCCCAGAGAAGTGGGCAAGCTAGAAGGCCATTGTCAAGGAGGGAGGAGGGAGTGAGAAGTGCTAGTTGGGTAGGGGTAGGGACAGGGGAGCTAAAAATTGCTGGTGTTGGCAGGGATGAGGTGGGGTAGCAGCGGGTAGAGGAGGGGAGACAAAGAAGTGTACTAGGTAGCAGAGATTTATTGGAGAGGAGCAGGAAAGTCTGAAGTGCTAGGGGAGGTAGGAGCTTTAGGTGAAACAGTCATAGCTACTAGAAGAGGTGAGGTGTGCCCGGAGCAGCTGTTTGAAGGGCCAATTTTGAGAGCAGTCAGGATATCCCAGTTGAGAGCATTATACCAGTGCAGAGCCCTGTAGGCAAAAGATCTCTGTCCCATAGCGGTACGACATCTGGGAACCTGGTAGGTTTGATTGCTGGCATTACGGGTATGCTGAGTGGTACAGTGCGTGTTTAGGAGCTTTTCGACGCCTGGTGGCATGAGGCCTAGGAGTACCTTTTTTGTTAGCAGGCAGGTCTGATACTGGATCCTACAAAGGAGTGGAAGCCATCCAGACTGGGCATATAGCTCACAGGTGTAAGGCGGGCAGCTCCAATGAGTAGTCTACAGGCTTTGTTTAGTGCCACTCTTACCCTACAGAGGGCAGTGGGTGAGGCAGAGCCATAGATGGCTAGACTATAGTCAATGATGGAGGTGACTGAGCTTTGGATTGCCAGACACAGAACATCTGTAGTCATACAATGGTTGTGCCTATGTAGCATTCCAATTTGAATGTTTACGGCCATGACCACATTCTTGATATGTTGTGTGTAGGAGAGGAAGTTATCCAATGTGATGCCAAGGTAGTTGAAATGCTTGACCTGCTCATGCTAGGCGCAAGAGCCATTCCAGATGTTGAGGGAATAGGCTTTATGTTTGCTACGCACACTGCTGAAAAGCATAACCTTGGTTTTGCTAAGGTTCAGAATCAATTTGTGGGCACTGAACCATTTTTCTACCCTCGCAAAGTCAAGCTGTAGATGATGTTCAATGAGGTTCGGGTCCTGGTGGCTGGTAAAGATGACAGCATCGTCTGCATATAGTAGCATTCTCTGGTGACAGGCACTAGGGAGATTATTCATGAACAGACTAAACAGTAACGGCCCCGGGATGGAACCCTGGAGGATGCCTGAGAGGACTGGCTTCTGATTCGAGGTGGTATTGGCAATCCTGACTTGTTGAAACTGGCCCACAAGATAACTCTTGAACCACTGTAGTGCTTCATTGGAGAGACCAATGGAGGAAAGCTGTCTGAGAAGAAGTGGGTTGCTGACAATGTCGAAAGCTTTTGTTAGGTCAATGAACACTGCACCAGCACAGTTTCCCTGATCAAGTGTGTTGTGGATGAAACCCGTAAACTCCAAAAGTGCAGTGTTGGTACTGTGCCCTTTTCTAAATCCATGCTGTTAGGGGCATTGGATTTCATATTTCTCCAGATATTCAACTAGCTGGTCTGAGACTATGCATTCAAGTGCTTTGGAAAGTGGAGGGAGAATGGAAATGGGCCTGTAGTTGGTGTGAAGCGCCCTGTCACCACTCTTATGCACAGGTGTGACAAATGCCTGTTTCCGGCGAGATGGGAACTGTGCTGATCTAAGTGAGAGGTTAAAGATCCTTGTGTTGGGCAAAAGGATTTCTTCAAGGACGAGTGAGATTAGTTTGAGATTAACGGAGTCACTGCTGATACAAGGTTTGTGCATGGCCTTGCGAATATAGGTTCTTGCCAGGTGAATTGGAGTCTCTTTGAAATGGAACTGTGGGGGTGCTGCTGTCAACAGAAGTGTCAGGAGGGTGAGTTCTAGCGTTAGGTGTGTCCAAGAAATCAGGCAGCAGTACACTACCCAGATCCGAGAAAGTATCATTGAAGGTATTGACAATTACCCCGAGATCAAGAACTAGTATTGGAACCCACTCGAGAGGGAGCAATCTTAGACCTGGTTCTCTCAAATGGAGATGGAGAGAGGATCACAGATGTAGAAGTGGGTAGCCATCTGGGAACTAGCGACCATCGAACAGTATGGTTCACAATAAACACAGCAATAGAATCAAGCCATACAAAGGCAAAAGTACTGGACTTTAGGAGGGCTGACTTTGCCAAAATGTGCGAGTGCCTAAGGAATGCACTAGCAAATGGGCAGGAAGGAGGGGTGAAAGAACAATGGAGAATAATAAAAACTGCCATCACAGAGGTAACGAGCCTTTGTGTGAAGCAAATAAACAAAACAAAATGATGTAAGAAACCACTATGGTTCTCAAAGGAAGTGGCAGTGAAGGTTCAAGAGAAAAAGAAAGCACTCAGGAAGTACAAGGAATCACAGAAGGAGCAGGACAGAGAATTTTATCAGTTAAAGCAAAAGGCAGCTGGGAAGGCAGTCAGAACAGCAAAGGCCCAAACCGAGGAAAAGATAGCCAACTCAGTTAAGAAGGGGGATAAAGCCTTTTATAGGTACATCAGGGAGCGAAGGAAGACCAAGGGACTTTTTTTCCCTCCAGATGACAGTGCTGCTCCACACATCACCCCAATACTGCCAGGTAGAAAATCTTCTAATTAACAAACAGAAAAGAAAAAATACTTGAGATATAAAAAGCGATAACTAACTGCATCTGAAAATTACTATTAATCCCAAGCAGTACACTAGCTCTTTAAGCACTTTGTGCTGCACATAGGTTGCAAATCCAGAAACTCTGAGCCAGGAGTGCCTACGGAGGCATATGCCAGTGGTAGCTGCTCTGGCAATGGTAAGCCATTTCATACAGGGCTCTGAGGAGGTGTTTGCTAACTTCCTCAGCTGCCTAGAAACACTGAAGCAATTCTTGTTTTTTGTGAGCCATCAGGAAGGGCCTGAGCAGCAGCTTTGCCCTTCTTTTGGTATTTATCAATGTGTGGCAGATAATTGGCAATCCTCAAACCTAAGGTGGAGGAAGCATAAACTCATTTTCCCCAGAGGTCAATCCTACGGGATTCCTTGTTAGGAGGAAGGGAACAAAGGTGTTTGGGCATCTTAGATCTGTCATGAGCTTCCTTAATGACAACTGAATCAGTTTCTGCCTGGGCAGCAAAACAGGGAAAACCCTAGGGGGCGTGATAAAGCTTATCTGCCCTGTGTGTCATAGCTGGCACCATGTATGGTCTGTGCCAGGTGGCTGTGGCTGCATTCCTCAATGCTGGAAGCATAGGAGGAATGATCTTAGGGGGAGATTCAGGAATATCCAGTAAGTCCACCAGGTCCTTTCTGGTGACATCCTCTTCCTCACTGTGGAAGCCCATGGTGGAGGACAACTGTTTCATCACATTAAAAAATGGGTCCTCAGAAAGAGACCTAGAAGTATGCTTCACGGAGTCTTCACTGACAGAAGAGGCTGTGGACTTGTCAGAAAGCAGGACCTCTTCCTCATCATCCTCTACATTAGGAAGAATGAGGTCAGGGTGATACTCTTCCTTGATGTCGGCCTCCTCAACTTCAGGGTCTGGTGTTGGGTTTGCTGGCAGCAGCCCACGTGGAGTCTCTGGGGATCGACGAACAGGTGTGGATGACAAAGCCACCGTCGATGGCACAGGTGAAGGGGAGCCTAGTCAAGGCACCCAGCTGCTGAACAAGTACACTGGTGAACTTAATCAATACTTCGTTCAGGTCTATGGTGGACATCGACGGAGGGGGGTTCGATGGTGCCGGTGTCGATGACCCTCCAGCTGTGTCCTGCGGAACAGATGAGCCTATAGCCCTGGTGGGAGAAGGGGTAGGCCTCGGGATAGTCATTGAAACCTGTCATTGACGATGGAGGAGCTGACAACCCGGAGGTCGATGGCTGGGCACCCTATGTATCAGGTGGGGGTGCTGTTGGTATGGATCTGGTAGACACAGAGACCTGAACAGTAGTTCTCTTCATCAGAGTGGCTGCAGCCTCAGTCTTTGTTGTGACTTTTCCCTGAGGACCTGTCTCGATCCTTGGAGGCCTGGGAGCTCAAAGATCCAGTCAGTGCCTGGGAGGCCACAGCACAAACACAGTGTTCGTCTATAAAGACAATCCTCTTTCTGTAGTGGTAGTGATGGAAAAGAGAGGAGGAAGGTCGACATAAGCAAAAGAAGAAATCTCTTTAAAAGATTTTAATAAGGTAAGTGAAAAAAGCCATAGGGTGAAAAAAGCGCAAATACAGTACTGCAACAGAGCTTCTGTGGAGACCCATGCAAGTGAGTTGACGGCAGAAAGAACTGAAGAGGGAGTGGGGCCTTTCATGCCTCTATAGGGTTGGTGATGTTGGCTGACGTCAACGGCGAAGACGGTCCCAGTTGTACTGCTGAAAATCTTCTGTGTGGATTCCCCTTCACCAATGGTGAAGGTTCCTACGGTATTACCTGATAATTGAGATACCCCTGAAGAAGGTAGGTTACTGTAGGAAATGAGGTTTGTTTCATATTGATATTCAGCTTTAAAACGATCTCAGTTGCCCCACGAAAATTTAGACATTGTAACACTCTTGTAAGAATGCTGTGCTATGTATCATGTTGCTGTGACCTGTCTTGTAAAATGAAGTGACAGCTTGTATCTGTCATGCCATGTGATGATATATTCTATACCTATGTTGTGCGATAAATCTGAATTATAAATAGGCTGAATACTAGTATGAAACAGCCCTCATTTCTTATAGTAACCTACATTCCTCAGCTCAGCTCACTGAGATGTTTTATAAAATATACTCTTACAACATCTGAAATTTGTCACGACTCATCCATGGACAAGTTTACCTGTGATCTGGAGGCCATGTTGGCAGTATGAACACACAGGATTGATGACCAGAAATATGAGCGGGTCATCTGGAAAATTAAGAAATCTCAAAAATATAAAAAAAAAAAAAGTAAAATGTGGCATAATACGTATGTTTGGCAGCATAAATCCATTAATTACGAATACAAATGGATTTAGGCTCTTATTCTAGAAGAGGAGGTAAAAGTCAGTCAAAAGCTGACAGTGTCCCTTTAACTACCAGCTAAATGATGACTTCCACCAAAATCCAGTCCTGGTTCACTATGAAATGTTGGTGCTTAATCTAAAGATGCAAGTTATGTTCTTTGGTGCCCAGGCTAAAATTAGTTCACGTCTTGAGCGTTTAACTGCGACTAGTATGGATTGCTCTTCCCTACTGCCCACTCCTTTAAATATCTTGGAATTACCCTTGATCCCCAACCTGATTTCTCTCTGTTCTAATGTATGTAGGGCAGTAAATAATAAGCTTGGCAAGGCTTATAGGGCAAAATATATCCTGACTCCTGCAGCACGTCATGCCCTTGCTAAAGGAGAGCTCCTACCCCCCCAAACGGTGAGATTCTTTACTTCACACATATTGCTATGACCAAGTGAGATGCAGTCTACAATAACGTCTGCCATTTTGCCCTCTCATCAGCCTGCCTCACACACCCTTGTGAGCTTTATGATAAACTGGAATGGTTGTCCCGAGCAAACAGTTGTGCATTTGTCTTGGGTTATTTTACAGACAAAGTGTTCAGAACTGCTACTCCTCCTACCCTGGCAGAGGAGCTAAAGATTGCCAATCTGAGTTACCCCTAAAGTCTAATGACAGGTCCCTGCTTCCTGTCCCAAAAACCTGTACAGCTTTGGCGGACCAGGCCTTTGCTGTTTGTGCATCTAGGCTTTGGGACTCCTTCCCACTTGCTGTTCGTAGTGCCTGCTCTCACTACCTATTCAGAAGGTCCTTGTAGAATTACCTGAAAGATAACTCAACCTGAACTTCCACGTACCAACTGGTATTTCTCCCTTATGATTGCTGTGGACTTTAGCACCACCCGGGTTTTTTCCCAGGGTTTTGGTTATGCTTTTTATTCTATATGCCTTTACTTTAGTTGTAGTACTATTTCTATTAATTATACTGTTACTGCATTCTCTCAGTTTTTTTCTGGCTTCGGCCATGCACTTTGTGTTATATACCTCTACTTAAAATACTGTATTATTGATTGTAATATGATTGTGTTCAATAAGCTCCTGTCTTCACAGTATGTACTGTTGTAACATGTTTGCCTCTTCACTTTGTAATCTCCTGGGTTGTACCTGAAAATAGGCATTCACCCATTTAGTGAGAACTGTATCAGTTGAAGCAAAAGGAGGCTGGGAAGACAGTCAGAACTGCAAAGGCCCAAACCGAGGAAAAGATAGCCAACTCAGTTAAGAAGAGGGATAAAACCTTTTATAGGTACATCAGGGAGCAAAGGAAGACCAAGGGAGGGATAGTGAGGCTTAATAAAGGGGAGGGAGGGTGGGCAGAGGGAGACTGTGAAAAGGCAGAGATACTAAACAAATATTTTTGCTCAGTATTTACAAATGAAGAGGGGGAGGTACATAAAACAAACAGTAGTGACACTCTGGATACAGAAGTTGATACCAGCCCATTTACAGAAGAAAGGGTTCTGAAAGAACTCTTAAAACTGAAGGTGGACAAAGCAATGGGGCCTGATGGGATTCATCCCAGAATTCTAAAAGAGCTAAGGGTAGAACTAGTGACACCACTGACTACCGTTTTTAACAAATCATGGGATGATGGGGTGGTACCCGAGGACTGGAGGAGGGCAGATGTGATTCCCTTCACAAAAGTGGGAGCAAGGCAGAAGCAGGAAACTACAGACCTGTTAGTTTAACCTCAGTGATAGGGAAAATGATGGAATCACTTCTGAAGGAAAGAACTGTCGAGTATCTAGAGGCCAGAGGGGCACAGGACCCTAGGCAGCATGGATTCACAGCGGGTAGGTCATGCCAGACAAATCTGATAGATTTCTTTGACTGGGTGACCAAAGTAGTAGATCAGGGAGGGGCTGTGGACATGGCCTACCTAGACTTTAGCAAGGCATTTGACACAGTCCCACACAAAAGATTAATATACAAGTTAGCCAGCCTGGGAGTGGGTCCCAAGATGACAGCCTGGGTAAAATTGGCTGGAGAATAGGACAGAGAGTAATAGTAAATGGAGTCCACTCAGAAGAAGAAGGGTTACTAGTGGGGTGCCACTTGGGAGTTCAGTATTAGGACTGGTCCTCTTAATGTCTTTATAAACAACATTGCGGAAGGACTGGAAGGAAAAGTATGTCTCTTTGCAGATGACACTAAGATCTGCAACAGAGTTGATACACAGGTGGGGTGGAAAGGATGAGAAGGGACTGCAGGTTAGAGGAATGGTCAAATGTATGGCAACTTAGATTCAATGCTAAGAAGTGCAAGGTAATGCACCTGGGAAACAAAAACCCAGGGGAAGAGTACACAATGGGGGGTGAGATACAACAACAAAAATGGAAAGGGACCTGGGGGTAGTCATATCAGATGACCTAAAGGTGGGCAAGCAATGTGAGAGGGCAGCAAGGAGGGCTGGGGGTTACTGGGATGCATAGGGAGAGGCATCACCAGTAGAAAACAGGAAGTTATTATCCCTCTGTACAGACAGCTGGTGAGACCCCATCTGGAGTACTGTGTGCAGTTCTGGAGACCCAATCTCCACAAAGACATAGACAGGATGGAAGTTGTCCAGAGGAGGGCAACTAAAATGGTGCAGGGTCTGCACTGGAAGACATATGAAGAGAGACTTAAGCAGCTTAATATATAGCCTCGAGGAAAGGAGGGAAAGGGGGGACATGATAGAAACTTTCAAGTACCTCAAGGGAATCAACAGAGTCCAAGAGGGTAGCATCTTTCAAAAAAAGAGGTGTGCAAGAACAAGAGGGCACAATTTGAAGATAGAGGGGCGGCTCAGAGGTAATTTAAGGAAGTATTTTATCACAGAGGGTTGTGGAATGCATGGAACGGCCTTCGGAGGAGGTTGTGGAGTCAAAATCAGTGGTGGAATTCAAGCATGCATGGGACAGTCATAAGGCAATTCTGGGGTTGGGGGTAAGAAGAAGTAGGCTGCTAGTTAACTAGGATCTGCAGCTTATCCAGTAGGTAGGGAAATGGGCAGACTGGGTGGGCCACGCGGTCCTTATCTGCCGTCAAATTCTATGTTTCTATGTTTAGTGGACCTACCTGGTCAATAAAGACAAAATTAAAATGTTCTCTGGGTATAAAGTATTTGGTTCTTTTTATTAATAACAAACAAAAAAAACTATCTTAAGAAAATCAAAACACTCTACAACTAACAAAAACACTTTTAGGAGTTCTGAGACTGTGTAGGATATGTGGGGTTACTCAATAAAAGTCTCTTTAAGCGGCAGTATTTGTTGGCTGGCAAAAAATGTCATTGTAGTTTTTTAGACTCACCCCAAGTGTAGTTTTAGTTTAGGTAATTAATGCCCACCTGGGAAGTATCATTGTGTAGTTTTAGTTTAGGTAATTAATGCCCACCTGAGAAGTATCGTTGTGTAGTTTTTTTTTTGTTTTAAACTTTATTTTTTCCTTTTGTTATGAACATAACAAGTATTTCTCATATAGTAGACAGTCCATTAAAGTTAGACATCACCATTGGGAACAACAACAGATCCCTTAATCATAGGAGTTCTATGTATCCACTATATGTTGTTACATCATATGGGGGAATCCAGTATAGTATTAAACTAAAATGTTAAATATATTCTAATTTGTGCTGAAAATAGAACCCATGAGCCACATGGCATAATCCAATGTTAGTAAATTGTCCAATTCCAGTCCAATACTTAGCCATGCCCCTGCAAAAGGGACTAATGGTGCCATGTTCACTACCTAAATGTAATAAAGAAACATTACCATTGAATTACAGCTTAATTACGTAGCTTGTCAGCCTGGAGTAAGCAGAAAACCAAACATAAGATTAAATTAAATTAGAATATCTGCCTCGTAGCTATGACAGAGCATATAGGCCCCGGGGAGCATAAAATTAAACTAATTTGTCCTCCATTTAATAAACAACGCCATTTGAATGATCTTAATCATGTCCAAAGTCAGAGTTTTTAGTTTTTGCCAAGAAAAAAGTGATTTACCACAATCAGTAAAGTCCTATATACACAGAGTATCCTGCAGGGTGTCGCCTCATCGCCCTCATCATGAGTCAGAGGACCTGCCTGTTCCTTTTGGAAGCTGAGAAATTGGCTATACTGCAGAGAACAAACTAGAACGCATTTGAGGAACTGGTAACTTGGTAAAACATAATATTGTAGGGGACTAGGAAGGTAAGCTACTCTTTCTACAGAAAGTTTCATTATTTTCTTATTGGCATTAAGAATTGCAGGATTCCATTAAAGTGTAGTAATTTTATAACCAGAGGGGTTGTAATACAACTGAAGTTGCTTGATTTCTGTGCTAGACACATAGGATTTGGAAGGATATTTGTGCAATATTTTGGAAGTGTCCTGCTGGCTAAGCAGTGAGTTTATCCCTGGTTTCAGATAAAGGGTTTGTGTGTATTAGATGCAGACATAGCAAATTGTCTTCACTGAAAGGCCTGCTTACATCACAGGTGTCACTAGTCAATCAATTGATTCTGGGTGGGGCTTAGTCACTGTTCTGTTTAGGCATACTACACAGGTAAAGTCAGTCAGAGGACCTGCCTGTTCCTTTTGGAAGCTGAGAAATTGGCTATACTGCAGAGAACAAACTAGAACACATTTGAGGAACTGGTAACTTGGTAAAACATAATATTGTAGAGGGACTAGGAAGGTAAGCTACACTTTCTACAGAAAGTTTCATTATTTTCTTATTGGCATTAAAATTGCAGAATTCCATTAAGTGTAGTAATTTTATAACCAGAGGGTTGTAATACAACTGAAGTTGCTTGATTTCTGTGCTAGACACATAGGATTTGAAGGATATTTGTGCAATATTTTGGAAGGTACTGCTGGCTGAACAGTGAGTTTGTTTTTATCCTGGACTCAGTAGAGTGGTTTGTAGGAGCAGTGGTCTCAGTACATTGTGGTGTTGGTTGACTTACTATAAAGGGCAGTACTCACCAGGGTGGTGGAGCAGTGGTGTAATTGATTGTTTCTAACAGTCACCAGTGGTTGTGGCATTTCCTTTATAACCAAGGTTCTGACATCACTTCCTCAACAGGTCTTGGAGCAGAACTGTCATATTCTTAATTACCCAGCACAGTGCATAAAGCGTACGTATACACACAAAAAAAAAAAAAAAAAAATTTGTATATTACTTATTGTATATTATAAGGAAGAGGGACATGTGAGGAGTGGTGCAATGCACTGGCTATGGGGCAGCAATTTTCCGGGAAACATTCTGGAACCTGCGTTGCTGCCCTATTTGCAGACAACTGTCAGCTCTGAGGGAGGAGGTTGCCCACCTCCAGGCTGAACTGGCAAGGACTAAGGAGGACTCCCCCACCCAAAGAACACCAGTTCCACAACCACTGCCTCAGAGGTTGCCATGTGTGAAAAGCAGATGGACCACAGTAGGTTCTGGGAGGGTGAGGGTGGTGGAACAGAGGTGTAGCCCCGAGTTGCACCTCTACACAAATCATATGTCGGTCTGGCAAATCAAGGTTCCTCTATGTGATGACACCCTCATTGGAGACCAAGAAGAATGCTGGGGACATCCACAAGGGAGACCCACAAAAGAATGGCAAGGACAACACAAGGAAAGAAACAGCTTCTGATAGGGGACTCAAATTGTTAGGGGTGCAGACCTGGGAAGGGAGGAAAGGGAAGGGTGCCTGCCTGGTGCCATGGCTTGAGGGACAGGAAGCGAATCCTCAGGATTGCAGAAGCAGCATCACAGGAGAGGAAACTAGATATCATTGTCCACCTCGGGACAAATGACCTAGCTAGGCATGAGATCAGTGCAGTGCAGGATGAATTTGTGGAGTTGGGGGGGCCTCAGACAGGTAGCAAGCACGGTAACCTTCTCAGAGGTGCTGCCAGTCCATGGCAGGGGTGAGGCTAGGGTACTGCACACCATGCGGTTTAATGAATGGTTGCAAAACTGGTGCAGAGCACAGGGCTTTGGCTTCATTGGGGACTAGGGGTCCACCTGGAGAGATGAAGGTCTATACTGGCATGATGGTCTGCATCTGTCCAGGAAGGAAACACGCCCTAGGTGACAGGTTTAAGGCTTCCTTGGCAAGCTTTTTAAACTACCAAGGGGGAGGTGCTAGGAAACAGGAAAGTTCAAGCTTCCCCCCGCAAAGCATGGCAGGTAGTAGGGTAAACACTGAGGTACAGAGCTTGACAGAGGGCAGGACAGGAGTAAATGGAAAAATGGACAAGGGCAATAAGAGCAGGGATGGGGTAAAAAAGGATAAAGCCAACATTAAATGGAGGGCAATGAGTACCAATGCCTGTAGTCTTGGAAACAAGCTTCCAGAGCTAGTAGCCCTGATGGAAGTGGAACACTTGGATATTGTGGCAGTCACAGAAACATGGTACACGGAGAACCATGACTGGGATGTCAACATACCAGGGTACACAATCTACAGAAGGGACAGGGAGGTTAAAAGAGGAGGTGGAGTAGCTCTCTACATAAGGGAAGGGATCAAAGTAACAGAACTAAAAGGTAAAGGGGAGGACAAGAGGAACTCTGGGTCACATTGGAGACAGGGAATGGCATCACAATCCGCACAGGGGTTGTATACAGACCCCTGTCTCAAGGGAGGAAATGGACAAGAAAATGATAGGGCATTCTCAAAATGGCTGAAAAGGGAGATACTGTTGATGGGGACCTGAATATGCCAGATGTTAACTGGGCAACATGGACTGCAGCCACATCCAAGAGCAGGGTCATTCTCGATGCCTACAGGGAGCATGCCTTAGACAGCTAGTGGTGGAACCCACTGGGAGGGAGCAATATTAGACCTGGTACTCTCAAATGGAGAGAGGATCACAAACTTAGAAGTCAGTAGACACCTGGGAAAAGCGACCACTGCACAGTGTGCTTCTAATAAACACAACCATGGAGACAAGCCATACAAATACAAGGATACTGGACTTTAGAAGGGCTGACTTTGGCAAATGGGTGAATACCTGAGGAATGCATTGCAAATGGCCAGAAAGGAGGGTGGAAGAACAATGGAGAAAAATCAGAACTGCCATCATGGAGGCAACAAGCCTTTGTGTGAAACAAATAAAGAAAACAAAGCGGAATAAAAACCACTATGGCTCTCAAAAGAAGTGTCAGGGAAGGTTAAGGAGAAAAAGGCTGCATTCAAAAAGTATAAGGAATCACAGACAGAGCTACAGGAAGGCTGTATCAATTAAAGCAGAAAGAAGTGGGAAGGCAGTCAGAAAAGCAAAGGCCCAAACCGAGGAAAGGATAGCCAACTCAGTTAAGAAGGGGGATAAAACCTTTTATAGGTACATTAGGGAACATAGAAAGGTTAAGGGAGGGATAGGGAAGATTAATAAAGGAGAGGGGAGGTGGGCAGAGGGAGACAGTGAAAAGGCAGAGATAATGAATGAATACTTTTGCTCAATATTCACAAAAGAAGAAGAGGAGGAGTTACCTAAAGCAAACAGTAGAAGCACTCTGGAGAGTGGGGTTGATACCAATCCATTTAAAGAAGAAAGAGTACTGAAAGAACTTCTAAAACTCAAGGTGGACAAAGCAATGGGGCCTGACGGAATTCACCCTAGAATCCTAAAAGAGCTAAGGGAGGACCTAGTGACACCACTAACCACACTTTTTAACAAATCATGGGAAGATGGGGTGGTACCTGAGGACTGGAGGAGGGCAGATGTGATTCCCCTTCACAAAAGTGGGAGCAAGGCAGAAGCAGGAAACTACAGACCTGTTAGTTTGACCTCAGTGGTAGGGAAAATGATGGAATCACTTCTGAAAGAAAGAATTGTTGAGTACCTAGAGGCCAGCGGGGCACTGGACCCAAAGCAGCATGGATTCACAGCAGGAAGGTCATGTCAGACAAATCTAATTGATTTCTTTGACTGGGTGACGACCAAAGTAATAGACCAGAGAGGGGCTGTGGATATGGCCTACCTAGACTTTAGCAAGGCATTTGACACAGTCTCGCACAAAAGATTAATAATCAAGTTAGCCAGCCTGGGAGTGGGTCCCAGGGTGGTAGCCTGGGTAGAAAACTGGCTGCACAACAGGACACAGAAGGTAATAGTGAATGGAACACATTCTGAAGAAAGGGGGGTTACTAGTGGAGTACCTCAGGGCTCAGTACTGGGTCCAGTCCTCTTTAACGTCTTTATAGGTGACAGTGCAGAGGGTCTGGAAGGAAAGGTATGCCTCTTCTGGATGACACAAAGATCTGTAACAGAGTTGATACACAAGGCGGGTAGAAAGGATGAGAGGGACTTGGCAAGGTTGGAGGAATGGTCAGACATATGCAACTTAGATTCAATGCAAAGAAGTGCAAAGTAATGCACCTGGGAAATAAAATCCAGGAGAAGAGTACACAATAGCAGGGGAGGTACTAACAACAACAATAATGGAAAGGGATCTGGGTGTAGTCATATCAGATGACCTAAAGGTGGGTATGCAATGTGAGAAGTCAGTAGGGAAAGCTAGGGGGATACTGGGATGCATAAGGAGGGGCATCACAAGTAGAAAAAGGGAAGTGGTTATCCCTCTATACAGACAGTTGGTGAGACCCCATCTGGAGTACTGCGTGCAGTTTTGGAGACCTCATCTATGCAAGGACATAGACAGGATGGAAGCAGTCCAGAGAAGGGCAACTAAAATGGTGCAGGGTCTACATCAGAAACCATATGAAGAAAGACTGAGAGAGCTTAATATGTATACCCTTGATGAGAAAGGAGGAACAGGGGGACATGATAGAAACTTTTAAGTACCTCAAGGGAATCAACAAAGTCCAGGAGGGTAGCATCTTTCAGAAAAGAGATGTGTAAAGAACAAGGGCACAATTTAAAGTTAGAGGGGAACGGCTCAGGGTAATGTGAAGAAATTCTTTTCACGGAGAAAGTGGTGGACGCATGGAACCGCCTTCCTGAGAGGTTGTGGGTCTAAAACAGTGGAGGAATTCAAACATGCATGGGACAGACATAAGGCAATTATAGTGGGGGTTGCAGGAAATAGGCTGTTGGTTAACTAGAATCTGCAGCTTATCCAGTAGGTAGGGAAATGGGCAGACTGGGTGGGCCAAGTGGTCCTTATCTGCCGTCAAAGTCTATGTTTCTATCCGTTCCGTCGGTCCTTCTACGGGATTCAGCCGTCTTTCGGTTTGCCCACTTGCCGGCTTCTATTGGATCCGAAAACAAGTATACCTTACTTTGGTGTATAACTCGAAGCCTGGCAAGGAAAATAATGGTGTGTGGTACTCCCAGGTCCCGGAGGATTCGCCTCACTCCGTCAAACTTTTTTCGGCGCTGTCTAGTAGAGTTGCTGATGTCTGGAAAAAAGTGAACCTGGTGTTCGTCCTGTAATAGCGGCGCTACTCTTCTAGCATATTTAAGAATTCTGTCCCGAGCCGCCACTCCCGAGGTCACAAGCATGAGGGTCCGAGGCTCCTCAGTATTCTGAGAATGGCCACTCAGGGTTACTCTATAAATTTTTTTCACCTCCCAGTCGATGTCTGGGTTTTCTAGGGCTAGTTTTTCAGTCAGCCATTCTTGGATGCCTAGAATCAGATGATCGCCTTCCAAGCCCTCAGGGAGGCCTAGGATCTGAACATTTGCTACACGGGCTTGATTCTCAAGGGTCTCCAATCTTGCCTTCAGGTGCTGATTCTCCTTAATCAGGAGTGTGGTTGCTGCGGTAGAGGCGTCAGCCTGTTTGTGCACCTCTCGGATGTCCCCTTTAATGCCTTCTACTGTCGCTTCCAAAAGCACCACACGACCATTAAAATCATCCACCTTCTGATTAAGAGTGGAAACGGATGCAATTAGGGTCTGGAGTTTATGACCCAAGGTGGTGATAGTCTCTCCTGAAGTAGGCCTTTCCTTCTCAGCTATGGTGTCCTCTGCTCTCTCAGGTCCTCCGATTGCCTTACTTTTTCCTGCTCCTCCCAAGAATTTTTCTTTCTTGGGGTTACCCATCCTGATGTTTTCTGGGTTGCTCGTTTCACTGGTAAAGTCCAAATTTCGATATATAGTGTCTCAAAGGGAAAATAAGGTAGATTTCTCTCCAAGCTGTAGAGAACTTCAAAAACCTGCTGCACACAGCTCGGGCTCCACAGCGCCCCCCCCCCAATTGTGTAGTTTTAGTTTAGGTAATTAATGCCCACCTGGGAAGTATCATTGTGTAGTTTTAGCTTTCTCAGATAAAACAGCCTTTACAGCTAATTTTGTAATTAATGGCTCGTATCATTAAAGATGATTGCCACTCTTAATTTTTAAAAATGAAAGCAAAGAAAAAATGGTTATACTGATTTTTGTGCTAGAAATATATTGCTGAAAAAAAAAAACAACTATAGTGTCTTACAAATACTGCTGTAAGAGTATGAGAAACAAAAATGACCTCACAAGCCCTATTTGGAGTTGGAACCTGGGGCCAAGCTATTGTAAGTGGCTTTGAAAAAGTGTGTTTTTTAATTATACTGTGTTTTATTGTCATTGCTGCCAGGCATTCCTGCTTTCTAAGAGCAAAATTAGTCACAATAGAGCTAAACATTTGTTTATACTGACTTAAAGGGACACTGTCAACCATTTTTGCATCATAGTATTTCTAGTTGAAAACCCACATTTTATGACTGCTTACCTTCTCAAAAACTCATTGAAGGTGTTGGTTGATCTGCTTCCTTTCTTAGTAGCACTGAAATGCATGGGAATGGTGCAATTACACTTAACCTTTTTTGCTTCAAATCCTTAATCTACTCTTAACACAAACATCCTGAACATTAGGAACACCCCAAACACTGTAGCCACTCATGATGCAATAGTCTCCCTCTCCGCCCACAGCATTACAAGTGGCTAGATTGTGTTAGGGGCATTCCCAAGTCCAGAAAAAATGCAGTGGAAGTTAATTAACGAATGTACACAAACTTGTTTTGTGTGATAACACCAGTATGGTAATTAGTCTGTTTTTTTTTTTTTTACTTTTAAAATGAGGGGAAAAAAATCAGAATCCAACTACTAGCTACATCAGCAATCTCTATAGAATGTGAGTAATCATAATGTGTTTTTTTTAATCTAGGACAGTTTGAGGCCTAAGGTGGTTGACAGTGTCCCTTTAAAATTTTAAATATTCCTGAAGACAGACTGATATGAAGAAGCTGGACAAATGAGTTGTACAACTCCATGGATGCAATATTTAAGAAGACTGGACTGGTCAGCCCAGTGGTATAGACGGCTAAGGCGCTGGCACCTTACTTCGACCCACGCCCAGCGACCCGAAGCGAGCCGGGCGGGTTAACTTGCGGGAGAAGGAGGCTGGATGGAGCTGCCAACAGGCAGGCTCTCCTCTCTGGAGAGGAAGCACAGCATCCCTCAGCTGATGGGCGACCCTCAGTGGAGGCTGGAGGAAACTCGGGCCAGAGGGGGCAGGGAAGAAGGCCGTTACTGGGGCTGTTTGGCACATGCGCATCTCCACACAAATGCGCACTGACTCCAGAGATCTCCGGGAGAAAACCAGAGAAAATGCCAGTCGGCAGGGTGAAGACTGACCCCTCCCTCCCCGCAGACGCTGCTCCTGGGCCCGGCAGGAAAGATCCGGTGATTCCGGGGGACGGAGCTAGGGAGGTCGGTTGGATGGGGGCTGATCAGCAGGGGAGAAAATGTGCTGTGATTAAAAAAAAAGACTGGACTGCATTACTTATGGCCTTTGTTTAGTAAAAATATAATTTCCAGTAAGAAAAACAAATTGTTAATGAAAAAATTATAGAATCTTGCTAGGCTAATTTCTGTTTTAGTCAGTGGCTCACAATCACAAAGATAAATCATGGTTTAGAACAATATTTACAAGTACACGACCGGTATCTGTTGTAAGCCAATCAGAAAACATGAAAACTGTCAGTTATTATCCCACAAACTACTACAGTCACATTTTAGACATGCCCACAGTGGGTTATGCACATTCTGGTGATGCCTGCGGTAGGTTATCCACATTCTGGCGATGCCCACAATAGATTCACACCTCTCAACCTTTTATCATGCGAATGTGTGACAAGATGTGTGACAAGTGGACAAAATGTGACACATCATCAAACATGACACTGCAAGTTCAGAATACTGTGGAAATAAGTGCATTAATGTTTATAATGTTTGCTGATAACCTAGCATCTTACATTAGTATACATTTCTGCTTAACAGTCTCAGTGGTCAGTGTGGAATGTCACCTTCTCAACATGGGACAGCAGGTTTCTGAAGGATAAAATGAGTGATGTACTTCGTAACGTATGACAGTTGAGAGGTACGAATAGGTTGTCCATTTATTCCACAGACAAAAAAGGGGGAACAAAGGTATGTTGCTTTTCAACTGTTTCCTGGGAGCTAGTATTGTGCACTGGTTAAGAACTCTGAGCTACAAACCTGGTGAACTGGGTTTGAATCCCACAGCCACCACTTGCATACAGTGTGACTATCAGCAAATCACCTAATAACTACCGCAGCACTTTTAAAATCCTGAGCTCAAAATGTCTGGTCACGTAATAGTAACAACATTCAGTTAGCTGGAGTATACTTGGAATAACTGGCTTAAGTGGTTGATTGAATGCCTTGGCCCTCGACCACGGCATTTAATCATCCACTTCGCCCGGTTATTCGGAGTATACTCTGGGTAACTGAATGTTCTCATTTAAATAATAGATGACCTAAATCCATTGCTTTATTCTGTTTTAACACTTTAAGCTTCAGTGTTTTGAAAGCTAGATATAGTAAACACCAAAGGATCTGTATAATTTAAATTGTCATTGTAGTGATGCTCACTGAGAAAATGTTTCTCGTGGTCAAGGAGTTTTTGTACACCAATGTCAGTTTACTGACCAACTACTTTCCCCCTCAAGAATACTGTACTTTTACATGTCACACCTTACAGTAAGCAGTCTGTACTCAAGTTTGTGAGGTTTCTTCGTAAAGACAAAAACTTCAGAAAGTAAATTTTATTAACTCAAAATCAAAATGATTCTCCATCAGAATAATGTAATGTACTTTCTAGGGATGTGGATATGTTCTATCCACACTTATTGGCAATGCTCTTTCCCTTCAAGTCTTGCCGGAAAGTCTTCAAGCTGGCTCCTCCCACCCACTCAGGTGGTATAACCCTCAGCTCCGTCCCAAGATGCCAGATCTTCCTTTCCACTGGAAGAAGCAAGTTTCCTCCTTACTGCTCCCACATTCAGTAGGCCCTAGTGCTCAAATTTTCGGATTTACTTCCAAAACTTAAACTTGTTAGATTTCTGTCTCAGCACGATCTTTGATCGTGACTGCAATGGAGGAAAAGTCCTCGCTCGGATTTCACTGGTGCCCATGTGGGCAGAAGATGTCACGCACCGATCCGCATGCCATGTACATTTACTGCCTGGGCTATGAGCACGCTCCCCAGGCCTGTGACATTTGCAGGTCGTTTCAGCTGTCAGTCCTTCAGGACTGCCTTGCCCATCTGAAGTTGGGCTGCCTGGAGAAATGGAATTCAACTGTCAAATTGAAGGATGCCCATTTGGTGGTCTCCATGGCTGCGGGGTCAGCCAAGCAGTTGGAGCAACTCAAGGCCTTCGAGGAGGAGGTAACTTGGGCTGCCGTGCAGTTCTTTTTGGCTACAGCATTTGTTCCGCTCAAATTGGGCTCCACTTTTTTGGGCTCCTTCAAGGAGCTGTGCCAGTCTCTCCCGACCAAGGGATGAGGACCTCTGGGTTCATACAGGTCGCACTCCCGCAAAAAGGCATCTTGACATGACAAGGAGAAGACATGCAGTCGACTTTCTTGAGATTGAGAGCAATCTTGGTCTCAGGAATCCCGGTTTTTTACCATGGTCAAAACCTCAGCCTTATCTGCTAGCTTCACAGAGCTCCCGTCAGGTCAGCCAGCCGAGACGCGAGCCAATGTGCAGCCGAGATTTTTCTCGACCCTGTTGACCTGTTGTTGCTAAATGAGGCTGATAATTCTCTATTCAGGACTCTGGACCTGCTATGGCCACAAAAGAGTCAGCTCAGCCCACTGAACCAGACCCTCCGGTCACCGAACTAGACCAGGAGCAGCCGTGGCACTCCCCGGCTCCCTCCAAGATCCCGTCAGCACCGCCGGTGGCTGAGGTCGAGGTCTAAGTCTTCCTCATCCAGTGCGCCAAGCAGATCCCGCTGATGTTGGCGGTCCCATTCTCGATGCCAGGGGAAGCGGCACCACCGCTATTCATCGTCTTCATCCTCCTCGGCTGAGAAGAGGCTTCCGTGCAAGTTGTGTCGATGCTACAAAGACCTCGTGTGGCAACAGTTAGTGCTGTCCGGTCTGAAGCTGACCCCAGCTGCCACACCGGCCATCACATGGCTGTCTTCTGACAGGCAGATAACGACACCCCCAGAATGACCAGCTGACACCGTTCCTCCATCTGCGGGGCCGGAACAGGTTCAGACCACCTCAGTTCAGCTGAAGTTGACCTCTCCACCGATTGTGGTGAAGCCGCAACCCCAGCAGCCTCCGACCAGGGATCCTACCAAGCAGTCTCAATTGACTAGGGTCTTCCCCATTGGCCGTCAGTCACTCTCACACTCGACCATCCGTGGCGGGTCAAGAGTGACTCGGGTGGTCGGCCACTTTATGCGGACTCTTCCAAGTCCAAGAACTCCTCACTGAACTCCTATCCAGTCGACATGGAGTCGGTAGGGGGTCTCTCGACGGAGGAAGGACCAACATCTTTCATGGGCATCCTCCGTCTCATCTCTTGAGTTCTCGGGGATGCCTCTGTTATCCCCCTCACAGAGATTCTGGATAAAGGGGACTCTCCGATGGAGGCCTTCCTGGTGGCCAAGGTTACTGTTGGCCCGGCCTTGGAGCTCTGGCAGCAACCTGCCTAATGTCCTGCGCCCTCGATCTGGATAGCCCGCAAGTATGTGTTACCCACCTGTTCCCTCTCGGGGTTCGCAGAACACCCCTCGGCCAAAGAGTTGGTGGCCGATTCCATGTTTCGGTGCTCAGGCAACACAGGTGATGTCAACAGGCCGCCGGACAAGAAATTGGACCATTCAGCCAAAAAGTCTATGCTGCCTCCTCGCTCGGCCTCCGCCAGGCGAGCTCGGCTGTCCTGATGGCACACTTCTCCCATGCCCACTTGGGCTCTCTTGATGAGGTGATTCCTCATCTCCCTGTGGACCTCCAGACTACGGTCAAGCAGATCCAAGACCAGGGCCAGGCTGTGGCCAAACAACAACTCCTGATGGCTTTGGACATTGGGAATTCCTGTGCCCACTTGCTGGCATCGCAGTCGCCATGCTCTGCAAGGCTTGGCTGAGGATCTCGACCTTCACAGCAGACACTCAGCACAAGTTGGTGGACATTCCCTTCCTAGGGATCAACCTGTTCGGGCCTGGTGTGGAGGGTCACCTCCAGCATATTGAGAAGTCCAATGCCACCTTGGACTCTGTTACGTCTGCCCAAAGGATCCCAAGGGCTCCAAGCAGCAGAAGTGCAAGCCCTTTTGGTCTCCCACTCCTGTGGCAAAGCCAGCCCAGTACCAGCCAGGCCAGCAGGCTCAGCCTTGGTGCCACAGACCTAAGTCAGTGGATTCGCTGGTCTGAAAACCAGGAGGGAATGGACCCGGTGGCTGCTCAGCCGGGTCCTCCTCCTCCAAACCTGCCCAGTGATGGGATGGGGGCAGCCACCCTCATGCCCATCATGCCTCCCCTGGGTCCTCCTGTGGGGGGCCGGCTCTGATACTTCCTTTCTGCCAGGTCTGCTGTTACAGCAGACAGGTGGGTTCTGGAAGTGGTCAGGCAGGGACTGCCTCTGGAATTCAAGCAGTACCCTCTAAGCTGAGCCCGTGCCCCATGGGAGAACTCGGTATCTGCAGACACTCGGTCGGCTCTTCAATATGACATAGCCCAGTTCCTCTGCAAGGAGGTCGTGGTCCGAGTAGTGGATTCTCAAGAACACCCAGGGGTTGTTTCCAGGTACTTCCTCGTGCCAAAGTGGATGGGGGGCTGGCGCCCCATTCTAGATCTGCACGACCTGAACAAATTCCTCAGGTCTCGCACCTTCAGGATGGTAACTCTGTCCCAGATAATACCATCTCTTGAGCAGAACATGTGGTTTTGCTCCCTGGATCTACAGGACGTGTTCTTTCACATCCTGATCCGTCCATCCCACCAAATGTTAATCTGCTTCCGAGCTGAGTGAACCCTCTATGAGTTCCAGGCCATGTCATTTGTCCTCTCCTCAGCCCCCAGGGTCTTCACCAAATGCATAGCAGTGCTGGCAGCTTACCTGAGGTGCTGAGGGGTCTGGGTCAACCCCTACCTGGATGACTGGCTGATAGCAGGTCCCTCCAGGTAAGAGGTGGAGTGGTCCAGGGATCTGGCCCTCCAGACCTGCATCCAACATGGTCTCCTAGTCAACGAGGCTAAGTCGTAACTCGAGCCCTCGCAGGTGATTGGCTTCATCGGGGCTCAGCTCGACTCTTGCCGAGCCAGAGCCAGGCTTCTGGCAGACAGGGCAGAGGTTCTCTCCTCCTCTGTCCGATCATTTCAGATTGGGCACTTGCGCCCTGCCCAGGACTTCCTATGCCTTCTGGGTTACATGGTGGCCTGCACCAGTGTGGTCTGATGGGCCTGTTGGCATATGTGCTCCTCTGCGATGGGAGCTGGCCAGCCAGTGGAATCCAATGGAATCCAAGATAGCGGCCACGCTGGGCTTGCCACTGTATTGTTTGTCCGTTTGCCGATCTGTTTGTCCGTTTGCTGCTCCATTTGTCCATTTGCTGCTCCGTTTGCTGGTCATTTGATGATCATTTTTGTTTTCTCGTTCTACATTTGGAGCTGTTTCTTCGTTCTATGTTTGGAGCTGTTTCCACTTCTTTGCTGAAGCTTGCTGAAGTCCAACAAGCTTATTGAAGCTCGCTGAATTTTCCGTTCTGCCTTTTATTTTTGTGCAACTCTGGATATCTGATGAGGAGAACTGCTTTAACACGCTTTAATACGCTGAAATCTCTGTGTTAAGGAGAGCTAAGGCGGCGACGGCGGTGTTGCGTTTTGTATGCTTTTATGAACAGGCGAACAGTCGAACAGTTGTCTGGATAATTTTATGCGAGGCACGGCTGCTGTCAGAAGAATACTTGTTTGCTGTTTATTGTGAGCTGGGCTGTTTATTGTGAGCTGGGCTGCATTTTAAGAGTGAAGAAATTTGGGAGTTTGGCTCTATGACTCTGAACATTGGAACATTATTCACAGACCGTGAGTTACACTGGGAGTTGGGCTGAACTGTTACAGGAATTATCTAAGCTTAAACCCCTGATATATTTTTTGATTCCGAGGGGGGAAGACTTCTTGGAATTTTTGATACTGAATCATATTATATTGGGGTGTTTGAGACCGCTGAAGCTCTGGGAGGAGAGTGTGACTGATCCCCGGGAGGAGAGCGTGATTGATCCTCGATCTCTGCTGTTTGATTATAAGGAAATCTTGGAGTCTTTGAACAAGATTTGTTTTTGAACTTTGTGATTTGTGATGGTCTTGGCCTGTATATGTGCTACGGGACAGCTGCCTGGTGCTGGTTGGGCCCGAGGCGGGTGACTCTGGCTTCGACCTGCTGGTGGGCGAGTGAGAATTGCTGAAGTCTCCTAAACCTACTGGAGTGGTCTACCGGTGGGTGGATATCGTTCCGGGGGTTATTGCTAAGGGTCCAGCCTGGATTGAAATTCCACTCTGGGGGGCTATTTCCATCACATGGTAGTTTGTGATATCGCCTTTGGATCAGAATTGTTAAAATTTATTTTGTTCATTTTAAAAGACAGCCTGACTCTGAGGCTCCGAATTTCAGAGAGCCTGGAATTCTTAGTATTGGATGACCAGCAGACTTTTATATTATTTTAAATTTATTGTATTTTTATGCTTTTTTGTTATAGAGGTTTTTATTGGTTAATGATATTATTTGTTAATTAAGATAGGTTGTTAAGTTGAGTTAGTTCTTAGATATTTGTTGATTATGATGTGTTTGATGGGGCTTAAAGCGGTCAGGCTATTCTCCCACTCTGCTCGGGACCTCCGTCCCTTTCACTGTCCCGGTTGTCTGATGGCGTTTTAATAACTGTCGTAAGGCGAATAGTGAGAAGCGTTTAGGGATGGGTGGGCTGGACAGAGTGGGAGATTGGAGGGGTGGGCAGATAGGGATAGTTGGGTCAAGGAGGCGCCCTGGGAGAAATGGGATCAGGAGAGGGTCCTCCTTGCTTGATTCCCATACCCAAGGCTCCATGGATTGTGGGCAGGTACTGCGATCCTCTCGAAAACCCATCCAACTCGAGGCGGTGTTATGTAATGCCAGGTCTATTAGGAACAAGACTGCTATTATTGCAGATCTTGTTGCAACATCTGACCTGGCATGTATCACCAAGACCTGGCTGGATGAGAATGCAGGTCCTATTTTAGACTCTGCTGCTCCGGCTGGGTCTCGGTGATGCACCGTCTGAGATTGGATCGTAGGGGCGGGGGAGTGGCCATCTTTTTTAGATCAGATCTGAATCTTGTGGAGGTGTCAGTGGGTAACACCAGATCCTTTGAGTGTATCCTGGCAGCAGGTGCAAAGTTTAGGATTCTCCTCATCTACCGTCCACCCGGTGATGGTGGTGAATTCCTGAAGGAGTTCGCGGACTTCATCGTGGACATGGCATTGGAGTCGCCCAGATGGTTAATACTGGGTGACTTCAATGCCTGGGTCGACGATGAACTCTCGCACTTTGGAAAGAACTTTCTCCAACTTATGTCTATGTTGGGCTTGTCACAGGTAGTTACCTCTGCTATCCATATTGGGGGACACTCTTTGGACCTGGTGTTCCTACTGGATTTGGATGTTTCGCATCTGGGGGTGGAACCAAATGTGTGGACAGACCATCACACCATAAGATTCAGTTTTGCAGCACCTCCTAATAGGCCTGCCCCTACGGAAATGGTCCAGTATCGCCCTTTAAGGGGAGTAAACTCAGAGGGCCTATTAGCGGTACTGGACCTATCGGGTGTTTCGGGTGAGAGCATGGGTCCAGGGGATCTTGTTATTGCCTATAATAAGGCAGTGAGCAGGGCCTTGGACCAAATTGCTCCTGTTCGTGTTCGCCCACTCACTCAGCGCCCAAAGACTCCATGGTTTGATGAGTCTTTAAAGGAACTGAGGAGAGTGGGGCAAAGGCCAGAGAGGACCTGGCGGAAATCCTGCCTGGATGCTGACAAACTTAGATTGATGGATCATTATGTTATCTATCAATCGGCAATAACCTGTAAGAAGGCAGAATTCCTGTCCAGGGAGACTGCTGCTGCGCGAAACCGACCAGCTCAGCTCTTTCGGACTGTTGACAGATTGTGCAATCCACTCTGTCTACAGTCCGGAAGAGATTTTTCACAAATAAAGTGTGATGAGCTTGCTTAATTTTTCACTAAGATTGCCAGCATAGAAACATAGAAGTTGACGGCAGATAAGGACAGCAAGGCCCATCCAGTCTGCCCATTTCTTTTTCTACCTTATAAATGTGCCATCGGCCTTTGCTCTGTCAGTGGCCTATCTATTCATACTCATTTGTATTGCTCCCTTGTGCCTATCCCATGCCTGTTTGAAGCCCTGCACTGTATTCATAGCCACCACTTCTTGAGGTAAGCCATTCCATGCATCCACCACCCTTTCTGTGAAAAATAATTTCCTCACATTCCCCCTTAATCGGCCCCCCTCTAATCTCATGCTGTGTCCTCTTGTCCTGCTATTTCTCTTATATTTAAATGTTAGACTCTTTCACCTTGTTAATGCCCTTAAGGTGTTTGAATGCCTCGATCATACCACCTCTCTCCCTCCTTTGCTCAAGGGTATACATATTGAGCTCTGTTAATCTGACCTCATATGTCTTCTGATGCAGTCCCTGCACCATTTTGGTTGCCCTTCTCTGGACTGCCTCAATTTGGTTAATGTCCTTGTGAAGGTGTGGCCTCCAATACTGCACGCAGTACTCCAGATGGAGCCTAACCAGTGTCTTGTAAAGAGGGATTATTACCTCCCTCTTACGACTTGTGATACCCCTACTAATACACCCTAACACCCCCCTAGCGTTACCTACTGCTTTAGAGGTCTGCTTGGATGATTTCAGGTCATCAGTGATGATGATGCCCAAGTCTCTTTCTTCCTTTGTGACTGCTAGCAACTCCCCTCCCAGCCTATAGGTGGCTTCAAGGTTTCTCTTCCCTATGTGCATGATCTTGCACTTCTTTGCATTAAATCCCAGTTGCCACTCTTCTGACCATTTTGCCAGTTTATCCAGATCTCTTCTTATTCTGCCCACCCCATCTGGATCATCTACTCTGTTGCAGATCTTGGTGTCATCTGCAAACAGACAAGCCTTACCCTCTAGTCCATCTGCAAGATCACTAATGAAGATGTTGAAGAGGACTGGCCCCAGGACTGATCCCTGAGGTACCCCACTTGTGACTTGCATCTCTTCTGACTGTATACCATTTACCACCACTCTCTGTTTTCTGCCCGTCATCCAGTTTGCCACCCAGTTGACCAACTTCTGACCCACCCCGAGCCTACCCAGCTTATTTATCAATCTTCTATGTGGAACAGTGTCAAAAGCTTTGCTGAAGTCAAGGTAGGCAACATCAACTGCTCCCCCTTGGTCCACCACTCTGGTTACCCAGTCAAAGAAATCTATGAGATTAGTTTGACAGGACCTTCCTTTTGTAAACCCATGCTGTCTTGGATCCTGTGCCCTATGGATTCCAGGTGTTGCACTATCCTTTCCTTAAGGAGTGCCTCCATAATCTTGCCCACTACTGAGGTAGACAGACTGATGTGTCCCTGCCTCCTCCTGCTACCACTCTTGTGGAGCGGGATCACATGACCCTTCTCCAGTCTTCTGGGACCTCTCCTGTGCTCAGAGACTCACTAAACAGTTCTGCTAATGGCTCTGCTAGTTCCACCTTTAGCTCCTTAAGTACCCTGGGATGTATGCCATCAGGTCCCATTGCCTTATCCACCCTGAGCTTAGCAAGCTCTTGTAGGACCCTTTCTTTTGTGAAGGGAGTAGTGCTCACCTCCTTCCCCCCTGTGTCCATGATGCTGAGCTGTAGGCCCTGCCCTACCTTCTCTTCAGTAAATACTGAGCAAAAGTATCTATTTAGGATAGATGCCTTTACAGGGTCCTCCTCCTCACATGCTCCCTTTTCTCCATTAAACTTAGCAATACCCTCTCTGGACTTTCTCCTTTCACTAATGTATCTATAGAAAGTCTTGTCACCTTCTTTTACTGTTCATGCTAGTGTTTCCTCAGTTTGGGACTTTGCCTGCCTTACTGCCTTCCCTGCTTCCCTTAGGGCAGTTTGGTATGCCTCCTATCTTCATCCTGCTGTGTTCCCTTATATTTCCTGAAGGCCAGCCTTTTGGCTCTGACCTTTTCTGCTACTGTATTTGAGAACCAAAGTGGTTTCCTTCTTCTTTTGCACTTCCTTTTCTGTCTAACACAATAGGATGTTGCTTCAAGTATTGCATCCTTAATGCTTGCCCACTTTGTACCCCCTCACCTGTGTTTCTTTTGCCAGGGCTAGCTTAACTCTGTTGGCCTTCTTATCAAAGTCAGCTCCTCTGAAGTCCCATATTTTCCTTTGGAATGGGATGATTTAGATGTAGTAGCCAAATTGAACCATACCATGTGATGGTCACTGGCTCCCAGGTGACCTTCTACCTGGAGATCTGTGATCCCTTCCTGTTAGTCAGTACTAGATCTAGGATAGCCCTGTCTCTTGTGGGTTGCTGTACCAGTTGTTTGAGGCCTCCCCTGCAGGAATCCACTATGTGTCTAGTTCTGGCAGATGTTCCTGCTGGTATTGACCAATCTGTATCTGGCATGTTGAAGTCTCCCATTATCAGAACCTCCCCTTTAGCTGTCATGTTTTGTATATCTTCTAACAGTAATGTGTCTATGTCCTCCCCCTGGTCTGGGGGCCTGTAGACAACCCCAGTTCTTATGGCTGTCCCATTTCCTGTTTCCAGGGTGACCCACAGTTCTTCTGGCTCCTTATGTGTATTCTGAATTTCTGTAGATTTGATATTTTCATTGACATACAGGGCCACTCCTCCCTCCCTTTTTGCACCTCGGTCTCTTCTGAACAATACATAGCCAGGTACTGAAGTCTCCCAAGTGTGGTTACTGGTAAACCACGTCTCACTAATTGCTACTATGTCCAGTTTAGCCTCTGACATTATTACCTGCAGGTCTGGGATCTTATTTCCCAGGCTGTGAGCATTTGTGTACATGATTTTCCATTGGCCAGATTTCGGTGTGTTAGTTGTTGGGTGAGGTTTGGCATTACCCCTGTGCGTTGTATGGGGAGACAAACCTTTTTTCTGACCTGGTGATGCAAATGAACTGCAAACATGCTGAATCCCTGTTTGACCACTAGTTGAGGGAGGAGGGGTGTTCTTCCCATTCGACGTATGGGGTGCTGCACCCCTCTCCCCATTTGCTAGTTTAAATATTCTGCAAAGACATCAAACTTCTGCCCCAATGCACTGACTCCCTCCTTAGTCAGATGCAGTCCATCAAATTTAAAGAACTTCGCTCCCAGAACTGTTGCCAGTTCCCTACAAATCTGTGTCCTTTTTCCTGGCACCAGCCCTTGAGCCACGTGTTTAGCTCCTCTATCTCCCCTTCTCTGATCTTCCGTCCATCTGCTCCCCTCTCCCAGACTGGCAGGATCTCAGAGAAGGAGATGCCGGACGAAATGGCTGATAGTTTGTCACCCAGCCTGGTCAGGTGTTCCTTGGTCTCCACAACTGACCGGCTGGCGAGATCATTAGTCCCTATGTGTTCTAGGATATCAATGTTTTCTCCTGCTTTGTGAACAATTCTAGCAATGCGGTCAGTGTCTCTCCATGCTGATGTACCTGGGAGACATCTGACCATTACCCCTGGCTGGAGATGGGTATCAACTCCCCGAATCATGGAGTCTCCTATGATCAGAAGTTTTTTGGATTTCCTTTTTGCTTTTTGTTTTGGTTCCTGATTTGGGTGAGTTTTGTTGTGCTAGCTCCTGTGCTGCAGTGTCCTGCTCTGCAGTGTCTTCTGCCTCTTTGTTTGATTTCAGAGATAGAGGCAGATACCTGTTTGTAGTGTTTATATGGTTTTTGGTGGTAACATGATGGAGAGCAGAGAGTGATGGGGCACCCGATTTGCCCCTTCTAACCACCTGCCAACCTCCTGGACCAACTACCCTCTGCGGTTGAGGTTCTTCTGTTGGATGCTGGGGAAATGGCGGGTGGTTCTTATACTGTATTTCCTCTTGAATATGAAATTTGAGGTGTGCCATCTCTGCCCATGCTGCCCGGAGCTGAGCCCTAAGACCTCCAAAGGCCCAGCATGTAGGACAGTGTACTAAATCCTGTAAGACTGTCCTTCTGAAAATTGTTCCACAGTACCTGCAGTTAATGATATCCATTCCAGATAAGTTGTTGGGTTTATAACCTAGTCAGAGTAATTAGAAGGAAAATAATGCAAGTAATGGTTTGATTGTGTTTTGTTTTTGTTTAACTTGTTACAACAAGTTAAATTACTAGTGCCCTTGTAAATGAGCTCACCTTGTGGAGGCCCCACTGATCCGCCCCTTCCTGCTCTGCCACAGGAAATGTCACAACTGTGGTACCCTATAAAAGGAGAGTAGTGCGGGGTGGTTGGGGATGGGGGTGGGTGGCTGGGCCCTTCCCCTGCTGAAAAAGAAGAACCACGGACGAAAGAACAAGGAGGTAAGAGCAGAAACAATCAGTCAACAACAAATGCAGTAACCCTGAAAGCTTATCCTAATGTTAGCTAAAACTGTAAAACCTGTAAAGCACCACCTGTAATAATTTCAGAGAAGATATACCCTTTAAGAAACACTTTGCTACAGAGAAAATAAAGCAGTAACAGAAGATATACCTGTATAAGACATTTGGATCAGAAGATTACAGCAGTAATCTGTTAGCACACCCTGTAGGCACACCTTGTAATAATGCAGAAGAAGGTATACCAGCAACAACAATTTGAATCAGAAAAATAAAGCAATGAAATGTTAGCAACAAACAGTAGCAATCCTGTGAGTAAAAAATAAAAACAACACCACACAGTAAATCTGCTTAGCCAAAATAAGTCTTAATCCTTTTCCCTTGCTCTGGTAAGTTTCTCTACTCTGCCTTTCAAGCAGTCTTAGAAAGAAAGAGCTCAGGTGAAGCTAGGTGCCTTGGCCAGCAAACCGAGTCTTCCAAGTTCGGATTCAGTGAAGGTTTTTTTAGGAGTGTTGAACGACCGCCTCCTTTAGGAGTTCAGGAAAGATCCCCTGCTCCAGAGATTTCCAAACAATTTCAACAATGGTCGGACAGATAGTATCTACGCAACCCAATAATAGAGGCATAGGGCCCGGATCCAAACTACAGCTGGTTGGACGTACAGTCTGGACAATCCTCACAATATCGATGAATTCCAGCCTACCAAAGTCAGACCAGGTGACACAGGTGTTTGTTTCCCCCTGCCGATCACCTCAAACCCTTAAAGAGTGAGCCTGGCCGATATCCGACCTAATGCTGCCCAGCTAACTACAGACCTGTCTCTAACCTGCCCTTTTTGGGCAAGGTTATTGAAAAGGTGGTTGCACTGCAACTGGATGGCCACCTTACAAGTCACAATATCTATGATACTCTTCAATCAGGATTTAGGAAAAGACATAGTACTGAGACTGCTCTTGTCCGGGTTCTAAATGATCTCCTGATAGCGAGAGATCAAATGGCTAAATGCTATTCTAGTCCTTCTTGATCTCTCTGCAGCATTTGACACTGTGGACCATGGTGTGCTTTTGGAACACCTGGTTCTATTGCGGACTGTCTGAGTATGCGGTTCTGCAATGGTTTCAATCTTTTCTCACGGGGCGGAGACAGAGGGTTATCACTGGAATTTATTCTTCTGACGCTGTCTCTTTGCCCTGTGGGGTTCCGCAGAGCTCCATCTTGGCACCCATGTTGTTCGCTGTCTATATGCTGCCATTGGGAGACATTATTAGGCGATACAGCTTGGGTTTTCGCTGCTATGCAGATGATACCCAGCTGTATTTGTCTTTTAGTCCCGGACAGGAAAATACAGTCTCTATACTTAACAACTGTCTATCCAAGATCAAGGATTGGATGAGTGCCAGCTGGCTAAGGTTAAATCCGGATAAGACTGAGGTGTTGGTGGTGGACCCAGGTCACCTTGAGGCGGGTTGTAGGGCTGGACTTCCTTCGGGCGTATGGATCGATGGTGCCCAGCTCTCAACCTCAGACCGGGTGCATAACCTGGGTGTTAATATTGACAGTTTGACCCTGAAATTTCAGGTGTCATCTGCTGTCAAAGCTTCCTTTTACCATCTTAGGAATATCGCTCGGGTGAAACACCTTGTTCCTCCGGCTGACCTTCCGATGCTGGTCCATGCCTTTGTTACCTCTCGCCTTGATTACTGCAATGCCCTGTACCTAGGGCTACCGGAGGTTGATATCCGCCGCTTGCAGCTAGTGCAGAACTCAGCAGCCAGGCTTTTGACTGGGACATCCATGAGAAGTCATATTACGCCTGTGCTGCGCGAACTGCACTGGCTGCCGGTTCAGTGGCGGATCACCTTTAAGGTCGGGTTACTGACCTTTAAAGCCCTACACGAACAGGGATCGCGGTATCTTCAAGATCTCCTTGTTCCCTACTGTCCCTCTCGCTCGCTCCACTGACGAGGGATTGCTAGAGGTTCCCAGGGTTCGTTTAAAAACATCTGGAGCACGGGCATTTTCTTATGCTGCCCCTACCCTGTGGAATTCTCTACCTCGTCGAACACGAAGCTGCCTGACCGTTGAGAGCTTTAAGCTAGAATTAAAGACGTATTTATTTCAAAAGGCATACGGAGAGTGATTTTATTGTAATTTTATTGTGATCATATTGTTATTGTTGTTGTTTGTGTTATTTGTATGTATTTTAATTGTTTTTATTTGTACAGCGCTTTGGTATTGAAAAGCGCTTAAAAAATAAATTTTACTTACTTACTTACAGTGGTCTCAGCATAAAGGTCACTTGGACCAGCTGGTCACTGTGACCCAGGGGATGTGGGATGCCCTCCAGTGGTGGCTTGTCCCAGAGCATCTGCAGGAAGGGATCCCATTTGTTCGCCCCCAAGCCGACGGTCATTCTGATGACCGATGCTTCTCTCGTGGGCTGGAAGCCCATCTGGGAGAAGACAGGGTCCATGGGCTCTGGACCCCTGAGTCCCGATGCCACATCAACCTGCTGGAGCTCCAAGTAGTTTGGCTGGCACTGACTGCATTCTCTCTGTTTGTTCTGGGTCAAGTGGTTCAAGTCCAGATGGACATCACGACCATGTACTACCTCAACAAGCAGGGCAGGACGCACCCCCTGCCTTTGTGCAAGGAAGCTCTCCGCAGATGTACCTTCGTGCACAGCCTGGAGGCAGATCTCCTAGCAATCTATGTGGCAGGAGCCTCCAATCAGCTAGCGGACACCCTCAGCCGAGTGGGCGAGGAGTCTCACGAGTTGTCGCTCCATCCAAAGGTAGTCCACAGTCTGCTCTCCCAGTGAGGTACCCCTCAGGTGGACCTGTTCACCTCCACGGAGAACTGTTTTGTGCCCACCCCCCTCAGCAAGGCTCTCTGTAGGAGGATGCCTTCTTGAGGCTGTGGACCCAAGGCCTCTTCTATGCCTTCCCTCCACTTCCCTTGATCCACAAGGTTCTTCTCAGGTTCAGAAGGGACAAGGCATAGGTGATCATGGTGGCTCTGTACTGGTCCCAGTAGTTCTGGTATGCCGCTCTCCTCAGCCTCAGCCTCCCGAGGCATCTTCCTACATGCCCGGACCTGCTCTTCATCAGTCAGGGGAAGGTACTCCATCTAGACCTTCAATCCTTGCACCTGACAGCCTGATTTCTGAGTGGCTAGAGTTCAAGGCTTTGGGTCTCTCTGAGGGTGTCCTCACTGTCATGGAGGCATCTAGAAAGGAATCGACCAGAAAATGCTATGCCTTCAAATGGAAGAGATTCTCCATTTGGTGTCAGGGCAAGGGATTGAACCCTTCAACCTGTCCAGTGGCTAGCATTTTGAACTATATGTGGTCTCTCTCCCAAGGGGGACTTCAGTTGATGACCCTTAAGGTGCTCCTGGCAGCCATCTCTGCTTGCCGGGCACAGGCCGATCAGCGGTCGGTGACACAGGAGACAGTAGTCTGATGCTTTTTCAAAGATAGATCACATTTCCCCTCTGGTGCATAAACCACCACCACCGTGGGATCTGTTGCTGGTTTTAGCAAAGCTCATGGGCAAGCCATCTGAACTGATGCACATGTGTGAGATGTCACACCTGTCATGGAAGACCACCTTCCTGGTGGCTATCACGTCAGCCAGAAGGATCAGTGAGCTCCAGGCACTCTTGGTGGAGTCTCTTTACCTGGTCTTCCATAGGGACAAGGTTGTCCTGTGCCCCAACCAGAAGTTCCTCCCAAAGGTTGTGTTGGCATTTCACCTGAATCAGGTGATAACTCTTCTGGTGTTCTTCCCGAATCACACCTTGGAGGCTGAACATACGCTCCATACTCTAGACCTGAGGTGAGCGCTAGCTTACTACAAAGAGCGCATGGCTGGAGTTTGGGGAGAGGTTTTCCATCTGATTGTCACCTACGCTGAAGCCGCACCTGGCAGACCTGCAGCCAAGTGGACTGGTAGGTGGATCACTTCCTGCATTGATCTCTGCTATAGGTTGGCGGATAGGGACCTCCCAGAGAGCTTATTCCACCTGCCATACTGCTGCATCAGTGGCTGCTTCTAGGGATGTCCCTATCCAGGAAATCTGCAGGGCTGCTACCTGGAAGTCAGCACACACCTTCATTTCCCATTACCACAATGACTTAAGAGTTATGCCGGGATGCTGGTTTTGGGGCCTCAGTTCGCCAGTCCTTATTTCCTAATTAGGGCAAGTGTGCCTTGCCTCCCTCCTCCCTGAGAACTGCTAGGAGTCTGCCAATAAGTGTGGATAGAACAATAAATCCACGTCCCTAGAAACACAGGTTACTCACCTGTAACAGTAGTTCTAGGTGTGGTATATGTTGTTCATCCACACTGACCGACCCAACCTCCCCTGGCTTTGGCATACAGTACTGCTTCCAGCGGGCAAGATCTGGCATCATGGGGTGGAGCCGAGGGTTATACCACCCGGGTGGGTGGAAGGAGCCAGCTTGAAGACTTTCTGGCAAGACTTAAAGGGAAGGACACTGCCAGTAAGTGTGGATGAACAACATATACCACTTCTAGAACTACTGTTACAGGTGAGTAACCTGTGTTTACTTGCTTTACATTGAGATATAATTTTAACGTGTAATTTTGTTGGAGTATGTATTATTTTTCTATTGTGCAACAGATCCTAAAATCTATATTGGTTGATCAATAAACTTTTACCAACCTCAACTGAGATACTCCAGAGAAAGAAAATGTCAGAGAAAATGAGGCTGAAGTGGACTATTCTAACAAGGTCCTAATCAGGGGCTCAACTGAAAAACAGGTACCCATGGTAACCCCTCTGACCTCTAGGCAACCACAATCAATGTCAGATCTTAGGCCAAACCTGTGGCAGCTGAGGCAAGTCAGAAAAAGTAAACCTGGTACTCGAACTGCAGGTCTTGAATAGTCAATTTCAAGAAAAAAATTGAGTGAACAACACATCAGTAGGTGGAAACAAGCATCCGATAGGGGCGAACAACTCTGATTATAGAGTGGACATACTCCAATTTCACTTCAAGATTATGAATAAAAATACATAGAAAACACTGTCCCCACTCCTGAGAGGGCTCCGATATTATCAGAGATATGTGGGTTAGGTGGGCCAGGGTCTGGTCGACTATTTCTGTATTTCTGGGATTGCCCAAAAACTGGAGATTGAAAAGATTGACCCCTGCAACGCAAAGTAAATAACTGGACTGCTTAGCCTCACTATGGGAGACAAGGTATTCTATGCAGATAATCTGCAACCTTCAGATAGAATCATCAATGCCTGTGCAGGACACAGAACCCATTCTGTGAGTTCTAAACTTCAATATACACTCCTCTATTACAATGGTTGCCAAATCCTTGAAGGAGACTAAAACTGCCTAAAAGTGCCTCTGAGAAAAATGAAGGCAACCAGAGCATGTCTCTCTAGATGAAGAGTCAGAGTTCTGCTGACCTCTAGACATGGGCAACTCACCCTTCTCATTCTTCGCAGACTTCTACAGATTTTGGACCAAGTAGCAAGTCACCAGACTGGACTCCAGATACTTCTTGGAAGCCTGAATCACACACAAGCAACATAATCAGACTTCCCTACTGTAACTCCCTGTACCTAGGGCTACCGGGGGTTTACATCCGCCACTTGCGGCTGGTACAGAATGCTTCAGCTAGGCTGTTGACTGGGCTACCTCGAGTTTGCTATGTCATGCCCGTGCTGCGCAGCTTGCAATGGCTGCCTATTCAGTGGCAGATCACCTTCAAGGTTTGCTTGCTAACCTACAAGACCCTACACAGACTGGGACCGTGCTATCTGCAAGAGCTTCTGTGCCCCTACTGCCCACTCCCCAACCATTCAGCTCCACTGAGAGATTGCTAGAGATTCTCAAGTTCCGTTTGAAGACTTCTGGGGCCCGAGCTTCTGAATTTGCGGCTCCCACCCTTTGGAATTCTCTACCTCGTCAGATAAGAAAGTGCCTTACGGTGAAGAATTTTAAATCTACTTTAAAAGCATATTTGTTTAATCTTACTTTTCCCTAATTCTGAATAAGATTGTACCTGATATTTATTATGTATTTATGGTTTTTAGCTGTGGTTTTATGATTTTCTATGCTAGTGCTATGGTTCTTGTGAGAATAACGCTATTTTACAAAGTTTGCTTGCTTGCCCTGGGTCCAGCTACTGCTGCAGCAGTGCTTCCTGCTGAAAGCTGCAAAAGATCTAAGAGAGAGTCTCCTAAAAAGGAGGATGCTAATTTAGGAAAATCCAATTCTTTAGCTTAAAAGTCCTGAGGTAAACATTGCTATGGAGTGCTTGAACCACCAAAGGTGAAGTGGATTGTAGAGTCGACAGCTTCTGACCTGATGGTAAAACATAACACAGGAGACAGATATGCAGAACAAGAGTTTATTACCCTGACACTATACAGAGGACAGTCTAGATAAAAGTCTTACCAACTGGAAAGCTGGAAAAATCATACACCTGGTGTGGAAGCATAAAGCTCCTAAGAATCCCAAGGGGATATTTCCCCAAATAAAGATGTAATGCAGGTAATCATAGATAATCCCAATCTAAAGTTGGGGGACTCTATGATAACGAAGAATTGGATGCCCCAACTACAGGGCCTGCGAGTACTGGATTTTTATCAAGACGGTGGCTTAATGTCACATGTAGCAATTGTTGATAAACTTCAGGAACAGGTTAAGTGTGACTTTAAAATTTATCAATTGCGCCATCTGTTTCTGCAGAAATTTGGTGAGGTGAGTCCCCTCACCAGGCTGACCGATTTGACGGAGCAGTGTGTAATATTAGCTAACAGACCACATGGTGTCTCGCTGATATATAACTGCCTCCTGGATACTATTCATCCAGAAGTACTACCAGCATCCATGGTTTGGAATGATCTCATCCCCAACAATGAAGCTACTTGGCCGGAGATATGGAGAGATATGCATAAATATATTACGCAGGACAGACTTAAGGTCACGCAATTTCAAATATTAAATAATATGTATTTTACACCATGCAAGTTAGCTAAAATGGGATGAGGACAATCCTCTACATGTGTTGGGTGTAATCAAAGTGAAGGGACTATGCTGCATAATTTTTGGGCCTGTGACAAAGTCGCACCATTATGAATGAAAATCCAATCCCAAATGGACCCCTTGCTAGGGCTAGGGCAATATTTTACTCCAAAAATATGCATATTGGGGGATTTATCCTCTATTGTTGTCAGGGAAAGGAAATACCATATCTCACTTATATCAATGGTGGTCAAAAAATTAGTTCTCAAACACTGGTGGGACCAAACCATTATTTCCTACAAGGAGTGGTTACACGAGATGTCTTTTAATCTCAGGACAGAAAAGCTGGTTGCTAGTTTGCATAACAATCCAAGGGGTTTTGACAAGAAGTGGGGTAAGTTATAGGAGCTTTACCTGCATTAATTGGCAGCTATGGCTCGTGCTCTCCAAATAAATAAATTAACTGTTATCTCTTTGACAGGACATAACTAGAATAAGAGGTCAGGTTTAAAAAACTTAGGGATCGCTCCAGCGGGGGTAGGAGGAGGAGGGAGTAGTTGGATGAATATGTATGCTTCAATGTCTTGGTTACACTGTAACAAGTATCAAGGAGAAAATTGTGTAAAACTTGCTAAATAAAAAAAAAAAAAAAAAAAAAAAGAATCCCAAGGGGCTTGGCCATGTACATAACATTATATAGGTCTGATAAGAAAGTCCTGTTACCGGAGTAATGGGCTCGTGTGCGTAAAAACATTGTGTTCGGTTTCTTATTGGTGAATATATTGTGCATCTTGCACCCAAAGCTGTAAGATGATGCATTTGCACAGGATACATTATGCTATCTAACTTCATAAAACAACAGGATGATTCTCATAACACTGCTGATCATAGCATCATGACTTCGTACCATAGGTGGCACGCTAAGACCACAAATGGGTTATTAGACTCGCATTATAAAATTTGTCAGTAGATGGTGTACTAGACCATAAAATGTATTATGTGGCTAATACAGTAATTCTCAGTAGTACATTACTGTAGTTCTGTCAGTGTTATATTTTAGCTATATTAGTAAACTGTTATGATGGGAAATGTTGGTCTACATTATGGATGGCAGGGCAGGCAGGTCTACAGAATACACCTGTAATAGCTGAGATGTCAGTGAAGTGAGTTCGCTGACCAGCATCTATTCTGTTCACCATTCCCTTCTGAAAAGATGGCAGCTGCCTCAATTTGGAGAGTCATATGTTCTTCTATATTGGAAATTGCCACAGAGTTTTCTGATACAGACAGCAATTTTCTCCCCAGTCCCTGGTCTTCCATTTGTTCCTAATCACTCCCTTGAAAATGGAGTGCTGTTCCTTAACTAAAATAACTCTGAAGTGCACCCTATCATGTCCCTTCATGTCAACAATTCCAAATCCACATTTCTTAAAACACATTTAATCCAGGTGAAGCCCCTACTGAAGAAATCATTTCTTCACCTGTACTGCTTAGTGAACTACAGACCTGTCCCTAACCTTCCCTTTTGAGGAAAGGTTATTGAGAAAATGGTGGCTTGGCAGCTTGAGACACGTCTCTCTGCCTTTGACATCTATGAGCCTTTCACCGGTACTGTCATCAAAATGGTTTGAGTCCTTTATCACAGATAAGACACAGAAGGGTGTTGTAGGAAATTATTCCTCTCACCCGAGGCCACCATCTTGTGGAGTTCCTCAGGGCTCGATTCTCTAACCCTTGGTGTTCGCAGTGTATATGCTATCCCTGTGTGACATCATTAGATGCTACAGTGTTGGGTTTCACTGCTGTGCAGTTGACACCCAGCTGTGTCTGTCATTTGCGCTCAGGTTACAGGATGTGGTCTCTGTGTTGAATTTCATGCCTGGTCAAGGTTTAAGACTGAATGTCCTCTAGTGACTGAGGCTTAATCTGGACAAGAAGGATGTTCTGATGATTGAGCCAGGTTGTTGGAAAGGTGTAGAGATGACTGGAGTGGCGACTAGGCTGATGCATGGTTCCTCTCCTCTTACTGCTTCTACTAAAGTGAAGAATATGGGTGTTATCCTGGATAACTGACACTGGAGGCTCAAGTGTCAGCAGTAGTTTGGAGTGGTTTCTACCATCTTAGGAACATCGCCCGAATCAAACCTTTCATCCTAGCCTGATGACTTTCCCTCAGTAGAATACGCTTTTGTGACCGCCATATTTGACTACTGCAATGCTCTGTACCTTGATGTGAATTGTAGGAGTCCTACATCACCTGCAGCTGGTGCAGAATGCTGCAGCCAGGTTACTGATGGGCCTAAGTCCTGGCAAGTGACCGTAATTCTGCGTGATCTGCACTAGCTGCCAATGAGGTGGTTAATTACTTTCAAGGTCAGCTTGTTGACCTATAAAGCCCTACATGGACAGGGCCCTAGCTATCTGCGTGACCTCCTGACACCTCATCATATCCTCCACCCTCTCTGCTCCTCCAAGGTGGGTCTCCTGGTGATTCCTATGGGCCAGCTCAAATCAAAAATTTCAAAAATGGTCTTTGTACTGTTTTAGTCAGCTAGTACCAAAATTTTGGAATAAGTTACCGTACCAATTTAGGGTACCTTCAATGAAACCATTACCTGTCAAATCACTAAAGGACTATCTGTATTCTATGATCAAGTGTTGAAACTGTTTTAATTAATGTAGAATACGGTACCTTTTTATTGTATACTGTATGTATGTTGTTTGTATAGGTTAAGCTGTTGTATGTAGTTTTCGGGTACTCAAGGTTGCCTTTGTGAATGAGCTCTGCTCAATGGTTATTCCTAATACACAACAACATCCAGGGACTGGGCTTTTGCGGTAGTTGGCCCAGCCCTGTGGAACTCACAAGATCTTTGTCGAAGGTCCTCTCATTGGAGGCCTTTAAGAGGGTTTTGAAATCCCACCTTTTCAAGGAAGTATTTGGTTTATAATCATTCGCTCACTGGCTGTTTTTAGGGACTGTATAATTATTTAATTTTAACCATTTTAAATTATTGATTGTTGTTGATAATGTATCTCATTGGTTTATTTATGTCCATTGTTTATGTATGTTTTTATATGCTTTTTCTTTTTGCAGCACTCTGAGCCCCTGGGAATGGGCACTTTATAAACAAAAGTTTACTTACTTACTGAATAAGTTCTTGATTATGGTCCACTACTTTTGCATACATTTGCATAACCACATTAAGGAGTGTTATATGTTGGCAAACACTGCACTCTAAGGGGTTCTGTCCTGGTATTCTAAGTACAGCAAACATCCTTGATTGCATGATGTAGGCAAGAATGCTGTTATGCTGCATCTCTTAGTAAACACACAATAAAGGATCTAGTATGCTCTGAAGTAGTGTTTTGTGCTGTATCAGTTACCCCCCTTGGCCTTAATGCTGTGCAGGAATTCACCCTTGTGATATTATATGGGTGTTTGTACTTATCTAGTTACTTTTCTGTCATTGATCTGTAATAGATTTAGGTTCTTGAAGAGATGTTGTAATCTGTTCTTTGGGTAGTAACTGTTTTTTTTTTTTTTTTAATTGACTATGCTTTTGGTGTCGGGGCTTTGCCGAGAGCTCCCAAATATGTATAAATGATTATTTACCAGAAAAAAAAGTATACAAATGTATTTACTGAAAAATTTTATGTTTGTGTTATGAGCGTCCTCAAAGACATAAAATCACATAGGCCACCCATAGGGGAACTGATTAGTTCCTTTTACCTAGTCTTATGATTCAGTAACAAATCATTTACTTACAGTGTAAAACCATTTTATAGCTGAATGATCAACTATCATTAAATAGACATACATCATATAGCAGTCACTTTATTTCAGAGGAAATAGCATACATTTTATCTGTACAATATTTAACAATTACTTTCATCCAGGCCATTATATCATTAGATACTTGCAGAAAAATTGGCAAGTACAATTTAACAGTAGTACAGCAACGTGTGCCCCAGATGCACAGAACATTGATGGGAATACAGAGTAAAGCTAAAGTAATTGCTTACTGGCATATTGAGAGGTAATATATACATGAACTGAAACTGCATAAAAACACACTGCTGGTTCAACTTGAGGTAAAAATGGTGTTCAGTTATGGATGCTATTTGAAACATTTGCTTATAAACTGGAAAATATAATTCTGCATATTTATTTAACCCACCTAAACCTTTTGGAAAAATCAGCATGTTGTCAATATGGTGGACATCTTTTAAATGCATAACGTCTTTTGCCAAGAACATGCATTTCCTCAATAGTTTTATGCATCACATTTTTATATCATTTTACCAACAGTTATCTATTTAAATGGGTTCTACTATATAGTCTGTGGAGCAACGAGGAGATGTAAGTATTCACAGATGCTGTGTACCTTTATCAATGAGCTGAAAATGACAATCTGGTATTTTATGCTCAACTTGACTTCTGAAATCCATCTCTGTAATAGAAGAAAATATACACTCTTGAAAGTACTGCTGACGGTTCTGGTAAAAAGAGTACAGCTTTTTTTTTAATTAGACTCTTGGGTCTACTCCTGCAGGCAGATTTAGTGACAACATCACCCACATGCCAAGGCTAGATAATGAAAGCTCTGAACAATTGCAGGGGCACTCTTTGCTCTCTAACACTATTGTGTTTGCAGTTCTCCAATAATACTATGCTATATCTACTGCAATATTTACTTGCATCTAATATGGACTAGAAGCAGTTCATGATCTGTACCTCAACAAACAAAACTTCTTCTCTACAGCCACTGTAGTTGACAATCATTCAGTTATAATTGGACCTAATGCAGAATATTCTAGAACTGAAAGTATGTTACAAAAATGCAATCTTGACAACCTGTGTAATACAGAAATGGCAATGGAATAAACATGTTTACATAGATATATTCATGTTGGTAGGTTCCTTCATTTTCCTACTATCCTATACTCCATGGCAATCTTTACCCATCGATTACCTTGATGTATTAAATACGAAGTGTGGTGTTTTAATGAATGCATCATAGCATGCACTGTGTTTCATGAAGCAAGGATAAGACTGCCTTAATGTATATACAAGGAACTTTACAACAGGGATATCATAATTAGTATATTAAAGATCCCTAACACACAAAGCTATTTGTAGGAGTATAGGATACAGATTTAAATGATTAAAAGGCCTGTGTTGGCATGTGGTGCCAATCTGGGTACAGCAAAGAAGGCATTACTTTGCAAATGATAAAGAGGGTCTACAAGGAGCAAACTTTAAAATACACATTGTTCATTCTATAAAATAAAGTAGAGCACCTTGAAACACCTGTAACATTATACATTTTAAACAGTTCTGTCAAGTCTCAGCCATGTTGTCAGTCTGCTTCACACAAAAAAATTAAGGCAAATACAAATAATTTCATAGTGTAAAGCAGAAGTGAAATGCAACACACAGCAATCTACTTTACAAACAAAAATGAAACAAATTTCACCCCAAAGTACCAGTAACCAGCAATGTGGGCATTATGGCTACAGTGAAACTTTAGTCAGTGAAAAAGTAAACACATGGTAAAGAGCAATATTCCAGATGGTATACAAGAACACCACTGCATATACCATTTTTCCCCTCCCTGCTTGGAGTATAGTGACACCTGGATATCTGTATACTGGTTAATTAATTGTATTGTTCCCAGAGACTGCAGCAATGCATATACATGTAATATTAGTGTACTGTGTTTTATAAATAATTGCTTATGCATAAAATATTCACAGTGAGCTCCTGATTGTATTTAAGAATGTCCCTCAGACTTTATCCACAACTGCAAATGAGATATACTTACAACCTGACAAAATATATATCATAATACTGGCTATTGATTCAGCACGTTAAACCTTTACCTACAAAGAACTGTATATATTGTTTAGTGATGCTGCATTACAGGCACACTCAAACATGACCAAATTGTCGCTGAGGAAGTGAAATAACTGACAGAAAAAGAACACAACAAAAAACTTTTAACAGATGAGTAGAAAAACCTTTAGGTAATCTGACTGCAAGAGTTTTGCTGCAGGGGCTCTAAAACTGATCTACCAAAAATGCCGAACCAAACAAGAGTAGTGATTAGAATGAACTGTCAGGCATACATATAGGTACATATCTCCTCCAAGTGGAAGAATTTATCAAAGCTACAACAAAGGAAAACTGAGTCCAGAGATAACACATCACAGTTGTAGTAGTCACCAAACAGTGGCTATGTGTGTAATGAGGTGGGATGGATACAGAACTATAGAAGTGAATATGGTAGTCAGTCCTTTACTGTACAGATATTATGTGATTTGAAAAGCTTGAACTGTTATACAGTTTAGGTTATATGCAGAAGCAACGATGTGTCGATGTACATAAGCTGTGTCATGTCCCAATTCAAGTAATATTTAACAGCCATGTGATGAAAGAGATGTACGAAATATTAACAACATGATTGAAGTGCTTTTGCCAAATGTTCCATTACACAAGAGCTAAAATGTGCCATGGAGGTAAGTTAGAGTGTTTTGGCAAAACATTACCTAGGGATAAGTCTACAACTTCAACATATTTCAGGTACATGTTATCGTCTGAAGTTATGAAAAATTTAAAAAAGAAGTGACCATCAGCAAAAAGAAGGTGACAGCCTTGCTAACAAAATCTAGATTTTGAAGAAAGAAGGCATGTGAGCTGATATAACTCAGTGCTCCCCAAATCATGAAGGTACTGAAAAAAAGAGGCACAACTCAGTTTTGGAAGGAAACTAGCAAGCACACAAATCCTGCAACTGTTTATAATGCTAGAACCAAGAAGGTCAGACCAAGGATGGCCCTGACAATTTCAGCACTGACAAGAATGAACAGATGAGTATTTAAATACATGGAACCAATCCATTTTTTGAGGGCACTATCTAACCCATGCCTTACCATAAATATGAAAACTGGTTAGAAGAACTTTATACAGATTTTAGACAATGCCTGTAACTGCCATGCACAGCACATCACAGAGTGTCTGCCTGCCTAGATGTGTTCATAATTAGTTTTTATTATTCACTTCAGTAATTTTACAAGTCTAATTATTTAGATGTGCTTACCGAAATGTATGAATTACATTTCTACTGCTGTAATGTCCTCTGGGATTCTCTTGGAAAATAGGTGCATCACCTAAATGAGGCTATCTCCGGTGTGTTCAACTTTTGTCTGCTACTTCTAATTAAAATAAATAAATAGAACTGTGATGCTAGTAATTAAGTACCTATTTCTGATCAGATAGTGAACATACTGTGCAGGTCTCTTATAGCAGCAAAATGGTGGTTTCATTTGCATACAGTATGAATGTCTGCCTGTTGTTGACAGCTGATCAAGGCAAGCCAAAAGAGAAAATGTCTAAAGGAAGACAAAAGGAGAAATCTGAAAATATTGTCATGTTATAGTACTTACCAATCAAATGGCGCATAAAACAGAAAAGGAAACTTTAAAAGCATAATTTAAGCAGTTGTGGTAGCCAAAAAGGATATACCTGACCCTTGAAACAGGATCAGTTACAGAGGGGAAAAAAACAAGTACTTAGAGTAGCATCTCTCTTTTTAAAAGCACATTGATACTTTACGTAATATCAGTTCTCAAATGTTTTAGTTCACTGTGAACATAATCCATACATTCTTCTAAAATGCTAAAGACAGCAGCTTTCACAATAACTCTACAGTCAAACAATATTTGTAGTCAACTGCTATAACATCAAGGTCAGTATATTACCTGTACATATCTATTGCATATAATGTTAATTAGCATAATAGTGTATCCCTGAAATTTATGAAGAACAATTGACATCTGTAACATGATACTGAGATAGAGCGATGTTGTGTATACATTTATATGGCACAGATGTCGATTTAAGAGATGGCACCAAATGTAGTGTAGTTAAATTATTGTGGCTCAAAGCAGAGAGAGGGAGTGTTGGTAATAAAGCTTCCTGAGGTGATTTTTTTAAACAGTGATACAAAGCAGACAAATTGATAAATGTAACAAGAGGTACACTAGGCAAAACTCCATTACATACATTAGTTGGGAAAAAGATCTCTTAAATGTATCATTCAAGAACTCCAAGAGCTCCAGCATTACAGTTCATGATGGATAAAAAAAGGCATGCGTATATTTCCAAATATTTCACAGACACAGCAAACCTTAAAAAAAAGTGTGTGTTTTTTTTTTTTAGTTTTTTTTTTTTTTTAGGAAACTACAGAGAATATTTTGGGGCGGAAATATAAAACAAACTAAAACTGATTTTTTTTTTTTGTTTTGTGTTTTTTTTTACAAAAGCATCTAAAGAATGATTAAAAAGAGCGGGTCATTTTTTATACAAAGAGCTCAGAAAAAAAGCAGGAACACTGTTTCAATGGCCACTTTCTGTTGGCATGAAGCATAGCTTAACCATTTTAAATAATGCAGTACACTTTGTACTACAGAATTATAAAATTCAGATAAAGTTATTCAGATTTAGTGTTATCAATCTTGTAATTCATTGGATGTGGAATTGAGGTATACCTTGTTGAGGGAGATTACATAAAAGAGAAGTTTTCCTTACTGTGCTAATTTTTTTCCCAAAAGCTTGTTATCCAACAATCCATGCAATATGCTGGGGCAAGTATCCAACTGCTCTTAGCTCAGAGGCAGAACAGAGCACTGACATCAGATGCACATGGTATATACAGTAGGTCATCTCCTTTCTTACATCACTCATGGTTTCAAACAGTGAAGAGCAAAGTGAGACATTACACTGAAGAAAAACAGTATGGGGCTCCTGTACTGGTTAACATCAACCTTTGGGATAAGGAAATGACAAGATTAAGAACAAATTCCATTCTCCCAAGTACATGAGTGAATCCAGCAATCCAGGCACCACACAGTGGCAGTAAAATGAAGTATAGGATAAAGCTGGCATTATAGAGGAAAGGCTACTGCCTGAAGCACTAAAGGCAGCAGGCTGTCTTAACCAATTTGTATATCTCAGTGATGGTGCAAAGGGTTTCACCTGTTTTGAGCACCGGTGGCAGTGCGCCTGGTCATTAGGGCACCAGGTTGCAAAGTCGCCATCCCCTCTTTTTGCGGGGGGCTGTGCCCTTGTGCCCCCACCCCCCTTTCTAAATATACCAACTCTGTGGGGGCGGGGGACCTCGGGGCGACTTAGTATTTGCCACCCTAATGACGGGTGCAGTAATGCCAGCACTCTGAACGGGTGCAAAGAGGCCCCCCCCCCGCAGCAACCATGTACAGTAGACTTGTAATGGTGGTGTAGCCCTGGGGGACTGCTCTGGTTCTGACAGAGTGTGGATGGAGTCCACAGAGTGAATTTATGCCTGCCAACATGTATGATTGAATGGTGTGCCATCTAATTTCTCAATAAATAGTTGCTTTGTAATCTTGCTTGAAGTCAAGTAAAGTGACATGGTAGGTGCTGAATGGCTTGATATTGGTAAGCAAGACTGCAGCTTTGAAAGACTGTACTCTTAATACTGCCATAGTATATCTTGGTTAGCACAGAATGTAGCATTCACCTGCAAACAGTATTAGAATCATAAGGGCCCCACAGGGGCCATTTACATATAAAGGGAGGGTGGCTCAGTTTAAAGACAAAACCCCCACAGCCATGGCTCCTAAAATGACTTTATAACACTGTCTGCAGGACACATGCTGATGTGGAATTACTTTGCTCTGTTGGAAAATCATGTACAATTCTTCAGCAAATGGAGTCCCAGCTTTTCGCAGACCAGGCCAAGGGAACAGCCACCAAAATGTATTTTGATGGACAAGTAGTAGAGTAGCTCTTCCTGCATATGCTCAAAGGGTGTGCTTATAAGGAATCTCAAAACATGACTGAAGCCTTAGAATGGGAGTCTGCTTTTGACTATGAGGACTCCAGAACAACCACTGTAAGGAACCTCTGAGTGTGAGTGTAGGATCCAAGTTGGGAAACTCCATCCACATCAAGAGGGACTTCAAGATTTTTCATCCACAGTGAAATTATACTTTAGACCAAAAGAAGAAAAACATCCTGTGGAAGTCAATGATAGTAGGAATGCTGACATATAGTAACTAGGAATCTTATTTCTTGAGCTAGTGCAAAAACCTATGGTAGATGCAAAGGCACAGCTTGTTAATAAGATCCTAGACTTGGCCAGTATAACTACTATTAAATCTGAATAGCCACATTTTTTTGTAGTCTACACCATCGCATACTATCACCTTAATAGATGCAATCTTCTTGAACTGGGATAGAAAACTGGGCCCTTCAGATCTGTTTATGGATGCTGCCGGATTGTATGGGACACCACAGTATTAGGTGACAAAACCAAGACTTCCTTGGTCAGTTTTGGAGTAAGTGCACAACTATAGCTCAGAGGTCTTGCACAGAACCCACTGCATTCTGAAGTCTACCAAACAGAAATTATCACCCAGTTGATATTCTTAAGTAACATCAGACGGGTTCATTCTGGATCTGGTGAATTATATGCAAGGGAAGGTGTCATGGGAGAAGGTGGTTTGATCACAGTAGATCTGGGATATCTAAGGTGGATCCTGAGAGGTCCCCCTAGAAGAATGAAGGAATATGCTTGCTTAGTCCATGGTAAGGTTAGAGATATCAACAAAGCCCTTGACCCCCTTCAATAATGTCTCCCTAAAATGTCCCAGGAAAGAGAACTGGAGGTTAGCTTGACAGCTGTCTGAAAACAGATTCACTCTCCAGTGCCTTAGCCACAGGGTCCTTTTAACAACTTTAAAAAATATGCCCTAGAAGAGAGAGGAAATACCTGATCTACAGCAAAAGGAAAGGGTAAGGCCAGATTAATGTAGAGACTAGATTCTAAGGTACTTTTTGGTAGGGGTGTCTAGTTTCTTAGTAAGCTGAGGCATGAGAAGATTCACTCTAGGCAATGAAGATATTTTTCATTCATTTTGTCCAGGTTACAGTGGAACAAATTTTGACTTATAACTTAACTCACTGTTCACCATTACACTTTTGTAATTGTCAGAAGAGACAGGTGTAAAGAGTAACATTCATATCAACCTTGGTCATAAAACAAAAGCAAACGTCCAGTACCTATGGGACCTCAGCCTCAGGTTATGACCTTGTTTTTTGATGAAGAAAACTTAAGTATTATAACTTGAATATTGACTTAGTCTGAGAATCTTCCAAGGAGCCACAGTCCTCCTCAGGAGAGACGGAAGGGATTTTTTTGAAACACTTGGTAATGTTTTTGGACAACGTCACTTGTCAGAATATGGGAAGTGCCTCTGGATTTGCTGCTCCTACTTCTGTAAAGACCGGCCCATTTTTATCAGCTGAGCAGAATGAATCAGCAAAGGAAGACTGGGAAAAGTGATGAAGGAAGTCAAGTGTTGTGGCCTATGTCTTCTTTGGCTATTCAGCTGTTGTGGGGAGTAGGGGAATGCAAACAACTCCCCGTGTATTTATCAAAAAAGAGTCAACTGTCAGTCAAAAGGCAGGGCCCCTTTGTGCAAAACTACTTCTGATGTAATTCAGATGCAGGGATTAGCCATACAAATTCCAATAACTTTACAACCAAGTTTGGGGCTGGCACAAAAACAGCCTATTAGTGGGAGTACTTGGCTAACAGAAAGCAATGATCTCTTTTGAGAACACAGGATCATCAGAACGCAACAGGCTGCTTATGGGAGTGCTGGGGAAAAAGAAAGCAACCATATTTTTGTAAAAGCACTGGGCTAAGCTCTCTGCAGAAGCAACAGGTTAGCAGAAAACAATGACCTCTCTAGAGATGCACTGAGCCAATAAAAAGTGAGAGAATTTCTGCAGGAGTGCTGCTGTCAGCAGTGGTATTAGCTAAGCCCAGGAGGAGGAGGAGAAGCTTAAAGGATCAATGCAGGGCACCTAGAGCAGAAAGAGAGAAGACCAGATGGGGCAGAAAATCCAAATCAACAAAATTATGTTCTGACCCTGCTGCAGAAGAACTGGTGATGTAAGTGAAGATACTCCAATGTACCCCGAGTGTATGTGATGCTACTACTTTTCTGTTCTGCTTCTGAGCTGCCAGGGATGGATTTTTACTCCAGAGTACTGCCTGCATTGGAGAATTCAAGTACTACAGAAAGTAATTTGGAAGCCTCTTTGCTATATCCCACCTTGATTATTTTTTGTAAATATACATACAACAGCAGCACATTAAACATTCACAAGCTGTGTCATATTGGCATTACAATAGTAATTCATATAAACACAAAACAGCACTGCAACAAAAACCAGTTGCCCTTTTTGACTCAAAATGAAATGATTTTGATTAAAAAAAATAGTTCATTTGAGGAATTAAGAGTCTTTTTTGTCAGATATCAAGAAATCTGATTTCAGGTTCTTTTTTTTTTACACTTGGTAGCCAAGAAAAGATCCATATTCATCTTCACAATTCTTAAATATACTCGATCACTGCTGTTCAACTATACAATAGTCTTTCAAGCATATTCTGTGATGAAGTAAGTCTTATGAATCCATGTTAAGAAAAGAAAATCTTCAGCATGATGCCCAAATGCAGACTATTTTTGTCATGATTTCTTCGTTTGTTTCTCTTCTAGATGCAGTACTGGCTACCAGTATAATCTCTGACTGAGAACAAAATACTGAGCTGATAAAAATCATCAGTCTCATTAGTTTAGCAAATAGCAGCTCTATTATAGAGTTCCAGAGGGTAGTTCTTTTGACCAATGCAAGTATCATAGACTGGATTCTTTGGGAGGAAAGTCCACATTTGTCACCATAGTGACCACTGTCACAATGTCCTCTGTGGTAATGATGTTTGTTAGTCTTTGCATCTGAATAATTCGTTCTTCTACACAGCCAGCTGACAACCTGGCCTCTGCATCATGATCCCAGCATTCTTCTATGGTTTCACATAGTGTTGCCAGTCCCTGAGAGGAAACAAAAGGAAAGGTTTGTTTTAATTTCACTTTCTGAGACTCTGAACTGAGTGGTGCCTGCTCGTTAACTCATCATACTGGAAGAAGAAGAAATTGTGATTTACAGAGAATAAATGTTGACAATTCTAGCCCAAGAGAAATTATATAATATTTAAACACAAAAAAAGTAATTTTAAGAATCTTAAGATTCACTACCTCTCTGAGAACAGAAAGTTCATTCTTGCCTTGGTGGGTTGGGGCATGGCCCGGTATACTACTTGGCCTCACAGCCTTTGCCAGGTGCACAGATTTTCAGAGATGGTAGCCTGTGGGGTGGAAGGCAGCCTGGTGTGCTACCTGGAGGGATATTTGCTGATGTGATCCAGACTGGGGGAAGGAGAGGTCCATGCAAACCCATGCCGGAGGAACAGGTGGAGGGGTGCCCACACCCTGCAGGCTACTAGCTAATGAGAGGGAGCTTGGTGACAGATGACTGTTATATGTATGAGACTGAGGTTTTCCTCAGTTCCATTTCTTTCCTACTTAAAGTTGTTGGTTGTAGCAAATTCGCTGCATTTATTTTATAGGTTGAGCAGCAGGGGGTTTACCCTGTCCTTATGAGTCACATCAGAAACTAAGGAAGTGGTAGAGTACTGCTTCTAATGAGGGGGAGGGTGAAGGGAGGTGGAACACATGCGGGAGAAGGGAAAGGACAGTTCACTATTGTTGTGGAGAGGTGTGTTCTGGGTGATCCAAAGAATGGTCGATATCAAAATTGTGGTCAATGAGCTTGGGAAGGGGGTCGCTAATAATTTTATAAGTGTTCTTACAGTTTACTGTTGGTTTTCTTACTTGAATATACGTAACTATTTCCTGTTTATACTACACACACTGAATGCATATCTTACTGTACAGTGTAGCATGACAGGTGTTTGTTTATGGGGAAAGTTTGGCAGGGTTGGTCGTGGCGCTGGGTCTGTGTCAGGCTGGGGAGCTCCCACCCCTGAAGTCTATCAGTGACCGATTGGTCGGATCATGGATAAGCTATTCATTTGCACCTGGGTGTCCAGGGCACATCTTCCCCTGTGAAAAGGAAATAAAATGTACACAGTGTTGAAGAGGCACGATGTGAGGGTCGCCATGCTCCAGGAGACCCACCTCACCCAGATAAAACATGGCAAACTGGTCAGGGAGTGAGTAGGAAAATGCTATGCAGCCTCCTTTAATGTGTATTGCAGAGAGTGGTGATCCTTTTACACAGGGAACTACCATTTGTTAAGAAGAGGGTGGCTGTGGACCCAGTAAATGGTCAGTATGTATCTGTGTGTGGGAGGCTGGGTGGGGAGACTATTACCTTCAGAAATATATACACCTCAGCAGAAAGAGGTCCTGTGTTTTATGATCAGATGTTAGGCCTACTGCAGATAGAGCATTTTCCAGGCCTGGTCTTGGGGGTGGGGGAGATTTTAATTGTGTATTTGACCTGTCCTTAGGTCAGCAGCTGGTCACAAGCAGGATCCAGCCATAGAAAGATGGGGTTGAGACTAATTGAGCTCGATTCAGTGGATGTCTGGAGGGAGGCAAACCCAGGAGCCAAGGAGTTTATGTTTTTTTCTAATCCCCTTTGCTCATGGTCACATATCAATTATATACTAGTGCCCAGGAGGTGGTATCAGCAGGTGGACTGCACAGTGATTAGTCCTATCGCAATTTCTGACCATGCTAGGGCTCTGGTGATATTAAATCTTGAGCAATGAGAGACGATGAGGGCTTGGAGGTTCTCCACCTATATGTTGGTAAAGTAGTAGTACTGGGAGCACCTGGCTGCTAGCTGAAAGTTCTCTTTGGGCACTAATGCTTCCACTGCTCCCTCAAAGGCTACCTTTTGGGAAGCAGGGAAGGCTTGTATGCGGGAAGCAGTAGTGGCATATCTGGCCACCTTACATAAGGAGAACAGGGACAAACTCCAGCAACCTGACTTGAGGATGCAATTAAGCAGTTAGAATTGGCAGCTTTTCTTAATCCTCAGAAGAACACCCTGAGAAAGCTCAGGATAGCCTGTGAAGCCATAAGTAAGAGAAATGACAGGAGGAGCTAACAGGGCCCTTATTTACACTAGCTAAAATATTTATGAGTGGGGAAATAAACCTAGCCCCCTGCTGGTGCATCTAGTGAGGGGCAACGGCAAGTCTAACTGGACTGCAGCAGTGAGGGATGATGAGGGCAAATTAGCTTCAGACAGTCGGTGGATACAGGATTGTTTTGTAGAACTCTATTCCAGACTATACAAGAGCGAGGTGACTGGGCAGGAAGAGGCAACTGCAACTTTTCTGAGGCACCTAAATTTACCAGAACTCATAGGAAACCAGGTTGACACCTTAAATAGATCCTTGATGCAGGATATTAGGCAAGCGGCTTATTGCCTGGCGAAGGGTAAAGCAGTGTGGTCCTGATGGACTGCCCACATAATTTTATAGGTCTTCAGATAAGACTGTGTGGGTTCACATGCATAGTATATTCAAGGAGGCAAGGGCAGAAGGGCTCTGCCGCCTACCTGTGACTTAGCTACTATTATTCTAATTCATAAGGAGGATAAATATAGCTGGCCTGGTGGCGCTGAGGGTTGAGGTGCTGGACACCACACCTTGCGCCATGCCAGCAACCCAGGTTTGGGAGCAGACTCAGGTCATTAGGGGTCAGCAGGGGAGGAGTAAGATCGAGCGTCTGGAGGACTGCTCTGCTCTCCTCTCCTGGGGAGGGTGGGACTGCATTTCCCGACACTTAGTGACTCCCAGTGGAGATGGGGGTAGCGAGTTGAGAATGCCACAGTACAGGGTGGAGAAGCGGTGGACATCTGTTCATGTAATTGCACGTCTGTGTCCTAAGGGACAAGTAAGGGAAAACCCCTCTGCCCGTAAGAATGACACCTCCGAAGGGGTATCGTCCACTACCTCCAAAGAAAGCCCGACTCGACGGGCAGGGGCTCAAGGGTGATGCAGCCTCCCTCCCATTCCCCTCCAGGAGGGCCCCTCCATGGGGGGGACAAGCCACAGTCTTCCCTGCTTCAGCTGGGTCATGGCAGAGGCTGGTAGGTGGTGCAGGGCACTGTGACCCCTCGCAGCAAGGCCAACTGGGGGAAGCCCTCTCTGTGGATGCAGAGAGCAAAAACAGAATGTACCAAACAAAAAAAAAAAAGGAGGGTAAAAACCCCACACAGTGTTCGATCAATAGGCCTATCTCCCTCAACAGTGATGTTAAGGTCCTAGCCAAGGCATTGCTGAGGAGATTAGAGCAGGTCCTGATGCTTCTTGTGAAGGACAATCAGGCTGGATTCATTAAAGCTAGACATTTGTACCATAATATTAGGCGTCTGTTGGGAGTGGTGGAGGCTTGGCATCCTGGGCGAGAAAGTACAGTTACGTAAGAACTTACCGTAACAGTAGATCTTCGAGAACAGCTCTTGCAGCAGGTTACACCATTAGGACTGAAGCCGGCAGGCATCAGAACCCCACGGAATTCTTCTAGCTAGCTATCTTCAGCGGGGACAGCCCCCGACGTCAGTCCCGCCCCCGACATCAGGCGTAGTACATAAGGGGGCGGTCCTGCCAGATTCCCCAGTTCTCCCGCCGGAGACTCCCGGCCGCAGAATGACATCAGAATGGGAGACCGAGGATCCGTCATCAAAAGACAAAGGGCGCAAGCCCCTGCCCAAGGCTCGGTAGGCCATGCCTCCTCCAAGGGGGAATGGTGGGCGGGAAGGTACCTGCTGCAAGAGCTGTTCTCGAAGATCTACTGTTATAGTAAGTTCTTACGTAACTTTACTATCTTACTTCGAGAAACAGCTCTTGCAGCAGGTTACACCATTAGGACTGATTTCCAAGCAATAGCGCCTGCAAGCATTCTGGGAGGAGGAAACTAGGAAAGATCTTTGACAAGTCCTGACTCTAGGACAGGAGATCCTGTAGCAGGGCCAGGCCGAAACCGGCTCTCCGCCGTGATGCAATATCCAGGCTATAGTGCCTAATGAATGTGTGCACAGAGCTCCAAGTAGCTGCGGCACAACTGGCAGAGGTGGAGACGTTACAAAGTGCTGCAAACGAGGTAGCCACCCCCCTTGTCGAATGGCCCCGGACTGTACCCGGGAGGGGCTTCTGTTTGCTGTCGTAGCAAAATGAGATACACTGGACAAGCCAGCGAGAAAGAGACTGCTTTGAGACTGGTTGGCCCAGCATCCTCTCAGCAAAGGAAACGAATAGTTGCTCCGACTTACGAAGCGGTTTAGTTCTGTTCAGGTAATACCTTAGACAGCGGTGAACATCCAGGGTGTGAAGCAATGCCTCTCCTCTATTAGAATATTTAGGAAAATATACAGGTAAATCGATGAACCAGATCTGTCTGGGCCAGAATGGGGCTACCAGGATCATTGTTGCATGCTCCCTGCACAGTTTGAGAAGAACTCTCTGGATCAATGGGAAGGGAGGGAAGGCGTAGAGGAATCTGTCCGCCCAGGAGAGGGACAACGCGTCTCGCCAGAAAACACCAGGCCCTGGATCTAGCGAGCAAAAATTGGGCAGTTTTGCGTTGGATGGGGAAGCGAATAAGTCCAGTTCTGGAGTGCCCCATCGAAGAAACAGATCCTCTGCTACCCCTTGAAGAAGCTCCCACTCATGGACCTTGGCCTGGGAACGACTCAGTCCTTCTGCGATTGTGTTGTCCACTCCGGGAACGTGAACTGCAATCAGGCTCGCGCCGTGTTGGATTACCCAATCCCACACTCTCATCGCTTCCCTGCAAAGGGGGTAAGAGTGTGCGCCTCCTTGTTTCTTGAGGTAATACATCACCGCCGTATTGTCTGTTTGAAGCATGAGAGTATTCGGCGGGATCTCTGACTGAAAGGCCTGCAGGCGAAGGACCGCCCTCATCTCCAGAATGTTGATGTGGAGATGAGCTTCTTGAGGGGTCCACGTTCCCTGGGACCTCACCCCATTCAGGTGTGCTCCCCACCCCAGCCCTGAGGCGTCTGTGGAAAGAATCACCTCGGGGACGGCGCTGTGAACGGAACACCCGCAGAGAGTGTTCCTGGGTCTAAGCCACCACTGCCAGTCTCGAATCACGGCATTCGTGATTCTGACCGGCTGCTGCATGGTCTTGCCTTTGGTCCCACTGCACCTTGAGCATCCACTGAGTTACCCGCATGTGGAGCCTTGCCAAAGGGGCGGTTGGAATGGCCGCAGCCATGTGTTCGAGCAAACGAAGGACCAGCCTGGCAGGAGCAGTCTTCTTCGCCGAGAGGTCCCTGATGAGGGATCTGATGCGTTCCACTCTTTCGTCGGGAAGAAATGCTCTCTCTTGGACAGTGTCCAGAACTGCGCCTATGAACTGCAGCTTCTGTGACGGTACGAGGAGAGACTTCTCGTAATTGATGAGGATGCCCAGAGACTGGAACAGAGCCTGGGTGCTCTGGATAGCCAGCAACAACGCCTCTCTGGAGGCGGCCATGAGAAGCCAATCATCCAAGTACAGGAACACATAGTGGCCCTGTCTCCTTAAAGACGCTGCCATGACTGCCATGCACTTGGTAAAGACCCTGGGGGCTGATGACAGTCCGAACGGAAGAGCTCGGAACTGAAAATGGTGGCCGAGAAACTTGAAGCGCAGGAACCTCCTGTGCGCTTGAGCCACAGGGATATGCAGGTAGGTGTCCTGCATGTCTAGGGATGCTAAGAAGGCGTCCTGCCTTAGCATGGGAATGAGACCCTGAAGGGTCACCATGCGAAATCGTTTGTAGGCGACCAATGTATTTAGGTCGCTGAGGTCCAAGACTGGACGGAGGTCCCCTGTTTTCTTCGGAATCAGAAAGAAGTGGGAATAGTATCCGGATCCTATCTGGTTCTCTGGAACATACTCCACCGCTCCCATCTGCAGGGGCGCGAGTATTTCTTGCCTGATAAGCAATTTGTGCTGACCCGAGTAACGGGAGAGCAGAGGAGGCCTCGAGGGTGGCTTGTCTGCGCATTCTATAAAGTGGCCTCTTTCGACCAAATGAAGGACCCACCTGTCGGTGGTTATGGACTGTCACCCTGGCAGGTAGTCCGCAATGTGACCCCCGACCTTGATGTCCCATTGATCCTGAGGGGCGGGGGCCGGGGAGGAGTCATGCTGTGGCGGCGGAGGGCCCAGCGGCTGAGCTGAGCTTAGCTGGCGCTGACTTCAGCCCGTGACCTTTCCCTGGGCTCTGCGAACGGAGCCCCTCTGTTGTGGTCCGTGCGGACAGCTGTCTCTGCGTCTGCCACAAAACGGCTTTGGTTCCTATGAAAGGAACTAAGCCTGGGTCGGTACATTGCCTGGACCGACCTCACCGCCTTCCCGGCCTCTTGGAGTTTGGTGAGGACCTTCTCAGAGGATTCACCATAAAGAACTTCTCCGTCAAAAGAGGCATCCAGGATGTTCTTCTGGACGTCCGGGGTGAATCCAGAGACACGGAGCCATGAGTGTCTCCGGAGGCATACACCCGAAGCTGCCGCTGTGGCGAGGAGTCCACGGAATCGTGCAGCTCGCCAGCACCTGGGTTCCCACGTCCGAACCCATACGAGGAGTTGCAACATCTCCTCCTTCTGCTCACCATCTGGCAATCTGTCCTCCAGGTCCAGTCCCTGCTCCCACAAGGCATTTTGGAACTGTACCATGTGGGTTAAGTAGTTCAGGGATCTGATGGCGCAAGTAGCGGAAGCATACGTGCGCCTGCCCATAGCGTCCAGTTGTTTGGACTCCGGGTCCGGTGGCAGGGTGCTCAAATGTTGCGGTCTCTGGGACCGGTCATGAGAGGCTGTGATGACCAGAGAGTCAGCCAGAGGATGTGAAGCCAGATACTGGTCCTCCCTAGGGGCCTTGTACAGGCGGTCAGCTTTCTTCGGCATTGCCGGGAGTGAGTGTGGATGCTTCCATGCTGCCTTGGTGACGTCCACGAAAGTGTCCACCAAGGGTGGTACCACCACAGGCTTAGGATCTTTCTGCCGAAGATACCTGGTGAGGCGTAGTCTCTCGGGGTCTAATTCTTCCGCATCCCAGCCCATGTTCTCTTGGATATGCCTCATGATCTCTGAGAACAATGGGTCATCCGGAGGAGATCTAGGAAGTTTATGTGGGTCCGGAGAAGGGATGTGGATCGGAGAGGGGGATCTGGATCCTTCCGAGAATTCTGATCCCGTGTCCTCCGTCGAAGGCGAACGGTGGCGTCTTCTGGGTCTCATAGGGCTGGGTGACCCTGAAGAAGATCTGGACGGAGGTCTCCTTTTGTCTGGTCTCCCCCTAGGAGGATCCGCTGGCTCCTGGGAAGGTGATGACCTGCCTGCCCCGACGGGTAGGGCGCACAGGGGCCGGTGGGGTCGCAGGTGGAGGAGGAGGGGTGGGAACCACATCCCTTTTTATGGTGTCCCACCAGTAAGTGAACAACTCCTTGACCTCGGATATGGAGAGGCCCGACGATGGACCGGGCACCGATGGCCGGTCGTCGGGTTCCGGTGTCGGCTCCCAAGGGGTCTCAGGTTCCGGAGAGGGCTCCTTGGGGGATGCGATAGGACCGGGTTCGCCCGTCTGGTCCTCGGGCTGGGTCAGCTCCTCCTCCGTGATCGTCTCCTGACCCGGCGTCGGTGGGAGCCATCGAGGTCCTCTTCTCCAATGGAGTGTGCAGATACGGACGTCGGTCCCCGGCCAACCCGAAGGCGTGCTTAGGCCTGACGGCGACGTCTTCACGGTCGACGGTTCCTGGGACCCATGGTGTAGGGCCGGCGTCGGACGGGCCGGCGCTGGGTCAGACGACTTCTTCAAGGAGGTAAGCTCTTTGGTCTTCCTCTGGGGAGGAGGAGGCAAGGAGGCAGACCTGACGTTGGGTTCGGAATGGCAGGAACCAGACTTATGGTGGTGATGACGGTCCCCCGACCTAGCCAGGGCCTTAGAAGAGGAAGATGAGGAAGGCCTGGAGGTCTTGGCCTGTGAGACAGAAGAGGAGCCGAAGGGGTCTTCACCGCTGTGGGGAGGCTGAAACGGGCCTGGGAAGGAGGGGTCAGACCCGGGAGCCAAAGCTACGGAGTCAAGGCCCTAGACGGGGACTTGGATCTAACTCTCTCCCTGTGCTTCTCGGGGTGTCTCCGGGCCTTCTCTGAGGATTCCCCCTTGGAGGCTGTGTCCATGGCCCTGATTTTTTCTTCAAGCAGGAATGCCTGAAGGGCCTTCTGGCGACGGATCCGGGTCCGGCTGTTGAACCCCTGGCAAAATGAGCAGGACCGGGTGTCGTGGTCTGGGCCCAGGCACTGGACGCAGGCTGAATGCAGATCCTTAAACAGGATTTGCTTCCCACAGACGCACTTCGAAGGATGGCCTTCAACGGAGGTTGGAGAGTACATCAGACAGCAAAAGAGCCGAAAAAACAAACTTTTTCCCGAAGGAAGAACTTAACCGAGCGTCACGTGCTAGAAACGAGCCGAAGGGTCGAGACATGGAAGTCGACGGCGGGAAAGAACTGGAGAATCTGGCGGGACCGCCCCCTTATGTACCACGCCTGATGTCGGCGGGACCGGACGTCGGCGTCCCGCTGAAGATAGCTAGCTAGAAGAATTCTGTGGGGTCCTGACGCCTGCCGGCTTCAGTCCTAATGGTGTAACCTGCTGCAAGAGCTGTTTCTCGAAGTAAGATCCCTACTATCTCTACGGGATATATTTTTGAGGATATAATTTAGAACCCCATTTGCTTTCCTGGTAACACTGGTGTAGTGAGTACCAAAATGAAGATCTTTGGAGATAGTGATATCCAGGTCTCTTTCTTTGGTTACTGTTTTAAGGTTACTGTTACCTAGCTGATAAATACAGGTTACTCACCTGTAACAGGAGTTCTAGGAATGGTATATGTTGTTCATCCACACTGTCTGGCAGGTATCCTTGCCGCTTTAAATCTTGCCGGAAGGTCTTCAAGCTGGCTCCTCCCACCCACTCGGATGGTAAAACTCTCGGCTCCACCCCATGACGCCAGATCTGGCCCGCTGGAAGCTCAGGTTGTGCGTTGAAGCCGGGGAGGTCGGGTGGGTCGTGTGGATGAACAACATATACCATTCCTAGAACTCCTGTTACAGGTGAGTAACCTGTATTTCTAGGGACATGGATATGTTGTTCATCCACACTGTCTGGCAGACTCCTAGCAGTTCTCCGGGAGGAGGGAGGCAAGGCGCACACCCCCTACTTAGGGAATAGAGACTGGAGAACCGAGGCCCCAAAACCAGCATCCCGGCGTGACTCAAGATCGATGTGGTAAGGTGTGTGCTGACTTCCAGGTAGCAGCCCTGCAGATTTCCTGGATAGGGAAGTCCCTGGAAGCAGCCACCGATGCAGCAGTATGGCGGGTAGAATGAGCTCTTATCCCTCTGGGAGGCTCCATGCCCGCCAACTTATAGCAGAGATCTATGCAGGAGGTGACCCACCTGCCTATCGTCCGCTTGGCTGCAGGTCTGCCAGGTGCGTGCTTCAGCGTAGGGTGACAAACAGCTGGCGAACTCTCCCAATCTCAGCCAGTGGCGCTCCTTATAGTAGCTTGCGCCCCTTCTAGGGTCCAGAGTATGGAGCCTATATTCGGCCTCCGAGGTGTGATTGGGGTAGAACACCGTGAGAGTCAACACCTGGTTAAGGTGAAACCCGACACCACCTTCGGAAGAAATTCGGTGGGGCGGAGGACAACCTGTCCCTGTGGAAGACCAGGTAAGGATCGATGCAGAGCGCCTGGAGCTCTCCCATCCTTCTGGCTGACGTGATAGCCACCAAGAAGGCGGTCTTCCACGACAGGTGAGAGAGTTCACACCTGTGCACTGGTTCGAATGGCTTGCCCATGAGCTTTGCCAGTACCAGCAGTAGATCCCATGGAGGTGGAGGTTCTCGCACCGGAGGGGAAATGTGATCAAGGCCTTTGAAAAAGCGCCAGACCACCTTCTCCTGCGCCACCGACTGCTTCCCGGCCCACGCCCGGTAAGCAGAGATGGCTGCCAGGTGCACCTTAAGGGTTGTCGACCTAAGCCCTTGCTGAGAAAGGGACCAAAGATAGTCCAATATGCTCGCCAAGGAACAGAAGGAAGGGTCCAGGCCCTTGCCCTGGCACCAAATGGAAAATCTCTTCCATTTGAAGGCGTAGCATTTTCTGGTCGACTCCTTACGGGACGCCTCAACTACGTTGAGGACCTCGTCGGAAAGACCCAAGGCCTGGAACTCTAGCCGCTCAGGAACCAGGCCGTCAGGTGCAGGGATTGAAGGTCCGGATGGAACACCTTCCCTGATTGACTGAGAGCAGTTCCGGGCAAGCTGGAAGCTGCCTCGGGAGCCTTGAGCTGAGGCTGAGGAGATCTGGGTACCAGTACTGGCGAGGCCAGTCTGGGGCTATCAGAATCACCTGCGCCTTGTCCCTCCTTGCTTTGAGAAGCACCTTGTGCATCAAGGGGAATGGGGGAAAGGTGCAGAAGAGGCCCGGGGTCCACGGCCTCGAGAAGGCATCCCCCTGCAGCGATCCCTGCTGAGGGGGGCGGGCATGGAACAGCCTCAGCTTCGCATTCTCCCTGGAGGCAAACAGGTCCACCTGAGGTGTGCCCCAATGGGAGAATAGATCTTGTACTACCTCCGGCAGGAGAGACCACTCGTGGGACGTAGCCCCTATCCAGCTTAGGGCATCGGCCAGGGTGTTGGAAGCTCCTGCCACATGAATGGCTAGGAGATCCGCCTCTAGGCTGCGCACGAGTGACCAGATGCGGAGAGCTTCCTTGCATAGAAGCATGGAGTGCGTCCCGCCCTGGCAGTTTAGATAGTACATGGTCGTGGTGTTGTCCGCCTGGACCCGGACCACTTGACCCCGAAGAAATGGAGCAAAGGCGGTGAGAGCTAGGCGGACCGCTTGGAGCTCCAGCAGGTTGATGTGGCATCGGGACTCCCACGGGGACCAGAGGCTGTGCGCTCGGTGTTCCCCCAGATGGGCACCCCAACCTATCAGAGAGGCATCGGTCGATAGAGAGACTGTCGGCTCGGGGCAGACAAACGGGATGCCCTCCTGCAGATGAACCGGAACGGTCCACCACTGGAGAGCGTTCCACATCCCCTGGGTCACCGTCACTAGCTGGTTCAATGGATTGCAGCATTGGGACCACTGGCTGGCCAGCCCCCACTGAAGGGGGCGCATGTTCCAGCGGGCCCAACGGACCACGCTGGTACAGGCCGCCATGAGACCCAGGAGGCGCAGGAAGTCCCAGGCAGGGTGCAATTGCCCAACCAGAAATGATTGGGCAAAGGAAGAAAGAACCTCGACCCTGTCTGCCAGGAGCCGTGCCCTGGCTTGAAGAGAGTCGAGCTCTGCCCCGATGAAAAGAATCACCTGCTTCGGCTCGCGTTCCGACTTGGCCTTGTTGATGAGGAGGCCGACCTGAGAGCAAACCTGGAGGGCCAGATCTCTGGACCGCTCCACCTCCTGTCTGGAGGGGGCTGCTATCAGCCAATCGTCCAGGTAAGGGTAAACCCGGACCCCTCGGCGCCGCAGGAATGCTGTCACCACTGCCATGCATTTGGTGAAGACCCTGGGAGCTGAAGATAAGCCGAAGGGCATGGCTTGGAACTCGAAAAGAGATCCCTCCGCTCGAAAGCGAATGAACCTCTGATGTGACGGACGGATAGGGACGTGAAAGAACGCGTCCTGTAGGTCTAGAGAGCAGAACCACACGCCGTGTTCCAAGGATGGTATTATCTGAGCCAGAGTGACCATCCTGAAGGTTCGAGACCTTAGGAACTTGTTTAGGTCGTGTAGGTCGAGAATGGGGCACCAGCCCCCCGTCCGTTTTGGAACCAGGAAGTACCTGGACACGAACCCCGGGTTTGAGGGAGGGTCCGCCACCTCTCTTATCACCTCCTTCTCGAGGAGGAGAGCGATGTCGGCTCGGCGAGCTGACAGCGAGGCTTCGGACCCCGAGGTGCGATGGCTCTGAAGGGTGGGGCCTGCTCGAACTCCAGAGGCAGGCCCTTTCCCACCACCTCCAACACCCACCGGTCTGTGGTGATAATGGACCAGGCGGAAAGAAAGTGGCGGAGCCGCCCCATGGGGGCACCTGGGTGAGGCGACGGGGTTGGGGGCGACACCCCTCAACCCGTCACTGGGCAGGCTTGGAGGAAGGACCGCCGAGGGACCTCCAGGGCCTTTACCTCCCTGCTTCCTGGAGGAGGAAGCCGCGGGCTTGGGTTTGGGACGCCAAGCGCGAGCCTGCTGGCCCTGATGCTGCTGGGCCGGACGTGCCGCGGGCGCAGATGGACGAAAGGGCTTGGGTTGCGGTCTGCGGCCCTTGTCCCTCTGAGCGGATGAGACCAAGTCCAAAGTGGCATTGGACTTTTCGATCCTCTGGAGGTGGCCTTCCACTCCAGGGCCGAAGAGGTCGGTCCCCAGGAAGGGGACATCCGCCAATTTGTGCTGGGTATCCGCTGTGAAGGTGGATATCCTCAGCCATGCCCAACGGCGCATAGCCACTGCGGCCGCAACTGACCTGGTGCATGAGTCTCCAATGTCCAGAGCAGTCTGAAGTTGCTGCTTGGCCACTGCCCTGCCCTGGTCCCGCACCTGCCTAACCGTGGTCTGCAGGTCAGCCGGGAGATGAGGGACTACCTCGTCCAGGGAGCCCAACAGGGCATGGGAGAAATGTGCCATAAGCACGGCCGAGCTGGCCTGACGAAGGCCAAGGGAGGACGCGGCGTAGACTTTTCACCCGGCATAGTCCAATTTCTTGGACTCCTTGTCGGGAGGTTTGTCCATGTCCCTAGCGTTTCCGGCACGCCGGAAAACGCTGTCAGTAACTAACCCCTCGGCTGAGGGATGTTCCGAGAAACTGGACAGGGAACTGGTAGGGACCGCATACTTCCTGGCCATCCTGGCCGAAGGCGCAGGGCAGGAAGCAAGGCGCTGCCAGAGCTCCAAGGCTGGGCCCACAATGGCCTCGGCCACAGGAAAGGCCTCCATAGGGGAAGCCCCTCGGTCCAATATCTTCGTGAGGGGATACCTGGATACGGGCTCGAGCTGCATCCCAGTGGACTCTGAGATGAGCCTAAGCAAACCCAGGAAGGACGAAGGGCTGTCGTCCAGCGACTGACCTCCAGAGGACTCCATGTCCACTCGCCTGGAGAAAAGGGAGGAATCGTCGTCGGACTCAGAAGAGTCCGCAAAGAGCTGCCTCGGGCCTCAGCCACCCTCCACCTGCCGAAGGCGATCGGGAGTGAAGGTGACCGACAGCCTATGGGGCAGGCCCTGAGCCGACCAAGAGTTCTTGGTCGGAGCCCCAAACAGCGGCTGTGGAGGCGGAGGTTCCACCGGAATCGGTGGAGCAGCTGGTTTTGGCCAAACAACCGGCCTGGGAACAGGCTCCTCGGGTAAGACGAGGGGTTGTTTCGGCCGCTCCAGTGACAGCCACTTAATGGCCGGGGAAGGCGACGGTGTCGGCTTGTTCCAGGTCAGAAGGAGCTGTTGCCACATGAGGTCCTCGTGTCGCCGAGCGTAACACATCGAAGCCTCCCTGACCGAGGAGGAGGATGAGGACGAGCGGCAGCGTTGCTTACTCGCGTGCGAGATCGAGACCGCCTATGACGGCGGGATCGGCTGGACCGAAGAAGTCCGAGACCGAGAACCTTGGCCTTCCGAGGACGGTGCGCGGGAGGGGCGGGTGGAACCGGCTCCCCCTCAGCTCGGAGGGTTCACCCGAGGGCTCCGGACGGAGGCACTGGCAAGCCACGGGATCCTCAACTCCCACCGGGGAACTGGTGAGAGATTTTCAGCTTCACCGCCGACAACCCATCCAACGGGTCAAGAAAGATCTCGACTGCATTGCGGAGTCTCGGTCAACTGACCTGGCGGGGACACCGTGAGACCAGTGGCAGGCGAGACGATCGACCGAAGTCGATGGTCGACAACTCCGGGGAGAGGGACCTTCACTCCCAAGAGCGCTTGACGGAGGGACTTACCCTTGTCTTTCTTCTTGGACCGAGAAGAAGGTCCAGACGCTGGTCCCTCTCCTCTAGTGGAGAGGGACAGACAAAGCTCCTTAAAGGAAGCTGTGTAAGAGGAACCCAGGAGAGCGGGATAAATGCTGCTGGTCGAGGGAAGATCGCACGCGCCGCCGCCTCCTCGAGGGCGATCATCTGCTCTAGCTGATCCGCCGAGCCTGCCATCACGGAAACCGCCGACCGGGCCTCTTTTGACTTCACCAGAGGAAAACGCTTCTCAGGGTGCCCCAGTTGTAAACGGGCAGCACGGTCTTCGAGGACGTAGGCTGAGAAGGAAGAGCACAGGTCGCAAGCCTGTGGGTGGGTGCTCAAGGCCTAAACAGTAGACACCGCGTGAGTGCCGGATCCGTCCGAGACATCTTCTGCCCGCAAGGCACATCTCGAAAACGGAGTCGATTTGTCCATCGCGCCCTTGAGGACAGAAGACGAAGTCTATAATGCAAAAACTTTTAAATTCAGAAACCGAAAAATTAGGAACCAGTCTTATACGCAGAGCGTTAAGGAGGGAACCTGAGCTTCCAAGCGGTAAGGAAGATCTGGCATCATGGGGCGGAGCCGAGAGTTTTACCACCCGGGTGGGTGGGAGAAGCCAGCATGAAGACCTTCCTGCAAGATTTAAAGCGGCAAGGATACCTGCCAGACAGTGTGGGTGAACAACATATCCATGTCCCTAGAACTGGCAGTTGTGTTTTTTTTTTGCCCAGATGCAGTACTGTACATTTATCAGGATTCAGGTATAATTGGGAAGTGTCGCACCATTTGTTAATATGGTCCAATGCCTGTGTAGTGCAAGATGGTCATTCTCATCTAGCAAGTCAACTCCCAAGTGGCAATCGTCTGCAAATGTTGTGAGCCGTACCAATTCATGGTCAAATGACAATGTTGCAACATAGATGTTAAACAGACAGGGTCCAAGGACTGATCCCTGTGGCACCCCACTGGATAACTCTGTCCAATCTGACAAGGCCCCCCCCCTAATATTTACTCTGTTTCCTACATGTAAGCCATGAGGTGATCCATGATATTGTGTTTTCTTGTATCCCTATTTTTTGTAGACGTTCGATGAGCTGTAGGTGGGGGAGTTTGTCACAAGCCTTTCTAAAATCCAGAAAAACCCACATCCACCAACCCCCCAGAATCTAGTCTTTTACTGACCCTATCGTAAAAGTCAAGACCGACCCCTCCTGAAACCATGCTGAGTACCATCCTCTAACCCCTTTTCCTGAAGGAAGTGATAAAGTCCTTGATGATTCCCTCTAAAATTCTGGATAACACACTTGTCAAACTAGCTGGCCTGTAGTTTTGAAGGGCTTTTTGTGTTTCCCTTTTTATAAAGAGGTATCAATACTTCATCCCTCCGTGTGGTTGCTACTTCCCCCTTATCTAGGAATATCTGAAAGAGATGGCTTAGTGGTGGTGCTAACTCAGTGGCCAATTCTTTAAGTAGCCTTTGGGATGGAAACCATCCGGCCCTGGGGATTTGACTGGATTTAATGCTGCTAATCGTTTTTGTATGTTACTGGTCGTAATCATTATGACTGGTAGAAATGCTGCCTTGATTCCCTGTGCTTTTTATACCTCCTCTGTTGTTAAAAACTGATGTAAAATAATTGTTCTGTACATTAGCCATATGTTTGTTTGTGGTTACCATTTTCCCATCCAACCCTTTCAAAGGACCAATTTCTTGCCCACTGTTTTTTATTTCATTTACGTAAGCATAGAAGGCTTTCTAATTATCCTTTGTTTTTGCTGCAAGCTTGATTTCATGTGCTGTCTTTGCCTTTCTGATTTCTTTTTTTATATTATTCTGTAGGTGTCTGTATTTAATTTAGCCTGCACTTTTTCTGTTCCCTCTTAGGTTTTTAAAGAGTTTTTGTTTCAATCATCTTTTTATGTTGCAGTTCCTCCAACTTGGTGTTCTTGCTCCTCTCCTATATTTCTTTATGGGAATATGATCTTTAATATGCTTGCATAACATTTCTTCTAAAGCCTCCCACATTTTCTATGTATTTTTATTTTTAAAAGTGTTCTTCCAGTCCCATTTCACCAACCTATCCTTAATGGCAGTGAGGTTTGCCTTACTCCAAACTAGCATATGCGTATCGCCTTCTATAGCTGTACTATCTGTCTGGATTGCAAAGATTACCATACAATGGTCACTATTTCCCAGGGGAGCTACAGTATTGCAATTCTGAATGTTGGATTTCATGTTTGTTACTACCAAGTCAAGGTTATTGTGACCCCTAGTTTGTTAATGTACCAAATGTACCTTCTTTTTTTTTAAAAAAAATCAGCTTTATTGCATAAGTTGATATCACCAACAATAGTATAATCATCACTGTACTGCTCTCTTATACGAAAGATGTGAGCATCATCAGTTAATAAGACATATCTTGGCTAACATAATTCCACTGGATACAGTTCCATAATGTATTGAACTAATAATAATAACTTTAGTGAATTCAAGCAATTGAAGCTGTGCTATATGTTCAAGTTACGTTTCCATTCAGAAATTTAATTCTACTTCTGGCCCGAAACACTTTTCAACATAAGTTAAAAAGGCCAACTGGCCTGACCAAAAGGCTGCTAGAACTTATCTCTCCCCGACACCCAGAAGTTGCACAATACCATCAGGTTTATTGACACCTCTACAGATCTTTCATGTCCTGCTCTTATGTGGGACCACGTAAAGAAGCATGGTGGTATTTGTCACTAACCCCTTCTGTTCCTATTCTCCCCTAAATATACCTACACAGTGTTATGCCCTTGTGTGCTAAGCCAGGTTTCCCAACCTTGCCACCTTGAGACATGTTTTTCGGATCGGAGTCTTATTCCTGCTGTCATGGCCTCCATTGTGACCACTTCTTTTACTCTCCTTATCCACTCCTTACGAGTAGGAGGGTCCAGACTAAGCCACCTTGATGTAATACACTTGAGACCCACTGCCTGTAAACTAGACCTACTTGTCTTGCGTCACCCTTAAGGTGTGTCACTGTGGGCATCCCTAGAACCCATTCCTCAAATTCTAGGGGAATAAAGACACCTAAAATTTTCCTGCATCGCCTCCTGTAAGGCTGACCAAAATGTTGTTAGGTGCAGACAGGCCCAAACTTTATGCCAATGGTCCCCCACTCCCCCACAGAGTCTCCAACAGTTACCCAGCCCTGGAGATCCTAAGTGTTGTGTGATTGTGGGTACTCTAAAATATCTTGTTAGTATTTTCCAATAAAACTCCTGCCACACAGCGGTGAAAGTGGCCTACCATCCAAATTTTAGTCGTCTCTGCCAGACTGCCTCTCATAAAGTTACCTGTGCCTCCTGTTCCCACTTTCTCTTCAAGGAGTGCAACAAGGCACCCCTAGCCCTATGTAAGAGAGAGAGGAGAAACTCGAGATATATTTAAGTTTCCCTGTAATTGTAACCACCCCATATAAGAAATTCTCCCATTCTGAGGAGGGTCTGGTTAAGTTCGATCTATTAGAAGAATAATTAATAAGATGTCTGACTTGCATGAATCTCAAAAACTCTGTATTCGCACATTTAAATTTTTCTTTGGCCCTCTGAAAGGAGATACAATGGTCAGTTCTATGAGTTGGGTAAAACGGACTATCCCTTTAGCTTGCCATCTAGCGTACCCCTGGTCCAGGGTAGGAGGAAGGAACCCCGGTTCATAACAAATGAGCGATAAGGGGCCCACTTCTCTTGGGGTAGCAGTTAACTGTTTTACCCTGGCAAGAATGTAAAGGCCATGTCTCACCCATCTATTGCCGATTTGTTTTCGATAGTCTGGCGTCTGAGGGGTGAGAACCAAAGTGAACAAAGGATCTGCTCCTGAAGTTTTGTTCTCCATTTCATACTAGCCTGAGGAGATTCTTTGCTTGGCCCAAGTAAGTATGGGGTCCATCTGGGCCGCCAAACAACACAGCCAGAAATCTGGTAGAGCCAATCCTCCCTCCTCCCTGGGCTGATACAAGATATTTCTGGCTATCTTGGGTTTTTTATTGAGCCATATGAAGCCCTGGGTCTCCCTTGTGATCCTATTCCAGAAGTCTATGGGAGTTTCAATGGGAGGCACTGAAACAGGAAGAGAAGCCTAGGCAGGACATTCATTTTTATAACAGATATACGGCATATCAGAGAAGGGGGAGCTGCTTCCACCGAGCTAAGTCTTGGCCAATGGCTTCACATAGTTTGATATAATTAATGTTAAATAATTTTGAGGTGGAAGTTGAAATGTGGATGCCTAGATATCTGATTTGATTCCTGAATGCCCATTTAAAAGGGAAAGTATCCTTGAAATCCTGTGGCACCCTCCCACTCAAAATCAGTGCCTCTGATTTCGAGAAGTTAATTTTATAACTGGACAATTCCCCAAAGGTGAGAAGTTCTGTACCTAGCAATGGGACAGAGGATTCTGGGAGGACAAAAAAAAAACAACTGAATCATCCGTACATAATGAAACCATTTGCTCCTCGCTCCCCACCATCACCCCTGGAATTGCAGTTTTCTGTCTAATCTTGGCAGCCAAGGGCTCCAGGCTTAGGGTAAATAGCAGGGGAGATAAGGGACACCCCTGTCTGGTGCCCCGTGATAGAGGAAAGAAGGCTGAACTAATGCCATTTATCCTCACTAAAGCCCTCGGGTGATTATAAAGCTGTGCAATAGCTTTTAAGAATTTATGGCCAAATTTCATTTTTTCCATGGTTGCTTTTAGAAATTTCCAATTCACTCTATCAAATGCTTTTTCTGCATCCATGGAAATTGCCAGCTGAAACTTTGGGATGGAGTCTTGGGAGGAAATAATGTTTAGAACTCTTCGAATATTATCTGATAAGTATCGTCCTGAGATGAAACCCATTTGATCTGGATGAACTTGTGACGGGATGATCTGTTGTAGTCTCCCTGCTAATATTCCTGTAAATAGTTTTAAGTCTATTTTCAATAAGGAAATTGGCGTATATGACTCGCATTTCAAGGGGGTTTTCCCGTCTTTATGGAGCACTGAGATATGAGCTGCTTGCCAGGACACCGGTGTATCTCCTCCCTCCTTAACCTCAGAGAATATCGGCAGCAATAGAGGAATAAGAAAGTCACTAAAGATTTTAAAAAATTCAGAAGGGAAACCATCTGGGACAAGGGATTTACTGTTTTTTAAAAGGGCTATTTGAGCTTTCAGCTCTTGCCATGAGATACGCTGGTCTAGCTGGTCCACTTCATCCCTTAACAGTCTGTCGAGAGTTAAGGCATCAAGACAGGCGGGGAATTTAGTCTCTGTTTCAGGGATTGGGTCCTGAGTGTATAAGGACTGACAGTATTGGGAGAATATCTGGGTAATTTCTCTGGGGTGGGACACCATTGTCCCTCTATCCTTTGGATCTTCTAATTGAAGGATCAACCTACTTTTTAGTTACTGACGCAAGTTTGCAGCCAGCAACTTACTGGCTCTATTCCCATTTTCGGAATAGTTTTGTTTAAGTCTTCTATATGATGCCTCCAACTGAGCTATGATTAAAGATTCCAAGGTATTTTTCTTATCCATGAGTTCCCTCTGAACCTTGGGGTCAAGAGAGATCTTATGCTGGAATTCTAAGTACGCGATTTCCATTTCTACATCTTTTTCCCTTGTTCCCTGCATCTTTTCTCTTGTGAGGCATATTTAATTATAACCTCCCTGAGTACTCCCTTTAAAGCAACCCACCTCACTGCGTGGGACTTAGTACCCTCTGGGTTGTCTCGAATATATAGTTTGATCGTGTCTTGGACCAAGTCCTTAAACTGTTGGCTAGTCAGCAAGCCTATGTTAAGTCTCCAGTGGGAGTTTCTATATGGAGGGGAGAGCGCCAGGATCAGCTTGACTGGAGCATGGTCCGAAATTGTACGGGATAGAATTTGGCAACTTTTAACCGTGTATAACCATTCTTCAGAAAGGTAGAAAAAGTCAATCCTAGAATAGCTGAGGTGCCGGTCAGAGAAATGTGTATAGTCCCTCTGTTGGCCATTCACCATTCTCCAGACCTCAGCTAGACCCAACACATGGCTCAGACGATTTAATGTTTTACTTGTCAAGCTCTGTCTTGTGATCCGGGCGCCCCCTTTTCTATCTAAGGTTGGAGACAGAATAGTATTAAAATAGTCACCAATAATGCAAAGTTGACCTGCCATATTGAGGATATCCATGAAAAATGTTCTCACAAAGGAAGAAGCTATTTTGTGCTCATTAGGAGCATATACACTAGCTATAGTAGAAGCAGTGCCCAGATATGTGGCATGAATCACCACAAAGCATCCCTCGGGATCATAACGGGCTGAAGTGACCTGTAAGGGGCAGGATTTATGTATTAAAATTGCGGTTCCCCTATGGTGTGGATGACTCTGATAAGAGGAAAAATATACATCCCATACCCATCTTCGACGTAATATTTTTACTTTCTGTTGCATCCAAATGGGTCTCCTGTAGGAAAGCAATGTCAACCCCCATTCATTCAATTTCTGTGAGGAGTTTGGTCCTCTTAATAGGGTTATTTATACCCCTGACATTACAGGATATTATACTTTACCCCCATGATCATATGGCAGGCCATCTTGTATGACATTCTGGCGCAGGTCTAGTGGGAGTCTAATCCCCAGACCCTGTAGTGTATACCTCATCCTCAGAGAAGGGATATACAGTGTAATGAATGTGAGGTATCAGCTGGAAATATAGTATGTCGAGGAGAGAAGCAGCCTTCCAACAATTAAAAGTAAATAACGGTGAAAGCAAGCTTTAACTTTAACCAGGCATAACTGTGCAATCAGCTTACTCCAAAATAGGAAAGCTATTTTTGCAACCCTTTCTAAGAGTGTAAGCTCCCAAGGTGCCACAGTAATTCCACCACTGTCTTGGTTCCCAGAGGTGGCGGGCTGTGCTGGGTTTAACCCAACACTCGGCTGCGGTATCCCTAAACAAATAGGGTTAGGCAACCACTGTGGGATCCACCGATGCAACATAGACCAACCCCCCACCCTCCGTCAGAATCCCCCAACCATGTTCTGTGGTAGGGAAGGTTGAGAGGGAAGCCCTTCTGAGTGGAAATCTCTGCCCCCCCACATTTTTCCCTGGATGATATACTCCTACATAAGCAAAGTATAATGAACTTCTGCAGGTTTCTTCCTGATTCCAAGAAAGGAAGTGACAAAATGGATCCCCACAAGTAAAAGAAAAAACATGGAAAAGAAAGGACGAGAGCTCCTGCAACCTCATTGTGTTCCCCCCACCAAATGTACCTTCATGTATTAAATACCTCGGAATTCAGGTGGGAAAAGAGTTGGCTTCCTTATACAGGCTTAACTACACGTCCCTGCTTGACAAAATCCTGGGGGACTTGTAGAGGTGGCAAGGGCTACCATTGTCATGGATGGGTAGGATAAAGCGTATTGAAATGAATATTTTGCTGTGGCTCCTATACCCAATCCAGATGCTCCCAATAGGACTTCACAAGAAAGACCTACAATTATTAGGAAAACCATGTACCATCTGGCAGCAGAAGCGACCTAGGATTATTCCGCTAAGGCTCAAGAACACTACGGAGAAAGGAAGCTTGCGATATTCAGACTTTGGGCTCTACCACCCTGTGGCACAGGTTAGACTTACTGACTGGGTGCGGGGGGCCATGGGGGGGCACACTGGACGTCTTTGGATCAGATGGAGAAGAGGAACAGACCAATGGCTTACCTAAATCCCAGGGGACTATAGGCATATAGGTCTGGCTGGCCCCATAATGCGCTAGTGGTGAAGCTCCTTGAAACATGGGGGAGAATCCACCGGCTACTGGGAGATGAGAGGCATGCGATCTTACTAGCCCCCATCTCCTCCAATCTGTGATTTCTCCCTGTTTCAGAGGAACTTGGATTTTAGCTTTGGGAGGCTGGTGAAATCCAATGCCTGAGAGATCTCATTTGCACTCAGGGGTTGAAGTCCTTCCCAAGCTGTGGTGGAGGAACTGGGGACCCCACAATTGCACTTATTTTGGTATTTCAAATTAGGAATTGGGCTTGGCAAATGGACCATCTCCGCAAGACTTGCCACTCCATGATTTGCAGCGCAATGTTTTACAGGCCTGGGCCAACCCTGGTGGGCCCTGGCCAAGAATTATAGCTGTCTCAGAGAGCAGATGTCTGACCATTCATTTAAGGCTAAAGCCCACTGGGAGAGGGACTTAGAATGTAATACACTTGAGCAGGCATGGAGGGACCTCTGTGAGTTGCATCTGGGGCTCACTATATGCAATCATTACACAGAGGCCCAGTATAAATTTCTGAACAGATTGTACGTGCCCCCAGTGATAGTAAGTTTAATCCAGGTATTTCACCGCTTTGTGGGAGGCGTGGAGTACAGAGGGGTATGTATATGCACTTTTTTTTTTTTGCAATCCCAGGACGTAAACCATTTTGGAATCAGATAGCACAGTCTATATCTCAGCTAATACAAATCAGGATAGAGGTAGAACCTTGGTCCATGCTCCATGAGGTGGAGTCCAGAGGGGTGGAGGAATGGGAGTTTTATCCCAGGGCGCTAAAAATTATTCTAGTCACAGCAAGACAATGTATTCAAAATTTTTATTTATTTATTTAATTTAGTTTTTATTTTTACCTGGGTTTCACACATTCGACTTACTTCTCAGATGTGGAAAGATTTGCTCCATATCAAGCTGCAACTTGAGTATTTGTCATATGATCTTAAGGGTTGGACAGACAGGTTTGAAAGGCAGTGGGGCCAGTATCTTAATTTGTTGTCCCCAGCAGAGAAGCAGCAATTAGACTGGGTTAGGGATGATGACTCAACCTCCAGCACCCAGCTTGCTGCCTGGGGGGGTCCTAGTCATGCCTGGTTCTCCTTGCCCCCCTCATCTTGTGGATGTGGCGGTTCTCAGTGGACAGTAATTTGCCCAACATCCATGTATATTAAGTTGTGCTATTAAAACAATATGCTGTTACTGATGTATTTAGACTGTAAGCTACTTACTCGATCTCTGTGTCTAATTATGATTGTTGTGGTTGTCTACTGTATCAGCAATGCACATGGTACCTTTATAAAGTCTCTGATCAATTGTATTTAATTTTGTTCTTAACATGAGATGAGTACTGCCATATTAATTGGTGGAAGTGGATATGCTAATGCCAATGCTCTGGATAATGTTGACAGGTATGAGTAATTTACTCACCAGTTTTAAAACATAGTGAGTAAAACAAAATTCGAATGTATATGAGTGCTGTAAATCTGGAAAAAAAACTGCTGCTTCTGAATCACCAATTATGTTATGAACCACTACTATGTGGAGTGTGGAGCATTTACAAATGTTGGTTGAGCACTGGTAATCATTTGAACATTCTTCTAAAGAGTATTTCCTAAAATGAGGTGAGTAAAATAACTCTGTACTCACCTTATCTGGAGCCCTGGTTGATGCTGTTCTTGTTGTTATTTCTGTTTTTACGGTTTGTTTGCTTTTTTACAAATTTTTTTCAACAAAAAGATTTACAAAAAGAATCTTAAGATTCAAACTGAATCAAATGGTCGCTAGCCTAGTGCCCTGTCATGGCAACTGCAAAAAATGGGACTTATCTTACCTTGTTTATAACATCTTTACTCAAATAAAAATCTACTTATTTTCCTTTAAATATTAACTGCTCACACAGAGGCTCACAAGTGTTGACACCTACATAGCTACTTAAACAGTAATTCAAAAAATCAACAGGGTATGCACGTTGCAAGCTTATTTTAACCCTTCCAGATAACCAATAAACAAAACAAAACTGCACTGAAAAAATGACGAAGCCTCTTATCTTCTAGACATCTTTCAATTTATGTGGGAAAAACAACTCTCCTGCAAGCTCCCTGCAGCAATAATCTAGAATTGGGGTCTGTTCCCGATGGGACCTATGATCAGTGCTGCATGGCACCACTTCAGTTGTGGTCGCTCAGCAAGGTAGCGTGCACGTAATGGTTTCCTGCTCCCAGCTCCAGATGCTGATGGGATAAGTGGCACAAGGGCATCCACTCCCTGCCCAGCATATCCCAAGCTTCAGCTCTGCATAGCAACGATGTTCCCTCACAATGCACTGCATGACTGCAAGCCATACAGATTACTGTCAGAACAGGACAACGTGCTCTCCTTCCCCTTCCCATAGTGGTAGCACTACCTGGGGCAGCATTTCCTCATGTGGCTGCCAGCATATAACATTATCTGGGCTTTTGGAGCAAATCAGTGTTATCTGCATCATTGTACATACTCTGTCACTGGGCCTGCTAGCAGCCCTTTATACTGAATTTTAGTTATTTATTTATTTGCTTTTGGTAACTGGGTAAGCACGCTAGACAGCTGCTTTCAGGAAAAACAGAGAACATCCAATTTTTTTTTTATTACATTCTTTATGCTCTTTACCAGCCTGCACCATTAGCTTTACTGGCAACATCCCAGCCCTAACACCTCCTACCTCAGATGATTTCTTCCCCCATGGCTCTCCTCACACAGAATATCAAAAAGAAAAATAGTCTATGGGACTTCAAAATATTTTTTGTTCAACATTTAGAAGTCTTATGTATTGGGAATGTAATCTGCTTTGCAGAACTTATGTCTAGCTTACTAATAAATTAAGCTTCCTCTTCATCAACCTACGTTTCCTTTGTAAATTAAGGCAAGGTAATTTTTATTTAAAAGAACGCCCAATCTCGAAGGCTCTGGGCACTGTACAAAGTAGTTAAATAAGAGACACAACAAATTGGGATAAATAATGATAAACATCGAGCAATAAATTATGCAATAAAAATAAGATTTCCTAAGAAATGTAAAAACACAGGTGGCTGGGAACTGAGATCAAAACCACTGCATATGGATCTCACTTAAACAGCACTTCTCCCATTTGAGAAATGATGAATAAGAGGAGTGATCTTCAATGGGCTTGGAATATGAATCAGTGTCTTCCTCACTCTCCTCGTCCAGAAAGGCTGGTTCACCCTCTAGGTCTGACTTATCCTCACCCTGTAGTACAGCGTAGTCTGAGTAAACTTCCAAGTGTAGCATTTTTGCATCTTTTAAGCACTGGAAAAACTGCCACATTTTATAGAAGTCAACCCTTCATCCAGAATTTTAGTCACCCCTCCCATTTGACTTTTCTTTATGGTGAGGAAGGGCTCTAGAGGTTTTTCTTTAAAGCTTTATTTTGCAGCAAAAGATTTCTGCTGAGAATCAGCCCGTTTCCTATGCTTTTTCTCCATGAGACTAGAGATATACAGACAAGGCCCCTAGAAGTCTGACGTTCTGCAGTGGCAGTATATTCTGAAGAACTTGACAACTACAAAACAATATCTGCTCTGCCACAGAATTCATTGATTTTTGGTGATTCTTCATTAGCATTTAATTTTTTTGGTGGGGGTGCTAGACAGATGATCTCCAGGCAAGCTTTCCCTGTCCGCTCTGCAGATCAGCACAGTTTTTGCCAAAAATGAGATTTAACTGCAAAAACAGCTAAAAATCCTGCAGTGTAGTATTCTTGAGTTCCAGCAGAATCGAATGATATCACAATTTAATATAGCACTTTAAAAGCAGCCATCATGGGTGCAAAAGCAACAACCACCATTATCAGGGAAGGCTGGAGATAGCACCAGCCATGAGGCAAAAAGCCCCGCAGGCATGACCAGAGAGTCCCCTTGGCAATAGATGATCACTAGCATGAAAGCAATGGATGGTAAAATTGAACAGATGCTCGCTAAATTAGAGACATATGATGAGGCACTGAAAGAACATACCATGTTGACTGCTGCAGCAGACTGAAAGGTTATGATTGCACACGCTGCTATCTCCATGCTGACTCAAGAGAACTCGCAGCTACAAGGCTGCCTTGAGGCCCCTGACAACGAAGTTCACGCAGGTAACCTCTTTTTGGTGGGGGTACTGGAGGGCATGCAAGGGACAGACTTATTGGCTTTTCTGGTCAGCTGGTTACAGTCCTCTGTAGCCGTTCCTGGGGACTTGGACTGGAAGACCCTTAAAAGAGCATACAGGGTCACTCCCAAGGTACAGCCAGTGAACAGCAATCAGCCACGTACAGTACTGGTGTGCACTTCAGGAGTTGAGACCCGAGACCTCCTGCTCATAGCTGCTCAGACCTCTCATTCCAAATCAGGGCTAGGAAGAAACAATTTGAAGGTGTCTAGCATCACCTCAGAGTGCTAGGCATCCACTCGTTCTTGCTCTCTGCCAGGCTCTGGACTACTATGGGGACAAGTCTAGGCAGTTCACTGACCCCAAGGACATTGACTGGTGGCTTGAGAAGATGGAGAAGGAGTCAGTGGCCAAGGCCGGTGGAAGGAGAAGAGGCCTTGGGTGAAGAATGACCCTTTGTTGGACTTTTGCTTTTTGTGAGTACTGGACTTGAACTGCAATCCTAAAGTAATTGGTGGCCATGGTAATTGGGAGGAAGGCCACAGTGTATGTTGCTTGCTTTTATTTGTAGATTAACGCCTACCCCTTACTTCACAATTGTCCAAAGGCCATTTCAAACTCTTTCTTGAGACTTGCCCTATAGAACAGGACATATGGGTCCCTGTGGGGAATTTTCTCCACCTTTTCTTGCTTTAAGGTCAGTGGACTGTGGGAAGAGTGAGGGATGGTGGTTACTGTTCAGTTCTAGACTGTTCACATCAATGTTTACATAAAATGTTATACTAAAGTTATCTGGTACAACTCTTACTTAATATGCTGTGTTTATCTTGCTGAGCTGCATCAGAAAGCATATTTATACCTTCTTTATTACTATGCATAACAGGATAAACAGCAATCAAGAGAGATTGTGGTAACCTGTTTGTTGTAAATTCTACCTTTATATGGACGTCCACAGCCACTGAGATGACTGCCACTTATGGACTTCCTTTACTGGGACTTTCTAATGGACTAACTGGTACCACCCCATACTGTGCCAGAATAAAGGGGGTGCTACTTTAAATAGCAAATGTTTTCATGTATACATTGATATCTGCTTACTACCTTGTATGAGAATGTGAATTATGGTCATGTTACACTGAGAATAATAAACACAGAAGTTTAAAAAACTGTAGGTATTCCATAGCATCTGGTTCCCTTCTCCTCCTTTTCTTTGTCCCAAGCCCCTTCCCTGTGCTTAGCATGTGATGTTATCAATGATAGCACATCATACTTTAGCCAATGACAGTGCGGCATTCTGCCACAGCGATGAATAATTTATGCTCTGATTAAAAGACCTGCTGAAAATGTTGTTTTATCTAATGCGGGGCCAAGTTCACCACTAAGCTATCTTACATCTGCATGGGCCCATGTTCCATAAACACAATGATGAAAGCCCTGTGTCAGACCCAGATTTTTAAGTGCTCACAGCCACAATATAAACTTTGTACAGTTTTACTTCATGTTTACAGTTTTACACCACCAGGCATGGGTCACTTATTTTTTTTTTTATTCTTTTTTTTTTTCAGTCAAGCTTTCGCTCCCTCCATCACTGCCTCCATCAGCAGTACCTCCCCCAGACCCATCACCTATCTTTTTGTGGACTAACACACACACACCGTTTACTCAGGACCAACCAGTATTTGGTGGCGTCCCTCATCTGTAGTGTATGTGCCTGTGGGGAGTGCAGACACCAGCCTCAGCAGTCTGGTGGCATTTTCCCGTTTTCTTCCCAAGCTTGCCAACTGTGCACTGATGAAAACGCACCTGTCTAGGGACACTCATACTCTTGCTACCAGCCCTGACTGTGACACCACCAAGTCTCTGCAAAGTGGCGGTGATGCAACAGAATACAAGTACCCCCCTCCTCAAAGGAGGAAAGCTGCCTAACAGATGCTGAAGCCCCCTTTCTCCAGCTGGCCCTCCAATGTCACAAGCTCATTTTCGAACTTAGGGCATCACTAGCGGTAACCTTACCACTACGCAGGCAGACTGGCCAGCGCTGGGTCAGTTTAAGGTACAGACAGCTGGGAACTTTTTATGCCTTTTAGGTACAGGGAAGCCTTCTAAAAAGCATTTATTTATTTAACAATTGGTAACCGGGAACAACACACTGAGCTAAGGCTCATTTCCAGGTGTGACCCGAGGGAAGGGAGTACAGCATTAACACAGTTACAAAACATGAGATTGCAGTTACCTAGGCATTATTACAGATGAAGTAGCAATGTGGTGACGAAATATATTTGCAGATAGAATAATACAATGATATGTGGCCCATCATGAGTGGATACAATGAAGTGCGCAGTGTCCCTTTAAGACTTGCTGGAAGGTCTTCAAGCTGGCTCCTCCCACCCACCCGAGTGGTATCCTCCTCAGATCCATCCCGTGACATCAGATCTGACCCACTGGAAGCCAGACTTCTGTGGATGTACACCATAAATCACTCCTAGAACTAGTTACAGGTAACTTGTTTTCCCATGGGCAGGGATATGGTGTACTATCCACACTTCTGGCAGACTCCTAGCAGTTCTCTGGGGGAAGGGGGCAAGACGCACACCCCCTATTTAGGGAACAGAGATTGGAGAACCAAGGCCCCAAAACCAGCATCCCGGCATGACTCAAGGTCGATGTGGTAACGGGAGCTGAAGGTGTGTGCTGACTTCCAGGTAGCAAACCTGCAGATCTCCTGGATAGGGACATCCCTGGAAGCAGTCACCGAGGCAGCGGTATGTCTGGTGGAATGAGCCCTAAGCCCTCCGGGAGACTCCCTACCAGCCAACCTATAGCAGAGGTCGATGCAGGAGACTATCCAGCTGCCAATCATCCACTTTGCTGTCGGTCTGCCAGGTGTGGCTTCAGTGTAAGTGGCAAACAGCTGGCGAACCTCTCCCTGAACTCCAGCCGTGCACTCCTTATAACAGGCAAGCGCTCACCACAGGGCTGAAGTATGGAGCCTGTGCTCAGCCTCTGAGGTGTAGTTGTGAAGCACACTGGGAGACTGATCACCTGGTTAAGGTGAAACTCTGAGACAACCTTCGGAGGAACTTCTGGTTGGGACAACCTTGTCCCTGTGGGAGACCAGGTAAGGAGAGTGTCTGGAACTCACTGATTCTTCTGGCAGATGAAATGGACACCAAGAAGGCGGTCTTCCATGATAGGTCGGACATCTCACACCTGTGTACTGGTTCGAATGGCTTACCCATGATCACTGCCAACACCAGCAACAAGTCCCAAGATGGTGGTGGTTCATGCACTGGAGGGAAAATGTGGTCAAGGCCCTTAAAGAAGCGCCTGACCACCTTCTGTGCCACCGTCGGCACAGCAGCCCATATCCAGTATGCAGAAATGGCTGCCACGTGCATCTTGAGGGTTGTCAACCGAAGGCCCAGCTGTGAGAGGGACCCACAGGTAGTCGAGGATGCTAGCCACCGGACAGGACAAGGGGTCCAGCTCCTTGCCCTTGCACCAAATGGAGACTCTCTTCCATTTGAAGGCAGGCATTGATGAGTTGGCGCTGTCCAAGAGGCCTCAACTACATGGAGGACCTCACCAGAGAGACCCACAGCCTGTAACTCTAGCCGCTCAGGAACCAGGCTGTCAGGTGCAGGGACTGAAGGTCTGAAAGGAGGACTTTCCCTCGAGAGCAGGACTGGGCAAAATGGCAGAGGTTGCAGAGGCCTGCTGCTGAGGCTGAGGATATTGGGGTACCAGAACTGGCACAGCCAGTCCAGAACCACCAGGATCATCCATGGCTTATCCTGCCGAGCCTTGAACAAGACTTTGTGGATCAAAGAAAAGGGAGGAAAGACATAAAAGAAGCATGGGGTCCTGGGCCTTGCAAAAGCATTCCCCTGCAGCGTTCCCCGCTGAGGGGGGCAGGCACAGAACAGCCTCAGCTTGGAAGGCAAACAGTTCCACCTGAGGGGTGCCCCCACTGGGAGAAGAGACTGTCCACTATCTCCTGATGAAGAGACCATTCATGAGATGCCTCATCTACACGGCTGAGGACATCCACCAATCGAATGGTCACATGAATGGCCAGCAGGTCAGCCTGAAGACTGAGAGGGGTCCAAATGTAGAGAACTTCCCTGCACAGAGGTAGGAAGTGCATCCCACCCTGCTTGTTGAGGTAGTACATGGTCGTCATGTTGTCCATTTGGACCTGGACGACCTGACCCTGAAGATGAGGAGTGAAGTCTGTCAGAGTCAGACGAACAGCCCGAAGCTCCAGCAGGTTGATGTAACATCGGGACTCCTCAGGGGACCAGAGGCCATGGACCCTGTGTTCCCCCAGGTGGGTACCCCAGCTCATTAGGGAGGCATCAGTTGTGAGAGTGACTGCTGGCTCCAGGTGGACAAACAGGACTCCTTCCGGAAGATGTTCTGGGACCAACCACAACTGAATGGCATTCCACCTCAGCTGGGTCACCATGACTGGCTGATCAAAGTGGCCCTGATGCTGAGACCACTTGTGGGCCAGCTCCAAGTACAGGGAGCACATTATCCAATGGGCCATTCTGGTGCAGGCTGCGATGAAGCCCAGGAGGCACAGGAAGTCCCTAGCAGGATTCAACTGCCCAATCTGAAATGATTGGGCAAAGGAGGAAAGATCCTCCACCTTGTCTGCCATGAGCCAGGCTCTGGCTCGATGAAGTGAATCAGGGGACGAGTTCTGACTTGGCCTCGCTGACCAGGAGGCCGATGGAAAGCAGGTCTGGAGGACCAGGTCCCTGGACCGCTCCATCTCCATTTTGGAGGAGCCTGCAATTAGCCAATCATCCAGGTAGGGGTATACCCGGACCACTCAGTGCCTCAGGAAGGCTGCCACCACTGCAATGCATTTGGTGAAGAACCTGGGACCCAAGGAGAGGCTGAATGATATGGCCTGGAACTCGTAGAGAGTCCCCTCCATGCGGAACTGAAGGAACCGCCGGTGGGACGGATGGATGGGGACGTGGAAAAAGGTGTCCAGCAGGTCCAGGGAGCAGAACCACAGGTTCTGTTCCAGGGATGGAATGACCTGGTTCAAAGTGACCATTCTGAAGGTGTGTGACCACAGACACTTGTTCAGGACATGCAGATCCAAGATGGGGTGCCAGCCCACTGTTAATCTGAGAACCAGAAAGTATCTGGAAACAAACCCTGGATTGTCTGGTGGGTCCAGGACATGAACCACCACTTCCTTCTGGAGGAGCTGGGTGATGTCTTCCCAGAGGGTGGACAGCATGTCTGCGGACATCATATCCTCCTGAGAGGCGTGAGCTCGGACAGGCGGAAGAACCTCAAACTCCAGAGGCAATCCCTGGCCAACCACTTTCAACACCCACCTGTCCGTGGTAACACTGGATCAGGTGGAAAGAAAGTGGCAGAGCCGGACCCCCATGGGAGGATTCAAGGGAGATTGGACGGGCAGGGAGGGGGTACCCCCCCATTCCATCACTGGGAGGCTTGGAGTTAGTAGAGGAAGCTGCTGGACCCCATCCGCCGGGCTTCAGCACCACGGAAGCGACTGACTTAGGTCTGGGACACTAGGACAGCTGGTGCGCAGCCGGCATTGTGGAAGGATTGACTGTGGGAGCAGGATGAGGTTGAAAGGACTTTTTCTGGGGTTTGGAGACCTTGTCCTTTTGGGCTGAGGTGACGGAATCCAAGGTGGTGCTGGACTTCTCAATCCTAGTGAGATGACCATCCATCCTGGGCCTGAACAAATCGGTGCCCAGGAAAGGGACATCTGCCAATTTGTGCTGGGTATCTGCCACACAGGTCAAGATATTAAGCTAAGCCCATCGGTGCATTGCTACAGCCGTGGCCACCGACCTGGTACAAGAATTGCCGATGTCCAGGTCTGTCTGGAGCTGCTGTTTGGCCACTGCATGGCCCTGGTTTCGGATCTGCTTGACCATCATCTGAAGGTTGTCATCGAGGCACAGGTCAGGAAGCATAGGAAAAACAGGAGCAAATTCACAAGAGTTTTATTATTAATAACAGTCAAAAAAGAATAAAATTGTTCAGAATAACTACAATGGGGAGTAGAAACATAGAAAACAAGTCCTCTTGAGTTTTTCTTCTCAATTTCCAATCTCAGTCTCTGTCCCTCTCTTTTGCAAAACACTGCAGCTCCTTTTTATAAGTCTGTGCAGGAGCTCGTTAAGAAAATAGCATGTTTCCCACACAGTGTTTTTGTAAGTTTCCAATGTTTTTGTCAATTTCAGCAGGTGCAGCAAAAAGAACACTGTTACCCAGAACTGACCTCTTGTTTACATCTTCTGCAAAAGGCTTAAAACTGGCATCTCAGGTTAACCCCTTAAGTTCCAAATAGCTTTATAATAATTTCAACAGTATAACTATATACAGTTTTAAACAAAGGGATCCCAGTATCAATTACATTTCCACAAAATGAATCACATGTATTTTTATACCTGAAGATATGCAAAGGAGAAGAAAGACAGAACAGCAAGTGAGGGTAGAGAGATAGCAAGAGGCAGAGAATTGCAAGACCAACAAGGTGATCAAGTCCTAGGTCTCATGAGAAAAGTTGGTTGTGCAAACAGACAGAGAAGAGACAGAAAAGGAGAGAATAGAACAGATCCTTGCATTTAAACTCCTTTTCCATAACAACTGGGACAGGGCTGTATTCAGCCCTGTCACAAAGGTCAGCTGGAAGCCATGGAAGCACCTCATCCAGGATGCCCAAAAGAGAATGAGTGAAGTGGCCATCATCAAGACCAAACTTGACTGCCTGAGGCAGAGAAAAGAGGCCGAGAGAAGAGGCCACATACACCTTCTTGGTCACATGCAGGAGTGTAGCCAGAAATTTCCATTTTATACACAATCTCCAACAGTTAAGGTGTATGAGGCCTCTTTTCTCTGCCTCAGGCAGTCAAGTTCGGTCTTGATTATGGCCGACAGATCTGGTGAGGACACCGTGGGGCCAGTGGCCTGGACTGAAGGCTCGGCCAAAGCTGAATCATCGAGAAACGTCGTTGAAGCAGGAGCGCGGGCATCCCATGACCTGCGACAGGACTTTTTCACTTTGGATTTGGAATCCTTCTTGGATATAGACCAAGAAGGGGCCCTCTCTAAGGCTGGGAAGGGACTAACACAAGTCCTGCAACGCCCCTGTAAAAGAGGCACCAAAGATCAGAGGGACCAGCACAGACACCGAGGAGGAGCCTGCAGCCATCTGGGCAGCAGCTTTTCCAAAAGCCACTATTTGCTAGGCAGACCCTGTAGCCACAGAGACCACCTTACGGGCATCCTTCGAGTGAACCGGAGGGTCCTGCTCATCTGGGTGACCCAGCAGGAGTCTGGCATACCGGTCCTCTGGAGTAGAGGGATGCAGAGTGCAGCATAGTCCTCAAGCCTGGGGATTGTGGTCCTGGTCCAGGCAATAAACGCATGTGGTGTGAGGGATTGTGCGAAACAACTTCTGCCCACACAAAGTTTAAAACCGAGTGCTGACTTCTGTGCTGAGGAATCCATGGTGTGAGTACAGAGAAAAAAACATTAAGGAGCCTGAAGACCGTAAGCAAAAATCTCGAAAAGCAAAGATAGGGCCTACAAAAACACAGAGCATGATGGAGGGAACCAGTCTCTTCCAGTGGAAAGGAAAATCTGATGTCACGGGGTGGTGCTGAGGAAGATACCATCAAGGTGGGTGGGAGCAGCCAGCTTGAAGACCTTCTGGCAAGTCTTAGGGAAAGAAATTCTGCCAGAAGTGTGGATAGTACACCATATCCATGCTGCTAGAATAAGTATTTAACGAAGAAGAAAGCACAACAGTAGAGAAGAGATGGTTTTATTGTCTCTCAAATTTTAAGGTCACTGTATATGGTTGGACATGTATTTCTTGGCTCGCACACTTAGATGATTTAGAAATGAATGCTTATGAAATCTGCTTCTGTATACTGGCAACATATAATGTATATGGATACTATTGTACCTCTTGTGAAAGAAAAAGTTTAAAAAAAAAAAAAGGAACAGCAGAACTGGTGACATGATGATAGTGGGAGGATGGAGAGGGAGGAATAAAGTAAGCAGTGATGAGTATGAAGGGGCAAGTTAGTAACGAAATGACAGAAGGCATTGCAGAGGGTATCCAGTCAGGCAAGGGAGGAGGTAGGGGTGGTGCCATAGATAACATCTGCATAGTCAAAGATGGGGAGAACCATTTTGGTTATCAGCTTCTGGAAGACTTGGAGGAAAGGCAGTCCTCATTTTGGTATAAGGCACCAAGTTTAGAGCAGAGTTTGGCATGGATGGCACTGATGTGGGCTGAGAAGTCAAGCTTATTATCAAGCCACACACCAAGGTACTTGAAGACAGGGACAACCTCCAGAGCGGTGCCATCCAGCTTGGGAAAACAGGGGAGGCAACAGCCTGGTCAGTTTCTGCCTCGTGCCGAAGATCACAGTCACAGTCCTTCTTGGAGTTGACCCAGAGTTGTCTGACATCAGAGTTGGACGACCCTGAAAACAGGCTTTTCCTAGTGAAACATAAAATAAAACTGAACTGACGTGGAACTGGAGCAGACCTTCCAAAGCTGAAGTTGCAGGGACAGATGTGTAAATGACACGTGGATATGTAAAGAGACACTGGCAGAGGAAAGGTTGTTTAGGAAAAGAGACAACAGGACAGGACCAACAGTGGAGTCCTGTGGGAACCCTGCTTGGATTGGGAGGGGACAGGACACCTTCCACCTGTACTGACTGTTGACAGCCCAAACAGAACCAGTCAACAGTGGACACTGAGAGTCCAGCAGAGCTCAGCTTGTCGAGGAGAAGAGAGTGGGACACAGAATTAAAGGCTTTGGCCAGATGGACGGATATAGCTGAGGTAATATGTCCCTGATCCATCCCAGTGAGGACAAAGTCAGTTACTCGCGGCAAGGAGGAGACAGTGGGAGTGGTGCTTCCTAAAACCAGAGTGGAAGGGGGAGAGAAAATTAGAGGAGTAAAGAAAGTCAGCAAGCCTGGAGTAGACAATGGACTCCTGAAGCTTTGCAAGACAGGGGAGGAGTGAGATCAGCCGGAAGTTGCCAGGGGAGGAGGGATTGCCCCCTTTGTGCAGAGGCAGAACCGTTGTAACCTTCCAGGCCTGAGGGACAGCACTGAAGGAGGAGGAGAGGTTCAGAAGATGAGCAAGTGAAGCGGCAATGGCCAGAGTGGAGATAGATAGAAATTTGAGGTCCAGCCCATGAGGGCAGGACTTAGAAGGCTTAAGTGAAGTTAGGACAAGGAAGACTTCCTGAATGGAACAAGGGGAAATAGAAGCCTTCAGGTGAGTGGGGCAGGGGACAGAAGGCAGGTCTGACCAGGAGATGGTGGAGAGGGTAGAGCACAGATTGATTGTGAAGAATTTAATAAAAATGAGCAGCAACTAAGGGAAGGTCGGAGACCAGTGAGCCATCCACCAGGAGAAAAGAGGAAGTGGACTGGGTTGGGGGATGACAGAGGGAGTGGATAACCTTTCAGAATTTTGCAGGGGAGTTAAGGGTAGACTGAAAGCTACATTTGAAGTAGTGGGCCTTAGCAGTGTGGACAGCCTTTATGCAGGAATTCCCGAGTGATCTGTAGGCTAAGAGGTCAGACAGAGATTGACAGGATTTGAAACATGCCCAAGCTTGGGCCTGGAACTTGCATACAGCAATAAGGTCAGATGTAATCCAGGGTGGTGGAAGTATTTAATCCTGGACTTTCTTGGGGTGTGTGTGTGTGTAAATGTTCCAGGTGTGGTTAAATATGGCAGTGTTAATGTCCAGGGTGGAACAAACAGGGGACCAGCTGGGGACAGCAAGGTCATATAGGAGGGCATTTGTGTCAAGTGACCTGAGTGACCTGGACAAAATGTACTTTCCTGATACGGTAGGTCATACTGAAGTCACTGAAGGCATCCAGTAAAATGCCTCCTGCAATGATGGTGGAACGAGAGCACCCTGTCCAAGAAGGAGTGATTAGGGGAGTGAGGATTGAGCCAGGTGGCTTCAGTGATGAGTTGTGCGGAGTTTAGGGACTCAGTCCCATGGAGGGTGGGCCTGGAGGCAGATGAAAGCCAACTGACTTTAGCAAGGCATTTGACACAGTCCCACACAAAAGATTAATTGTCAAATTAACCAGCCTGGGAGTGGGTCCCAGGGTGGTAGCCTGGGTAAAACATTGGCTGCACAACAGGACACAGAAGGTAATTGTAAATGGAGTCCACTCTGAAGAAAGAGGGGTTACTAGTGGGGTACCGCAGGGTTCAGTATTAGGTCCAGTCCTTTTTAATGTCTTCATCAGTGACATTGCAGAGGGACTGGAAGGAAAAGTATGCCTTTTTGCAGATAACACAAAGATCTGCAACAGGATTGATACACAAGGAGGCCTGGAAAGGATGGAAAGGGACTTGGCAAGGTTGGAGGAATGGTCAGAAGTATGGCAGCTAGGATTCAATGCAAAGAAGTGCAAAATAATGCACCTGGGAAACACGAACCCAGGGGAAGAATACACAATGGGGGAGGTAACAATAACAAAAAGGAAAGGGACCTGGGGTAATCATATCAGATGACCTTAAGGTTAGCAAGCAATGTGAGAAGGCAGAAGGGAGGGCTGGGGGTATACTGGGATGTATGGGGAGAGGCATCAGCAGCAGAAAACTGGAAGTTGTTATCCCTCTGTACAGACAGTTGGTGAGACCCCATCTGGAGTACTGTGTCCAGTTCTGGAGACCCCATCTCCGCAAGGACATAGACAGGATAGAGGTAGTCCAGAGGAGGGCAACTAAAATGGTGCAGGGTCTGCAAGAGAAGCCGATGAGGAAAGACTAAAGGAGCTTAATATGTATACCTTGAGGAAAGAAGGAGAGGGGGACATGATAGAAACTTTTAAGTACCTCAGTGGAATCAACAAAGTCCAAGAGGGTAGCATCTTTCAGAAAAAGAGACTTGCAAGAACAAGGGACACAATTTAAAGATAGAAGGAGGGCGGTTCAGGGGCAATGTGAGGAAGTATTATTTCACAGAGAGGGTAGTGGATGCATGGAACAGCCTTCCTGAGGAGGTTGTGGGGTCTAAAACTGTGGAAGAATTCAAGAATGCATGGGACAGACATAAGGCAATTCTTGTGGGGGGTAGGAAGAAATAGGCTGTTGGTTAACTAGGATCTGCGGCCTATCCTGTAGGTAGGGAAATGGGCAGACTAGATGGGCCTAGCAGTCCTTATCTGCCGTCAAAGTCTATGTTTCTATGTTATGTTGAAGTCTCCAAAGAGGATCAGCTCACCTGAGGCAGCATGGGACACAAGAGATGAGAGGCAGTCAACCAGGGTGGAGGGAGAGATTTTAGGAGAGGCTTAGAAGACACCAACAAAGATAGGGAGGGTGGAATATCTTGGCTAGAAGAGCTCATAAGACGAAGGGACAAACTCTCTAAAGGTGAAGGAGTAGGATAGGTTCTGACGGACATACAAGGCAATTCCATCACGTCTGCCATGGTCCTGACAGAAGAGGCTGTAGTCAGGGACAGCCAAAATAGAGTCAGGTACCCTGGAGGACAGCCAGGATTCAGAGATACATAAGAGGCCAGGAGAGTGCTGAGAGATCTAGTCTTTAAGGGAGTCGAGCTCTGGGAGGAGGCTCATAGCATTAAGGTGGAAAAGGCTGAGAGTAGGGGAGGGAAAGAGAAGGGGGGGCCAGGGTTGGGTTCAATGTCACCAGCAAGGAGGGGCAAAATGAAGAGGAGAAGTAGAATAAAGTAGGACTTCCTCCTCCTTGAGTGAGGGGGAGAAGGACAGGAGAAAGTGGAAGAGAGGAAGGCATGGTGGAAGAAAGTCATAAGTGGGGTACCTCAGGGATCAGTCCTGGGGCCAGTCCTCTTCAATATCTTCATTAGTGACATTGCAGATGGACTAGAGGGTAAGGCTTGTCTGTTTACAGATGACACCAAGATCTGCAACAGAGTAGATGATCCAGATGGGGTGGGCAGAATGAGAAGAGATCTGGATAAACTAGCAAAATGGTCAGAAGAGTGGCAACTGGGATTTAATGCAAAGAAGTGCAAGATCATGCACATAGGGAAGAGAAACCCTGAAGCCACCTATAGGCTGGGAGGGGAGTTGCTGGCAGTCACAAAGGAAGAAAGAGACTTGGGCATCATCATCACCGATGACCTGAAATCATCCAAGCAGACCCCAAAGCAGTAGATAAGGCTAGGGGATGTTAGGGTGTATTAGTAGGGTATCACAAGTCGTAAGAGGGAGGTAATAATCCTCTTACAAGACACTGGTTAGGCTCCCATCTGGAGTACTGTGTGCAGTACTGGAGGCTACACCTTCACAAGGACATTAACCAAATTGAGGCAGTCCAGAGAAGGTCAACCAAAATGGTGCAGGGACTGCATCGGAAGACATATGAGGACAGATTAACAGAGCTCAATATGTATACCCTTGAGCAAAGGAGGGAGAGAGGTGATATGATCGAAACATTCAAACACCTTAAGGGCATTAACAAGGTGAAAGAGTCTAACATGTTTAAATATAAGAGAAATAGCAGGACAAGAGGACACAGCATGAGATTAGAGGCAGGCCGATTAAGGGGGAATGCAAGGAAATTCTTTTTCACAGAAAGGGTGGTGGATGCATGGAACGGCCTACCTCAGGAAGTGGTGGCTATAAATACAGTGCAGGGCTTCAAACAGGCATGGGATAGGCATAAGGGAGCAATACAGATGAGTATGAATAGATAGGCCACTGACAGAGCAAAGGCTGATGGCACATTTATAAGGTAGAAGAAGAAATGGGCAGACTGGATGGGCCTTGCAGTCCTTATCTGCGGTAAACCTCTATGTTTCTATGTTAATTCAAGGTTTAGGGAGGGGTCTGGAGGAGTCCAAGGTGGATGATGGAGGTAGCATAGGGGAAGGGAAGGGGGGGGGAGTGGGAGGCAAGACAGGGGCAATGGAGGGGGAGGAGACTGGATTAAAAAAGGACAGGGGAAGAAAAGGGAGGTGTGGGAAAAGGCTGGAGAGGGGAAGGAGGGGGCAGAGATAGGAGACAGAGAAGGGTGATACACACAGGAAGCATATGGAGCACAGAGAGGTGTAATTAGAGGCAGGTGACTTAGCGTGGGTAAGTGAGTAGCAAATACCTTGACAATGAAGACAGATGCAACAGCTAAATGACTTGGATGTAATCAGACATAGCAATACGCAACCAGTGTAAGTAAAAAGGCAGCAAACCTAAAGATAAACTACAGCAAACTTGATAAGCAGATCAGTGACTACAGAGGCTGAAACAGCAGGAGCAAATAAATCAGGCAGCAAATTATATAAGCTAGAGGTATGAGAAACTCAAATTCATGGTGATCCAGATAGGGAATAAGCAGTAAAGAACAGACATGTAAGAACTTACCATAACAATAGATCTTCGAGGGGATCTCAGTCATCAGGTTACACCGTAGGAACCTTCGCTGTCAGATATGGGGAATCCACACAGAAGATTTTCAGCAGTACTGCTGGGGCCACCCACATCGTCAACGTCCGCCATCACCAACCCTATATAGGCGTGGGCAGTTCCACTCCCTCCTCAGTTCTTTCCCTCCGGAGACAAAGGGAGCAAGGCTGATGCCTTGAGGAACCGAGGAGAGACTGAGGGACCCGGCTCTAGACAGAAAAGATGGAATACAGCAACTAGCCAGGTCCTGAACAGAAGCCCCAAGAAGGGGCACGGTGGAAGGGAAATCATACCTGATGACTGAGATCCTCAAAGATCTACTGAGTGATGAAGTTCTACGTAACTGTTCTATCTTCTACAAGGGTATCTCAGTCATCAGGTTACACCATAGGAACGAGTACCAAGCAGTGACAAGTAAAAACAGACAGTCTGGGAGGGTGGATCGCCATAAACTTAAGACGGGAATCCTTATAGCACAGGCCTGCCAAATCTTGCCCAGGCTCTTGAGGCAATGCTCAGCCTGTAATGCTTGGTAAAACTGTGGACTGTACTCCAGGTGGCAGCCGTGCAAATATCAGCAGCTGAGACCCCTTTGAAGCAAGCCACAGAAGTAGGCATACCGCTGATGGAATGAGCTTTGACAGCACCAGGCAAGTCTTTGCCATACTTGTTGTAGCAAAACACAATGCAATTTGCCGACAATTTGAATAAAGATTGCTTAGAAACTGAAGCACACTCTCTACCTGGAGTGAAAGAAACAAGTGCTTAAACTTTCTGGACTCCTTAGTCCAAAGCAAATACTACTTCAAAGTTCTGCGCATGAAGCAGTGCTTCCCCTGGATTGGCATGCTCAGGAAAATAAACAGGAAGGTGGACAGACTGATTGAGTGTAAACTCTGAAATCACATTAAGCAAAAACTTAGGATGTGTGTGCAAAGACACCCTGTCTTTGTGAAAAATCAAATAAGGCTCCTCACACCAGAGGGCCTGAAGCTCTGAAATTCTTCAAACAGAAGTAATAGCAAGTAAAAATAATATTTTCCAAGACAGAAAACGCAAATCGCAAGTTGCGATTGGCTCAAAAGGAGACAGGGTTGACTTTTCAAAAATTAAATTCATGTCCCAAGCTGGTACATGGGAACAGACTGGGGATTTTGGATGCAGGATGCCCCTAAGGATGGTACAGGAAACATCCAGCTGAGCAATCATACAGTCAGTCACGGGCTCAAGAAAAGCAGAAATAACCGAAAGGTGGACCTTGAGGGAGGAATACTGGAGGTCTGAGTCAGACAAAGAAATCAGGTAGTCCAGGACATGCTTCACAGGACAGATGAAAGGGTCTAGGAAATGCTTGGCACCCAGATGGCAAACCTCTTCCACTTCATGGCATAAGTGGCACGGCGGAAGGCTTGTGGGCAGCCACCAGGAAGTCTGCCACCCTGTTAGAGACCCTGAACCTGGCGATGGCTATGTCCTCAGAAGCCACACATGCAGATGGATGAACCTGAGGTTTTTCATTTCATTTTATTTGTTAACCGGGTAAGGACACGGGCCGAAGCCCTTTTTCAGGACCAACCCGGACATATAAAACATCACATAAGCAAAGTACAAAATTAAATATTATACAATCTACAAATATCACATTAAACATAACATAAACAATCAGACAGTGACAACAAATATTGTTGGAATTTACCCTTAAAGCGTGGATATGACTTAATTGATCTTAATGAATCTGGTAGCCTATTCCACATAGAAGAAGCCTGATGGTCAAAAGCTCGTAGACCATAGTTATTTTTAACACCATGGGCTATCAACACAATCCCCTGCAGTGATCTAATATTTGCCTGAACTTCACGGACCAAAACCAAATCTGACAGTGGAGATAAACCTTCAGAGTAAATGGCCTGGTGAACCAAATTACCTAAAGCAAACTCATATTTAAGCTGGGGTAACAACCATCACAAAGAAGAGTATAATGAACAAAGATGGGTCATGATAGGAACATTCAAAACAAACCTACAAATGTTGTTATACACAACATTCAATATCTGTTTCTCTTTTACCCCCAACTTATAGCACAATGTTGAAACATTGTTGGGATGGACTAGGGTCCCCTGGTCCTAGGTCAGCAGATTCCTGCAAAGGGGCAGTGGGACTGGAGGTTTCTCTGCCAGCTGCTGAAGAAGAGGGAACCATATCTGGCTAGGCCACAATGGAGCTACCAGAATCATGCTGGCCTCTTCCATCTGCAGCTTGATCAGCACCCTCTGTATTAGTGGGAATGGAGAGAATGCACACAGAAATCTCCCGCTCCAAGAGACGGACAATGTGTCTTGCTAGAAAACTCCAGGCCCTGGATCAAGCGAGCAGAAATTAGGCAGTTTTGCATTGAGTGGAGACACAAAAAGGTCCAACTCTGGAAGACCCCATCTGTCATAGTCATAGTGATATTTATTGGATAGCATAATTGAGAAAAGATTCTCTTTCACAAATACATCCAAATAGAACTTTACAAAAGTAACAAACACACATAGTTACTATCAAAAGTTTAAAATATAACTCTAGAGCAAAATTAATCATATCAATATGGGAGGTACAGAATTTAACCAAAGCAGGCACAATGCCTACTGAAAATAGTTGTTAATAATACTCTAAAATGTGCTAAAGTTGGCAATCTGTGCAAATCCATCTTGTTTTTGATATCATTCCAAACCTTTGGCACCAATACAGCTAAAGTTTTGTCCCCATGGTTAGATCTTGTTTTAGGTATTTGATATTTATTTCTGGATGATGAACGTAAAGTGTATTTCGACAAGTTTTTAAATTACAGCTTACATAGTAAGAAAGAGGGTAAACATCCTAGAATAAACTTGTATATAAAAATGTACAGATGAACCTCCCTTCTCTCAGATAGGGAGGTCCAGCCTACCTCCCTGTATAAAGTCCAACTGTGCGTTCTGTAACAAATCTCACTGCACTGTTAAAGGGGCACTATCAGCTTTTCCCCTACGGTTTTGACTACTTTTAATCTGTAAGGTTGTAGGCACACACATCTATTAAACATTTACAGTGGAATGCTCCCATAGATAAAAAATATTCAATTGTACCTGTTTTTATTAAATTCAAATGAAAATCCCTTTTCACTCGGGCCGCCGATAACTGACCCGCCACCGGAAGCATATAATGGTTGTGAATGTGCGCTGTCCCAAAGTGTGATTTCGTAGCATGACAACGCCAAAAAGATATTCCCTCTGTAAAGTCTAGTAAACCAAATCGCTCCTGGTGTTTAAAAAACCCAAACCGAGCACTCTGAATATCACAATTTACATTTTCAGACTGCAGCCGAAATCCCGCACATGCGCAAAAGAGACATGGGCGAAGATCCCGCGCATGCGCAAGAACATGCCGCCTTAGCGCATGTGCAGGATTTTGGCTGCAGTCTGAAAATGTAACTTGCGATATTCAGAGTGCTTGGTTTGCGGTTTTCAGCATCAGGAGCTATATGTTTTACCAGACTTTACAGAGGGAGTATCTTTTTGGAGTAGTCATGCTATGAAATCGCACTTCGGGACAGCGCGTGTTCATGGCGCGTGATCACAACCACTATATGCTTCCGGTGGCGGGTCAGTTATCGGCGGCCCGAGTGAAAAGGGATTTTGATTTGAATTTAATAAAAACAGGTACAATTGAATATTTTTACATCTATGGGGGCATTCTACTGTAAATGTTTAATAGGTGTGTGCCTAGAAGCTTACAGATTAAAAGTAGTCAAAAATGTAGGGGAAAAGCTGACAGTGCCCCTTTAAATAATGGGTTCAACATGCTCAACAGTGTACCTGATGCATTTTTATAAATAAAATCACCATAGTCAAGAATTGGTAGGTATAATGCGGTAACTAGCAGCTTTCACAGTGTAAAACTAAATAAGGCCTGGTTTCTATAGAAATAAACCAGTAGCTGTCTCAGTTTATTTGATATATACAGTAGCTCAAATGTAATTCAAAAGAAAGTCTACTATCCAAAATTAGGCCCAAATACTTAAAATGATAGACTATTTATTATAGCTCCTGAGATAGCATGAATATTATATTCCACTGGGTCCGTTTTAATTTTCCTTTTCTCAAACAGTAACCACTGTGTTTTTGATTCATTCAATAAAAGCCTTAACCCCTGTAGAGTATTTTGCACTGTGTGGAAGTCTCTTTGCAAAGTATCCACGATCAGTTTATTGTCCCTGTGCTGTGTGTACAATATGGTGGTGTTAGCATACAAAAAAATATTTGCATCTTCAGAGCAGGATTTTGGAAGATCATTTATACATAACAAAAATAACAAGGGACCCAGTACTGACCCTTGTGGGACCCCTGTTGTTACAGCCAGTGCATTAGAGATGCACCCGGCCAACCTTACTCTTTGTGTTCTACTAAAAATAAATGCACCAAACCAGGACAACGCTGAATACCCTAATCCCACAGACATTAATTTATTTAATAATACTGTATGGTGGATGGTACTGAATGCCTTCGAGAGGTCCAAGAACATTGATGGTACACTGAGTCCCTCGTCGAAGGCTGAAAGTATATCATCCACCACCCTAGAAACTGTGTATGTAATATTGTGATCTTTCATAAATCCAGACTGTAACTAAGAAATTACTTTATATTTTGTAAAGTACTGAGTTAATTGTTTATGTAAATGTTTTTCAAAAATCTTAACACAAGTACACAAGATAGAGATAGGCTTAGAGGAGTTTAGATCAGATGCAACACCTCCCTTTAATAATGGAATTATGAATGCAGTTTTCCAATCTGCGGGTAAGGACGAAGAGCTCAAAGAAAAGTTAAAAATCTATGTCAAATGTTGTGCCAAAATGTTTGAAGTAACTTTAAGAAATATAGGAGAAATTCTGTCACACCCTGCCCCTTTACTTGTGTAGAGTTGATCTGTCGAACAGATCTTCTGCTACGGATGAGAGAAGCTCCCATTTGTGCATGCTGGATTGGGCCCTGCTGAGACTGTCCACCACGGTGTTTAGGATACCTGGCACGTGGACCGTCGAGAGTGTCAGACTGTGCTCCAGTGCCCAATACCACACTCTCATGGCCTCCCTACAAAGGGAGTATGAGTGAGCCCCATCCTTTTTTTTTTAATCACATTATTTTTTTCTCCTCTGCGGAGCGGGCATGTCGATTTTCTGGCTGCCGCACCTGCACCCGGTCTGGTCTGTGATACACTCTCTCCACGCAGGCTGGTCAGCACCTGGGGCGACTCTCTAGATCTGGGGCACAGTGCACAGCCATAAGCCGCCGCGACTGCCCCATTTTCTGCCTGATTTTCGCCTCCTGGAACCGGACGTGCAATGACGTTGGAGCACTAATGTGCAGACATCTGCCGAGCTCCAGCCCTCTGCTATGCGCCGCTACTGTAGTGCACCCAACTTCGATCAGGCACTGCTGCAGAGTGACGCAAACCCCTTCACCCAACCCAGAGAGAGGTGAGTAGTTGCAGGACACTCCATCCTCCCTCTCCCCTGCTGAACCCGGGTCGCCAGCATAGTGCGAGGCGTGGCGTCCAGCGCCTCAACCCTCAGCGCCACCGGGCCGGCTAAGTCCCGTCCTGCTTGTTGATGTAGTAGACAACACTCAGGTTGTCTGACTGCACTAGCATCTGGCTCAGAGACAGATGCTCCTGAAAAGCCTGCAAGGCATAGAGCACCGCTCTCATCTCCAGGACACTGTTATGCAGGATGGCTTCTGACTGGGAATAGGAGCCCTGGGTTTCGAAAGGACCCAGGTGAGCTCCCCAACCTAGCCCTGAAGCATCCGTGGATAGAATCTGATGTGGGGAGAAGATGTGAAAGGGAACCCCTTGAAGAAGGTTCGAGGGGGTCCATCCACTACTGCAGTACTTTGCAAACTGGGGAGGAGACCAGGACTCGTTGGCCTAACTGAGAGGTAGAAGACTTGGTTTGCTGGCCAAGGCACCTAGCTTCACCTGAGCTCTTTCCTTCTAAAACTGCTTGAAAGGCAGAGTAGAGAAACTTACCAGAGCAAGGGAGAAGGATTAAGACTTAGTTTGGCTAAGCAGATTTACCGTGTGGTGGTGTTTTTATTTTGTACTCACAGGGATTGCTACTGTTTGTTGCTAACATTTCATTGCTTTATTTTTTCTCTGATTCAAATTGTTGTTGCTGGTATACCTTCTTCTGCATTATTACAAGGTGTGCCTACAGGTGTGTGCTAACAGATTACTGCTGTAATCTTCTGATTCAAATTGTCTTTGCAAGGTATATCTTCTGTTACTGCTTTATTTTCTCTGGAGCAAAGTGTTTCTTACAGGGTATATCTTCTCTGAAATTATTACAGGTGGTGCTTTACAGGTTTTACAGTTTTATCTAACATTAGGATAAGCTTTCAGGGTTACTGCATTTGTTGTTGACTGATTGTTTCTGCTCTTACCTCCTTGTTCTTTCGTCTGTGGTTCTTCTTTTAGGCAGGGAAGAGGCCCAGCCACCCACCCCATCCCCAACCACCCACGCTACACTCCTTTTATAGGTACCACAGTTGTGACATTTCCTGTGGCAGAGCAGGAAGGGCAGATCAGTGGGGGCCTCCACAAGATGATCTCATTTACAGGGCACTAGTAATTTAACTTGTTATAACAAGTTAAACAAAGCACAATTAAACCATTACTTGCATTTTTTTCCTTTTTTCCCTTCTAATTACTCTGACTAGGTTACAAACCCAGCAACTTATTTGCAATGGATTTCATTAACTGCAGGTACTGTGGAACAATTTTCAGAAGGACAGTCTTACAGGATTTAGGACACTGTCCCACATGCTGGGCCTTTGAGATCTTAGGTCTCAGCTCCGGGCAGCATGGGCAGAGATTGCACGCCTCAAATTTCATATTGAAGAGGAAATACATTATAAGAACCACCCCATTTCCCCAGCATCCAACAGAAAAACCTCGACCGCAGAGGGTGAGTTGGTCCAGGAGGTTGGCAGGTGGTTAGGAGGAGCAAATCAGGTGCCCCATCACTCTCTGCTCTCCAACACATTACCTCCAAAACCATATAAACACTACAAACAGGTATCTGCCTCTATCTCTGAAATCAAATAAAGAGGCAGAAGACACTGCAGAGCAGGACACTGCAGCACAGGAGCTAGACAACAATACTCACCCAAATCAGGAACCAAAACTAAACAAGCACAAAGGAAATCCAAAAACTTCTGATCATAGGAGCTCCATGATTTAGGGAGTTGATACCCATCTCCAGCCAGGGTGATGGTCAGATGTCTCCAGGTACATCAGCATGGAGAGACACTGACCGCATTAAAATTGTTCACAAAGCAGGAGAAACATTGATGTCCTAGTACACATAGGGACTAATGATCTCACCAGCCGGTCAGTTGTGGAGACCAAGGAACACCTGACTAAGCTGGGTGACAAACTATCATCTATTTCATCCGCATCTCCTTCTCTGAGATCCTGCCAGTCTGGGAGAAGGGAGTAGATGGACAGAAGGTCAGAGAGGGAGATAGGGAGCTAAACACGTGGCTCAAGGACTGGTGCCAGGAAAAAGGACACAGATTTGTAGGAACTGGCAACAGTTCTGGGAGTGAAAGTTCTTTAAATTTGATGGACTGCATCTGACTAAAGAGAGTCAGTGCATTGGGGCAGAAGTTTGATGTCTTTGCAGAATATTTAAACTAGCAAATGGGGAGAGGGTGCAGCACCCCATACGTCGAATGGACAACACTCCTCCCTCAGCTAGTGGTCAAACAGGAATTCAGCGTGTTTGCCGTTCATTACATCACCAGGCAAGAAAAAGGTTTGTCTCCCCATACGATGCACAGGGGTAATGCCAAACTTCACCCAACAACTAACACACCAAAATCTGGCCAATGGAAAATCATGTACAAATGCTCACAGCCTGGGAAATAAGATCCCAGACCTGCAGGCAATAATGTCAGAGGCTAAACTGGACATAGTAGCAATTAGTGAGGCGTGGTTTACCAGTAACCACACTTAGGAGACTTCAGTACCTGGCTATGTATTGTTCAGAAGAGACCGAAGTGCAAAAGGGGAGGAGTGGCCCTGTATGTTAATGAAAATATCAAAGCTACAGAAATTCAGAATACACATAAGGAGCCAGAAGAACTGTGGGTCACCCTGGAAACAGGAAATGGGACAGCCATAAGAACTGGGGTTGTCTACAGGCCCCCAGACCAGAGGGAGGACACAGACACATTACTGTTAGAAGATATACAAAACATGACAGCTAAAGGGGAGGTTCTGATAATGGGAGACTTCAACATGCCAGATACAGATTGGTCAATACCAGCAGGAACATCTGTCAGAACTAGACTCATAGTGGATTCCTGCAGGGGAGGGCCTCAAACAACTGGTACAGCAACCCACAAGAGACAGGGCTATCCTAGATCTAGTACTGACTAACAAAGAAGGGATCACAGATCTCCAGGTAGAAGGTCACCTGGGGGCCAGTGACCATCACATGGTATGGTTCAATTTGGCTACTACATCTAAATCATCCCATTCCAAGGCAAAAATATGGGACTTCAGAGGAGCTGACTTTGATAAGATGGCCAACATGGTACAGGCAAAGTGGGCAAGCATTAAGGATACAATACTTGAAGCAACATCCCATTGTGTTAGACAGAAAAGGAAGTGCAAAAGAAGAAGGAAACCACTTTGGTTCTCAAATACAGTAGCAGAAAAGGTCAGAGCCAAAAGGCTGGCCTTCAGGAAATATAAGGGAACACAGCGGGATGAAGATAGGGAGGCATACCAAACTGCCCTAAGGGAAGCAGGTAAGGCAGTAAGGCAGGCAAAGTCCCAAACTGAGGAAACACTAGCACTAGTAAAAGAAGGTGACAAGACTTTCTATAGATACATTAGTGAAAGGAGAAAGTCCAGAGGGGTATTGCTAAGCTTAATGGAGAAAGGGAGCATGTGAGGAGGAGGACCCTGTAAAGGCATCTATCCTAAATAGATACTTTGCTCAGTATTTACTGAAGAGAGGTAGGGCAGGGCCCACAGCTCAGCATCATGGACACAGGGGAGGGAGGTGAGCACTACTCCCTTCACAAAAGAAAGGGTCCTACAAGAGCTTGCTAAGCTCAGGGTGGATAAGGCAATGGGACCTGATGGCATACATCCCAGGGTACTTAAGGAGCTAAAGGAGGAACTAGCAGAGCCATTAGCAGAATTGTTTAGTGAGTCTCTGAGCACAGGAGATGCCCAGAAGACTGGAGAAGGGCTCATGTGATCCCGCTCCACAAGAGTGGTAGCAGGAGGAGGTGGGAACTACAGACCAGTCAGTCTTACCTCAGTAGTGGGCAAGATTATGGAGGCACTCCTTAAGGAAAGGATAGTGCAACACCTGGAATCCATAGGGGCACAGGATCCAAGACAGCATGGGTTTACAAAGGAAGGTCCTGTCAAACTAATCTCATAGATTTCTTTGACTGGGTAACCAGAGTGGTGGACCAAGGGGCAGTTGATGTCGCCTACCTTGACTTCAGCAAAGCTTTGACACTGTTCCACATAGAAGATTGATAAATAAGCTAGGTAGGCTCGGGTGGGTCAGAAGTTGGTCAACTGGGTGGCAAACTGGTTGACTGGCAGAAAACAGAGAGTGGTGGTAAATGGTATACAGTCAGAAGAGATGCAGTCACAAGTGGGTACCTCAGGGATCAGTCCTGGGGCCAGTCCTATTCAACATCTTCATTAGTGACCTCGAGATGGACTAGAGGGTAAGGCTTGTCTGTTTGCAGATGACACCAAGATCTGCAACAGAGTAGATGATCCAGATGGGGTGGGCAGAATGAGAGAGATCTGGATAAACTAGCAAAATGGTCAGAAGAGTGGCAACTGGGATTTAATGCAAGAAGTGCAAAATCATGCACATAGGGAAGAGAAACCTGAAGCCACTTATAGGCTGGGAGGAGTTGCTAGCAGTCACAAAGGAAGAAAGAGACTTGGGCATCATCATCACTGATGACCTAAAATCATCAAAGCAGACCTCTAAAGCAGTAGGTAAGGCTAGAGGTGTTAGGGTGTATTAGTAAGGGTATCACAAGTCGTAAGAGGGAATGTAATAATCCCTCTGTATAAGACATTGTTAGGCCCCATCTGGAGTACTGCGGCAGTATTGGAGGCCACACCTTCATAAGGACATTAACCAAATTGAGGCAGTCCAGAGAAGGGCAACCAAATGGTGCAGGGACTGCATCAGAAGACATATGAGGACAGATTAACGAGCTCAATATGTATACCCTTGAGCAAAGGAGGGAGAGAGGTGATATGATCGAGACATTTAAACACCTTAAGGGCATAAACAAGGTGAAAGAGTCTAACATGTTTAAATATAAGAAAAATAGCAGGACAAGAGGACAAGCATGAGATTAGAGGGAGGCCGATTAAGGGGAATGTGAGGAAATTCTTTTTCACAGAAAGGTGGTAGATGCATGGAATAGCTTACCACAAGAAGTGGTGGCTATGAATACAGTGCAGGGCTTCAAACAGGCATGGGATAGGCATAAGGGAGCAATACAAATGACTATGAATAGATAGGTCACTGACAGAGCAAAGGCCGATGGCACATTTATAAGGTAGAAAAAGAAATGGGCAGACTGGATGGGCCTTGCGGTCCTTATCTGCCGTCAACTTCTATGTTTCTATGTTTCTATGTAACTCATCCATATGCTGGTCCCATTGCACTCTGAGGGTCCACTGAAGGGTACGCATGTGAAGCCTAGCCAGTGGAACAACTGGAATGGCTGCAGCCATTAGGCACAATACTCTGAGGTACAGCTTGGCAGCAGTGCACCGACTCTTGGCAACTTCTTCAGCCTGCGCCATAAGGCATTCCATCCTGTTTTGGGGTAAGAAGGCCTTCCCCTGGCCGGAATCCAGAACCGCCCTGATGTACTGCAGTCTTTGGGACAGTACTAGAATGGACTTGGGCAGGTTGACTGTTATGCCCAGAGAGTGGAAGAGCTGGAGAGTGTGCTCCAGAGTCAGCAAGGGCTGCTCCCTGGATGGTGCCTTGAGAAGCCAGTTGTCCAGGTAAGGGAAGACATACAGTCCCTCTCTTCCAAAAGCTGCTGTGACCGCTGCTAAGCGTTTAGTTAAGACATGTGGCGCAGAGTATAAGCCAAAGGGCAGCACTTTGAACTGACAATGCTCACCCTGAAAGGCAAAGCAGAGAAACCTCCTGTGAGGAGGAAGGACTGAAATGTGCAGGCAGGCATCCTACATGTCCAGTGAACAGTGCCAGTCCCCAGTTTTAAGAAGGGGCATGAGGCCTGGCAAAGTTATCAGCTAGAACTTTTTGTACTGGACAAAGAGATTGAGGTACTTCAGATCTAAAATGGGTTTCATATCTCCGATCTTTTTGGGGACAAGGAAGAACCTGGAATAAAACCCCTAGTTTCACTACTACCATGGCACCAGTTCAATTGCCTGCTTGCGTAGAAGAGACTGTACTTCCTTCCGGAGAACAGACAAGTGAGCCAGAGGATAGTTGGAGGGTGGGTAGGGGTATTTGGAGGCTGCTGGATGAGCTCCAGAGTATGACCTGTCGCTACGATTTGCCCGATTAACGCATCTGAAGCTATGGGTCTCCAGTGATTCAGATGGAGGGAGAGCTGACCTCCAACCACTACCTCCTGGGTCTGGGCCAGAGGAGGGGTCTGGCAAGGAGTCAAGCTGAGGAGGGACCAGCTGATGAGGCTGGCCCATCATTTCTGGGACACCTGGCTGCTGCTCCAGCATTGGAGGGGCGGGCAAGGAGGCCTGGGCTCTGCGCTTACCCTGGGTGCAGGGGCTCAAGCCTGGCCTATTGGCCTGTCTATGAAAAGTAGGCCGCCCTCTACCATGGGAATGAGTGTGGTAGAGAGAGAGAGAATGTACAGACTTGATGGCCATGCCAGAGGCCTGCAGATCATTAATGAGGTCCTGGACATCAGGGCCGAAGAGCCTGTTGCCACTGAAAGGGGCACTAAGCACCTTGTTTTGCACATTGGCTGGAAAATCCAGAGACCCTGAGCCACGAGTGCCTACGGAGGCACATGCGAGTGGCAGCTGCCCTGGCTACTGTGTCTGCCATGTCATATAGGGCCCTGAGGAGATGTTTACTGACATCTTCCACAGTCTGCAAACACTGCAGCAATTCCTGCTTCTGGGAACTATCAGGAAGGGCCTGAGCAGCAGCTTTGCCCTTTCTCCAGTTGGCATTCTGGAACTTAACCATGTGTGACAGATAGTTTACACTCCTTAGGCCCAAGGTAGAGGAGGCGTAAACTCTTTCACCCCAGAGGTCAATCCTGTGGGATTCCTTGTCTGGGGAAGGGGAACTAAGGTGCTTAGGTGCCTTAGATCTGTCATGGGCTGCCCTTGATGACCACCGAGTCAGTTTTGGCCTGGTCAGCAAGATAAGGAAGGCCCTGAGGGGCACTGTAAAGCTCGTCTGCCCTGTGTGGTATAGCTGATGCCATGTATGGCCTATGCCAGACTGTCGTAGTAGCATTCTTTAGGGCTGGCAGCATAGAAGGGATAATCTTAGGGGGAGATTCAGGAACCTCCAGTAAGTCCACCAGGTTTTTTCTGGTGTCATCCTCCTCCTCAGCCTAAAAACCCATAGTGGTAGACAACTGCTTCATGACATTGAAGAAGGTAGCATCCTCAGGAAGAGACCTTGGGGTGTGCTTAACTGAGTCCTCACTGACTGAAGAGGCAGTGGACCTATCAGAAATGAGGATTTCTTCCTCTTCCCCGTCATCCTCTATATCATCCAAGAGGATGAGCTCAGGATGGTACTCCTCGACATCGACTTCCTCGTCTGGGTCTGGCATCGGAGCAGTCGTCAGTGGTCCACAGGGAACCTCCCATGGTTGATGGACAGGTGTCGACAACACAGAAGAAACTGCTGAATGAGTGTCTTACTGAATTTTACTAGTACTTCATTCAGGTCCAAAGTCGATCATCGGCGGGGGATCAATGGTGCAAAAGTCGACAGCGCCCTGTCTTGAGAGCCTGTAGCCCCCAGAGAGGAAGGGAAGGCCCTGAAGGGGTAGCCATCGATGATGAGCCTGGCACTGATGGAGAAAGGGACGATGACCTGTAGGTCAATGGCCGGGCACCCTGGGAATCAGAAGGCAAAGCTGTCGGTATAGGTCTGGAAGGAATGGAGACCTGGACAGCTGGTCTCTTTGTCAGGGCAGCTGCTGTCGATGAAGAGTCCCCCGGAGAGGCCGATGTGGAACAGGATGGCCACCGGGGGAAGCAGTCCCGATCCTGGTCTTTCTTGTGACTTTTCCCCACAGACTTGTCTCCAGCCTTGGAGGCCTGGGAGCGTGTTAATCCAGTGGGCGACTGAGGTGCCGGAGGACCCCTGCCCGGACTTGGCTATCTGCTGCTCCATCAGGAATTTTTTTAGAGCCTTCTTGAGTTGTCTAAGGGTTGTTTGGTTAAACTTCTGGCATAGCTCACAGTCAGTGTCGTTGTGGTCAGGCCCAAGACAGCAGACACAAACAGAGTGTTCATACATAGAGGCAATCTTCTTCTCACAGTGGCAGCGCCAGAAAAGAGAAGAAGAAGAAGATGGATTAACTCTCGACAAACAAAAAAAAAGGTAAAATCTCCCAGAGAGATTTTAGCAGACAGAAGAAAAAATGGTCGTAGGCTGAAAAGGTGCGAAATACTGTGACAGCTCTTCCGCAGAGACTATGCTTGCAAGTCGACAGTGGGAAATAATTGAGGAGGGTGTGGGGCCACCCATGCCTATATAGGGTTGGTGACATCTGCGGACCCGTTGTATTGTCGAAAATCTTCCTTGTGGATTCCCCCATCTCTGACGGGGAAGGTTGCTATGGTGTAACCTGATGACTGAGATACCCCCCGAAGATCTGGCTTTACAGCCTGAACTAGACTAGTCCTTAGAATCTGGTGCAAATAAGCAGACATTCAAGTTCAACCAGATGGAATGTGAACAGTAGCTAGTATTTTATTAATGGGTTGAGCAGGTTACTGTGCAGAGCTGAGAGGCTGACTGGCAGATAGGGTAGGCAGCTGGTGTGTCAGAGGTGGAGTAGCATTCCCGGCTGATAGCAGACACCTGACTGACTCCAGTCGAATGTCCTTTGCATTTGTCCTTAGCGCAAGGCCACAAGCAGGAGGGCTGCTTGGCTGCAGGCATGTTTATAGTGAGTGAAGGATATCCGAAGTTCATGAGCTTCTGAGTAGCTCCACCCACTGTCCCGAGCTGGGCCCAGGATTGGTGGAGTGTCAGTCCTGGATGGCTGTAGTCAGCTTTGAGGAGGGAGCCCCGATCACAATCTGGTGATTGGCTGGGAGCAATTAATACTAGCAAAAAGAATTAACCAAAGAGCTATGGGCAGAAATGCAGAATATATATGCTTTAACCCACAACAAGGCATGGGTGTATCAGGTATTTATAGACACCCTGAGTGGTTGTGAGGCACAAGGCTGAAGACAGAGTGCCCTTACCACTACCCAGGCATGCATTAATGATGCATATGTCTTTTAGCCAAGGTAGTACTCCTTCTTGGACTCCTCGTCCGGTGGCTTTTCCAACTCATCCTGCACCTCTACCTTGCGGAACACTGCATCTGCTACTGAACTCTTCAAAGACAGATGTTCCCCTGCTGGCTGGCACTGCCTGGAGGGGTAAGTTGATGGGTTACAGAAGGAAACTGTACTGTGGCTACTCAGGGGCTAGCTGCGTTGATCCAGCAGGTGCTAGGGTTGGAGCTTAAGGGAGGGATGAAGGAGTGCCTGAATAAACCCAAAAAGGACAGGAAAAATAGTGAGCCAAACAAAAAAAATGTTCTAAAATGAAACTTAATTTCATAATTAGTTTTTTATGTTCTGCTACAATCCATCCAATCCTTGGGCCTGGGGGAGTACTCCCGTGGTGACCACCCTAACCAAACCTCTGCTAGGCACCACTTTAGTGACGACTGGAGATGCACAGGGTAGGGTCCAGGGCAGCTGCCAGCAATCATTATGATGACAGCATTGTTGTTCTACCATTTTATTGTCTTCCTCCCTTCCCCTCTGACATTGTGTGGTGCCTCTGCTGGCTGCAGATTTTACAGCACATGTAGGGACCAAATGCCACCACTCACAAGGCAGCATGCTCCCTGGCCCACTGCGACGAGCCACAGCAACACTGGGTCATGGCCGTCTCCCTTTTCAGGCTGGCCTGCCCTGCACTCAGCAATGCTTTTTAGCCCTGGTTACCCCTGATCCACGCTCCCCCAGTCTACTCCTGAACTCGGATCACCAGCAGGCCACCTGTTAGTCCCATAATTAGTTTTTTGCATTTCTTTAAACTACATATTTTGATTCTCTCAGCAGTATCATCTTCCCAATCAGCCCAGCTGCCTGCACCATCATTTCCAGCCGATCTGCTGATCCAAGTCTGTACTCGTGCACACTCCTGCAAAGCGAAATTCTTCCCATGGTTGGATGCCACCACCACTTCTTTATGCTCCAGTGTATGTGTGTGTGTGTGTGTGTGTGGGGGGGGGGGGGGTCTTTGGTGTGTGAGGCACTAAATGCTCTCCCTTCTACACCCAGCCACCTCTCTAACATGTACTGCTCACACAAATGGGGACAGGGTACCATGTAAAAAAAATGCCTCCACTCATGCTAGGAGGAGAGAGGATATTGCATGGTTTCAGGCCTCCACTCATGCATGGGGACTAAAGATGCAGCAAATTTAAACTTTGCTAGCAAAGCTCATGTGAAGCTGGGTATCTCCGTACTTCCAGAAGCTTCAGGAAGTTCCCAACTTGGCCTCAACTTCGCTCAATGATGCTACTAAAAATTAAAACCACAAATCTCCCCACCCCACCCAATGTGCCATACATAACCACTGCCCCCTCCACCCAGCCATTTCAAAAGCATTCCCCCAACCCCTCCACCCACTTGTAGGCATAAATCCACCACCTCCCCCTCTTCCAGGCAAAGTTTGCTGCGACTGTAATCGTGGTATGATCAACTGAGTTCAAACAACTGCATACCCTTTCCTCAAGCAGGTAAACTCTGACTCGGTAAGAAGTCTATTTAAAATCAGCCAACTAGACATATAGAAGTTACTCTTTTTTTTTCCCCCTTTTTCCTTATGGATTTTAGCTCCTCTGCCCATCTATTCTGGATGCCACTTGCAACCTCCCAGCTCCGACAACCACTTAAAGAACTGGTGAAACGTTCAGGAGAACTTTAACAAAACATAATATTTAGGCACTGTCCAGCTTGTATTTCTCATTAGTACTGTATTCCTCCTCTCCATTATTTATTACTGAGGTCATCTATACGAAAACAGGATCTTTGCCCCCGAAGAGTTAATCTATTCCTGCTGCTTTCTCCCTACCTGAAGTCATAGATCACTGCTTGTGACAGTACAGTTACTCCCATAGCAACAGATTGTGGTGTCACAACAGAGGATTATGACTTGGAAATAGGGAGTAAGCTATAAAGGCACATGGACTCTAAAGGAATTCTAAGGGATAAAGATCATATATGCATGCAAATTTCCTTGGTAATAAATAATGGAGAGGAGAAATATACAAAATATAATTGAATGCAGGCAGAATTGTACATAATTATTATGTTTTTTAAAGTTTTGTTTGAGGCGTTAGTAGCTTTTTAACTCCAACCAGTGTCCCACCCAGCTTTCGTCCTCCCCTGTGTAAGGGTCAACAGTGTGGTTGGGAAGTGACTTTTGATAAACAGTGCTTAGGGCTGTCCCCCTATAGTTGGCAATTTTTCTGCCTGTTTTTTTCTTGCTCATGAGACACCAACAGCAAGGCCCAAATGTACATGTGCAATGGCATGCCAATGTGGGGTAAGTCAACGCTGTGCCTCCACTGCTTCCCTGGGAGTCCCAGGGGCAGTGGAAGAACATGCAACCAGCTTCTCTCCCCTCAGAGACTAGGAAAGTCAGACTGAAGCCACTTCAGACCCCTGCTGGCTCACAGCAGTAATACAGGCTCTGGGCACGAATCTGGGTTGTCAGCACAGAACATGCCCTCCCTCTCCCACACCCAGCCACTGCGCTATTAGACTGGTATAGTTCATTACTGAAAAACTTAAACTAATGTTGTATTTATCTGAAATCAGGCAATCCGGAAAGCCACACTGACCCAAGCCTTGTTACCAGGTGCGACTTGGGGGGAAGGAAACAAAGGGAACATAGTAATAAAGGAAGCAAGAAGGTACAATAATACAGGACATAAAAAGCGCACAAATCATGAAAACATGTATAGGCATTTGGCTGGTACTGTAGCCAAAAAATTTTAATGGCTCCTCCTTTGCATAAAAAAGACAATTTATTTTTGATAGTATCAAAACTACTTACTGGGTGTTTCTGCCAGCATTCTCTCAAAGCCGGTCTCATTTTTTTATGTACTACAACTTCCTGCATGTCTTCAAGGGATGGATGCTGTCCAACCTCCTCTTCAAAGGGCAACATGTATTCATCTACGGGACCTTTTAAGAGTAAACACAATCACATTTTTATTTTGGACTTTTAAAGACACAGTACATGACAGGAACAAAATGTTTTCATTCTGTTGTTTGGAAAGTAAATTCTACATGTGAGCTGCTTAATTCATGTTATAAGCCTTAAGTATAGTCTGGGTTTGGTACCTGATCATGTAGTCATGTTTTCCCTCATTATTATTATATTTTAACAGAGAATGTTAAAAGTACACAACAAAGAACTAACTAGCACCAGCAAGCATGTGGCTCATACAATCAACTGTTAAAAGTAAATTTCTAGTTGTTGTTTTTTTCTGCTTTTGGGTTTTATAGCCCATAACCATGTATGTTGGCGCTAGGGTTTTGGTGGCAAAATCTTAATTTTATTCACGTCCTGCAAGGGAGGGAAGGGATCGTAACTTCAGCCAAACCCACAGCCAGCTGATCCCTTCTGCCTCCTGGTCTGTCAGCCCTGCCCTTGCACTCAGATGTTTTGTGATGTCTAAGCAGGAAGAGTGTGTGTGTGTGGGGGTGGGGTGGGGAGGTGTACCACAGACGTCTGTGGGGAAGGATTTCAATATCTTTTTCTATATGTGTAAGCAACCTTGGAGAAAAATATATGCCACCCTCAACTAATAAAGCCCCTATCTGCTTGAGCGGTGACTTTCATTTTTCTTTAAGGTTGCTTACACATATAGGAAAAGGCACTGAAATCGTTCCTCACAGACTTCTATGTGACATCCCCCCCTCCCCACTTAGACGTCACAAAACATCTGGGCAACGGGGTGGGGTCGGCACACCAGGAAGTGGAATGGATCAGCTAGCCATGGGTTAGGCTACAGTTACGATCCCTTCTCTCCTGCACAAGATGTGAAATAAAATTCTACTTTTGTCAGCAAAAGTCTAGCGCAGACATAAGGTAATGGGTTATAAAGTCCATATACGAAATCTTAGAAATTCCTGGCGTTCCTATGAGGCTTGTATTTCTCTTTTTATTTTTCAATCATTCTTTTTTCTCCCAGGCACGTCTTACTCATGCTCTGTCAAATGCTTGTACCGATGACCTCCCAGCTTCATCAGTCACTCACTACCCTAGCTGTTGAATCAGTGGGATCCACATGGAGCATGGCTTGAAAGTGTCAGCAAAAGTGATTCTGTTAGGCCTTGGCAAGGACTGTTCCATTGGCTTCCAGCCTGATCCCTCCCATCCACCTTTGGCACGAGTGCACCCAATGTTGGCTTTGAGCAGACACAGCATGCCCCTGTGGTGAGAGCATGCTCCCTGGCCCAGCCGCAGGAGTTGCTGTGGTGCTGGAACCCGCCACCAACCCTCCCCAGCGAGGGACACTGCTGTGTGGCTGCAGTCTCAGTGTGGTCTGCCTCCCTGCACAGTGACATGAGTCTTCTCCTCAACTCAGGCTACTGATACAACAGCATGACATGCTGACAGTGGGCCACTGGTACAGCCTATTTTCCATCTGAACTAACTTTAAAAATAATTTAATGTTATTTATTAACATTTTCGTTCTTACTGCAGAATCTCTACTCAAATAATCAGATACAGCCTCTCTGGTAATTATACTGTTTTTGAGAACATTTTTAATCAGCATGCCGCATCTTCTAAAATGGAACTCAATCCAAACCCTATCCACTCCATTGTGTGCCCTTCAAAGTTTAAGGACTGTGACTGCACCTCCTCATCTCTACTCCCAGTAACACCTCCTCTTCCCAGACTCTCAAAACCTCCATTACCACCCCTATGCACACCCTTACTTGGCCCCAGTTCTCTCCTTACTTACCAACATATCTTCAACTTCCCCTTTCGTAACAAAACCCAAAAGAGAAGGACTTCTCCAATTAAAACATCCAGTGCTGGCCGAATTGCCTTACTTTATAAGCACTCCCGTTAAACTGAGTGTTTTGGTCAATTTAATGGAAGCACTTGTAGGGTGAGGATCATCACGTGTCGCTAGACTTTACAGAAAGCATATTTTATTAGATTTGCTAATGAATTAAAACTATAGTTTGTGGCACCATATCAGTGGGTTAGATGTAAGCAGCTGGGTGCGGGTAAGTTCATTATTTTTTGTCGAACGGGAAAGGAGGGATAGAAAATACTGTCTATTTCCAGCCTTATCCCAGTGGGTGGTAGTGGTGGTGGTGGTGGGGGGAACAGATGCACACCAGCTGAAATTGTATTTGATTAAGCTACTGGCTGGTGATAAGGGTATTTCAGTGAATGGAGGAACACTTGGCCAGACACTGCAGAAATTTTCCTACTATTCTTAGGAACTGCTATCGAATCCCACCTGAACAACTACCAGAAAAGGCATATAGGACCTCAGTTTAACATCTCATACAAATGGGCAATTTTCTGTTACAGGATGGGAACAAAGGAGGAATGGCATTACTAACTATCACAACTTAGTGTGCGTTTTCTGGTCAAAAATGTTTTAAATAAATAGACATCATACACTACATAAAATAAAACACATGCAACCACATACAAGCAAGCCTGCGTTTCAATCTCAGGGTATAATAACATCAAAGACCTCTTGAGTTTTGCGCTCGAGATCCATGATGTCATCACAGCCAACAACAAGGACTATGAAGCAACTTACCTCACAAAGGTAAACAAACTGCACACAGATGAAGACGCCAGGCTGGTAATGCAGCAATCTTTATTAAAGTGCAGGTACACATGTGCAACCTCTATAGCACGTTGGCGTTCCCAATGGGAGCACCACCTGAGCTGCTGGTAAAACAAATAAAATAACATTTGCTGCATTTCAAAACTTGGCATCTGTATCTGTGCGAGATTCGTTTTCTGTGAGAGTGGGTCAGTAAGCTGCTGTGTATCCTTCTGAGTATTCTTTGTTATTGGTTACAGTTTATTTATGTTCGGCACACCCCGCGCGTCCTGAGCAGTCCCGCGTGTACTGTCATCAAAACCCCTTGATGAAAACAGCCTTATTATGTATGGTCACCCATCTCTTTTTCTATGTATTGTATGTCACCAGAGACCAAGACTGCAAGCTGGATACCACTACATCAAAGACTAAAAGATGATAAAAAACACATTAAGACATCTCGCTAATTTTTTTTCTTTCATTGCAGATGAGTAGCTGCAAGAACTGAATGTAATCTACTGTTTGCTGTATTGCTATATACTTTTATTGATTCAAACTTTGTTATAGAAAATAATTCCAGTACTAACCGTCTGCAGCAGTGCAGCGTGATGCTAGTTCCCACAATACTAATCCTACTGCATACATGTCTATCCTCAAAAATGCATCTCGCTGAAAGTTTATAGCACCTTCCAGTACCTCTGGGGCCATATACCTTCGAGTGCCGACCTGAAAAATTGTAGAGAGGTGAAATGAACAAAATGTATACTTTAAGCTGGCTTAACCAGCACTCAGAGACTGTGCAGAGCTAATGGATGTTGCAATTTTTAAAAATAAAAGGACAACAAAAAAGACACAATGAGAGCTGGAAATGGTAGTATTTCTTGGGAGAAAGCAAGTTGCAAGCTGTTAGTACAGGACTGTATGCAAAAGCAGCAGCGCGTCAAACTATTTGAAAGGGCTGACAAACTGTTGTTGCTTTATGTTGCAATCAGTTAGGAATGATGATGCAAGTCTGTAATTCACCCAGGTTGTGCCAGAGGATATGCATATGTATTCCTGGTATATTTCACATGGTATCAAAAACAAATAAATATATCTAATTATGTCACTAAGAGGGACAATATCAATCAGTTGGAATAGGCTGTGTTATACCAAATATAAAAGATTAATGCAGACTCTTAGGAAATCAATGGGCTGGATACAGAATTTGGATTGAACAGAGATAGGACTGAGGAAGAAAGATTCTCCTCCACACACTGACCTTCTTCTTTATCCTCTCTAGAATCCTTTGAGATCTCATGATACTGTGGGTCACTATGATTAGTACTGCCTTGGGAGCCTTCCCGATCGTCTGGCTGAGGGATGTTCCTTTGCCCAGACCAGTCTGGGAATACATTCAGATCTGTTAGAACATCCTCTCTGGCCAAGTTCCATGATGGATGCTCGGGTGTGCCTGTCCTGACCTCCCACCTCAAGGATGGCATGCTGAGAATCAGGTGCAAAAGGAATGCTCTTCTGTATCCTAGTTGTTTGGTCTTATGTAGAAGAGCTTGTGGAGAAAATAAAGGAGGGATATGTGTAACTCTCTGTTGGAACTGCCATATGTGAAATCAGATGTATCCTCTGTATCCTCACCAGGGCCAACAGCAGTTTGGGGACTTGGTGCCGAGAAATTAGCACTGGTCTTGCTGGTACAGAACGGACAGCACATCCCATAGGAAGACTGTCATTGGTCTTATGATATGCTTTATAGTTCTTGTTACCAGAATATGGCCTGTCAAATGCCACGGTGCCTTCTTTCTCTCTCTCTCTCTCTACTGTGAAAGACTGTCAAAAGGAGTTCTTCATCAGAAGCTTTAGTCACGTGTGTCAATATTACTGTGAATTTGCATCTATTTTTGTGCACTTCCGTCAATTTTTGCACGCTTGCTTTAATTTTGTGCACTTCAAGGTTTCCCTCTAAGCATTTATGCACAGGAGTGCCCCTATCTTTTCAGTTTGAGACCCCAACCTTTTGCAACATCTCCATGTTTCCTATCATGTTTCAGGCAGAGCCCTTGTCCCCCCCAGTTATTACAATTACAGCATCTTGGGGGAACTCACAGAAGAAAACAGTGAAGGAAAGGTGTCCTAGCGCTACAAAGAAAAGATAGAAAAAGAAAAGTGAAAGGACCCCGAGAAAGGAATGGGAAGAAATAGCAAAGATTATAGACGGGGAAGCCGGCCCAATGCAGTGCAGGGCTAAGGCACTGAGTGCCTTACCTCCTGCCACACCGATGACCCATATTTGGGAATAAGTACGGGTTGCCGGGGGGTCAGTTGGGGGGAGGTTGGGAGAGGATTGAGCGTCCGCCTGCCAGCTCTCCTCTCATGGATTTGGGTGGTTGGTCATCTTGGCGCTTGACTGCCATCACGTGGAGGCCTTTGTGGCAGCCCATGGGAGCTCTGGGAGGCAGATGGAAGTCAGGGGTGGGGAAGAGAGCCATGGCCCAAGGACAGATATGCACCTCCCAGGCATGCCACGGTCGTGGGAAGGTTTGGAGAAAACAGAATGAAAAAGGAAGGCACGTTAGCAACGAAAGATGCTCGCACATCGTGGCTCCACCCACATCACCTGGGAACCTGCTGGCGAATACTGGATTAAGGCAGTGGGGTGGGGGGAGAGATGGCCCTTCCTCTCCTGACCCTGCCAGGAGGGGGGGAGGAAGGAATCAGTGGGGTTACTAAGCCAATGTTTAAGGCTGGGGAGATGCTGGCTGGTGGTGGTGGGGGGGTGGAGCTAGGTAGATGGGAGGCCAACCCTGCCGTGGCCACGGAAGATAAAAAGAATATGGAAAAAACAACAAAAGATCACAGCTGGGGACTAAATTAATTACATCTGTTTTGTGGCACAAATGCCCCTATTCTTTAAAACATTTCTTGAGGAAGCACTGCACCTGCATTAGTTCTGTATACTTGCGTCAACATTTTTTATGCAGTTGTGTCAGTTTTGACCAAAAGGACACAAAAACCATCAAAAAGACACAAAGTGAGAAAAATGATTCAGATTCTGTCAAAATGTGATGACAATGATCAGAAAGAGAAAAACTGCCAAAAAACAATTTCAATTCTAAAAAGTCAAAGGACTCCAGAGGGTAGCTAAAAACGTGTATGAAAGGGTACTCAAACTGAGAAAGTCTGTGCTGAGGAAAGAACAAGAGCAGACAATGCAGAGGAGGGAGGGAATGTTTTCCTGAAAGAATCAAATTCTAGCCAAAGCTGATAGGCTGCAGCTGAGGAATCTGAGATAAAAATATTGTAAATTATCAAACTTACAAGCGTGCATTTGCAAAATGTAACATAGGCTCATAAAATGTGTTGGTTTGTAATATTTCCTATGCATCACAAAAATCAACGTAGGCTCATAACTTTTGTTGTTTAATGTTTTTGCACCAGATTTCCAAAATAGCCTTCTTATGACCCTACCTCATTCACAAGGGCAAAGAAAATTTCAACTCCTGTCCAAAAGATGATTTCGTGCAAAGACTTCGAAATCACCTTTCGGGATATAAAAAAAAAAACATATTGGCCAGGACTTGAAAAATAACTGCAAAAACACATTTTGGGCAAGAGTTGAAAAATGACAGCTGTCACATTCACAAGGTGTTTTAAAGATGTGGCTATGTTGTAAATTTGGGGTAAAAATATTGAAAAGTACCTAAGTTATGAGCCTGTGTTCACAAAATTCAACGTAGGCTCATAACTTTGTTGTTTTTCAATATTTTTACACCAAATTCTCAACATAGCCTTTTTATGAACCCACCTCATGAACAAGGGCAGATAACATTTTCAATTTCTGCCCGAAAAGTGATTTCGTGCAAGGACCGCAAAATCTCCTTTCAGGACAGATCTGCCTAATGGCAGTGCAATTTATTTATGTATATATTTTTAATATTATAGAAATTGCCCCACCCAACCCTCCCTCTCAGCACCTCCCAGAACACAAAATGACACTAAGTGCCCAACCCTAAGTGTCAAAATCGGGATCATCTTTTTTTTTTCATCTGTTTAAAAAAAAAAAAAAAACAGTCCATTGATGTCTTCCCCCACAAAACTGTGACACTGGGGGTGCCCAATTCCCCAGTGACGCGATCGAGGATTGCTGGTCTCTCTCTTTTTTTCACCTGTGAAAAAATAGTCCGTTAATGTCTTGTGACCATTCCTTACCCCCACCTGACCATCCCACTGAGCATCCACCATCCCGCACACCCCCCAAGCCCTTACTTACCCATCGGGGTCCAATGCCGTAATCCTGTCTGGACCACAGACATGCCTTCATTCTTCAAAGCTGGACCGTGAACTGAAGACACAGGTATGCAGTTTAATGTATTTCAATGGGGTTTTGAACTTAGTGCCATAACTTTGCCAATTTTACAAATTCTTGGCCCAAATTTTCAACATGCCTTCTTTGGCACCCTACCTCATGAACAATGTCACTGTTGTTAGCCAGATCTGTTCTGAAAGGGGATTGCCAGGGCCAAAACACAGGCACAACTAAGTATCATCTGGTTAGCAGTTTAAACTCTAAACTGTAACATCTAATGACCTCATGATATGGATACATATATACCAAAAACAACACTAGAGACAGGATGGAGACATACAGCACTCCACAACTAAGGGCAACTGGAGGAACTTCAACTCTCATGCTTCGATCCGCTATATTCTGTTGGCTAGGTAGGACTCATACCAGCCTAAACCAGTGCGTTGAGGCCACCAAAGCACCTCAGGAAATCAATCAGTTCCCCAAAGTCAATGGTATCAAATACGAGAGATCAAGGGAACCAAGATGAACCATTCTCTTGTCTCTTGCCATGAGGAGGTCATTTAGAACTATAACAAGACCAGTGCTTGTGTTGCGTCATTGCCTGAAACCTGCCTGAAGTGGTTTATATACACTGAAGCTCTCCAGGTGAGCCTCAAGCTGTAGTGTCATTGTCTTCTCAATAACCTTCCTCAAAAACAGAAGGTTCAAGTCAGGTCTGTAATTTGCTAGGTTGTCAGGATCCAATGATAGTTGTCTTCAGAAGAGGTCTTATCACCTGCCACTTTCAAAAGTGGCGGAAAGGTCCCCTTCTCTAAAGAACACCTAACAATTGTGGCGAACACTGGCCCAAAGTCCATTTGGCAGTCCACCAACAGCTGAGTAGCAGCCAGAGCTAGTTAACAATAAGTGGGATGCAGCGTTGCGATCATTAAAAGAACCTCCCCCACTCCAACAAGACAGAAATTCTCTCAACGCCTAAAATAGGCCCACGTTCATCCCAAGCAGGACACTGCTGGGTTCTGACAACCCACTTGGTGAGATGTGGGCTCTGATCAAGGACACAATGTCAATGATGAAGCAGCCAAACCCCTTGCATTGATCGGCGGTCAACACTCTTCTACACTAGACAGGGTGGATGAACAACCTGTTCACAATGCGGAAAACTAACAAATGAACTTGTCTACTGTCAACAAACGAATAACTCATATTAATGCCATCAAGTTTGCAAAAAGGTAATTTTTGCTTAGTACACTTAACCAATAAACCGAAACTTAAATAAAAAGAAAATTAATTGGTACTTATAACTTCAACACTGTTGAATTCCATACCTGACCATGGGTGTCACCTGAAGATTTTCCGGCCTCAAATTTCAAAGCTAGACCAAAATCAGCTATACAGGCTGTCAGATCGTTTTTCAGCAACACATTTTTGCTTTTGAGGTCCCTGTTTAAATACGGAAAAAAATATGATTTCATTGAGGTTACAAAATGTTACCACTACAAAGTTAAATGTTTACATGAAATACTGTAAAGACATGTAGTTTATAAACTAAGTTTAATACTCTAAATTACTTCTGTTTCACAGCTGTATTGCAATCAGCGTACTTTAGTTACCTGAATACACAAATCTCTCACAGTGAGCATGTCTGCTGCTGACAAAACAAGAACAGCCAAGTTACCTGGCATGGGAACCATATTACCAATGTGTAAGATTTTTTACAATGAACTACACTGAACATGAAAACTTGCGTTTCATTGTTACTGAACACTCAGACGCACAAGTGCACCGTGTTAAGATAAACTCCTGGGAGCAGTTTCATTGGATAACTGCATAGCGGCCTTGCCTCATGAGCTGATTTTCCATGTCTAGCTTTCAAACTGCTTACCTATGCAGAATTATAAAATGGATAAACAAATCCTGAAAGCTGACTGGTCTGGAAACAGCTCTAGATATGATGCTATCCCAGTACAACATCAAGATTAGAAAGTAATCTAAAGAAAATCTATGTGAAAGCTTTTTCTTTCCTCCCCAATATTTTCGTTATGCTCCTGTGTAGGCTGGGGATGTACTCATTTTGGTCAACTGGTGCTCCTTTCAGTTTCGCCTTCTTACTGGGCTGTGTCTGGGAGCCTACTGGGGAATCAAGAGACTGTGGCTTGCACTCATGGTGGGACTTCCCTGACCCCAAAGAGGGAGGACCGAGATGCTAATCTGATCCCTGGGAGGGGGAAAACTAGCACAAATCATGCAATCCCCACCCCCAGAATTTTAAGCCCTGTAAACATGGTGTCATAATTTATAATCAATTTTATGCAGGCTCTTCAAAATTTGTTTCCTCATGAAACCTGTTTCAGAATCTGGAATGTTTACTTCAGGGGTTTATTCTGACTTAGAAAGTAGACAGGACAAATCCTGAAATCTGGTTAGCTATAGCAATATCCCAGTTTACACAATGTAGGTGAGAGTCACACCTTACAGATTAATAATTAATTTTAGCCACTGACAGTCTAATTGAAGATGAATAATTTATCTCAAAGTTGTGTACATCATCAACATTTATCTTAATTTCAAATAGGACAAAAACAACCTTTAACAAATGGGAGAGCAGCTTGCAGAATGCCTTATGACATTACTGCTACAGTCAAAACAGAGCCATAAAATCAAACATACAGTTAAATCTTCATGAAAAAGTACTGTAAATGCTTCACAGTTTAAAACAGACTGTATAAATTGGGCACACAATTGTCTGACTCAGTATATGCCATTTGTCACTTGTGAGGGGGCATGACTAACACATCCCCACTTGAAGCTCTGCCACTCGTGAGTTACTGTCCTGCCTTCTCACTCCTGAAGATAAATGGCATATTCTGAGTCTGGCCAGGTCATCGGGTATCCTATATACATATATTGTCACAGGTCAGAATATCGCCAAGATTAGCAGTATATCAACAACCGTGAGCCACATGTAGGAACTGCAAATGAATCTGTACCTAAAGTTGACATGTCTTGCTATTAACTGTCAGTATATTTAATGGCAGTTTATTTTACCGGTTAAGTTATCTGAATTTATTTTTGCACAGCCGTGGCAGCAAATGGGTCTTTCTTTATCCAGTCCATCTTCCTGGTTACAAAAAATTAATTTGACAATCTCAAAAATACACTCCAGTGTGTGGTATATCATAGGACAGCATTACTTCTCAGATGGTTAGAGGCATTTGGCTTCTCCTACCACACCTGAGGTGTGATGATATTCTAGAATATACCACATCCAAATGTGTATTGTTAAACGGGTAAGGTACACCATGGGGCGAGGTTGCCCCTCTATTTTGAGTCAAGTCACATGAGCGGTAGGTGAGTATGGTTCCCCCATGGGGGGTGGTATTACTGACTCAGGTAACCCACCCAAGGAACAGCCTTACTGCTATTATAAACACAAGACATTTCAGGGTTGTTTAAACTAAAAAACAAACAAACAAACAAAAAAAACTTACAGTTGACTCCCTTGTGCACACATCACTGCAATATGCAATGGCAGTCTCCTCTTGACCCATATGGATACCACGTGGTATTCACATGGGTGTCAATAAATCAGAAGGCCGAGTTTCTCCCACCAGTTGCAAAATGCTTTAAATATGCAGTGACAGGAAGTGTGGTCCAGGACAGGAGAACTGAAGAATGCCAAATTAGGGCTTTACGTTGTGATCTGACAAAATCTGAACACTGTTCTATTTCGAACTGTTTGGTTTGAATTTATAGTTTTCTTTTCTTTTTCATTGTACATGACAGTAAAGTAGCAGTGAATCGTGAAAGCCCTTAAGTTTCTATGTATGGCTTTGTTTGCATGGGTGCAAGAAACAGACATGTGGTCAGGAAACAGAAAGGCTATCCTGTGTCTATCTGACACAGTTAACACAGAAACATACAAAACTGCAGGCAGAAAAAGGCCTTACAGTTTATCCAGTTTGCACTATGAGGTAGTAATTACAAGACAAGAGGCACATACTGCATACTGCAAAGTCACAAAATATGTACTGGACACTGGCTTTATCTATCCCAGAATACAAACCACAAGATAAATGGGAGATCTAGGCTTTCAGGTAAGAGGTCCAGCTCTGCTGGTTCATAATAAAGCCCCACAACAAAATGGTACATTTCTTTTTCTGCTTCACAGCATTAGCGACGCTACTTTCAAGCAGTTTTACCTGTGGGCTATGGCAGGCTTGTGTCCATCTTTTAGACCTGGTATGTCCTCATGAAGATAAGCAAGGCCTCTGGCCATGGTTTCAGTGATGTGGCACAACTCGTTCCAGCTAACTACATTAGCCTTGAGATAATCAGTAAGTGAGCCCTGTACAATTAAAAATAAAGAATTAACCTGGTTCCTTTTCTTGAAAGACACAATACAGATATGTACAAACTTTTTTTGTTTTGCTTGAGCCGGATACCTCCCTTCTCCAATCCCCCACAAGAGTTCCCTGTCACTTCCCCCAAATGCTCACAGAGCACGTTGCAGCATCCAGCTTCAACCCCCAGATGTGCTGTGGTGGCCTCCTCCAAGACCTTGCCTGTCCCACTTGTCATGTGGCTGCAAGGGCGCTGCAGAGTGACTTGCGCTGGTTCTGTCTCCCCAGAAGGTGAGCTCCTGGCCTATACAACATGCCCACATTTTATCAGCCTAGTGAATCAGGGACACAAGATCACGTCTAGACGTTGGTCTCTGATGTTACAGTACAACAAGGGCACTTAGCATTTGTACTCATTTACCAGTTCAGTGATATTTTCTATGAAATTAATAACTATTGCTAGATAAGTAAATTCATATCAGTAGTGTAGCTAAAAAATAAACATAAGCCAGAACCATTTGGTGCCAATTTGTCGCCTCTCCCCCACTGTAACCATGCACAAGCCATAGTGTACTTTATGAAGTGCATAAGAGAAGAAAACAGCAGTATTTATGCATTTAACATTATATATATATAATTCAAACTGAGCTCAACATTCATATTATAAGACCAGAAGGGGTGGATATCAACAGAAGGAGTAATCAAAATCAATGATCAGGCCCTAGAATGCTGGCCTCTCTCCAATCAGCTAGTAAGCCGTGGCTTACATGGAAAATATAAACAAACCAGTAAATGGAACCCCCCCCCCCAGCTCAGACAGTGCTACGGTCAGCAATATCATAGGCAGGCAACCAAAAGATGTCTAGCACATGTCCTCTAACACAGGCATTAAACCTCCACAACAGAAATTCTAGTCAAGAACATTTATTGAAACACTTACATAAAGTGCAGAGCATATCGCCAAAGTAGGTGCCAAACTTCCATCACAGCAGCCACATAAAAATATACAGTAATTAATTACAATTTTTTGTGTGGCTCCTGAGATGAGTTTGGTATGTACTTTGGTAATATGCTCTGCACTTTATGTAAGTTTTCTCAATAAACTTTCTTGACTATATTTTCTGTTGGGGAGGTTTAATGCTTTGTTGGATGACGTACTATGCCTGTTTTGGTTACCTGCCTTTACTTGGAACATGCCTTCCTATGCCAGTGATTCATGTTACAACCCTATGCAAAATAAAAAATGAATGACTCCACCAAACTGCATTATACTTTTGGTCTCCACCAGAGAGACTCTGCCACCAGATAATGGAATACAGCAGGAACTATTGGCCCAATTCTAAACTGCTGTTAGGGGGTGCAAAACAGGTGGTTTGTGCCTGTACATTTGCACTGCCTGAAATGCAGAAAATGATGGCAGATAAGGGCCACTTGGCTAATCCGGTCTGCCCTTTTTCCTTGAGCTGCTTTCACTGAAGACCCTTCTAGGTCTATGGTATTTTCTCTTCCACCTCTATCCTATCCCTTATGATTAACTTGTGCCTATCCCTGACTTTTTTGAATCCCACCACTGCTTTTGCCCCCACTACCTCCACTGGAAGACTGTTCCAGGCATCCAACACCACCCTTTCTGTGAAGAAGTATTTCCTCACATCTCTCCACAATCTACCTTCCTCCAACTTCATATCATGACCCCTTGTTCTAGAGTACTCTATCCTCTGAAAATATCTCCCACCTGTACCTTATTAACCCCTGTGAGGTATTTAAAGGTCTCGATCATATCCCCCCTCTCCTCCAGAGTGTACATGTTTAGTTCCTTTAGCCTCTTTTGATGCAGACCCTGTACCATCTTGGTAGCCCTCTTTTGGATCGACTCTACTCAGTCTATGTCTTTCCTGAGATGTGGTCTCCAAAACTGGACACCGTTTATCAACGGCGGCATAAATTATCTTCCTCCAACACTTGGAAGGAGTCTGCATGGAAAACTACGGTGTACTATTTCTTAAAGGAGAGCTATCAACTAAAGAAATGCAGCCATCGCTGCACAGTTAGAACTTCAATTACCCCAACCCCCCATGATCACAGTTTACAGTATGTTTTTTAACACTTGAGCGCTCTAAATTCCGATAATCCTGGAGCTACAGCTGGCGTTTTGTAACAGGGATACTGACCACTGGAGATCGTGCTGGAAACCACGCAATATGCTGCCGTTCCAGTGCCCCTTGCTGTATTGTGTCCATATGTCTGGAAATGTAATCATTTTCATATTTCCAATGCTCAGCGCTATTTTCACAAATTGTGTCTAAATCTCATGTGTATGCCAGGCATACATATGGCATTTAGGCAAATTTTGTAAAAACAGAGACTGCTATCCACACCGGGATAGTATATAGGCCTCCAGCACAGGTAGAGGAACTGTATCTGGCACTCGGGGAAGCCATAATCAGAATGGCAAGTAAGGGGGAGGTGCTGCTACTTGGTGACTTCAATCGGCCAGATGTGGAGTGCAGCCTTTGAACTGCAGCTTCTGCAAGGAGTAGGGTCAACCTTGACTCCCTACAAAGGGCTTTTCTCAGGCAGCTAGTCAAAGAACACATTAGGGATGGGGCAGTGCTGGACCTGGTGCTTACAAACAGGGATAGCGTTGCAGACGTCATAGTGGGCAGTCCGCCAGGTACAAGTGATCACCATACAGTGTGGTTTTGACGAGGAAAGGCACACTAAGCTGTGATAGCTTGTTTCCTGGTGCGTCCTGGGAGTAGGTTACATGGACCTGTTTTTTTGCTGAGAAGAAATGTTGACCATGACAACAGGGAACTCCCTTACTCTTTCCAGTAGGGAGAGCTACTGGCCATCTGCCAAAGATGGCCAACCCTGGTGGTGGCGTTCCAGGAGGTATGCTGGGGCCATCCATCTTTAGCTAGAGAAATGGCACGAATGTGCACTCTGGTTATATGGCTCCGGCCGTGGAATCTCAGCTTTATTCGACCTGCAGTTTTGTTAGCTACAGACTTTACAACTATTGCTCTGCTTGGACCATGCGCTGCTGTACCTATTGACATTCTGCCTGCAGTTGCAGTGAACTAGACGGACGACTCTCACCTTGTTTCTGGAATGACAGCTCAAAGTATTAGTTTGATGCAGATGGTTGACTCTGGGTCCCCTAACCTGCTGATGGATACAGCTGTTCCTGACTGTTGTGTGGGATAAGTGTTGACAGATTTTCCACCCTCTAGCAGTGGCTCACTCCTTCCCTTGGATCTTACAGCACAATCATTGCCTGTTCCGGGTTCTTCCAGTGGGACTGATGTGCAGTTGCTGAACGGCGCTCTTTGTTCACCTCTGTTAAGTCCATACTGTCTGAATACTGCTTCTGCTATTGGTGTTCTGGTAAGTGCGACTTCTGACAACACCATACACTGATTAAACTCCGCTGTTGTGGATGGTATGGATTTTCCAATGCAGCTTGCTGCAGGACTTGCTTCATTGGCACATACTTTTCTCCCCTGATGCAGCACCAAGGAACGGAGTTACAAGACTTGCAATCGAGGGGGGAGGAGGGACACACCCCTAGATGGAGTCCCAGCCACGCACCGCAGGCCACGAGTTGCTTACCCCTAGCCTGACGATTTCTGGGGATCACATTAACAGCAGCACAACGGCTCTGATGGGGTGGCGGGGATCTATTCCCTTGCCACTATGAAGCCTCTTGAAGTTCTTGCTCAGTCTCCCCTTACAGAAGAACACCCAGGTTTCCCAAATCACTCCAGAGTTTCTAGATACAGTCACCACTCCACCTCCTCTGCCAGTGATTGCACCTCTTCCTCTGCACTCCACTGGGACTTCAGATGGTCATCAAGGGCCTTTTGTACCTGCTCTAATTGCATCAGCTATAGTTTTTCCAGGTCGGGATGGCACAACTTCTCCACTACTCGCAGTGGGGTCCTGTCAGGCCTCCTCTCCTGGTCACCAAGCTGCTCAGCTCACATCCTCGACATCTGGTTGGAGGTCAGAAAAGGCCCTCCGGAAAGTGGGATGGCTTATAGGGCTTGATGGCCGTTCTTGGATCCCAGACCAATCCCTTATGCCTTCCTACCATGTTGACTCTTGTGCTTCACCACTTGTAAGGCTTTCTCAGGATTCTACGACTTAATCTATGGTACCCCTCCATCTGTCTTCCCAGTCGGACCTGGAGATAGTAGCTCCCCTATCTCTTCCTCAGTCAGCTTCTGTGCAGGCGGATCCTTTGCAGCCCGAGGACCCAGCTTTAGCTTTGCAACCTGCCACCCAGTTCCTGCTGGTTCTTCTCTTAACCCCCAAGATGTCCAGTTTAAACCTTTGGACCTTTTTGTGGCGCAGCCTGTCCTAGCCCCCAGGCGTATTGCAGTCTGTCTGAAATATACTGATGGAGAAGACCTTCCTACCGATCGCGCGTTCTTGGTCAAAAAACCTTTGGTGGAATCACTAGGATTTGTTCCAGCAGATATTTCTTCCATTATTTATGTCTCTGGCACTATCGTTTATGATATCAGCTTTCAACTTCACTCTTCGTTGAACTGTTTTTGGATTAAGTATACTTCTTTGAAGTACTCAGAGCTCTGATTGCCCTTCCAGGTGATACCTTTCACCAGACCAACCACTCATACAGTGACTATGATGTTTCAAAATGAAGGGGTTGATGTGAGGAATGTCACTTACTGGCTGAAACAACGATGTGAGGTGTTGGGCAGCCCTGATTTGATCTTAGACAAGTATGGGATTTGGACTGGGGGGTGAAAATATAAGGTTTGGCTTCGGACCATTGATTCTTGCCTTATGCACCTCCTGAACAGCTTTTTTTAGGCCGTGACCGTGGTGTGTGTTTTTACTCTGGTAAGCCTAAGGCATGTTTTAAGTGTGGCTCGCCTTTACATCTCAGCAGTTTGTGCGACCTGAGGCTCTGTAGCCTCTGTCTGGAACGTGGTCATGTAGCTGCTCAATTCACCAACAGATGGAAGTGCAATCTATGCCAGACAGCAGGTCATTCGTTTTGAGATTGCTCCTGGGCAGCCCACAACAAACCTGCGGACGCCCCACGGGAGGGCCTGGCTAATACCATCTTGCCCCCGGGATGGACTGACTTTGGAGTTCCCTGCACTGCCTCCCTCTGATACCTTGCCTTCCATGGTGCCTTCCTTGGAACCTGTTTCACTACCTGTGTCAACGGTAGCTATTGCTGGCCCTTTATTGGATTTGGTTTCTACACCTCCTGTCTTATCAGATTCCCTTCCTGCTCGTCCTTCTACGGCTGTGGTTCCACTGGTGCCTTCGAACCTCCCTGATGTTTGTTCTATGCCTCCTCCTTCAACATTCACTGAAGTACTTCGTAAACAATTTTGCTGAACCGGACTCCTTGAGCTGGGCCCCTAGCGGCCTCCACTGGGGCTCTTCCCCTTCATAACAGATTCCATCCTCTGGCCCCCTCCAAGAACTGGGGTGATACTGATGCCGATTTGAGTCTGATACCTCCTCTTCCACTATATGTTGCTATATTTGGCTCGACCTCTAGATACGGAGGATGATACTCCGCATCAGGTCAAAACCCATAAATGGAAAGATGGTCCCTTCCCAGGATCTAAAGTTAAATTTAAAAAGAAGCACACTCAGCCATCCTAGTCTATGCAGTTGCATACTCTAATGTTTTGCCCTTTTTTTTTTTCCTTTCACCCGTGTATGCAGGTTGCCTCACTGAATGTTAACAGCGTTTCCAGCCTCTTACATAGGAAGGTGGCCTTGCAAGTCCTTAAAGATTCTTGTGCTAATGTAATATTTTTGCAGAACATTTGGTTGCACACTTTGGCTGATACTGCTACTACACGGAGACTCTGGATTTCTGCTGTCTCGTACTTTTCTTTAGGCACTGATATCTGCTCAGGAGTTGCTATTTTGTTTAACAAACTTTCTCCCACTGTTCCTAGGGTGTTTGTTTGTTTGTTTGTTCTATTTATTTAAACTGAAAGTCCATGGGCCAAAGACCCATTTTCATTGTCGATCAGTGTATATGCAAAAAGGAACATAAGTACAAAAATATTAAAATACAACACAATATAATATACAGGTATACATAGTCATTTAGACAAAAAATGAACACTCACTTTTGGCTAATAAATAACCTTTTAACTTCATTCTAAAAGTCTGGGGGGAGCTGTCTAAGCATTCAAAGGTAGACTGTAAAGTATTGTAAAAAGCAGGGAGAGTAAAGGGGAGAGTTTTTTGGCCTACTGAAGTTTTCATCCTCGGTACTGCAAAATAAATCTGATTTAACAGCCCTGTAGCAACTGAGCTAATATGTTTTTTACATATTGCAGTCAATGAGATAAATACCTTATTTAAGGTTACTTTTTTGGCCAAGAGTCCCAGCTGGAATCTATAACAGAAGTCAAGGGGAAGCCAGCCTGCCAATTTCAGCAGGCTGCAATGGTTAGACCTTACAGGCGGTTGTGTGGAAAATCTAGCAATTTGGCTCAACAGAACCCTAATCTTAGATAATAGCCCCTCCCAGTCTGAACAGTAAAAAAGGCCGTAGTCTATAACTGGTAGTAGGAAGCTAAGAGCAAGTAGCTTCTGAGTTGTTGGGACTAGTAATGTAATTAGTCAGTAGAGAGCCCCCAATCTTTGGTGGACAACTTTAGTCATGTTGGTAATCTGTGGTTCAAACGTCATGCCTTCATCAATAATGAGTCCAAGATATTCAAATTGCTTGACCTGTTCTATCTTGGCTCCCGTTATAGTATGCAGAGAGAGGGTGATATCTTCCTTCCCTCTTTTCCTATAACTGGAAAAGACCATGGCTTTCATTTTCTTTTCATTTAATACCAGTTTTTGTTTTAATGAACCAATTCTGAGCTTCCAAAAAATCACAAGCCAGATTTCTCTGGACTAAATTGAGATCTAAACTGCTCGTGAGGATCACTACATCATCTGCATAAAGAAAAATTTATGATTTAGTGCAAACCAAAGGAAAAGTGTTCAAAAAAAGACTAAATAGAAGAGGACCTAGAATAGACCCTTGAGGAACACCCAGTGAGACAAAAGCAGGCAGAGAATCTTGACTATTGATTTTTGTAGCCTATGTGCGATTACTTAAATAACTCATATCACCCAACAACGTCTCCCGGCATTCCAAGATTTACAAGGGAGGACAAAAGCAGATCGTGGTCCACCAGGTTGAAGGCCTTGGTGAGGTCCACGAACACAGCCCCTGTAAAAAGTTCCTTATCAAGGGCCAACTGGACTGTGCTCGTGAACCCCACCAATGCTGTAGAAGAACTGTGTCCAGGTCTGAAGCCATGCTGGGTCGGCTGAGGACATTAAATTTAGGTAGATAATCATCTGGTTGAAAATTATTCTCTCGAGGACTTTGGAAAGCGGTGCCAGAAGTGAAACAGGGTGAAAGTTTTGAATATTATTGAGATCTCCAGATTTAGGTATAGGAACAACAACAGATTCTTTCCAGATATTAGAAAAATAGAGAAAGATAAATTAAAAATAGCAGTTAAAGGAAAACACAGTATGTCCGCAGTAATCCTCACTAACCGGTAATCAATCTCATCCTTCCCAATGGAAGGTCAGGAGTCCATCTTTAAAAAACCTTTACTTGACGTGCAACCAGGCCGGGGTCTATTGCTGTACTGATCACGCAGCCTTCCGGTTAATTGTACTTTATGCCCCTCAAACCAAATTTGATAGGGTCACTTTATTTAAGTTTATTCAACTGTAGTTACTTACCTCCAGGACCATTATATTTGGTGGAGATTTTAACTGCCCTCTTCATCTCCGGGATAGGGAAGCATGGACCACCAAGTTGTTTTATGATTCCCTGTGCCTACAAGCCATTTGTACTGAGTCCTGTCTGGTTGACACATTTCGTGCACTGCATGTTGCCAGTGGTTTTACGTACCACTGGGCACAATTTGCTACTCGTATAGATTATATCTTTGTTTTTTGTAGATGCTCCCTTTTGAAGGCTACAGCATGTCCCATGGAATTCACTGATCATTGTCTAGCGAGTTGCTCCTTTTCTCTTGACTTGTCTTTGATTCCGGGAAAGTCCAGCTGGAGGTTGAATAACACCTTCCTGCAGGACTCTTCCTTTCTGACTTCACTGAGATCCCTCTTGCGGGCTCGCACGTCAGTTCAGGACCTCTACCTAGACGTGCTGCTTTGGTGGGACCATACTAAAATCGCCATTGATCTAGCTCGGAGAAGCTCCAAGTCAGTCAGTCAGCCATTCTATCTAGCCTACCTTGACTTGCGTTATGCTCTCATTAAGCTTATTTCTTTGCAGGATGAGAAGGGGTTGTCCTTTCCGGTACAGATTAAGTCCGTTAAGGACCGCATGACAGCTTATCATTATGACAGGGTGAAGACCCTGTCTTTTGAATGCTCCTATGGTACTCAAAGCAGACATTTGACTGGGCATATTTTTCAAAGTTGTTTCCGCAGAGTTCAGTTGCGTCACATGACTTCTTTAATTGACCCTGTTGAGACTGAGCAATTTTCCCACCCTGGGATGCTTAGAGTGGCTCAGGACTTTTTGTTAGATTCCGTGGGATCTCATTTTGCAATTAATGGTGCTGCCATACAAGTTTTGGACTCCTTGCACCTCCCGAAGGTGACACCTGCTGACACTTTTTCTCTTACTCAGCCGGTAACTGAAGATTAAGTTCTTTTGGCCATCTGGTCCTTGCTTACACATATTTCCTCCGCTACGGATGGCCTGACGTCCAAGCTATATCAGTCATTGCCATCCATTTTTGCCCCTGTTTTGACCTTTGTTTTTAATTCTATTTTGGCTTGAGGCTCTCTCTCTCTCTCTCTCTGGCTCGATCATGGAGGCGCTCCAAATATTTTTGTACAAGTCTGGTGATAGGCGATACCTCTCCAATTGGAAACGACTTTGTCGCCTAAATACTGATGGCAAAATTCTGATGAAAATTTGTTTGTAGTTGGTTGATGCGGGTTTTTCCCTCTATCATACATCCCCTTCAGTTCTGTTCCATCCCTAGCCGTAAGGTTCAGGACAATTTATTGTTGATAAGGGACGTGACTGCCTCTTGTCATTCTCAGCAGGTGGGACTTTTTGTATAGGATCGGGCCAAGGCCTTTGATATTGTTTGCCATGATTATTTGTTTCTGGTATTCCAGAAGTATGGATTTTCTGACCCGTTTATCAATTGGGTTTGTCACCTGTACTCTTGTTCTACAATACTCTCCACCAAAAATGGATGGACAGGTTCCCGCCTTCAGCTCTTTCGAGGAGTTTGGCAGGGATGTCCATTAGGCCTCACTCTTTATGCTTTAACCTTGGATCCCTTATTATGGGCTATTACTCAAGCACCCCAGATTACTGGCATTCCCCTCCCCTTTTCGACATTGTCTGTCAAACTGTTGGCTTATCGTTTTATTCATACAAGATGCCCCCTCTGGTGAGAATGCCATTTAGCTGATTACTGATATTGCTCTCCTTACTGAGTCCAGTATAAATAATTCTAAATGCCAGGTGATACATACTGGAAAACATGAGGTTGTTCCATCTTCCATTGGGAATATAATGGTTACTTTGGACCCAGTTAAAATTCTAGGTATTTATTTTGGGGGCATGAACTTACTTGATTTGAACTGAGGACAGACCTTGGACACTGGGGCAGCCAAGGAGGCACTCTGGAAATCCTGGCAAGTGTCAAAAAGGAAGAGAGCTGGCATAGTGAAAACTTGTGTATACAATTTTTTTACTATGATTTGGGGGAGTAGACTTAATCCCATTAAGAGAGACATTATTTATTTCACCTATGCAGAGGGCGGTCTGAATATAGAGAATCCCATTGTTTTCTTTTTTAGTATTTTTTTTATAACATCATAGTCCCTTGGTTCTCCGGTCCTCCTCCTGCTTGGAAGGAGTGGGCAATGGATTGGCTGACGCCCCTCCAAATAGAATGGAGCAGACCGACACCCTTTTTTCGGCAGATTTGCCATTTTCCTGGGTTGTTAGCCTCTATTTGAGGTTTATTAAGCAGCATCACCTGTCCTGGGACTTCCCTTGCTCCTCCTCACCTTCCCTCTACCACCCTCCACCCATTCTCTTATCTCATGCCACCTCTTTTGCTACTTCTTCCCTCCTTCTCCTAAGTTTCTCTCCAACTCTCCCACCCATATTACTCTCCTTGCGTTTTCGACAAAGCCTGCTAGGCTGCCCCCTCTCCTGACTAAACACCACCTCTTCTCCTTATACTATTAATCTGTCTTCGTCCCCCTCACTTCATCAGCACTCCTTAATCACCCCATTTCCCTCCTTCCACTTCCCCATCCTCTCATCTCTCTAGCCCCATTACCTCCTTTGCAACTCCGCTCCTTCCCTCTTCACCTCCTGTGCAACTCATCTCCTTCTCCCCCTTGTTTCTCCCATCCCCCAACTTACACCCCATTACTTTCTCTCCTAGATTTTGACAAGGCCTCCCAGGCTGCCCTCACTTCCAGCCTACTCTACTGTTATACTGAGCAACATTCAGTGCTATTTTGATTGCTTCTGATGTATTAATTTTTTTTAAGTATATTCTTGATATCTGCTATTTACTTATCTATTGTTTACCTTGTTTTGTTTTTGTATTACTGACGTGGAACCTTTGTAAATGAGTTGTATTGCTCAAAGGTGTTGTAATTCAAGACTCAATAAATAAAAAATTTAATAAAAATAATTTGTACACAACACAAGAAGGCCTTTTATAAGGTGTTGCTTCCCATAACTGTAGATGTTATGCCGGGATTGCCACCTGCCTTCAAACGACAAGCCTTGTATTTGAATGATGCCCATTTTGTACCCCATTATTGGGATGTGGCATGGCCGTGCTGCCATGGCAAGCTCAATGTTAAGTGTAACAACAAACATAAGAGCATCACGGAATGGTTCTGTCCCAGGGAATGTTGCCAAGACACTTTGGAAACCATTCTGCACTTGTTTTTTGAATTCTCATACAGTCTCCCTTTTTAGACCTTCTTGGGTAATGCCTAGGCAGACCCCTTTTGGTGCTCCCTAACATTTAACGCCCTCCTTTATGGTTCTGTCACGGATATGTCTTCCAATCACGATTCAACCGTGTTGTTGCTGATTTTTTCCTGCCTTAAGGGTATGACCAGAAGAGTCTGCTGTAAGTTTGTGTTACGGCAGCAGTTACTGGATCATGCCTCTTGGTATGTATGATGGAATCTGATCTTAGATGCCAATGCGCCCCTGAACGTCTTAAGCTCTCTCTTACTTTATGGATTCACCACTGGAAGCACTGCCCATGGATTCTTTTTTTATTTCCCCTTTTTGACCACTATTACTGTTTTTCCCCCACAGGCTTCCTTTTGAGTTTTTTTTTTTTTAGTTTTCCTTTTTATACTTAGGTCAGGTTCCACCTTTTCGTTTATTTTTTCTTTTCCTTTGCAGTTCCTACAGGACCATTTTCTCCTGTAGTACTGCTTTTTGAATTAGGTTGTTTTTCCAGTGTTTCGTCTCCTTTTATTGTTTCTGACTGTATTGCACCATTAATCTTTGCTTTTTGTTTCAGTAAACAATTCCCTACTCGTAGTAGCCTCTATTTAACTGCCTGAAGTTCTTGTTTAAAAAACAATTTGGCTCCTGGAAATGATGGAGTCTCTTCAGAATTTAATAAAACATTCCTTCCTGTGTTAGGCCCTTCTTTAGCTGAACTTTATAATATCTTAATCTCAGGCACATTACCATTGTCAATGACCCAGGCCATTTGGATTTTTCTGTATAAAAAGGGGGACCGAGACAGGTTACAGAACTGGGGACCCCATATTGATTGCAATAAGTGAGTTGCTTTCATTAGAAGTATATAAAGTATTGTAGTTGCTTGTGTTTTTAATGTATTATAGCTACAACTTACTTTTAAATGTGTAACTTTGAAAATTTATTGTAACATCAGCACCGGATCACCTTGTAAAGAGGGTATTTATGGCCCTAAAGGTGTGTAAACTTGAGAAATCCTGTATAAAATAAAGTTTACTACTACTACTACCACCACTACTACTACATTTGTCTCCTCATTGTGGACCAGAAAATTCTGTCAAAAATTTCGGCAAAGAGCCAACATTTTTAGCAAGTGGTAGCTGAACTTATTTCCCCACTTCAAACCTGTTCTGTTCTGGACAGGTCTATTCATGACAGTTTAGTGGTTGTGAGAGATATTTTCAAAAGAGGGAACGAAGGGACAGTCTTTGGATATGTATTAATTTGGACAAGGAGAAGGCATTCGACAGCGTGGCCCATGAGTACCTTTTTCAGGGCCTATGCCGGTATGGTATACCACCAGTGTTTATCTGATGGATGAAATGCTTAGGTGCTCAGGTCACAGTAAGCCCCCTAATAAATGGATGGTCAGGTTGGACAACACAAGCACCACGGGGAGTAGGATGGGGATGTCCCCTGAGTCCTCTACTGTACGTCTCTGGGATAGATCCTCTGCTGCAACACTTGCACAATACTGAGTCAATTAATGGGTTATCTTTACAGGATGGCTCTCTGCCTGTAAAGGTTCTGGCCTCAGCGGATGAGTTAGCCTCTTTTTTGCAGGATGAGTCTCTTGGTCAGGCTTTGGAGGTCATTCACAGCATGTTTGCCAAAAAGTCTGGGTCTAAGATTAACACCGACAAAAGTAAGAGGGTTGGCACTGGGACTCTTACAAACAAGGATGGTTCTATAGCTGAAATTAGGGTGTCAAGTTACATACTGAGATGCCGGGTATACGATATGGACCCAGTGATATGTCTCATTACAAGAGGAATGAAAGCATAAAGTCTGCTATGGCTTTGGTGCAAACCAGGAAAGTTTTGAAAAGAAAGTGTGTTTTTCTCATCAAATCACTTTTACTCCCTATGTTTCTGTATGAATTTTGTTTGCTCACCTCCGGCTGCTTTGGAGGTAAAACTGTATAATATAGTTTTTCTTATTTTTGTGAAGAAGCAGACTTAACCCCATTAAATGGGGTATTACTTACTTATCTGTTAGCAAGGGTGGGATGGGCATGGTCAACTTGGTGGCTTTTTTAACAGTTTTATTTTAATGTGTGACAGATTTTGGTAGCAGCAATGAGGATCAGGGTTACTTTGGTCCCTGAATGGTTCACCCCTTCCTCACCAGTTGGCAGGGGAGTTAAATTCATTTTTTTTTTAAACATTCAAGAAATACTAGTCCCAGTTATGTCAGCACAGTATATAAGGCAATGGCAAGTGACAGCAGAAATGGTTCGGTCCTCAACCAGAAAAAAATTGTATGACTCCATTATGATGAGCATTTTTCATATACCCCCTTATTTCCTGAATTGCCCGTAAAATAAAAGAGAGTATTTCCTCAAACATTGGACTAATAAAGAGTGCCCCCGTCCAGGATGTTCCTTAGCTGTGTTCCCATGTCCATCGGGGGTTAAGGCACAAACGTTTAGAGGAATGGTACTGTCCTTGCTTGGAATGCAATAGGGTGCTAGAGACCCAGGCACACTTATTCTTAGACTGGCCATACATCCATGGCTTTTAGAATTTTTTGTGCACTAAATCGCAACTGGCATCAGCTGCACAGGTACCCAATGCAAGTTTGATTTTTTTCATTTGCCTGCCCAACTGAAACCATTTAAACTCAGACACCGCTGAGATTTGTTTTCCCCTTATCAAATGTTATATGTGGCAACCCTGTCGTACTTTTTCCATGCAAGAAAGAACAGTTATATAAGAACTTACCGTAACAGTTGAATTTCGAGGGGATCTCAGTCATCAGGTCACACCGTAGGACTTCACCATTGGTAAAGCAGGATCTACACAGAAGATTTTCAGCAGGAAAACTGGGGCTGCCCAAGCTGTCGACATCACCAACCCTATAAAGGCATAAGCGGCCCCACTCCCTCCTTAGTTCCCCCCCCCCCCGGAGACAAGGGACAGTAGCTTTAGCCATGGGGGACCAAGGAGAGAAAGAGGTGCCCAGACCCATATGCAAGGTTGGATACACCAGACAGTCAGTTCCTAGACAACAGCCCCAAGAAGGGGGACGGTGGGAGAGAAATCAGGCCTGGTGACTAAGATCCCCTCAAAAATCTACTGTTATGGTAAGTTCTTACATAAAAACAGGTTACTCACCTGTAACAGTAGTTCTAGGAGTGGTATATTATGTTCATCCACATTTCTGGCAGTTGCTTTTCCCTTTCAGACTTGCCAGAAACATCTTCAAGCTGGCTCCTCCCACCGACCTGGGTGGTAACTCCCTCAACTCTGCCCTTGATGCCAGATCTTGCCCACTGGAAGCAGCTGTGTGCGCTAAAGCCAGGGGATGTCGGGTGGGTCCGTGTGGATGAACATCATATACCATTCCTAGAACTACAGTTACAGGTGAGTAACCTGTTTTTCTAGGGATGTAGATATGATGTTCTGTCCAAACTTCTGGCAGACTCCTAGCAGTTCTCCGGGAGGAGGGAGGCAAAGCGCATACACCCCTACTTAGGGGACAGAGACTGGAGACCTGAAGCCCCAAAAGCAGCATTCCGGCATGACTCAAGGTCAATGTGGTAATGGGAAATGAAGGTGTGTGCTGACCATCAGGTAGCAGCCCTGCAGATTTCCTGGATAGGGACGTCCCTGGAAGCAGCCACCGAGGCAGTGGTATAATGGGCGGAATGAGCCCTTTGCCCTCCGGGAGGTTCCCTACCCACCAACCTATAGCAGAGATCAATGCAGGATACAATCCACCTGCCAACTGTCCATTTAGCTGCTGGTCTGCCAGGTGCAGCTTCAGCGTAGGTGACAAATAGCTGACAAACCTCTCCCCAAACTCCAGCCGTGCGCTTCTTATAGTAGGTAAGCACTCCGCTCACTGCAGGTTCAAAGTATGGAGCCTGTGCTCGGCCTCTGAGGTGTGATTGGTGAAGTACACTGGGAGATAAATCACCCGATTAAGGTGAAACTCTGACACAACCTTTGCGAGGAATTTCAGGTTGGGGCGCAGAACAACCTTGTCCCTGTGGAAGACCAAGTAAGGAGACTCCACCGAAAAATGCCTGGAGCTCACTGATCCTTCTGGCTGACATGACAGCCACCAGGAAGGTGGTCTTCCATGACATGTGAGACATGTCACACCTGTGCATCAGTTCGAATGGCTTGCCCATGAGCTTTGCCAAAACTAGCAACAGATTCCAAGGTGGTGGTGGTTCATTCACCAGAAGGGTAATTTTCCTGATTGATGTAGAGCAGGTCCAAGCAGAGAGGAAGATGCCTCAGGAGCCTGTTGCTGAGGCTAAGGAGATCGGGGTACCAGAACTGGCGGGGTCAGTCCGGAGCCACCAAGATCACCTGTGCCTTGTCCCTCCTGACCATGAGCAATACTTTGTGAATCAAGGGATGTGGAGGGATGGCACAAAAGAGGCCTGGGGTCCAGGTCCTTGAGAAGGCATCCTCCTGCAGCGTTCCCTGCTGAAGGGGGCGGGCACAAAACAGCCTCAGCTTTTCATTCTCCCTGGAGGCAAATAGGTCCACCTGAGGGGTGCCTCACTGGGAGAACTGACTGTGTACTGCCTCTGGGTGGAAAGACAACTCGTGAGGCACCTCACCCACACAGCTGAAGGCGTCCGCCAGCTGGTTGGAGGCCCCTGCCACATGGATGACTAGATCATCAGCCTCCAGGCTGCGCATGAGGGTCCTAACATGGACAGCTTCCTTGCACAGTGGCAGGGAGTGTGTCTTGCCCTGTTTGTTGAGGTAGTACATGGTCATGGTGTTGTCCTTATAGACCTGAAACCACTTGACCCCGGATGTACGGAGCAAATGCAGTCAGTGCCAGCCGAACTGCTCAGAGCTGCAGCAGGTTGCTGTGGCATCAGGACTCCTTGGGGGTCCAGAACCCGTTGTCTCTGTGTTCCCCCAGGTGGACACCCCAACTCATGAGAGAGGCATCAGTCATCAGGATGACCACTGGCTCTGCGCAAACAGGATCCCTTCCTGCAGATGCTCTGGGACTAACCATCACTGGAGGGCATCCCACATCTGCTGGGTCACAGTGACCAGCTGGTTGAAGTGACCCCTGCTCTGAGATCACTGGCAGGCCAGCTCCTACTGCAGGGAGAGCATTCTCCAGCGGGCCCATCAGATCATGCTGGTGCAGGTTGCCATGTAACCCAGCAGGTGAAGGAAGTCCCAGGCAGGGTGCAACTGCCCAACCTGAAATGACTGGGCAAGGGAGGAGAGTGCCTCCATCCTGTCCGCCGGGAGCCAGCTCTGGCTCTGCAAGAGTTGAGCTTTGCCCCATGAAGTGGATCACTGGGACTGGTGGCACTGAGGGTTGAGGTGCAGGACACCACACCTTGTGCCATGCTGGCAACCTGGATTCGGGAGCAGACTTGGGTCATCAGGGGAGGAAAGGATTGGGCGTCCGGAGAACTGTTCTCCTTTCCTGGGAGAGAGGGGGTGGCAAATCCCGCTGTCTGGTGACTCCCAGTGGAGATTGGGGGTACCACAACAGTCAGGATTCCAGCTCAGGGACTGGCCGCCACAGCACTCGTGTGGGCATGCACGGGAGCATGCTTGTACCGTGCTGGTGCGTATTGCACTGCTGGGCCAATGGGGGGACAGAAAAGTGGAAAAGCCCTGGTTGCTTGACAGGGAGAGGTGGGTCCAGTGGGACAGCCCCCACGCACAATACTGTGTTCTCCGAATGGTTCCTGGTTCTCCCTCCGGTCCCTGGTCGCTCGTCTAGAGTCCAGATAGAGCACCAGTAGGAGGTGGTGGTCAGAGCTGGGGGGGGTCGAGTGACCAGAGGAGTGAGAGTAGAGGTGGTCCAAACCAGGACAGCCGATCGGGGACTTCAGGTGTGCAGGAGACAGATCAAATCTCGAATGTCCACACCGGAGAGAGAGGTTCAGACACCAGTGAGCAAGGGGGCATAAAGAAAGTTCACAAAAAAAAAAAAGTGGCTCACTTGCGAAGGTACAAGTTCAGACTTGGCTTCATTGACCAGGAGGCAAAGGGAGATGCAGGTTTGGAGGGCCATGACCCTGGACTGCTCCACCTCCTGCCTGGAGGGACCTGCGATCAGCCAGTCATCCAGGAAGTGGTAAACCCGGACCCCTCTGTGCCTCAGGTAAGCTGCCACCACTGCAATGCACTTGGTGAAGACTCTGGGGGGCCAAGGACAGGCTGAATGGCATGGCCTGGAACTTGTAGAGAATTTCCTTGGCTCGGAAGTGGATGAACCTTAGGTGTGACAGACAGATCGGGACATGGAAGAACACGTCCTGAAGATCCATGGAGCAAAACCAAATGTCCTGCTCTACAGATGGTATGATCTGAGACAGAGTTACCATCCTGAAGGGGCGCAACTAGAGAAACTTGTTCAGGTCATACAGATCTAGGATGGGGAACCACTACCCCCTCCCAATATGCTTTGGCACTAGGAAGTACCTGTAGACAAACCCTAGGTGTTCCGTAGGATCCGCAATAGGAGCCATGACCTCCTTGCGGAGGAGCTGGTTTATGTCATCTCTGAGAGCTGACAGAATGTCTGTGGATACCAAGTCCTCCCATGGGGAGCGGGCTTGGCAAGGAGGGTACTGCTCGAATTCCAGTGGCAGACCCTAACTCACCACCTTGAGGAACCACCTGCCTATAGTGACAGCGGATCAGGCAGAAAGGAAATGGCAGAGCCGGCACACCACGGGAGAACTCAGGGGAGGTGTGACAGGCATGAGGGAGGCACCCCTCATTCCATCACTGTGCAGGCTTAGAGGAGGAGGAGGAGGAGGGTCCTGCCGAGGGACCATCAGAGTCTCTCCCCCAGGCTTACAGATGACCAACACCACTGACTTCAGTCAAGGTCATCAGGCCTGGGCCTGCTGACCAACCTGGGATTGGGCTGGCTTGGCCGCAGAAGTAGAGGTGGACCAAAAGGGCTTCCTTTTCTGCTGCTGCTTGGAGCCCCTTGGGTCCTTTTGGGCAGATGTCACGGAGTCCAAGGTGGTATTGGACTTCTCAATGTGGGTGACGTGGTCCTCGACCATGGGTCTGAACAAGTCGGTGTCCAGGAAAGGAACATCTGCCTGCTTGTGCTGAGTGTCTGCCATGAAGGTTGAGATCCTAAGCCAAGTCCTGCAGTGCATGGCCACTTTGTCCACCACAGAGCAGGCACAGGAGTCCCCAGTGTCAATGAAAGTCTGGAGCTGTTGGTCTGCTACAGCCCGGCCCTGGTCTTGGACCTATTTGACCGTGGTCTGAAGGTCCGCCAGCAGATAAGGAAGCACCTCATCCAGGGTGCCCAGCAGGGCATGGGAGAAGTGGGCCATAAGGAGGACCGAGCTCACCTGGCTAAGTCCAAGCAAGGAAGCAGTGTAGACCATTTTAGTCTTTAGTTTTTGCTAGTGAGGCAACTAAGGAAGTCCAGGGAGCAAAGGCACAGAAGAAGTTGCAGATAACTGAAGGAATTAAGAAGAGGGAGAAGGCTTTCTTTTGCTATATAAGTGAGAAAAGGGACAAGAAGGAAGGGATTGTTTGGCTTAAGAAAGGGGTGGAGTAGGTGGAGGATAATGGGGAAAAGCAGAGATACTAAATGATTACTTCTGTTCTGTCTTCACCAGGGAGAAGGACGGACCAGTGGCTTCTTTGTATGTTCGTATGTTTTTAGCCGCATGATCCAACTTTTTGGACTCTATGTCGGGCAGCTTGTCAACATCCCCAGTGTTGCCGGAGTGCCTAAACACAGAATTGGCCACCAGCCCCTTGGCCAAGGGGTGTTCTGTGAATCCCGAGAGGTAACTGGTAGGTACCTCATACTTACGGGCCATCCTGGAAGAGGGCACAGTGCAGGAAGCAGGGCACTGCCAATGCTCCAGGGCAGGGCCAAGAATGGCCTCTGCCACAGGGATGGCCTCCATGGGAGTATCTCCCCAGTCGAGGACCTCGGTCAATGGGTAATGAGCCAGTTTCTGGACGGGTTCCATTTTCATACCCATGGACTCAAAGATCAGGTGGCCAATAAAAGAAGTAGGGCCTTCCTCCATCGAGAGATCCCCCACCAACTCCACATCAACCAGACAGGAGAGCAGGGCAGAACCCTCAGACTCCTAGGAGTCGCTAAAGAGTAGTCGACCACCCAAGTCCCCACTGACCCTCTGCGGATGGTCAGGGATGACGGTGACTGACAGCCAATAGGGAAGCCCCTTGGCAGGCCAAGACTCCTTGGTCAGAGTGCCAGTTGGTAGCTGTTTAGGCAGTGGCTCCACCAGAATCGGTGGAGATGCCAGGGTTGGCTGGGCCAGGACCGTCTTGGTTGGCTCCTTAGGCAGAGACGGTGTCGGCCTCTCGGGCGAAAGCCAGGTGATGGCTGGCATGCGGAGGCCGGCTTCACGCCGGTGAGCACCAGCTGTTGCCATATGAGATCACTGTAGCATCGACGCAACTTGCGCTGAAGTCTCTCCTCAACCGAGAAGGACGAGGATGTAGAGAAGTGGTGGTGCTGCTTTCCATGGTGTCGAGAGAGGGAGCGCCAATATCGGTGGGAATGACTCAACCCCTGGGAAGAAGACCTTGACCTCGACCACTGGGGGGGGACTGGCAGTGGGGTTCAGTGGGAGATTGGTGAGTGGTGAGGCTTCTCTGGGTATTGGTAACTGACCAGAGGTGGCGGGTCAGCGGACTTTTCTGTCCCTCCAACGGTCTGAGTCAGGACTGGAGTCCTGGATTAGGAAGTGAAGTTCCTATGGTGTGACATGATGACTGAGATACCCTCGAAGAAGATAAGGTGGTTTCCAACCAGGATTTGTATTCCTTTATCTACTCAGCCCTGTGTAGGATTATGCAATCAGAAAAGAAAGTTTCCAACTCAACGGTATGTTTATTGTGGAACTCCTTTCCTGACAAAACACTGGGGGTGGATAATGTAACATTTGAAGGACAACAGGGATGTTAAGGGTGACCACAGGCAGGGCACTCTTTTTGTTGAATTCCTTGTATGTATGTCGTGATTTTGAACAGACGGATTTTCTTTTGCACTTTATTTATTCTTGATATCTTGTTTATTTTCTCATTTTGTTTTTCTGGATTTCCATATTTTGCTGTGAAGCTGTAAATTCATTTTGTTTTCATTCTTTATCAGTATAGAGGATAGTGTATGAGCAATCAAATACAACAAGGCTGTTTTCCAATTGAGATGTTTCCGTGGTAACAGGAGACCTCGAAAGCACATCTTGAGAGGTCTTATTAGGGAAACCTTGAAATTAAAAAACAGCCTTATGGTATATGATTGTTCATACACTGTCTTTTATAGTGTATAGGCAACCATATATTGAAGACTGTGTCCTTACTTTTACATCTGTTTTCAGTGCCACTTTCTTCTGGGGCCAGTCTCACCACCGTAGCTTTTTCAAGACGACTGGAGGTTACCAGAACACGCATGCATGATGATGTTCAAAGTTGTGCTGCAGTAACTATGTATCTAGAGCAGCACAACCAACAAAATGATGTAGCTATTACTTCACAACACCGTTGTTCTAGGTATGGATTTCTACCTAGAACAACATTCTACCATACCCTATAAAAAATTCCCCTACTCTTCACTGCAAGTGTCATGGGGTCCTTTACTTCCTCCTCGACAATGAGCAGAGATAGGCAGAAGGGACCTTGGTTTACTGTCTCATCCAAATGATGGCAACTCAGCTGTGCAGCACCCTGCCTCCCATATGGCATTACAGTGTCAGTTATGGCTATTACCCCAAGTACCTGGTGTGAGGTTAGAACCCCAGAGTCGAGCATGCTACCCACTGAGCCACTGACTCTGCTAAGACAGGAACAGAGGCTAACCACATAAGGACAAGAGTCCTGGACTTTAGGAGGGTTGATTTTAAAGAAATGTGAGCACTGCCTCAAGGTGGGGGTGGAGGGCTGCCAGGAAGGGGTGGTGGCACAGTAAGCAAAAATAAGGGAGGACATAACTAAAGCAACTAACCTCTACAAGAAGGAAGCTAGTGAAAGCAGAAGGAAAAAGAGACTGTTATAGTTCTCAAAGGAAGTTGCAAAAGTAGTAAAGGGAAAAAAAAAAAAGAGTGGCATTCAGGAGGTATAATGAAAGGACGGGGAAGTATACTTAGTAAATCAGAGCGAAGCAGGCACAGCAGTGAGGGGAGCAAAGGTGTAGACTTAGGAAAGAGCAGACTTAGGAAAAAATTGTTAGAGGTCACTAAAGGGGATAAGACTTTTGTCGAATACAAAAATGAGAATAGGAAAGCAAAAGGGATAGTGAGGATTAGAAGGGCAGAAAGGGGAGCCAGTGCAAAAGAGGCATGGCAAAGGTCATTTATTTGTTAGGCGCTGAACCCACGGCTCTGGGCACCATACAGTGACAAAGCAGTTCATCACATAACACAAAACGTGAAGCATAAGACAGAAAAACAAGCTGGTCAGATAACAACTAATAAAATTTATGATTGACTAAAATACCTTATTTAAATATATTAAGCAGTCCCAAATGTTGCATTAAAAAGATAAGTTGTAAGTCTTGTTTTAATAACTAGAGGACCAAGAAAAAAGCAGACATCCTGAACAGGTACTCTGCTCAGTCTCTCAAGGGTGGGGTGGGGATGGAGGGACCACCAGGGAGCAGCAAGAACAGTGGTCCCTTTCAAATGAAAAAGAGCACCAGGACTAGGGGGCATGCAATGATGCTGGAGGGGAGAAGATTACAGCGATGTGAGGAAATATTTATTCACTAAAAGGGTGGTAAACGTAGGAACAAACTGCCAGCAAGAGTGGTGGCAGCAAAAACTTTGGGGGGGGGGCGCCTTCAAGCATGCATGGTATAGGCATGGGGTGCTTTATGAAACAGGCAGGGAGAAGGAAGGGTCATCAGAGACCAGTTAGGGTCTGTGTGAACATCTGGGCAGACTGGGTGGACCAAACGGCCCTTTTTTTGCCAACAAATTACATGTGTGAGGAGGACAAGTACTGTCATGAGGTGCCTTTTTTTATTATGTGTATGCAAGACAAACCAGAAGTTCCAGAAGAAAACGATCAAAGAATACATATCACAGCATACACTGTACAATTACAGGAGGATTCTTAGCGTATTCTTAGGAGTTATACAATTTTTTATTTATTTTATTTATTTCATTATTCAGAAAGTAACCTTCAGATGTTCCATGTCAGATAAAGTACATGACAAAACAACAGAGAGTTACAATGCCAGTGGTCACAATTAACAATAAAAAGTTACAATTGTAAGGAAAACAGTAGTTCATTTACACAGGTATTAGGTATTCAAGTACAAGATACAGCCATCAACACTGGTACGTACAAAGCGAACAGAAATAATGCTGCTCGGAACCAGAAATATTGAACACTTACAGAATAAAGTACAACCAGGTGGACACCAAAATTACAGGAAACATCCATAGCAATGGAGGAGCAGCCCAGAGTTAGGCTTTGTCCAAGTTTAGGGGATGAGGAGAGAAAGAAGGGTAAGGGCTAGGGCAGTGAGGGAGCGCAGAAAGGGGGCTAGGCGAAGAAGGCAGAAAGGGTGTTCATATAGGGGCCAGGAGGACCACTATAAAAAAAATAAGCACAAGGAACAGGCGGAGGAAGACTGTTAAGATAAGTGCAAGGAAAGGGAAGAGGAGGAGGAGTGGAGAAAGCGAAGGGCCAGCCCCACTATTCATCATACAAGAGCCTGTGCTGCCTGGGCAAGAACTGTCTGGTTTACCTGCAAACACAGATGTCAGTGAGGTGAAACTTTAGTTCTGATTTAAAAGAAGGATGGCTGTTAATGTTTTAATTATGTGAGCAGGGATCTCATTAAGCCAAAGGGGAGCCCTGTACGCAAAGGACCTTTGACCAAGAGAAGTTTCCTGAAATGGGACGGAGAATGAGCCACAAGTTGTGCCCCTGGTCAGATGGGAAGAGTGACTTGCAAGCAGCATGTGTCTGAAACGAGGGGCTTTACCGAGCAGAATTTTCTTACCTAGGAGGCACATCTGGTACTTTATTCTATTTTTGAGAATAAGCCAGTTTGTTTGTTCACAGAGTGAACAGAAGTGCGTTAGGTTATCAGCCCCCAAGATGAGTCTGCAGGCTTTGTTAAGGGCTGTTATTACTCGCTTGAGCACTGAGGCTGACCCATAAACTACCAAGCCATAGTCAATTATTGACAGAATGGAGCTGGAAACTGTAAGGCGGAAAGTGGCAGGCATAAGATATTGTTTATGCTGGTGAAGGACATCAAGTTTGATGTTTACAGCTTTAACAACCAGATCTGTGTGCTGAGCATAGGAGAGGGTGTCATCAAGCATGACCCTGAGATACCTGAAGGTGTGTACCTGTTCTAATTGGATGGCCTTATTGTTGATTATTGTTAGGACAGGGGATGATTTATTGTTCTGAGAGCTCGAAATCGTCATCATTTTAGTTTTCTTACAGTTAAGAAGCAGCCTCTGTGAACTGAACCATTCCTCAGGGTAGTGGAAGGTGGTCTGTAACTTCTGCAGATGGTCAAGTTGCTTGCCACTGCTCAGAATGACCTCATCATCTGTGTACAGAATGATTTTGTTCTCACAAGCCTCAGGGAGTCTAAGAACAGACTGAAGAGGACAGGACCCAGAATGGATCCTGAGGGACTCCAAGTCCGATATCCCTAGCAATGGAAGTCACAGTCCCAATTTTGACGCACTGTGATCTATGGGAGAAGTAATCTTTAAACCACCGTACAGCCTCTGTGGAAATTCCCATGTGCAGCAGTTGTTTTACTAATAAGGGATGGTTTACGATGTTAAACACCTTGGTGAGGTCTATGAATATAGACCCCACTATTTTGCCACCATCCAAAGCCTTATGCACAGTCAGTGAACTCGACTAGCGCTGCTGTAGTGCTGTGGCTCTTATGAAAGCCTTGCTGTTGCGGGCACTGAATTCCATATTTCTTAAGATATTCAGAAATTTGATTAGCCACAATTCTCTCAAGCATTTTCGAGAGGGGAGGTAGAATTGATATTGGCCGATAATTAGTCATGCTGGTGCGATCCCCACTTTTTAGAACAGGGGTCACTAGCGCTAACTTCCAAGCAGATGGGACTTTAGCCAGGGCAAGTGATTTGTTAAATATCATGGTAATTGGGACAAAAATTTCTTCAAGTGCTACTGTCACTAGCTTCATGTCGATGTTGTTGCTACCAAGCCTAGTTTTGCCAAGTACCTTCCGTATATAGGTTCTGGCCTCACTAACCGTCGCACGCTTAAAGTAAATGTTAGTATGGCTGGTGTTGCCACTAGAGGTAGTCTGGTTTAGCTCAGTGAGATTAATGTAGCCAGGAGGGAGGACTGCCGTAAGATCGGTGAATGCTGAATTAAAGGATTCAGCAACTGTGTGCGGGTCCAGCGTAGGGGTACCATTAACATGGAGCATTGTAGGTTGCTTCCTGTCCTCGCTTCCCAAGAGATCCTTGATGCTTTGCCAAAATCTTTTTCCAATCCAACTACTATCAAGCTGTTTTTTTATAGTATTTTGCTTTGGCAAGCCTGGTGAGGTACGTACACTTATTTCTTGCTGCCCTGTACTTTTGGTAGTCAGCAGGGCTGCCAGAGTTCTTAGCCGTGCTCCACAGATTATCTCCTGCCTTCTACTGGTCCAAGAGGTCTCAAGTGATCCACCAATTAGGGGATCCTCTTATTTTTCTTTTCCTCAGGGGGGCAAATATATCACAGATCTCATTGAATTTGCCAGTAAAAAATGTCAGTGCTTGGTCTATGTCCGGGGGTCTATTTAAAGGGGACTAGTCAACATCAGCTAAGGCAGATTTGAAGGCGTGGGTACAGTCCCTCTTCATAACTAGACTGCGAATAGTAATGGGGGGAACTTTAACCTCTTTATTCACCCATGTACGTATGACTGGTGAATGGTCGTTTAGACAGTCCGGAAGCACTGCAACATTTTTGATCCTGGAAGGACAGTTACATAGGATCCAGTCCAGTAATGTGCCTTTGCCAGACTTATGGGTCAATCTAGTATATTCAGATACCAACTGTACAAAACAAACACTAGCAACCTGGTCTTTAAACATAGCAGACTCCTTACTGAGCCAACTGATACTGAAATCACCAAAAATAATGATTTCAGAGTTCCTCTTGACCTTAGAAATCTCTGCCAGGACTGTGCCAAGCCCTGGCTTTGCTTTATCAGGCAGCAGATAGACAGAGGCGATGGTGAGGGACTTGTTTCGTCTCCCGATGAGATCAACCGCTAGCAACTCATGTTCACCAGTGATGCCAGAGATGGGTAGCACCTTCCCCTGAATAGTTTCCCTTACATAAATTAGGCAGCCACCCCCTCTTTTCCCTGTACAATCAAGCCTATAAGTGCCATAGCCCTGCATGGCAATGGAGTTATCATTGTATTTGGAGGTAAGCCAGGTCTCTGTCAAGCATATAATGTCAGGGCTATCATGCCTAGTCCACGCTTGGAACTGGGCCATTTTAGGAAGCAGGCTGCATATGTTCATGGCAGTAATCTTCAGTCCACAGCAATTAGTCTGATCCTGCATACTAGGGGTGAAAGGTCCAGGGTTGGGGTGCACATCCCCAGAGAGTCAGAGCAGCAAGAGGAATTAAATTCTAGCAGCAAGGATGAGTACCCGATTGGTCCAAGCCCTTTTCCTGCGGGTTTTAGGTATGTTAGAGAGCTGACTAGGGCTGACGGTAGTGGCATTAAGTTGGGCCAGGACTAGGATGCTGCTACTGAAGGGGAACATAATTAGGTGGGCCAGGAGGGGTGATGGAAGAATGTAAAACTGCTTGACAAGCAATCTTGATGCCATTCCAGTCAGCAACTTGCTAGGGGAAGGGTGACAGGGCCCAGTTCAGTGAGAGGAGATGTGGATGGGAGGAGACATTGATCCACCACAGGGGTGAAGGTTAGCAGAAATAACACAGAGATGACAGGAGTGCTGTCCATAGTGGCTGCAGTGTGCTTGGATGCTGAAAAAACTACCTGTCCTTAAGCCAGCCCTAGGAGTGTCCAATTCTGCCAGCAGCAATCAGCGGCTGAGAGGGAGTGTAAAGTTCTATCAGCAGCCAAACAGTGGTGGAGGCAGCTAAAGTGGGTGGAGCTTAGCTGCATTTAATTGAGGCTGGGGGCAGCGGTGGGTGGGAGGCACAGATTTTAGTTATGGTCTTGAAAATGGAGCAACAGAAAGAAAAAACAGCCAAAAAAGCACAGTGAGAGCGGCTTCTTGAGCTAACCGATCATTAAGTAGAAAGTGTAAAGCTGAAGAAATAGGAGTAGCCAGGTGGGAATAGTTAACTGAAGCAGTAGGACTGGATGCGGAGCTGAGAAGAAGCAAAACAGGAAAAGTGTGAGCGGTAGAGTAGGAAACTGTTTAACTGAAGGAAAGGAAAGAAGTGCCCAAAAAATGTGAGCTGAAGTAAGGAGCTAGTGAGAGTATAATAAAGTAATCCCAGAAATTCACCCAAGGAAGAGCATACCAAGGAAGAGGCGGACAGTGCGTAAATTAAGCAGCTGATTAGGAAAAAAGGATGACGACCTCTAGTAGAGATAGGGTATAACCAGCTGATGAGAAAGAGGGGAGTTATAAAAAGACATGCAAACCCCACTGGCAAACACATGATTGTCGCTACCTATAAACGTAAAGCTAGCTAAGGGTGGAGGGTATTGGGGTGGAGAGCAGCCACTGTTCCCATTCAGACTTGTGAAGCACTTGAGATCCGAACTAAAACAAGGGAGCTGCAAAACCAAGTAAATGCTAGAGCAGGGAGCCTTAAATAAATAAAAAGACTCAGCTGGAAAACAGGTTAAACTGGATTTGTGCTACACCATTAGAATTGCAACAGTCAGCAGGGGGTAGACGAAGTTAAATCAGGGAGTTAAAAATCCAAATGAAAAAAAGCCCTAAGAGCTATGAGCTCAAAACAAGATTTAATGAAATGCAGGTCAAAATTATGCCCCTAAGAAACTATGGGAACTACAGCATTCTGACAGGAACCTAAACAAGGCAAAATTAAGTCCATTCATAAACTGTGCAGAAGCTGAAGCCAATCGGGTGTTTGTTCCAAATGGTGACAAAGTTTGAATCTGAGGACAAAGGCTGAAGCACAGTCTCTGTGGCATCCTAAAACATACCTTAATCCAGATCATAGGGCAGGGGGAGCAGCTCCTCGGGCAAGTGCCCGGACGTCCAGAGGCTTAATCCAGATAGTAGGGCGGGGGGAAGCAGCTCCTCAGGCAAGTGCCCCGACGTCCAGTGGCTTAATCCAGATGGAAGAGTGGGGGGAGCAGCTCCTCGGGCAAGTGCCCCGCTGTCCAGTGGCTTAATCCAGATGGCAAGGTGGGAAGGAGCTCCTCAGGCAAGTGCCCCGACTTCCAGTGGCTTAATCCAGATGGTAGGGCGGGGGGAGCAGTTCCACGGGCAAGTGCCGTGATGTATAGTGGCTTAATCCAGATGGTAGGCTGGGGGAGCAGCTCCTTGGGCAAGTGCCCCGACATCCAGTGGCTTAATCCAGATGGTAGGGCGGGAAGAGCAGCTCCTCGGGCAAGTGCCCCGATGTCCAGTGGCTTAATCCAGACGGTAGTCCGGGGGAAGCAGCTCCTCGGGCAAGTGCCCGGACGTCCATAACAGGGTAATCTGCTCCTATTAAATAAACAGCACGTTAGAGGGTAACCTGCTCCTATTACATAAATAGGAACCACGAGCGGTAATGTTACACATAGGTGCTGGAATGGGGGGGGGGGGCCACTATGGCAGTGGCCCTACCATTTTCATTAAGTTGTAGGGCCTGACCCTATCAGTTTTTGCAGTCATGGTAATGTATAGGCTTGTTTACATAGTGGGAAAAAAAATTACTCACCTTAGTAATTATGTTTCTTCTAATGGAGTCTTGCTGTATTTATATTATTGCAGTTAGCCCCAGTCTTTAAACTGCCCCGGAGAACAAAGGGTTAACTTTCTATGCAGCGCATAGAATGCTGAGCTCGAGCTCGGCTGAGATCTCTGTGTGCAGCTCTTTGAAATCCAACTGTCAGAATCTTACGAGCAAAAAACTCACTAACTATCCTATGTGGAAATTGTAAAATTTTTACTAGCCAACTGGCAGCGAGAGTTTTGAATTCCCAAGGAAGACTCAAGTCAGGAAACCCAAAACCAAAAACCAATCCAAATAATAATAATAATAAAACAAACACCCAAACAAAAAGAGGAGGGTGTAAAAGAAGCACCCCTGAGGTCTAACACTGCACCTGCCCACCCACTTCCCAAAAACAGGTTCTGAGAGGGGAGGCAGGGAGGGAGGTCAGAATACAGCAAGACTCCATTAGAAGAAACATAATTACTAAGGTGAGTAATTTTTTCTTCAAACAACATGAAGTCTTGCAGTATTCTGACTATTGCAGTCTACCAAGCAGTACTTCCATGGAGGAGGGACAGAACCTACTTTGGGAATAGGCTCTAAAGTACTGCTGTGCCAAACCGAGCATCACTCCTAGCCTGGATATCCAGAGAGTAATGCTTGGTAAAGGTATAGACTGTTTTCTGGGTGGCTGCTTGACAAATTTCTAAGAGAGGAATATCCCTGGCAGCCAGGGAAGCAGCTGTACTTCTGGTGGAGTGAGCCCTCAGGCCTGAGGGTGGAATCTTTCCTAGTTTCTCATAGCAGAATTGTATACAAGATACAATCCACCTGGCAATAGTTCTCTTGGTGGCAGGTTTGCCCTTTCCCACTTCTCCATAAGTGAGGAACAACTGGAGGGAATCAAACCTGTGACCCTTGGTATGCTCTATGTAGTAGCTAAGGGCCCTTTTAACATCTAAACTGTGTAGCTTCCTCTCTCCTGAAGAAGAATGATCAGTGAAGAAGGCAGGAAGAGACATAGACTGATTCAAGTGGAAATCCGAAACCACTTTGGGCAAGAACCTTCTATTGGTTCTAAGGACCACTTTATCCCTATGAAAGGAGATAAAATCAGGTTCCACTGACAAGGCTTGCAATTCACTGATACACCTGGGAGAGGTAATGGCTACTAAAAACACAGTTTTCCAAGTCAAGTACTTAAGCTCTGCTGAGGACATAAGTTCAAAGGGAGGTTCAAAAGTTGAGCAATGCAAACATTTAAGTCCCAGGCAGGGGCAGGGGCTCTAAAGGGAGGATTGGTATGAAGCAATCCCTTAAAAAATTTACAGAACACAGGATGAGATGATAGTGAGGAAGACTTCCCCACTGACAGAAAAGCAGAAACAGCTGACAAGTGCACCTTGAGAGTAGCTGGACTGAGGCCTAAGCCATTCAAATGGACCATATTATCCAGAACTGTAGGCAATTCAGCAGTGTCTGGGGAAATATGTTTCTTGGAACACCAAATGCTGAATCTCTTCCATTTGGAGTTATAGGTCTTTCTAGTGGCGGGCTTTTGAGAGGCTTTGAGGATATCCAGAACCCCCTGAGACAGATGCAAATCTGCATACTCTAACTCTTCAAGAGCCATGCCTTGACATTGAGAGACTGAAAATTGGGGTACCAAATCCTCCCCTGAGAGGAGGTTAACAGGTTGTAATTCCTGGGAAGAGAGAGGGGAAGATGGACTGCTAGGGACAGCAACAGGGGGTACCAAGGCTGTTGGGCCCAGTCTGGAGCAATCAAAATCACTTTGCAAGGTTGTGACCTTATCTTGACTTAAACTTAGAACAGTGAAGGGAAGGCATGCAGAAATGTACCTTCCCAGTTCAGAATCAGAGCATACAGAGGGACTGAGCCCAAAACTGGGGGTCTGCAACAAGAGAGAGGAAGTTGGTGATTGTCTGGGGCTGCAAAGAGATCTATCTCTGGAGTGCCCCACCTTGAAAAAAATCATCTTCAACACCAGAGGGTCCAGGGACCATTCGTGATGGCCCTGTGAGATCCTGCTCAGTGCATCTGCTAGCACATTGTCCTTCCCTGGAAGGTGGACTGCTATCAGAGAGGTTTGCAGGGAATAAGCCAAGGACCACAACTTCATGGCTTCTGTGCACAAGGCCGTAGACCGAGTGCCTCCCTGCTAGTTGATGTACCACATGGTGGTAGTGGTGTCTGTTCTGACCTGAACCACCTTGTTCTGCACTGACTGAGAGAAAGCTTGCAGGGCCAGAAAAACTGCCCTGAGCTCTAGTAGATTGATATGGAGAAGGTATTCCTGAGGGAACCACAGTCCCTGGGCAGTGAGGGCCCCCAGATGGGTTCCCCAGCCCAGAAGGGAAGCATCCGTGGTAAGGACCACTGAATGAGACTGAATGACAAAAGGGACCCCTTGCCTTAAATTGTCCTGATCCTGCCACCAATGAAGGGTTTGGATTAGGGTCCGAATCACTGGAATCAGCTTGGTAAGGGGATTCTTCCTCTGGGACCAAAAGGCCCTCAGATGGAACTGAATGTCCCTCATCTGGAATATTTCCCCTTGGACCACTGCTGTAGAAGCTGCCATGTGGCCTAAGAGCTGAAGGAAATGCCTTGCTGGTCGGGACACCTGAAGGCTGAAGGAAGAAGCCAGTTCTATAAGAACTCTTGCCCTTTCCAGGGGAAGAAAGGCTCTTGCTTTGACAGTATCCAGCTCCACCCCTATAAAGGTAAGGAGCTGCACTGGCTCGAGAACTGACTTGGGAAGGTTGAGAAGAAATCCTAGAGAAGTGAGCACTTGCTGGGTCACTTGCAGGTCTGACTTGACTTGGTCTGGAGACTGGCCCACTATGAGCCAGTCGTCCAGATATGGAAAAATGGAAATCTTTTGCCTTCTTAGAAAGGCAACGACTACTGCCAGGCACTTTGTGAAAACCCTTGTGGCTAATGTTAGACCAAAGGGCACTGCTTTGAACTGATAGTGGCCTGAGGGCAACTCGAACCTGAGGTACTTTCTGTGGGAGCACCTGATGAGAATGTGAAAATAGACATCTCTGAGGTCCAGGGAGGCTAGCAGTCCCCTGGCCTTAGAGAGGGAAGAATTATTCCCAGAGTTACCATCTTGAACTTTGGTTTTAAAAGATGTTTGTTCAGGTATCTTAGGTCTAGGGTGGGTCGCCACTCCCCTATCTTTTTTGGGGTAAAGAAGTACCTGGAGTACAGACCTTTGCACCAGTGTAGGGTAGTAACTCTCTCTATGGCTCTTAAGGCCAGAAGAGATGAAACCTCTGCCTCTAGGGCAAGGGTTTCTGAGAGACCTGCAAGTGAAAAAGATCTGGTCTCACCTTCGGAAATTTTTTAAAGCTGAGAACCAGTCCCTGGCTTACTACTTCCAGGACCCACTTGTCTGAGGTAATAGCCATCCAGTCCTGGACAAAGTAAGCCAGCCTGCCCCCTACCGGAATAGGAGAGTCGACCCGGGCAGACCCATCAGGGTGTCTGCTTGGCAGGGGCCTTAGGCTGAGGAGTGGATGCAGCCCTGCTCATTCCCCTTCTGCCTCTCCCTCCAAAGAACCCCCTCTGTGAAAAAGGCCTATGAAAAGGCCTGCCCCTGCCCCTAGACTGCTGCCTTTGAGGAGCTGCCTGCTTCTCCTTGGCCTGAGCACTCCTATAAGTGGTCTTGTACTCATCCATTTTCTTCTTGTAATTCTCTGTCTGCTCCCCAAACAGAGAATTACCCACTACAGGAAAATCCATGGCCTTAGCCTGGGTGTCCTGTGAGAGGCTAGTACATCTGAGCCAAGCCATTCTCTGAAGAGCCACAGATGTAGCCATGACTCTTGATGACACATCACTGGAGTCCACAGCAGCATGAAACTGTACCTTTGATGCCTCAATCCCATCAGCAGCCACCTCCACCAGCTCCTTGGCTAGCTGGGGGGGGTGGCCTGTTTAGCCAGTGCCAGTACAGTGTCCCACCTGGACTTCTGGTACCTGGCTGTACAGGCCATATAGTTCGCCTGCCTGAGTCCCAAGGAAGATGCCATGTACTGCTTTTTTGCCATGGCATCAATCTTCCTGGAGTCTTTGTCTGGGGGGTGTGAAGCCAAGGGAATATTTGCTTTGTCACAGGCAGCAGCCTGCAATACCCCAACATGGCTGCATTGTTGGTATAAAAAGCCTGTATCTGAGCCTGATAGTGTGTACCTCTAGTCCATCCTCCTGTCAACAGGAGGTACAGTATTGGGAGACTTTAAGATTTTGAGTATCTGCTTCCCAAAGGATTTGTGAAGGGGAACAGACAGTCTCCTGGACTCTGGGATATCCATCATTTCTACATAATCAGGCTCCTCTTGATCCTCCATGGACTCCTCCACAGGAAGCTGGAGGGTTTCAGCCACCTTTCTGTAAAACAGAAAGTGCAGAGGGGACTCAGAAAACCTAGGAGGGGAAACACCAGAAGGTCTGTCTGGGGAGACGTCCGGTTCCACAGGCACATCCAGACTTTCACCATCATCCTCGAACTCCCTTTCCTCAAACTCCAGTTCATTAAAATCTTCAGGGGTATAATCTTGAACCGGGGGAACCGAACGAACCGAGCCCCTGCCAAATAGTGCCGGATCAGTCGGAACCGGGTGAAGCAATTCCACAATCCGAATCACTCTGGCTAGTTCTTCGGCGGTCGGAACATGAACCTGTGGATCCGAACCGGTCGATTTCTCTTTGCGTTTCCTTTTTGTAGGAACTGACCCCTCAGGATTGGCTCTCCTCTTGCCCAAAGAAGTATCACCCTGGTTAGAGGGCACTCCTTCTGGTTTGGTCGGAACTGAACCGGGCTGGCCATCCAGGTCAGTGGACTTCTCGGCCTCCTTTTCCCTCAGTCTACCTAATCTCCTTTCAAGGGTAGATTTAGGAAAATATTTACAAATTTGGCAGTCTGTATTGAGGTGTTCAAACCCCAGACAGTAAACACAGGTGGTGTGGGGATCGGCCTTAGCAAAGACCACCCCACATTCACTGCAGTGTTGAAACCCAGTGGGCCCGGTTTTCTTCTTGGGTTTCTCAGACATGGCCAACCTAACCAAACTTACCCTTTTTATGGCAATCGCCAGGCAAGACTCCCTTATCGGTTCCTAACCGTGTCATGGGTGTTGGAAAATAACGTTCAAAACACGTTTTTTTTTAGAACCAATAAGGACTGGTAACCACACTCTAAAGTAAAAGACAGAAATTCACTAAATGTGATCGGTTCAGCCGAACTGATCAAAACAAATTTACAATTTCCACACAGAAATGGGTAAAAACCTATCTAGTACTCACTGTACCGCAGACAGAGGCTGAACCGACTAAGCGGAACAAATTCGGCTTAAAACCGACACTTTTACCGACACTTTAACTGACTTTTCGAACCGAGCTGAAGGAGAAATCTCCGGAGCGACTGTTCAGTGAGGCGGAGTAAAGAATCGGACGGTTGGATTTCAAAGGGCTACAGACAGAGACCTCAACCGAGCTGGAGTTCAGAATTCTATGCTCTGCATAGAAAGTTAACCCTTTGTTCTCCGGGGCAGTTTAAAGGCTGGGGCTAACTGCAATAGTCAGAATATAGCAAGACTTCATGTTTGGAAAAAAAAAAAAAAAAGCTGCTGCCAATCTGTTCTGCAACGCTGTGGAGCAGCGTTCAGATGGGCCGGCCGTTAAGTAGCTGTTTCTACTGTCAGAGAGGGCTCCAGAGGGTGAGGGGAGTGTGCTGGGGTTGGGGAGGGTGACGTGAACAGAAACGGCGCTGCAGCACCAGAATGATAGAGACTGTGTCGTTGGACCTGAGTTCAGCTGAAGGTTCTATTTTGTACTTTGAACACAGCTGAACTCAGGAAAGTAACTCTTTTAGCAAACCAGGGGCTGAAACTTAGAGAAAACATGGTTTCTAAGTCAAGCTCTGACACTGGGCATGCACGTATGCATGTGTGTTCAAAGTATAAAAAGGAACCTTCAGCTGAACTTTGGTCCGACGACCCATCCTCGATCCTTCTGCCTAAAGGTAGTTGGAGCATTGTGTGTGTTGCCGGCTGTTCACACAGTCCACTGCAACGGTGCAAAACTGAAGCACTGCAACGCAAACCCAAGAAAAGAGGGATCGCCCTCGCAACAAAACGTCCCTGGAAGTCGCAAAAATGGGGGCATTCAGACATGGCCAGCGGCACTAATCTTGCCAGTGTGCACCATCTCCAACGGTTGAGATTTGGCCGTGTGAGCGAGCCTTATAATTAGGGAGGACTGTGCCGTAAAAAGGTTTACTTACTAATCACTCCTTTTGTGGCTTGCATGGTGTCAGCAGAATTTTGTAACGTGAAGGTCTGAGTTGAGTTGGTGGTGGACTGGGGTGTTTGAAATTTAGAAATGAAAATGAAAGGTCAGGCCTTCTTGGAGGACATCAAGGTACTAGACAAAGGGAGATTATGAGAGTTTACTGCGCATATTACAAATTTGAGAGAAATAAATTAGGCTGTGGATGAACTCACTGAACCTTAAAAAAAAGCATGTAACCTGTCACTTTGAAAAATAATGTAGCTATGAAATAAATAAAGCTTCAGTGAACAGGTAATGCAAGTGACATTGTTGCATATTTAAACTGAAAATATTACTTCCAAGGAAGATCCCTTAGTAAACCACACTAAGTATATTTGTATGGGTTGAACCCCCCCTCCCCGAAAGACAAAAGCAAACTCATTATGCAAAACAGCTGCGTGCTGGATCTTGTCGTGCTGGGAGATGAGACACCAACCTCACCCCGGTGGGAATCTCAGTCTAAGCAGTTTGTGACGCACCAAATATTTTTCCCTCACTTATACAGCAGCAAACACTGCTATATCAGAAAAACTGAACAGATACGGAGTAATGTATAAATACACCCCAGCTGCAACATCTGGTATAATAATGTTTCTGTAGCAAGAACACCGCACAAGTGAGGAAAAAGTAAATTGGGGGTATGTATTTTTACTGTAGGAGAAAATCATGCAGGGTATGAAATGCCCCAGTTCAGGTTTTTACAGCATTCCAAATACCAAGCTGAGTATATATGAAATGTAACATCATAAACAATTAACTACAGTTAACTGGAAAGCATGGCTCAGGTACTGCCATACAACCCAAAGTCTTCGGTCCAAAGGTAGAGATGTAAATAGTGGTGTGAAACAAATTTTCAAGTTTCCCCATCCATCTCAGATTGTTCAAATTCTGCCTGTGTGTGCAAGCAGCCTTTATTTTGTCTATTAATTTCAGCACGACCTTCAGATCAGTGTATGTGTACCCTAAATGCTGAACTTACAACTTGGGTGGATACAGCGTGATGAAAGGTATTTTTAGGTCTCTTGAGTTGTCGTTTAGGGCCATCAAAACTTCTTTGACGCTGTCTAGTTGTAAAACTTAAATATGGTTATTGACTAAAAAAAAAAAAGAAAAAGGAAAAACATGATGCACGACCCAGTCACCTCTACCTTCTTCATTTGATACGCCACTCTTAGAATGGAATCCCTTTGTGCCACTTAGCCAATTTTAAATTCTTTGCATCATAGAGCCCATTTTTAATAATAAAGTCCAGGACATCCAGGACACTGAGTCCATTTTCCTTCTGGGTGTAATTCTATACTGCCAGTCCACGGCTAATTTAGTAATGTCCAGACCTAGAGCCTCATTTATCCAAGCCAGAAAGGATGTTGTCTGCTGGATGTTCCAGTCCCGCAAAACCCTAGGTGAACCGACTCATATGAATGTCAGACTCTCCACTGGTTTTCTGTGCTCCAAAAATTTTCAGAAGGTTGTTCTCTTTAATTATGACTGCCGTTGCTGAAAGTGCCCTGCCTGCCACATTTGCTGCCTCCACGGCCTCCACCTGACTGGTCTCCGCCTTCTTCACTATGTTCAGCAGGCAGGAGATAAAAGCTTCAAATGTACCTGCCATGAGCTGTAGAGATGCATTAATATTGTTCACTGCAGTGTGTAAAGTTTATTGTGTGATTTCAGTTGTTCCCAAGGTGGTGAAATCTGTATTTGCTTGGCTAGTCTTCATTTCCTGCTTTGGCCTGAAGAAATCTTGTGGCACACAGACCACACCATGCAGTTTTTACATGGTAGTACAAAGCCTGTTTACTCCACTACAACTGGATTTCCACTGGCGAAAAATGGTTTGAGTATACAAAACTGATTGTGTCACAGCTCCAGTGAATTCCAACATGATTTAACAGCTTAAAAGTTTTTTTGTTTTGTTTTTTTTTCATCGAAAAAAGCTAGCACGATGGCAGGAGCTGCAGAAAGTGCATTTCATGTACCGGACGCTGTCTCCACCTCGAGGTGCCATCTTTCAGATTCGATGCTAAACCAATGTCTCCTCTGACTGTTCCAGTGGTTGCTAAAAATTCCATGGCATTTGTATTTTTTTTATGCTCCCTTCTTATTCGGACCTGCCCCCTTTACCTTCCTAGCTGCACTACGACTTTCTCTGTGCCTCCATTCTCTGTGGCTTACCTCACACAGTGTGGTAGCGGGGGTCACCAAATCCCCCCAAGATACCGGATCCTGAAGATTTGGGTGGGTGCCAGCCAGGGAGGTCATCCTGCTGTAGTCGGGGCTGATTCCTTTTTCAGCCCATCCCCAGGACACTGACTCAAGGGTGCGCGCGTGCATGCGTGCCACACAACACTTGTCCTCCCTCCCACTTCAATGCGACTTGTAGTTCTGCCTGTGTTGAGCCAGATGGCACTTTCGGAGCAGCAGCTGAATCCCTCCCTACCAGGAGAAGGATAGCATCCTCTGGAATGCCCAATCCTTCTCTCCCCTGCTGGCCTGGATGACTAGGGTTTGACACCAATCCTGGGTCACAAGTGTCACAACCAACGGGCCAATGATGCAATGCCATTTCTATGAAAAAGAGAAGGGGAGGTTTCTGGTGTCCAGGCCAAATTCCTTCGCTTCACTAATACAACCAGCAGCTTAACATGGTTCAATATCAAACAGTACTTTCTCCGCTCCCTTTCCAACAGGAAGCTGAACACTATCATTTTTTTTTGTTTTTGTGCATCTCTCCAAACCATACACACTCTACAGTAGGGATGGGTCAAACCCTGAGGGCACAAAACGAGCTGCTCCAAATTCATGTGGCTCAGTTTTACAGTGCCTGAGCAGAAGTAGAACAGTTACGTAAGAACTTATCATAACAGTAGATCTTCAAGAGGATCTCAGTCATCAGATCACACCGTAGGAACTTCACTGTTGGTGAAGCAGGATCCACACGGAAGACTTTCAGCAGCAGTACCACTGGGGCCGCGCCCACGCTGATGTCAACTGCCGACGTTACCAACCCTATCAAGACGAGAGTGGCCTCGCTCCCTCCTCAGTTCTTTCCCCCGGAAACAAGGGAGCAAACCCACGCCATGGAGGACCAAGAGAAGAGAGAGAGAGAGAGGTGCCCAGGCCAAAATAAAAGTCTGGATATACCAGTAAGCCAGTTCTAAGAAGAGAACATCATAAGAGGAAGATGGTGGGAGGGAAGGCAGACCTGATGACTGAGATCCCCTCGAAGATCTACTGTTACGGCAAGTTCTTACGTAACTGTTCTATCTTCTTTGGGGGTATCTCAGTCATCAGGTCACACCAGGTTCCATGTGAAAATAGCGATTATAAAATCGCGACTGCAATTTAAGCGTCTCCTTTTCGGCAACCACAATATTAGTGCTCGTAAAATGTAACGCCTCACATTAGCTACCATGTAAAAAATAGTGCTTGGTATACAGTGTAATCATAATTTAGTTACAACTTTGTGAGTTTGTGTTTTGTTGGCTGCTCTTCTGTTAGATCATTTTACTTAGTTTTTCTTCCTGTTTCACGTGCATCACTTGTATCGCACAATGCATTAGCCTAGCGCTTAAAGCTACCTGCTCCCTTTTGACATGTCAATATCATGTCAATATCGGAATCGAGGTCACCATGGATGCGGAGTTTATCTCAAGCCAGAAGGGAAAGCCACTCGCGTTATTTTCAGGCTTTCTCTGTCGCCGTGACAAAGAAAACCGAGGAAAGGTATTGGATGATGTGTGATGCCCACCGCTTCAATCAGTCTTTGCACGCATCCACACAATTGATGGCAAGGTAACTGTTCAAATAAAAGAACATACTCATGCTGTGGATGCTGGAGGAGTTGGTGTCCAAAAAGTGATGGCTAGTGTTAGAGAGCGCGCAAGAGGTTGTGTAGAGAACACTTCACAGGTTGTGGTGCAATGCACTTCTACTTCACCTCACTCAGTTGCTGGCCGACTACCAGATGTACAGTTAATTAAACTGTGCAAAGAATACGCCAGGTAGAACGCGGTTGTCCCACTACACCTAGCACAGTACAGGAATTGGTAATTCCACCTGAATTTACATTAACTGATGGTGGTGAAAATTTCCTGCTGTTCAACAGTGGTAAGGAGCAGGACAGAATTCTAATGTTTGCAACCAGTGTGAATTTAAGATTTCTGAGTGTGTGCACTGATTGGATGATGGACGGAACATTCAAATCCTGTTTCATTTAAAGTTCACCGCTCATCGCTAAACTTCCAAACTGTCCAGAAGAGGCAATACATAAAGCAGTCAAAAAATGATATCAGCTCATTAAAGAGTAAAAACATTTGTTCGTTCCAGTCAGCAGAGGGCGCCTAACATAACAGCCATAACAGTCCTTCTGTGATCACCCGATCCAGAACCTGGGCAGTTCACCGCTCAGTCGCTGAATTTGTGCACTCGCTATTTTGTCATTTAAAGATCACCGCTCAGTTGCCAAATTTGTGCACTCGCTAAAATGTGCTAGTAGCTCATTTCGTAGTCACGGTTATTGAGTGGCCCTGAGAAACATATGGAATGCATCCAATTGAGCCACGGTGCGGCCACCCACGAGCTCACGAAAGGCAGAGATAGCTGAAAGGTGCACCTAGTGGGAGGGGTACTGGAGACCCGAGTCAGACAGAGATACGAGGTAGTCTAGAATCTGGCTCACCAGGCAAGTGAAAGGGTCCAGATGATGTTTGGCAGCTCAGATGGCAAACCTCTTCCACTTCATGGCTTATGTGGCTGTAGTGGAGGGTTTCCATGAGGACACCTGCCGCTCTCTGAGACACCCCAAACTGGGCGATGGCTATGTCTTCAGGAGCTAGGCATGCAGGCGAAGGGACTTGAGATTGGGATGGACCCAGGTCCACTGAGCCTGCATCTGCAGATCCCTGCAGAGGGGCAGAGGGACCGGAGGTTCCTCTGCTAACTGTTGCAGTAATGGAAACCATATCTGCTGCGGCCAGAAAGGTGCGACCAGTATCATGCTGGTCCCCTTCATTTGCAGTTCTGATTAGCAACCTCTGCATCAGAGAAAACGGAGGGAAGGCATAAAGGAACCTCCCGCTCCAGGAGAGGGACAACGCATCTCACCAGAAAACTCCAGGCCCGGGATATAGAAATTATGTACCTACCGTAATTCTTGATCTTCTTGGATGAAGTCTCCACCACTCATTCACACTAATGGGAGTTCGCCGGAGGCAGCAGGACCCAGTGGGAGCAAATATTTTCAAGAGGGTCGGCACCTAAGGTGGAGCCGCGAGAAAGCAGCACCGCGAGCCCCGGCTCGTGCGGTAATGACTATCTCGGCGTCAACCCTCCAACCGCCACAGTACCTGTTTTCTGAGGAAGTGCAGTGTAATTAACCTAGAAGGACTAGCCTAAAAGTCGGACATAAGATAGTCTGAATGACCTGTGTAAGAAGGGTCAACAATAAAGTTTTCACAGCTCAGCCACTGAGCGAGTGAAGACCATAAACAGAGAAGAGAGCTCAGGGGATGGTGGGTGGGCATGTGAATGAGTGGTGGAGACTTCGTCCAAGAAGATCCATGAATTACGGTAGGTACGTAATTTCCATATCTTCCTGGACATAAAGTCTCCACCACTCATTCACACTAATGGGAAAGTGCCGAGCTAAATAATCTCCCGAAACGGGCGGCAGAAGATAAGAGCTCATGTGCTCATGACTGAAGTCCGTTAAGAATGGTCCTGTCAAATGACAGATGTCATCTGGCATGGACATCCAATGCGTGCTGCTTAACGAAAGTATGCACGGAGCTCCAGGTAGCCACAATGCAAATATCTACAATGGGCACGTTATGGATTTCCGCCAGAGATGCCACGACTGCTCTGGTAGAGTAAGCGTACACTCTGCCTTCCAGCTTGACCTGTGCCATAGAATAGCAGTGGTGAAGGCATGCCACCAGCCACGTTGAAATGCATCTGACAGCGACAGGTTGACCCAGCCGGATATCGCTGAAGGAAACAAACAGCTGTTGAGCCTTGCGAATTTCTTTTGTTCAATCTAGACAGAACCTCAGTGCTCTCTTAACATCCAGTGAATGAAGTGTACGCTCCCCTTCATTCTGGAAGTTCGCAAAGTAGGTAAGAAGGATTAAAGGTTGGTTTAGATGGAATTCTGATACAACCATAGGGAGAAACTTAGGTTGAGTCCTAAGAACTACTTTGTCTTTCTCAAATACAGTGTCCGGGGGATCTGTGACCAGTGCATGCATTTCAGAAACTCTACAGGCCGAAGTAACGGCCACCAGGAAGGCCGTTTTCCAAGTGAGGAACTTCAAATCGCAAGTAGTTAGAGGCTCGAACAGTTTTCGAGTGAGCATGTCAAGCACAAGGTTAATGTCGTAGGCTGCGACTGGACATCTGATAGGAGGTCTAGTATGCAGAATACCCCTAAGAAACCTCTTATCTACAGGCAACTGAGCCAGTGATATGGAAAGTACCGGCTCGTGATATGCCAAAATGGCACAAAGATGAATGCTGACTGTGGAGTACTGCAGACCTGTATTTGAGAGGTCAAAAAGATACTCTAAGACCTCATTTGGTGGGCAGGAAAAAGGGTTCCAAGAGGATTTTGCACACCAGATAGAGAAACGCTTCCATTTGACTGTGTAGGTTTTTCTAGTGGCTGGCTTATGCACAGCCAAAAGAATATCCGAAACTCTACGAGAAACATTGAACCTATTGACCTCTATCTCTTCAGGAACCAAGCGTGAAGGTGAAGCGACCTCAGATTGGGATGGACCATGGGACCCTGGGTCAGAAGGTTGGTCTGAAGGGGAAGCATCTTCGGGGGGGTTCCGATAGACTGCTGAGTAGCGGAAACCATATCTGCCGAGGCCAGAAGGGGGCAATGAGAATCATTCTGCTCCCCGAGACTCCAATTTGAGAAGTACCCTCTGAATTAGAGGAAGTAGAGGAAAGGTGTATAGAAAGCATCTTGTCCACTGCAGTCTGAATGCATCCTGACAGAAAACGTCAGGTCCTGGATTTCTGGAGCAGAAGAGAGGCAGTTTTGTGTTGAGTGGGGACGCAAAAAGGTCCAGGTCTGGAGTTCCCCACTCTTTGAAGAGTGACTGAACGACGGTTAAGTTGAGAGACCACTCGTGAAGATCTGTATCCATTCTGCTGAGACGGTCTACCAGCTCATTTTGTACTCCTGTCAGGTAAACCGCCTGAATCAGAACCTTGTGTTCCAGGCACCACTCCCACACTCTCATTGCTTCCCTGCATAATGGGTAAGAGTGTGCGCCGCCCTGTTTGTTGATGTAGTATATCACTACTTTTTTGTCCATTTGAAGGAGAATGTTCTTGTGACAGAGTATGTCCTTCAAGGCTCAGACTGCATGGAGGACGGCTCTCATTTCCAGGACGTTTATGTGAAGTTGGGACTCGTCTTGAGTCCACGTACCCTGGGTGTGTGGAGATCCTGGCAGTGGGCACCCCAACCCATCAGGGATGTGCCCGTGGTAATGGAGATCTGATGATCCAGTGGGGCAAAGGGATATCCTTCCAGAAGATTGTCGTCCTGTGACAACCAGGCGAGTGACCTCTTCAGAGGTTCCGTCACCTTGATGAGAAATGGCTGAGGGTGAGTGGTTGGGGACCACTGAGTACTGAGCATCCACTGAGAGGTTCTCATGTAGAGATAAGCTAGGGGTACAGTGAACACCGAGGATGCCATGAGGCCCAGCATCTGTTGCATCGCGATAGCTCGAACTGAGCTGTGTTCTCTATGCATCAGGCCATCTGTAAGATATCGTTCCATCCGTCCTCTGGAAGAAAAGCCTTTGCACAGGAGGGCGGAACTACTTCTACTGCCCTGTTGTTCAGAAGGCCTTGTACCTTGGAAGCAAGAAAGTCTGACTGTACTGCCGACAGCCTGGGCTGTCGTTTGGGAGGATGATCCGGAGGGGTTTCCGAAAGATCGAGAGAGTACCCCTCGTGGATTATCCGGAGGACCCATTTGTCTGATGTTATAGATTTCCACTGATTGTAGAACTGAGTCAGACGTCCTCCCACTATTGAGGAGAAGTCCCCTTCAGACAGCTGAGATGGGACCTAGGCCAGAAACTCAGAAGGTGGCACTGGGTGCTTTGGGCCCTTGTGCCTTCTGCTGCGCTTTCTTTTGTGGCTGAAGGTTGTAGTTTTTGTTAAAACCTCCTCTGCCCCGAAGGACTGAAAGGACTGATTGTTGTGAAACTGATGCTTGTTTGCACCCCCTCGGGAGGGGGCGGGAGCAGGTCTAGCCGTCTTAATGGAAGACCTAGTCTTCTGTGTGGTCTCCAGAGCTTGCTCCACCTGAGGCCCGATCAGATACATACTGTCAAAAGGTAAAGCCATGACCTGCTGCTGGGCATCATTCATGAAGCCGGAAGTACATAGCCAAGAGTGGCGGCAGGTGCAGATGCCAGCTGCCGCCGCCCGGGAGTCGGTGTCGTAGGCGTCCACTGCAGCTTTAACCTGTTGGTTATTGGATTCGACACGCCTAGTTATGGTCCGGAGTAGCTCTGAGCTAACTTCTGATTCAGGCAGAGCTTCTACCATTTCTTTGAGGGAATGCCAAAGTACATACTCATATTGAGAAAATTAGCCCTGGTAAATGGCAATGCGCATACCCAGGGTTGAGGCAGCAAAGACTCTCTTACCTAAGGTGTCTATCTTGCAAGATTCTTTGTTCATTGGTCGGGCTGTAGATCCTTGAGAAAGGACAGCCTTGTCATTCTCTGCCAAGACCACAATGGCATCTGCAAAGGCTTGTGAGGCCAAATTGGGGCGATCCTTGGGAGAGGCATACTTCCTATCTATGGACTTGGCCACAGAAGGAATGAGAGCCGGATTCTTCCACACCATCTGAGAGAGGGTCTCAAAAGAGGGCTATACCGGAGGGGTTAAACCCAAAGGGATCTCTGGGACATGAAGATACTGGAGTCGCAAAAGCCTTTCAGAACCAATTTCTGTAGTCTGGAGCGTAAGAGTAGAATTTAAATTTTTGAGCAGAGATTTAAAGGAAAGGTCTTCAACCGCAGGCTCTGCAGAAGGACTGATCCCTGCTCCCAGGGCAGTGTCACCAACATCATCACCCAGGCGAAGATCTGGGTCAGGCTCAAAATCATCTCCTGACAGCCCAAAGGGGACTATACAGACAGGAAAGGAGTGAAAATCAGGAGGAAGAACAGAAGAAGAAAGAATCGGAGTTGAGAAGCCCTGAAGACTGTCCGTCGCTGCACCAGTCCCCAATACATAGAGGAAAGCAGCGTGGAGAACAAGGGAGGAAGGCGCTAGCTGAAGCGGCGCTCGCGGTGCTGACAGATCCCCCCGCACCTCACACGGCATCAACAGAGCCTCTGGCCCCGTGTATGGCACCGACAGAGCCCATAGCACTGCGCATGGTGCCAACAGAGCCCGCAGCCCTGCAGACGGCATCGAGAGAGCCTGCAGCACTGCAGATGGCACTGAGAGAGTCCCAGGGGTCTGAAAACTGTGATTTGAGGTAAAAGAAGGAAAAATGGCAGGAGATAGAGGCATCGGTGTGGACCCCTGTGCTTTAGCCATGTGAGGGGGATAAACATCCGAGCGCGGAGTCGATAGCACTGAAGAAGGTGCTGCGCGACTAGGAAGGCCCAACCACCCTACCCGTCCCTCCGAAACTGAAAGTCCCAAAGGCCCCGGCGTTGGTCTGACTGGCCCAGGCAACTGGACCAACCTCCGAGCCCACTGCTCCATAAGAGCAGCCCACTGGTGAAACTGCTCATCGGAAGCTCCTCCAATAGGTGGGAAGGGGCTCCAATGTTGAGGAGGTCGGCTACCAGACATAGAAACTGGCGACTCTGACAGAGGTGGAGACCAGCGGCTGGCCCTAATAACCGACCGTCTACACATAGACATACCAGAGAGTGACCTCGAGTGATGCCATTTCTTCTTCGACCTATGCAGGGGACCCAGGCCTGTAAGCGCCCAATTGGTGGACCAGGATTGTAGTGAACCTGGCCAGGGTATAGTTGAGGTCGACAGCAGGAAAATGGTTCATCGACAGAGGAGGGGGTCATCATCACGTGGTGCGACAATCCATCTGTCAGAGCCTGGAAGCCCAAAGAGCCTGTCGGCCATGGTCCTGGAAAGGCAGCATGTCACAACAGAGAGGCTGTTGTTGATGAGCCAAGCATCAATGAACTGGGGGCTTACGATCTAAGAGTCGACGACTGACCACCCTGAGAAGCGGGAGGCGATGCTGTCATTATGGACCTGGTAGGAGCAGAGGCCTGGACTGCACTGGGTTGTCAGTGCAGCGCAACCAATGGAGTACCCCGAGGAAGAAGAAGAGGCCATCAGAGATCGAAACACCACTGGGGTGGGGAGTGAGTCCGTTCTCTGTCTTTCTTGTGACTTTTCCCCGAGGACTTGTCTTGGGCCATTGCGGCCTGGGAGCTCGATAACCCGCTGGCGACAGGGAAGGAGGGACCTCCAAGGACCCCTGCCTAGAACTTGCTACTGGTTGTTCCATCAGGAATTTTTTGAGAGCCTTTTTGCATCGCCTAAGGGTGGTTTGATTACATATCTGGCAGAGCTCACAGTCTGAGACGTCATGGTCAGGCCCATGACAACAGACAGAGGATGTGGTCATCATCTGAAGAGGCAATCTTCTTTCCACAGTGGCAGCAACAGAAGAGACAAGAAGGAGGATTAACTCTCGACATAAACAAGGTAAATGAATCTCTTATAAAAAAGAAATTCTAAAAACTTTAGTAAACAGAAATCGTAGGTGAAAATGGCATGAAACTGCATCAGAGCTTCTGTGGAGTCCCATGTGAACAGTCAACGGCGGGAAAGAACTGAGGAGGGAGCGGGGCAGCTCACGCCTTTATAGGGTTGGTGATGTCAGCATGGGTGGCCCCAGTGGTACTGCTGAAAGACTTCTGTGTAGATCTTGCTTCACCGATGGTGAAGTTCCTATGATGTTGACCTGATGACTGATACACCCCTGAAGAAGATCTTGTTCCACAAGGATTTGCCTTGGCATTTTTTGTTTATATTTGTCCTCATGGTATGCCCGACTGGATCACCTGATATGTGATTACGTTACCCTAATGCTTGGGGTGGTGACGCTTGAGCAGTGTACACGCACCAGTGTCTTCTTTGGTTTGTGCATGCACAAACTGGAGTATAAAGCATGACTGTGCACCTGCTCAGTACCACTTCGCGAAGGAAGGAAACAGAGACTGAGCCTGGAGTGACAGCAGGAGTGGGACAGATTGCTGCATTGGTAGCAGCAGGGCCAGTGCTTGGCCGAGGGCCATGTTGGAGAGGCGAGGATTTAGTCACATAAATATAGAATTTGACAGCAGGAAAGGGACTGCTTGGCCCACTCAATCTGCCAATTTGTCCCCTCCCTGACCCACAGTGTCACCACAGACCCTACTAAACCTCTGGCTTTCTCCTCATCCTCCCCCCCCCCCTTCGTTATCACTAAGTCTATCCTATGCAATCCTGAACCCCACCACTGTTTTCGTCCCCACTGGAAGACTGTTCCAAGCATCCACCACTCTTTCCCAGAAGAAATATTTCCTCACATCACTCCTGAATCTACCCCCTCCAGCTACCTGCACGTCCCCTTGTTCTTCAGCATCTTTTTTCTGAAAAACACTTTCCTCCTGTACCCTATATACTCCCGTGAGGTATTTAGAAGTTTCTATGATATCCCCCCTCCCTCCTTTTTTCCAGGGTGTACAATTTAAGGTCCTTTAGTCTCTACTCATAGGGTTTCTGATGCAGACCCTGCACCATTTTAGTTGCACTCCTCTGGACTGCCTCTACTTTATCTCCTTCCAGAGACGTGGTCTCCAGAACTGGATACAATACTCTAGGTGGGGTCTCACAAGTGAGCCATACAGATGCAGCACCACCTCCCTCTTTCTGCTAGTAATACCCTCTCCTATGCACCCCAGCATCCCACTAGCCCTTCCAACTGCCTTGTCGCACTGCCTGGTCACCTTAAGGTCATCAGATATGATTATCCCAGGTCTCTTTCCTGTTCAGTGGTCATCACTACCCCTCCATCCATTTTGTATTCCACCCCTGGGTTTCTGTGCCCTAAGTGCACACATTTTGCACTTTTTCACACTGAAACCCAGCTGCCACACCCTTGTCAACCTCCTCAAGTTTTTTTTTTTTTAGGTCTCTCCTCATTCTTTCCACCCCCCATGTCCACCCTACTGCAGATTTTAGTGTCATCCACAAAGAGACAGAACTTCCCTTCCAGCTCCTCTGCAATGCTGCCTGCAAAGAGGCAGGCCTTTTTTGCCAGCTCCTCTGTAATGTCACTTATAAAGACATTAAAGATAACTGATCCCAGTACTGATTCCCGAGGCACCCTGCTGGTCTGCTGGTCACCCTCTCTTCTCCAGAGTGAACTCAGTTTACCACCACGCTCTGTTGCCTACCCACTAACCAATTTCTTACCCAGTTTTCCAACTTTGGACCTACCCTTAAGCTGCTCAGCTTCATTACAAGTCTCTTATGTGGCACGGTGTTGAAAGCCTTACTGAAATCTAGGCAGGCCATGTCCACTGCTCCATCCTCATCTAATTCCCTGGTCACCCAGTCAAAGAAATTAATGTTTCATTTGACATGAGCCCCCCAAAATATGCTGCCTCGGGTCTTGTGACCTACTTGAGTCAAGGTATTCCACAATCTTTTCCTTCAGCAGTGATTCCATTAATTTTCCCACCACCAATGACAGGCTGACTGGCCTATAATGGCCAGCCTCCTCCCTACTACCACTTTTGTGTAATGGAACTACATCTACCCATCTCCAGTCCTGTGGAACCACTCCTGTTTCCCGTGAGTTGTTAAAAAGGACTGTCAGAGGCGCAGCCATTACCTCCCTGAGTTCCCTCAATACTCTTGGATGCACCCCATCCTGCCCCATTACTGCGTCCACTTTCAGATTTTCAAGCCCCTTCAGGACTCTCTCCTTAGAAAGAGGACTAGTGTCCACCTCCCCCCACCCCAAAGCTGTTACTTTTTTACGGACCCTCCCCTTGTCCTTCCTCTGTGAACACTGAACAAAACTACTTGTTCAGGTTATTTGCCTTTTCCTGGTCCCCCTCTGCACAGTCCCCTCCTTCCCTTCTTCACCTTATAATCTCTCCCCGGTCTTTCTCTTTTCACTTACATACCTAAAAAAATGTCTTGTCCCCTTTTGTTTCCACCTGGGCTACTCTCTCCTCAGTTTGCACCTTTGCACTCCTTACTGCTTTCCCTGCTTTCCTCCGATTCCCCTGATACACCTCTCTGTCCTCCTCCCTCTGCATCTCATTATAGCTACTGAATGCTACCTTTTTGCCTTTACCTTTTCAGTTTCTTTTTCTTTTGAGAACCGCTGAGGTCCACTTTACCTCTAGCTTTTTCTCACTGGCTTGATGTAGTGGTTTGTTGCCTTCACTATGCCTTCCTTTAGCTTCACCCACTGTTCCTCCATGCCATCCGGGTCAACCCCCCTGCCTGGTCATCCCAGAGGCATTCATCCATCTTTTTAAAATCTGTCCTCTAAGTCCAAGATCCTCGCCCTTGTGTGGTTTATATACTGCAGCCGTCCTTATGCTGACCCACACTGTAAGGTGATTACTGGTCCCCAGGTGGTCTCACGTCTTGACGTCTGCAACATTGTCCCTGTTAGTGAGTACCAGGTCCAGTATTGCCCCATCACAAGTGGGTTCCCTGACTAGGAAAAACTGCCCCATGCAGGGAGTCCAGGATGTCCCTGCTTCTAGCTGAAGCTGCAGTTGGAAGGTTCCAACCTACATCCAGCAGATTTATATCCCCCACCAGCAGCACCTCCCCCTTTTCTGTCATCTTGCCAGTGGCTTACTGCAGTACATCATCTACATCCTCCCTCTGTGCTGGATGTCTGTAGATCATGCCAGTGTGAAGAGTGGCTCCCTTCCCCATCTCCAGTGTGATCCACAGTACCACCACCTCTCCATGGATTCCCTGCATTTCTGTCACTTTTATGCCATCCCTCACATAAAACACTATACCCCCTTCTTTTCTTCCCACACTGTCCTTCCTGAACTGAGTTTAGCTTGGTATGGCCATGTCCCAGTCATGGTTTTCAGTGCACCATTACTCGGTAATGTCCACAGGATCCAGGTCTGCCTCTGTCATGATGGCCTCTAGGTCTGGAATTCCCTCCTCTCTTTTTAAAGCTCTCGTTCCCATCCCCCTTCATTCCACCCCACTAGGCTACTTTAAATCTTCAAAGTAACATTTAAACTGTCCACTGAGGACTGTGGCTCCCCAGCTGGATGAATGCAGACCATCACTCCTGTATAGGGCCTTCTCCCTCCAGGTAGGTCCCCAATCCCCAAAGTAGCTAAACCCCTCCTCTCTGTACCATTCCTTCAACCATGAGTTGAAGCTCCTGGTGCGGCAATCCCCTCTCCCCAACTGTCGCAGACAGGTAGCACATCAGAGAAAGCCACTGAGCATGCTATCTTTCTAAGGCCACTCCAGAGAGCTCCCTAAACTCCCCCTGCACTATACCTGCTCCGTATCTAGTAAGGTCATCAGTCCCCAGGTGACATTTAGCACTCCCACCTGCGCTGCTGCCCTAGCGATCCTCAGGATCTGCTTCTTATTCTCCGGGCTGTGGCAGCATGTAGGCACCTTAGCTTCCCCTTCCTTCTTATTCCCAAATCTATCCCCTCACACCCAGGTCCCCACCGAAGTTGCTTCCTCCTCTTCTGGGGTCTTCACCACCCTCCTTGGGGTCCCCACTATGGGGGATCCCAACATCCTCCCTGGTTACTACCTCGAGTGCCTCCTGCCGCCAGTCCCGCCCTGCCACAGCAGCGTAGGAATTACTGGTTGAGGCATGTTCCTCTGAGCCACCATCCCCACTCTTCTAGAGCCCACCACAGTCCAGCCATTGTTCCTCACTGGCATCCTCTGAGGTAATGGTGGCAGACTTGGTGGCCCCTCAGTGGAGGAAGAGGTCCCCCAAATCCTAGCCAACTCGGCCTGGAGTCTAGTGACCTCCTTCCTCTACCCAGAGAGTTGCATACAGATGTGGCAGCACCACAGTCTCCAGAAGGTCTCTCTGAAAACTGCTGCCCCACAACCACTGCATTACACAACTCCCAGCATTCCCGAGTCCTACCCACCCTGTATCGCCTGGAAATACTTTTATACCCTTACCCCTGATAAGGTGTTTCTAGTTTTCCCCTTTTTGTTTCCTTGCTTTGCTCCACTGTACCCTTACCCTAAATAGCGTTTTCCCTCCTACCCACTCAACAAGTAGTTCCCTCTCGTTTGAAGTGTCTTCCTCCTTCCTTAACCCCCTTATCTCTCTCTACTTTTTCCTACTGAGGCAGCAGCACATTCACCTTCCCCTAACCCTTTGCTACCTGTCCCTAGGCAAGTTGCTATTAGTGTTTCCCATTACCCTCATTCAATGCCTTTATTCCCTACTGGCCCCACTGTTCAGTCCGATCCTCCGACGAGGGATTGCTGGAGATTCCCAGGGTTCATTTGAATACATCTGGGGCATGTGCCTTTTCTTGTGCTGCACCTACCCTGTGGTATTCTCTACCTCGTTAATTAACAGAATGCCTGACTGTCATAAGTTTTAAATCTGATTTTAAGACTTACTTGTTTTATCAAGCCTTTTCTGTATGATTTGATTTTTTTTTTATTGTTTATATCGGATTTTATTGTAAAGCACCTTGATAAGCTGAAAGGCGCTCAAGAAATACATTTTACCTTACCTTTACCTACCTATATTCCTTCCCTAATTAAGGTGTTGCACCTATTCCCCATTTCAGCTTTACACTGACCCCCACCCTTCCCTACAATGAGTGGAACAACAGAAGTGAACAGAAACCTTATTTAGCCAACTGACAGATTTCCCCTGCTTCCTTCTGCAGATGCCTGCCGATGCCTAAGATGCCGGTTACTGGTTCCACTCCTGTGCTGTTCCACTCACTCACCGGGACACAAACGTGCTGAAACACATTAAAACTGGCTTCTTTTATACATCAGCTGAGACTTCCTGTCCCACCCCAATTGGTCCATGTACTCATGTGACCTTTACAACTTCCTTCCTGCTTACACCAACCTCTGATATCAGACCTTTAGCTCCTCCTGCGGATGAAGGTAGAAAAAGGCAAGTTGGTAATTTACAGCTCACAGCTCCTTTCCTTAGCTCCTCTCTGCTGCTGGCACTAGCAGCTTGCCTCTGTTTTCACGTGCGCACAGACTGCAGGAAAAACAGAGCTTTTAAGGTCACTTGGGACTTCCTGCCCCACCCCGACTGGTCTGTGCACCCGAGTGACTTTCACAACCCCCTTCCTGCTTACACTAACCTCAGACACCCAGACTCTTTGGCTCCTCCTGTGGATTGAGGTGGTGAGAGGTAGGGTAGTGAATTTACAGCTCACAGCTCTTTTCCTTACCACCCCTCTGCTGTCAGCACTAGCAGTTTGCCTCCATTTTCAGATGCCCCAGGAATCAAGACTTTAAAGAGGGAAAAGGGTACAGATAAAAAAGTGACATTGCTTTGCTAACAAACACCACTTTCATTTTCAAACTTTCAGACAGTCACTGAAAAAAAAATAAGGGAGACAGTGTGGGGTTGGGTTTTCGCCTGGGCCTAGGGCTAGACAGGTATGTGTAACAAATACATATGAAGTTAAAAAAAAAACAGTAAAAAAGATCAAGAGAAACTACATTTGAAAGGTTTCCTTTGCTGTGGAGACAGTATATGTTGTGTCTGTGTATGCTATGTTTTGTGAGTGTGTTGGGGGGGTGACTCAAAAATACAGGTTACTCACCTGTAACAGGAGTTCTAGGAATGGTATATGTTGTTCATCCACACTCATTGGCAGGTATCCTTGCCGCTTTAAATCTTGCCGGAAGGTCTTCAGCTTGCTCCTCCACCCACCGGGTGGTATAACTCGGCTCCGCCCCATGACCACCAGATCTGGCCAGCTGGGCTTTCAGGTTGTCTTGTCCGAAGCCGGGGAGGTCGGTGGGTCGTGTGGATGAACAACATATGCCATTCCTAGAACTCCTGTTACAGGTGAGTAACCTGTATTTCTAGGGACATGGATATGTTGTTCATCCACTCACTGGCAGACTCCTAGCAGTTCTCCGGGAGGAGGGAGGCAAGACGCACACCCCAATACTTACTTGGGAAAGAGAGACTGAGAACCGAGGCCCCAAAACCAGCATCCCGGGCGTGACTCAAGGTCGATGTGGTAATGGGTAATGAAGGTGTTTGCTGACTTCCAGGTAGCAGCCTGCAGATTTCTGGATAGGGCGTCCCTGGAAGCAGCCACTCACAGCAGTATGGTGGGTAGAATGAGCTCTTATCCCTCTGGGAGGCTCCATGCCCGCCAACTTATAGCAGAGATCTATGCAGGAGGTTATCCACCTGCTTATCGTCCGCTTGGCTGCAGGTCTGCCAGATGCGGCTTCAGCGTGGTGACAAACAGCTGGCGAACCTCTCCCGAATTTCAGCCGTCGCTCCTTATAATAAGCGGCGCCCTTCTAGGGTCCAGAGTATGGAGCCTATATTCGCCTCCGAGGTGTGATTGGGGTAGAACACGGCAGAGTCAGCACCTGGCTAGTGAAACTCCACACCACCGGAAGGAATTTCGGTGGGGGCACAGGACAACCTTGTCCTTGTGGAAGACCAGGTAAGGAGACTATGGAGCGCCTGGAGCTCTCCCATCCTTCTGGCTGACGGATAGCCACCAAGAAGGCGGTCTTCCACGACAGGTGAGAGAGAGCACACCTGCATAGGTTCGAATGGCTTGCCCATGAGCTTTGCCAGTACCAGCAGTAGATCCCACGGAGGTGGGGTTCCCACTGAGGGAAAATGTGATCAAGGCCTTGAAAAAGCCGCCAGACCACCTTCTCCTCGCCACCGACTGCTTCCTGCCCGCGCCCGGTAAGCAGAGATGGCTGCCAGGTGCACCCTTAGGTCACGACCTAAGCCCTTGACTAGAAAGGGACCATAAATAGTCCAAGATGCTTGCCAAGGAACAGGAGGAAGGTCCGAAGCCCATACCCTGACACCAAATGGAAAACCTTTTCCATTTGAAGGCATAACATTTTCTAGTCGACCTCACGGAGACGCCTCAACTACATTGAGGACCTCATCGGAAGACCCAAGGCCTGGAACTCTGGCAGCTCAGGAACCAGGCCGTCAGGTGCAGGGATTGAAGGTCCGATGGAACACCTTCCCTGATTGACTGAGAGCAGGTCGCGGCGAGCTGGAAGCTGGAGTCCTGGAGCTGAGACTGAGGAGATCTGGGTACCAGAACTGGCGAGGCTAGTCTGGGGCTATCAGAATCACCGCGCCTTGTCCCTCCTCGCCTTTGGAAGCACCTTGTGGATCAAGAAATGGGGAAAGGCGTAAAGAGGCCGGGGTCCACTGCCTCGAGAAGGCATCCCTGCAGCGAGCCCTGCTGAGGGGGCGGGCATGGAACAGACTCAGCTTGCGTTCTCCTGGAGGCAAACAGGTCCACCTGAGGTGTGCCCCAATGGGAGAACAGATGCTGTACTACACTCCGGCAGAGAGACCACTCGTGGGATGCAGCCCTATCCGGCTCAGGGCATCGGCCAGGGTGTTGGAGGCTCCTGCCACGTGAATGGCTAGGAGATCCGCCTCCAGGCTGTGCAGGTGACCAAATGCGGAGGCTTCCTTGCATAGAAGCATGGAGCGGCCCCGCCCCTGGCGGTTTAGATAGTACATGGTCGTGGTATTGTCCGTCTGGACCGGACCACTTGACCCCGGAGGAATGGAGCAAAGGCGGTGAGAGCTAGGCGGACCGCCGGAGCTCCAGCAGGTTGATGTGGCATCGACTCCCGGGACCAGAGGCCATGAGCTCGGTGTTCCCCAGATGGGCACCCCAACCCATCAGAGAGGTATCGGTCGAGAGACCGTCGTCAAGGACTGAACAGGATGCCTCCTGCAAATGATCTGGAACGTCCACCACTGGAGGCGTCCACATCCCCTTGTCACCGACACAAGCTGGTCAAAGGATCGCAGCGTTGTGACCACTGGCTGGCCAGTCCCCACTGAAGGGACGCATGTTCTACGGAGCCCAACGGACCACGCTGGTGCAGGCCGCCATGAGACCCAGGAGGCGCAGGAAGTCCCGGGCAGGGGTAATTGCCCAACCAGAAATGATCGGGCAAAGGAGGAAAGAACCTCGCCCTGTCCGCCGGAGCAGGGCCTGGCTCGAAGAGAGTCGAGCTGCGTCCGATGAATAGAATCACCTGCTTGGCTCGAGTTCCGACTTGGCCTCGTTGATAAGGAGGCCCAGTTGAGAGCAGACCTGGAGGCCAGATCTCTGGACCACTCCGCCTCCTTCCTGGAGGGAGCTGCTATCAGCCAGTCGTCCAGGTAAGGCACCCGGACCCCTCGGCGCCAGGAATGCTGTCACCACTGCCATGCATTTGGTGAAGACCCTGGGAGCTGGAGACAAGCCAAGGGCATGGCTTGGAACTCAAGAGGATCCTTCCGCCAGAAGCGAAGGAATCTCTGGTGAGGGCAGACGGATAGGGACGTGAAAAACGTCCTGCAAGTCAGAGGCAGAACCACCGCCTGCGTTCAAGGATGGTATTATCTGAGCCAGAGTGACCATCCTGAAGGTTGAGACCTTAGGAACTTGTTTAGGTCGGTAGGTCGAGAATGGGCGCCAGCCCCGTCCGTTGGAACCAGGAAATACCTGGACACAAACCCTGGGTCTGAAGGAGGGTCCACCACCTCTTATCACCTCCTTCTGGAGGAGGAGATGCATGTCGCTCGACGAGCCGCCAGTGAGGCTGGGATCCGGCCCCAGGGCCATGCCTGAAGGGTGGTGCCTGCTCAATTCCAGAGGCAGGCCTCTTCCCACCACCTCCAAGACCCACCTGTCCGTGGTAGCAGCGGACCAGGCGGAACGGAGTGCCGGAGCCGCCTCCACGAGGGGACCCAGGGATAAGGTGACGGAATGGGGCGACACCTCAGCCCGGCCACTGGGCAGGCTTGGAGGAGGACCGCCGAGGGACCTCCTGGGCCTTTCCTCCCTGCCTCCTGTTAGAGGAAGCCGGGCGGTTTGGGTTTGGGATGCCAAGGCCAGCCTGCTGGGCCTGACGTTGTTGGGCAAGAAGCGCCGGGGGCACAGAAGGACGAAAGGGCTTAGGCTGTGGTTTGCGGCCTTTGTCCTTCTAAGCGGAAGAGACCGAGTCCAAGGTAGCATTGGACTTCTCGATCCTCTGCAGGTGACCTTCCACCCCAGGGCCGAAGAGGTCAGTCCCCAAAAAGGGAACATCCGCCAACTTGTGCTGGGTATCCGAAGTAAAGGTGGATATCCTCAGCCAAGCCCGCCGACGCATAGCCACTGCGGCCGCCACCGATCTGGCACATGAGTCCCCTATATCCAAAGCAGTCTGGAGCTGCTGTTTGGCCACTGCCCTGCCCTGGTCCCGCACCTGCTTAACCGTAGTCTGCAGATCGGCGGGAAGATGAGGGATGACCTCATCCAGGGAGCCCAACAGGGCATGAGAAAAATGTGCCATGAGGACGGCCGAACTGGCCTGACGAAGGCAGAGAGGACGCAGCATAGACTTTTCGGCCGACATAGTCCAATTTCTTGGACTCTTTGTCAGGAGGTTTGTCCACATCCCTGGCGTTGCCGGGCCGAAAACGCTGTCGGTAACCAACCCCTCAGCAGAGGGGTGTTCAAAACCGGACAAGGAACCGTAGGGACCGATACTTCCTGGCCATCCTGGCCAGGCGCAGGGCAGGAAGCAGGCGCTGCCAAGCTCCAGTGCCGGACCCACTATGGCCTCGGCCACCGGAAAGGCCTCCGCCGGAGAATCCCTCGGTCCAGAATCTCCGTGAGGGATACCTGGCCCGCTTTGGAACGGGTTCGAGCTCCATCCCGTGGACTCGAGATGAGCCGAAGCAGTCCTAGGAAGGACGACGGGCTATCGTCCATTGACTGACCTCCTGAAGACTCCAAGTCCAGTCGCTGGAGAAAAGGAGGAATCATCTTCGACTCGGAAGAGTCCTCAAGAGCTGCCTCTGGCCTGAGCCACCCTTCACCTGCCGAGGTCGGTCGGGAGTGAGGGTAACTGACAACCCGATGGGGTAGTACCTTAATGACTGAGACCTGTGGCCTGAGCCCCAGTGGTGGCTGTGGAGCGGAGGTTCCACGGAATCGGTGGAGCAGCTGGTTTTAGCCGAACAACCGGGCCTGGGTATAGGTCCTCGGATAAGTCGAGGCCTGGTCGCCGCCCGTGACAGCCACTTAATGGCCGGGAAGGCGACGGGTCGGGCTACTCCCGCCAGGAGGAGCTGTTGCAACATAAGGTCCTCGATGCCGATGTAATTTCGCCGAAGCCTCCCTCGTCCGAGGGCGAGGACGAGCGGGCGACGCCGCCTGCCGCGGTGCCGAGACCGAGACCGCCTATGACGGTGGGATCGGCTGGACCGCGAAGAGGTCCGAGACCGAGACTCCCGGAATTTCCGAGGTCGGTGCGGGGAGGTGTCGGCCGGAACCGGCACTCCCTTCGGCTCGGATGGTCCATCCGAGGGCTCCGGAACCGGAGGCACAGGCGGTAGCAGGATCCTCAACTCCTCCCGGGGAACCGAGAGGAATCTCGGCTGCTGCAAGCGACAGCCCGTCCAGCGGGTCGAGAAAATCTCGACTTCGTCGGGTGAGTCTCGGTCAACTGACCTGGCGAGGGACACCGTGAGGCCAGTGGCGAAGCCGAGCGGTCGATCGCCGACTGCCCATTTCACCCGGGAGAGGACCTTCCTGGCCCCAAGAGCGTCGACGAGGACTTACCCCTGTCCTCTTTTGGACCGAGAATAAGGTCCCGCAGACGTAGGCCTTCTCCTTTAGTGGAGAGGGACAGACAAAGCTCCTTAAAGGAAGCCGTAAGAAGAGCCCAGAAGGCAGGATAAATGCCGCGGCGAGGAAGAGGCCGACGCCTCCCTTCTCGAGGCGACCATCCGCCGAGCTGATCCGCCGAGCCCGCCGCTGACACCGCCAACCGGGCCTCCTTGGACTTCACCGTGGAAACGCTCGGACGGCCCAGTTGCACCGGGCAGCGGTCTTCGAGGACGAGGCGAGAAAGATGAGCACAGGTCGCAAGCCCGCGGTCGTGCTCAAGGCCTAAGCAGTAGACACAGCGTGGAGTGTGGATCCGTCCGAGACATCTTCTGCCCGCGCATGGGCATCTCCGAAATCCGGGAGTCGATTTGTCCATCGCAGCCGCGAGGGATCGAAGACTGAAGTCTTTTTCGCAAAATTTATTTTTAAATCCGCAAACGGAGAAATAGGAACCAGTCTCAAACGCAGAGCGTTAAGGAGGGAACCTGAGCTTCCAAGCGGTAAGGAAGATCTGGCGTCATGGGGCGGAGCCGAGAGTTATACCACCCGGGTGGGTGGGAGGAGCAAGCTTGAAGACCTTCCGGCAAGATTTAAAGCGGCAAGGATACCTGCCAATGAGTGTGGATGAACAACATATCCATGTCCCTAGAAACTGTGTTTACATAGCCGCTCCGATTACTGCGCTGTCTCGCTCCGCTGGTCTCCTGACGAGGTACAGAGCTGCCAGTTTCAATTCACATGGCCTCTCTCAGCACCAGTACAAAACGGGCTGGTGAGGGGCCGTGACTTTGGGGGGGGGGCTCTCCTGTAGGGGGTGATTGCACTGACCTCCAGACAGTTGCAGCACTGATCACCACCCCTAACAGGCTATGCTGCATTGGAGTGAGTAGTCCAGCCAGTCTACACAGCTGCTTAAGTCGCTCACTCCGTGCTCCCTCCGTTCAGCATCCCCAGCTTGGGAACAAATCTGGGAGTGCTGTACCCACTGACTTACTGTGATCGGGTAAGCATCTACACAAAAGCCTTTGCACTGGAGCAACATAAGCACTCAAGTTGCTTCAGTGCAAATGCAACCATGTAAACGAGCCTAAACACTTGTGTGTTTTCAAAACCATCTTGCAGTTTAGAAACTGTTTTCTTTGCCATCCTGCAAAGCAGAAGGCCCTACGCTAGCGTGCTGTAAACCCGTTGGGCTAGCCAACCATTATGGCCCAAATATTTTCATTCTGAACTCAAAGACTTTTGTGTTTTCAAAATCATCCTAGTGTTTGAAAAGAAATAATTACTCACCGTAGTAATCTTCTTTCTTCCAAGGGGTCCTTTAGCATCAGTAACTATAGCAGTTAGCTGGCTAGATGCAACTGCCCCGGAGGTATGCCTTTAAGAGAATTATAATGAGCTAGGGCATCAGCCAATCAAAACACAGGAGGGGAGTGTGCTGAGTGAGAGCAGCCTGAAGGGCTTCGGAATTTTTTCGAAGAAAATGGGCACATGCCCCGAAAAGTGAAACAGGATTCAAAAAACATGTAAACGTCCAAAAACTGAAAACAGATAATAACCACCTGAGCACGAAAACTCATTAATAAAAACCCATATTTGGTCAGAAAACTGAGAACAGAGCCCTTCTCTTAACAGGTGAACCGGGGAGGAAGGTTGGGGAGCTTACTGATGCTAAAGGATCTCCCTTGGAAGAAAGAAGATTACTACCGTGAGTCATTTTTTCTTCTTACCCCAGGAGTCCTTTAGCATCAGTAACTATAGCAGACTACCGAGCAGTACCAAGTGGGAGGTGGGCAGAGAATCTACTTAGGAAAGAGGCTCTGCAGAACCACCCAGCCAAATTTGGCATCAGATCTGGACTGCACATCTAAACTGTAGTGCTTTTGCAAAAGTAAAGGCACTGCAGGAAGTTCTTTGGGAGGAGAAAAAAGTCAGGGTGACCCAAGATTTACCACAGTCGGTCCGCATTAAAAGACAAGAGTTACACCCACTTGTAACAAAGCTTACAGCGGCAGGTAAGCCCTTTTCGAGTTAAATACCTGGCGATCCTGCAAGTAAAGCTTGGTGATCAATGGCAAACCTTTGATTCCCAGGAACAGACATTGAGTGAACTGAAAACAGCACTCCCAGATCTATTTAAATGAACCTGTGCTAAAGAGAGATGTTACACTGCGGCTGATTCTACTTGTAGCAGCAGCTTTTCTGTGCCAATGCTACTAAAGCCACATCTTTATGTATAGGTGGACAATCTCTAACAGCCTGGTACGCGTTCGAAATGTAGATCTTTTTCTTTACACTGGGAACTTAGTTTGAACACAACTTCAGATGGTAATGTGTCCTTAAACGCTCTGCCTGATCCGGTGACAGATCACGGTTATTCTCAATGAAGAAGTCTCTTCAAATGGATCCCCTCTGCACAAGGATGCAAGACTAACCCCATGATTAGTGAATTTTAAGTCGCAATTTTTTGAGGATCCACTCGTTAAATTAGAGACAGTGTTGATCCCCAATTCTGATATAAGACTACGCAAGAACATGAGACTATTTCTATGATCTACGAGCTCCACATTAAAGCTTTCAGAGGCCTGCTTGTTATAAATGAAAAGCCACTGGCCTACGACTCTCGAGTCTGTCTGTACAATTAAGTTCATATGGGTTTAAAATTCTGAAAGCCAGCTTAATTGTATAGTGGCGTAATAGCCATAGTGGGACTTAATATCGAGACCACCAACATTTTATGTACTGTGCTGTCTTTCTATTACTTATATTGACATAGCAAAACCTTACTGTTTTCTCTGGCAAATCCAAAGGAGTAGCTTTTTTGATTAGGAAAGTTTTGCCTTTTAACAAACCTGTAAATTACTTTTGCCATTCTTAAAGGCAATCACCCGAATGTTTAAACTCCCAAAACTGCCAGATAAAATTAGTGAGTTGGGGAAGGGGCTTTTGGGGGAAGTAATGGCTTCTAGGCTTGTTTGTTTGTTTACATCACCTGACATAGCTGATGGCAGTTCAGTTACTGGAACTGGGGGTAGTTTTAGGGTTTATATGGGGTAGTACGGTTAGAGGGCCGGGAAATTATTGGGATGGGCTATCTCCTCCTTACTTACCTTTATTAACTACTGATAAAAGCATCAGGCACTCTCATCAGAACTCAGATATGCCCTATCGTATTTGGAGATCTAATATTATTGTCAAATAATAGCAGGCTCTTATACAATTCTCAGTTGGAATATAAAAGGTGCTAGGGAAAGAACCAAACGGCAAGTAATATTAAACACTTGCAATCCCTTAGAGCAAATATTGTCTGCTTACAAGAAACACACCTTAAGCGAGAAGACACCTCATTATGGTGTAAAGGATGGGTAGGGCAGTCTTACGGGGTGAGTAAATCCACAAGTAGAGGTGGAATCACTATCCTTTTCCATAAAAACGTTCCTTTTAGATTAGAAAATGAGGTATGGGACAGTCAAGCAGGGCTTGACAAATCCCATAGCCCGACGTCCCGGGCTACAAGATTTCGCAGTCAGACTATCACTAATGCAAGCTGCAAGTTGTCCCTGGACAACCAACTCTGGAGAAGTTTGCTTTTTTTTTTTTTGTTTACCTTTCTGGCCCTGAAATGCGCCGATCAACCGCTAGGTGCCGCTACCCATCAATCTTCTTGCCAGCTCCCTTGGTCGATCACATGGGTTGTCAACTTGCTGAGGGTTTAATCATGTCTGTGGGTGGTGGCCAAGTTCAGTAAAGAGCTACAAGAGGAGCAAGCCTGGTACGCGGCACGTGCGAATGGCAGGAAATATGGGACACTCCCCTATCCCTCTCCACTTATCACAGCAGCAGAACAGTTTGCTTGATCCAGGACTGACAGATGAGCTTGCAAATTAAATGTGGGATTGCGTACCTGTCAGCCCTGTGAACTGACTGCGATGCTGGTAGGGCCGGGTTAGCCAGGGAGATGGGGGAGACTAGTCTTACTGTCGAATGTGCCATTTGAGAGACTGACTCCATAGCAGAGGGAGCGCTTTTCTTGCTCTCATGCTCTGCTGTATCGCTCGTTTTTTCAGCAGCATTAAAAAATCAATATTTACCTGCATAAATATAAAGCAGCCAAAATAAATACTGAGAAAGAGGGGGAGTGATTTGGCAGTTTTGGGGGAGGGGTCTGGGGTGTTCCAACTCGGGTCAGTCCATCCGGTCTGAGGTCTCTGAAATTCAAACTTGGTCGTCGTCATTCACTTTAGTGTGCTGTGTGAAGTTCTGCACTTGCACTTAGGGGTCAAAAGATCTTGAACTTAGTTTGATGCCTGCTAGAGATTACACTGTAATTAAGGAGCACTGAGTGACTGAAACAGGAGACGGGGTGGGGACCAGGACTCACTTGGTGTCTGTGTGACTCAGCAGTACAGTCAGTCGGGGGCTAATATTGAAAAGAAATGTATAAAGGGTGTGTTTTCTTGACGGCCTTCTCCTGGGGGGAAAAAAAGTACTTGGTTACGTGTGTAACTGAACAATTACTGTAAGTAAAGTAAAGCTTGCCTTGAACTGGAGTTGGAAAAAGAAAAAAAAAAAAAAAACAAGGGTCCAGGTGTCAGATCTGTGTAGGACTTTTGTAAAGGGCACTGCAGCTGGGGGTCAAGACAGTGGCTGGCTTGAAGCAACTGCTCATTGCTGCTGTTAGCCAAAAAGTAATAAGCCAGTGGGACAGTGGCTGGCTTGAAGCAATTGCTCATTGCTGCTGTTAGCCAAAAAGTAATAAGCCAGTGGGACAGTGGCTGGCTTGAAGCAATTGCTCATTGCTGCTGTTAGCCAAAAGTAATCAGCCAGTGCAACTGTATATATAAAGAAACTGGGCACTGACTGAAGCTAAAATACTACTGTAGTACTAGAGGTATATGTGAATTATGCCCATCTTGTTATTACAAAGAGAAAAAGCTTTTCTTAGAATGAAATAAAAGGAACATACTCCTAGCTACATTGGTGGAGGTTTTGTGTGTGTGTGTGTGTGTGTGTGTGTCTGTAAGTCCCTGACCCGCTGACCGAACCTGCCCTGAGAGGGTAGAGGAACTTGGGGAACAACTGAGGACTTACTAGATAAACTAACTGTACCATAGAAACATAGAATTTGATGGCAGATAAGGACCGCTTCGCCCACCTAGTCTGCCCATTTCCCTACTTAACGGATAAGCTGCAGATCCTAGTAAACCAACAGCCTACTTCCTCCTAACCCCCAAGAGAATTGCCTTATGTCTGTCCCATGCATTCTTGAATTCCCCCACTGTTTTTGACTCCACAAACTCCTCAGGAAGGCTGTTCCATGTATCCACAACCCCCTCTGTGAAGAAATACTTCCTCACATTACCTCTGAGCCATCCTCCCTCTATCTTCAAATTGTGCCCCCTTGTTTTTGCACATCGCTTTTTCTGAAAGATGCTACCCTCTTGGACTTTGTCGATTCCCTTCAGGTATTTGAAAGTTTCTATCATGTCCCCCCTCTCCCTCCTTTCCTTGAGGCTATACATCTTTAGTTCCTTTAGTCTTTCTTCATATGTCTTCGGATGCAGACCCTGCATCATTCTGGCTGCCCTCCTCTGAACAGCCTCCACCCTGTCTATGTCTTTTCGGAGATGGGGTCTCCAGAACTGTACACAGTACTCCAGATGTGGTCTCACCAACTGTCTGTACAGAGGGCCAACCAAGAGGGAAAAGCATTTGATAAAAAAAATAAAATAAACCCTAGCTACACTGGTGGAGGTGTGTATGTGGCTGTGAGACTGAACCTGCCTTGAGAGCGTAGAGGAACTTGGGGAACAACTGAGGACTTACTAAAAAATAAACTATATACCAAGGGGAAAAGCATTTTTTGAGAATAAAAAAAATAAACCCTAGCTACATCATTGGTGGAGGTGTGTGTGTGTCTATGGCTGTGAGACAGACCAAACATGCCCTGAGAGAGTAGATGAAAGGGAAAAAGCATTTTCAGGTGCTTCAATTTGTGATCCAGGAAAAAAAAATAAACACCTAGCTAGCTAAAGTGGTTGAAAGACGTGGACTACTGTCTAGTACGTAGTATTAGAACAATACTTGAGTATCCTGTCCTGCCACTAATAGTACTCCCTCCTGCTGCTCCCTAGTCTCCACTCCCACCTACTCTGTCCTGCTCTCTTGCTCTTGTATGTAAGCATAAGCGCAACAGCTTAAAGTAAAAAAAAAATGACACAATGCTCACAAAGATAACATAAAATAGAATTTTACTGTGTACAACTGGAACAACAACAATCTTTCTTTGAATATTTTACAATTGCACTGAAATAAAAATGCAAAGAAATAAGCAATTGTGAACTACTCTTATTTTCCATTTGGACGGGGACAGGAACATCCACTATTTCTTCTTCATCAGGAACAAAAAGTAAAAAGCCTTCTTCACAGTCAGGAAAACAACCAAAATAATGGTTCTTCTCAGTCTCCGTGTCTGGGTTTGTAGATGTTCTCACTGTGCTGCTGGCGCTGCTGCTACAACTACACACTTGCTGCGGCTGACTGCTGATGTTACTTTTGTCACAAACAATCCTCTCTATGCTGACAAAAAAATATCAGTATTCTCCTTATTGTCTATTACAACATTAAATAAATGATTCTACATAAATCCGTTGAGGTTTTCTGTATTTTTTATACCTTCTATTAAAATATGACATTGTGTACCTGGACTACCGACTCCAGCAGCAGGACAACTACTTTTGGACAAGCCACTTGTCCTTGGACAAGTACTTAATTTTAAAATTTGTCAAGCCCTGCAGTCAAGGGCGATATATAATACTACATGGTATACACCAAATAACGATTAGGTCTATTTATGGACCAAACGTAGACTCCCCAGCCTTTTTCACCAACTTAATGGGAAGTGTTTCCATTACTCCCCCTAGAACTATAGTTCTGGGAGGAAACTGGAATATTACTCCCTGACTATCATTAGATAGATCAGAGCCTAGGAAATCCGGTCTCTCCCCAGCCCAGAGAGCCCTACAAGATTTAATGAGTGGGTTGGGTCGTATGGAGGATATTGAACCCCAATGAACAACAATACACCTTCTTTTCTCACTCCCATCGTACTTGCTCACGCATAGACTACATTTTGGCCAGCTCCCACATTATGCCTGGAATAATGGAAGCCTTGATTCACCCGCGAGTAGTGTCAGACCACTCCCCAGTCTCGACAGTTTGTGTATTAGGGCCTGGAACTAAAAGAGATTCTATATGGAGACTCAATACACAGCTGCTTCAGACCCCCTATATACAGACCCATCTTAAAAATTTTATTACATCCTTTTTGGATAATAACATAGGAACTGTCTCCAAAATTGACATCGTCTGGTCTGCCCTGAAGTGTGCCTTGCGTGGGGAGTGCATACGTTTAGCCTCAGTTAAAAGGAAAAAATATAAAATGCAGACTGAGTCCCTGCTTCAAGAAATAAAAACATTAGAATCTAACATTAATAAGCACTCCTCAGACTCTGAATGGACTAAGCTCCATAAGCTACATGCCCAGTTCTCGGACCTGATGTACCAAAAAGCGGAGCTTTCCTTAAAACGCGTCCTAATGAAGTACCTAGAATCGGGAGAATGTGCTGGCAAGTTATTAGCTATCCGAATTAAGCATATAGAATCAACTCGTTTTGTATCTGGGCTGTACTCAGGCAAAGAAGGCCCACTTGTTACAGACCCGAGAGAGATTGTTTCCAGCTTTGCAAAATATTATAGAGATTTATACCACTGTATAAATGAAGATACCCCAAATGAACAATTACAAGCGTATTTCGATCAATTGACGCTCCCAATACTACCCGCGGATAAAAAATTATCCCTGGGCTCCCCTATAATGGAGTGGGAAGTAATCCAAGCAATTAAGTAGCTTACAGCAGATAAGTCACCTGGCCCAGATGGCTTCCCAACCAACTTGTATAAATTATATAGTGCAGAACTCTCTCTCCTGTTAACCAGAGTCTTTAGTTCATGGTTTGAATCGGGTCTCACGGAGCAGACATATCTTGAAGCCCTGATCACCATTATTCCCAAGCCAGGTCGAGACCCACATTATGTTGAAAATTACCGCCCTATCTCGCTTCTTAACACCGATGTTAAAATACTAGCAAAAATATTAGCTAATCACTTGGGACCTTTAATGGACACATTAATCAGTAATGAACAAGTTGGTTTTATGCCTGGGAGATCCTCAAGCGACCATATGCATCGATTTTACTACACCTTATTCCCCTAGTTAGTGAGTCAACCGTACCCATGGCCCTGATAGCCTTAGATGCAGAAAAGGCCTTTGACCAGGTCTCCTGGCACTTTCTGTTCACTGCGCTCTCCCGGTATGGCATCCCACAAACATTTATTAATTGGGTCAGATTGTTATATTCATCTCCTACAGCCTGGGTCTGGTGCAATGGTTGCCTTTCGGAACCATTCCCATTGAGTCGTGGCACTAGGCAGGGCTGCCCCCTTTCCCCGCTCCTTTTTAATTTCTATTTAGATCCCTTCATTAGAAAACTACTTATGACCCAGGGTTTGCAAGGTATTCTTGTAGGAAGTAGACAACACCTTTGGTCTGCTTACGCAGATGATCTCTTAGTACATGCAATGAACCCAAGTACAAGTGTTCCTATCCTTTTACAAGAAACTGAGTCCTTCTCCAGGATCTCTTATTACAAACTCAATCTGGCTAAATCTATTATTTTCCCCCTAAACCAGAAATTACTCAAAAGTGATGTAGAACAATACGGACTACACTGGGAAAACAAAAGTATAACCTATTTGGGTATTAAAATCTTTAAATCATACTCCTCCATTATTAAAGAGAACCTTTCTAAGTTAACAAAAATAATTAAAGCAGACCTGGAAAAATGGAATACCTTGCAGATTTCACTATGGAGAAGGATTAATATCACTAAGATGAATATCCTCCCTAGAATCCTCTACCCTCTCAATATGTTAGCCCACTATCTTCCTAAAGTATGGTTCACGAATTTAAGGAATTTACTTAACAGATTTATCTGGAAAGGTAAAATGGTGAGACGGGCATATTATAAGTTAACAGCATCAAAAAACCATGGAGGGCTTTCCTTACCATCTTTTTTCAATTATTATGGAGCAATCCACATTACAAAACTGGCATCCTGGATGTTCTGCCCACATGAAGGAGACTCAGGGTCTTATACTCCGACATGGTTAAATATTAAAAAGACCCTTGTGTCCCCCACACTGTGTTCACTACCACCTCTACTATATTCCTCTTTGAAATATATCCCCCAAAATCTCAGGAAATCCCCAATAGGGTGGTCACTGAGGGCCCTGAATCAGCTACAGAACCACCTGAAAATAAACTGGCAAGTGGATGGAGAACAACCGCTCTTAAACATTCCACATTTTAAAATTCAACAGAAACCTATCCCAATAAAGTTTTGGCCTGCTCTAAGGGATATTAGGCTGAAGGATTTCATACCCAATGGCAATATGCTCTCATACACTCAGTTCCTACAGAATTTCCCTGAATTAAGTGGTTACCCTTTTAAATACTGGCAAATTATGCAAGCAATCTCTTCTTTCATGAATACAGGTCGATCCCTTGAACCTCCTAGGACTGCCTTATCCTCCTTGTTGAGTATAGCTACCCACCCACATCCAATATCCACAGTATATAAGGAACTGCAGACCCTTGATACACAACTACCGGTAGGTATATGCCAGTATTGGGTTAAGGCTCTGTCTCTTTCGCCCGTACCTGACTTTTGGCAACAAAACTGGAAAAACCTATATAGGTTCATTAAGCAAGACCGCTTTCGGCTTATACAGTTTAATGTGATGAATGACCTATATTATACTCCCTAGAAGCTTCATAAAATTGGCAAGACACCATCTGCCTGCTGTCCCCGGTGCCTCAGTAGAAACGGAGACCTCTATCATATGTTATGGGCATGTCCTAAAGTTCAATTATTTTGGGGAGCTATACAAAATTCTTTAAATCCTATGCTAGCTTTAGGCTCATTGTTTTCCCCAGAAGTTTGTTTACTCAATTATTTTCCAAAAGGAACACTGAAATACAAGAAGTACTGTATGTCCCTTATTTCTGCAGTGGCCAAACTTGTACTCATGAGGCATTGGACCCTGTACGCCTTGCCTACAACACCAGAATGGCATAGAGAAATTTTGCTGGCTTTGCAGCTGGAAAAGCATATTGCTAGTATGGGCAACCGGTTGCAAAGCTATCTAGATAAATGGGGTGCCTTGGATGCATTATTGGCGATATGAAAGCTTGAAAGTAGATAACCTAATAGTTACTAATTTTCCCCTTGCATCCTGGTTTGTCTTTGAGAAAAGCTATCCCTAATTGCAGTAGAGAAAACGTTTTGTGCCTGATGCTTTGAAATAGAGAGAGAGAGTAAGAGGGGGATAGGAAGTTTAGGGGAATTTTTATGGGGAGGGAGGGAGGGAGGGTTGTTGAGTGGGGTGTTTTTTTTTTATTATGACTTCATTATTTCTGCCTACCCAAAGATTAAAGTGATACCTCAGCAATGTCGCAGTATACTTTTATGTTAGGTTCATATTTAACTATAAGAACATGTGCTTGTGATATTATGACATGCCAATATAGAAATGTTTGAATCTAGATACTGCGACTAGGATAGGCGTACATACCAAACATACCATGTTATTTTTTATTTTTATTTCTGTGCATTAAGGTACTGAAAACAAATAAAGCTTTTTGAATTACAAAAAAAATAAACTGTAGTGCTTCACGAAGGTGTGCACAGATTTCTAGGTAGCTGCTTTGCAGACATCCAGAAGGGGTATGTCCCTTGCTGTTGCCACAGAGGCTGCAGCACCCCTGATGGAGTGGGCCCAGAGCCCCATAGGAGGTTGATGACCAAACTTTTCAGAGCAGAGTCTAATACAAGAGACCAACCAGCGGGAAACAGTTCTTTTGGTAGCTGGTCTTCCTCTGCCTACATCCCCGTAGGTGAGTGGAAGAGCCTCTGGACTGCCTAATATGCTCTAGGTAGTAAAACTGAGCTCTTTTGACATTCAAGCAGTGGAGCTTTTGCTCACCAGGAGTGGATTTCTCAGTAAAGAAGACAGGTAGAGTAATGGACTGGGTTACGTGGAACACTGATACCACCTTAGGCAGGAACTTCCTATTTGTCCTGAGCTCAATTTTATTGTTGTGGGGAATGATGTAATTAGGCTCAGTGCACAGGGCCTGTAACGCTGAATTCCTCCTGGCAGAGGTAATGGCTACCAGGAAGACCGACTTCCAGGTCACAAACTTGATATGGGCAGTGACCATAGGCTCAAAGGGTGGCTGCATGAGCCTGATTATGCAGAGGTTCAGGCTCCAAGGAGGAACCGGCTCCCTGACTGGAGGCTGGAGGTGCAAGAGGCCTTTGAAAAACCGTTTGAATATGGTGTGGGGAAAAAACTGACTTTTTCTTTCCCACTGAAAGATAGGCCGAAATTGCAGCCAGGTGTAGCTTGAGGGAAGAGGGTTTCAAGCCTGACGCCTGCAGAGGTACCAGGTAATCCAGCAGCTGAGGGTCTGAAGCTGCAAGAGGATTGACCTTTTTGCTCTTGCACCAGAGAGACAACCTTTTCCATTTGGCTGCATAAGTCTTTTTGTGTTAGGTTTTTAAGCCATTCTGAGGATTTTAAGGACCTGTTCCGAGTACTGAGAGGATGGAAACTCTTAACTCTTCAAGAACCAGGCCTTGAGGTGAAGAGAGTGTACGAATGGATAATGCATTCCTGTCTGAGGAAGGGTCAGCAGAGAGTGAGCTGGTGGCAGGTGAATGGGTCTGCTGCAGGATAGTGAGAGAAGGAGAGCGTACCAGGCTTGCCTGGGCCAATCCAGAGCCGCCAGAATCACTGATGCAGGCTGTTGTCTGAGTTTCAGCAATACCCTGAGTATCAGTGAAAAAGGAGGGAATGCATACAGGAACCTCCCTGACTAGTCTAGGATCAAGGCATCCAGGGGATGCATTCCCGGGACAGGGGACCTGCAACAGTACTAAGGAAGCTGGAAGTTGAGGGGAGAGGCAAACAGATTCACTTCTGGTGTGCCCCACTGCCTGAATGCTGTGGTTAGTACTTGCTTGTTCAGAGTCCATTCGCTCTGGCCTTGACTGATGTGACTTAGAGCGTCTGCCAGAGTATTGTGTTTGCCTGGGAGGGGAATAGCTGAAAGGCTGACTCCTGTGGAGAAGGCGAGAAAATACAGGTTACTCATCTGTAACAGGAGTTCTAAGAATGATATATGTTGTTCATCCACACTGTCTGGCAGGTTCCTTGCCACTTTAAATCTTGCCGGAAGGTCTTCAAGCTGGCTCCTCTCACCCACCCAGGTGGTAAAACTCTCGGCTCCGCCCCATGACGCCAGATCTAGCCCGCTGGAAGCTCAGGCTGTCGCCGAAGCCGGGAGGTAGGAGTTGTGGATGAAAACATATACCATTCCAAGAACTCCTGTTACAGGTGAGTAACCTGTATTTCTAGGGACATGGATATGTTGTTCATCCACACTGTCTGGCAGACTCCTAGTAGTTCTCCGGGAGAAGGGAGGCAAGGTGCACACCCTCTACTTAGGGAATAATGACTGGAGAACAGAGGCCCCAAAACCAGCATCCCAGTGTGACTCAAGGTCGATGTGGTAATGGGTAATGAAGGTGTGTGCTGACTTCCAGGTAGCAGCCCTGCAGATTTCCTGGATAGCGACGTCCCTGGAAGCAGCCACCGAAGCAGCGGTATGGTGGGTAGAATGAGCTCTTATCCCTCTGGGAGGCTCCATGCCCGCCAACCTGTAGCAGAGATCTATGCAGGAGGTGACCCACCTGCCTATCGTCCGCTTGGCTGCAGGTCTGCCAGGTGCGGCTTCAGCATAGGTGACAAACAGCTGGCGAACCTCTCCCCGAACTTCAGCCATCCGCTCCTTATAATAAGCGAGCGCTCTTCTAGGGTCCAGAGTATGGAGGCTATATTCGGCCTCCGAGGTGTGATTGGGGTAGAACATCGGCAGAGTCAACACCTGATTAAGGTGAAACTCTGACACCACCTTCAGAAGGAATTTCGGGTGGGGGCACAGGACAACCTTGTCCCTGTGGAAGACCAGATAAGGAGACTCGATGGAAAGCGCCTGGAGCTCTCCCATCCTTCTGGTTGACATGATAGCCACCAAGAAGGCTGTCTTCCACGACAGGTGAGCGATGTCACACCTGTGCATTGGTTCGAATGGCTTGCCCATGAGCTTAGCCAATACCAGCAGTAGATCCCACGGAGGTGGAGGTTCTCGGACCGGAGGGGATATGTGATCAAGGCCTTGAAAAGCGCCTGACCACTTTCTCCTGCCACCGACTGCTTCCTCGGCTCACGCCCAGTAAGCAGAGATGGCTGCCAGGTGCACCTAAGGGTCATCAACCAAGCCTCAAGCTGAGAAAGGGACCAGAGGTAGTCCAGAATGCTTGCCAAGGAGCAGGAGGAAGGGTCCAGGCCCTTACCCTGACACCAAATGGAGAATCTTCTTCCATTTAAAGGTGTAGCATTTTCTGGTCGACTTATGGGAAGCCTCAACAACGTTGAGGACCTTGTCGGAGAAAGACCCAAGGCCTGGAACTCTAGCCGCTCAGGAACCAGGCGTCAGGGCAGGGATTGAAGGTCTGGATGGAATACCTTCCCTGATTGACTGAGATCAGGTCTGGGCAGGCTGGAAGCCACCTCGGGAGCCTGGAGCTGAGGCTGAGGAGATCTGGATACCAGAACTGGTGGGGCTAGTCTGAGCTACCAGAATCACCTGCGCCTTGTCCCTCCTCGCCTTGAGAAGCACCTTGTGGATCAAGGGAAATGGGGGAGAGGCGTAGAAGAGGCCTGGGGTCCACGGCCTCGAAAAGGCATCCCCCTGCAGTGAGCCCTCCTGAGGGGGGCAGGCATGAAACAGCCTCAGCTTCGCATTCTCCCTGGAGGCAAACAGGTCCGCCTGAGGCATGCCAGAGTGGGAGAACAGATCTTGTACTACCTCCGGCAGGAGAGACCACTCGTGGGACGCAGCTCCTATCCGGCTTAGGGCATCGACCAGAATGTTGGAGGCTCCTGCCACATGGATGGCAAGGAGATCCGCCTCCAGGCTGCGCACGAAGGACCAAATGCGGAGAGCTTCCCTGCACAGAGGCATGGAGCGCATCCCGCCCTGGCGGTTCAGGTAGTACATCGTTGTGGTATTGTCCGTCTGGACCTGGACCACTTGACCCCATACAAATGGAGCAAAAGCGGTGAGGGCTAGATGAACCGCTCGAAGCTCCAGCAGGTTGATGTGGCATCGGGACTCCCGAGGGGACCAGAGGCCGTGCGCTCTGTGCTCCCCCAGATGGGCACCCCAACCCATCAGAGAGACATCGGTCGATAGACCGCTCGGGGTGGACAAACAGGATGCCCTCCTGCAGATTAGCTGGAATGGTCCACCACTGGAGAGTGTTCCACATCTCCTGGGTCACTGTCACTGGCTGATCCAAAGGATCGGAGCGCTATGACCACTGGCAGGCCAGTCCCCATTGTAGGGGACGCATGTGCCAACGGGCCCAATGGACCACGCTGGTGCAGGCTGCCAGGAGGCGCAGGAAGTCCCGGACAGGGCGCAATTGCCCAACCTGAAATGATTGGGCAAAGGAGGAAAGAACCTCGGCCCTGTCCTCCGGGAGCCGTGTTCTGGCTCGCAGAGAGTCGAGCTCTGCCCTGATGAACTAGATCACCTGCTTTGGCACGAGTTCCGACTTGGCCTCGTTGACAAGGAGGCCAACTTGAGAGCAAACCTGGAGGGCCAGATCCCTGGACCGCTCCACCTCTATTCTGGAGGAGGCCGCAATCAGCCAGTCGTTTGGGTAGGGGTACACCCGGACCATTTGGCGCTGCAGGAATGCTGTCACCACTGCCATGCATTTGGTGAAGACCCTGGGAGCTTGAGAAAGGCCGAAGGGCATGGCCCGGAACTCGTAGAGGGACCGCTCTGCCCTGAAGCGGAGGAATCGCTGGTGGGACGGACAGATTGGGACGTGAAAGAACACGTCCTGGAGGTCCAGACAACAGAACAACATGCCTCGTTCCAAGGATGGAATGATCTTAGCTAGAGTGACCATCCTGAAGGTTCAAGACCTTAGGAACCTGTTCAGGTCGTGCAGGTCTAGAAGGGGCACCAGCCCCCTCCCATCTGTTTCGGGACCAGGAAGTACTTGGACACAAACCCTGGGTCTGGTGGAGGATCCGCCACCTTCCTGATCATCTCTTTTTCGAGGAGCAGGGCAATGGCTCGTCGGGCTGCGGACCCTGTAGCCCCCCGTGGGGCGATGGCTCGGAAGGGCGGGGCCTGCTCGAACTCCAGAGGCAGACCCTTTCCTACCACCTCCAACACCCAGCAGTCCTTGGTGACAGCGGACCAGGCGGAAAGGAAGTGGCAGAGCCGTTCCCCTCCGGGGGGAACCCAGGGAGGAGCGACTAAGCTGGGGGCGACACCCCTCAACCTGTCACTGGGCAGGCTTGAAGGAAGGACCAGCCGAGGGACCTCCTGGGCCTTTTCCTCCCTACTTCCTGTTGGAGGAAGCTGCAGGCTTGGCTTTGGGGTGCTAAGCGCGAGCCTGCTGGCCCTGATGCTGGTGTCTCTGGGCCGGACATGCCACAGGGGCAGAAGGTCGAAAGGACTTATGTTGCTTATGACGGCCCTTGTCCTTCTGAGCGGACGTGACCGAGTCCAAGGTGGCGTTGGACTTTTCGATCCTCTGGAGGTGGCCTTCCACTCCAGGGCCGAACAGGTCGGTCCCCAAGAAGGGGACGTCCGCCAATTTGTGCTAGGTATCCACTGTAAAGGTGGATATCCTCAGCCAGGCTCTGCGGCGCATGGCCACTGCGGCCGCTACTGACCGGCACAGGAGTCTCCGATATCTAGAACCATTTGGAGCTGCTGTTTCACCACTGCTCTTCCCTGATCTCGCACCTTCTTGACCGTAGTCTGCAGGTCAGCTGGGAGATGAGGGATCACCTCATCCAGGGAGCCCATGAGGGCGTGTGAGAAGTGCGCCATCAGTATGGCCGAACTGGCCTGATGGAGGCCGAGGGAGGATGCAGCATATACCTTGCACCCTGCACAGTCCAGCTTTTTGGACTCCTTGTCGGGGGGCTTATTCACATCCCTAGCATTCCCGGAGCGCCAGAAAATGCTATCGGTGACCAACCCCTCCGTAGAGGGGTGTTTCAAAAAACCAGAAGAAGAGCCGGTAGAGACCGCATACTTCCTGGCCATCCTGGCCGAAGGCGCAGGATAGGAAGCCGGCCGCTGCCAAAGCTCCAAGGCTGGGCCAACAATGGTTTCAGCCACCGGAAAGGCCTCCGTGGGAGAATCCCCTTGGTCCAGTATCTCCGTGAGGGGATACTTGGCCCACTTGGATACGGGCTCGAGCTGCATCCCGGTGGACTCTGAGATGAGCCAAAGCAGACCCATGAATGAAGATAGGCTCTCGCCCATCAACTGCCCCCCGGAGGACTCGGGTCAAGGGGCCTGGAAAACAGGGAGGAGTCGTCATCAGACAGCGAGGAGTCTGTGAAGAGCTGCCTGGGGCCTAAGCCACTCTCTACCTGCTGAGGACGGTCGGGGTGAGGGTGACCGGAACGCTGTGGGGCAGACCCTGACCCGATAGAATCCTTCGTTGGAGTCCCCATTCGGTTGAGGCGATGTTCCACCACGATCGGTGGGGCAGCTGGTTTCGGCTGAACAACCGGCCCAGGCTTGGGCACCTCAACCACCGCGAGGGGTTGTTTCGGCCTTTCGGGTGACAGCCACTTAATGGCCGGGGAAGGCGATGGCATCGGCATGTTCCCGGACAAAAGGAGCTGCTGCCACATTAAGTCCTCGTAGCGTCGACGCAATTTGCGCTGAAGCCTCTCCTCTTCTGAGAAGGAAGACGAGGGCGAGCGGCGCTGCCGCTTTCCTCAGTGCCGAGACCGAGACCGCCAGTGTCAGCGCAGATCGGCTGGACCGAGACGAGGTCCGAGACCGAGACCCTTTGTGTTTCTGAGGGTGGGTCTGGGAGGGAGTGGGGGACACCTGCTCCTCCCTCGGCTTGGGAGCCTTGACCGGGGACTCCGGCACAGGAGGCTCAGGCAAGTCCTCGGTTTCCACCAGGAGAACCGGTGATGAAGGGTTGTCAGCCTCATCAGTTGACAGCCTGTCCGACGGGTCGATAAATATCTTGATCGTGTCGACGGGTGTCTCGGCCGGCTGACCTGACGGGGACACCGTGAAGCCAGCAGCCTTAGCCACAACCTCATCCGAAGTTGAGTGTCGACTGTCCGGGGAAGGGGACCTCTCCCGCTCCCACGAACGTTGATGGTGGGACTTACCCTTCGAGTCGTCCTTTTTTGACCGAGAAGAGTGTCCCGATGGCCCCTCACCCTTCGTGGAGAGGGTTTGGCAGAGCTCCTTAAAAGAAGCTGTGTAGGAGGATCCCAAAGAGAGCGGGATAAATGCCACGACCGAGGAAGATGAAGATGTGGCCTAGGCCGCCTCCTCCTCGAGGGTGATCATCAGCTCGAGTTGCTCAGCCAAGCCAGCCGCCGTGGACACTGCCCAACGGGCCTCCTTGGACTTCACCGGCGGATAACGTTTCTCGGGGCGCCCAAGTTGTAGCCAGGCAGCGCGGTCTTCAAGGACGTTGGCCAAAAAAGACCTGCACAACTCGCAGGCCTGTGGGTGGTGGTCAAGCCCGAGGCAGCAGACGCACGTGGAGTGCGGATCTGTCCTGGACATCTTCTGCCTGCATGGGCACCGCTGAAAACCGGGAGTCGATTTGTCCATCGCAGCCGCGAAGGAAGAATTTGACCGAAGTCTTGAAAACTTTACAATTACTTTCGGGTGAACCGAAGAGTTAGGATCAAGTCTATACGCAGAGCGTTAAGGAGGGAACCTGAGCTTCCAAGCGGTAAGGAAGATCTGGCATCATGGGGCGGAGCCGAGAGTTTTACCACTCGAGTGGGTGGGAGGAGCCAGCTTGAAGACCTTCCGGCAAGATTTAAAGCGGCAAGGAACCTGCCAGACAGTGTGGATGAACAACATATCCATGTACCTAGAACCAGATTTTCAGAGCCTCCAAACAGAGTATCCCTGATCTGGTATTATCCTGCTTGTTTATGTAAAACACTGCAGTGGTGTTGTCTGTTCGAATTTGTACAGTCTGTGCTTTTATGACAAGAGCAAATGCTTTGAGAGCTAGAAAGATTGCTCTGAGTTCCAAAAGGTTTGTGTGTAACTATGACTCTTGGAGAGTCCAGGTGCCACTTACTGAGGCACTGTCCAGACGTGCTGCCTACCCCAGGAAGGAGGCGTCTGTGGTGATCACCTCTGTGGGAAGCAAAGCCTGGAAGGGTATCCCTGCTGCCAGATTTGCAGGGTTCTTCCACCAAAGCAAGGTCTGAAGGAACTACTCCATCATAGGTATCAGCCTTGAAAAACTGTTGCTTCTCTGAGACCAGCTAGCTCTGAGGTAGGCTTGCAGGTGCCGCATGCTGTACCTGACTCCTGGAACCACTGCAGTCATTGAAGCCATGTGTCCCAAGAGCCTGAGGAAATGTCTGGCTGGTCTCGGCTGTCTCCGGACGAAAGAATCTGCCACTGAGAGGAAACTCTGAATTCTCTCCTTTGGGAGTAAGGCATTTCCTTTCTGTGTGTCCAGCTGAGCTCCTATGAAGGTGAGTAGCTGGGTGGGTTCCAGGTGAGACTTCTTTAGATTTACCAGGAATCCCAGAGACTAAAGTGTGCTCTGTAAGGGAAAGGGACTCCTTGACCTGACAAGGAGACTTTGCCACTATGAGCCAATCATCTAAATAGGGGTAGAAAGTGACACCCAGCTTCCTGAGGTGTGCTGCTACCACTGCCAGGCACTTGGCAAACACTCTTGGAGCCGAGGACAGGCCGAAGGGCATTGCAGCAAACTGATAGTGGCCTGAAGGGAGACTAAATCTCAGAAACTTCCTGTGAGACCTCCTTATGGGTATATGGAAGTTAGTGTCCTTTAGGTCTAGGGAGGCTAGCCAGTCTCCTCGCTGTAAGGACTGTATGACTAGTGACAGAGTGACCATCCTGAATTTGGGTTTTAGCAGATGTTTGTTTAAATATCTCAGATCCAAGATAGGTCGCCACGCCCCAGTTTTCTTTTGTGTCAGAAAGTACCTGGACCTGGTGTAGAGGCCCTTGTCCTTCTCGTGGGCCGGGACCCTCTCCACTGCTCGTAGAGCTAGAAGGTTTTTTGCCTCCAATTCCAACAGCAGCACCTGTGTTGGGGTTAGAGGTTTTGACCCCTGTGTATGCTTGAGGTCTGGTATCTGCTTGAACTGTAGTGGCAGACCCTTTTCCACTATCTCCAGAACCCATCTGTCCGAGGTAATGAGGGACCAGTTCTGAAGATAGTGTGAGAGTCTGCCTCCTACTGGCAGAGGGGAGGTGACCTGGACACTCAGATCAGGGCTTCGACAGCGAGGCTGCTGGCTGGGTAGAGGTGGCCCTTCTTTGGCCCCTTCTGCCCCTCCCTCTGAAAGCACCCCTGTACTGAGAAAAATCAGAGTGGGGATAGGGGATGTAAGGCCTGGGAAAATAACCTCTGCCCCTATTTCCCCTCGGGTGGGATTTCTGCAGGGCAGGAGGCTTAGGTTTAGAGGAGTGACTGCCAAGAGGCCTTGTAACCGTTGACCTTTTTCATGTAGTCAGTTGTTCTGCAAACGAACAACATATTTTGATCACAGGGAAAGTCCATGGCCTTAGACTGGGTGTCTGCAGTCAGACTGGTAGTTTTAAGCTAGGCAAAGCGCCTCAGAGAGATGGCATGGGCCACTGCACTGGAGGCGGCATCACTGTTGTCATCTGCCACGTGGAACTGGTATTTCGTAGCTTCCAGGGCAGTTTTTGCCATATCCACCAGCTCCTGTACCACTGTATCCGACCCATTGCGGGTAATGGCCAAGACAGAATTCCATAGTGCTTTCTGATATTTGGCAGTGAAAGCCATATATGACGAAAGTCTGACCAGCAAGGAAGCTGTGGTATACATTTTCTTTGCTATGAAGTCTATTTTTCTGGAGTCCTTGTCTGGAGCTAAGAGGGACAAGGAAACCCCAGCTTTCTCACAAGCTGCCTGCTGTACTATACTTTCATGGCTAGGATGTACAGACAGGAACTCAGTATCTGTTTTAGACAATTTGTATTTTTTCTCAGCCCACTCGTCAACCCGTTACAGAAGTGTGGGTTTGAAGCAGTTTCATGGTATTTTTTCTGAAAGTACAGCAGATAGGCATGACCAGTCTCTTAGGGGTGAGAAACCTTTCATCTCCCTGTAATCGTTATCCCCATCTTTACCCTGGATGGACTCCGGAGTAAGGAGGTCCAGAGTGTCTAGCATATTTGGATAAATGTAAGCACAGAGGAGGGATCCTCCGGGTCAGTAGAGGAAGCTCCAAAAGGAGGGTCGCGGGACACATCAGATTCAAGGCCCTCAAAATCCATGTCAGGGGGCATCATAAAAATGTTCATCACCTGCATCACCCTCACAGTCTCCAGAAGAGAGAACTGTGGAAGAGTCCTTGCCAGCCCCAGTAAATACAGACCCCATCTTTTGTAAGGTCTGAAAGACGTGCCATGCTTGCATAGTGCCGTCATCCGAGTTTTCGGAGGTGTGACACCCATTTTCCAATTCAGTCAGTGCGTTTGCAGGCACGGACGCAGTTCTCCAATGAATGCTGCAACTGTCTATGACAGCAGTTGAAAATGCAGTGCTGTACAGTTGAAAGGGAGAGCTCCGCTTCAGTGAGCAGTGTTCCCCTCCCACACGCATATTGCGTGCTCATGCGCTTCCCCCACCACCACACATACACTGTATGGCTGACACGCCCTCCCCAAAATAAAAGCTTTCCAGGTGCCACGCCGGGAGCCCACCCCAGCGTGGCAAAAATTGTTATGGCCGATGGGGGTGCCCAATGCCCCGTTGGCTCCAGGCCCCCCCCCCCAACAGCCTTCCAGCTGCCACGCTGGGAGCCCACCCCAGAATGGCAAATGTCCCACGTCGTCTTCCTAAAAAACAAAACCTGTAGAAAAAAAAACGTTCTCTCTGCGGTCTCCCCGCCCACCTGTGCCCACTCTCTGCGCATCCTACCTCCCCACCCGATACTTACCTCCGGAGGCCGGCGAGACAATCTTTAGTGGACCGGGAAAATGTCTACACTCTTCAAAGCTGACCGCTAACTGAGGAAATGCCGGTAAGCTGTATAATGCAATAAATAGGGCTTTTTCAACTTTAATGCATATCTCAGGCATTTTTTGGAATTTTGACACCAAATTTTCGACATGGGGGTTTTGGGACCCCTCCTCATGAATGCTGGAACTGTCATGGCGTTAATCAGGCCCAAAGTGTGATTTCGCAGTCACTGCATGAAATCACCTCTCGGGAACTATTAACGAAACGATAGTGCCAGTGTTCATAAGGTGGGCTCTCAAAAAGCCTATGTTGCAAATCTGGTGAAAAAATTCCTAAAAATGACTGTTTTACGAGTGTGCGTTGCGCAGACGCACGCTCATAAATTCGCAAATTTTTAATATTTGCACTCCGGATTTTCAACATTGCCATTTTACCACACCTCCTTATGAGCAGTACAGCTGTCATTTTTCACATCTCGCCCAAAATGTGTTTCCGCGCATGTAGCGAACAATGGTGCAGTCGGTGTGTGAAATCAATGGATGAGACACATTAAGAAAATCACAGTGACACTGTTCATGAGCAGAGGTCTTAAAATGACTATGTTAAAAATTTGGTGAAAAAATTCCTAAAAATGACTGTTGTACGAGCGTGCGTTGCGCAGTTCCTATGCACGCTCGTAAGTTCACAAATTTTAATATTTGCACTCCAGACTTTCAACATTGCCATTTTACCACACCTCCTTATAAGCAGTACAGCTGTAATTTTTCACGTCACCCAAAATGTGCTTCCCTGCATGTAGCGCACAATGGCGCAGTCGGTGTGCTCAATCAATGTTTGGGACATTTTAAGAAAATCACAGTGACACTGTTCATAAGCAGAGGTCTTAAAATGGCTATGTTGAAAATTTGGTGACAAAAGTCCATAAAATGACTGTGTTACGAGTGAGCATTGCACAGTTTCCACGCACCCTCGTAAGTTCATGAATTTGTAATATTTTCAGTCCAGATTTTCACCAGTGGTATTTTTCCACACTTCCTTATGAACAGTACAGTGTCATGTTTTACAACATGGCCAAAATGTGTTTTCATACTTTCAGCGCAGAAATGCGTGGTCGCTGTGGGAAATCATTGCTCGGGACAGTTAAAGAAAATCACTGACACGGTTCGTGATCAGAGGTCCCAAAATGCCTGTGTTGACAATCTGCTGTAAAAAATCCCCAAACTAATTACATTACGGGTGTGCACTGCAGTGTTTCTACGCACGCTCGCGACTTCACCAGTTTTTTTTAAATATTTTCACTGTAGATTTTCAACATTGCCATTTTTTACACTGCCCCATGAACAGCACAGCTGTCATTTTTCACATCCTGTTCGGTATGTGTTTTTGCACCTGTGGTGCTAAATGCCGTAGTTGCTGTATAAAAGCAGCTTTCGGCTAACAAACTGATATTGCCACTGTTCATGAGGTGGTGGTCACAAAAAAACATGTTGAAAATTTGGAGTGAAAATACCAACAAATGCCTGAGGTGTTAGGGTTTCCGCCTATAACGCCCCACCCTGTAGAGAATGACAGGCAACAGAGGTGTGACTTGGGATTCTCGCCTGCAATGCTCATACCATTCCACACCCTGAGCCAGTGAGCGGCATCAAGGTGGGCCTTGGACTCTTCAGCCCCAAAGTTCACCCCATTCTCCTATACTGCACCCATCTCACCGTATTTCCTGATGGAATGGGGGTATGGGGTGTGCATAAGGACCAAAGACCCCAAGGCATACTCTGACACTTGTCGGTGTCTGCAGGGTAGGGTGTGGTGAAATGGCATGGCCGTTACGCCTGACAATCCAAAGGCACACCCCAATGCCTGTCAGTCTTTGCAGGGTGGTGGTGGGGTTGGCTTCAGTTCAATACTTCACTGCCGTTCCTATTATGCAGCTCTGTAACTCCTACACTACCAATGCCAATGCCAGCAGGCAAACATTCAGCATTAACAAATGCTTGTTTTCTTTGTGCTTTAAGCTGCCTGTTGTCTCACTCTTGGCTTTCACAGGAGGAACAGGAGCATTTTTGCCTTTACAGACCATTTTTTTAGCCCTTCATCAGCAGCTTGATCATGCTTCTTTTTTTGTACAGACACTTCATCAGCACTTTTATTATTTTTTAATTTACGAGGAAGGTCATCAGCTCCTTTGGAAGTTTTATTTTTTGGCTGGGACTTGGAGGCTCCATAATTATTTTTTAGGTCTCTTTGCTCTGTTTCTGACCAAATTTGTGCAAAGAGAACCAGAAGATCTGGACCAAAAACAACTGAGGCACAAGGTTGCTGAAAACGCTGTTAAGCCAGTCCTGTGACAGCTGATACACTTTTTTTAATCCTGTAGGTCCAGATTTCTGTTTAGTTCTGGGAATCTCTGACAAGCCAATCCACAGAGAACCCAGCAATAACTGTCAAAGTTTGAAAAACAGTTACCTCACGGTATGGACCTGCAAGTTCTGAGGTAAAAATAAGGAAAAACGCAAACATTTGACGGTTCCTTCATGAATTGTGTCAAAAAAGTGAAGAACCATCGAAAATAAGCATTTACAGTAAAAAAGGAATATAAAATATGCAGATGCGGTACAAATATCTATATATAAATGCAGTTGCGGTAAAAATAACGCAGATGCATGAAAACGAACAACCACTAAAAAAAAATAGTAAAATTACACTCAGCACACTAAAGATTTAAGTTTGTGAGAAAAACTTTACCAAGATAAGTGAACAAGAGGCTGTCAACAAGGAAAGTTGAGACACACCTCTGGGGCAATGTTGCTCAGTCAGTGGAGAAAAAATGTTGAAGCACTTCAGGCTGCTCTCACTCAGCACACTCCCCTCCTGTGTTCTGATTGGCTGATGCCCTAGCTCATTATAATTCTCTTAAAAGTATACCTCTGGGGCAGTTGCACCTAGCCAGCTAACTGCTATTGTTACTGATGCTAAAGGACTTCCTGGGGTAAGAAATGTCGTTATGGCCATCTTGGAAAGCGAAAGCCCCTTGGCTAGCATGCCGTGAGCCAGCTGGACCAGTCATCCACATTGGCCCTAAAATTTTAATTTGAAATCAGAAGAAAAAATGCAACAAATATGTTGCAGGTGATACCTTTTATTGGACTAACAAAACCTTTTGAGACTAGCTTTCAAGAGTTATACTCTCTTCCTCACACCAATGAAAGCAGCACTCAATAAAATATCAGATATAGAGGTTGGATGTGAAATCAAATGATACAATGTGTAGCTTACTTAAACATCAAAGCACTGCTGTGACATTCTGCCCATCTACCAAACTTGATGAATTACAACTACTACTCAGACTCAATGGAAATCTTTAGAAGGCTAGGCTGAAAGAATTCTTTCACAATCAAGAGGGTGTAACTATAAAATGGACTATACAGATAGTTTTAGACATAAGGTAACATCATAAGGAGGCAGTATAGCGTAGTGGTTTACGGCTCTGAGCTGCAAACCTGGAGACCTGGGTTTGAGTCCCATAGCCCCCACTTGCATACTGCGTGACCCTGACCAAGTCACTTAACTTCCTTGTGCTCCCAGGTCGCACCTGTAAAAAAGCTTTCAGCTTAGTGTGTCTCTCCTGGTAAAAATTAACAGAAAACGGAAAAAACTTCTACACAATCTCTCAACAGAACAGCAACTTGTAACCTATAAAACCATGACAGCATCACCATTAAACTTGCAGATAAAGGGGTACAGTTGTGATCATGCATACAAACAAAGCCATGACTCTCAGCACTTTAGCCCATTAGCATCAACATTTATGTCTATGCCTGGAGTCACAACTTTAGCTTTCAAAGACAGAATCAGAAATGTTAGAGCGCTCATTTTTTTAATTTTTTTTTTTGACACAACAGTCACTTTCTGGCACTCAGGAAACTCCATTTATTTGAAAAATCACTTTGGCTAACACAACTTGCAAAAATTCAAACTCGTGCATGCACGAATAATGTCGATAGGGAGAAGCGCAGGGGTAAATGGAGAAAGTGACAAACGCAATAAGGGCAGGTATAGGGCAAAAAGGGGTGAGGCCATCAAGAAATGGAGGGTAATGAGTATCAATGCACATAGTCTGGGCAACAAGCTCCCTGAACTGGTGGCCTTGACGGAAGAGGGATGCCTGGATATTGTAGCAGTCACAGAAACATGGTACACAGAAGAACCATGACTGGGATGTTAACATACCAGGGTACACAACCTACAGGAGAGACAGGGAGGGGAGAAGAGGGGGCAGAGTAGCTCTCTATGTAAGGGAAGGGACAAGAGCAACTGAACAAAAGAGTAAAAAGGGAGGAGAGGAGGCACTGTGGGTTCCCTTAGAGACTGGAAATGGCACCACAGTCTGCACAGGGGTTGTATACAGACCCCCATGTCAGGGGGAGGGAATGGACAAGGATATAATAGAAGGCATACTTTGGATGGCGGAGAAGAAATAATTACTCACCTTAGTAATGTTTCTTCTAATGGAGTCTTGCTATATTATGACTATTGCAGTTTGTCCCAGCCTTAGAACTGCTCCAGAGGTGAAAGAGTTAACTTCCATGCAGAGCATGGAGCTTAGAGCTCGAGCTCAGTTCAGAAGCTCTGTTATGCTGGTTTCAAACCGAAACCGTCAGATCTTTACGAGCAAAAACTCACTAAGGTTCTGTGTGGAAGTTGTAACCTACACTAGCCAACTGGCCACAAATATATTAACACATTTTCCTGGTCCCAACACCAAGACTCAAGTCAGTGGATCAGAAAAATAAGATAAAATAACTCAATAAACACAACACCCAAACATGAAAGAGGGCATCAATAAATGCCAACAGAGGACTACCCACCCCATACCCAAAGTAGGAGTTCTGAGAGGGGCAGGCTGGGGGGGAGGTCATAATATAGCAAGACTCCATTAGAAGAAACAACATTACTAAGGTGAGTAATTTTTTCTTCAAACAACATGAAGTCTTGCTATATTATGACTATTGCAGACTACACAGCAGTACCTCCATGGAGGAGGGACAGAACCTACTTAGGGAATAGGCTCTGAAGCACGGCTGTGCCAAACCGAGCATCCCTCCTGGCCTGAATATCCAGGGAGTAATGCTTGGTGAAAGTGTGTACTGTCTTCCAAGTAGCTGCCTGACATATCTCCAAGATAGGGATGTCTCTAGCAGCAGCTAGAGATGCAGCTGTACCTCTGGTAGAGTGAGCCCTCAAGCCTGGAGGGGGAACTCACCCAGCTTTTGATAGCAAAATTGATACAAGAAACCATCCACCTGGCAATGGATCTCTTAGTGGCAGGTCTCCTTTCCCAACCTCACCATAAGTGAGAAACAGTTGGAGGAGTCAAACCTGTGACCCTTGGTACGCTCTATGTAGTAATTTAGGGCCCTTAACATCTAGCTGTGCAGCCTCCTCTCACCAGAGGAGGAATGGTCAGTGAAGAACTCTGGAAGTGAAATAGATTGGTTAAGGTGGAAATCTGAAACCACCTTAGGCAAAACTTCCTGTTAGTCCTGAGGACTACTTTATCCCTGTGAAAGGAAATAAAGTCAGTTTCTACTGATAAAGCCTGTAACTCACTTATACGCCTGGCAGAAGTGATGGCTACCAGAAATACAGTTTTCAAGTCAAATACTTAAGCTCTGCCAAAGACAGAGGCTCAAAAGGGGTTGCATTAGCTGAGCAATGCATTACATTAAGATCCCAAGTCAAGAGGTCCCTGAATGGAGGACTGGTGTGAAGCAATCCTTTAAAAAACTTGAAAATACAGGATGAGCAGAAAGAGAAGAGGGCTTCCTGTTGAATGAAGGCAGAGACAGCAGCCAAGTGCACTTTCAGGGTGGCTGGTCTCAGTCCCAAAGAATTAAGATGGACCATGTAGTCCAATACAGTGGGTAGATCAGCAGATTCCGGGAAACATGCTTCCCAGAACACTTATGGAAAACCTTTTCCACTTGGAGTTATAGGTAGCCCTGGTGGAAGGCTTCCTAGCAGCCTTCAGGATTTCGAGAACACTTTGAGAAAGTTGTAAATCAGCAACTCTAACTGCTCAAGAGCCAAGCCTTGAGGTTGAGGATTTGAGATTCGGATACCAAACTCTCCCTGAGCACAGGTTAACAGATTGTGGTTCCTGGGAGACACAGGGAAGATGGACTGCTAAGGACAGAAGGAGTGGTACCAGGGCTGCCTGGCCCAGTCTGGAGCAATCAGGATCATTTTGCAGGGCTGAGACCTGATTTTGACTAGTACTTTGAACAGGAGAGGAAGGGGAAAGGCATAAAGAAACTTCCCTTCCCAATCAAGGAGAAAGGCATCCAGGGGAACTGAGCCCAACACTGGGGGCCTGCAACAAAACAGTGGAAGTTGATGATTGTCTGGGGCTGCGAAAAGATCTATCTGAGGAGTGCCCCATCTGGCAAACACTATCCCAGTATTAGGGGATCCAGTGACCATTCGTGATGGCCCTGGGAAATCCTGCTGAGAGCATCTGCCAGGACATTGTCCTTGCCTGGGAGGTGAACTGCTATGAGGGAAGTGTTCAGGGAATAAGCCAGAGACCACAACTTATCAGCCGGTGCACAAGGTCAAGACCGAGTGCCCCTTGTTTGTTGATGTACCACATTGTAGTGGTGCTGTCTGTTCTGACCTGTACCACCTTGTTCTGAACAGATGCAGAGAAACCTGAAGTGCTAGAAAACAACTCTGAGTTCCAACAGATTGATGTGGGAGCAGAGATTCCTGAGGGACCATAACCCTGGGTGGAGAGGTCGCCCATGTGAGCTCCCATCCCAAGAGGGATGCATCTGTAGTAAGGGTCAAGGAATGGGACAGAGGGATGAAAGGCACCCCCTGTCTCAGATTGCTCTGATCCTGCCACCACTGAAGGGCCTGGATCAGAGTTCGAGTCACTGGGATTAACCTGGATAGAGGATCTCTTCTTTGAGACCAGAAAGCTCTCAAATGAAACTGAATGACCTCATCTGAAATCTTGCTCCTTGCACCACAGCTGTGGAGGCAGCCATGTGCCCTAGGAGCTGCAGGAAATGCCTTGCTGGTTGAGAGACCTGCACAGTGAAGGAGGCGGCCAGGGCCACTAAGGTCCTTACCCTTTCCAAGGGAAGAAAGGCTCTGGCCTGCTTTGTGTCCAGTTCTGCGCCTATAAAGGTGAGTACCTGGACAGGTTCCAAAACTGACTTTGGAAGATTAAGAAGAAATCCCAGAGAGGTAAGCAGCTGCTGGGTAACTAGCAGGTGTGATTTGACCTGGTCTGGAGACTGACCACAATGAGCCAGTCGTCCAGGTAGGGAAAATGGCAATCTTTGCCTTCTTAGATGAGCGACTGCTACTGCCAGACATTTGTGAACACCCTTGGGGCAGAAGTGAGGCCGAAGGCATTGCTCTGAACTGATAATGGCCTGAGGGCAGTTCAATCTGAGGTACTTTGATGGGAGCTTCTGATAAGAACATGGAAGTAGGCATCTTTGAGGTCCAGGGAGGCTAGCCAGTCCCCTGGCCTTAGGGAGGGTAAAATCATTCCCAGTGTCACCATTTTGAACTTTGGCTTTAAAAGGTACTTGTTTAGATATCTTAGATCCAGGATAGGCCGCCACTCTCCTGTCTTTTTTGGGGTAAGGAAGTACCTGGAGTACAGACCCTGTGCTCTGGTGAAGGGAGAAACCCTTCTACAGCTCTGAGAGCCAAGAGGGTTGAGACTTCTGTTTCCAAAGCAAGAGTCTCTAAAGGGTTTGTAGGTGGAAAAGATCTGGCTCTCATCTTTGGAAATTTCTTGAAGCTGAGAACCAGACCCTGGCTCACTACTTCCAGGACCCACCTGTCTGAAGTTAAAGACTGCCAGTCCTGGGCCAGTGAGCCCACCTGCCCCACAGGTAGTGAAGAGCCAACCCTGGGCATCCCATCCAGGGTGCCTGTTTGGCAGGGGCTTTAGGCTGAGGGTGGGAGCAGGCCTGCTCGAACCCCGTCTGCCTCTCCCTCTGAAGAACCCCCTCTGTACATAGGCTGAAGAGGAGGAGGCCTGGGTCTGGCAAAAAGGCCTGTGAAAAGGCCTACCCCTACCCCTGGGGGGCTGCCTCTGAGGAGTGGCTTGCCGTTCCTTGGCTTGTGCACTCCTGTAAGTGGTTCTATATTCATCCATTTTCTTCATATAATTCTCTGTCTGCTCCCCAAACAGAGAATTTCCCACCACAGGAAAATCCATAGCCTTAGACTGGGTATCCGTAGACAAAGTAGTACACCTGAGCCAGGCCAATCTCCGAAAAGCCACAGATGTAGCCATGACTCTAGAGGATACATCAGAATCCACTGCAGCATGGAATTGCACCTTAGATGCCTCAATACCATCAAGAGCCACCTGTTCCAGCTCCTTTGCGAGCTGGCCAGGGCCTGTTTGGCTCAGGCCATGACAGTATCCCATCTAGATTTCTGGTATCTTGCAACATAAGCCATATAGTTTGCTTGTCTGAGTCCCAAGGATGCTGCCATGTATTGTTTTTTGGCCATGGCATCAATCTTCCTGGAATCCTTGTCAGGAGGATGTGAAGCCAGTGGAATATTAGCTTTATCACAAGCTGCAGCCTGAACTACCCCAACATGACTGCACTGCTGTGAAAGAAAATCTGTATCAGGACCTGAACGTGTACCTCCTGTCAATCTTTTTATCCACAGGAGGCACAGAATTAGGAGCTTTTAAAATTTTTATTGTTTGTTTTCTAAAAGATTTATGTAAAGGGATGGACAACCTCCTGGACTCTGGGATATCCATCATCTCCACATAGTCAGGCTCCTCTTGCTCATCCAAAGCCTCCTCTAAGGAAGCTGGAGGTCTCAGCAACTTTTTTATAAAACAAAAAATGAGAAGGGGACTCAGAAAGCCTAGGGGGAGACTCACCTGAAGGTCTGTCTGGGGAGATGTCAGGTTCAATGGGCACATCCAGACTTTCAAAGTCACATTCACACTGATCATAATCCTCATCCCCCTCCTCTGGTTCATAGAACTCTTCTATATCATAATCCTGAACCACTGGAACCGACCGAACCGACCTTTTGCCAGACAGTGGCGGTTCGAAGGGAACCGGGGACAGGGACTGGACAATCTGTATTGCCCTGGCTATCTCTGCAGCAGCTGGAGAAGAATTTTGACTCCAAACCTGCTGATTTTTAGATTTCTTTGCTGGAACTGGCTCCTCAGAGCCAGCTTTTCGCTACCCGAGGAAGTCTCGCCTGGTCAGAGTGGCACTCTCCGTTCGGTTGGCACCGAACCGGCTGGCCATCCGGTCAGCGGACTTTTCACTCTCGTTCCTGAGCCTGCCCACTCTCTTGTCCAGGGTGGCTGCAGAAATTTTACAAATCTGGCAGTCTGAATTGAGGCGGTCAAACCCCAGACAATAGACACATAGTAGTGTGGGTCAGTTTGGCAAAGGCTTCCCACAGACACTACAGTGTTGAAACCCAGTGGGCCCGGTTTTCTTTTGGGCTTTCAGACATGATGCCAGCCTAACCAACAAACTTGCCCTTTTAATGGCAGTGCCAGGCAAGACACCCTATGCGGTTCCAAACCGTGTCACTGGTCGTGGAAAACCGTAATGAAATGCGTTTTTTAGAACCGATAGAACCGAACCGCACTTAAGAAGCCTTAAAGGCTTTTTAAACTTATATTTTAATAATTCGATCGGTTCAACCGAACCGATAACACTTTACAAGTTCCACACAGAAAAAACCCTATCTATTACTTACGATTACCATAGACAGAGCCTGAACCGATCGGTTTTGCGGTTAAAATAATTAAATCGCAGTTAAATTAAACCGAGAAATAGCGCTTTAAACCGAAAAAATGAACCGAGCAACAGGAGGAATCTCCGGAGCGACTGTTCAGTGAGGCGGAGTAAAGAATCTGACGGTTTCGGTTTGAAACCAGCCTAACAGAGTTTCTGAACCGAGCTCGTGCTCTAAGCTCCATGCTCTGCATGGAAGTTAACTCTTTCACCTCCGGAGCAGTTCTAAGGCTGGGACAAACTGCAATTGTCATAATATAGCAAGACATCATGTTGTTTGAAAGGGGAGATGCTGTTGATGGGGGACCTTAATATGCCAGATGTTAACTGGAGTACCTTTGCTGTAGCCACATCCAAAAGCAGGGGCATTCTCGATGCCCTTCAGGTGGCATGCCTTAGACATCCAGTTTTGGAACCTACTCGTGAGAGAGCAATCTTAGACCTCATACTCTCAAATGGGGACAGTGAGAGGATCTCAGATCTAGAAGTGGGTAGCCATTTGGGAACAAGTGACCACCAAACAGTGTGGTTTACGATAAACTCAACTACAGAGTCAGGCCATACAAAAGTAAGGGTTCTGGACTTCAGGAGGGCAGACTTTGGCAAGATGGGAGAGTGCAAAGCAAACAGGCTAGAAGGAGGGGTGGAGCAACAATGGGGAAATATCAAAACTGCCATCACAGAGGCAGCAAGCCTTTGTGTGAAGCAAATAAACAAATCAAAATGAAAGAAAAAGCCACTATGGTTCTCAAAAGAGGTGGTGGTGAAGGTTAGGGAGAAAAAGATAGCATTTAGGAAGTATAAGGAAACACAGAAGGAGCAGGACAGAGAACTGTACCAGTTAAGGCACATGGAAGCAGGGAGGGTAGTCAGAATAGCAAAGGCCCAAACTGAGGAAAAGACAGCCAACTCGGTTAAGAAGGGGGATAAAACCTTTTATAGTATATCAGGGAGCCTAGAAAGCCAAAGGGAGGGATAGTGAGGCTGAATAGAATGGACAGTGGGTGGGCAGAGAGGAATAGTGAAAAAGCAGGGATACTGAATGTATACTTCTGTTCAGTATTCACAAAAGAGGAGGTGGGGGAAGTGCCTAATCCAATTAACAGAAGCACTCTGGATAAGGGGGTCGATCCCAGTCCTTTCACAGAAGAAAGGGTTCTGAAAGAACTCCTAAAACTGAAGCTGGACAAAGCAATGGGGCCTGATGGAATTCACTCCAAAATTCTAAAAGAATTAAGCAGAGAACTAGTGACACCACTGACTACCCTTTTTAACAAATCATGGGAGGATGGTGTGGTACCTAAGGACTGGAGGAAGGCCCTCTTCACAAAAGTGGGACCAAGACAGAGGCAGGAAACTACAGACCTGTCAGTTTGACCTTGTGGTAGGGAAAGTGATGGAATCACCTCTGAAGGAAAGAACTGTTGAGTACCTAGAGGCCAGTGAGGCAGAGGACCCAAGGCAGCATGGGTTCACAGCAGGACGGTCATGTCAGACGAATCTAATTGATTTCTTTGACTGGGTGACCAAAGTAGTACACCAGGGAGAGGTTCTGGACATGGCCTACCTAGACTTTAGCAAGGCATTTGACACAGTACCACAAAAAAGATTAATAGTCAAATTAACCAGCCTGGGAGTGGGTCCCAGGGTGGTAGCCTGAGTAAAACATTGGCTGGACAACAGGACACAGAAGGTAATTGTAAATGGAGTCCACTCTGAAAAAAGAGGGGTTACTAGTGGGGTACTGCATGGTTCAGTGCTGGGTCCAGTCCTTTTTAAAGTCTTTATAAGTGACATTGCAGAGGGACTGGAAGGAAAAGTATGCATCTTTGCAGATGATACAAAGATCTGCAGCAGGGTTGATACAGAAGGAGGCATGGAAAGGATGAGAAGGGACTTGGCAAGGTTGGAGGAATGGTCAGAAGTATGGCAGCTTGTATTCAATGCAAAGAAGTGCAAAATAATGCACCTGGGAAACAAAAACTCAGGGGAAGATTACACAATGGGAGGGAGGCAGTAACAACAACAACAAGCATTTGTCAATGCCGAACGTTCGCTTGCAGGTATCTGCAGTGTGTGGCACTTTTGGCACTAAACTGCAACCCCAGTGAAATGAGGCAGCAGGGTGCACTGTGGATTGTGTATTGGCATATGGCAGTGTGCAGTGGGATGGTTATTTCCAGACATGGTGGCATACAGTGGGTGATCAGGGAAGTGAGATAGAAATTGTTTGGGTCTGGTGAGTTATGGGTAGACGTCAGCAGGTAGGCCCAACCACCAGTGGCAAGGTGAACTTCTGAGGCTGTGGAAAAGAATTACACAAAGGCAGCATGCTTGTTAAGTAATGCAGCAAGATTGTGCTTGGACACAGATGCAAAGCATTATTTTGTAACAGGCAGTCAATATAAGAACACCAAACAACTCATGTATCTGCACACACACACACACACACACACACACTTACTTCCCGGATTTTCATATACATACTTTCTGTAATCCTGCATATCTCATCAACACTGTTCTAAGTACTAGGGGTGGGGGGATAACTCACTTTGTCTCCTTGTCGGGGAGAAAAGAGGACAAATATTTTGAAGGTATTCTCACCAAAGCACTATATATTTCACTGTTGATATCTATGCTGTCATTACCACGAGACTCGGAAGAGGCAAGCAAGAACGGGAAAAAGTATTGTTTCTTGCCTATCTATACATGTTGCTGTTCCAAGACAAGCAGTTCTTTTAATGACATCTTCGCATTTTGTGAGATGCCTTTTTATCTTTTGGATTGGCAATGTTAATAAAGAAACACCATTGCCTTGTACATGTTCTCCATGACAAACTGACATCTGTATCTGTCCCTATCAAACTACAACATTAAGTACTAAGTGCACACGAAAACGCATCTTAACGCGTCGGTTAAGATGCATTTGCATGCGATGTTAATCACTTGGCATTTTGGCAAGCAGCTCAGTTCATTTAACTGTTATTCACTTGGCATTTTGGGAAGCATCTCAGTTGATTTAAATAACTTTGCGAACCATTTTAAAAAGTGTCTCTTGGAGAAAGGAGTGAAACTACTGTGTGGAAGGCAGCCTCTTCATCTTACACTCGCCTATTGTATTTACAGTGGATCGACTGTAACTGTTGACTATGAAAAATTCCATCCATTTGAAACACTTTGCACTGCGTTTATTATACACATGTGTACTGTAGGCGCATTTGCAAAAATCCACTGTAACTCAAGTATTCTTTTCTGGGATCCAGTCAGCTGAACGAAATGACGAGTAGGCAATCACTAAGACAAAGGAGAGGACAGCAACAGGAGGAGAAAGCTGGAGGGATTTTGTTTCGGGCAGGTCATACAGAGGCGTCATTATGCTAAACACACACGTTACCACCACTGATTGCAGCGGTGGTTTTCTTTGAACTGAAGACCACTGCTGTCATACACAGCTCCTGCATCTATTGGTGCAGGACGGCCGCGCCTGCTGAATGGAGCACTGCATTGCACAGGAAAGTCACACTTCCAAAAAGTCCTATTCTCCTAAGACGTTCCTTGCGCATGCGCGCGCAAGCGAACGTAAAAATAGCACAGCTGACAATAACACTCTGATGTCTTCTGTCTCAAGACTTGCATGTCTCTGACATTTTGACCATTATCAAAGTCTGCCTCACTGGAAACTATAAAGTATATGTGCCAAATATAAATATAGTTCTGTGTTTCAGCCAGCAGGTTGCGTGAGAGGTTGGAAACAGGTAGGAAAGAATTGTACTTTTTGTCAAGACTGCCATATAATGTTGTGACTGCAGTGGTACTAAATATAAAACGTTTAACCCCCTGGCATCCAAAATAAGAACAGCCCGGAGGAGCCACCACTCTTACTAAGGGGGAAAAAAGTGACCCTACATCACAAATTTCAGGTGGAAAAAAAACATAGTTGTTATACAGCTACAGCCTCAAGATTGAACAATACCAGCACTCATTTTTGTTGTTGTTAATAATTGCAATAAATCATGCCAGGGATTAAATTATGAGTCAAATAAATGCACCTAGTGACATGTAGCACTCAGCTATGCCTTGTGCCACAGTACAACTCTAGGGTGATTAATGTGCCGTTAATCGAATGCATAGTTATCTGAGCCGGGTGGATAGACTGTGTCCAGCACAAACGAGGAGAGGAAAACTACAGGACTCTGGCAGGAAGGCAAACAGCTAGCCACAAAACCACCAATCCGAATCTCCACAGAGCACCGTGTGACTCAATGCGGCTGCAACAAATAGATTTACCTGTGTGTGTCTATATCTAGACTGTAAGGCTGGGCTAGCTAGCTTGCCTCATGCGCACGGCCAGATTAAGGTTCCATGGGGCCTTAGGCCCGAGGAAAACCTGGGGCCCACTTTGTGTAGGCCACGCCCCCTTTAAGTAAGCTACATCCATTCTATCAAGCCACACACCCTTGTCATTTTTTTGTTCTTTAAAGTAAATTCTTTGGTAACCAAACTCTGACTCCAGCATCTAACAAAAATGGCCATGCAAACCAAGGAGGGGACATAAGCAATTTCAGTCACAGCCAAGTTCATATCCTCATTTGTTTCTAGCAACCTGCAACATACAGTACACAAGCATAGCCCAGACAGCCAAGCTAAAGCCCCTCCACTCACAGCAGCAGAACGGAGCATGAACAGCCAAGACCCCATATGGCAGTTGCCAGCAATTGGCAATGCAGAAGCAGAGCCCACACTTCCAAACTCAGCCCGCCACCATGGCAGTAACCTGCAGCGGTCAGCACACAACAAAGTTCGGAGACCCATGTCCAAAACTGCCCCTTGGTGTCTGTTTTAATAAAATGCAGCAGCTGCTCCCAAAAAAAGGTTTACAGACCACCTTTGACTTCCACTCCTCAGCTTTGCCTCAGTCAGTATGGCTACTGCCCAGCCCAACACTCCAGCTTTTCTAATGCTACAATCCCTCTCCTTTAACCTGAGGCCCCACCCAAGGTGAAGCTAAGGTTGGGGAAGCAGTTGTTCCCTTTATGTAGAGTCCTCCAATGTAGCGGGTGACTAGTCACTAGAGCCCATGGCTAAGCATACCCCAAAATTCTGCCATCACGGGGTATTTCTACTTGTTCTAGTTCCTCCCCTCCCACATGGAAGCCAGCACTCGAGGAGCATCATGCGTATGCTACTGTGTGCTGCAGCACAACACTTGGCCAGTAACTGCCCCTCCCTCAGAAGCATCCCCTGCTGCACTACCACCTGTGATCACGCAGATGGTAGTGTGGCAATGGGGGCTGCAGCTCTGCCTTCCAGAGTCCTGTGGGATGCTCAAATCTCCCTCACCCACTGGCCCTCCAATGACTCAGGCTCATTCTTGAACCCGGGTTGCTGGTACCTAAACTCCTCAGTTCAGAGCTGGGGGCCTGGCATCCATAGACAGCTCCATAATTCCTACACTTCTTTGAAGCCATACTTGAAAACCTCACAGAAGTAATGTTACCAAGTATGGTAGGTATTACAAAACTTTGTGGTCACTTTCTGTACCCACAGAAACATAGAAATGTTTACAGGCAGAAAAAGACCAATGGTCTATCCAGTCTGCCTTTGTCCTGCATCTTCGCTCTACACTGAGCCCCGCCTTACTGGTACCCAGTCTAATCATTAGCTGCATTCTCTCCACCCCTGCTCCAACTACAAATCTCTTATATCCATCCCACTACCTTGACAGCCTGCACCATCTTTGCTTCGTCCACTTCTCTCAGCAAGCTATTCCATTTGTCTACCACTCTCTCTATGAAGAAATATGTCCTCATCTCTCTCTGACTCTCTCCTGAATTTAACACCTGCCTGATTGTACCCATGCCTCCTGGCACAGGTCCCTTTTCTGCATATGAACAATATTTGACAGTCCATGCTATCAATCCCCATTTTGGTACTCTGCCCCTGTACACCAGTGACTCCCAGTAGGTGCCACTGCCAGCCAACCTCCCCCATTTAGAAGTCAAGATGGAACTGGACTATTATCTTCCCAGAGTTTTTTTTGGAGGTGAGCTTGCTGATTCCCCAAGAGACTGTCAACTCCAGCCCACAGGATTTTTCCTTGCCTCTCTTGTCAAGTGGTTTTATATTCAATTACAAAGTACTCCCTTTATTCACAACAATGTTAACTCCAGTAAAGGCATTAACCCCATACCAAAAAAGGCACCAAAGCAATGATGGCAAATTGCCTACCAATCTCCAAAGCAATGCTGCATACTTGCTGAAATGAAGCAGTAAGAGGGGAAAATCATCCATAAGAAAGAGCCTTCAGAGATGCTATTCAGATTCCCCATATTATTTAACATGAATGGATTTCCAGAGACAAAACTACAACACCCTCTGCAAACAGGATAACATTTTACGCAAAGAAAAAATTCAATACATGGATTTGGTTAGTGCAGTAACACAGACCCATCAAAAACACATTCACAGCTCCCCATAATCATACCCACTGCAACTCCACCTGTACTGACCCGCCTTAGACACACACTCCTCTGTAACACTAAGAGAGCAGCAAGGAGCCTGGTACAAGAAAGACCCAGCAGCAGTAGGTGAAAAAAATCAGACACAGCGATAGTTATTTACCATTTGCCTCCACCAAGCACCAATCACCACCGTCATGTTAGTTAATCCAATGTGATTCCTTCTTACCTGTCAGCTGCTTCTGTATGGTCAGGTCTAGCTAGGAGGGACTTGTCTCGGCCTTGGGTGGAGTCAGGACTACTCGAGTAAGGAGGATGGTGTAGATGGATTGGACCCTTCTTTTACAGGATACAGGTACAGCTGGCAGTTGGGCATCTCTCAAGTCTCTCTGGGAGGTAGTACTGCACTAACCACTGTCACCGACAGTCACACAAGGTTGCTGCCGCTGGGCCCAGGGAATGGGATGGACCTGGCACTTGGCACATAGTGCAGCAGACTCTGGCAGACCTGATGACAGATCGATGGTCACGAGCAGCCAGGGACAGACAGGCTGCATGTGGGGGGGGGGAGGGGGGCACGGGTCAGATTTTCACCGGTGGGTCTCCGGGTCAGAGATTTTCACCGGTGGGCTGAGGCGAGACAGACAGTAGACACTGTCTGAAGTAATGGCCACAGACTTCAGGGGCCCAGGGAAAACAAATTACTTGACCGGACCAATATAATTCAAAAAATAATGGATAGCCGCTGCCGAACTGTCCACAACTACACTACCGGACAAAAGTTTTAGAACACCCCCATTTTTCCAGTTTTTATTAAAATTTAAGCAATTCAAGTCCAGTGAATAACCTGAAATGGTACAAAAGTAAGCGGTAAACTGCTAGAGGTTAAAAAAAAAGTTTAGGTTAGCAAAAACTGAAAAATAATGTAAATTTCAGAGTTATAAAAAAAGGCCTTTTTCAGGGAACAAGTAATGGGTTAATAACTTACAGCTGTTCTGCAGCAATGGAAGTAAATTAAGCCTTGAAAGTTGATGCAAACAATTCCTACAGGTGTCCCAACTTTTGTTGATTACTTGATTACAAACCCCCTGTATGTATAAAAGCAGTGTTGGAACAGACTGTTATTACACCCTCTGAAGCATTATTTGGACAATATTGCACTGCAGGAAGTAGTATATTGCTATCATAATGGCGAGAAAAAGGCAATTAACAAAGGAAGACAGACAGACCATTATAACCCTAAAAAGTGTAGGTCTTTCCTTTAGAGAAACTGCAAAGAAAGCCAAGGTGTCAGTGAGTACAGTTTCCTACACCATCAAAAGGCACTTGGAAACTCTGACAGGAAGAGGTCTGGCAGACCCAAAGCCACAACAGAATCAGAAGACAAGTTTCTGAGAGTCAACAGCTTGCATGATAGGCGGCTCACAGGACAACAGCTTCAAGCATAGCTTAACACTGGTCGAAGTAAGCAAGTCTCAGTTTCAACTGTGAAGTGAAGACTTCGAGCTGCAGGTTTGACAGGTCGAGTGGCAGTAAGAAAGCCATTGCTAAGATGGCAAAAGAAGAGAAAGAGGCTTGCCTGGACCATGAAGCACAGCCAGTGGACTACTGAAGACTGGACCGATGAATCAAAATTTGAAATCTTCGGTTCATCACGCAGGGTTTTTGTACGCTGTCGAGTAGGCGATAGGATGGTTCCTCAGTGTGTGACACCAACTGTCAAACACGGAGGAGGAAGCGTGATGGTCTGGGGCTCTTTTGCTGGATCCAGAGTCGGCGACTTGCACAGAGTGACTGGCACCCTTAATCAAAAGGGCTACCACAACATTTTGCAGCGCCATGCAATACCCTCTGGTCTACGCCTAGTTGGTCAGGGGTTCATCCTACAGCAAGATAATGACCCAAAACATACCTCCAGGCTATGTCAGAACTACCTTCGAGGAAAAGAACAAGACGGTAGGCTTCAAATCATGGAATGGCCAGCACAGTCTCCAGACTTAAACCCCATTGAGCTGGTTTGGGATGAACTGGACAGAAGGGTGAAAGCAAACAACCTACAAGTGCAACACATTTGTGAGGAACTTCTGCAACAGTGTTGGGAAGAACTTCCGAACAATATTTGATGTCCATTGTAGGAAGAATGCCACGAGTGTGTTCGGCGGTTATATCTGCAAAAGGTGGCTACTTTGATGAGTCAAAAATTTAGATTACATTTTGTTAAACAAAATGATTCTATGATTTCTTTTTTCTCTCCAATTGTTTATTTGTTCTATGCTTTAATTTCAGAGTACATTGAGACATTAAACTGCGTAAATTTCAATAAAAACTGGAAAAATGGGGGTGTTCTAAAACTTTTGTCCGGTAGTGTAACTGCTTAGTCAGCAGCTCAGGCAACAACTTCAAGCAGCTAGTGAGGTTACCACTAAATTTAGCAACTTTTGAAGAAGCCAGAAGCTTCAAGGACTCCTCCGGAGGCAGAAGAAATAAGCCCAATTGATCTGGCCATCGTTGAGAGAGGCAGAGGTGGGTTGCGTTCTACAAGCGAGTGAGAGAGGAGCGGCAAACTAACGACGGGACTCTGGCGGGAAGGCAAGCAAATGAGGCATAGATGAAATGTTTCAATCATTATCTCAACAGAGCACCACCTGACCGCAGTTGCATAGCGCTGGCACCGGCACTAGTCAGCAAGAACAGTACAGCATATTAATTTAACTCTTTAGCAGTCGGGGTTCATGATAGCTGACTCACTTTACAGGAAATCTGACTGCAATTACAGTGCGCTGCGCTCGTCAATTTAATTTATTTGTGTAGTCGGTGATTGAAGTGTAGCAGCCTTCCTCCCCCACCCCCAAAAATGCATTTTCAATGGCTTTGCTTTTCCGGACTATAGTACTGTGGAAACAAAACAAATCAAATCTATTTCTGGATAGTTCCTTCCGATAAAATACAGTATTTTATCGGAAGGAACCTAATCGCGGAAGCACTGGAATGCACTCGCTCGCAGCGGTGGTTTTCTTTGAACTGAAGACCACTGCTGTCATACACAGCTCCCGCATCCATTGGTGCAGGACGGCTGTGCCTGCTGAACGGAGCACTGCATTGCACAGGAAAGTCACACCTCCAAAAAGTCCTATTCTCCCAAGACGTTCCTTGAGCAAGCAAACGTAAAAATGGAAAGGGACCTAGGGGTAATCATATCAGATGACCTTAAGGTTGGCAAGCAATGTGAGAAGGTGGTAGGGAGGGCTGGGGGATACTGGGATGTATAGGAGAGGCATCATCAGCAGAAAACAGGAAGTTGTTATCCCCTGTACAGACAGTTGGTGAGACCCCATCTGGAGTACTGCATCCAGTTCTGGAGACCCCATCTCCACAAGGACATAGACAGGATGGAGGCAGTTCAGAGGAGGGCAACTAAAATGGTGCAGAGTCTGCATCAAAAGTCCTACAAAGATAGACTTAAGAACCTAAATATGTACACCCTGGAAGAGAGGAGGGAGAGGAGAGATATGACAGAGACCTTTAAATACCTCACAGAGGGAAAATAAGGTACAGGAAGGAATCTATTTTTCAGAGAAAAAAAGGTGCTCATGGACGAGAGGGCATGATAAGAAGCTGGAGGGGGTAGATTCAGGAGAGGCGTGAGGAAGTATTTCTTCACAGAAGGAGTGGTGGGTTTCTGGAACAATCTTCCACCAAAGGTGGTGGGACGGAAACAGTGGTGTTCAAGAATGCACAGGATAGACTTAAGGGAATCTTAGGGAGAATGCAATGGAGATCAAGTAGGATCTGTGATGATACAATAGGCAGGGAAGACGGGGCAGACTTGGGTGGGCCAAGCTGTCCTTATCTGCTGGAAAATTCTGTTATTGTTCATCATATACACAGTGCCTGGTTGACATAATGTAAGCATTTAGCAAGCTTCCGTGTGTTCACTTCCAGTATTACATAGAAACATAGACTCTGACGGCAGATAAGGACCACTTGGCCCATCTAGTCTGGCCATTTCCCTACCTAGAGGATAAGTTGCAGATCCTATTTAACCATCAGCCTATTTCTTCCTACCCCCCACAAAAATTGCCTTATGTCTGTCCCACGCATTCTTGAATTCTCCCACAGTTTTAGATCCCACAACCTCCTCAGGAAGGCTGTTCCATGCATCCACGACCCTCTCTGTGAAACAATACTTCCTCACATTGCCCCTGAGCGGTCCCCCCTCTATCTTCAAATTGTGTCGCCTTGTTCTTGCACATCTCTTTTTCTGAAAGATGCTACCCTCTTGGACTTTGTTGACTCCACTGAGGTACTTGTATGTTTCTATCATGTCCCCTCCTTTCCTCAAGGGTATACATATTAAGCTCCTTTAGTCTCTCCTCGTATGGCTTCTTTTGGACTTGGACTTGCCTCCACTCTGTCTGTGCCCTTCCGGAGATGTGATCTCAGATGGGGACACAGTACTTTGGGGTGTCTTACTAGCGATCCATGCAGACACAATATCACCTCTCTCTTTCTTCAGGTGATACTCTTCCATATGCACCCTAGTTTCCCACTTGCCCTGCCTTGTTGCACTGCCTGGCCACCTTTAAGTCATCACATACTGCCAGGTCTCTTTCCTGCTTGGTGGTTGTCAGTACCACTCCTCCCATCTTGCACTCTGCCCCTGAGTTTCTGTGCCCCAAGTGCATTACTTTGCACTTTTTCACTTGAAACCTAGCTGCCACACCCTTGATCAATCCTCGTGTTCTCTCAGATCTCTGCCCCCCCCCCCAGAGTGTCCACCTACTGCAGAGTTTGGTGTCATCTGCTAAGAGTCAGACCTTCCCTTCCAGCTCCTCTGTAATGTCACTTATAAAGACATTAAAAAGGACCAGTCCCAGCACCTGATCCCTGAGGCACCCAGCTGGTCACCCTCCTTTCCTCGAAGTCAAGTCTGTTTACTTCCACCCTCTGCCATCTCTCCCCTAACCAGTTTCTTACCCAGTTTACCACCTTTGGCACCCACCCTAAGCTACCCAGCTTGCTTACTAGCCTCCTATGAGGAATGGTGTTGAAAGCCTTACTGAAATCTAGGTTGCCCACGCCCACCGTTCCACCATAATTTAATTCCTTGGTCCCCCGATCAAAGAAATCTAACAGATTAATTTGACACGATCTCCCTCTCCCATAAATCCATGCTGGCTCGGGTCTTGGAGCTCAGTGGATTCAGGATATTCCATGATCCTTTCCTTCAGCAGTGACTTCATTAATTTTCCCACCATCAATGTCAGGCTGACTGACCTAGAACTGCCAGCCTCTTCCCTACTACCACTTTTGTAAAGTGGGACTACATCTGCCCTCCTCTAGTCCTCAAGAACTACTCCTGTTTGCAATGTGCTGTTAAACAGAACTGTCAGAAGTGCAGCTAGTATCTCCCTGTGCTCCCTCAGTACCCTTGGATGCACCCCATCTGGTCCCACTGCTTTGTCCACTTTCAGATTAGTGAGTGCCTTCAGGACACCCTCTTCTGAAAATGGAGTTGTGCTCACCTCCTCCAATGCTCCTGCTACTTTTTTGTGGCCCCCTCGCCTTCTCCATTCTCTAAAAACACTGAACAAAAGTATTTGTTCAGGATGTCTGCCTTTTTCTGGTCCCTCTTTGCACAGTCTCCCCTTCCCTTTTTAACCATACAATCCTACTCCTGGTCTTCCTCCTTTCATTTACATACCTAAAACATGTATCGTCCCCCTTCATCACTGCCTGGGCTGTTGTCTCTTCAGTTCCGTGACTTTGTGTTCAGTACTGCTCTCCCCACTTCCCACTGTTTCCCCTGACATATCTCCCTATCCTCCTCCCACTGTGTCCTCTTATACCTTCTAAATGCTACCCTTTTAGTCTTTACTTTTTCTGCCACCTCTTTCGAGAACCACAGCAATTTCTTTTTCCTCTTGCTAATAATAAAGATGTCTGCAGGGATGATTTTAAAATGGGGCTAAAACAAATCAGCTAAAAGCTGGCAGTGTCTCTTGAATAAAGATGTTGGCTCTTTGGCATGTTATTAAAGATAAATTCATAACCACCACCCAAAAGAAAACAAATGTCTCAAATGTTTCTGTTTCATCCTAGAACCACCACATCAGCCATCCCACCCACCCCCCCACCCCACAACATGGATCAAAATGCAACTATCACTTTGATCCTTAAGTTGTCTCTGCAGCAGGCACTGTTAAGTGGCAGTGGGAGTCTTCCTGTCTGTTTTTTATTACTATGAATTGACTGTAGCACTTTGGTGTTTAGACAAGCTACAGCATGTCTCATTTGAAGCCACATCTAACCTTTACATCTGACATGTTATTCAGTTCTGCTTTCACTAAACTGAAGAGAATATAACTCTCGAAAGCTAGTCTCAAAGTTTAGTTTGTCCAGGAAAAGGTATCACCTGCAACATATAATTTTTTCTTCTACATCATTGACTGGATTAACACAGCTCCCATATTTTTTTTATTTGAAATTAGAGAGTCTTGTATGCTTCCAAAAAAAATCCTGTTTTAAAAATATATATATATACAGTATTTTGGCTATCCTGCAAAGCAGAAGCCCCATCTAGAATGCTGCAAGCCTGCTGGGCTAGCTAGCTGCAGTACTTTAGCTGAAAATTTTCAATTGTTTGAAAGCTTGCCAGTAACAGGCAGAAAAACAGCAAACTGCTACATCAACTACTGCTATAAGCACTAGTAGTTTTTTTAACCAGGAGTGGCACACTAAGCTGAAAGCTTTTTTACACGTACGACCTGGGAGCACAGGGAAGTTAAGTGACTTGCTCAGGGTCACGCAGTATGCAAGTGGGGGCTGTGGGATTCAAACTCAGGTCTCCAGATTTGCAGCTCAGAGCCTTAAACCACTGCGCTATACTGCCTCCCTATTACACTCCCAAAAGTGCTACAGCTTAAGTCCCCCCCCCAAAAAAAATAAAATTAAAAATAAAAAAATAATAATAATCCCCTATGTGTAAGTGAAACCAGAAAATACAGGGAGAAGCTCGGGTGCTGTGCTCTGTAAGAGGAGTTAAGAAACATGGATGTATATGCACCATTATTAAAGGGGAACTAAAGTAAAAATGTATGAAAAAATACACTGTGTAGAGTGCTTTGATTTATTAGATGTAGTCTTACTGTGTTCTGCCTTTTGTTTGCTGTAAGGAGGTTTTTCTTTTGTTTGTTAATTTGCCTGCTAGTTTTATAGCCTCTGGGCATCTCCATGTTTGCATTTTCATGGCTCTTTCCCACAATGCTTCCTGTCCCATGTGATGAGTTCAGGAGTGTTCTTGGAACAGCCTCCCAGCAGAAGTGGTGGGGGCTAGAATGGTCACAGGATTTAAAGAATGAATGGGACAGACGCAGGGGAATCTTAGAAGCAAGAGGGTGGTGTAAGCCGGCGTCCAAGTATGGCCTCCGGTGGCACCATACGTAGGGAATTCAGGGCAGACTAGGTGGGCCAAGTGGTCCTTATCTACTGACAACTTTTATATTTCTAAGTGTCCATTCAACAGTGGCGACAGAGCACCATAGCCATGCAATTTATCAAGAATTGTGCTTTGTCATAAAAGACTTGATAAATACTTTGATAAATGCCTCTTCTTTGACGGCTTTGCACTTCGGTGTTGTCTCCCGGAAGGTGATAAAGACCTCCACTCAGAATGCTACTTTCTACTGGCTAACCAAAGTTCGTCCGAGTGAGTTTCAGGAGTTGTGCTGAGCCATTTCTGTATTGTCAACTGCTGCCACCCACCCGCCCATTTGTCTGTAAACTCATTTTATTTTCACTTCCCACTCGTTTCTACCAGCCATCCACACACCCGCTCACTTGATCTCTCATTCCATCACTCCTGGATGTAACAGGGAGTGGCTACAACAGAGATAATAAAGTTTCTTTCTGTAAATACGTTTTGTTTTTGTAGCCGCAGCAGTGGAGTCAGTATTGCCACCAGACTCGGGAGAGAGACAGTTGGCAACTTGTCAAGTTATTTTTAAATAATGCACTTACAATGTTGGCAGATAAATATATGTAACCCCCCCTACAAATGGGGGTTCCCGAAAAGTCTTCCTTGAGCTTGCCTAAATGCGCACTGCCAGGCTGGTGTCCTGCATTTTAGCAGTTTAAATGTATTGCCAGAGAGTGCCTGTATAGCCTCTGTGTACTGTCTCTTTAAGAGCTGCCTGGATTGCAGTCATAATTAATCTGGGAGGGGCCTGAGTGTTTCTATGCTCGAGTCCTGCCTGGGCTGCCAAATAACCGCTCCATTCTGCCATCGCTATTAGCGCAGACGGAGCTCTGTTAGAAGACGTATTTGTTTACTGATCAATTATTAGAATAGTAATAATATTGCAGTTTGTCTAATCTGCCTTCTGTGCAGCATGGACATTTCTGTTTATCTCCACCATCTTGGTCCTGGACTGCTGAAATGGGCCAATCAGTACCTTTGGGACTCTAAAATGTAGCCTATCCCCAGGGGCTTTGTGAGAGCAAAATTCTGTAGGAATTGTAGTTTTGGGCTTTTGGCGCCTAAATGAACCTGGAGGGGGAGCCTTTGTTGTGACTGACAAAGAAATCAGCCAACCGAACCTCTTGGATCCTGGGGAAAGTCCCAGGCTGCTTGCAGCTAATTTCAGTTTGAGTTGGGAACTGAAAGAAGTAACAGCTTGAGATAGTCGAGCAGTAATCCTGCATAGATTCACGCAGGAGAACTGTGAAAGGGCCGAGTTTTGGCCTGCCTGTCTACCTGCTGTCCCTGAGAGAGAAACTGAAGATTATTCGGACTGAATCCGAACTATGAGGGTGATTTAAGCTACAGAACTGTGACCAGGCTTTAACCTGAAGAAGACCGAAGATTTGCTGAATGCCATCGGCCTGTCAGGATTTCCAGCTACCTCTGAACTCCCGGTTTGTGCAGAGACTCTGTAATTGCGACCGGATAGCAATCTGCCTGGTATAGTGGAATTTCTTACATGTAAATGTGCTGTGTGCTGTTAGCGGGTCGTAATTTGGTTCCCCACTGTGTGTTGAACTGTGTTCTGCTCGCTGAAGGCTGCATCCGGCTCCAACGGACTGAATCCGTATTCATCTTCCTTTGGCCTGGGCCTTGCCACACTGGCCCAGCAAGAATACCCGCTGCACAGAGAAAATCATCGACGAGAGACCTGCCTGGGGATCAGCCCCCTGCTCATGCTTTGAACAGGAACGACCCCTCGGTGATTCGTGTGGGCACTGCTTCTCCTAGCACTCCAGTTCAACAACCTGCTGCCTCGATTTCGTCCTGCCTGTGTCCTGTATTGGGTATCGTGAGTAAACATCAGGGTAGCTCCCTGCAACAACAGCTAAATCTAAAGTGTTGTCATCTGATTGCTTTGTTGTCTTTTCTGTCACAAACTGAGCCCTTCGGCTCCGGATTACAAATAATGTGCATTGTGCATGCTGCTTTCTTCCATCACAGGACCCCAACCAGCTGCAAGTTGGCCTACCCCAGGCAACGTTCCTGGCTAGCCCACTGTGTTTTCCTACCTGGGTACCTAGAGTATGTGACTGTGTAGGGACTCTGAAGTGCATGCATAACTGTCTGAATGATATAGCCTTTACGCAAATCAACCTGATTACGCCCCTCCCTTGTTCAAGTTGAGCAGGCAGTATAGTGCAGTGGTTTAAGGCTCTGAGCTGCAAATCTGGTGACATCCAGCAGACCAGACCTGGGTTTGAATCCCACGGCTTCCACCTGCATACTGTGTGACCCTGAAGTCACTTAACTTCCCTGTGCTCCCAGGTCGCTCCTGTAAAAAAGCTTTCAGCTTAGTGTGCTACTCCTGGTTAAACAACTAAATAAAAAAAAATAAAAAATACAAAAATAATCCCCTGAATAAATCAGATCTAACTCTTTTTGCATTTAACCCGACTGTGGTTCCAGTTTGTGCCAAGAGTACTGTACTGTTGCTATTTGCTGTGCATAACCTTGTTTTACAGGGGGTCCCCAGGGTCGAGCTAGAGGAACCAGCCCTGGCAGTAAGTGCAAACAATGTGGATAATTGCATGCTGAATAAGGGTCATTGTGAAAGTGATTATTGTATATTGTTCAGGACACTAGAAGAAAAAGAGGGGGGTTACAGTGTCCCAGAGGGCTGTGCCCAGGTTAGCTTGACCACTAACAAACCTGACCTCTGGGTGGAGGCACCTGTTTCAGTACCCAGGCCCCTTAACCTGTTACTAGCCAAGCAGGCATGGGTAGTAGCCCTTAGGATAGCGCTACCTAGGGGTTACATATATATCAAATATAAAATATTAAACTTAGAGTTATGCATAGATGTGGGCACTAGGCATGGCTGTGTTAGTGTGGTGAAGTGGGAGAAGAAAAAAACACACTGATTGTGATTTTTTCACTTGCTTGCTTTCCAGAGTAGAATAAGCTTCTTAAGTAAGTAACAAAAAAATGTCTGACAAACATTTTTTCTAAGTCTGTGTTTGCGTGATGATTCATGATGAGGCTAAATACCAGCGTTACCATGTACTATGTTTCATTAATGTACGGTCAGGTGACTGGCTCTCGTTAACGTCACTAGCAGTGTCTATATTGGCATTCATTTGTTCTTTTAAAATGTGTGGTAGGATTATATTACAAATGAAAAATCAATAAAAAGGTTTTTTTATATTAATAATATAGTGGTAAGTACGTTTTTTATATTATTCGGTATTACTTAGTATGAAAGAACAGAAGAAGACCAGAGCCCATCGAGACTGTTCCCCACACTATGTGGGACATTATTTATCTATTATCCCTCAACCAAACATCTAATTTGTTTTTAATGACAGTGGCACTAGTTGCCTCTACCAAATCTTGTGGCAAGGTGTTCCATACAATGGATGCTCTTATTGGAAAAAAGTTTCCCCTTTTGCCGGTTTTATAAGTTTTTACTTCAAGCTGTTTATTATGCAGTCTCGGAACATGTCTCCTTTTGGAGAGTGTTAGACCACATTTTTCCATTAGATCTGGTGAATTTATTAAATTAAAAACCATAAGCATATCACCTCTTAATCTTCTAGTTTGAAGAGAGAAGAGACCAGTAGCTTTTAATCTGTTCTGATAATCCAAGTTTGTTAATCTTGGAATCATTCTAGTTATATTGGTAAGTAATTTAGCTTCCACCACTCCATGCCCCCGCACACTCTGTCTGCCACTGCAAGTATGGGGGGCCCTGTTACTACTGACTTTCAGACTGGGGAAGCCTGCACACACAAAGGTTGAAAACCCCTGCTATAGATCAGTCAACAGGAAAAGGGGAAGTGTCAATCAGTTTGAGCCAGTGGACAATGATGGAACAGTTGTGCTGACGCCTCCAAGATAACTTTGAAAAACAGAATAATTAGGTACAATTCAGCTCACATTCCATATATATTTACAGATTTCTCCTCCCATTTATTTATCACTGAAGACATTTTCATGAATACACAATCTCTATCCCCTGGAGTTCTTTTGCCTCTATAGCTTACTCCCTACTTCAAGTCACAATCCTCTGTTGTAACATCACAATCTGTTGCCATGGGAGTAACTGTGATGTCACAAACAGTGCATATTTATTTGTGGTGCCCTTCCCTGGAGGCTCTGGGCACCATTACAAAGAGTTACATACAGCCCTTTTCTGTTCCACACCTTTTAACACGTATCTCAGAGTGGAGATTGGGCCCTAGGGACCCGAGTCTTCCCTTCCCCGAAGAAAACCTAACCGCTGTTGTATATAATGTCGAAGGTGGAAGTACTGAACTCTGTCTGAGTCGGACCAACCGAGTTCAGTTTTACATTCTTCCAATGTTTTCACTATGTTCCCAATTAATAATTGGTCAGGATATTAAAGTTCTGTTTCGGTTTGTCTACGGTACCAGGGATCCAATTTCGCTGGGGGAAACTCTTCATCCCATGCCAACCAGGCAAATCTGTAGATGTGGGGTGCTACCTGGGGATATCGCACAAATCAGTCCCATACCTGAAGTGTGACCTGGAATGTACTATAATAGGACTGCAATTTTTTGCTTTGTGGTTGAGGTTTACTGAGGCATGATATGAGAGGTCTAACAGTAGCTTGGTCCTCATCCATGTCTTTCCAATGTGTAAGGATTCGGGTGTTTGGCCAGAAAATCACTATCCTGGCTTGAACAGCCACCCAATAATCCAAAAGAGAAAGAACAACACCCACCCCCAAGTTTTTCTGGCCAACAAGAGAGAGAGCTACGAACTCTCGGTTTGGTGTTAGCCCAAATAAATTTATTTATTTGGCGCTGCATGTTGGTAAGTCTCTTTTAGAAAAAGATGGGTCTTAAGACTCATTTTAAAGGCCTCCACCAAGGGGGCCTCCCTCAGGAAAGAATTTCAAAGGACTGGATCCACAACCTCAAAGGTCTAATCCCCTGGGGTTTTACACCTTGCCCTGGGAACAACCAGAAGGCCCTGCAGGAGATCACTCAGGTAACCCGGGTCCAGCCCATGTAGGGCCTTATAAGTTAGTAACACAGCTTTAAAGGAGATACGTCACTTGTTGAATAAACTGAACTAAACTGGTAGCTAGTGCAGTTCACATAGTGCCGGGGAGATAGGACATGACTTTGAAATACCAGTCAACAGCCTAGTGCAGAGCATTACAGTAGTCCAGCTGCGAGGTCAAAAACGTGAGGGAAAGTCATCTGCAGGGATAAGGGATCTAATCCGGCAGATGTTCCTGAGATGGTAAAAGCCACTCCAGACTACTGCTGACACCTAAGCATTAAATGTAAGCCACTCATCCAGAAGGACTCCAAGATCTGTCACCTTTGCAGCAGCTACAAGCCCAGAAGGGCTATACTGAAGCCCCATCTCCCTCTCGGCAGCTGTTGCTCATCCCTTCTGACTCAGCTCAATCACCAGCACTTCAGTTTCATCTAAGTTCATTCTCAGCCAGCTTGCTGACATCCAGTCTTGGATTTTGGCCAGGTACTTATTCAGCACATTCACAACACCAAGTGTGTCCACTGTAAAAGACAGATAGAGCTGAGTATCATCTGCATAGCAGTGAAACCCAACTCCATACTGTCTAATGATCCTACCCAGGGGAAGCATATACACCACAAACAACATGGGAGAAAGGACCGACCCCTGGGGTACCCCACAACACAGGTCCAGCGAGAAAAAACTTCCCATAACTACCCTTTGTGTCCTGTCAATGAGGCAGGACTCAAACCAGCAGATGACTTTGCTAGTGAGTCCTACGTACTCTCTCAGTTGATCCAATAACAATCATTGGTCCATGGTGTCAAATGTCGAGGTGAGATCGAGAAGAACAAGAACTGTCCACTCTCCCCCATCTCTCGCCCTGAGCAGGTCATTATGCACTCTGACCAATGCGGTCTCTGTGCTGTGTCTTGACCTAAAACCACACTGGAAAGGGTCATAGATGTAAAAGACAGTTATGTGTGCCTCGAGCTGCAGCACAACCACCTTCTCAATAACCTTACCTTACCTAAAATGGCAGGTCAAAGACAGGTCGGTAGTTTGACAAGACGGCCAGATCCAGAGATAGCTTCTTCGAGAGTGGCTCCATCAATGCATTTTTCAACACACTTAGGAAAATCTCCTCTGACAAGAATGCTGAACAACCTCAGCGAACACATGGCCCAGCTGCCTGACACAACTCGCTAGTAGCTGGGTCAGGCCTGAATCCAGTTTGCAAAATGTTGGCCACAACTCCAAGATCACCTCACTCACCTTATCCATTGTCACTGGCCTAAACTCCCCCCATGAACACTGAATGCTGCTGTGTCCCACTGGCTTAACATTTTTTGGCTGTGATGGCCCACTGGATGAGATCACAGCCGAAAGAGAGAACACCCTGTCCAAAAAGAACCAAGAAAACTCCTCACATTTAGTGGATAAAATGGCTTTCACAGACTCCTGATAGGCTAGATGGAGAAGCCTGTCCATGGTCTGGAAAAACAGAGCTGATCTGTTCCTTCCAGCAGCAATGTCCTTGAACAGGAATATTACCTTCTTATAGATGCTTGTCCTTTGATACTTACTGCAGTGAGCATTCAAAGTCAATCTATCCAAAAGCCAGCCCAGTGGCTCAGCAGGTTGAGGCATCTGTGCCTCCCTCCTGCTACACTGACGACCTGGGTTTAGGAACGGACTCGAATCGTTCAGGGCTTGGTTGGGGAGGGAAGACTGAGCATCCATAGGACAGCTCTCTTCCCTCAGGGAAGGGGGGCTCACATGACTCGCCGCTTGCCTGGTGTCGTGGATGAGTCTTGAAAAATGGGGAAAGGCAGGTGTACAGCAAGCTTGGAGCGCCTCGGAGGAGGAGTGTGTCTGCGCCGATACTGCAAATATGCCGTGCCTTGTGAAGAAAAACTGGAGGAATAAATGGAGGTTGAGCTTCATGAAGCCCTCCCGCAAGCACCAGCAGCCCGCCCGGTCTAGGAGAGATGGCCGGAGACATGGGATGGCTGTGGTGCATCGGAACAGGGAAGACACTCAGCCTGCAACAGAACTAGTAAGTGAAAATATTGGGGGGAAGAGTCAGTCTATCCTCCTGGGCCCTCGAGCTCCAACAACACTCCAACCTCTGCCCCCTTGCTTTTGTCTCTCTCAGCTCGCCATCATACTGTAGCGCGCCAAGGTACAAAACCAGCGGGTGTATATGATCTGACGCCACAAGGTTGAAGGCTGCACCAATGGCTCTATTATAAGACACCACAGCCTCCTCTGAACCCTTGGTGCATGCTGCCAACATATCTGAGGTATGCAGCACTGCCAAAAGTCCCTCTGGCCAAAGCCCATGTAATGGGTGAAACTAGACCACCTCCACAGGGGGTGGGCTACAGAAGGGAGCCATGAGACTGAAACTTATGGCACAGTAATCCTACCAACTGACCTGTCAATCCTGAGGTTTTCTATTTCAAGCCTCAGGGAGAATACCAAGTCCAAGGCATTACTGTGTCGATCGGTTGCAGAAGCAACAGCCTGTGCAAGGCCAAGGGATTCCACTCCCGGAGGAAATCCTGTCCAAAGTGCAAGAGATAGAAATTGATCCAGGCATTGAAGTCACCCACAATAAGCCATCTAGGTGACTCCAACACCCTGTCGGTGATGAATTCTGCCATTTCCCTGCAGAAATCCCCCCTCATGTGCTGGGAGCTGGTAAACAATGAGGACCGTTACCTGCACCTGGACCCCAACGCACAGCCACGCATTCAAACGATAAGGTATCCCCCAGTGGGTGCACCACCAGGTTCAGTTCAGATCTAAAACAGATGGCCACTACCCCCCCACCCCCGGTCCTTCCTCAGGCAGAGCACCATGGAGAACCTAACTGGGATGGCTGCCTCCAATACTGGACCAGCATCATCACCAAGCCAGTTCTCCATGCAGCAAGCCAGATCCACAGCAGAATGAGATATTCCTAATTGATATGGCATTGCACAGCACTGCCCAAAGAGGATGCGTAGCAGCGGCCAAACCATCAGCTACCTGCCCACTCAGTCTGGTGGGCTTCCTGGGTATAGGGCCTCTCCTAAGTCCCCACTTCACTTCAGGATGTTTCCTGGTCCTCACAGTTGTAATTACATCCCCCATCAGTATTCCCCAAGTCTCCTGCCCCCTCTGTTCCTCCTGTTAATTTCCACCACCCTACAGCAGCAATATGCTGCATTAGACAGATGGGGGTCAGAGAAGGAGTGCAGATCCTGCTGCAGAGCTGGGGGAAACTGAGCTTAGGGGTCTGCACAGGATGACACATCCCCAGTAAAACTAACCCTAACACAAAAAAACTATCCTGTTCACTTTCCAACCCACCCTTCCCCCACCACCTATTATTACCAGCAGCCTTCTTCCCCAATTATACAACCTAACATAAAACAATCACACTCTGTATCAGAAAAAGCTTATCCACCTTTTACTCAATGCATTCAAAAATAACAAACAACAACAAAGCTTAATAACAAACAAAGCAAATTACTGTAAATCAATACAAGTAAAAAATTGTGGTGTTGAGTAAGACTTTGTAAAAATATTTTTCCCGTCCAAATCCAGTGCATGCACCAGGCTAGTCACACAGATGTATAGTAGAATACTAGGTGCTCCCCTTGTCGCTCACCCAGAAGCAACACCCATTCCCAGTCCTCAAAACAAGTTCTTAATGAAGTCCAGATACGTGTGATTAAGCAACTTGTTTAGTCTCCCAGCTCTGACCCAGGAAATTAGTCCACAAAAGTCTTACTGATTCTACCCACTGCCACCAGGCAGAATCAAAAGACTGCAGAATGGCAATGTCAGCAAATGCTATCATGGGATAGCTAAAAAAAGAGAGCCAGCATAAAGCACACAATAGGAGTCCACAGCTCGCCTCCTCACAGTTCTCATTACAAACCATGCTCACCCAAATTCCTACTGACTCTGCTTTAGATGCAGGGCAGCCAATTTTCCAGAGTCCCTAATCCCTGTAGACCTACCAGGCCTCTCCTCAATGCCCACAGTTCTTGGCCCACTCTCAGCAGAATATATTCAACTCCAGAACCATACACTGTGCTAATGCCTCTCTCTCCAGCATTCACACCTCTTGAAAATTGGTGGCAATTTCTCTTTACCACTCCAAACCTTGGAACTGCTCTTCAACGTATACCTTCACTTCTTTCCACCTCCACAGGGCTGCAGATAACCTGCAAGACTGTTCATACCCAGTTATCCTCACCACACTGCTGGAACAGAGCTAAAAGCAGGCTGAAACTATAGCGACTGCTGGAGACTGAATAAGCAACTGCAGTTCTCTTGCTGTAATATTGGACTGCTCACACCACAATTTCCCTCACTGAAAAATAAAAATGCTACTGCCTATGATGTCTCACTAATGTGTTCACTATACTATAAAAAGACCTATCACTACTAACTAAAATTAATTTTAAATAATGCAATTATTATTGCACTAAAACCCCCTGCTAAGGATTTTAAAACATCTAATGAGCTCTCCACAAAAGGAGCTCATGGAGGCCAACTCAGTCTGCTAGCCATCTTCCTCATGGCAAATAAAGGCCAGTCAGCCTCACCTTGGTGGTGGGGAAATTAATGGCAACACTGTTATAGGTAAGACTGGTAGAGTATTTTGAATGGGCTGCAAGACCAAAGTCACCATGGATTCATGGGGTTGGGGGGGGGCGAGTTCATGCCAGGTGAACCTGATTGAGTTCTTTGACTGGGTTGCCATGAAAACAGATGGGGGAGGGCAGTGGATGTAGCCTATCTTGACTTTAGCAGTGCTTTCGCTAGTGTGCTGTACAGGAGACTGATTTAGAAATTGAACAGCCTAAGGGTGGGATCCAAAGTGGTGAACTGGGTTGGAAACGGATTAACGGATAGGTGACGGGGTTGGTGGTTGTCTTACGGAACTGACTGCAATGATGGGACGGTGACCAGCAGGGTGCCGTAGGGCTCTGTACTGGGACCAGTCCTCTTCAGTTTCTTCATAAGTGACACTGCAGAAGACCTGGAAGAGAAGGTATGCCTTTTTGCAGATGATACCAAAATCTGGGTGGACAATAAGGAAGTGGTGGAAAGAATGTGTAGAGATCTTGGGAAATTTGAGGAGTGGTCAAGAGTATGGCAGTTCGGGTTCAACGCCAGAAAGTACAAAATCATGCACCTAGGACACAGGAACCCAAGAAATGAGTATAGGATCGGGGAGGTACTGTCAGTCACTAAGCAGGAAAGGGACCTTGGGGTTATTATATCTAATAGCCTCAAAGTGGCAGGGCAGTGTGACAAAGCACTAGGTAGGGCCAGTGGGATGCATAGGGAGAAGTTAGCTCCAGCAGGAGGAGGGAGGAGGTGTTGCTACTATATTGCATGCTAGTGAGACCCTACCTGGAGTTTTATGTTCAGTTCTGGAGACTGTACCTCAAAAGAGAAATAGGGTGGAGGCAGTCCAGAGGAGTGCAACTAATATAGTGCAAGGGTTGCACCAAAAGCCCTATAAGGAGAGACTGAAATATCTTAACATGTACGCCCTGGAAGACATGAGAGCAAGAGGAGACATAATAGAAACCTTCAGGTAACTTACAGAAGCGAACAGGGGGAAGTAATGAAGTCTCTTTCAAATGAGAAAGACACCAGAACCAGAGGGCATGTGATGAAGCTGGGTGGGGGTTGGAAGGAATGTGAGGAAGTACTACTTCACTGAAAGAATGATGGATGGCTGGAACAGAATGCAGCAGAAGTGGTGGAGGCGAAAACAGTAGGAAGCTTCAAACATGCGTGGGATGGACACAGAGGAATATTATGAAATGGGCAGGGAGGAGGAAGGGTCACCGGTGACCAATTCGGATCTGCAGAGACAGACTAGGCAGGGACCATCTGGGCAGACTGTGGGCCAAGCATTCCTTTTTTGACTACAAATTCTATGTTTCTCTGTTGGCAGTGTCAGTGGCTCAGCAGGTAGGACACTCACCTCTGAGGCTGGGAGATCAGAAGGCTGTGGGTTCTAGCCCCACACCAGGCACTTGGGTTAATATCCCAATATTGACGCTGCAGTGCAGCATGAGGGGGGTGCTGCACTCCTGAAGTGCCATCTTTCAGATGAGATGTTAAACCGAGGTCCCATCTGCCTGTTCTGGTGGTAGTTAAGGTGGATGTTAAAGATCCCACGGCACTTCTCGAAAAGAGTAGGGGAGTTTTTATTGAAAAGAACACAACAAAACATATACTTGGATCCACAACAGGAATACATTATTTACATTACCTATTTCTTTCCCACAAACATATTGCCTTGTATTTATACAACCTTAATGCACTAATTTTCCCTTTTTACCTTACACTTGCATTCCACCCATTAACCCACCTACTCCTCCCCACCTCCCTTTCTTTTACAGTCCCCCTTCCTATACATATAACATTCCTTTAGTAGTTATCTTTGTCCTGTTAATTTTATTTTAATTAATTTTAACTTTTTAATTTTTCATACCATATACAACAATTCCTTTCTCCTCATTTTCCCTCCTGGTTTTATTTATTAACAAATTCTTGACTGTTACTCTCCCATTATTCTTAGTCACACCTTCTACAACACTTTCATACAATAATTCTTATTGTTGAGACAACCAACTGGTAAATACTTTGTCATAATTAATTTGTTTGCTGCATTGTTTCCACTTTGAATCTTCATCCATAGCATTATACTGCTATCCATATTTCGCAAAATATGTTAACCCTTTCCACCACATCTCTACCTTTTTCCTTGGATGGTTCTTACAATCACTCCTATAGACTTCATTCACCACCTGAGCACACAATTTCCCTAACCCTTCATATGACACTTCTTTTTGTTATATTAGCAACTGACAACGGCTCTGCCACATATATGATGTTATGCTTTCAAAAAGAACATGTAATGTAGCCGCCCAGTGATGTCTGTCTAACAACTCAGGGAAAATTCCTAATACCAAGTTTTTATAACTGATTTTCTTCAACCATGGCATCTTCCACGCTTTTTCCCTGAAACAACCACATACCCTTAGCATAAGCACACTGAAACAGGAAATGGACTTGAGATTCTGTTTCACTCCCACAATCTGGATACAAGCAGCTGCATTCCTCTTCTGCTTTGTGCTTGTGATTACCCCTTACCTCTATTTTTCCATAGGCCATCAGCCACTGTACATCCCTCATTTTTTTTTGGGGGGGGGGGGTACTCTAGGGTTATTCAGCATCTTATATACTAATTTATTTTCAGACGGAGTGCCACCTTTAAACTCCAGTTCCCCCACTCCTGTTTCCTCCACAATTTTCTCGTATATCCCTTTCCTAAAATAATTCTTGATTTGAGACCTGGTGATTTTCCATTTATGGATTTTTTTTAAAAGTTGTTTTAAAAAAGTCTGGTATGTCCTTTTTATTAAATCATTTAGGTGTTTCTTCCCTCCAACCCTCCACCCATTTTCCTAACACATTTTTCCCCACAATCCTGCTACATTCTTATTTTCCTCAAAAATGTCACTGAGGTTTTTATACCAAAATAGCGTATGGAAAAAGACTATCGGGTTAATCAGCCCTAGTCCTCCTTTTTTGGTTTTTTATATGTTATCTCCCTTTTAACTGGGTTCAGCCTACTGCCCCATAATAACTGGGGGAAAAAAAGCCCCAATACCCTTGTTTCCAAAGCTGCTGGTAAGGGAAAAATTCCCGCTATATACAGAAAACAGAGTTTTATTTATTTATTTAGCTTTTGTTAACCAGAGTAGTAGATAGTGTTTCACCACATAAACCCGTTTGGCTTTGGACATTTTCTATGACTTTCATCTTGCAGCCTTTCTTTCCCCTATCTCGATTGCTTCAGTCCAATTTGCCGTTGATGTATCCCCTTCCCTAAACTGTACCTCCAGTATTTTTCTTCTTTCTTCTGAAATTTTTATTTCACTGTAAACTATTTCCAGTTTTCTTGGAGTACCCAGCCACACCCCCTTACTCTTATTTACATTCACCACAGTCCCAGATACTCGAGAAAAACTGCCTATTATTTCCATCACCTTTGGGACCTCCGTATGTGATGCCAAGAAGATACATAAGTCGTCAGCATATGATGACACCTTGATTTCATCATTAATTCCCTTGATTTCTTCTGCTGCATTAATTTTTCTTTATTACTGGGTGGGTCCAACACAAATATATAGAGTAGTGGACTTAGAGGGCAACCCTGGCTTATCCCCCCCCGTACTGATATTAGTTTTCCGCTATTTCTCCCTATTTCCATCCTTATTACCACATTTTCATATAATATTTTTACCCATGCACAGAATTCTTTAGGTAAACCATATTTCTCCAATACTTGCAGCAAACATTCATGACTGACCTGGTTAAAAGCTTTGCTCTGATCTATTGTTACTAGGCACCCCTCTTTCCCTTGTTTTTGGCAAAATTCAACAATGTCCCGGGTTATTATTAGATTTTCCTGTATATTTCTCCACGGTATTGCACATATTTGTGCTATATTAATTAAATCAGCTGCCATCCCTCTCAATCTTTTCTGGAGTACCTAGGTTAGAATCTTAAATCCGAGTTTAAAACACTTATTGGTCTCCAGTTTCCCGGATCCTATCTCCATTTTTAAATAACAACATTACTACTCCTATAAAGAATTCTACAGGAACATGTTGTTTATAAAATATATTGTTACATACTCTAGTTAGGAAAGCTGCAATGAATCTTGGAAAGGTTTATAGAATTTGTTGGGTATCCCATCCTCCCCTGGAACTACCCAATTTTTTAACTGCTTTATAACCTCATAAACTTCGGGTTCCGTAATTTCTTTTCTAAGATTTCCTACTTTCATTTCCTCTAAGTCAGGTATATTTATGTCTTGTACATAACTTTGTATCTCCTGGTTATTTAATTCCCTGTTGCTCGACATTTTGGTTAGATATTCTTCTATTATTTGTCTTACCCCCTCCGTAGAATTAGTAACCTTACCCACATTATCTCTTAAACTAGTTATTCTAGACCAGTTCTTTTTTTCCTTCAAAGCTTCACATGGATCAGAGTAGGGTTTTTTTGTGTGCCCAAACTTAATTCTGTTGCTAATGATGCTGCTCTATCATATTGTACTTTCTTCAGAGCACCCTCAATCCTCTCTATCTGCCCAGACAAATTCTCTTTACTTGTGTATGAAGCCTCGTAGAGACAAAGCAACTGATTCCTCATTCCTAAATACACCATAAAGTTATTTCTGGCTTTTTTCCTCCCTAAGCTTTTCATCCAGCCACTTACTTACTTTTTCAAATCTTGCCACCAAATAAAGAAATCATCGTACAGACTTAAAACAGAGGCCCTTTTAACAAAAAGGTTTGCCATTTCCAGTTTCACTGTTATTTCTTGTAAACTAGCTGTATTCATTTTCTACCTTGGCTTTGGCTGTTCAAGACGTTTCCGTACATACTATAGTTTTAATTATCAAATGCTCTGAAAATGAACTTGGAATTGTGACTGTCTTCAAGATCTTTAGCCTGTTTGTTAAAAAAACATCAATTTTTGAAAATAATCTGTCTCTAGAAAAGGTAAATTTAACTGGTGGTACTGCTTTCATAAAAACCTCTTTCAGTTCTGCCACCCCTACTGTTCTCTGTAATGCATAAGTCATAATATATATTTTTCCCAGACATTTTCCATTCTGCTATCTCCAAAGATCAGTTAAAATCCCCTCCATAATACACATTTCTAGCCGTACACAAAAATGGTTGCACCAGTTCAAACAGCTCCATTCTCTCTCTGATTTTATCTGTGATGCATATACCACTATAAATCTGCTTTGCTGTCCATACCATAGGCAATCCACCACTAGTGCCCTTCCAGGTTGTAAATTGACTAGTTTTTGAAATTTCAAACCCCTGCCTGAGAATAAGATACCAACCCCGTCTGCTCTCTTATCCCCATAAGACCAATAAGATGAGCCCCACACCCATTCTCTTTGTGCCAGAGACACAGACAACACTGAGTTTAACCACGTCTCTTGTACAAAAATTACCTCACACACCAAACCCCTTAATTCAGCCCACACTACCCCTCTTTTTTTTCCATTTAGTATACTGCAAACATTTGCAGACGCCAAAGAAAACAATACCATGTTATTTATTGCCAAACATTTCAAAAACTAAATTTTCCTTAAGTTATTTTTCTTTTCTTCTTTTTCTATTTCATACTATTCCCCAGTGTCTGACTAGATTCCTCCAAATGTTGTTGCCCTGAGTGCACAGAAGATGTTGCATCTGAATCCTCTTCTCCCATAATGTTATCGTCCTCCTTTTGGTTACCCAGCACTTCAAAAGAGTTGCCCAATCTTATGTCTTGAGCTATTCCCTTATTACTCCTCAGGATCATTCTTCTTCCTTACTCCTTTATACTGGCAGGATCTTTAGGACGTAGAAGGAGAGGTAGCATTTCAGCTATCAACCTACTCGGGTCAACCCCTATTTGTTCTTCTCTGACTATCTCCTCCTCTTGAGTGATTTCATCTCCTGCTATTTCTGCCTCTGCCCTTATCCTGGCTGAGGGCTCTCCTCTTCTCTTCCTCTTACTCTGATCCTCTGGTTGTTCCAAACCCATGTTTATCTGGGGGTCTCCTTTGGGGGGGGGGTGTCCCCTGGGTTCAGCCTCCTCCTCATCATGAGGTACTACTGGTTCCTCCCTTGTTGTGCCTTATTTATTAAATCTTCTGGGTTTACACTGCAAAAGTAATTTCTAGCCGCCCAAGGGCAATTTTGGTATAGATGGCCATATTCTTCACATAGGTTACACCTCATATGGTTGAAGCACTGTGAATTACTGTGCCCTCCTTCACCACACAGGCCACACCTGACAACACTGCAAACATCTAACAGATGTGATCGTGACCCACACCTGTAACAGGCTTTTGGCTGCCCTGAATAGAAGACCACACCCCTATCCCTCCCCGGGAAAAAAATATTTGGAATATGGTCAATTCCTTTTTCAGTCTGGTGCAATTTCACTTTGAATCTCCAATCCATAGAAATTCTGAATCTATTATTGCTTCTGGGGGGCTGAGTACTTCGCATTTCTGGTTTAGCTACTGGTTGATATCCCCTACATGTACACACTCATTTCGGAACAAAACTGTTATGGTTTTTATTGTTGGTTTGGTCAGGGGGATGGCCAAGAAAGGGACCCACAGTGGTGAGAATTTTAAAAGACAGTACCATCTGCCAAAATCTCTCCAAGCCCCCCATTGATCGGAAGCTGCCGTCAAAGACGTACTCACCAGACAAGTGAATTAGTGCATATATTTCAGTGAAAATGAATTTTATGGACCCATTTAAAAGGGTTATGCCTACATACACCCAATCTAGGAAGACCTCCAGACCCTCTTTGCACCGTAGACGCACCGCAGATCTCCTGGGGTGGGTTCTATATAGCTTGTTGTAGGAAGTGGCCCTGTTCTTCCCCCAGCCCGGGGGGGGGGGAGGCATTGCTCCTATATTCATCTTCTGTATTCCTACTTTTAAGAGCCTCAGAGTATGACCTCGGTGTGTTCCCTCTTAAATTGTTAATTTCCTCAGGCGGGGAGCCAGCAGGGTTTTGGATTCCTTCCTCAACCACATTCTGGCCAATATCCTCGCCCTCCTTCTTCTGGGCCACATTCTTCCTCCTACTTTTTCCACTCCTATTTGACAAATATGTTTCTCCCCAGAAATACCCCGACCTGCTGCCTTATCTGCCTCCTGTAGAACTGGGCTGTCAGGCCCTGAAGTCACATTTACCCTGTTATTTTCTTTGCTAATATTTTGATTTGTCAGTACATTACCACTGCGAGGGATGGGGGTCCATTCCTCCTGCAGTTTCCATCGCCCGTCAGCTTTTTGTTTCCAGCCTGCTCCCTGAAATGCTCTTCTCCTAGGATTTCCTCTGATGTTAATCCAAATGCACGAACAATTGCCTGTCTCGCCAACATCTTTTGTGCGACGACTTTTTCTTTCCTCCGGTCTCTTCTGATTGCCATCCAACCTCGCTCCTGTTAATTCCGGGTTTCCTCATCTGCCCGGGGCTCTCCTCTGTTCCTCCATTCTCCACTTGTCTTCCTCTTCCAGCATTCGTTGCATGGACAGACGTTTCTCCTCCATTACCTGCTCTAGGTGAGCCACTGCTTTATTTTTATCAAGTTCAGTGGTTGAACAAAAATCGACCCCATTCTCTCCTTCTACCTCTATATCCAAATAGATTTGCTCGGCAGACTCCACATAGAAACATAGACTTTGATGGCAGATAAGGACCACTTGGCCCACCTAGTCTGCCCATTTCACTACCTACAGGATAAGCTGCAGATCCTATTTAACCAACAGCCTATTTCTTCTTACCCCCCACAAAAATTGCCTTATGTCTGTCCCATGCATTCTTGAATTCTCCCACAGTTTTAGACCCCACAACCTCCTCAGGAAGGCTGTTCCATGCATCCACCACCCTCTCTGTGAAAAAATACTTCCTCACATTGCCCCTGAGCTGTCCCCCTCTATCTTCAAAATTGTGTCCCCTTGTTCTTGCACATCTCTTTTGCTGAAAGATGCTACCCTGTTCGACTTTGTTGATTCCACTGAGGTACTTAAACGTTTCTATCATGTTCTCCTCCTTTCCTCAGGGGTATACATATTAAGCTCCTTTAGTCTCTCTCAGATGGCTCCTCTTGCAGACCCTGCACCATTTTAGTTGCCCTCCTCTGAAGGCTCCATCTTGTCTATGTCCTTGCGGAGATGGGGTCTCCAGAACTGGATGCAGTACTCCAGATGGGGTCTCACCAACTGTCTGTACAGAAGGATAACAACTTCCTGTTTTCTGCTGGTGATGCATCTCCTATACATCCCAGTATCCCCCCAGCCCTCCCTACTGCCTTCTCACATTGCTTGCTAACCTTAAGGTCATCTGATATGATTACACCCAGGTCCCTTTCCATTTTTGTTGTTGTTACTACCCCCCATTGTGTAATCTTCCGCTGGGTTTCTGTTTCCCAGGTGCATTATTTTGCACTTCTTTACACTGAATCCAAGCTGCCATACTTCTGACCATTCCTCCAGCCTTGCCAAGTCTCTTCTTCTCATCCTTTCCACGCCTCCTTGTGTATCAACCCTGTTGCAGATCTTTGTGTCATCTACAAAGAGGCATACTTTTCCTTCCAGTCCCTCTGCAATGTCACTTATAAGGACATTAAAAAGGACTGGACCCAGTACTGAACCACACTAGTAACCCCTCTTTCTTCAGAGTGGACTCCATTTACAGTTACCTTCTGTGTCCTGTTGTCCAGCCAATGTTTTACCCAGTCTACCACCCTGGGCCCACTCCCACGCTGATTAATTTGACTATTAATCTTTTGTGTGGGACTGTGTCAAATGCCTTGCTAAAGACAAGGTAGGCCATGTCCAGAGCCCCTCCCTGGTCTACTACTTTGGTCACCCAGTCAAATAAATCAACTAGATTTGTCTGACATGACCTTCCCGCTGTGAACCCATGCTGCCTTGGGTCCTGTGCCCCAGTGGCTTCTAGGTACTCAACAATTCTTTCCTTCAGAAGTGAGTCCGTCACTTTCCCTACCACAGAGGTCAAACTGACAGGTCTGTAGTTTCCTGCCTCTGTCTTGCTCCCACTTTTGTGAAAGGGAATCACATCCGCCTTCCTCCAGTCCTCAGGTACCACACCATCCTCCTATGATTTGTTAAAAAGGGTAGTCAGTGGTGTCACTAGTTCTCTTTTTAGTTATTTTAGAATTCTGGGGTGAATTCCATCAGGCCCCATTGCTTTGTCCACCTTCAGTTTTAGGAGTTCTTTCAGAACCCTTTCTTCTGTGAAAGGATTGGGATCGACCCCCTTATCCAGAGTACTTCTGTTAATTGGATTAGGCACCTCCCCTTCCTCCTCTTTTGTAAACACTGAGCAGAAGTATTCGTTCAGTAACTCTGCTTTTTCACTGTTCCTCTCTGCCCACCCACTGTCCATTCTATTCAGCCTCACTATCCCTCCCTTTGTCTTTCTACGCTCCCTGATATACCTCTGGCATGTCCGTCGCTGGGGCAGATTCAAACAGTTCTTCTTCGTCTGACACCCTGCTCATACAGGCCTCTACCTCCACAGGGTCTACATGGTGATCATCCTCCACTACCACACGACCATCCTTCTCCTCTGAAGGCAGATCCATACTAGCCATGTCTCACAGACAGTGGTTCCCCCTCCTGTCGAGTAGGGGAATTTCCCCAGTGCCCTGGGCAAGATTCCCCCATTTACTAAAAATTCCACCAACAGTTTAATCTGGTTCAAGGTCAGTTGGCATTCATTTGTGTCTCCCTCCCCCGGGTCGTGCCTGAAAATAGGCAAGAATTTGTCTAGTGCACTTACCCGGTTAACAAAATCTAAATAAATAAATAAATAATATTTCCTAGCCTCTTTTTCCAGCCAACAAAAACAAATAACAGCACAACACCACAAAATAAGAAGAGGTGAAACCTTCTCAAAATGTAGAAAATTTGAAGAAAATTCTGTGTGAAGGTACAGCTTGAACTGACTGGAACTGCAGTGGAGTCAGAACCAAAACAGAGTGGTGAACCGATCAAAAACCAGTAAGCAACACGAAATGGGATCAAGGTGGGGCTGTTCTCTTTAGTTGAAAGAAAATATCTGACAGTTGAAGGGAATCGCACGTAAGTGGACAAGGCATAAAAATGGCTGCAATTTAAATCCAATTAGATATGCGTGGCTTTTGCTTATCCCAAACTAAATCCAAGATTTGGCCTCATATCGCTATTAGCCAGTGCTGCTAACTCTTGGAAAAGGTTAATGTTTGTATTGGTAATTTGAATTAAATAGGTTCATTCAAATCATAATTTGACACTGAGATGATACACAGATAATAAATATTTTGATTTTCTTGCTTCTTTCGCAACTATTTATTTTTAATTTCACATGTGGTGCTTATTTTATATAATTTCATATATTTTATTCCCTGTAACCTGCTGAAAAAGGACATTTGTAAACAGAGCTATGTTGCTCTAATGTGTTTACCCCGTATAAAAATTAAGCAATAATACACAGAAGGGTGTGGTATATCATGGGATATCGTCATGTCTTGGGTGCACTGTTAGGCACAAGGCCACTGGCTGAGTGTGTCATGCACCTAAGAAGTGACAATATCCCACGATATATCACACCCTGGAGTGCATTATTTATGAACTGGAGTAAAGGTTTTATAAAATCTTTTAAACATAAGTTTTTAGGGTACTTTAGGAATACACTTCAAAAAAGTTCTAGGAGGAAGCAGGTGGCACTGCTGTAGTGCTGTAGTTGGAGCTGACAGAAGGGGCGAAGATATTGTAATGGTGTGACCTGTGAACTCTGCCCCTTTGTGCTGATCCTACATTTCTTCCCATTTGGAGGGAACAATTTGCCCCCCCCCCTTTTTTAGTAGCCCCATAGTCAGCTGCTAAGTATTTTAGCAGTGTTATGCAGTATTGATGTGAACTACTAGCGGGCCCAATCTTTGATGGTCAGCGGCCATTGCTGTGTTATGATTGGGTGTGTGTGAAAAAGATGCGGTTGGAGCTGGGTGGTAGTTCATTTAAATGCCGTGAGTGAAAATTCTTTTCTTCTTCTTTTTTTTTTTTTAAAAGAGAAAAAGGCATACACTACAAAGGTGGGTGTACAGTGATATGAGTGAGTATTACTGAGTGGCTCCATATGAGCGATTCAATAACACCACTCGTACTGAGAGCGAGTGGTAGCAGACATCGATATATCCTGTAGAGCGAGTGTAGCAGGGAGCTACATTCCGTACAGCAGGATATAGGACATTGTTTGGCCAAGCCCTGCTGAGCTGGCCATTTAGCATAGTGGTGTAAACCACTGCCTGTGAAGCCAGCAGACCTGGGTTCAGGTCTGGTTCTGGGGGGAAAAGTATTTTTCCTTTTTTTAAAATGTTAATTTTCCTTTGGGTTCATCGCACACGTTGATTATTTTAAGTTTGGGGTGTGGGCATTCTCCCCGCAAAGGTGAGTCCCCCGCATAAAAATATTTATTTTGGTTGTTGTTTCATGCAGTAAGAGACCGCTATTATTTATGTGGTGATTGTAATATCAGTCGCCCTTTTGATGTCTGGCTCTTCTTTCTTTGGTCTTTGTGATCGGCAGAGTTTAAGACTCGTTATCACAAAAATCCCAAAGGTGCACTGAAAGGGCACGCAGAAATGTTGAGCAAGGCAGACTGGTGAGCGGCTGAAAAAACTTCAGTAAGCCGCAGTGAGAGAGAGTCGAGAGAAGTGGAGCTAGGGCTGCTAAGCCACTGTGTGGGGTGTAAGACAAAATTATGTTGTCAGTTGCGAGAGCTGGTGATTCAAGTGGGGCTAATTGATTTTCTCGAGCAAACTGAAGAGGGTGGCTGCCTGGTTGCCAAAATGTATGGGTGGATTGATTTGGAACAGGGAAAACAACCTGTTGGCTGGCACCTTTTCTTACCTGTGATTAAGTTGTGGATTTTAATTACGGGTAAGAAGAGGGTTCAGCCAATCAGGCTGCATGATTTATGGTAACCAGTTCATAAAAACAAGTTACTCACTTGTAACAGTAGTTGTAGGAGTGGATTATGATTTGCTTATTTATTTATGTCTTTGTTAACCATGTAAGTGCACTGATCCAAAGGACTGCTTTCAGTCACGACCCGGGCCACAATGTGGCAAACAACACAGATCACAGCAGTACATACACGGCATGGTAATACACACCTCAAGCATGATGTTCATCCACACTTCTTGGCAGTTGCCTTTCCCTTTAATTCTGACCAGAACGTTTTCAAGCTGGTTCCTCCCACCCACCCGAGTGGTAACTCCCTCAGTTCCACCCCATAATGCCAGATCTTGCCAGCTGGAAGCAGTGTTGTGTGCCAAAGTCAGTGGAGGTCAGGTGGCACCGTGTGGATGAACATCATATACCACTCCTGGAAAGTACAGTTACGTAAAATCTTACTGTAACAGTAGATCTTTGAGGAGTGTCTCTTGCAGCAGTTAATAGACTTGGGTCATCGCCAGAGGGCGCTATGGCACATGGCAACTCTTCTAGCAGTCTTTTCCAGGGGCCACCCACACATGACATCAGCTTCCTGTTTTCTATATAAGTGTGGGCAGTCCCTGATATCCTCAGTTTCCCCCGCCGGATTCAGCTTGCTAAGCGAGGACCGAGGGGAAGCCAAGGTACCATAGGTATCCCAACCCATAAGTCACTGGACTAGAAATTTGTTCTCTTAGAGAAGAAGGGGGACGGAGGGTGGGATTGTACCTGCTACAAGAGACACTCCTCAAAGACCTACTGTTACGGTAAGATTTTACGTAACTGTACTATCTTCCATAGAGTTGTCTCTAGCAGCAGGTAATACACATGGGATGAATCCCAAGCAGTGAAGCCAGAAAGGGTGGTGATTATGATGGGAGGCCTTGTAGGACAGCTCAGCCAAATGCCGTCCTACGGCATGAAGCAATATCGAAGTTGTAATGCTTTGTGAAAGTATGAATTGTGGACCAGGTAGCTGCATTGCAGATATCTGTGATAGAGACTCCTTTAAAGCTGGCCACAGTAGTGGCCATAGCTCTAGTAGAGTGGGCTTGGACAAGTCCAGGTAAAGGCATGCTGTATTTTGAATAACAAAATGTTATGCCATGTGCTAGCCAATTGGTGAGAGTCCACTTAGTGATTGGGAGACCTTCCCTGCCTGAGGCGAAGGTGACGAAGAGTTGAGAAGTTTTTGTAATCGTTTTAGTTTGATTAGTGCAGTATTGTAATATACGATGGACATCTAGAGTATGTAAGAGGTGTTCACCTCGACTGGAATGTTCAGGATAATATACCGGTAACTTCAAGAACTGGTTTAAGGTGTGTTCTGACACCACCTTAGGTAGGAAGGAAAGTTTGGTACAAAGTGCCACCCTATCTTTGTGAAAAATCAAGTAAGGTTCTCTACACATGAGGGCATGGAGCTTGGAAATACGTAGAGTTGAAGTGACAGCCACTAAGAACAGTGTTTTCCATGAAAGAAAACGGAGGTCACAAGTGGCTGCCGGTTCAAAGAGCTCAAGAGTTAATTTCTATATTAGGAAATTGAGATCCCATGGAGGAGTGGATCTTCTGATAGGTGGTTTAATATGTAACATTCCTCTGAGAAGTTTTGGCTAGATTATGTTGATACACTAATCTGCCATCTAGAGGTTCATGGAAGGCTGAAATAGAGGCCAAAATGGACTTTGATGAAGGATTACCTTAATCCTGTCTCAGCAATCAAGGCTAAGTAATCCAAGACTTTCATCAATGGACAAGAGTAGGGATCCAGTGATCGAGAAGCAGTCCAAATGGAAAAGCATTTTCATTTGGCATTATATGGTTCCCTGGTTGCTGGTTTATGTAATGGCAGCAATATATTGGCAACAGAAGAGGACACTTGTAGATGTGCTATGAAAGCATCCTCAGGAGCCAAGCGTGAAGATGTAGTGCCTTCAGGTTGAGATGTAGAAGGGTCCCTTGATTCTGAGTCAAGAGATCTGGTCTGATTGGCAACGGAATGGGTTCCTCTACAGAGAGCTGCTGGAGAAGTGGAAACCACACCTGCTGCGGCCACAGAGGGGCTATGAGAATCATGGTGGCAGGTTTGAGCTGTAGCTTCAGTAGGGTCTGCTGCAGGAGTGGGATGGGAGGGAAGCATATAAGAAGAGTCCTGTCCATGTTTGGGATACAACATCTATAGACCATCCCTTTTTGCTCGGGATAATGGAACAGTATCTGGGGAGACACTGGTTGACTGGGGAGGCAAACAGGTCCAGTAGCAGGGTCCCCGACCGATGAAAGATTTTCTGGAGCACTTCTTAATGAAGTGTCCATTCGTGTGTGGATGACTGGCAACTGAGAAAGTCAGCAGGAAGGTTGTAACGTCCTGGTAGATGGACGGCTATTAGTGTGAGGTGTTGCCGAATGGCTTCCTGCCAGACTGCAATTGTCTCCCTGCATAAAATACGGGATTTTGTACCACCTTGTTTGTTGAGGTAAAATACTACTGCAGTGTTGTCTGACTGAATCAGCAACTGTCCTGGAGACAGGTGAGGTTGAAAAGCCTGGAGGGCTAAGCGAACCACTCTCAGTTCCAGAAGACTGATGTGGGGATGAGGGACTGAAGTGGTCCACTTGCCTTGTGTCCTGTTAGGACCCAGGTGTGCACCCAACCCTTCCAGGGATGCATCCATGATCAACGTCTGCAGGGGCGGGGGGACTGGAAGGGCATGCTTTGACATAGGTTGGCTCGGAGCATCCACCAGACCAGGGTAGACCGCAACGAGGGAGTGACTCTGATTCTGTCTTTGAAATTTCCTGTTCTTTAAGACCACTGGTTCTGGAGAACGCACTGAACTGGTCTCATCCGAAGATGGGCGAAAGCTATCATAGGGATAGTAGCGGCCATGTGACCTAGGATACACAGCATGCGTCTGGCTGTGACAACTTTCTGGCTTGTATCTGCAATGCCAGAGATAGAAGCTTGTCCTATCTGTCGGCCGGGAGGTAAGCCCTGACGGAGACAGTGTCAAAGACCGCTCCTACATATTGGAGCGACTGTGTAGGGGTCGGATTGAACTTCAGCCAATTGACAGTAATCCCTAGAGCTTGGAACAGAGTTAAGGTTGCTTCTAGGGAAGAGAGCAGGGCTATTTTGGACTCTGCTTTTATGAGCCAATCATCCAGGTATGGGAAGACAAAGTGCCCGTCTCTTTGTAGGGCTGCTGCTACTACCACTAGGCATTCGGTGAATACTCATGGGGTCAAGGAAAGGCCAAATGGGAGTCCCTGAAATTGGTAGTGTTTACCCAACAGGTGAAAACGAAGGAACCTGTGGTGGGCAGGATGGGTAGGGATGTGAAGGTAGGCATCCTTCATACCCAGGGCACATATCCAGTTCCCTTGTTTTAATATTGGCATGACAGAATTTAGGGTGATCATGCGGAACCTTTTGTACTGAATGTACAGATTCAGTTGTCTGAGGTCCAGTATTGGTCTGATATCTCCAGTTCGCTTGGGAACCAGAAAGAAGTGAGAGTAGAACCCCTTCTGGTGTTCTGTAGGGGTGACTGGCTAAACAGCCTTCTTGGTTAGAAGCGCCTGTAATTCCTCCTGGAGAACAGAATATGGTCGGGTGGGTAATGGACTGAGTGGGGCGGGTGAAAGGGAGGTCTGGACAGGAATTCCAGAGTGTGATCAGTCTGAATTATCTAGAGTACCCACTCGTCCAATGTGATCGTTTTCCAGGCCTCCAGATGGAGGGCAAAACGATCGCCCACAGCTTCCGAGATCTGGTCGAGGAAGCGTGGACAGGGCCCCAGTAGGTCACTGGGAAGCAGGCTGACCCACCCCACCTGGAGGATGTGAGCAGGAGCCCTTGGTAGCAGAGGCGTTGGCTCTGGTAGGTTGGGAATGACCTCTGAAACTGCTTCTATTAGAGCCTCTGTATTTTCCACCTCTTTTGGTAAAAAAAAGAGGATTGAGACCGGTGTGATGACTGTGAAGTATGGTACATGTCATGGACTTTGCGTAGGGTTCTGCCTGAAGTTTGGAGATCATCAATCAATGTTTGGGTACCTGGCCCGAATAGTTTGGACCCATTAAAGGGGGTGTTAACTACTCTCTGCTGTACATCAGGTGTGAACCCAGAGACACGAAGCCAAGCATGGCGACGAAAGGTAATGCCTGATGCTGACATACAGGCCAAGGTGTCAACTGCATAATAGCCTGACCGGAATAGGTGATGGGAAATGGAGTTGCCAGTGGCTATTGTAGCCAGTAACTGTTCCCTTTCCTGTAAAGGAGGGAGTTTTTTGACTAATTCAATGGCAGATGACCAGAGTGTACGCTGGTATTTGATTATGTGTCCCATATAATTCAGGATTCTGAGATTCATGGTACTGGATTGAAATATCTTTTTCCCCCAGATAATCTATCCTGCGGAATTCTTTATCAGGAGGTAAGGAACTCATGTGCTTTGGTAGTTTAGTGCGATCATGAGCGGCAGCAATCACCACTGAAACTGCTTCAGGAATAATGGATAGAAAAGGGTGATCCAGAGGAGCTCGGTATGTGTGATCCGCCTTACGGGGAACAACCGTGACAGAAGAAGGTTGGTGCCAGCCTGCAAGCATAGCATTTTGGTAGGTCTGGATTAGTGGGGGTACCACTAAGACCGGCTCCTCGGGTAACTCCAAGTAGTCTGCCATATCCTTACGTTGTTTGTCATGTTCGCTAGCGAAGAATCCCATGACTTTTTGAATTTGGACCATCATTTCATGGAAAGAAGGGTCATCTGGAGGACAGGCAGCCATATGTCTGGGCAAGTCCTCTTCTATTGAGGAGAGGTCCGATAAAGAAGTGTCGGGCTGGAAATCCAACTCCTGGAATTCCACATCCTCTAGCTCTCCGGTAAAATCTGCTGGAAGTCAGGCTCGCCTGACAAGTAGTCCTCCATATAAAGGGTGGGGACCAGGGTGGGAGAGGATCCCTGTCACCATGAAAACGTTTAGGCGGAGGTGTGGGTGAACAGGATGGATGGCTCGGCTCTCCTGGATCGGAGGGCTAAGCATGCTGCATGGCATGCAATGCTGTACTATAGTAGAAACGTCCAGTTCTTTCTGAATAGGAGGAGGGGAGTAGGGAGGGAGGGGGGCTTCTGAGAAACCAAAAGGAGGATGGAGGGGAATGGACGTATAGCCTGAGCAGGTCTTGCCCCTGGGTGATAAAGACCAGGGTCCTGATCCCTATCCGCCTGGCCCCATAGGTACCCACCTGTAAGGGTGGAGGGGCAGTAAGCATAGCAAAAGCAGTAAGTTTCTCCCATGGAATGCGGCCTATCGACGGAGCTGCTGTGGAAAGAGTGCTATGCTGTGGAAATGATGGTCCCATCGACGGGAGAGGAGCCCCCGTTGATGAAGCATCGAAGGAACCAATAAAGGACTCACTGTAAACTGCCATCTACACACTAGAAAGCGCTGTCAACAAGAGGGTGTATATCCCCTGTTGAGGAAGAGGCAGGCTGAGAATGCGCCGTCAATGGTGGGGCACCTGTAACGGTGGCCATCGATGAGCGCTTAGGCACGGAGTGTGAGGAGGGCCTCTCCTTTTTGTGCCATCGATGAGAATCAGTGGGGACTCTTGGGACGAGCCCCCTGATTCTCTATGAAAGACAATTTCTGCTCCATTAAAGGTTGTTTGATTTCAAGCAACCATTGACGATGGGTTGCTTGGCTGAAGTCCTGACAATGAATGCAGGAACTGGTGTCATGTGTGGATCCCAGACACCTTACACAAGTAGTGTGGTTGTCAAAGTGGTAGATCTTTCTACCACAATGGCAGGAATGAAATAACACTATCTTGCTTGAAGATTCTTTGGACATTCGTTTGGTTGCTCAAATTCTCATCGATGACTGCTGTTCTGAAGTTGCTCTAGCTGCTGCGTGTGAGCTGAAAACAGCGGGAAAATGAACTTAGGATACCAGAGACCGCCCATACTTATACAGGAAACAGGAAGCTGATGTCATGTGTGGGCAGCCCCTGGAAAAGACTGCTAGAAGAGCTGCCATGCGTCACAGTGACCTCTGGTGACAACCCAAGTGTATTACTTGCTGCAAGAGACCACTCTGTGGAAGATCTACTGTTACAGGTGAATAACCTGTTTTTCTAGGGATGTGAATATGAAGTTCTTATCCACACTTCTTGGCAGACTCCTAGTAGTTCTCCAGAAGTAGGGAGACAAGGCACACACCCCCACTTAGGGAACAGAGACTGGAGAACTGAGGCCCCAAAACCAGCATCTCGGCGTGACTCAAGGTCGAAGTTGTAATGGGAAATTAACGTGTGTGCTGACCTCCAGGTATCAGTCCTGCAGACTTCCTGGATACGGATGTCCCTGGAAACAGTCACTGAGGCAGCGGTATGGTAGGAGGCTCCCTACCTGCCAATCTGTAGCAGAGATCAATGCAGGATACAATCCACCTGCCAATCGTCTGCTTGGCTGCTGGTCTGCCAGGTGCGGCTTTGGTGCAGGTGCCAAATAGCTGGTGAACCTCTCCCCAAACTCCAGCCGTGCGCTCTTTGTAATAAGCGAGTGCTTCACCTCTGGTCCAGAGTATGGAGCCTGTGCTCAGCCTCCGAGGTGTGATTGGTGAAGTACACCAGGAAATTAATCACTTGATTAAGGTTAAACTCTGACACAACCTTCAGGAGGAACTTTGGGTTGGGGCGAAGGACAACCTTGTCCCTGTGGAATATCAGATAAGGAGACTCCACTGAAAGTGCCTGGAGCTCACTGATCCTTCTGGCTGACGTGATAGCCACCAGGAAGGCGTTCTTCCATCACACCTATGCATCTGTTTGAATGGCTTGCCCCATGAGCTTTGCCAAAACCAGCAACAGATCCCAAAGTGGTGGTGGTTCACCCACCGGAAGGGAAATGTGGTCAAGGTCTTTAAAAAAAAGTGCCAGACCACCTTCTCCTATGCCACCGACTGCTGACCAGCCCGCACCTGGTAAGCAGAAATGGCTGCCAGGTGCACCTTAAGGGTCATCGACTGAAGGCCAGACTGAGAGAGGGACCATAGATAAACAAGAATGCTAGCCCCTGGACAGGACAAAGGGTCCAACCCCTTGCCCTGACACCAAATGGAGAATCTCTTACATTTGAAAGCATAGCATTTCTTGGCCGACTCCTTCCGAGATGCCTCCACAACAGTGAGAACATACTCAGAGAGACCCAAAGACTGGAACTCCAGCAGCTCAGGATCCAGGTTGTCAGGTGCAGGGATTGAAGGTACGGATGTAGTACCTTCCCCCGACTGATGGACAGCAGATCCAGGTGGACAGGAAGATGCCATGGAAGCCTGCTGTTGAGGCTGAGGAGAGCGGGGTACCAGAACTGGCAGGGCCAGTCGGAGCCACCAGGATCACCACTGACTTGTCCCTCTTGGCTTTAAGCAACAACTTGTGAATCAAGGGAAGTAGACAGAAGGCAAAGAAGAGGACTGGGGTCCAGGGCATCAAGAAGGCATCCCCCTGCAGTGTTCCCTGCTGAGGGGGGCAGGCACAAAACAGCCTCAGCTTTGCATTCTCCCTGGAGGCGAACAGGTCCATCTGAGGGGTGCCCCACTGGGAGAACAGACTGTGTACTACCTCTGGGTGGAGAGACGACTCATGAGGCGCCTCACCCACATGACTGAGGGCATCTGCCAGCTGGCTGGAGGACCCTGGAACATAGGTGGCTAGGAAATTGGCCTCCAGGCTGCACACGAGGGTCCACAAATGGAGAGCTTGCTTGCATAGTGGCAGGGAGTGCGTTCTGCCCCGTTTGTTGAAGTAGAACATGGCTGTGGTGTTGTCCGTCTGGACCTGGACCACCTGAACCTGAATGTGAGGAGCGAAGGCAGTCAGCACCAGCCGAACTGCTCGGAGCTTCAGCAGGTTGATATGACATCGGGTGTCCAGTAGCCCGTGGACTCTGTGTTCCACCAGGTGGGCACCCCAGCCCGTGTGAGAGGCATTGGTCGTCAAGATGACCATTGGCTCTGGGCGGATAAACAAGATCCCATCCTGCAGATGCTCTGGGACAAACCACCACTGCAGGGTGTCCCACATCCATTGGATCAGTGACCAGCTGGTCAAAGTGACCCCTGCACTGAGACCACTGGTTGGCCAGCACCCACTGCAGGGAGCGCATTCTCCAGTGGGCCCATTGGACCATGCTGATACAAGCCCCCATATAACCCCGCAGGCGCAGGAAGTCCCGGGCAGGGTGCAACTGCCCAACCTGAAATGACTGGGCAAAGGAGGGGGAGAGCCTCTGCCCTGTCCACCGAGAGCCAGGATCTGGCTCTGCAACAGTCAAGCTCCGCCCCAATGAAGCTTATCACCTGTGAAGGCACAAGTTCTGACTTGGCCTCGTTGACCAGAAGGCCAAGGGAGACACAGGTCTGGAGGGCCAGGTCCCTGGACTGCTCCACCTCCTACCTGGAGGGACCCGCGATCAGCCAGTCATCCAGGTAGGGGTAAACCCAGACCCCTCAGTGCCTCAGGTAAGCTGCCACCACTGTCATGCACTTGGGGGAAGATCCTGGGGTGCACGAGGACAGGCTGAATGGCATGGCCTGGAATTCATAGAGGGTTCCCTCTGCTCAAAAGTGGAGGAGCCTTCTGTGAGACGGATGGATCAGGACATGGAAGAATGCGTCCTGAAGATCCAGGGAGCAAAACCACATGTTTTGCTCCAGAGATGGTATGATCTGAGACAGAGTTACCATTTCGAAGGTGCGCGACTTGAGAAACTTATTCAGGTCATACAGATCTTGAATGGGGAACCAGCCCCAATTCCGTTTTGGCAAAAGAAAATATCTGGAGATGAACCCTAGATGTTCCGGAGGATCCACGACAGGAACCATGATCTCCCTGCAGAGGAGCTGAGCAATATCGTCCCAAAGAGCCAACAGGAAGACTGCGGTTCCCAAGTCCTCCCGTGGGGTGCGGGCTCGGCAAGGAGGGTACTGCTCGAATTTCAGAGGCAAACCTTGACCCACCACCTTGAGGATCCACCTGTCCGTGGTGAGAGCGGACCAGGCGGAAAGGAAGTGGCAGAGTTGGCCCCCCATGGGAGGATCCAGGGGAGGTGTGATGGGCATGAGGGAGGCACCCCTCATCCCATCATTGGGCAGGCTTGGAGGAGGGTCCAGCTGAGGAGCCACCAGAGCCTCTCCCCCCAGGATTACAGACGACCGAGGCCACTGACTTGGGCAGAGGTTGTCAGGCCTGGGCCTGCTGACCAGTCTGGGGCTGGGCTGGTTTAGCCACAGGAGTAGAAGTGGATCAAAAGGGATTCCTTTTCTGCTGCTGCTTAGAGCCCTTGGGGTCCTTTTGGGCAGATGTCACGGAGTTCAAGGTGGCATTGGAGTACTCAATGCAGGTGAGGTGGCCCTTGATCCCGGGCCCGAACAAGTTGGTTCCCAGGAAAGGGGCATCTGCCAGCTTGTACCGAGTGTCAGCCGTGAAGGTCGAGATTCTCAGCCAAGCCCTATGGCTCATGGCCACTGCAGCCGCTAGGGAGTGGGCATAGGAGTCCACAATATCCATGGCTGTCTGGAGCTGTTGCTTAGCTACAGCCCGGCCCTGGCCCCGGATCTGTTTGACCGTCGTCTGGAAGTCCACCAGCAGATGAGGAAGCACCTCATCCAGGGTGCCCAGCAGGGCATAGAAGAAGTGGGCCATAAGGAGGGTCGAGCTTGCCTGACGAAAACTAAGCGAGGAGGCAGTGTAGACCTTCTTAGCTGCACGATCCAGCTTCTTGGACTCTGTCGGGTGGCTTGGCTTGTCAACATCCTTAGTGTTGCCAGAGTGCCTGAACACAGAATAGGCCACCAGCCCCTTGGCCCAGGGGTATTCTGTGAATCCCAACAGGGAATCTGTAGGTACTACATACTTGTGAGCCATCCAGGCAGATGGCAGGAAGTGGGGTGCTGCCAAAGCGCCAAGGCAGGGCCAAGGATGGCCTCTGCCACTTGGAAGGCTCCCCCAGGAGTATCTCCCCAGTCCAGGATCTCTATCAAAGGGTATCGAGCCAGTTTCTGGATGGGCTCCATTTTCATACCCGTGGACTCTTGAGTTCAGGCAGAGAAGGCCCATAAAGGAAGTAGGACCTTCGTCCATCGAGAGATCCCCCACCAAGTCCACATCAACTGGATGGGAGTGCAAGGAGGAACCCTCCAACTCTGAGGAGTCGTTAAAGAGGGGTCGACTGCCAGAGTCCCCGCTGACCTTCTGCGAATGGTCAGGGGTGACGGTGACCGACAGCCGATGGGGAAGCCCCTTGGCCAGCTGAGACTCCCTCGTCGGAGTGCCAGTTTCCGCCTGTACAGGTGTCAGCTCCACGGGGACTGGTGGAGACACTGGGAGTGGCTGAGCTGGGACCATCTTAGGAGATTCCTGAGGCAGAGAAGGTGTCGGCCTGTCGGGCAAGAGCCAGGAGATGGCTGGCGTAGGAGCTGAACCAGCTTCATACCGGTGAACACCAGCTGCTGCCACATTAGATCCTTGTAGTATCGACACAATCTGCGTCGAAGCCTTTCCTCACCTGAGGAGGATGAGGATGATGAGCAGCAGTGGTGCCGCTTCCCGGAGCATCGAAAGTGGGAGCGCCGATGTCGGCGGGAACTGCTTGACTGCTGGGGGGGACTGGCAGTGGGGCTCAGAGGGAGTGGACGAGCACATGACTCATACGGGTCTTGGTCTATGACCAGAGGCGGTGGATCAGTGGATTGGTCCATCCCTGAAATGGTCTGGGTCAGGACTGGAGTCCTGGACAGAGAAGTTTCGGCCTCTTCAATCGACAACTGGTCAACCAGCTTGAGAAAGATCTCATCCGGAAGATCAACCAGCGTCTCGGTTAACTGGCCTGACAGGGTTACCCTGGAGCCGGCGGCCTGGGCCGAGGATTCGACCAAAGTCAGATCCAGAGAAGGGTGGGAATCCAAAGCCTTCTACCAAGAGCGCTCCAGATCCCATGATCAATGACGAGACCGTTTTTCAGTCTCTTTCTTTAACCTGGATTTGTGCTCAGAGGGGCCCTGACTAAGGGTCGGCAGAGCCTGGCACAATTCTTTGAAAGACCCCGTAAATGGGGCACCCAGCTGAGGCGGCATGAAGACTGAAGCCAAGGAGGTGTGAGCTGCGGCCTGTACCGCCACCTCCTCAAATGCCGCAAGCTGTTCGGCGGACCAACAGCTGCAGAGGCCACACGACGGGCATCTTTGGATTTGACCGAGGGTTCCATTCTCTCTGGTGACCTAACTTAAGTCGGGTTAGACAGTCCTCCAGAATGGCAGGATGGAAAGTTCGACAAATGTCGAAGGCCTGGGGATCGTGCTCATTTCCCAGGTAGTAGATGCACATGGTGCGTGAATCTGTTCGGACATTTTCTGCCTGCAAAGGCACCGATGGAACCCGGGAGCAGACGTGTCATCGTCCACATGGTCGTGATCGATGATCGAGCTGAAGACAAAAGTTTTAAAACATTTTAGTAAGTAAATTCGAAGATTTAAGTCACAAGGGCCTACTCAGCTCGAGCGCGGTAAGGAGGGGACCTGCTTCTTCCAAGCAGAAAGGAAGATCTGGCATCATGGGGCGAAGGCAAGGGAGTTACCACCCGAGTGGGTGGGAGGAGTCAGCTTGAAGACGTTCCGGCCAAAATTAAAGGGAAAGGCAACTGCCAAGAAGTGTGGATAGAACATCATATACACTTCCCTAGAATATACGTTTTATGATCATCATAGATGAATACTCAATTGGAATATCACCATTTAAAACACATTTTTTATGTTTTACTGAAGACATTTGTTAAATCAAATTATAAAATATACTTGTATTAAAAACTAAAGTCAAAAGAGTGGGCAGGGAATGCTATTAAGGAGCAAGACCACAGAGAAAACACAACAAAAAGCACTGTCCCGGAAAACAGTTACTCTGATTTATTAACTTAATCATACAGGTGACTCTGTTGTTATATATGGTATCACTGGCTGAACTGGTGAAAGTGATAATGTTCCTTGATTAATTTTTAACAAGTGTTTTATTTTGTATTCTTTTAGACTGCTTCAATTTGACATTTTTGCCAGCACTGTGTGATATGATATTTTATTTTGTGTGGCCATGGTGACAGCAGAGTGCTGTAGTAATGAAAAAAGAAAGATATAGAAACATAGAAACATAGAAGTTGACGGCAGATAAGGACCGCAAGGCCCATCCAGTCTGCCCATTTCTTTTTCTACCTTATAAATGTGCCATCGGCCTGGGTTGGGAAAATCCTTCACTGTGATAGTTGGACCACCATTGTATACTGAACACAACCACTCATTTTGTCTGGAGTTCCATGAAAGAGTACTGCAGTTTGGTACTATTTCAAGGAACCCCAACTAAAGTAAACAAAGTAATTTTATCTATTCCAGTCTGTTCCTGTTTCTAGAAAACCCAACTAAAGTACACCTTAATCGTTGCCACTGTTTCAAGGCCTTTGATCCCAGCTCCAGGAAAAAAAGTTTCACTTTAATGTTTTAAACAGTAGTCTAGTTTTTTGCATTTTGTCACTTTTTCTTACATTTTCCCTGTAAAATAGCAATACCCAGTTAATAAACGCAAAAACACACTCCAGAATTTGTGGGTTGTGCTCAGTCAGTCAAAAGGCGATTCGAGTATTGAAGCCACCAGACTAACACCTATCTCCATGTTTTTTTTTGAGCACAGCCCATACTGTGTTGACAATTACTTGAGTAATCCAGTTACTATTTTTCATTATAACATGGGGTAGAGAAAGACAGGTACCTGATTGGTACAGAGCCATCAGGTAACTGTTGATTAATCCCCAATACATGCACAGCAAGTGGTGAAGCCCGGGGTGAGAGATCACTCAGCGGTCCTGATCTAGTTATTCTGCCAGAAATGTAGTGTGAGCAGTAGCCATTAACATCCTCACTAAGAGAGCAAGAGCTGAAGGCTGTTACGTATTGTAGCACAGTGCACAGAGACTGTGTGCAATGCTCAAAGTTGTTGCAGTCTTCTGTTTATGGTGACCCATCCACCCACTGCGTGGATCTCCTAATTTTTCCCGCACCACTATCTGACTCCTGCTCCTTGTTTGTGCGGCTATCCTCCCCACCACCACCACCACTCAAGAGAGGGAGCAAGGAAAGTTGGAACAGAGGGAGAGAGTGTTGCAGTGTGCGAGCTGCAACGTGTCAAGTGAACAGACAGTAACCTGACCCCAAAGTGTTGCCTCCCCCCCCCCAAAAACAATGACCTGAGTCAGATAGTGGCAGCTGAGAGGGGCACCGCTTGCAGCAGTGAGACAGTACTGTTGTTCCCCGTCTCGTGCCCTCTCAAAGCATTCTGCAGACAGACAACTGAGAAACACAGAGGAGTGGGTGGGACACACAGACAGCACAACAGGCAGTTGTAGTGCTGTACATGTTGTGCTGCTGAATGGGCTTCTGTCACACTGAGAGAGAGAGTGAGAGAGTAGCGGCTGGCTCTGTCACTGAAACCCTGGTCTCAATACACCCCGACTTGTAACAGAGAGTGACGGAGTGAAAGATAACATCATCCACTATATGCACAACAAAATTCCTTTTCTGTTTGTCTCCTTCCCCCTCTGTGATCGGTGGCCATGTGCTCTGCATCCCTGGTGTGTGTCCCATGCACAACAGAACTGTTATTCTCTATTATAGGATTCCTTTTGTCCGAGTTTGTCGTCAGACCTCCTGCTGGATGCTGCACAGCGCTAAGTGCATTAAGTACTGTTCCCCGGGCACCGGCACAGACACAGCGAGAAAGAGAGACACACAGTAATTCAGACCGCTGTATGCTCTCTCTGTGTCTCTCTCTGTCTGTCTTTCTCTCTCTGTCTTTGTGTTGGGGCTCCTCCTACAGATTTGTCTGTCTTGCGTGTGTTACTAATGTGCAGTAATGGGATGTAGAGGTAGTGGCAGTTAGCGATCGGTGATGTCGCAGCGCACTGTGCCGCTTGCTGAGAGACGTACTACACTCTGTGTGTGTGTGCAGTTGTCATCTGTGAGAGGGACAGCGAGTGTGAGTGAGAGGGGGGGGCAGCACCACACACAATGACACAGAGCAAGAGGGCGACACACAGGGTAAAAACACAGCAACACGGTGCTATGTGTCTCTGTATTTTGTTGCCCTGTCATCGGCAGAGGTTTTCATTCTGCTGAACTCTACCATATGGAGAGAGAGAGAGACAGTGAGCAACAGGAGTGTGACATTTTTCTGTCTCTCTCGCTCCACATTTCATGCAGCTGCAGTGTAGCCTGCAAAACCAGTGGCCTCTCTCGCGGTCTCTCTCCGGCTGAGTGAAGGTGTTGCTTCTTCATAATATGCTTATTCTCCCTGTCGTGTCTGCACAGATCAGTGTCTCTGTACTTCTGCACTACAGAACAGTGCATATTCTGCTCAGTTCATCACTGTCAGCATAGCAGTACTTCTGACGGTGGCAGAACACATAAAAAAGTTCCTATGTTTTCATCAATTAATCATGCTTTCCTCCTATTTTTGGATGGTCTGGTGACACCCCATGTTATAAGCGCAATAACCCACTCCACGGTGTGCGATTATTGGGGATTAATAAACACCCTGGGTGCTGTGAGGATACTCGACCTGCAGCCTTGTGCCTCACAACGCACCCAGGGTGTTGATTAATCCCCAGTAACTGCACACCCTGTCGTAGGTTATTGCTTACTTATAGTAACTTTGAAAATCATCACATCGAGAATGTACAAATTCCTTTTAAAGTAAGCTTCAGGAGTGATCAACAACCTGAACATTGCTTGACTCAAAATATTACAAATCTAATCCTGTATCACAGTATAGCGCAGTCAAAGCCTACAATATAGCTAAGTATGAACAGCATTGTTACCAGTCCATTGACAAAGGGGAAAACTTCCAAACTTTACCTTCTCATGATAGGCTGTTATTAACCACAGTTCCACGTCCATGTTTGTGCCTCTTTTTTCTGCACCACTAAACAGTAGGATATTATCATGCTTCATTCCAGGCAGACTGAAGATTTCATATTCATTCTGCCATGACTGTCTGTCCTATATCAAAAAGAAGTATGTAAATATGACAACATTTACAAGTCAAACACATTAAATGTGGCTTTTACAAAATTTTTAACTAATAAAAAGGGGTGTGTGAATACAAAACTGTGTATTCACTGACTAAATCCACAGTATTTGAGATAACTGACTAAGTCCAAAGTATATGTAGTCAAACATGTGTTTTGTCTTTATGTTTCAAACATAGTTTTAATTCTGGGCATCTCCACCCCTGTTGCAATAACCCTAATTGTCTCATTGTTTCGTGTCAAAAGAAGCTAGCCCACCCATGCTAAGAACAAATGAATTCCCTCATGCACAAGGCCATAAACAAAGAAGAACCCCCTTTAAAAACATTCAAAAACTATGATGACCTGACCCAAGTCGGGGAGGGACTTACAATACAGTACATAATGGACCCATCAGCCTTTATCTAAATACCACAGGTGCTAATCCCAGCCACAAGCAACATCATCACATAATAACCCCCCATCCCACTCTTAGCTGCAGAAACTTAATACCCCCAGTGCCTTTTTAATAACTGACCTTTACTGGTCATGTAAACAAACAAATTGACAAAAATACTTAATATAAGATTGGGGACTTCATATAGAAACAAATCCAACCTTACAATACAGGAGCATAACTCAGTTGTGACACACTTGATAATACCATTGTTGGATTATGGTTGTATATGATAGTGCTCCTGATTATGTACTGTACAAAGTTAAAGTAAACAGAACTGGCAGATCTGACCTACTGTGTGATCTGAAGTCACATCGCTGCCAGACATCTGAAATATTGGATTGGATGAACCCTGAAAACTGACACAGGACCACCTGAGTATTTTTGAACACTTCGTTGTTTATGGCATTTGAGCTCTAGCCTCTGCTTTATTGTTGACATTTACTTCAGGCTCTTTTTATGACCATGTTGCTGATGCTTTATTTGCCGTGTCTGTATTCAGTCGTGCCCTGGTTTACCAGGACCAGTCCCATATTTCCACTTAGTTTTGAGTACTTGTCCTCAAGTCACTGTTCATTAATGTGCACAACCGTTATTTTTAATGCACTGTGTTGCTACAGATTTTCATGTTTTCCACTGTACTGACTCTGTTATCTTGATCATTCCCCCTCAGTTCTTTTGCAGATGGTGATAGGCTTAGCTCTGTAACCCCCACCTTAATTCACCTGCCTCTTTATTGTGGCCCAAATTCACCCCGTTAGAGCCCTCATTTCTCCCACACTCACCTTGCCCATCTTTTTCCTTTCCCTTTTCTCTCCTCTGTCATTCACCTTCAATATCTACTGACCGTCTCCTTTCTACTGGATATCTCCCAATTCCACACCTACCTCACGTTGGCCCTAGGCCTACCCACCTCTAGCCTCATATCATGTCCCCTTGATCTTGTACACATTCTTTATTGAAAGATGTTACCCTCCTGTAACTTGCTTATACCCCTGATGTACTTGAATGTCTCTACTGTATCCCCCTCTCTCTCCAGGGAATACATACTGAGGTCCTCTAGTCTTCCCTCATCTGACTTTTGGTGCAGTTCTTGCAGCATTTTTGTTGCCCTTCTCTGGACTGCCTCTATTTTGTCTATGTCATTCCAGAGATGTGGCCTCCAGAACTGGACACAGTACTCCAGATGAGGTCTCACTAGTGATCTGTACAGTGGCATAACCACCTGCTTTTTTCTGCTGGTAATACCGCTCCCTTTGCACCCCAGCATCTCACTGTCTCTCCCCATAGCCTTCTCACACTGTTTGGTTACCTTTAGGTCATCAGATATGAATACCCCCCGGTCCCTTTCTTGACTGGTTGCCGTCAGTACACCCTTCCCCCATCTTGTACTCCTCCCTTGGATTTCTGTGCCCCAAGTGCATGATTTTTCACTTCTTTGCACTGAATCTTAGCTGCCACCCTTTCGACCACTCTTCAAGCATGTTTAGGTCCTTTCTCATTTTTGCATACAAGGTGTTCCTGTAACTTAGCTAGGACAGAAAAGACAGAGCTAGGACAGAAGCTACCAGAAGAAGAGAGATTGACCACCTTTAGGGAGAGGAATGACAGTACCCTGTTTCCAGGCATTAGGTACAGCAGCAGAAGAAAAGGAAAAGTTAATAGAGTGATTGGCAGAGCGATAGCAGGAGCTGAAAGAAGTAGTAGTTTAGGATCAAGGCCACCAGGGCTACCACCTTTATGTGGATTAAGGGCAAGCAAGGACTTATGGGTAGCAAAGATGGTGATAGAAGAGAAGAAAAAAAGAGATTTGAAGGAGTAGGAGGCAGAGAGGGGGGAGAAAAGGAAGATAGGGAGGAAGAGATGAAAGAAAGGGCACAGCTAGTAAAGTAGTAGTTAAAGAAAGAGGCAACAAGAGAAGGATCAGAGATGAGGGAGTCACCCATCTTAAGAACTGGGGATGGAGACTGGGTTGGAGTGGAGGAGAAAGAGTGGTTAACCTTCCAGAACTTGGGTGGGAGGATTTAAGTTGTTCTGAAGTGTGGATGCAAAATACTCAGACTTAGCAAGTCTAGTAGCTCTGATGCAGGTGTTACGAAGAAAGCAGTAGCCAATTATTATTTATTACATTGTTATTATTTATTACAGGAGCACACTTAAAGAGGAACTCTGCAATTCAGCAAGTACTTTTGTAAATGTTTCAGCTATTACAGTTTACCAGAGAATACATTTTTTTCATTTGTTTCTTTCCAAGGCTTACAGGACATCTTGGTAGTCTAAATAAAAAGACTGCAAAAAACATTTGCTTCTCCCCTGCTACCCTCAAAATACCTTTGTTTATGACATCGTAGTGCTCACCACAGCAACATACTATGAAGTCATAAACAAGCTACTGCGTGGTTAACAGGGGAGAGTCAGATTCATTTTTTAAAGAGTCAGTGAAATGGCTGCATTACCTAAAATATTTAGTAGACCAATAGCAGGGAAGAAAAAATTACTCACTGCAGTAATGTTATTTCTTGTCAGGGATCACTCACTACGGTTTCACTTTTTACATCATTCTCTATGCAGATGCCCCAGAAACAAACCCTATTCTAAGCATGGAACTCAGAATTTAGAATGCATGTTCCAAAAACCCTGTAATCACTCTCTATCCTGGGAGTTGTCAGGATTTGTTTCTACAGAGTAGAAGGCGGCTAATTAATCTAGCTAAAAGGCTCCCAAAAATGTTATGCAAATTTCAAATTCTGAAAAGAAAAGAAAAACAAGCAGGCATGTAAATGTAAATATAAAGAGAAAAACACAACTTATAACTGTAGAGAAAACTGCAGTATTTAATGCTCAAGCAACCTAAGTAAAACCGATTATTGCGAAAACCTATTTTCAGGTTCTGGAAGGGAGGCATGGTGGGAGACTGAAACCATCGTGGGGGATCTCTGAGGAGAAACAACATTACTACGGTGAGTAATTTTTTTTTTCTTCTAGCCCCAGGAATCTTTCACTTATGGTTTCACTCTATGCAGACTACACCACAGTACCCTGGGAGGCTGGGTCCAGAACCTACTTTGGAAAAAGGTTCTGCAACACAGCAGTTCCAAAGCTAGCATCCCTTCTGGACTGTTTTCCAGGTCAGGGTGGGACAAACAGGATAGACAGTTAGCCAATTGCCACTGAAATCTGGTTTGGATACCAGATGTTCAAACCTACCAGCCAACTGGCTACCTGTGCACAAAGTGATTTTTGAACCCTTAAGAAAGGCATAGCCACTAAATATATTGACTTGGCTATCACAGTTTGAAAGCTACTAGCCAAACTGACAAGCAGCTCACAAACTGATTTGACCCACCCTGTTCCAGGCAGCTGTTCCAAGCAATGCACATTATTTCGAGCAGACATGACAGACCGAGTGGTTTCGTTCTGCTGGCAATTTCTTATGTTGTAAGAAAGGGCTACCCCTTGAGGATGCCACAGAGGCAGAGGTGCCCCTTGTGGAGTGCGCCCTTAGGCCTCTAGGTGGCATTTTCCTTGCCTTTTCATAGCAGAACTAAATATAAAAGACTTTACAGAGCGATAGACCTCTTGGAAACTGGTTTACTTTTGCCAGCCTCACCACAGGTTGAGTGTTTTTGGATCTGACATCTTTTGTCCGGGTCATATCGATGCTCAGAACTCATTTCAAGTCAAAGCTGTGCAATTTTTGCTCACCTTGACTGTAGTGTTCTGAATAAAGCACAGTAAGTGTTACTGACTGGTTCAGGAGAAATTCAGATACCACCTTAGGTATGAATTTCCTATTGGTTCTAAGAACTACCTTATTCCTGTGGAAGATTATGTAATTTAGCTCTACACAGAGGTCTTGCAGCTTGCTCACCCTCCTAGCAGAGATCATGGAAATCTGGAATATGGTTTTCCATGTGACATACTTTAAATCAGCAGTGTCCACAGGCTCGAATGGAGTCTCCATGAACTGAGCAAGGCAGATACTGAGATACCATGATGGGATTGGGTCTCTTACTAGTGAGTACAAGAGCCTGAGGTCTTTAACAAAGAGGCCAGTGACTTTCCCTTGCCTCTTAATATATAGGCTGACACTGCAGCTAGGTGTACCTTCAGTGCTGATGGCCTTAGGCTAATGACTGAAGGTGTACCAAGTATTCCACAACTGTAGCAACACTGCCTCTATTGGGATTATTGTTTTGGGGGTACACCAGGAAGAAAATCTCTTCCATTTAGAGGAGTATGCTTTCCTGGTTGCTGGTTTCCTTGAAACTCTCAGCACCTTCAGAACTTCTGAGTGATGTAAACCAGAGTATTCTAGCTCCTCAAGAACTATACTCTCAGGCGTAACGTTTTGAGGTTTGGGAATGCTTTCCTGCCCTAAGATATGGTCAGCAGATTGTGACTCAGTGGTAGGCTGGTTGGCGATTTGCAGGAAAAGGTCAACAGAACTGAATACCAGGTCTGTCTGGCCAGTCTGGAGCTACAGTATTAGGATCACTGTTGCAGATTACCTCCAGAATTTCAGTAGAACTTTCTGGATGAGTGGAAATGGCATACTGTGACTCGGTGGCAGGCTGACTGGAGGCTTGCTGGACAGGTTCAACAGAACTGAATACCAGGTCTGCCCAGCCCAGTCTGGAACTACAGTGTTAGTATCACTGTCGCAGATTCCCTCCTGAGTTTCAGGAGAACTTTCTGAATGAGTGGAAATGGAGGGAAGGCTTGCAGGAACCTCCCTGTCCAGTCCAAGACTAGGGTGTCCTCTGGGACTGTCCCTCTGCAACAAAAATGTGTAAGTTGACTGTTTTCCCAAGAAGCGAAAAGGTCCATCTTGGGAGTGCCCCACCTTCTGAACACTGTGTCCAGAACGTGCCTGTTCAAGGCCCATTCGAGATTTCCATAGCTAATTCTGCTTACAGAATCTGCCAGGACATGGTCTTTGCCTGGCAAGCGCACCACATTAATGTCTGCTTCTAAGGTGTATGCCAGATCTCAGACCCTCATTTCTTCTGTATACATTTTTGAGAATCTTGTCCCTCCCTGCTTGTTTATGTAATATACTGTTGTGCTGTTGTCTCAGCTGATTTGGACAGACTGACCCTGTAGCTGGGAGGAGAAAAACTGTACTGCTAGATGCACTGCCCTGAGCTCTAAGCGACTGATGTGTTCCAGTGACTCCTTTGGGCTCCATGTGCTACTCACTGTGCGGTCCTGTAGGGGGCTGCCCCACCCCAGCAGTGAGGCATCTGTTTTAAGGCTACTTTAGTTGGGACTCCTGCAAGATTATTGGGAATCCGAGAGACTCCAAAGTGCATTTTTACAGTCTGTAGAAAGCACCTTGTCTCCTGTTCTGTTTTCCCCGAGACTAGCTAGTCGCTCAGGTAGGGAAAAACTATCATACCTTGTTCCCATGTGTGAAGCCACTGCCAGTAAGCACTCTGTCAATACACAGAAACAAAGAATTTGTTGGCAGGTAAGAACCGCTTGGCCCACCCAGTCTGTCCATTCTTCCCTATCTACAGTATCACTGTAGACCCTACTTGTTCTCCAGCTCTTTTTCCCTCCCCCACTTCTTTTCAATAAGATCCCCTTATGTCTATCCCATATATATTCTTGAACCCCATCACTGTTTTTGCCCCATCACCTCAGCTAGTAGCCTACTGCATGAATCCACTACCCTTTCTGTGAACAAGCACTTCCTCATACCTCTCCTGAATATACCTCCCTCCAGCTTCACAGCATGTCCCCTTGTTCTTGTGCATCTTTAGTTTCTGAAAAATACTTCCTTCCTGTATTTTATTTACCCCCATAAGGTATTTAGAGGTTTCTATCATATCCTCCCTCTCCCTTTCAGGGTGTATATATTAAGTTCCTTCAGTCTCTCCTCATATGGCTTGTGATGCAGATCCCACACCATTTTAGCTGCTCTGCTCTGGACCACCTCCACTCTGCCTATATCATTCTGGAGATGTGGCTGCCAGAACCATGAGGTCTTACCAGTGATCTCTACAGAGACAGCACCACCCTCCTTCTGCTGGTGATACCCCTCCCCTTTACACCCCAGCATCCCACTAGCCTTCTCAACTGCTTTGTTGCATTGAACAAAAAACACAGGCGGGTAGAACTCAGCCAAATAATAATGAAATAAACACTAGACAAGTGTCAGAGTGAAACATAGGAGCCTGTAGCACTCTTACCCTTGTGCTTCTCCTGCTTTGTCACATTGCCTGGCTGCATTTAGGTTATCAGAGACTGCAAATAGTTAAAATACCTTTGGTGCTGAGGAGAGGCCAAAGGGAAGAACTGTGAACTAGTATTGGCAGATTCCTAACTTGAACCTGAGATGTATTTTAGATACCTGAGATCTAACATGGGTCACCACTACTCATTTTTCTTGTGAGTGAGGAAGTACCTTGAAATTAAGCCATTGCCGCACTTAGAGGCAGGGACCTTTTTTAAATGTTCGCTGTCGGTATTTTTTTTTTAAATTCCAGTTGCAGCAATGTAATTTATGTGGGACAGTGTGCTGGAACATTTTTGTTTCTGCAATCTTGAAAATGTTTTGAACTGCAGGGACAGTCCGTGGCCCACTACCTCCAGAACCCATTTGTCTCAGGTACTATTTACTGATGCCTGAAGGTAATGAGTCAGTCTTCACCCCACTGGCAATGAATGGGCAACTTGGATGGAACTGTCAGGGGTTTCACTTTGGCTAGGGCCTGGGTGCTGGTGCTGTGGCAGCAGTATACTTTGTGCCCCTTCTGCGTCTGTCCCTGTAGTATCATCATTGTGGCTGATACTCATAGGGGGCATATGGAGGATAAACTCTTGGGAAGTAACCTCTGCCTCTCCTTCCATAGGGCCTATAGGAGGTAGGCTTTTCTCCTTCACTGTTACTCTTGTAAGTGGTCACATATTCATCGACGTTTTTCATATATGTCTCTGTTTTGTCATTAAAACGTGAATTTCCTTCAAAGGGGAAATCCATGGATTTGGCTTGGGTATTCTGGGAAAGAATGGTAGTCCTTAAGTGGGAGAATCTTCTTAAGGACACTGAATGAGCTAGAACTCCAGCTGCCATATCAATAGTTATTCACAGCAGTGTGGAAATGGTATTTAGTGGTGTTCAGGGTTGATTCTGCAGTGGCAACCAAGTCCTGTACCAGATCACTGTCTGTTCTGTTGAGGAACCACTGTGTGGGAGTGACCACAGGACAGAATGGTTCCTGCTACAGATGGCTGAAGAGAGGGGGGACATCTGGCACAAGGGTGCTGGATTTCAGGAACGCCAACTTTAAGAGGATGGGAGAAGTGGCACAGGGGTTCCTGGACAAAACTGGACTGAATATGGACACACAACAAAGGTGAGATCTGATAAAACAAGGTTTAGTGGAGGCAATAGAAACCTGCTGCAGGGCCCAGACTAAAAGGGCTAGTGGGAAAACCCAGCTGGATAAGCAAGAGGGTGTTAAGACAGGGTGAGGATGAAAAAGGCAGCATATAGGAGATATAGAAAATCAGGGTGAGAGGAGGATAGGGAGGTATATTGGAAAGAAGTGAAGGAAGTGACCAGGGAGGTAAGGGCAGCCAAGGAGTTAAAGTAACTCAGGCTGGTGCAGGGCATAAAAAAAGGGGAGACAGGTAGGTATATCAGGGAGAAAAGAAACTGTAAAGACCAAATAGTAAGAATTAAGAAAGGGGGGGATGGGTGGAAGAGGGGTGTGAGAAGGCAGAAGTGCTTAACAGCGGTACCCATTGTAGAAGGGAGGATAGAAATGGATAGTGGAGGGGCAACGGATGGAGAAATCACAGTGGGGAGGGTGCTGGAGGGGTTAAGGGCATTGAGGGTAGACAAGGCACCTGGACCGGATGGAGTGAATCCAAGGGTACTGAAGGAGCTGGCGGAGGTCCTGACAGGAACTTTGGCAGACTTATTCAATACATTGCTTGAAACAGGGTGTGTACCAGGACTGGAGACTGGTTCACATGGTCCCCCTTCAAAACAGTGGATCCAAGGACGAACCGGGGAACTATAGGCCAGTAAGCCTAATGTCCATAGTAGGGAAGCTGATGGAGACCATCCTAAAGGAGAGGCTAGTGGCACTACTGGAGGTCCCATGGTGTACAGGACAAGTGGCAGCATAGCTTCATCAAGGGCAAATCATGCCAGACCAACCTTGTGGAATACTATGACTGGGTGACTAGGCATATTGACGGGGCCACGCGGTGGATGTCCTGTATCTAGACTTCAGTAAGGCCTTTGATTCAATACTACATGGGAGGCTTGGGAGTAAGCTAAGGGGCACTGGGGTGGGAGCAAAACTGGTGGGGGTGGAGAACTGGCTATAGGATAGGTGGCAGAGGGTGGTGGTTGGGAATTATCATCCCTTAAGCCTGTGACAAGTGGGGTTCCACAGGGGTTGGTGTTGGGGTCTGTGCTGTTTGGCATATTTATTGCAGACATCTCAGTGGGCATCAGCAGCAAGATCAGTCTGTTTGTGGATGACACCAAGATGGGGGCAGTGGTGGATGACCAGGGGGTGGCTGCAGGAGAGGGGTAGATTCAGGAGGTAGGTGAGGAAGCATTTCTTTACGGAAAGGGTGGGGGCAAAGTGGAATGCACTACCAGCAGAGGTGGTGGCATGTAACACTATAGAATGCTTCAAAAAAGGGTGGGATAGGGCAAAAGAGAGGGGAAGGGGAGAGGCAGCTGCTGAATAGGGGAGCTAGCTGCAAACTCGAATAGTAGGCTGCTGGTTAACTAGGATCTGCAGCTTATCCATTAGGTAGGGAAATGGGCAGACTGAGTGGGCCAAGCGGTCCTTATCTGCCGTCAAATTCTATGTTTCTATGTTTCTATGAGCAGACCCGCTAGACTGTGATGGTCTTTTCTGCTGGCAATTTTCGTATGTTTGAAAGTCCCAGAATAGCGTTCCACAATGCTTTCTGGTACTGTGCTGTATATGCTTTATAAGCTGCCTGCCTAATGAGCAGAACATACGTAGTACAAACTTTCTTGGCTATGGCATCCAATTTTTTGGAATCCCTTTCTGGAGGCTGTGCAGAGACAGTGACTTTTGCTCTCTCACAAGTAGCTATCTGGACTACCCCTTGGTGATCAGGGTGGCAATGAACTGTATCTTTGTTGCATTTTGTTTTTGTACTGTTTTCTACACCGGACGTTTGTGAAAATGGGCATTTTTGCTCATATACTTTCCAATATACAAATGAAAAACTGATTGATTATTAGGATTTAACCCAAGTGCCTGGAGTGGGGATATAACCCACAGCCTTCTGATCTTCTGACCTCAGAGGCAAGTGTGCAACCTGCTGAGCCACTGACACTGACTATGTTCTAGTCATTTACTCATCTGCCAGTAAGTCTTTGTTGCAGAGAACAGCACTGTTACTCAACAAAGCTTGTAAGTCTGCATTTGATTTACATATAGAATGTCATATTTGTTGTTTATACAACATATTGAAATGGTATACTTTGCAATGAAGAACTGATCAACAACTGGGATGTTGGGCCTGGAAGATAGTAAATGAACAAGTACCAGCTAAATTAAGATTATCGGTAGGAAGACCAGCATTGTCAAATGTTAAAACCTGATCTATTGATTGCTACATTTAAAATTACGTAAGTGTTCAAATAAGAATTAACCCACAACAGAGCATGGGTTTCTCAGTCAGCACTCTGTTTATATGTTTCTCTTCCTCATGTTACATTTGCCTAAAAGTAATTTTAAAGTGCAAAACTGCAAAGGTTGCAGGAGGATATTAAGGTTCTACCCATGGGGAAAAGAAAAGTGTTTGCACCTGACTGGAGAAACTACATTTTTAACTTTTTTATATTGTGGCTCTAACAGTGAACAATTACTGATTACATGCAGATGTGATCAGCATTTCAGAACCTGTGCTCATTTTGACTGACTTTGTTTTGTAAACTGTAGAATCATCTCCGTTTTTCTGCTGTGTTTGATGTTTGCGATGTGGCTGCTGTGCATTATGGGAAATGCATATATTTAAATGCACAGGAGAGTTGAGCTCTGGTAGTTCAATTCCCTTGCCGACCTACAGATGGTAGTACACAGGCTTACATCTTTTTTTATCTGTGAATTTTACACTCAGCATTGCACATTAATAACTTTGCCCCCTTTCAACTGATTTACATGAAATTTAGAAAGCACACCCTCTGTGTCAGGAACTCTTGATCCTGTAAATTCCATGTAAATCGGTTCAGGGGAGGCAAAGTTTCAGAGGACACAAAACTCATGCATTATTAGTGGTCAGTGCACACATGCATCAGTGGTTCATCCTCACCTCAGAGGACACAGAACTCAGGCATTATTAGTGGACACTGGACAGTGCACACATCCATCAGTGATTCATTCTTACCTCAGAGGACACAGAACTCAGGCACTGGTCCCTTCAAAATCGCCCTCCAGAACCATCTCTTCGACGTTCATTGCTGTAGATGCACCTAATTAATCCCACTGTGGGATCCTCCTGTCAGGCCTCCCTGACTTGACAACGTCCTCTGGACAGCCTGTCCTCTCCCCCTCCTTCCCACCCCATTCCCTATCCCTACCTCCACCCCCTCTCCAGGTATTATCTAGGTATGACCAGGGCTGTACCCCCAATGTAACCCTTGGGTGCCTTGTATATGACTGTAACCTATTATAAGTAACATTATTATGTAACCTATGTGTACGCTATGTTTAATGTTCCGCACCTGTACTGTTCTCACTGTTGTAACCACACTACGTAACTCTATCTACCCACTGCGATGAGGTGCCTTTGTAAATGAGTCCATGACTCAAAGGCTGTAAATCCGACTTTTCTAATAAATAAATAAATTATTAGAGGTCAGTGTGCACACATCCATCAGTGATTCATTCTCACCTCAGAGGGCACAGAACTCGGGCATTATTACTGGACAGTGCACACATGATCAATAGCTCATCCTCACCTCAAAGGGCACAGAACTCCGACATTATTAGTGAACAGTGCACACATCCATCAGTGATTCATCCTTACCTCAGAGGACACAGAACTCAGGCATTATTAGTGGACAGTGCACAGAACTCAGGCATTATTAGTGGACAGTGCACACATCCATCAGTGGGTCATGCTGTTGCTGCAATTCCCTTGCCGACCTACAGATGGTAGTACATGGATGCTTCCATCTTTATCTGTGATTTTTACACCCAGCATTGCACATTAATAACTTTGTCCCCTTTCAACTGATTTACATGAAATTTAGAAAGCACAGTCTCTGTGTCAGGAACTCTTGATCCTGTACATTCCATGGAGATTGGTTCAGGGCAGGCAAAGTTACAGAGGTGCAAAGAATTGCAAAAGTCCCAGTTTTATTTAAATGTTGAGCCTTTTCTTGCCACCCAATAACTAAAAAAACAGGAGACTGACACCTGAAACTTTCTGGTTTGATAGATATTGGTCCAAAGTGTGTGCATTTGTTGTTTTTAGACTCCACTGTTAAAGTTATTTTTTTAAAATATTTAATAAGAGACATGGAGGCAATCTGGAAAATCAGGCAATGTGGAAAATCATATGTGGCATACATTACTGTGTAGTTACTCAAAAAAAACATTACATAGTCATATAGATGTTTTCAAGCTACTTATGACGGAACTACAAGAAATTTCACTTAAGCATAACTATTCTTATTTGACAGCCATCTGTTGGTCGACTGTGAATTGCAGGCTAAGACTGTTTTGGGACAGGAAACTGACATGGGAAACAGAAATGTGGGCGCACTTTACCACTGATTAATTCTCAGGCAACCATGGACTACTGGAGAATTAATTAACGGTCATTTGATGCTGTTGGACCAATCCTTCGCAACCCTTTCTTTTTCCCATTTTACAAAGAAGGTCATTGGTACTATGAACATTTGAAATGGCCACTAATGGTGCTCTACTTTATGTATGAAAATGTGATTCTTCTACCAAGTATTTTATTGTCTGTATATGTAGTCTTGTATTTTGTACTCTCTGTTATTTGTATCATGACTATGGTTGCCTGTGAAAACGGGCATTTATTATCCATAGGCTCTCATTTTAAATAAAAATGAATGAAAATCAATGAATCACCCACTTTCTGTGATACCCCATAGTAAGCTATGGCTATGTCTTCAGCAATCATGTGTGCAAATGTAGGGATCTCAAGTCCGAGTGGACTAGGGTTCCCTGATGCTGTGACACCAGACCCTTGCAAAGGGGCAGAGGTACAGGTGTTCTACTGCCAGTTACTGCAGCAGTAGGGGTCAACAAATCTCATAGCTCAATGTCCCAGGATACCAAAGCCCCAACCTGGACAAGCATTAACATGGGCAGCTAGTTGCCCATGGATAATCACATTTTGAATATATTCACTAGTTGCTTCTGCCTTAGTTTGTACTGTCTTCTAGACAGCAGGGGTTGTGGCGGCTGTGATCTCTGAGCAGACCTCTTTTTTCTCCCCTAGGAAGTACTGTGGAGCTAAAGCAGTGCAACACTGTGGAGCAGGTATGGTCGGGTCACGGGATTGTCCGCTGCAGGCAGCAACATCAGGTAATTGGGGGACAGAAGGTGGAGCGCGTGTGAGGAGGAGAGGATGTACAACGAGGGAAGGAGCCAGGGGACAAGATGGGCAGTAGGAGACCATGTCCTGAAGAAGCTGTTCATCACAGTAATCGGGAAGCTCACGTCTTGCATGAATGCGGTTCTTGGCTGGTGTCTAGTTTCAGTATCTTCAGTGTTCATTGTAGGAGTAGTTCATTTTGTAGTTCAACACAGGCTTGTTTGGAAGTTTTTAATTTCACCTGGTCAGTATGGATTTGACACACAGACCTTTTAAACTTTATTCTCGAGGCAGCTGGGACATTCAGCAACAGCTAAGTTCCTGCTTCATTTGTCAATGCTGCAGTTTTTTTTATAATACATGTTTCTGTGATTTATCCTTGATTACAATGGTTAAAATTTTTTTTTTTTTTCAAAAAGACATTGAAACTTGAGTGGGGTCAAGTTTGATATTGGGGAAACATGTTTGAGCAGTTCTTGTACACAGCTGGATACGTGGTCTGATGAGCTGCTTTATTATGCACATGAAACATTATATGTAACAGCTCCAGCGGCACAAGACCTGCGTGAGCAGTTTTGCTAAATAATATAATATATGTACATAACAGCCTTAGTCAATCTTCTAAGGATCCTCGCAGGACCTAAGCATTTAGGACAGCATGAGGAGCTTAGTGGTTCCTTCCTAGGTTGGTGCACAGAGACTAACAAGCTTGAGAAGGTATATCCCCTACTGACGGAGTTGATCTTGGGCAGTTTGTAGTTATATGACCTATGACCTCTTCCTAGCCATTTGGTACCTTTTGAGTTCCCCCATTTCTTGGCTGAAGAGCAGTTGTTTGGACCCCTGCAATATACTTTACAGATGCACTATTCTGCTCTCTTCATTTGATATCATTTATTGTGCATGTGACCTTAGCACAAAACATTTGTGCCAAAATATTTACACTAAAGCGACCAACCAGGACGCAGGATTTTCCCTCCCCATTAAGTCTCTGTAATTTCCCTTCCGATGATGGACTACTGCTCGAAACACTGGGACCACCACCATTTTTGGTTAAGGCCAGTTGTCCTTGGACAAGCACATAATTTTGAAATTTGTTGATCCCTGTGCAGCAGGGGAAACCATATCTGCCGAGGCTATAGGGGAGCAATAAGTATTAGAGTTGCCCCTGTCATTTTCAGCTTGAGCAGTACTCTCTGAATTAGTGGGGAGGTAGGGTGGGAAGGCATAAAAAAACCCCCCTTTCCAAGACAGAGGCAACAAGTCTTGCAAAACCAGGCCCTGGAGCGAGCAGAAACACAGCAGTTGTGAGTTGTGTGGGGACGCAAAAAGTCCAACTCTGGATGACCCCATCTTTCAAACAGGTTGTTTACCACAGAGGTCAGCAGTTCTCACATGTGCATCCTGCACAGTGACCTGCTTAGTTTGTCTGCCAAGATGTTTTGGATGCCTGGAACATGTACTGCAGATAGTTCTAGATCACGTTCCACAGCCAAATGCCAAAATCTCATTGCTTCCCTGCATAGCGGGTAAGAATGAGTCCCCCTCTTGTCTGTTGATGTAATGCATCACACTGACATTGTCTATCTGTGTTAAATGAGGACCTGGGGACGAGTGGTTCTAGAAAGCCTGGTGTCCGTATAGGGACGTTCTCATTTCCAGAACATTCATGTGCAAAGCACGCTCCACCTGGTTCCGTGTGCCTTGTGTCTGTTGAGGTCCCAGGTGCGCTCCCCATCCCAATCCTTAAGCAACCATGGTGAGGATCTGATGTGGGGAAGGAATCAAGAATGGGACGCCCTTGATCAGGCAGCTGCATTCCATCAACCACTTGTGCGCTTTGAGCATGGGAGATGTGACTAGAACCATCTGTCATAGATCGTCTGTCATTTGGTCCCACTGGACTTTCAGAGTCCACTGGATAATGGGCATCTGCAGCCTGGCCAATGGCACTGTAACAACGGATGCTGCCATGAGTCCCAGAAGGCGTAGAAATGTCCTTGTTGAGACATAATGGCTGTCATGAACCAATTCTGCTTAGGCAATCAGGCAGTCTGCCCTGTCCAGAGGCAGGAATGCCAAACCTTGGGCCGTATAGAGAACTACCCCTATGTACTGCAGTCACTGGCAGGGATTCAGTACAGACTTTGGTATGCTGTCACCCCCAGAGCACTGAATACTTGTCTGGTTCCAGCTAAAATTTGCAACAGCTGGTCCCTGGAGTGGGTTTTTAATAGCGGTTGTCCAGATAAGGAAAAACATACAGACTTTCCCTGTGAAAGGCTGCTGCCACCACTGCAAGCAGTTGGTAAAAACTCATGGCACAGAAGATAAGCCAAAGGGCAACACTCTTGAGTTGGTAATGCTCCCCCTGAAACAGGAACCTCAGACATATCCTGTGAGGTTTCCAGATTTTGATATGTAGGCAAGCATCCTTCATAACCAGGGAGCAAATCCAATCTGCTGTTTGCAATAGTGGATGAAGACCCAGTAGAGAGAACATCTGAAACTTCTTGTATTCCATGAAGAAGTTTAGGTCCCTTAGATTCAGAATAGACCTCAGATCCCCAGTCCACTTTGGGACAAGAAAGTATCTGGAGTAAAAACCTATGTTCCTCTGTTCTGGAGGAACAGGTTGTACTGCCCACTTTTGACGCATAGTCAGTACTTCCTCTAGCAACAGGCACATGTGTCCTGGTGGGTATGTTGTCACAACTGGTGAATGATCTGGAGGACTGTCCAGAAGCTCCTTAGCATGACCCTTCTCTATGATCTCCAGAATCCATTTGTCTGTAGTCACCGGCTGCCACTGATCCACGTTAAGGAACAGGCAACCTCTTACAACCACCCCTTAGAAGTAAAGGTGGTTGGGAGGTATACAAGGAGGCATGCTGAGCAGGGGGCTGGGGCACAGTCACTGGCTCCACTACCCTTAGATGCTTCTGTATGGGCATCTGGGGTTGTGATGGGGACTGGCAAGGCCATCATACCTTTGCCTCTTCCCTGCTGTCTGTAGGCTTGGCGGTGTCCTCGGACAATGGATTAGTGAAAGGCAACCCTGCTCTTACCCCTGTTTTGGATATGGTACAAGGATTTCACTGACTTCATAGTTTTGCCAGATGACTGAAAATGTTTCAAAGCTTCTTCTACATCATGGCCAAATAGTTTCTAACCTCTGTATGGGGCATCAAGAACTGTTTGCTGCACAGCAGTGGCAAAACCTGTTACACTGAGCCAGAAGAGGTGCATGAGACAGATGCCAGAGGCTGCACGCAGAGGCATCAGAAATATATGCTGAAATATATGCTGTGTGGATCAAATGTTCCCCACATCAGCACCAGCATTAAGAGTCTTTATTAACTTCTGTTTAGCAGAACCATCAGGCAAGGTCTGTGCAGCAGTCCTACCGTTCCTCCACAGTAGTTTTGATATTTTATCATATGGGCCTGGTAATTAGTTGCAGAAGTAGTAGTAGAGTTCATTTATTTCCGGCACCCTTCCCCATAGGCTCAGGGCACCCTTACAAAATACAAAAAACAAACAGCATTAGGAACATACATACATAAAACTAATGATACAATAAATATAAAATCATTTAGATACAGCTTTTAAAGTTCAAACTACTCATACTGGTCCACTGGCGCTGAGGTGCTGGACGCTACATCTCACACCACACCGGCAAACTGGGTTCGGGAACGAGCCTGGGATGTCAGGGGTCAGCAGGAGGGAGGCCGGGGGATGGACTGAGCAGCCGTAGCCTGCTTTCCTCACCCAGGTAGGGGACTCAAGTCATGCCCGCTGCAAGGCTGCCCCTGTGTGGAAGCCCAAGGTTAGTGCATTCCACCCAAAATCTCAGTTCCATGCGTGCCTGGAATCACAGCTTCAATTTTTGCATTCAAAATAAAGCAGGTTACAGTGCTCGTCTGCGAATGGGATGAACTTTGTACTACTCCGTGTGGTAAACAGTTACAGAAAATACAGTTTCTGGATATAGCACCAAAAATAAGTAACTCGTTTATGAACGAGTTTCCCCCTGGCTCCGTGCCATTCTAGCTCATGGGCACATGGAGCCGAGATTTCGGGCAGACCAACCAAAATGTAATTTTTACAAAAATAAACATCTAGCAGTTCTGTGCACACATGTTGTTAAATATGTATTTTACAACAGTAAAGCTTGCCCCAGACACCTTCAGTTTGTGACTTTCAAGTTAGTCCTAAAAGCGGACAGTGTCCCTTTAAATTGCTTCTAAACCAGTTACAAGAAGAGGATATTATTCCTAACACGTGTAATTTACTTAATAGTAAATCCTGACTTAGTGTGGCAAAGGGTTCATACAGGTCCAGAAAAACCTTCAAAATGAGTAAACCACAATTTATTCTTATTATCAGGTAATTTATATCTAAGGAAGAAGCAGTCAAGGTGCCATGGTGAGAACTAAAGCCTAATTGATCAGGACTAAGAAAATCATTGTCCAACAGATATTAACACCACCTGCTTCGATGCCAAACTTTCCATTATTTTTGAGATAGCTGGTAACAGCGATATTGGCCAATAGCTATTTGCCAGATGTTGGTCCCCACCTTTAAATATTGGCATTACTTGTGTGCGGTCTTCCATTTATCAGGAAATTTACATGTTCCAGGGACAAATTAAACAAATAACTTGTCTGAAAAGAAATTACTGGTGCCGCATATCTTAGCAGATGAGAATTTGTGTGCCTCTTGCCTCAGGTCACTCTTGAAAATGGGCTTGATTCCAATGATTTTTCTGCCAGGTAAGTAAAGACATAACTAAAACTCATTGTAGGCAGACAGTTTTTCTTTGGCTAGCACAGCAGGGGAATTTCCCCATGTACTGCCTGCATTTGTCTAAAATTGCAATTTCAGGTTGGGCTTGGGCAACTATAATTGCATCCTTCTAATGTGTTTACATCAGCCCCACCCCTGCACTGCCCAGCCTGTAACTACTGAACTACTAAAGACTCTAGAAGGCAAAACGTGGGAGTGTTTGCCATTCCTGACAATACATGACTGTACTGGGCCCCTCAAACAGATCTGTGAGGGAGTGAAGACACCTTAATGAAATGGTATTGGGATGCTTTAACTGAATGGATATAACAGGGAAGGAGACTTTGCTGCCTGCCATGGTTGGGGATATCCCTTCAGTGGTTAAAGTTGAGGTCATAAAGTATTTTAAAGTGCAGGTGACACCTTCAAGAGAACTTCAATAAAATATAATATGTAGACAAAGTTCAGCATGTATTTCACATCAGTTCAGTATTTCTCCTCCCCATTATTTATTACTAAGGTTATTTGTATGAAAACATGATCTTTGCTCTTGAAGAATTTTATCTGCTGTTGTTGCTTTCTCCCTATCTGAGGTAATAATGCATCCCTTGTGACATCGCAGTTACTCCCATGGCAACAAACTGTGATGCCACAACAGAGGATTATGACTTGAAGTAGGGTGTAAGTTGTAGAGACAGATGAAGTCTGAGAGATAAAGATCATGTATTCATGCAAATTTCCTCAGTAATAAACAACGGGGATGAGAAATCTATAGAATATATATGGAATGCAGGCTGAATTGTACCCAAATGTTACATTTTTTAAAGATTTGAGGTGCGGAGTGTTCTTAAGTACCCCCCACCCCACACACACACACGCTTGAGCTGTGTAGAAACAAAGTTTTGGGGACTTTTTAAAAAAAGGGGTGCTACAGGGATCACATTGTGAGCTCTTACCTAAGATGGCTGCTTAACCTGCAAGCTCTAGGGAGCTAGCCATGTCAATCAAGCTTAATTACCAATATTTTAACAAACATTCTCCATATTTTAACAAAACAGTTGACACTGCCTGGTACAATATGAATGCCAACAACAAAAATTCATAACCAGGAAAACAGGACCCACCGCTGAAAGGACAAGAGCAAGCGACAATTCATCTACACTCTGAAATGCACGGGGTATAAGATGATGATCGATGCTGTCACAGACCTGACTGGGGAGATGAAAAGTATTCATCTGGCCATGCAATTAACCACCACAGACATGAATGCCATTAAGGTGACTGCACTGCAAAAGCAGAGGGCAACTACTGACTGTATTGTGAAAGTGTGTGAACTGGAGGTTTGCATCAAGGTTGTGGGACAAAAAGCTGCTGAGATTAGGTAGACACAGGAGGACTTACAAAAAACAGTTTGTGCTAGTTTGCGCCCTTCAAAACAAAGTGGATGACTTGGAGAAAGAACAGTTACGTAAGAACTTACTGTAACAGTAGATCTTTGAGGGGATCTCAGTCATCAGGTCACACATATGGAACTTCATCGGTGAAGCAGGATCCACAAAGATTTTCAGCAGTGCCACGCTGACGCCATCTGCCATTGTCACCAACCCTATAAAGGCGTGAGCGGCCCGCTCCCTCCTCAGTTCCTTGCTCCAGAGACTAAGGGGGCAGACCTGTGCCATGGGGGACCAGGGGGAGAGAGAGGTGCCCAGGCTAAAATAAAAGGCTGGATACACCAGTAAGCCAGTTCTGAGAAGAGAACCCCAAAGAGGGGGATGATGGAAGGGAAGGCAGACCTGATAATTGAGATCCCTTCGAAGATCTACTGTTACAGTAAGTTCTTATATAACACTTCTAGCTTCATCGGGGGTATTTCAGTCATCAGGTCACACATATGGAATGAGTCCCAAGCAGTTACAGATGCAACAGAACAGTCTGGGAGGAAGGCCAGTCAAAGCTTAGGACAAGAGTCCCTCTGCAGGACAGCCCTGCCAAAACCTTCACGGGCTCTAGAAGCTATGTCCAGACTGTACTGCTTGGTGAAAGTATGGACAGTACTCCAGGTGGCAGCAGTGCAAATGTCAGCGTCTAAGACTTCTTTGAAACAGGCCACAAAGGTAGCCATGCCCCTAGTGAAATGGGCTTTCACCGCCCCGGCAACCCTCTGCCATGCTTGTTGTAGCAGAACACAATACAGTGTGCCAACAATCTGGACAAACACGGTTTAGAAACCTGAATACTCTCTCTACCTGGGGTGAAAGAAACAAACAGCTGCTTTGACTTTCTGCTGTCCTTAGTTCAGAGCAGATATTATTTCAAAATTCTGCGCACATCTAACATATGGAGTAGTGCTTCTCCTGGATTGGCACGCTCAGAAAAATAAACTGATAGGTGGATAGATTGGTTTAGGGTAAACTCAGACACAACCTTAGGGAGAAACTTAAGATTCATGCACAAAGACACTGTATTTGTGAAAGATCAAATAAGGCTCCTCACACCAGAGAGACTGAAGCTTGAAAATCCTTTGAGCAGAGGTACAGCAACCAGAAATAATGCTTTCCAAGAGAGAAAGCATAGCTCACAAGTCATGGCTGGCTCAAACGGAGACAGAGTCAACTTCTCCAAAACAAAATTTAAATCCCAAGCTGGGACAGGGGAATGGACTGGAGGTTTCAGATGCAGTATGCCCCTGAGAAAGGTGCAGGATACATCCAGTTAAGCCTTGGTGCGACTGCCCATGGGCTCATGAAAGGCAGAGATAACCGAAAGGTGCACCTTGAGGGAGGAGTACTGGAGACCTGAGTCTGACAAAGATATGAAGTAGTCCAGAATCTGGCTCACTGGACTAGTGAAAGGGTCCAGATGAAGTTAGGCAGCCCAGATGGCAAACCTCTTCCACTTCATGGCATATGTGGCTCTAGTGGAGAGCTTCTGAGCTGCACAAGAACACTCACCACTTTCTGGGACACCCCAAACCAGGCGATGGCTATGTCCTCAGGAGCCAGACATGCAGACGAAGGGACTTGAGACTGGGATGGACCAAGGTCCCTTAAGCCTGTGTCAGCAGATCCCTGGAGAGGGGTAGAGGGACTGGAGGCTCCTCCTCTAACTGTTGCAGTAATGGAAACCATATCTACCATGGCTAGAATGGTGCTATCAGGATCATGCTGCCCCCCTCCATCTGCAGTTTGATTAGCACCCTCTGAATCAGAGGGAATGGAGGGAAGGTGTAAAGGAACCTCCCGCTGCAGGAGAGGGACTTGTCTCGCCAGCAAACTCCAGGCCCTGGATCTAGCGAGCAGAAACTGGATAGTGTTGTGCTAAGTGGGGACGCAAAAAGGTCTAATTCTGGACGACCCCACCTGGTGAACAAATCTTTTGTGATGAATGGGAGAAGTTCCCACTCATGCATGCTGGATTGAGTCCTGCTGAGGCTGTTGGCCAGGGTGTTCAGTATACCAGGGACATGAACTGCCGAGAGGACCAGACTGTGGTCTACTGCCCAGTACCATACTCTCATGGCCTCCCTGCACAAGGTGTACAAATGTGTCCCCCTTGCTTGATATAATAGATAACACTCAGATTGTCTGACTAGATCAACAGCTGAACTGGGAGGAGATGGTTCTGAAAGGCATGCATGGCATACAGGACTGCCCGCATCTCCATGATGTTGACATGCAGGGAGATTTCGACCTGGGACCAAGATCCCAGAGTCTGAAAGGGATCCAGATGCACCCCCAGCCCGAACTGGAGGCATCCATGGTGAGGATCTGCGGGGGAATCTGGAATGGGACCCCCTTTGAGAGGTTCTCTGTGGCCATCCACCACTGAAGCATGTTGCGGACTGGGGAAGAAATCAGCACTAACTGATCTAATTTGTCCATTCGTTGACCCATTGGACTTGAGTGTCCATTGGAAAACTCACATGTGTAGCCTGGCCAAAGGAACCGTGGGAATGGCCGCGGCCATAAGACCCAATAGCCTCAGGTACACCCTTGCAGGGATATAATGGCTATGGGTGAACTCCTAAACCTGGGCAATAAGGCACTCCACCCTGGAACTGCCCCTATATATTGCAGCCTCTGGGCCGAGATCAGGATAGACTTGAGCAGGTTGACAGTGATGCCCAGGGAGAGAAACAGCTGAAGGGTTCTCTCCAGGGTCTGGAGGAGCTGCTCTCAGGATGGGGCTTTTAGGAGCCAGTCATCCAGACAGGGGAAAACATACAGTCCCTCCCTTTGGAAGGCTGCAGCTCCTGCTGCTAGACATTTTGTAAAGACCCATGGAGCAGAGGATAAGCCAAAGGGCAATACTTTGAATTGGTACTGCTCGCCCCTGAAAAAGAAACTGGAGGACTCTCCTGTGTGGTGGAAACACCAAGATAAGCAGGCAACCATCCTGCATGTCCATGGAACACAGCCAGTTGCCCCACTTGAGTAGGGGCAGCAGGCCTGGCAGGGTGACCATGTGGAACTGTTTGTACTGGACACAAAAACTGAGGTCCTTGAGTTCTAGAATGGACCTCAGATCTCTGGTTCTCTTGAGGACCAGGAAGAACCTCGAATAAACCCCCCTGTTCCCCGAGGGCAAACAGATGGGCTGGGGTACAGGTGGAGGGTACTGGAGGAGTCTCTGGAGGCATATCTACAAGTTCCAGAGTATGACCCCTCTCTATAATCTGAAGAATCCAGGCATCTGAAGTGATGGTTCTCCATTGATTGAGATGGAGGGAGAACCAACCTCAGACCATCACCTCTTGGTTGGGGACTAGAAGGGGGGGGCCTGGCAAGGAGTCAAGCGGAGGCGCATCCAGCCGCTGGGGCTGATCCGTCACCCCTAGGATGCTTTGCTGCAACACCAGAGGAGGAAGGGGTAGGCAAGGCGGAAGAGGCCTTTCTCTTGCCCTGAGGATGGGAGGCTGCTCCGGTCTTATGGGACACCTTGCGAAAAACCTACTTGTGCTTAGGGGCTGGCAACTCCCTTCCTCTTCCTGGATGGCGTTTAACTCCATCAAGCTCCAGGACAAGACAAAAACTCCTGGAACAGGCCTACTATAGGTTTTTGTCTTAGATGTCTGATCTGCTGCCCAAGGAAGACTCCACATCCCCTGCATGGCAGACAGACCCCATTGAGCCAGCAAAGCGAGCCAATATACGCTATCTGCCTACAGCTGCAGCACCCAAAGGGGAGGCCTCCGAATGAGCTGCAAAATGTTTATTCCTTCAGAGTCCTGTAAGTCGAACCTAAGGCAGGTATACAGGGACATATGGCCTTAGAGACAACTAAAAAAAAAACACCAAAAAATAAATAAAAGGTGTACTTCCTTCGCAAACTATCACCTGAGGTAAAGCTATGGCTGCCCACTGCCCCATGGGTTGTATGAGAGCCTTACAGGCCTTCTGAATCTTTCAGGGATATGGAAGAATGCTCTTGGCTCAGCCTACAGCCTCTTCTGTGACCAGGGTTACCCACTTCTTAAAAAAGAACTGTCCTGTAAAAAGGGAAGACATCGGGCCCCGGACCTGGGTAGCTGATTTTGCTTATTCACCCCTGCATATCCCTGATCTATTTTGATCACAGTGATGGGTGTTCGTAAACACTTCACATCCAACCATATGGTTTTCACATCTAGAGTCTCTATGCCCAAGCCTCTTTTAGCTGTAACCTTCTACAGCCTACTGCTATGACAGCAACTTTGAGTTAGCAAGAAAAACAGGACAGCAACTTTCAATCAAACAAGGGAGGAGGGGGGCAGAACCATTGTTCTTCTGAATCCATCCAATCCCCCGCCTCTTCGAGGAACATGCTTCCTTAATTGACGGATCTAGCTTCATGCGGTCAGGATTTCCCACAAACCTCCTGCATCCTCCTCTTTATATCTTCCAAATCATCAAGGTGAAGGGCTGCCTGCAAAGTTGTGCAAACAATGTTGCTCTGCTCTGGCACACCTGGATGTGCCTGTAGGGGTTCCTCCCTGACCCGAGGAGTCTGCATGGGTTCGGGTGTCTTCACAGGTAAAACTGTGGATAATTAGAAATTATACAATGGCAAGAAAGAATCCTGGCTTCTGATTGGTCAGTTGGCTGTCACAGCAGGGATGTTATCCTGGCATAACCTCCCTGCTGACTGTTTGTAGGATATGGAGCATGCTGATGCGCTTTTTTTTTTTCTCTTGAGAAACAAAAATATTTTTACACACTAACAAAAACATTCTTTAAAATTATTTTTTTAACTATGAAACAATAAGCCATTGTATAATAGGAATAATGCCCTCTAGGGTGGGTGTTATGCTGGGATAACATCCCCCTTCCAGGTGTGGGACGCCCTCGGCCGTTGGCCTCGGGCCCAACCACCTGATGTGGGATGTTATCCCAGCATAACACCCACCCTGTCGGGCATTATTCCTTTAGTATTATCTCCATAAGGAAGCAATATGTATTTTGTGGTTGCTGGCTGGGAGGAACTGAAATAGACATTATGTTTACACAGTGAGAACAACAGGCTTCCATAATGAAAAGGCCTCATAGTCCCACAGCAGGTCTTACAGCTTTTGCATGTCATTGGTCTATGATAAGCCATGGTACCATCAAACATACAGTGAAACCCACTAGGATGAAGCAGAGTGTCACGGGTTTACTGCATGACAAAAGGGATTAACTCCAATCGAAATTACATTGTTTGCTGCGGCAACTCTACTGCAGAATTCTGCAGTGCTGCGCTTCATCCTGGTGGGCTTCACTGTACCTGTAATGAAGAACATTTTATGCTGAAAGACAATGCAATACTTCCCATTTAAGGGACTTCCCAAAGCTACCTCTAAGCCTTTGCTACCGGAAAAAAAAGATCAAGGCACTCAAATTAATGAATGAGAAACAGAGAGCACCTGCCAACAAAACGGGACATATCAAAGAAAACAAGCATTTGTCAATGCTAAATGTTTGCCAGTTGCATTGCTGTTGTACTGCGTCTTGCTTGTACACATTTTTACTACATATATTACCCAGGATAGACAATTTTCAGTGGTGTCCTGCCTTTACACACTTTTAGATTGTATTTACGCAGGACAGGACAGCTGAGAGGCAATATCTAATTTTCAGTGGGCTCCCACATTTTAACCCAAAATATTCCAACAGCCTTTTCATGACCTAGTGTTAGATCAAGACAGGTGGACTTGTTTTTAAATGTCATCTGAAGGAGGATTTCGCACTGCAACTGCAAAAGCATGTTTCGGAGGGGATTTGAAAAATTGACACCTGTCATGTTTAGGAGGTGGGGTAACACAAGGGATTTATTGGACAATAGGGGCCAAAATCCCAGAAGCAACGGTGGGGTCCAAAAAAGCCATGCTGAAAATGTGGGGAAAAAATGTTCAAAATTAACCAAGTTACAAGGACACGTTCAAAATCCATTGAAATACACTGAACCGCAGACCTGATTTCCTCAGTTCCCAGTCCAGTGTTGAAGAGTGAAAACATGTCTCCGGTCTAGAGAGGATTATGGTGTTGGACCTCCAGCAGGCAAGCAAGGGTGGTGGGGAGCTGGGCACTGAGTGGGAGGGTTGGGTGAAGGGAGGATAATGGTAGCAGTGGCAACAGACATCGACGGACAGTTTTCTTTTTTTTTTTCAAGGTGTATAAAATTAAAAAAAAGTCTACAAGGGACAGTTTTATTTCAGGTATCGGCACTAGGGACTGGGCACTCCATTGTCAGTGCTGTGTTTGGCAGCACTGAGGGTGGGCTCCCCAGTGTTGCACAATAAAAGGAGGCAGCATGCGGGGCAGTAGCTGGCACTGGGGATTGGGCACCCTGGTGTCAGAAAATGAATTGGTGCTGAGTGGGAGGGTAATGATGGCAGCAACACACATCGATGGATGCTTTTCCTTTTTTACAGAGTGTATAAAAATAAAAAAAAAGTCTACAAGGGATAGTTTTCCTTATTTCAGGTACTGACACTGGGGATTGAGCATCATAGTGTCGGTGTTATGTTCGGCGGCACCAGGGGTGGACTCCCTGGTGTCGCACAATGAAAACAGGTGGGTGGGGGGCAGTAGCCAACATCAGGGATTGGGCACCCTGGTGTCAGAAAATTAAGAAGGAATGGGTGGTAGGGATTGGGGGATGTTTTTTCTTTATTTCAGGTTAACTTGGGAGGGGTAGAACTACAGCAGGCTCATCAGGACACTGATCATCTCTGCCTGCTGGGCAGCACTATGCAGATCAAAGGAAACAGCTGCACTATGATTGGGTCAGTTCTTTCCTTTGAACTACTTTTTTTTTTTTAACTACATGAAGTTTATGCCCAGCAAGATCAGAACAGTGTTATGATCTGGTTCTGGTCCTCTTTAATGTCTTTATAAGTGACATTGGAGAGCACCTGGAAGGAAAGGTATGTCTCTCTGCAGATGACACAAAGATCTGCAACAGGGTTGATACACAAGGAGGGGTGAAAAGGATGAAAAGGGACTTGGCAAGGTTGGAGGAATGGTCAAATATGTGGCAGCTCAGATTCAATGCAAAGAAGTGCAAAGTAATGCATCTAGGAAACAAAAAACAGGGGAAGAGTACACAATGGGGGGTGAGTTAATAACGACAACAAAAATCGAAAGAGACCTAGGAGTAATTATATCAGATGACCTAAATGTGGGCAAGCAATGTGAGAAGGCAGTAAGGAGGGCTGGGGGGATACTGGGATGCACAGGGAGAGGCATCAACAGTAGAAAACAGAAAGTTGTTATCCCTCTGTACAGACAGTTGGTGGGACTGGGAGTACTGCGTGCAATTCTGGAAACCCCATCTCCGCAAAGACAGACAGAGTGGAGGCTGTTCAGAGGAGGGCAACCAAAATGGTGCAGGGTCTGCACCAGAAGACATATGAGGAGAGAATAAAGCAGCTTAATATGTATACCCTTGAGGAAAGGAGGTAGAGGGGGGACATGATAGAAACCTTTGAGTATCTCAAGGGAATTAAAGTACAAGAGGGAAGCATCTTTCAGAAGAAGAGATGTGCAAGAACAAGGGGGTACACTTTGAAGATAGAGGGGGGACGGCTCAGAGGTAATGCTAGAAAGTATTTTTTCACAGAGAGGGTTGTGGATGCATGGAACAGCCTTCCTGAGGAGGTTGTGGAGTCAGAAACAGTGGAAGAATTCAAGAATGCATGGGACAGGCATAAGGCAATTCTAGTCGGGGGTAGGAGGAAGTAAGCTGTTGATTAACTAGAATCTGCAGCTTATCCATCAGGTAGGGAAATGGGCAGACTAGGTGGGCCAAGCAGTCCTTATCTGCCGTCAAATTCTATGTTTCTTTGATCAGCCTGGCTGACGACTGGTCTGACACTGACGAGCCCCTTGCTGACTGCCTTGCATTGGACCAACAGTGACACACCTCTCAAAACCCACAATTATACCAGAATGTTTGCTTTGCATGCAAGTGCAGGGGTGAACATAAAAATGGAAGCCGAAAACAGTGTGTGGCATCATATGCTTCCACTTACATAATTTTAATTAGTCAGGGCAATTGTTAAACGTACTAGTTTAGGAAAGCTGACAACGTACCTTTTATTTTGTAATCAGGTGTCTGAATCCGAGTTGCTACAATATGCCAGCTATAATATTATCATTAAAATAGCCATTTAGTCCACTTAAGTGTTTTAAATTAAATGGATACTTTGTATAAGTGCCTGTTCCTGTGTGCTGTCTTTCCAGTCTGGCTACTACAGCAGTTTTACTGGCAGTGGGGGTGGTGATATCAAGTTTACTCATTGGAGTCAAAGGTGGACATTTTGGTTCCTGGTCTTCAGGCTTGGCAAGGAGCTGAAGCAGCGACTGGTTGCACTTGATCCTGTTTTTCCTGGCAGACCCTCTGACTGTTGGGTGATTATCCACAGGAGCGTAACTGGATAGCAGCAGGAGGGTGCCTTGTATGATAATTTCAGGGTGAAAGGTGAGGAAAGAGTGTTCTCCAGAGTTACCATTTGGATTCTGGATACTGGTGCAGCCCATAAAATCTTGGCTGCTGGTTTCGTGACCGAAGATTTTCGTTTCGTCAAGAACTGTGGTGGTTTCTCCTTTTACTCCAAGGGAAATCAATGGTGGGAGTATCTTTTTCCACTATCTGGTTGAGTCTGCTGTGGTTCATGGGGTGCTCGGTGGCAGTGAGTTTACCTCATAAAGTGCTGGAAAATTCTGCCTTGTGGTGTTGGGGCTATGTGAGGGCCCCCCCCCCTTCTAAACTGTATTTCTGGGGCCATTCTGTTTGTCGGTCTCTGTGTGAGCTGAAAGTACAGTTATGCAATAACATACCGTAAACAAATCTTTGAGGGAATCTCTTTCATCAGGTCACACTTATGGAACTTAGTCATCAGGCACTAGGATCCCAGGGAGGCCTCTTTCTGTAACAGTCTATTAGGGCCACCCATGCTGACGTCGTCTGCTGATGTCATCATTCCTATATAGGCATAGACGGCCCTGCTCCTTCCTCAGTTCTTTCCTGTCGGGAGACGTTTGCCCTCCAGCTATCTCTGGAGAACCAAGGTGAGAGATTGAGTGCCTAGCCCTATATAAGGCTGGAACACTACTAACCAGTCTGGAACAGACGAGACTCCCAAGGGGGATGGAGGGTGGGATGGCATGACCTGATGAAAGAGATTCCCTCGAAGATCTACTGGTACGGTAAGCTCTTATGTAACTGTATTATCTTCATCGGGGATATCTCTTTCATCAGGTCACACTTATGGAACGAGTCCCAAGCAGTACTGAAAGCAAGGACAGTCTTGATGGCAGGAGGCCTGAAGCTTAAGAAAGACGGCTCTGAAGCACAGCTAAGCCAAAGCCTGCACGTCTTCTGGAAGAAATGTCCAGCCTGTAGTGCTTGGTGAAGGTGTGAACAGTACTCCAAGTGGCAGCAGCACAGATCTCAGCTGCAGACACGCCCCTGAAACAGGCAACAGAAGCAACCATATCCCTGGTGGAATGTCCCTTGGCAGTCCCAGGAAGTTCCTTACTGTACTTCCTATAACAAAAAGCAATACAGTTGGCCAACCATTTGGACAAGCACTGTTTTGGAACTGGGGCACCCTCTTTCCCAGGGGCAAAAGAAACAACAATTGCTTGGACTTCGTGCAGTCCTTAGTACGGTGTGTATAGTAATGCAGAATTCTATGCACATCCAAAGTGTGGAGCAATGCTTCCCCTGGATTGGCATGCTCTGGAGAATAAACAGGCAGGTGGATGGATTGATTTAGCGTAAACTCAAACACCACCTTATGAAGAAACTTAGGGTTAGTAAACAAAGAGACCCTGTCTTTGTGGAAGATTAAATAAGGCTGTTCACACATGAGAGCTCACAGTTCTGAAATTCTTCAAGCAGAAGTAATGGCAACTAAAAATAACGCTTTCCACGACAGAGAGCATAGCTCACAAGACGTGGCCAGTTCAAAAGGAGGCAGAGTCAGCTTCTCCAACACAAGATTCAAGTCCCAAGCTTGGAAAGAACTATGAATAGGGGGTTTCAGGTGAAGGATGCCCCTCAAAAACGTACAAGTCACCACTAATTGGGTGACCATCCACGGGCACATGGAAGGCAGAGATGGTAGACATGTGCACCTTAATGGACGAGTATTTATGTCCAGAGTCAGATTGGGACAACAGGTACTCCAAAACCTGGTTCACTGAACAGGAGAAAGGGTCTAAGTGGCATACGGAGGCCAAAATGGCAAAGCGCTTCCACTTCATAGACTACGTGGCTCTGATGAAGGGTTTCCTGGCAGCCACCAGGACATTAGCTACCCTCTGAGAAACCCCAAAATGGGCTATGGCTATGTCTCAGGAGCCAAGCATGCAGCCGAAGGAACCTGAGATCTGGATGGATCAGCATCTCCTGAGCCTGCATCAGCAGGTCCCAGCAGAGCATGAGAGGGACTGGAGAGTCCACTGCCAGGTGTTGTAACAAGGGAAAACAAATTTGCAAGGCCAGAAGGGTGCAACCAATATGAGGGTGGCCCACTCCATCTGACATTTGAGGAGCACCCTCTGAATCAATGGAAAGGGAAGAAAGGCGAAGAGGAACCTCCCTTTCCAGGAGAGGGACAACATGTCACACCAGAAAACTCCAGGCTCTGGATCTAGTGAGCAAAAAAGCAGCAGTTTTGCATTGAGTGAGGATGCAAAAGGGTCCAATTCTGGGTGTCCCTACCTTTCAAACAGGTCTTCAACCACGGATGACAGCAGTTCCCATTTGTGCTTCCAGGACTGCGACCTACTTAGGCTGTCTGCTAATATGTTTTGGTCTCCTGGAACATGGACGACTGACAACTCGAGGCTACGGTCCACAGCCCAGTACCAGACTCTCATCGCCTCCTGGCACAGGGGTAAGAATGTGCCCCTCCCTGTTTGTTGATATAGTACACCACACTGAGGTTGTCCGACTGCACCAGCAGGTGGCCGGGGACAAGTGGCTTTAAAAGGCTTGGAGGGCATACTGAACCGCTCTCTTCTTGAGCACATTTATGTGGAGAGTGGCCTCCACATAGAGGACCCTTGTGTCCAGTGAGAACCAAATGGGCACCCCACCCTGTGCCTGAGGCGTCTATAGTCAGGACTTGCTTGGGAGAGGGAATGTGGAAGGACACTCCCTGCAATAGGTTTGAGAGGGTCCTGCCACCACTGCAGTACCTTGCAAACCAGAGAGGAGACTAGAACCATTTGATCCAAGTCATCGAAACGCTGGTCCCATTGGACACTCAGGTTTCACTGGGGCACTCTCATGAGGAGTCTGGTCAACGGCACTGTGGCAGTGGCTGATGCCTTAAGGCCTAGGAGCCACAGGCAGGACCTGGCTGTAACATACTGGTCCTGAGCCACTAGTGAGGCCACTGCTATCAGGCGGTCCACCCTGTCTTGGGGCAGAAAGGCCTTGCTCCAGGAAAAGTCCAGAACTGTGTCTATCTACTGAAGGCGTTGAGATGGGAAGAGAGCACACTTGGCTAAGTTCACCATGACACCCAGGGAGTGGAACAGCTGCAGGGTCCTGTGCAGGCTGGTTAGCAAGAGCTCCATGGATAGGGCTTTCAATAGCCAGCCGTCCAGATATGGGATCAAATACAGGCCTTTGTGACAGAGGGCTGCAGCCACCGCACTTGGTAAAGACCCACGGTGTAGAAGAGAAGCCAAACGGCAAGACTCCGAACTAAAAGTGGTCCCCTGGAACGAGACCCTGAGGTACCCCCAGCGAGTGGGATAAACCAGGATATGCAGGTACGTGTTCTGCATGTTCAGAGAACAAAACCAGTCACATTTTTTGATCAAAGTCAGCAGGCTTTGAAGAGTGACCATGCGGAATTGTTTATACTGAATGTACTGGTTTAGCCCCTTGAGGTCCAGGATGGGACAAAAGTCTCACATCCATCTGCTTGGGTACCAAGAAAAACCTGGAATAGAAACCCCTGTTTCACTGTCTGTGTGGTATAGGCTCTATGGCCTGCTTGCACAGAAGAGAATTAATTTCCTCCCTCCCTATGTGGTCTAGAGGAAAACTAGCAGGCCCCCGGGGGAACAGTAGGGGGCCGTTCCAGGAGTTCCAGAGTGTGTCCCCTTTCCACGAGTTGCAAAATTCAAGCATCAAAGTGACTGCCCTCCACTGGTCTAGGAGGAGGGAAAAACGACCCCCTACCGCCTCCTCCTGGCTTGGCACAAGAGGGCAGGGGTCAAGCAAGGAGTCAGGCTGAAGCAGTGCCAGAGGCCTGTCCAGCGCCTCTGAATCTAGGGACTTTGGCAGCGGTTCTGGAGGTGGAGGGGTGGGCAGAGAAGAACTAGCTCTGCGCTTGCCCTGTGGACAGGAGGCCGAAGCCAGATTTCAGAGGGACTTTCAAAAAGGAAGACCTTGGACGGCTTCTGGGCTGAGTATAGTACAGGGAGTGCACACATTTAAGAGTCCCTGAGGCCTGCAGCTCTTTAATAATATACTGAAACTCAGGGCCAGCAACTTGGAGCCCATAAAAGGGGCATCAAAGACCTTCTGCTGTACATCGGCAGGGAACCCAGAAACCTGGAGCCAGGAACACCTCCAAAGGTAAATGCTCGAGGCAGATGCTCTGGCCGTAGTGTCAGACATATCATAAATGGCACAGAGGAGATGTTTACTAACATCCTCAGCAGCCAGAAGAGTCCTGAGGATTTCCTGTCTTTGTGACCCCTCTGGGAAGGCCTGAGCCATGGTCTAGCCCTTTTTCCAAAGGGTATTCTGGTATTTTACCACGTGAGACAGGCAGTTGGAAATCCGGAGGCCTAGGGTGGCCGAAGCAAATGTCCTCTTGCGCCATAAGTCCAACCTCCTGGACTCTTTGTCAGGGGGCAGGAAACTAAGATGCTCAGGTGCCTTGGAGTGGCCATGGGCAGCTTTAATGACAACAGAGTCCATCTGAGGCTTCCCTAACAGGGTATGGTAAAGTTTATCTGCTTTCCTTGGCATGGCAGGCACTGAGTGGGGCCTGTGCCAGACTGCCTGAGCACCATTATCTAGAGCTGGGAGCAAGGGTGGGATGACCTTAGGAGGAGATTCAGGTATCTCCAGGAAGTCTACCAGATTCCACCTGGTGGCATCCTCTTCCTCAGTCTTGAATCCCATGGCAGACTGCAGCTGCTTCATGATGTTATAAAAACTGGGGTCCTCGGGGGGGAGGGGGGCACGACTGAGGAGTCTGATGCTCCGAGCCTCTGTTCCTGGATTAGACAGTGGACCTATCTGAGGAGTAGGCCCCTGCTTTCTCCTCCTCCTCCTCAGTTAGGAGGAGATCAGGGTGATATTCCCCTTCGACGTTGACCTGGTCTGTGCTATAGACCAACACAATGCATGCAGACGATGCCCGGGAGGGCGCTGGAAGAAGAGACCAAGCCGGCGACAAAGCTAGAGGGGGGCCCAAAGGAGGCGCAGACAGCGGGGTAAGTGCAGGAGTAAACTGCTTGACCAGCGCCGTGGTAAGGGAAGTACAGAATAGTATTAAGGTCAACGACAGGTCGAGGAATAACTGTTGTCACTGGGAGCAATGGCAAAGGCGAAAAACTTGCCATTGATGGCCCCAAGGGCCCAGAGGGTGACTAAGCTGGAGAGAGACCAGTCATCGATGGCCCTGCAAAAGCACAGTGTGACAGGGCCAAGGAAAGATCTGCTGTCGATGGTCCACTGTCCTGAATGGGAACAGCGTTGCCCAGCATCTAAGGGGCCTGCAGAGAGGCCAAAGAAATTGTCGGGCAGTGGTCGACGACCCGGAGGTTGACGGACAGACCTCCAGCAATGTCGGAGGAGAGTCCTCCACTCGGATGGGCCTGGAAGAGCCCAAGGCCAAGGCTGCAGAGGGGGTCAGTCCTGGAGGAGTCGACGAGGAAGTCCTGGAGGACTGGCGGGGAACACCCGGGGATCAGGACCAGTGACCTGGGGACGGTCCTTGTCTTTATGCTTCCCTGAGGACTTGCCTCAGGCTTAGCTGCCTGCGATCTTGAAGAGCACAACGAAGACAGGGAGGAAAAAGCTCCTGAGCCCTCCATGAGAAAAACTTTGAGGGCTTTCCTACAGCGTCAAAGAGTTGTAAGATTAAACTTCTGGCAGAGGGTGCAGGGTCTCGGGATTGTGAGAAGGCCCCAGACAGCAAACACAGAGATTATGGTCGTCCTCCCGGAAAATCTTCTTTCTGCAGCAGCAGTGACAGAAAAGAGAGGATGAATCGATGGTTCTAGATGTAAAAAGCGGAGAAAAAAAAGAAATATTCCGTTTTGGCGGTCGACTGAACGAAGAAGCTTCCGAAGGAGACCGTGCGGTGAAGTAAACGGTGGGAAAGAACTGAGGAGGGGGCAGGGCCACCTATGCCTATATAAGGATGATGATGTCAGCAGGCGACATTGGCATGGGTGGCCCTACTAGACTGCTAAAGAAAAAGGCTTCTGTGGGATCCTAGTGCCTAACAGCTAAGTTCCATAGGTGTGACCTAATGAAAGAGATATCTCAGATGAAGACCACTATATTTTTCAAGCATTATCTACAATGTTAAAGTTCCATATCCATCTGGACCTATTATCAATGTGTGCTAAACATATTTCTGAGTAAACAAATAGTATCTAGCTGGTGGCAGCTGGTGGGAAGCTAGAATCAACATTTTCTTAAGGTTTTATAATGTCTGCCTGACTTTGATACTGTGTTGCGATAACGTTTAGACTTCAAACTTTGTACTTGGACATTATTCTTATATTTTATATTTCTAGTTTTTGTTTGTTTGGATTTTATTTTATTTCTGCTACATAAAATTATTGCTGTTTGTATGTAGGGGTTTAAAGGTATAGAAATTTATTGTCTTAGTGTACGTGTGTGGTTTGCTGGTGGCTTAAGGAGGATATTTGGGGTTAGTGTTAAGGGATTGTTTTATATTATAGTAAGGATTTAGAGTTGGGGTTAAAGTCGTTTTAGTATCAGGGAAAGATGTGAAAGAGAGATACAGGTGTGAGTCACATTTACTCCAGCGACCACCTGTGGCAGTTTCATCCTTTTCTTGGCTCCCCATCAGCTCTCCCCGCAGAGGTGCTCAGCTGCAGCAGGGGGTTGGAGATCCTCAGGAGGCGGTACGATAACCACAGAGGAGGTCCCAGGTATAACATTTTGGGTGGGGGAGTCGACTGGGTTGGCTAGGTGTAGGAGGCATCCAGGGAGGATTCAGAACCAAGAACGGGGACCACCATGCCTGGTTCCCCTCCCTAGTGCTCTGCTTAATGTCAACAAGCAGGAAGTAGTGGGTCCGGCAAGCTGTGCTCTTCCCCTTCAGACCATGCTTTGTAATGCAAGGTCACTACAGAATAAAGCAGTGGTGATGTATGATTACACTGCCGATTCCTTGGCTGACCTTGCTTGTATTACCAAGACCTGGTTGAGGGATAACATCGGCCCTGTGCTGGAGAAAACTATCCCGCAGAGTTATTTGGTGATATATAGCCCATGGTGTGTATGTGTGTGTGTGTGGGTGTGTGTGTTGCGGGGGGTGGCAGGGGCAGGGTAGCCATTTGTTTTAAATCTGTTTTGGGACTCACTGTGTATCTGATGGGAACTTTCAGATCCTTTGCCCCTTGGTCAACAGCTCCTGCAACTGATTAACTCACTGGGGCAGGCACAGGTTGTTGCCTCTAGTATGCATTAAGAGGGTCGCACTCTTGACCTGATCTTCTCATCAGGTCTTGACATAAGTGCGGTCAAGGTTGATCCGATCTCTTGGTCAGATCATAATGCAATGATGTTCCTCTTCGGAGTCCCCTGTTTTGTTATTCTCCCTGTGGAGACAATCCAGTACCATCCGAAACACAACTTGGAATCTCACAAGCTCATGGAGGTGCTGGATGTCTCGATGCTTGCCTGTGTGCAGGATTCTGAGAACACCGTGGAATGTTATAATAGTGCTCTCATGTCCACCTTGGTTTCCGTAGCTCCTGATGCAGCACTCCATGGTACTGTGATGAGCTGCGCTGGTTAAAGATCTTGGCACATGTTCCAGACTGTAGATGACAAAATTAGCGTTGAGAATTCACCACAGTGAGTATCAACAAGCAGTTGCCCTGAAAAAGACAGCGTTCCTATCACTGCTGATTGCTGCAGGGAGAAATCTTCCAAACAACTCTTTCACACCATGGACCGGTTATTAAACCCATCCTGTCTGGAGTTGGCTTGAGTTTTTTACTGCTGAATAATGCGAGGAGTTCGGAAATTTCTTCACTGACAAGGTGTCCTCCATTACATCAGGTATCTGCTCAGGTGGTCTGTCATGGGCTGGTAATGGTCAGTGCTTGGGTGGCACTGTTGATCTGCCTGCCTGTGTAGAGTTTTGGCCAGTTTTAGAGGAAGGCGTGCTCAGGGTGATTGCAGGTTTGCATTCCACCAGCTGTTTGCTGGATCTTGGCCCTACCTGGCTACTTTTAGAATGCTAATAGGGATTGGGGCCAGCTATTTCCCAGATCACTGTGTATTCCTTGAGGGAGGGCATTTTCTCATCTGCCCTTAAATGTGCAGTGGTAAGGCCCCTTCCTAAAAAAAACCTTCCTTGGACTCAGAGGTGATGGGGATTTACAGATGTGTCTCTAACCTCCCATTTTTGGGGAAGATTACTGAGAAGTTGGTGATTGAGCAACTAGCTGAACAGTTAAGAGAAGTTCAACATCTACAAATCTCTCCAGTCATAAGAGTGACGAATTATCACCTCATGGCGAGGGATCGAGGGCTCTGTACTATCTTGGTCCTGTTAGATCTCTTGTCGGCATTTGACACTTGGCCATGGTGTGCCTTTAGATCACCTGAGGAATTACAGTATGTGGGACTCACCAGCACTGTACTGAACTGGTCTGAGTCCTAGATAACCAGGAGAATGCAGCAGGTGGCTTTTGGAAGTTTTATTTCCAGAGCCTCTGTGCTCCAGTGGCATTTCTATAGGCTCAATCCTTGCTCCTGTATTGTTTTCAGTGTGCATCTGCTGTTGGGTGAGATCATTAGAGAGTATGGCATTGAATTTCACTGCTATGCAGATGATACTCAGCTTTACCTATCTGACACTTCTGGTCGGTGTGATGTGGTTTATGTGCTGGAGAGGTGTTTGGCTGAAATAAACGACTGGATACCCTCAATCTGGCTATGATGCAACCCAGATAAAACAAGATCATAATTGTCGAGCTGGGCAGGCAGAGCCCTGTTATGATGAGTGGACTGACTTTACTTCCTTCATTGGGTGGTCAACCACTCAGAGCTGTAGACAGGGTAAAAGAATCTTGGGGTCATCCTGGGCTGCAAGCTGACATTCATTCAACAGGTGTCGGCTGTGAACCAGGCTGGCTTTTACCATCTCTGGAACACTGCCAGGATTAAACTGCATCTAGCCACTGCTGACCTAGCTATAATGGTTCATTCCTTTGTCACCTCTAGGTTTGACTACTGCAATGCTTTCTACCTAAGCTTATCTGGAGGTTTGTTGCAACGCCTGCAGCTGGTCCAGAATGCTGCAGCCTGGCTGACTGTGGGCTCCTCTACTGGAGACCACGTAACGCTGGTTTTGCATGCACTGCTCTGGCTGCCCATGCAATGGCGCATAACCTTCAAGATATGTTTGACAACATTCAAGGCCCTACACAGTTTTGTACCTGATAACTTAAAAGACCTCCTAGTTCCTTATTACTCAACTCACTTTCTCTGCTCTTCTGATGTGGGCTTACTGTCTGTCTCTGTATCCAGGCTGCAACAATCTGGAGACGGAGCATTTTGTGATGTGGCACCTATCATGTGGAATGCTTTACCACAACATATAAGCTCTGTTAAAACTTCTCTCTTCTAAGAAGCATTTCCTTGATTATTTTAATTATTACTAACATTTTTTAACTGTTTTACTGTTTGCTGTTCTAATTAACTGCTGACGTTTTTATTAGTGTAGTTATTGTGAAGTGCCCTGAGCCCTAGGGAAAGGGTGCTCTATAAATACAATTGCCTTGCCTTAATAGTATCTGTCTTTACCCCCCCCCCCGACTTTTGAGCACAACTGCCTAAATGGGCCTCTACACGAGGAGGAAGCATTAAGAAGGGGGCCACTAACCAGACTGGCTCCTGAAAAATATAACCACCGCTAACCTGAATAGTGCCTTCTAGATACACATCTGAATGCTCTTGATTGACAGCAGAGTTCAGAGAGCCAGGCTGCACTGAAGCGTGTTCCAATGAGAACTGCCTGACTTCAGTGCTCATGTACCATCTTACTGCAGTAACAGGACTTGCTGCAGCAAAAAACACCAAGTGCGCTTAATAGTACTGTACAAGCTGAGGACTGAACACAGTAAACTTCAACTGCGGCAGGCAACAAGTGGCTGTTGCGTTTTGTGACCCCCCTCCCCCAAAAGCTGTGGAACAGTAGCTGACTGACAGTGCATAAAGCACTACATAAACCAGGGAACTGGTTGGAAGCTGGGTTGGGGGTGGCATAAAAACAATGGTGCAAGGAGCTGCATTGAAAGGACCTCATGGGTCTGGTCCTAAAGAAAAGTACTGTAAACTAACTACAAACAAGTAGTCAATTACACAACACCAAAACGCATACCAGAAAAGCCTGCCTGGCAAATCCTTATTCCCCTGCGCCACAGAAACACCATTTACTGTCCTGACTAGAAATAAAAACACTGCTGGGTCTGTTCATGAAAAGGGGTTACCAATGCCCACCATACAGTGCATACCACATTTTTAAAAATCAAGAACTGTCAGGCACATGTTTTTGACTAAATCTGAAAGCTGGCTATATGTGCAGATAAATTACATAACTACAGAACTGTAGGGTATCCATATTTTTTTGATGGGGTGTCCCACTCCATTTTGCTGTTTTTTTCACCTGAAAAAAGTATGACATGCAAAAGCACATGTTTTACTAATTGTTTTTGCAAGCTTTATTTACTGTTTTCCCTTAATAAAGTAACTCTGCTTACTAATCTGGAGTTGTGTTTTTTATCATCTGTACTCTTAACCCATTGTAATGCTCTATTTTTAATTTGTGTAGCTTTGTATTTACTGTGATGAATGTAACAGTTGGTGTCACAGCACGTTACATTCACCCGCATGGCCCCCAAATCTGTAATTGTGCTATTAGCACTTTAAAAGATTTTCTGGCTTCTCTCCTAGTTTGCCACCTTGTGATAACTGACTGCTACACTGCTTGATCTAGCTTTCCCACAGAAGGGAGAGCAACCTATGACCCTCACTCTACTTGGAGTCACATCAGGCCCAATGTTTACCTGTCGGTCTGTGACAGTTGTAAATTCATAACCTGCCCATCTGATCTAAGGAGCAACCATAGAGGGAGGAGCTGAGCTGTGGTTTAAAATTGTTTGCACATGGCTCCTCCATTTGTAGGGCTACATTCTATGAAGATAAGCACTGCATGCAACAACGGGGGCTGCAGTTACATTCACCACAGGTAGGCTTTGGTTACCATCATTCACTGATTTGGGGGCAAGTTTTCAGGGGCATAGTTCAGTGACAACTGCATGTCCAGAGAAAGTGCTGGGCATCAGTTGTAATAGGGATTATGCTATGTATATGGGGTGGAGGGTTAAAATGGATTTTATTTGTGATGTCACTCGTTACATTCACCACGATATGTGGTGTCAACCATCATACCTGCCAGTATTGTTATTATTGTCAAATTCCTCCAGGTTTTGTAACACTATGTCAGTTATGAGTAGTAGCATGATAGCCATGAGGCATATTCAGTAAACTTTTTAAAACTGAAACAAATGTGTTGTGTCACTTGTTACATTCACCATGTTATGTGGTGTTAAGCATCACTCTTGCCAGTAATGTATTTACTGCATTTTATCAAGTTTTATAGTAGTATGTCAGTCAGTAGTAGTAGTATGTTCGTTGTTATGCAAGTTTAGTACAGTTTTAGTAAGTCAAACATAAGTGTGGTGTCACTTGTTACATTCACCACGGTATGTGGAGTCGGACATCACACCCATCAGTATCATTAATGTTGTCACATTTTTCCAGGCTTTGTAGCACTGTGTCAGTCAGCAGTAGTAGCATGTTAGCCATTTGGCATGTTCAGTAAACTTTTTTCTACTGAAACAAATGTGTAGTGTCACTTGTTACATTCACAACGGTATGTGGTGTCAAACATCTCACCTGTCAGTACTGTTATTATTGTCAGATTTCTCCAGGTTTTGTAGCACTGTGTCAGTTATTATTAGTAGCATGTTAGCCATTAGGCATGTCCACTAAACTCTGTAAAACTGAAACAAATGTGTGGTGTCACCCATTACATTCACCACGGTATGTGGTGTTAAGCATCACACTTGCCAGTAATGTAATTGTCAATTTTTTTCATGTTTTATAGCAGTATGTCAGTCAGTAGCAGGTGTATGTTAGTTATGTTTAGTACAGTTTTAGTAAATGAAACATAAGTGTGGGGTCACTTGTTACATTCACACGGTACATCGAGCAAAACATCACATTTGCAATTAATGTAATGTAATTCTTATAAATATTTGCTTCTCATATTTTAACATAACTCATATATGTTTATTAAAGTTACATTCACCACAGTGTGTGGTGTCACTTGTTACACTCACCACAATACAGTTCGTTTATCTCAGGAACCTGTGAGACTTTTATCTCCCAATATGTTTCTTTTTTCATACTTGGGTCACAATATCTCAAAATGCATCACAAATGTAATCTAGAAATAATTTGAAAATTTAACCCTCATGTCACACTTTGGTAACCCCTTTTCATGAACATACCCTGCTCTGATTCCCTGTCTAGAGACAAAACAACATGCTAAGCAGACGAGGGTGCAAGCACATTCAAAGAAGCTAAAGGGGAGGTGGAAAAAACACTGACAACAACTACAAGTCAGAACAACTCACACATAATAGAATTACCTCACTTTATCTCATGCACCAGGCTGGTTACGTATGCAGGTCTACAATTAAAAATACCTAACTGATGGCCAGCAGTCCCCATTCAGGCACTGATAATGGGAGTTAGCTAGCAGGTTAGTCAATTTGAAAGCCTCAGCTTAACGGGAACAAATTTCAAAATTTAGGGGGCCTCGTTACCAGACTGCCCCATTACCCCAACGGGCGAGCACATTACCCATATGTATTAACTATATTCTCCATTGACAACATGGAGCGATACAGAAAGATCATTTTCTTCTAAACTATCATTAGCAGAATGTTAGCAGGGATCATTTTAGCAATGACAACTGCTGAAATCTTTACAAACTTTAGAATATTCACCCTGATCAAGTCCATTTATTTGCATTCTGCCATTTAAAGACTTACATACACAACACCATGGGAAACCATTGGAAAAAAAACACTATCCAGTTTGTATGTCATATATAGGGCTCTATTTCCGTCATGACAACTTTTGGTGAAAATCATGGAGTAGTCGTGGCAGTCAAGATATCAACAGTCATGGAATTTTAAGTAAAAGTCTCAAAGTCATGAAAATATTTTGTGTTGATCAAACTTTCTCTGTGACATAATTTCTATACAACAGTAAATATTTAAATGTTTTAAAATACTATTTTTTATCTATTAAAATATTTACTTTAATTTCTCCTTTTTTTAACCAGGAAGACCCACTAAGATTAAAACATTTTTTTGCAATTAGTCCGTAATGTTTTAAAACAGACATTGTTAGACTTTGTTAGTTTGTCATTTAACATTTCCCTGGATATAACTGTAGAGGGAGAAAGACACAAAGACGTGGCTCGTACAGAAAGGCAAGAAGCATGTTCAGTTAATGCCAACTCCACCACAAAACACTGCCATTGAGACAGTTAGTTGCTAGAAACAAAGGTTTACATAGTTCTGGGTTTCATAGGTAAATATTTTCTCTATGGTGAAATAGGTCGAAATGAAATCATCCATGCCTCCCTTAATACCTTTGACAAATGCACACCCTACTGAGATATTTTGATTTTTTTTAAATTGGGATTCTAATGAACTTGAAATACTTGAGGGCGCGATGAAGATGTTAAAAGACCCTGCAAAACTATTTTAATTTCATTAGTTTCTTTGTGGGTTTTTTTTTTTTAATTTACATTTTTATGCCCCTCTCTGGTCCTCATTCTCTTGGGAGTCCAAGGCAAAGGAAGATTCGCCTACTGTCTGCAACATCTTGCCAGTCCCTTCAAGAAGCCATGGTTTTGACACCCTCGTTGAACTCGGGGGCACAAGGATGTACCCCTCAAGTATTTGGTCTCATCAGGTGGCTAGCGTGATGGCCACATGAGGGCCTGCATGTACTGTAGGGTCTCGTTGTCTCTGGAGCCAGGGCCAATCCTTTTTCCTGGTTTCCAGCCCTGGACATCAGCATATGTGGGGTCACGTGTGCATGCACATGCAACAGTGTGGTGCACGTGAGCCCAGTTAATGGCCTCCCAAGCCCTGTATGCCTCCTCAAAACTGGCACTGGCCCACTAGCCAAATCCCAGTGGATTTTGTATCGGGATAATAACATTTTCCCTCAACTAGCCCTGCTGGCATGTATTGGAGAAGGGTGCATTTTAATAAGTACACCAGTTGGGCCAGTGGAAAGCTCTATAAGGCCAGCTGGCCAGTGGCTGCAAATCTTAATTTTGATCCCTGAACTTCCACCCATGGCTACCTAGCTGGCAGCACTGCAGTGGAAGCAGCAACCCTCCATCTCCAGAGAATGTCCTCCTCACCCCAGCCAGCCCCCGACAACCTGGGCTCGCTTCTGAACCCAAGTCGCCACTGTTATGTCTTTTGTATGATCAATGGTTGAAATAACCAGCTTTCTGCCTGTGCCAGACACACTGTTTTCCCCAGGGACAGCTGGTTTCATTGGGACAAGCACCAAGTGAAAAAGCATTCACAGGCATTAGGACCCAGTAGATGCTGCCACCTATAAGGCTAGGCTACGGACGTTCCAACATCATGGTGCCACATATTAAGAGATGTCAATTCAACCCAATGTCCTGTTATGGGCTCTTCTGTATGCTTAGCAGTTGTGTCAAGCAGCAGAAATGGGAACAGTGCTGTGGTAGGACTAGACTGCACGTGTTACTTTTTATCGTGCATGTGCAGCTGCCTGTCTTCCTTTCGCTTTCTGCACTGCATACCTCAATTCTCTGTGTGTTGTGCTTACATCAGCAGCCGAAGACTAGCTCTTGTTCACAGGAAGCAGAGTTTTGGGATGTCAATTAAAAACCTTTTTCAGGGCCGTCTACTAAGAGAGGCCTGGGTAAATCTAATGCAAAGCTATTGTAAGAGCTACAAAACCATATCTGAAAACTCTTTTCAGGACAGACAGTCAAGGCAGAAAGAGAGAGAGACTCAGTATTTAGAGATTAGAAGAGGAACTGAAAGACTGGTATAACAGCTTAAAACCCTTGTCAGGGCAGGAAGGACTCCAGGGTCAGAAGATGGAGGAGGCTAGTTAAAAGCCCTTGTCAAAGTTACAAAGAAGGGGGGGACTTTTTGTGTCCAGTCTATACACAGGAGCAGAGAAAGCTGATCGATTTGTGAGGGCAGAGCAGAAAGGAGTTAATTAGAGTCCCTGACAGTATTTGGAAAATGCTGAAAAAAATAAGATTTATATTTAACACATCCCATTTTCTTTATGCTTCATATAGTTTCAGTAATTAATTCCCCATTGTCTTTATTACTGCAGACAGTAGCATGAAAACAAGATCCCTGTCCCATAGGCTCTATCTGCTCTTTATGTCTGTCTAAACCTGACATCACAATCCCCTGCTTATGACATCATAATTATCAGCACAGCAACAGATTGTGAAGTCATAAACAGAATTATGATGTCAGGTGTAGAAAAGCAGCCAGAACTGAAGGGGTAGAAATCCCGTTTTCATGCACATAACCTTAGTAATAAGAAAACAGGATGAGAATTACAGAATAAAATATGAAATATAAACTGCATTTATGTCTTGATATTACATTTTTTCAAAGCTGTTTCAACTGTGTCAGGGGCTCTTTAAGGGCCTGTGTCAGGACTACTACTGAGCAGGCAAGTGAAATAAATTAAAAACCCTTATCAGGGCAATGAACTGGAAGCACTCTTGTTAAATCCTTTTCAGGGCCATGTACCAGCTTGTGGGTAATATTCAGTAGCCCTTTCTAAGGCAAATTCGGTTACTAAGCCCTTTTCAGGGCACTGTGCCAGCCAGGGAGCACACTAGTTTATCATTCACTTGTATTCGGAATCAGAATTGTAAAATCAGTAAACAAATGTCAACAGCACAGTTACAAATTCTGTGGGACAGTCAAATACTGCACCTGTCCCTTGGACATCCATCCAAAAGAAAACAATTTCTAGCATTTTCAAATTATCTAGATTTTTCTGAAATAGGTAACAAATTAACTTGTCATGGGATGCCCCAACTATGCTGTTTTTGTGGTAAATGCTGAATGCCATGGTGTTGTCCTACCAAATGCCAAAACTCATGGTACTGTCATAAAAAAGGGAAAAACCATGGTACCCATACTTTCCATAAACAAAGGTACAGCCCTAGTCATATAGTTCCTGCATGTATCCCACCCTTGTTCTTTGTAACTTAGGAAATTCATTTAAAAACAAGAAAATACTGTATGTTTCTCTTGTCTGAGTCTGTCTACATATGCTGTCATGATCCACTGCATGTTACATTATTTTCCACAGCAACATAATGTTACGCCACTAAAAGAGGACTACGACTTCAGGTGTAGATGAACCAAAAATACAAGAAATGGAAGGAAAGAGCAATGCAGAATTATACTGAACAAATAAGACTTGCATCTTAGCATTACATTTTGTGAAGTTAGCCTTGAAGCACCAACAGCTCTTTAAAGGACAACTAAAGTCAAAACTTACAAGAACATATGTTGTGCACAGTGTTTTGAATTGTGTATGTAGTCCTAGTGCATCCTTTCCTCTGTTTGCAGTTGAGTGTTTATTGTATTTGCCTACTTTTATTATTTTTTACCAGGGGAGACACACTAAGCTGAAAGCTTGTTTACAGGTGCGACCTGGGAGCACAAGGATGTTAAGTGACTTGCTCAGGGTCACGCAGTATGCAAGTGGGGTCTGATTTATGGCACCTGGTGATCTCCATGTCTATACATTTTCTTGCCTTTCCTTTTCCTACAATGCTTCCTTCCCATATGACAGTGATACATCCAAGACCATTGATTCAATGGGTGTATGCTTACGGTTCCCTGCAGCACAACTGTGCTGTTAGGAGTTTGTTATTCTGGCCTGTCCAGCCAGCAGGAGTGAATATTTTGTTTTTAAAGCTTTTCTTTTCATCAAACCACATATAGCTATAAAAAGCTCACAAATCACCCATGGTCATTAGTGCTATACTGCAATTAGTGAAGACTCTAGCTTTTTCCTTGAAGAACAGCACGCTCAATTATCCCTTAGCTGTTTGCCAAACTGTGAATATAGCCTGTGTTAGTTCTCATTGGATAAGGAAGCACTTAAAACTATTGCTTTAGGTGTCTGCCAAATTGTGAATGTAGCCTTTATTAGTGCTCAATGGATAAGGAGGAATTTAAAATTACAGTCCTACTGCTGTAAACGTAACAGTAAACCAGCCCTTACTGAATGGTCTCCAAAGCATCACTGTCACACTGAACAGGAGGCACTGTTGAAAAATGAAAGGCAATATAACATACAGATATGGAGATCCTCAGTGGCCATAAAAAAAGAAGGTAAATTTAGAAAAAAAATCCTATCAGCAAACAAAGGAAAGAACACATTAGAACTACACATAAAAATTAAAACATTCTGCACAACATGTTTGTTTTTACATTTTGTCTCTAGTTTTCCATGAAATGTCACCTCTCCTTCTTGTACCTGTTTTTGTCAAAAACGGGTACTTATACAGTATGTTGACCACACTCTTTTTCCCTTACCTGAATAGGGAATATCTTGACAGCCACGTATTCATTTAACAACTGAGCTTTCCAAACACAGCCAAAACGGCCTCTCGCTTTGATCTCAAGTAACTGAAGAGGCTTTAGACCTAACATGGGAGACGGAGGTGGTGGCCCCGGGTCCTGTGAAAAAAGAAACACAAGAAAAAGTGACACATTTTATTGTGGGTTATTTTCACAACCAAATCTATAAAACAATGCTAAGAGTCAAACATATCCGTATCTAGTAGAGCTCACAAATAATGCTAATCGCCTCTGCAATACATACTGCATATATCTGGTTGGCTGTTTTATATGCTCAATTTTGTAAAGCATGTAAAACGGAGGACACATACTGTAAATGAACGAAACAGACTACCTTTTCTGGAAAACATTATACTGTAGTTCTGTACACTTGCTGTTTCATAACAATAGCACCTACAAAGTGCAATATTTAAGAATTAAAGGAATATGGAATGCCATTATGCTGAGAAATAATGACATGTCAGGAAAGTATGGTAATGTTGGAGGGCAATGGTTATTCTTGTACATACCATATGTGAGATATTTATCAGAATCATTTTGTTTACGGTCAAACAAAGGGAACAGTAACAATGCCAAATAGCATCGTCACACAAAAAGACCACAATTCTGCCCTAGGACTTCCACCTTGAGTCAGCAAAGGTCAAGAAGCACTGCAAAGGTACTTTGCTTTCTTGACCAAAATAGGAACATAAGAAATGCTACACAAAACAGGATCAAGGTTCCAACTTGTTCCGTTTCCTGCCACCCAGGCAGTTAAAGCATTCAATATAATGAAAAATAATTGTGGCCACATTTAATGGCATGTTATACCAGTAACGTTTATTAATGTTAGTGATATGGAGAGGAAAATGCCAAAGATGGAAAACTCTGGGAACCTCAGGCCATGCGATCCATATGTTCCACCTGATCATACCATCTCTGCTACCGTATATGCTCCTTATGATGTACTCTTTTACTCTGAGAATATACCTATTTCTTGAAAACCCATGATGCCTACTCCTCGACAGATTTATGCTGTATTTCAGAATCTCCTGTGAGTACTGTACTGGCCTCCTCCATTAAGAACATAGTAAATCCTGATCCTGCTTCAAAGATTAGGATTTTGCTGTACTCTTAACTCAGAACAGTAGCATTAAGATGGTATTTTTATGTTTTCTTTCTGAATGACCCTAAATATGTTGAGTTGGTCAGGACTGAAACCAGATATTAAAACTGCCACTATTTCTGGCCCTGACATTTCTAATTCAGCCTTCTGGGAAATTGTTAAAGCTTACTGATGAGGCAGCAGAACTGCTTCACAACCACATGAGAAAACAACCATCTGCTCTTTGATGAGAGCTAAAGAAATCGATGAAGGGATCAGATGCAGACAATGCACAATTTGGTTAAGAACTAGAGCTGTGTGAAGTGAACCCGCTTTATATTAGTGTAACCACAGAGGGAAGCAGAAAACATTTTTCAAAGGCGTATTTACATTATCCACTGCTTTCTACAGTGGTCCAACATAGCATGTGGCATGCACTGCCCCAGGCATTGGCAACCACGTCCACTCAGGAAGCCCCCACAGCATTTCTGGTAATTTTGGGGGAGCAAGACAGCTGACTGGATTTGAGCAGAGTGGCATCTCTATACCTCCTGCAGCAGGTAGGCCAGTAAATGTAAATAAGCCTACAGTTAGCAAAGGGCAAGTTCATGCTTTGCTGATGAAAATATATCCTTTAAACATCCCCTTCCCAAAGCTTACATCCAATTCTGGCGACCACCACAATGCCCCAATCATAATCATAAGGTAACCCACTCAGTTCTGCATCCACATCCATCACCAGCTCTGACACACACACACACACCTTAATATTGTTAGCTTCTACCACAATCCAAAGAGTCATCAGAACTCCTAATCTTCAAACCCTTTCCCAGGCAAGGTAATGCTTTCTTACTTCATCTTTCCCACCCATTGAGGCTGCTGCTGCTTGGATGCCATTATCTATGGAGGGGACTGTATGGAACGGTTAACCATATCATGCAGTATGGGGCATTATGTGACTGTACAGGGAATGGTAAACCACATCATACAGTATGGGGCATTCATGAAGTCCAGAGATTTTACCCAATGTCTGGATCCCCCTTCTGCAGGTATGTGTAACTTGATGGCAGTCATGTGGTGGCATGGGAGGGCACACAGAGGAATGTGTACCTTACTTGAACTGTATAAGGGCATGAAGCCGAGGGATGTGAACATACCTCTCAACGGTCCCGGATTACGAGGGATGGCCCTCATTTTTCCTTTCAAAATTACTCTGTCCCTTATCTGTTCCTCGTGTAATAGGTGCTGTCCATACAGACAATGGCTGTAAATTCAGACTTTAAAGCAAAAAATAATACACCAAGATGATGAATCAAAAATAAACTTTATACAAGTAGACACAATAGTTTCCACTGTGTTCTGAGCTTGTAGCTCCATATCTGAAGATGTGTCCCTCATCATGAAGGCCCGTGTCCCTCATTTCAGTGACAAACGGTTGAGAGGTGTGTGAGCCCGAGTCTCCAGTTTGGTAGTAGCACAATATGCTACTACTGGCTGCATGAGCCAGCCAGCCCCAATCATGTGAAACAGAAATGTATTTGCAACCCCCGCCACATGAACACAGAAGTTCTATATTAAACAGGGCTAGGAGGATTAATCGCCCAAACCTTAGCTTCTGTAACTGGGCATTTATTCAATGTCAGGCTGTTTCACTGTGAACTTTACTTAAGGAATCTTTCACACTTTTGAGGTAAGGGTAAAGTAAGGTACAATTAACTTATTTTGTGCCTTTCTACGATCCAGGGCACCTCACACAGAATTGGTGACAGCTCATTAAAACAGATTATAAAAAGTACATGGCACAATACTGCAGAAATGCCTTTATGAGCATATTGAGCCCATCCCTTTTCTTACACTGTATCTTAACTTTAGTGACAAAGGAGATGGTGAACACCCAATGGTTAAGGCCAAAAGGTGAACTTCAGTACAAACAGAAGGACTTGCTGAACATTTTCAGACAGAACTCTAACGGTTTATGTGGAATAATCCCAGAATCCACACTACATAAGCAGATAGTATTAGTAAATTCACTAATCATTCACTGCACAGAAAATGTTCAAATGTATCTTTTTTTAGATTGTAGAGCAGGCAGCTACTGGACATGAGCTCCCTGCCCCAAAGGTGTCAGCAGCTCTTTAAGGCTTCAGGTCTCACTGATTTACCTTTGTCTGTAGCTGAGCTGCCGAAAGCACTGAACGCTGAAGTGCAACAGCAAAATGCAAATGGTCCATTCTTGATGTTGGGCAAATGCTCAAAATCCTTGTGTGCCTCAAAAGTGGTCAAAAAGTTATTGACATTGCCAGACAATTTGGAGTGGGAAACACTACACTGTGCAATACAAGCAAGGCAAAAGACAAAAATCAGAGATTTTTACCTATTCGATGGACTATATCACGAGCCATGGCACAAAAAAAAGATGTACTCGTGCTGAGACGGTGCTCTGGATAAAGCGGTCTTTATGCGGTTTGTGTAGAGCAGGTGTAAGGGGATGCCATTACCGGGGACAGTTTTAAAAGAAAAGATGCTGCAGTTCCTCAAGTTCAAGTTTATTGCAGGAAAACTCCACTGACCAAGCTCATTCACAGTGAGGTCCCGAGGAACGTGTACAGACAAAGGAAATTACATACATAAAATCTTGGTACATAAATGCATATGGTACAAGTGGTACACAGTGCTCAAAATAAGACATAAAAAGGTAATATTTATAAACATAACCTGGAGAAATCATTAAAAGTAGAGCAACTACAGCCAAAAAAGTTGGAACAAGAGCAACAGGATGCATACCGTGAAGGAAGAGTATTAGATAGGTGCAAAGGGGAGCGGAGAGGGAGAAGAGAGGGAGGACCTTGTAAGCGAGGAGGGGGAGAAAAGGAGGAAAAGCGCAGAGGAATATCGAAAGTAAGGATGACTGAAATAAAGAGTAAAGGGAGGGTGGGGAAGGAAAAGGAGAGGTAAGTAAAATTAGAAAGCAGAAAAATTAGGGAGGGGAACTGAGTTGTTGCTATAAAAGTCAACAGTCAAGTAAGGACTAGAAACAGCCGCAGGCATTTTTTTATTTGGTTGCAGTAAAGGTTTTAAAGAGACTGACAGAAACAATGCTACAGAGTTTTAGTATAGACTGGAGCTGGTTCCAGATAGTTGGAAGTGCGTATGAGATGGCACGTTTACCAAAGGAGGTACTAGTCCTAGACACATCTAGAAGGATAAAGTCAGACTTTCTAAGGGAATATGAACTGTGGGAGATGCGAAAAAGGGATGTTGTATAGCTTGGTAATTTGTTCAGGAAGATTTTGAGAGTCCAAGTACCAGAGTGAATTAAATGTCTGGTAGTAAGCGACGTCCAGCCGACAGCTGCATACAGATCACAAGGAAGGGTTCGAAAAGGGGAGTTAGTAATAAACCGTAGTGCACGATGGTAGAGGATGTCCAACTTGTTCAAGTTTAAGGCTGAAGTAGAATTGTAGATTATGTCGCCACGATCGAGTAAAGGCAGGAATGTGGCCTGAACAAGCCTAGTTCTAATCTCAATAGGGAATAGGGACCTGTTTCTGAAGAAGAAACCTAATCTGGATTTTAACCTGCTGGTCAAGTAATCAATATGGTCATTAAATGTGAGCTTATTATCTAGCCATATACGTAGATATTTGAATCTGGAGATAACCTCAAGAGATTCACCTGCAGAGGTGACAAAGTCATTAGGCAGGTTTAGAGAGGCGGTGGTGGTGGTTTTAAGAGTAAAAATCATGGCCTTCATTTTTTTGGCATTAAGAAGGAGCTTTGCATTAATAAGCTTCTGTTCAAGCTGCGCAAAGTCAGTTTGTAGTACGTTTCTTACTTCAGAGTTCAGCTAGAAGTGTACAGGAAACAAAGAAACATAGACTTTGACGGCAGATAAGGACCACTTGGCCCACCCAGTCTGCCCATTTCCCTACCTACTGGATAAGCTGCAGATTCTAGTTAACCAACAGCCTACTTCCTGCAACCCCCACTATAATTGTCTTATGTCTGTCCCATGCATGTTTGAATTCCACTGTTTTAGACCCAACAACCTCCCCAGGAAGGCGTTCCATGCATCCACCACTCGCCATGAAAAAAATTTCTCACATTACCTGACCTGTTCCCTCTCTATTTTTAAATTGCGCCTTGTTCTTACACATCTTTTCTAAAGATGCTACGCCCTGGACTTTTGTTGATTTGCTGAGGTACCTGAAAGTTTCTATCATGTCCCCCCGTCCCTCCTTTCATCAAGGGTATACATATTAAGCTCTCTCAGTCTCTCTTCATACGGTTTCTGATGCAGACCCTGCACCATTTTAGTTGCTCTCCTCTGGACTGTTTCCATCCTGTCTATGTCCTTGCGAAGATGAGGTCTCCAAAACTGCTCACAGTACTTCAGATGGGGTCTCACCAACTGTCTGTATAGAGGGATAACCACTTCCCTTTTTCTACTTGTGATGCCCCTTCCTATGCATCCCAGTATCACCCTGGCTCTCCTTACCGACTTCTCACATTGCTTACCCACCTTTAGGTCATCTGATATGACTACCCCCAGGTCCCTTTCCATTTTTGTTGTTGTTAGTACCTCCCCTGCTATTGTGTACTCTTCTCCTGGGTTTTTGTTTCCCAGGTGCATTACTCTGCACTTCTTTGCATTGAATCTAAGTTGCCATATGTCTGGCCATTGCTCCAACCTTGCCAAGTCCCTTCTCATCCTTTCTACCCCCCCAATGTGTATCAGCTCTGTTACAGATCTTTGTGTCATCTGCAAGAGGCATACCTTCCCCTCAGACCCTCTGCAATGTCACCTATAAAGTTGTTAAAGAGGACTGGACCCAGTACTAAGCCCTGAGGTACTCCACTAGTAACCCCCCTTTCTTCGGAATGTGTTCCATTCACTATTACCTTCTGTGTCCTGTTGTGCAGCCAGTTTGCTACCCAGGCTACCACTCTGGGACCCACTCCCAGGCTGGCTAACTTGATTATTAATCTTTTGTGAGGGACTGTGTCAAATGCCTTGCTAAAGTCTAAGCAGGCAATATCCACAGCCCCTCCCTGGTCTATTACTTAGTCACCCAGTCAAAGAAATCGATTAGATTCATCTGACATGACCTTCCTGCTGTAAATCCATGCTGTTTTGGATCCTGTGCCCCGCTTGCCTCTATGTACTCGGCAATTCTTTCTTTCAGAAGTGATTCCATCATTTTCCCTACCACTGATATCAAACTTACAGGTCTGTAGTTTCCTGCTTCTGCCTTGCTCCCACTTTTGTGAAGGGGAATCACGTCTGCCCTCCTCCAGTCCTCAGGTACCACCCCATCCTCCCATGATTTGTTAAAAAGTGTGGTCAGTGGTGTCACTAGGTCCTCCCTTAGTTCTTTTAGGATTCTGGGGTGAATCCTGTCAGGCCCCACTGATCTGTACACCTTGAGTTGTAGGAGTTCTTTCAGGACTCTTTCTTCTGTAAATGGCCTGGTGTCAACCCCCCTACCCAGAGTGCTTCTACTGTCTGGTTTAGGTAACGCCTCCTCATCTTCTTTTGTGAATACTGAGCAAAAGTATTCATTCAGTATCTCGGCCTGCCTTTTCACTGTCTCCCTCTGTCCACCTCCCCTCTCCTTTATTAATCTTCACTATCCCTCCCTTAACCTTTCTATGCTCCCTAATGTACCTATAAAAGGTTTTATCCCCCTTCTTAACTGAGTTGGTTATTTTTTCCTCGGTTTGGGTCTTTGCTATTCTGACTGCCTTCCCCACTTCTTTCTGCTTTCATTGATACAGTTCCCTGTCTTGCTCCTTCTGTGATTCCTTATACTTTCTGAATGCAGCTTTTTTCTCCTTAACCTTCCCTGCCACCTCTTTTGAGAACCAAAGTGTTTTTTTACTCCGCTTTGTTTTCTTTATTTGTTTCACACAAAGGCTTGTTGCCTCTATGATGGCAGTTTTGATTTTTCTCCATTGTTCTTCCACTTCTTCTTTCTGACCATTTGCTAGTGCATTCCTCAGGTATTCACCCATTTTGCCAAAGTCAGCCCTTCTAAAGTCCAGTATCCTTATTTTTGTATGGCTTGTCTCCATGGTTGTGCTTACTGTGAAGCACACTGTGCAGTGGTCGCTTGTTCCCAGATGTCTACTGACTTCTAAATTTGTGATCCTCTCTCCATTTGAGAGTACCAGGTCTAGTACTGCTCCCTCCTGAGTGGGTTCCAACACTAGCTGTCTAAGGCCTGCCCCCTGCAGGGCATCGAGAATGATCCTGCTCTTGGATGTGGCTGCAGTACATGTCATCCAGTTAACATCTGGCATGTTCAGGTCCCCCATCAACAGTATCTCCCCTTTTTCAGCCATTTTGAGAATGTTCTCTATCGTTTTCTTGTCCATTTCCTCTCCTTGAGACGGGGGTCTGTATACAACTGTGTCATCAGCAAAGAAATGCAATTTGGAATTAGTTATGTTATGGTCAAAATTATTAATGTAAAGAGAAAACAGGATAGGGCATACAATGGAGCCTTGTGGGACTCCCCTAGTAATTGGGAAGGAGGCTGATAACAGGCCATCAGCCTTAGCTTTCTGGAACCTCCCTGATAAATAACTGGTAAACCACTGAGCAGTGGAGGAGGTGGCACCTATGTTACTAAGGTTACTGACAACTAAGTTGTGGTCTATGGTGTCAAATGCCTTACTGAGGTCTAGGAAGACTGCACCAGTGATCTTTTTGGAGTCCAGAGTTGAAACCCAGTCACTAGTAACTTTAGCGAGGGCTGTGATAGTGCCATGATTAGGCCGGAAACCAGAATGAGCTGGGTTGAGAAGGGAGAAGGTTTCGATATATCATTTTAGTTGGGAGTAAATCAGTCTTTCAAAGATTTTGGAGAGAATGGGCAGGATAGAGATGGGCCTATAATTATTTAAATCACTTGGGTTGCCAGATTTAAATAAAGGAAGGATATCAGAGCCGATCAAGGCATCCTAGTCACTCACTAGGTGAGCAGGGGAGCTATGCTGTGGCGTTTTCAACTGTACCTGCCTGCTTCTGTATTGAGGATTCCATGCAGTGTTAGTTATCACAGTTTCTGATTCTCTGAGGCATTGTTTTATCTCACGCCAGGATTCTGCATGTCTACTGCTTCTCTGTTATTCGCCCGTTCACAGCAATTAGTACAGCATTATTACCGTTGCCTACTCCAGACTCTGGCTTACCGGTGTTCAAGTGTACAGACAGGCTGTTGCTCCTCTGTTGGTTCCTTTCAGCCCATGCGGCACTGTTTCTCTGTAGCACTCTGTGCACCACTACAGTCTGCATTTGGACTACTGGCTTGTGCATGCGCAGTAGAGAGGTAGCTTCCAGCAGAGGTTCAACAGTCTGCGCATGTGCAGTGGAGGCCAGGGCACAGCAGGTAACTGAACAGCCCTCCCGCTGCATACTAATTAATCTTTTGTCTCTGCTACTATTACAGGCCTCCCGGGACCCCCACCCCAGCAGACACACACACAGCCAGCATGCACAGAACATACTCTGGGGACAGCATGGACCGAGGGTCTTTAAAAGGTAATTCCTCCTGCCTCTCTTGCACAGCCTGTTGGTGTGGGGTGCTAGCCCGTTGACTGCCCCACTACCATCCTCTCCTGAGTGGCCACTATGAGTTACTGTTGCGCCCCTTTTTTAGCCCTCTGCACCCTCATCTCGCTAGGCCCCTCCACTGCCTCCCGGGCTCTTGGACCAGGCATTCTCAAGCATCCCATCCCGGGATTTGAACCTTGTACCTTCTGTGCCAAAGTCTGCAGCCCTACCACTGCACCGTCATGGTTGCCTCACTTCCGGTAGGCAACTTGTCAGCCTTATACCTGTCACTCATCTAACGCCCACTGCCAACCATGGTCACCGCTTTTCACCCATACAGCCTGGCCTCGCTGTTGCTATTATCCCTCAATTATGCCCATCACCACCCATCCTTTTTAACACATCTGAGGAACCCCCACCCCTTTTCTGCTTGCTTTCCCTCACCTGGCCACTTCCACTGTCACCCCCAACATGCCTCTTCCTCCCTGCTCCTCCCAACCCCTTGACTCTCACTTTACCTCGCTATCCCAGCCCTCCACGCCCTGCCCATCCACTGCTCACTACGTACAAAGGCAACCCACAGCCCTCACTCAGTGAACAGCAGACGCTTTACCTCTCTCTTCAGAGTAGTTCCCTTTCTTCACTTGCTGTCTGGTAACATCCATCCCAACCTGGTCCCCACTACCACCAGCCAACCACAGACCACCCCCAACTCGGGGTTACGCATAGCCTCTATGAACTTCTGTAGCCTCTTGAAAAATCTGCAGCCCTCCAGTGCTGGTTGGTGCAGCACCAACCAGACGTACTGGCTCTCTAAATTGACTCCTTCATTACCTTCCCTGGATGCTCCCATTTCAGGGAGGATAGAGTGGGTCAGCATGGTGGTGGCTGTGCCTTTTACCTGTGCAACTCCCTGCTGGGCCATGCCCTCCCAACCCCAAAGCTGGAACATGGTGCCCAAGCCATCTCTTTTAAAATCACCTCAGATCCCTCCAGGGCCCCACTTATTATCACTGTGGCATATGTCCCCCCATGGAAACAAACCTCAGCGATCCTCTCCCTCTCTGAATCTCTCTCCAACATCCTGCATAAGGTTGAGCAGATACTGGTGGGTGATCTCAACATTAACTGGCTAACCAGCTCGGCAGCCCAAGCCAAGGACACATTCGCAGCCCTGGACTTAACCCAACTAGTAACCCAACCCACCAGGATAAACCCCTCCAGTGGCAATCACACCCTCTTGGACATTCTCCTCACCAATTGCCCTTATAGAATTGTGGACATCTCTGTCCATCCTAACTCCCTGAGCGACCATTCGCTGGTACTCTACACTTGGTCCTGTCGGGTACCCAAACCGGTACCCAGTGCAGTCTCCCGCCGCCGCCTTCACCCTGGTATTCTCAGTAAACTCAAGCAGTACCTAGCCTACTGTGATTGGACCCCTATAAACTCGGCCCCAAATACTGATGCGGTGCTCTACTACTTTGCCTGCTCCTTTAACAAGGCCTGCGACATCATTGCCTCACTGGTCAAAACCCTTATCAAGAAACATAATGTGCCATGGATCACACCTCGCTCCTTTAACAGCTACAACTCAGGGACAACCTCTGGCACAGGGCCACAGCCTCTGATAAGCCAGCGGATAGACAAGCCTATAATGCTGAGTGCAACAGATGCACCTGGGCTATTTGAAAGGCTAAGGCGGAATACTATAGAACTACTCTGGCCTCCTCCTGGCGGACCGCCCATAAGTTCTGAAACAATGTAAAAGAATGAAATGGGAAATTGTGTCCCCTTCCCCATCGCAGCTTAACATTAATGGCACCATCAAAACTGAACCCCAAAGCATTGCAGACTGCCTCAACACCACCTTTTCTGACCTCAGTTCAGTTCTCCCTAGCAACTTCTTTGACTTGATTCCCCCTCACAGTCACAGACTCTCCGCCACCCACCATTCTATCTACACACCATTACCCCACAAGAAGCCAGGCCTTACCTGACCAAAGCCCTCAGTGACACCAGCCCCTGTAATGACCCCCTAGACACAAGGATTCTTTGAATGGTCCTAGATGTAGTGCTTGGGCTGCTCACAGACCTAAACCGCTCTCTGTGTCTTGGACAGTTTCCCCAACCTAGAAAATGGCGGTCATCACCCCGATATTTAAAGGTGGGGATAGCTCCTCTTCCGGCAACTATCGGCCGATCTCTATCCCCCCCCCAACTCTCCAAAGCCTTAGAAAAAACACTGGCTGACCAACTTACCGAATACCTGGCCACCCACTATCTACTATGCAGGGAGCCGCACAGCTTCCGATCAAGCCACAGTACGACCACAGCTCTCATGGAGTTCTCCAACTTCCTACACTCAGCCCTGGACAAAGGCCACCTAGCTGGAGCTGTCTTTATCGATCTCTCCAAGGCCTTTGATACAGTCTGTCACTCTCTCCTACTTGACTTGCTCCTGCAACCCGGTTTCTCCCAAGGTCCTCTCTCTCCTGGTTTTCTAGCTACCTCTCATCAAGGTCTCAATGCACTAAAACACATAGTACCCTCTCCAGCACCCACCCTGTCCACTCTGGAGTCCCCCAGGGCTCCATTCTGGGCTTGCTTCTCTTTAGTCTCTATCTGAATGCCCTATCCAGCTCTTGCTCCAGCAAGGTCCTCCTTTATAAGGATGATGCTGTCCTCCTCACCTCCCACCTCCCCTCACTTCAGATCTCCCTCCAGCACTCTTTCGACCAGGTTGAGAAATGGTTTGTGGACCGTAGACTCGTCATTAATATCAAAAAGACCAAAACCATGTTATTTGCACGTCATCAAAACAAGGTCAGAGACTCACCCCTCCAGATACTATCCAGCTCGCTGCACCCGCTGGAGCAGGTCAGTTCATATAAATACCTGCGCAACACATTTGACTCTGCCCTCTCCTTTCACTCACATATCAACACGCTCACATCAGCCACTAATGCCCGAATCAGCCTCCTCTCTCTACTGGCATAAGGACTGCCTGCCTCCTGAAGCCCTCCATCTGGCTGTCACTTCCTCAGTCCTGCCCCTAGTTGATTATGGACTCCCAGTCCATGCAGCTGCCAACGCCACCGCTCTCAATAAAGTCTAACTGTCCATTAACAAGGCCTGCCAGCTACTGACTGGTGCGGACAGGAGGACACATACATGCATGCTATACTCCTTGGCCAGCGTACTCAATTTTGAGGAGAGACTACATTGTTAGTCCTGACTTCTGGCAAAAAAAATTCTCTTTGATCTCTCCACCCAGGGTGTCTACATCCCTCCACCCAGCTACCCCCTCTGTCTCTGCGCGCAGTGCCTCCAAGTCTACTCTTCAGGTCTCTAGGGTTAGGACCTCACTCACCCAAACATCTTTCTGCTACAGGGCCTCTTCCAGGTTCAACATCCTCCCCACCTCCACTGCCACCACCCCTAAAATAGGTCCTTTCAAGGTTGTACTCAGGAACCACATTTTCGCAACTCACAGATGTACGTGCGCTCAATTGGCTAGGTCCTAGTCACCATGGGTATTTCACGCCTCGTTGGGTTCCGAAGCTAAATCTTCCACTGTGACAATGTCTCCAGTGAGACAGCATCCTTGCAACATGTCTGTATAATGTCCCTGCACAATGTTCAAACTGCCTAGCTACCACATTGTATAGGACTAAAGTTTCAACTGTGTATGACAATGTTTTCTTGTAATGTCTGTTATTGTTATATCATGTATATCCATTGTATACTATGTATATTCTGATTTGACGTGGAGCCTTTGGAAATGAGTCCTTCGCTCAAAGGGTAGTAATTCCAATGTGAATACAAATAAATAAATAAATAATATGCAGATTTCCAGCAAGACAGAACTGTGGCAGTGATGATAGAAAGACTGAATATATGAAGTATGGGGGCTGTAAGATGGAAGTAGCCTAATTTTAAGAAGAATGGTTCTAGTCTGTCATCACCAGCACTTTTCTTAGTGTCTAAGTTGAGAAGTGAATCTTTAACTTCCTTGTAGGTGACTGGATGCAGCTGGTAGGGATGAGGTGAGGTTGGGACTTCAGGGATAGTCCTGTCCGAGGGACAAATTGCAAGGCATGCATACGGAGAAGAACCAAAAGCTAAGCCAGCAGTAGCAAAATGTGAATTGAGTTCTTCAAGGATTTGACTATTGCTTTTGATGACCTTGCTACTGGCGTATATCTTGGCTGGAATGGAGGGAGCAGCCTGACATCCTTCAATGGATTTGTGGGGCCTCCAGATTTTATAAGAATTGCCATTTGCCTGTTCTAAGGTAGTGATATAGAAATTTGATTTGGCAGCACGAATGCATTTAACACAGGCATTCCTTGCAGCTTTGTAGGCCTCCCAGTCAGACACTTAGTATGCCTAGCCTGAGCCCAAAATTTGTTGTGGTTTGTGAGCTCAGCCTTAAGGTCAGGTGTGAACCAGGGGTGAGAGGATTTACGCACTCTAGATTTGATGAAGGGGGCATGCTTGTTAGCCAGGGCAGTAAGATTGTTATTCAGAATAGTGACAGCCTCATTAGCCGTTTTAGCAAGCTAGAGATCTTGCCAGTTTAAATTACCTAAATCCGACAGATAATTCACTACGTTGAACTTGTGGTAGGACCGTTTAGTTATTAGCTTGGGTTGGTGATGACCCTTTAAGTTGTGATCTTGTACATACGATGAACCCATGATCACTCATGTCATTGTGGAAAACAGCAGAATGCAGAATTTTGTGAGGGTGACTGGTCAGTATGACATCAAGTAGAGAACTAATGGCGTTATTTGCAGTCTTGATCCTAGTGGGTTCATTAACAATCTGTGAGGCAAGATCATCACAGAGACATTTCAAGTCATGCAATTTAGAGGTAAGCCAGTCCATGTTAAGATCACCAAGGATTATGATTTCGTTTTTGGTAGCGGAGGCTAGGAATTTTAGGATACTGAGGATGTCAGTGCCACCACCAGGAGGCCTATAACCACCAATAATAGTGATACTTTCCACTCAGTGCCAACTACCCACTGTCTGCTTGCAAAGGGTGGCTTGAGAGATTTAAGCACCAACATGGCATTAGGCAGTTAGCACCTGCAGGTGAGATAATATCTTCTAATACCAAAAGTATCCACCCCTTTTGCCACAAATGTCATGACATTATGGCCGGAGGAGGCCATGTACAATGCAGATGTGACGGATAGCTACTAGCAGCTGCAGCCATGGGAAACACTTGGCTCATCTGCAGACATAAATGCCCTGGGGTAAAAAAAAATGCCACCGCTACACAGAAGCTCCCGCTGTTAATCACTGGTAAATCCCAGACACTGAGATGTTTTAAGCACATAAATTTGAACAGTCTGCCTGCCTGCAATGTATGGATGAACACAGATTTCTTTAAAGTCTTTTTTATTATAAATTTTGTGCCTGCCGTGAAATGTCACCTACGATCTCGGGGTTTGCCACTGGGAGCGATACTGTGGATTAAGGACTGATGAAGGTTTAATCCATTGCAGGTTCTTGCCCACAAACACAACTGCCATCAATGCACCAAGGCATTTTAGCCACTGAAAAAAAGACAGTATGATATGAAGCACCTATCCACCATGCTGCTGGAAGAGAAAGGAGATTTTTCTGGTAGATATCATAAAATCCATAACCACTAAAGACATTCTATTAATGTTAGCAGAGTCCTAGAAAGAAATAGTTGCCTACTGGCTCCAACCTCTACTACTCTCAAACCTGCCTGGAAATCTTGTCATTTCCTCTCTTCTAGCACTTACTCACTAGTTGTATGACTTATGACTGTTAGTTATTTGCACTTATATTTCTGTTTTGTTACTACATATACATTCCTGCAAATGTACTGTAATTTGCTGAAAATTTTTTTGTATAAGTGTACTATGTCTGACTTCTACTTGTCCCGTGATGTTTTCTTGTATCTACTATTGTCTATGTACCCTTTGTTGTAATCTCCCGGGTCGTACCTGAAAATAGGCAGCTATGCTGTCTAGTGTACCTACCCGGTTAATAAAAACTAAATAAATAAATAAAGCCAGAAACCATTAAAAAGTGCTGGATAAAATCAAAGTTACTTGCCGCACCAGACACAGATTCTGAAGCACTTACTGCTGTTGACTAGATGGTCGAGGTCACTGCAGCACTCCATTCAGCCAGTGAACAGATGAGACTGGCCAAAGATGCTGTGGAGGGCTGGGGACACAGCGACAATGGAGAAACCGGCTAAGGCAAGATGACCAATGCCGAAATCCTTCAGTCTGTAAAAAGTGAAACCCTAAAGGTCGATGACATACCTCTCAACCATCTGTCACTGAAAAGAGGGACATGGACATTCAAAATGAGGGACACTGATGCTTGTAATGAGAAACACATCCTCAAACATGGAGATACAAGTTCAGAACACTATGGAATCCATTGTGTTTATCTGTGCAGTGTTTATTTTTGATCAAAAATGTTAGAATATTATGAATTTCTGCTTTAAAGTCTGAATTTAGAACACATTCTCAGAGTGGGCAGCACCTTTTCCATGAGGGCTGGATGAGGGACAGAGCAATGTTGAGGGGTAAAATAAGGGATGTCCCTCATAATCAGGGATAGTTGAGAGGTATGGAATGAAAATGAAGCATCTAAAGGTGCTGCAGACACTCCAGCCACTCCATTGGCTGTTCAGACAGGTGAATGTTTTGAGAAGTGCATAAACTAGCATGAAAACCAGCAGGACGCTGATGAGAGTTCAACTACCGCTATTGCCGCAGCTCAGACTGAAGGCTGTAAAACAAAGCAACAATAAAAAGAGGCAAACCACAATGCAAGATTATTCAAAAAAACACTGACAACACTGTTTAAATCATTTTATTTCATGTATTTTTGCCTGTTTTTAACTGATTAACAGATTTATAAGACTTGCAATAAAGCTGCTTGATCGCTCATCTGCTTTATTTGTTTTCTATGCGTGTGATCTATTTAGCATGTCATTCAGCAAATCCTGATTATCCAAAACCCCACTTGTCTGAATATTTTCTATGTCCCCAGCACATTTAGATATACGGGATTTTACTGTATGACCAATCTTGTCCAGCTTCACTGAGAATTTAAGAAGTGGCAATGGAATGTACAGTAGCTCCTTATGTGGGGAATAGCAAGCAATATGCAAACAATACGGTTGTTTCTGGAGATACGCACTAGGAATTCACTTTACGTCACCACTTCCTACTACACCACTGCCCTTAAAGTGCTTACACAGGGGTAACCGAATGCTTTTAATTTCAGTACCCATGCTTTTTCAAAACCACAAAGCTTTCTGACATTAAAAAAAATATGAGTGAGAGAGAGAGATCCCTAGTGCCCTAAATCCGCTACATTTAAAGCACTGGTGGCCAAAGAAAAGTAAGCTACAAAATGAAACTGAGAAAGTAAAAGAAAATTTGAGAGTTAGTAGCTTTTAAAGGGGACAGGACTTGTGCACTAGTTAGTTGTGTGTAATGAACCTCTTTACATACGTGACATTTATATCGTCGAATGATGCATATTGTTGTCTCTTATTTTAAATACTGCAATGCAATGCTGGTATTCGATGCATATTGTCATCTCATAATGTTAAATATTGCAATACTGATATTTTTGCTGTTACCAAAGTTACGTTTTATTGTTAACTATGCCAGTTCAATTTATTCTGTATGTGCCTGCTCTTCCCCTCTGTCATCGTCTCCCCTAGGTCACCCTTGGAAGCCTTGTGCTCCTCTCACGGTCGCCAACTTTCAAATAAATAACTAAATTTACAGTACCTAAGTAACAGTTCAGGTAAAAAACACTCCTGTGTTGTGTAATGTTTTCCTTTAAAGGGACACTGTCAATCTTTTTTGCAATATGTTATTTTTGGTTAAAAGCCCACATCTTACGAATGCTTATGTACTCTAAAATTCATTGATGTTAGTATTGTTTTATCTGCTTCCTTAGCAGAACTGAAATGCATGCTAACGATGTAATTATACCCAGCCTTGTTTGGTTTCAAATTCTTGATCTACTCTTACTGCATACTTCCAGAACATTAGGACCATCCCCAAACAATGCAGTTACTCATGAGTCAATAGGTTGCTTTCCTCCCACTTCATCAAGAGTGGTTGGGGGTGTTCCCAAGTCCAGGAAAGATGCAGTGGGAGTTGATCAAAGCAATGTAAACAAACTTGTTTTGTGTGGTAAAACACCAGTATGGTAGGCAGTCTGTTTTTCACTTTTTAAAAGAAAAAAGGTAACAGAATTAAACTACCAATTACATAAACAATCTCTACATAATGTGACCAATCATAAAACGTTTTTTTTTTAAACTAGGGACAGCTTGAGACTTAAGGAGTTGACAGTGTCCCTTTAATCTGGAACACTCTATTCAGTTCTCTTCACAAAACCAGTTGTTTGGAATTTTCACCGTCACGGCTTGTGCACAGAAAGTTAAGCACTAGCTGCCACTCTATCACAGCAGTGCTCTGAATTGTGTAAATAAACTGCAGCATAATTAAAACACCAAACTACTGGATCTATGAAAAGAATTGTATGTAATGTAGCCTGTAAAAACAAAGCAATACAAAACAGAAAAAAAATTCCTTTATATTACCGTACTTTCCTGTCTGTTAGCTCCATTTGTCAATGGGGAGTTAATATGGGTTCTGAGCACCACCTCTGGGGTAGTGGTACAACGCGAGGGCTGTCAGTCATGCATAGAACCCTGGAGGCATGAGGATTGCGAGGGTAAGTAGCTACTTGGTTACTCTTGTTCATGCAGTACCTTAACTTTCTCATGTTTCTCGAACGTCAGGCTACTGATCTTGTGACTGACATTTTATTGCCAACACTTACAACACTGAAAAATAATAGCATGAAAGAATCAACAGTTGAATATAGCTGTAGAAAACAGGTAAAGCACTAACCTGGAAATGGCAGAACACTGAACAATAATTAAAAATCATAACTTGTTAACCCACGTATCTGTAAATCCAATGTTGTATATCGCTGTCCATGGCTAGCAGACTACTCCTGAAATTTAATTGCATTTGCAAAGAAATTATCTTTGCTGAGATCAGAATTCCATTGATAGCATCGGACAATATTCTCTGCTAAGAGCCAGAGGCTCTTGGGAGAGGCCCCACTGACAACATTGGAGCTAACAGAAAATGAAATTACAGCAAGTATGATGGGATTTCTCTTTTCTGTATCACTCCGCACTGTCAATGTGGGAGTCAATACATAGGGTCCTAAAAAACTGTGCCCATCCCACTGCTGGGTGGGGGAGAATACTGTTCCATATATAACCCTTCAGGGTCAAAACAGGACTCATCTGCTAACCACTGCCTGCAAAATTCAGGACATCCAATCTGTAGTACTTTGTGAATGTGTGAACTGAAGCCAACATTGCCACTCTGCAAAGTTCCAATACAGATGCCGCTACTCTCTCCACCCATAAAGTAACAAGCGTCCTGGTAGAGTAAGCCCTGATTACTGTGGGAGCTTTCTTCTGCTCTGCCACATATGCTTGGGTGATGCACGCCCTTACCCACCTGGCTAAGGTGGCCTTAGAGGCCTTCTGACTTTTCTTCACTGCGCCAAACAGGACAAACAAACTTTCAGATTTTCGGAACTCCTCTGTCCTTTTCAGATAAGTCTTAGGTGTCCTTGCTCAAATCTATTTTTTAAAACTCCTTTTCCTTTGGATTTGTTGGCTTCGGATAGAATAACAGAAGACAAACTTTGTGGTTTACAGGGAAGCTGTAGAAACCTTAGGTATAAAGGATCGAACTACCCTTGTTACCACCTTATCCTAATACTTGGCTTACAAGGAAAGCTGTAGGAAGCTCAGGTATAAAGGATAGGACTGTCCTCATCACCACCTTTTCTTTATACATTATAAGGTATGGTTCCTTATGCAAAATGGCCTGAAGTGCACCAATTCTTCTTGCTGAGCAACAGCGATCCGGAAACACACCTTGTAGGAAAAGATGTCCAATGGTACCGATGAAAACGACTTGAAGGTGCCCTACACAGGACATGGAACACCAAGTTCAGATCCCACAGTGGAACTGGCCAATGGAAGGATGGTCAACTCCTGCTAACTGTCCTGAGGAAATGGATATTATTCAAGTTTGCTCCCAGAGGTGAACCCATTGATGTTCCCAACACCACTCCAAATGTGGGCACTTGCACTGCAGAGTACTCAATGTCAGACCTTTATCTACCCATGTCTGCAAAAATTCAATATCCGTGGGACTATAACCTTGGAGTGTCTAATACCTTGAGCTCTTGCCCAACTGGAAAAGATGTTCCATACTCGATCAAAGCCCACTAAAACCATGAGATTGTCTACTACACTCTTGGAAAAACTTTGCTTCAGGAGCCTCTTCTCTCAGGAGCCAGGTTACTAATCTCGGTCTCTGGTTCTGGATGCAAAATGGGGCCCTGACCGAGGAGACACCTGTGTAACAGGAGTCAGAACATGGGTTGCTGTGCTATGTTCACTAGGCTGGAGCACCATGGCCTTCTTAGTCATTCTGGAGCTATCAGGAGGAAACCTCCTGACTGCCTAATTTTTTGTAGTAACTTGGGCACCAGCGGGAGTGGAGGAAACAAGTACGCTCTGTGGAGCTTCCATCACTGAGACAGGTATCCACCGCCTCAGCTTGAGGGCACAGATACTGACTGAAGAACCTCGGGATCTGAGTGTTTTCCTATGATGCAAAGTGATCACTCTGCCAGCAGACAAATCTTTTGTAAAACAGATCGAACACCTCTGGGTTCAGAGACCATTCCTCTGGATGAACCCTTTCACAACGTAACTAGTCGGCCTGCACATCCAGTTCAGGTGAATCACAGAGAGTGCCAGGAGGATGGCCTCCGCCCACTGCAGAACTGTGGTCACTTCTGTCAGCACACTCGTGCGTCTTGTGTCCCACAACTGTTTATGTAAGCCACAGTGACGGCGTTGTACGATCTCACCTTCATAGCTCTGGATTGATCTTGGTTCCAAAAATGGAGCAGAGAAAAGTACACTACTCTCATTTCCAACACATTTATCTGAGGCATCTGCTCCCAGGGGATCCAGATACCTTGAACTGGGATTTGGTTCAGAACTGCACACCAGTCTAACAGGCTGTCATCGGTCGTGAGAATCAATTCTAGTGGGGCCTCCAGGAGAGTCACCTTGCTGAGATTTTCAGGATTCTCCCACCATGCAAGTGACTACCATGCTGACTGCAACAGAGCCTGGTAGTCTTCTGAATCGGAGGACCATACATACGGCATCCTGTTCTGCAGAGGCTACATGTGGAAACATATCCACGACACTAACTTATTGCTGCTGTGATCAGGCCTATAATCTGAAGTAACCAGTGAGCAGGGATCGCCATCTGGGCTCTCAGCCACTGGGTCTCTCAAATTAAAGTCACCTTCCTGGATGCATAGATGAATACTCTATTCCAGATACTGTTAAAACACGAGCTGCTTAAATTTTTAATAGGGGGTGCAGAGAAAATGTGTTGGTTAATGCCCAATACATCACACAACAGTTCCAGAAAAAACAGGTTACTCACCTGTAACAGTAGTTCTAGGAGTGGTATATGTTGTTCATCCACACTTATTAGCATGTCCCTTTCCCTTTAAGGATCGCTGGAAGTCTTCAAGCTGGCTCCTCCCACCCACTCGGGTGGTATAACCCTCGGCTCTGCCCCATGAAGCCAGATCTTAGCCCGCTGGAATCCAGGTTTGTGCGTCCGCAGCCAGGGAAGTCGGGTGGGTCCGTATGGATGAACAACATATACCACTCCGAGAACTACTGTTACAGGTGAGTAACCTGTTTTTCTAGGATTGTGGATATGTTGTTCATCCACACTTACTGGCAGACTCCTAGCAGTTCTCTGGGAGGAGGGAGGCAAGGCGCACACCCCCACAAAATACTCACTTGGGAAATAGAGATTGGAGAACTGAGGCCCCAAAACCAGCATCCCGGCGTGACTCAAGGTTGATGTGGTAATGGGTAATGAAGGTGTTTGCTGACTTCTAGGTAGCAGCCCGACAGATTTCCTGGATAGGGATGTCCCTGGAAACAGCCACCGATGCAGCGGTATGGCGGGTAGAATGAGCTCTTATCCCTCTAGGAGGCTCCATGCCAGCCAACTCATAGTACAGACTTATGCAAGATGTAATCCACCTTGCAACAGTCTGTTTTGCTGCAGATCTGCCAGAAGCGGCTTCAGCGTAGGTGACAAACAGCTGGCGAACCTCTCCCCAAATTTCTGCCGTCCTCTCCGTATAACAGGAGGGGGCTCATCTCAGGTCCAGGGTATGGAGTCTGTATTCGACCTCCGAGGTGTAACTAGGGTGGTATACTGGCAGAGTTAACACTTGGTTAAGCTGAAACTCTGACACTACCTTCGGAAGGAATTTTGGTTGGGGCGTAGGACGACCTTGTCCCTGTGGAAGACCAGATAAGGGGAGTCCACCGAAAGCGCCTGGAGCTCCCCTGTCCTTCTGGCAGACATGATAGCCACCAGGAAGGCCATCTTCCACGGCAAGTCTGACAATGCACACTTGTGCATTGGTTCAAATGGCTTACCCATGAGCTTTGCCAGTACCAGCAGTAGATCCTATGGAGGTGGAGGTTCACGCACCAGAGGGAATATGTGATCCAGGCCTTTGAAAAAGCGCTCGACCACTGTCTCCTGCACCAAGGTCAGCTGACCGGCCAACGCCCGGTAAGGAGAGATGGCTGCCAGGAGCATCCTATAGGTCAATGACCGAAGACCCCCCTTGGACAGAGACCAAAGGTAGTTGAGAATGCTAGCCAATGGACAGGACAGAGGGTCCAGGCCTATGCCCTGACACTAAACAGAAAATCTTTTCCATTTGAAGGCATAACATTTCCTGGTCGATTCCTTTCAGGATGCCTCCACCATGGTGAGGACATCCTTGGAAAGACCCAAAGCCTGGAACTCTAGCCGCTCAGGTACCAGGCTGTGAGGTACAGGGATTGAAGGCCCGGATGGTATACCTTCCCCTGACTGAGAGAGAGCAGGTCCGGGCATACTGGAAGCCACTCCGGGGGCCGGCAGCTGAGGCTGAGGAGATCTGGATACCAGAACTGGTGCGGCCAGCCTGGGGCTACCAGAATCACCTTCGCCTTGACCCTCCTCACCTTGAGTAGCACCCTGTGGATCGAGGGAAGGTGCAGAAGAGGCCTGGGGTCCACGGCCTCGAGAAGGCATCTCCCTGCAGTGAGCCCTGCTGAGGGGGGCCGGGCATGAAACAGCCTCAGCTTTGTGTTGTCCCTGGAGGCAAACAGGTCCACCATTGGTTTGCTCCAGTGGCAGAACAGGCTGTAAGCTTCCTCCGGATGGAGAGACCACTCGTGGGATGTCTAACCTAAGTGGCTGAGAGCATCCGCCAGATGGTTTGCGGTTCCTGCCACATGAATGGCTAGGAGATCCACCTCCAGACGGCTGATGAGGGTCCAGATGTGGAGCGCCTCCCTGCGATGCAGATGGGAGTATGTGCCACCCTGTTTGTTGAGGTAGTACATGGTCACGGTATTGTCTGTCTAGACTTGAATCACTTGACCCCGGAGCTGAGGAGCGAAAGTTGACAGTGCCAGTTTGACTGCTCTGAGCTCCAACAGGCTGATGTGGTATCAGGATCCTTGGGGGTCCAGAACCCATGGGCCCTGTTGTCCCCCATGTGGGCTCCCCAGCCCATGAGAGAGGCATCAGTTGTGAAGATGGCCGACGGCTCAGGGCGGACAAACGGGATCCCTTCCTGCAACTGGTCTGGGGCGGTCCACCATTGGAGAGCGTCCCACATCTTCTGGGTCACAGTGATCAGCTGGTCGAAATGACCATGGCACTAAGTCCACTGGGCGGCCAGTTCCCATTGGAGGGGATGCATGTGCCACCTGGCCCAACGGACCATGGAGGTGCATGCCGCCATGTAACCCAGAAGGTGCAGAAAATCCCAGGCAGGGTGCAATTGCCCATCCAGAAATGATTGGGCAAAGGAGGAGAGAACCTCCGCCCTGTCTACCAAGAGCCGAGCTCTGGCTTGACGAGAGTCAAGTTCTGCCCCGATGAAGCACATCACCTGAGAAGGCACGAGTTCTGACTTGGTCTCGTTGGGAGCAGGTCTGGAGGGCCAGGTCCCTGGACTTCTCCACCTACTGCTGGGTGGGACCTGCTAAGAGCCAATCATAGAGGTAGGGGTAAATTCTGACCCCCCTCCCGACGCCTGAGATGGGCTGCCACCACTGCGATGCGTTTGGTGGAAACCCATGGGGTCGATGACAGGCAGAACGGCATGGCTCAGAACTCGTATAAGGTCCCTTCGGCTGTGAAGGGGAGGAACCGCCAATGAGACGGATGGACTGGGACGTGAAAGAACGCGTCCTGCAGAACCAGTGAACAGAACCACATGTTTCGCTCCAAGGATGATATGATCTGGGACAATGTGACCATCCAAAAGGTGCGTGACCTGAGATACTGATTCAGGTCGTGCAGATCTAGAATGGGGCACCAGCCCCCCCCGTCCGCTTGGGCACCAGGAAGTAGACAAAGCCTGAATCTGCTGGAGAATCCGCCACTGGAGCTACTGCCTCCTTGAGGATAAGCTGAGCTGAGCGATGTTGTCTCAGAGAGCCAACTGAGTATGGACGGATACTCTTACCTCCCGTGGGGCTTGGCTTGGCTTGGAGGGTACTGCTCAAATTCCAGAGGCAGTCCCTGACCGGCCACCTCTAAAACCCACCTGTCTGTGGTGATAGAGGACCAGGCGGAAAAGAAGTAGTGGAGCTGGCCCCCCCATAGGAGGACCCAGAGCTGGCATGATGAGAGAGAAGGAGGCAGCCTCCACCCAATCACTGAGCAGGCTTGGAGGAGGAGATTCCAGGACCAGAACCTCTGCCTCATTAATGGGCCTGGGAGGGCCTGGGCTTGGGCCGGGGGCGTCAAGCTTGAGCCTGCTGCTGCTGCCCTCCTTGAAAGGAGGGTTGCTGGGTCACAGGGGAAGTGTGACAAAAAGGCTTCTTCTTTGTCTGCTGCTTCTTACTCGAACAACCTTTAGCAGAAGTAGCATCCAAGGTGGCACTGAACTGCTCAATACGCTGAAGGTGACCAGCCACACGTGAGCTGAAAAGGTTGGTGCCCAGGAAAGGCACATCAGCTAGTTTATGCTGTGTATCTGCCGGGAAAGAGAAGAGTCTTAGCCAAGCCCTGCGGCGAGAGATAACTTCAGTGGCCAATGAGCGAGCACAAGAATCCCCAATGTCCAGGGCTGTCTGAAGCTGTTGTCTGGCAAAAGTCCAGCCCAGATCCTGGACTTGCTTGACTGTGGTCTGCATGTCCGCGGGGAGGTGAGGGAGGACTTCATCCAAAGACCCCAAGAGGGCATGGGAGAAGTGTGCCATGATGATGGCCAAACTTGCCTGATGGAGGCCTAAAGATGAGGCCGCATAGACCTTTCGAGCCGAATGATCCAAGTTTTTGATCCTTCTCAGGAGGTTGGTCGGTGTGGGCAGAACTGCCAGTACGCCTGAACACAGAGGCAGTCACCAGGCTCTCAGCCGAAGGGTGTTCTATGAACCCCGCAAGGGATGCCATGGGCACTGCATACTTGCGGGCCATGCGGGCAGACGGAGCTGGACAAGAGGCAGGGCACTGCCAAAGTTCTAAAGCCGGGCCAACTATGGTCTTGGCCACTGGAAAGGCCTCCGTTGGGGTATCCCCTCTCGAGGATGTCCGTTAGAGGGTACTCCACCTTTTTCTGGATAGGTTCCAGGGGCAACCCTGTAGACTCAGAGATGAGGTGAAGAATGCCCTGAAAAGAGGGAGGACCATCTTCCATCTCTATCCCACCAGCTGATTCATCATCCCCGAGATGAGAATGTAGGCTGGTCTCATCCGAATCCGAGGAATCCGGATACAAGGGTCAACCGCCCAGGTCACCTTCTACCTGCCGAGAGCGGTCCAGGGTGACAGTGACCGAAAGACGCCGAGGAAGCCTGGTGTCTGGTCTATCTCCCTTAGAAGAAGCCCCTCCCACAGGCTGCTTGGGCGATGGTTCCATCACAATCGGTGGAGAGACCGGTATAGGCTGAACCAGAGGTTTTGCTGGCTTTGCGGGCAGGGGAACCGACATACTCGGCTCCGAGGGAGTCGGCTTCGGCCTGGGAGGCGAAAGCCAAGTAATGGCCAGCGTCGGCTTGTGCCTGGACAAAATCAGCTGTTGCCACATGAGGTCCCTATAGCATTGAGTTTCACTGAGCCTGTCCTCATCTGAGGAGGACGAGGATGACCGGCGGAGCGCTTTTTCGCTGTTAGGCTTTTCTCGGCCTGTCGGGCTCGAGGGGGTCCTAGACCTAGATCGAGATCAGATGGGTCGATTCAGTCACTCAGGAGACACCGCCGGGACCGGTGATTTCCAGGGGTTGGGGACCACTTCCTCAATGGGATTCCCAGAGGGCTGGGTCTCCTCATTGGGGAAAGAAAGGACTGGAGTCCGATTGAGAGAATCATCGACCGGAGTTGGCGACAATGGGTCGATTGGGTCATTGACTATTTCAACCTCATCGATCAACACTTCGATCGACTGGCCAGACGGCAAAGCAGAGAAGCCAGTGGCCAAAGAGGCAATTTTGACCGGAAGTCGAGACTGCTGGTTCCTGGGACCAAGATCTCTTCTGACCCCAAGAACGTCTTCGCCGAGACGAAGACGATTCTGGGTCCTTTTCCTGCTTATGGGACCAAGAGGAGTGCATGCCCGCAGGACTCTCTCCCTTAGTCGGGAGAGACTGGCACAACTCTCGGAAAGAACCCGAGAAGGTGGAGCCGAGGTTGAGTGGAACAAAGAAGCTCTGAGAGGAAGATACTGTGTCCCGAGCCGTTTCCTTCTCGAAGGCTTGCAAGCGTTCCAATTGCTCGGTGAATCCCGTGGCCATGGAGACTGCCCACCGAACCTCCTTTGATTTCACTAGAGGGTTCTGTTTTTCCGGCCTCCCCAACTTCAGGCATGCAAGACAGTTGTCGAGGACGTTAGGGCGAAATGCATGACAGAAGTCGTACTTCGATGTGTCATGGCCAACACCCAAGCAGTATATGCACGCGTTGTGGGGATCAGTGCGTGACATTTTCTGGCCACACAAACACTGGTGAAATCCAGAAGAAGACTTGTCTTCTATAATTGAAGCAGAGGAGTCGCGGTCACCAATGTGAACTAGATGACGTTCCGGAATAACAGACAGTTTAGAAGCCAGGGCCTACAAAATGCAGCAGCATAAAGGAGGCAACCTGAATCTTCCAGCGGAAAGGAAGATCTGACGTCATGGGGCGGAACCAAGGGTTATTCCACCAGGGTGGGTGGGAGGAGCCAGTTTAAAGACTTCCGGTGATCCTTAAAGGGAAAGGGACATGCCAATAAGTGTGGATGAACAACATATCCAGGATCCTAGAAAAAAGGTTTTTTTTTCCGCACTCAACGTTAACTCAAGGTTCCTGGTTAAAAATCACAGTGTGCTTTCTATGAGCTGTCAGTGTTTTCACTTTACTGACTGAAAATAACATGCATAAGAGTTTTGCTGCAGATTTCAATAAAGCTGCTAACTTGTATATTTACTGAAGTTCATCTATACACACAAGGTATGAATCCTTATCTACTTTATATTTTTACCTATGAATCCTTGGCCAGCAAATGCTTCCAGACGAAGGTTGTGAGGACCGAAACAATGGGGCATTTGCTGGCCGAGGCTGGTTCCTGGTTTTAGCAAACAGTATGGCCCATAAGGCCCAATATCAATTTTGTCTATTTAGGCACTGAGATATGCATGCTATTTTGCACAGGATTCATGCTGGTTTACACTGAGGTAGAACTGCTATAAATGGCTATGAATTGTATTATTTAGTAGCATAGCTACATTAAAATACAAAGCTGGCGAGGATTTATCCTTGTGTATATATGGATGAACTTCAGTAAATATACAAGCTAGCAGCTTTTTCGAAATCTGCAACAAAACTCTAATGCATGTTATTTCAATCAGTAAAGTGAAAATACTGACAGCTCATAAAAAGCACACTGTGATTTTTAACCAGGAACCTTATGTTAACATCGAGTATGGAGATGAACACTTTCCTCTCATCTGTCTGGAACACCGCCCTACTGTTCTAACCTCTCAGATGGCATCAAGGGGCTTTTCTCTCAGTTGACGGATCCAAATTTGTATTTCCAGGACCTCCTAAGTCCTCGCCACTGATCTCTGTGCCATGAAGCCTGGATGAGAAAATCATCCAGGTAGGTTTATAAGCGAGGCCCTGATTTTTCTACGGCACTTTGGGGCAAAATTCTATGGCAGAGTTCTCATTTGCCGCAGAAGTTCTTCGGTGGTGGACAGTAATTTCTGTGGCAATTCTGTGACAGAAAGTCATACTATTTGCCTTGCCTTTAGACTTTATTTTTTTCTTCCTAATTTTCAGAAAATAAAATGAAGTTTAGTAGGAAATAGACACTGATGAGTTGGCACTAGGCTGTGGTGCACAAGTTTGAAAGCACGTATGTAAACAAATGAAATTGTGCACTCACCACCACATACTGATACTGATGTTTAGTAGGGACCAGAGTGTATAAGGCTAAATTAAAATATTAATATTGGTAAGTACACAGCACTTTTACTTCTGGTTATATGCTGTTATTACAGAAACTGATAATGAAAGTAGAGGAAGGGTGAGCACTCGGAGCAGGAAACAGTTGTTTGATCACTTACCAGAACTGTATTCAGCTGCTATTGAATCCTTCTCACAACTGAGTATGAATCTTCTTTGTTTTATTTGTATTGTTAAATTACAGTTGTAAGATTCACTGCACACCAGCTTCACACTATCACATAATACTGCACTGACTAGAACACCGGACACAGGAACAAAACACACTACCTGCTGGGCCAAAGGTAACCCCTGCACACAACTTTTCTACATAACTTTTTTTTTTTTTACATTCTCACCCCATATTTTCTACACAGTCTTTTTATGACCCCCAAACCTTCTGAACTTGACAAGTGTCATATATAAAATACTGTCGGGGGGCTGCTGAGCAGCCACTGAGGAAGCAGCGTAACACTTGAGCTCACTGGAATAATTGTACTAAACTGCTTAAAACTTGGAAATTTTATCGACAGAAGTGCACAAGTTGGTGCATTTGGGACTGGTTCATCTGATGTTGGCAGGATGGGCAAATTTCGTGGAGCAAATGCCCCTTCAGCAGATTTTTTTGCTCCTAAGAAACAGCAGCAACAATGTGAGGAGCGGCCTACACTACATGGCAGAGCCACGGACACAGATGACCAACCACCTGGGGAAGCGTCCCTAACCTCTATTCAAGCCACCCTACACCAACTAGTCAAGTCTGTACAGGAGTTAGATAAAAGGTTTGACACCTTGACTCCTAGAGTTCCAGCACTGGAATCGAGAATGGACCAGTGTAAACAGACGGTTCAACAGTCAGAAGCCTCGGCCCTCTAGTTTCCTGATGTGACGGCGAAGCTTATTAAAGAAAACATGCTGTTGCGACAACATCTGGAGACTGTAGAGAACCAAACTAGGGAGAGGGATCTGAGAGTGGTGGGGTGGTCCGAGACAGCAGAGGGGGACGACTGTCTCAGTTTTGTGAGAACTTTTCTTCATACTATTTTGGGGCTTTCTGAAGACGACCCCCCCCCAATCTACTGAAAAAGCTTACTGTATTACTCCACAACAGGCAGCAACAGACTCCACAGCTCCTCGAACATTTATGGTGGTGTGCATGGGAACTGGGGACTAGGATCAGGCCAGGATTCAGACTACTGCCAGGAGAGAAAGTCTATGGTGAAGATACACCTACGCTCTTCCTGGACCTCTCGTATAGCACCAGACAATGGTGCAAAGAGTTTGATGGGCTCAGGCACTGTCTCTGTCAGCTAAAAGTGCAGCACCAGTTACTGTTCCCAGATAAACTCCGACTAGCATGGAACAGTAGCTAGTGCCAATTTAATGACCCGAACGATGCCGAAAAGATGGTCCACTGCACTGAAGAAGAGCTGGCAGGGGAAGCAGAGGATGGAAACTCTTTCGATAAGAACTGATAATTTGGGATGGTCTGTATTTAGGGCCTAAGTAATGTGGTCGGAACTGATCTGACATGCTCAGGCCGAGTTAAGATGACGCGCCCACCATTTTCTTCATTTTTGAGGGAGTTACCCACAGCCACACTATTGTATGTCCCAGTTACTGCTCTTAGATGCTGCTGAAAGACTGCCTACCACACCGGGAATTATTCGACTTGGACTTATTTGGACTATACTGTAGGCGGACTGGAGGGCTGTTCTCCATATTAAGCCTGTTTACTATTTACTTTGTTTTTGTTTGCATTATTCTGCCATTATCTTTCCAAGGTTAGTGATGTTGCTGATCTAAATTGCTGGAAACCTTCACTGTTGCTTCTTCCTGGGAGGTTAGGGGATTATTGCATTTTACGTACTATACAAATGCTTTCGGGGATTCTTTTTTTTTTTTTGTTACACTGTTTCTCCTGGCATACCTGGCCTGCTCCTGTTATCTGGCATTACCATGGGATTCCGGCCACCATCCATCTACACCACACTCCCTTAGGGTCCTCGCCTTCTACTCCTATGGCATAACCCCCACAGTGGGGTAGTGGGAAGCCCCCAACACACCCACCCTGTCCGGATCCAGTTCAGGCGATGTCCCAGAGCTGGTGTTCCGTCGGATGGCCATTAAGCCGCTCGACCAGGATGCCTTCTTTTTCCACTTTTTCTCCCTCCTAGGCAGTGGAGCGTGCAATGCCATCGGGCGACGTACTATGCACACGTCTGCCCGCAGCACATCCGACGGCTGCTCCTCCCCCCCCCACAGCGTTGGTGTGCCAGCCCTCAGCCACTGCTAGGGGCCAGACAAGCACCGACTGCTGGGAGACCCCCACCCCGGAGAAGGAGAGCTGTCCAAGGACACTACATCCTTCTCCACCCCTGCCGACCCCCGGTGATCCGTTCTCGCTCCCGAACATGGGTCATCGGCGTGGTGCGAGGTGTGGCGTGTAGTGCCTCAACCCTCAGAGCCACTGGGGGAATCTTTTTGACCATACAGTTATATTGGTCACTGATATCTGTAAGTCATTCATCCTATTTCTGATTCCCCTTTGTCCTTCCTCAGCTGCATACAATGAGATTTTTTTTTGTACCGGTGATGTTTACTGTGGGTATCTCCCCCCAATGATGTAGCTCAAGAGGAGGTGTCCTACAAGAAAACACAATTGCACATACTCCAATAATGCAAAGCATCATGGGAAACATATGCAAATCCCCATGAGAGAATTTGAACTGGCTCAACTTTAAGTGGAATTGCATGTTGCCAGAAGGCCTCACAGTGCAATCAGCAAAGGCTAAGAACAGCAGACACATACACGTGTTTCATCCTCATTTGGATTCATCAATGTGCCGTATCTGTGCCTTAGCCCAGGAAGAGGGAGCCAGCCACCCCTTAAGGGGGATGTTATTTGTTTGGGTCATGGGTAGCCCAAAACAGAGAAGGAAAAGAACTACAAAAGAACCCCAGAGCAAACGCCCTGAGGCATAGGTTATCCCGGTGTCCTATAAGGATTCTTTACAAGTGAATGTATGATTAAATGATGTTTTTTACTACCCTCCTGTGTACTCATTGTTTTGTGAGTATTGCTTATGCCACTCATGAGGTCACCCAAGGGCAAACAGCTCTTGTGAAAATAAACAATGTATTCCACAGGTCCCTGTTACGTATTCCATTCATGCAATAGGGATCCTTTAGGATAGTGCAGGATGTTTTGTTTTAAATTGTTTACTTAATTTTTATATAAATTTACATGGACTTTTTGTAGTTTTCCCAGTGTAGCTCTGCTTAGCATAGTGGTTGCTAAGTGGCTGCTGTGGATGCTCCAACTTTACATTATGGCCAGTACATAATGAAAAAATCTGATGCATTATTATTTTGTTTTTTGCTTTTCTGGTGGCGGGGGTGCATTTCTTAGTCACAAAAGTGAATCAAAATTGAATTTTCTGCCATTTTTTGCTGATTATAAAAAAAAATCTAAAAGGTATCTATAAATAAAACACCTCCTTTTGTAGATATTGTTGTGCTGAACAACATTTGTGCTCACAGTACCATGCTATTATTTTTCGTTTTAAAGTTATTTGGGGGCAGAGCTCGCCAGCAAGCTGAATAGATATGTTCAGATCAGCTCCCAGTCTGATTGCTGTTCTATCAGTTTTATTTTACCAATTTTGATCTCCTTGCTGGGGAAAACCTCTTCGCTAACTGTTTTGGCAGAGATGGGACCTAAAAAAGCAGAGAAACACATGGCTCCTCAATCTAAATCGGGGGAAGAATATATGTTCCCTAAACCTAGATCATCTCCAGTGGCACCAACAGTTATGCAGAAGGACCCGACTATGGAAAAGATCTTTAATATACTGCAGAAAATTGAAGAGAAGGTCAAGCAGACAAATGATTCGCTATCTGCGATGGATCAGCGGGTCTCCAAACTTGAGGATGCGAGAGAAGAGGGCTCCAAGACGATGGAGGAACTGGCTAGCCAGCAGAAGCTTTATGCTGTGGCCCAGGCCTAGGACTCAAAATTTCTGCTCAATAAAGTTGAAATGCTGGAGAATCAACTTCAGGCTGCAAATCTTAGGGTAGTGGGACTTCCCCTCACCAATGCTGTTAAAGACTTGAAAGCGAATTGCAGGCTTTGATAAGAACATTGTATATATAACACAAATCTTTCAATTGCCTAATCATTGGAGACCTGTGGAGGGTGCAGTGCAGTCATCGACCATGCTTGTTACAGCAGACTCCGTGGAGGAACACCTGATCATCTTAGCAGCAACTTGAGAGAAACAAGATTTATGTTATCAGGGCCAGAAAATCTATTTTTCTGGATGTCGTATCTCGGACCAAATCAAGACTTGGGAGACTATGGTATTTCGGCCAGTTTCTTTTTCCCTGCCCGTCTTTGGTTTACCTATAAAGGTAAACCCTATATTTTCATTGAGGCTGATGCAGTTGACAGATTTTTAGATAGTCGCCCGCCACGGGGCAAATAGGTCTCTGATGATGATCAGCCCACTGTCTCTTGAATGGTTTATGGACTAACACTTTGGGACTGTTACATTTATTGAGACTGTGATATAAAGGGTCTTCCTCTGGCGATCTATGTTAACCGTTTTAGTTTTTTATGCTGATTTCAATTTATAATATTGCTGGCTAGTAAACTTGTTGTTGTGGTTTAGTATGGAAGGGTCTTAATTTGTTAATATATATCCATTTGTGCTGGTCTCTTAATATCCTGGAACATTTATTCCCCTCATTACTGTCTACTTTAACTTTATGGGTTAACGTGAGTGATAAAAAGTTTAGTACTAGAGTCCTTTTACATAAGTTTTGGGTTAAAAAAAAGTGTTTTATAATGCCCTTTTCCGGCTACCCCACTAGTTTTGAAATATGGGGTACCTGGGTAGATATTAGTTGATTATATATGTAAGCTATCAATATTTATGTTAATTTTTACAGCTGTTTTTTGGGATAAGTTTCCCAACTGTTCACCCAACTCCTTCAAGGTTGGCTTCCTGCACGTACCAACTTTCTTTTTCCCTGTAGACTCTATATCTAGGTGAGAGTTACTTATCCTGTGTAGATATATATATATATATATATTTTTATTTTAGTTTTTATTGACCGGGTAAGTGCACTAGACAAATCCTGCCTATTTTCAGGCACGACCCGGGGGAGGGGGGATACAGATGAATGCCAACTGACCTTGAACCAGATTAAGCTGTTGTTGGTATTTTTAGTGAATGAGGGAAATTTGGCCAAGACACCAGGGAAATTCCCCTACTCTTTTGATAAGTGCCATAGGATCTTTAACATCTACCTGAACTACCACCAATCCAGGCAGATGGGACCTCGGTTTAACGTCTCATCCGAAAGACGGCACCTCAGAAGTGCAGCACCCCTCTCATGCTACACTACAGTGTCAGTACTGGGATATTAACCCAAGTGCCAGATGTGGGAACTGAACCCACAGCCCTCTGATCTCCCGGCCTCAGAGGCGAGTGTGCTACCTACTGAGCCACTGACACTGCATACTGCCTATGTGGAATTCTCAAATATTCTGTTTTATTGATACATATATCATTCTTTGATGTAGAATGTTACTCTCTCAAGATTATTTTGACTTTGAAAATTGCAATAAATAAATAATAAAAAATAAAGTTATTTGCATTTGTTTGTTGAAAAAATGAAAAGTAAATTGAATTTTCTGCGGTGTTTTTGCTAATTTTAAAAAATCTAAAAGGTATCTATAAATGAAAAAACACTCATTTTGTAGATATTTTTGTGCTGAACAACTTTCATGCTCACAGTACCATGCTATCTTTTTCGTTTTAAAATCATTCACATTTGAATATGGTTAGTACTGCTATGCAGGCTGAACATTCTAAATTAGTTCTGAGTGCTTGTGCTGGACCTACTGACATAACTGTTTGGATAAATCGACTGATGACATAGCAACTGTGTACATAAATCCTGATGATGAAGCTGTTATGTATGTAAACGAAATTTACGTTCACAGCTGGATTTATGTAATGAATATTTTGTCCACACCTACTGCATAAATATATATATATTGTCTGAAACATCATTTTGAGCCAGAAGTGCAAAAATACAGGTTACTCACCTGTAACAGGAGTTCTAGGAATGGTATATGTTGTTCATCCACACTGTCTGGCAGGTACCTTGCCACTTTAAATCTTGCCGGAAGGTCTTCAAGCTGGCTCCTCCCACCCACCTGGGTGGTAAAACTCTCGGCTCCACCCCATGACACCAGATCTAGCCCGCTGGAAGCCAGGTTGTGCGTCGAAAGCTGGGGAGGCCGGGTGGGTCGTGTGGATGAACAACATATACCATTCCTAGAACTCCTGTTACAGGTGAGTAACCTGTATTTCTAGGGACATGGATATGTTGTTCATCCACACTGTCTGGCAGAGTCCTAGCAGTTCTCCGGGAGGAGGGAGGCAAGGCGCACACCCCCTACTTAGGGAATAATGACTGGAGAACCAAGGCCCCAAAACCAGCATCCCAACGTGACTCAAGGTCGATGTGGTAATGGGTAATGAAGGTGTGTGCTGACTTCCAGGTAGCAGCCCTGCAGATTTCCTGGATAGGGACGTCCCTGGAAGCAGCCACCGAAGCAGCGGTATGGCAGGTAGAATGAGCTCTTATCCCTCTGGGAGGCTCCATGCCCACCAACCTATAGCAGAGATCTATGCAGGAGGTGACCCACCTGCCTATCGTCCGCTTGGCTGCAGTTCTGCCAGGTGCGGCTTCAGCGTAGGTGACAAACAGCTGGCGAACCTCTCCCGAACTTCCAGCCGTCTGCCCTTGTATAAGCGAAGCGCCTCTAGGGTCCAAAGTATGGAGCCCATTAGCCTATATCTGGCCTCCGAGGTGTGACTGGGGTAGAACACCGGCAGAGTCAACACCTGATTAAGGTGAAACTCCAACACCACCTTTGGAAGGAATTTCAGGTGGGGGCGCAGGACAACCTTGTCCCTGTGGAAGACCGGATAAGGAGACTCGATGGAAAGCGCCTGGAGCTCTCCCATCCTTCTGGCTGACGTGATAGCCACCAAGAAGGCGGTCTTCCATGACAGGTGAGAGATGTCACACCTGTGCATCGGTTCGAATGGCTTGCCCATGAGCTTAGCCAATACCAGCAGTAGATCCCAGGGAGGTGGAGGTTCTCGCACCGGAGGGGATATGTGATCAAGTCCTTTGAAAAAGCGCCCGACCACCTTCTCCTGCACCACCGACTGCTTCCTGGCCCGCGCCCGGTAAGCAGAGATGGCTGCCAGGTGCACCTTAAGGGCCGTCGACTGAAGCCCAAGCTGAGAAAGGGACCACAGATAGTCCCGAATGCTTGCCAAGGAGCAGGAGGAAGGGTCCAGGCCCTTGCCCTAACACCAAATGGAGAATCTCTTCCATTTAAAGGCGTAGCATTTTCTGGTCAACTCCTACGGAAGCCTCAACCACGCTGAGGACCTTGTCGGAAAGACCAAGGCCTGGAACTCCTGGGCCGCCAGGAACCAGGCCAGGGGGTGGATTGAAGGTCCGGATGGAATACCTTCCCCTGATTGACTGAGATCAGGTCCGGGCGGGCTGGAAGCTGCCTCGGGAGCCTGGAGCTCAGACTGAGGAGATCTGGATACTAGAACTGGCAGGGCCAGTCTGGGGCTACCAGAATCACCTGTGCCTTGTCCCTTCGCCTTGAGAGGCACCTTGTGGATCAAGGGAAATGGTGGAAAGGCCGAGAAGAGGCCTGGGGTCCACGGCCTCGAGAAGGCATCCCCTGCAGTGAGCCCTGCTGAGGGGGGCGGGCATGAAACAGTCTCAGCTTCGCATTCTCCCTGGAGGCAAACAGGTCCACCTGAGGCATGCCCCAGTGGGAGAACAGATCTTGTACTACCTCCGGCAGGAGAGACCACTCGTGGGACACAGCTCCTATCCGGCTTAGGGCATCGGCCAGAATGTTGGAGGCTCCTGCCACATGGATGGCAAGGAGATCTGCCTCCAGGCTGCGCACGAGGGACCAAATGCGGAGAGCTTCCCTGCACAGAGGCATGGAGCGGATCCCGCCCTGGCGGTTTAGGTAGTACATGGTTGTGGTATTGTCCACCTGGACCTGGACCACTTGACCCTGTACAAACGGAGCGAAGGCAGTGAGGGCTAGAAGAACCGCTCGAAGCTCCAGCAGGTTGATGTGGCATCGGGACTCCCGAGGGGACCAGAGGTCGTGCGCTCTGTGCTCCCCCAGATGGGCACCCCAACCCATCAGAGAGGCATCGGTCAATAGAGAGACCGTCGGCTCGGGGCGGACAAACGGGATGCCCTCCTGCAGATGAGCTGGAACGATCCACCACTGGAGAGCGTTCCACATCTCCTGGGTCACTGTCATTGGCTATATCCAAAGGACCGGATCACTGTGACCACTGGCTGGCCAGTCTCCATTGTAGAGGACGCATGTGCCAACGGAGGCACAACGGACCACGCTGGTGCAGGCCGCCATGAGGCCCAGGAGGCACAGGAAGTCCCGGGCAGGGCGCAATTGCCCAACCTGAAATGATTGGGCAAAGCAGGAAAGAACCTCAGCCTTGTCCGCCGGGAGCCGTGCTCTGGCTCGCAGAGAGTCGGGCTCTGCCCCGATTAATTGGATCACCTGCTTTGGCACGAGTTCCGACTTGGTCTCATTGATAAGGAGGCCAACTTGAGAGCAAACCTGGAGGGCCAGATCCCTGGACCTCTCCACCGCCATTCTGGAGGAGGCCGCGATCAGCCAGTCGTCCAGGTAGGGATACACCCGGACCCTTCGGCACCGCAAGAATGCTGTCACCACTGCCATGCATTTGGTGAAGACCCTGGGAGCTAGAGAAAGGCCGAAGGGCATGGCCCAGAACTTGTACAGGGACTCCTCTGCTCTGAAGCGGAGGAATCGCTGGTGGGACGGATGGATTGGGACGTGAAAGAACGTGTCCTGGAGGTCCAGAGAACAGAACCACACGCCTCGTTCCAAGGATGGAATGATCTGAGCCAGAGTGACCATCCTGAAGGTTCGAGACCTTAGGAACCTGTTCAGGTCGTGCAGGTCTAGAATGGGGCGCCAGCCCCCCATCCGTTTCGGGACCAGGAAGTACCTGGACACAAACCCTGGGTCTGGTGGAGGATCCACCACCTTCCTGATCATCTCCTTTTCGAGGAGCAGGGCAATGTCAGCTCGATGAGCCGACAGAGAGGCTGCAGACCCCGTAGCCCCGCGTGGGGCGACGGCTTGGAAGGGTGGGGCCTGCTCAAACTCCAGAGGCAGACCCTTTCCTACCACCTCCAACACCCAACGGTCCATGGTGATAGCGGACCAGGCGGAAAGGAAGTGGCGGAGCCGTCCCCCCACAGGGGGAACCCAGGGGGAAGTGATGTGGCTGGGGACGACATCCCTCAACCCGTCACTGGGCAGGCTTGGAGGAAGGACCGTCCGAGGGACCTCCTGGGCCTTTTCCTCCCTGCTTCCTGTTGGAGGAAGCTGCAGGCTTGGCTTTGGGGTGCCAAGTGCGAGCCTGCTGGCCCTGATGCTGGTGTTGCTGGGCTGGATGTGCCGCAGGGGGCAGAAGGTCAAAAGGACTTATGTTGCTGTCGACGGCCTTTGTCCTTCTGAGCAGACGTGACAGAGTCCAAGGTGGCATTGGACTTTTCGATCCTCTGGAGGTGGCCTTCCACTCCAGGGCCGAACAGGTCAGTCCCCACGAAGGGGACGTCTGCCAACTTGTGCTGGGTATCCGCCGTAAAGGTGGATATCCTCAGCCAGGCTCTGCGGCGCATGGCCACTGCGGCCGCTACTGACCGGGCACAGAAGTCTCCGATATCATGAGCCATTTGGAGCTGCTGTTTCGCCACTGCCCTTCCCTGATCCCGCACCTGCTTGACCATAGTCTGCAGATCAGCCGGGAGATGAGTAATCACCTCATCCAGGGAGCCCATGAGGGTGTTGGGAGAAGTGCGCCATCAGTACGGCCGAACTAGCCTGACAGAGGCCGAGGGAGGATGCAGCGTATACCTTGCGCCCGGCATAGTCCAGCTTTTTGGACTCCTTGTCGGGGGGCTTATCCACATCCCTAGCATTCCCGGAATGCCGGAAAACGCTATCGGTGACCAACCCCTCTGCAGAGGGGTGTTCCGAAAAACCGGACAAAGAGCCGGTAGGGACTGCATACTTCCTGGCCATCCTGGCCGACGGTGCAGGACAGGAAGCCAGCTGCTGTCATAGCTCCAAGGCTGAGCCAACAATGGCTTCAGCCACCAGAAAGGCCTCAGTGGAGAATCCTCAGTCCAGTATCTCCGTGAGGGACATTGTTCGCTTGATACGGCTCGAGCTGCATCCCGTGACTCGATGAGCCGAAGCAGACCCATGAACGATGATGGGCTCTCGTCCACTGACTGCACCCTGGAGGACTCCAGGTCAAGGGGCCTGGAAAACAGGGAAGAGTCGTTGTCAGACTCCGAGGAGTCTGCGAAGAGCTGCCTGGGGCCTGAGCCAACCTCCACCTGCCGAGGACGGTCGGGAGTGAGGGTGACCGACAACCGTTGGGGCAGACCCTGACCCGACCGAGAATCCTTGGTCGGAGCCCCCGATTTCGGTTGTGGAGGTGGAGGTTCCACCACAATCGGTGGGGCAGTTGGTTTCGACGAACAACCGGCCAGGCTTGGGCACCTCGACCAACGCAGGCTCTTTCTGGCACAATGGCGGAAGGCTGGTGTCAGCTTGTTCTGGACAGAAGCTGCTGCTGCCATATTGTCCGTAGTGTTGGTGCTGTTTAGGCCTCCTCTTCTGAGGCAGATATACGAGGTGCCGCTTCCTCGGTGCTTAGACTGCTGTGTCGGTAGGATCGGACCAAGACGATCTGAGATCGACCTCTGCCTGAGGGTGGGGTCTGGGAGGGATGGGGAAACCTGCTCCCTCCCTCGGCTCGGAGCCTTGACCAGGGACTCCGGCACAGGAGGCACAGGCAAGTCCTCGGTTTCCACCGGGCGAACCAGTGATGAAGGGTTGTTGGCTTCACCAGTCGACAGCCAGTCTGATGGGTCAAGAAAAATCTTGACCGTGTCGACGGATGTCTCGGCCGGCTGACCTGACGGGGACACTGTGAAGCCAGCAGCCTTAGCCGCAACCTCGACCGAAGTAGAGTGCCGACTGTCCAGAGAAGGGGACCTCTCCTACTCCCACGAATGTCGATGGTGGGACTTACCCTTCGAGTCCTTCTTTTTTGACCGAGAAGAGTGTCCCGATGGCCCCTCACCCTTCATGGAGAGGGATTGGCAAATCTCCTTAAAAGAAGCTGTGTAGGAGGATCCCAAAGAGAGCGGGATAAATGCCGCGACCGAGGAAGATGAGGATGCGGCCTGGGCTGCCTCCTCCTCGAGGGCGATCATCTGCTCGAGTTGCTCAGCCGAGCCAGCCGCCGCGGACACCGCCCAACAGGCCTCCTTGGACTTCACCGGCGGATAATGTTTCTCGCGGCGCCCAAGTTGGAGCCGGGCAGCACGGTCTTCAAGGACGTTAGCGGAAAAAGACCTGCACAACTCGCAGGCCTGCGGGTCGTAGTCAAGCCCGAGGCAGTAGACGCACATGGAGTGCGGATTGGTCCTGGACATCTTCTGCCCGCATGGGCACCACCGAAAACCGGGAGTCGATTTGCCCATCGCAGCCATGAAGGAAGAAGTAGACAGAAGTCTGGAAAAATGTAAAATTGTATTCGGGTGAACCGAAGAGTTAGGATCCAGTCTATACGCAGAACGTTAAGGAAGGAACCTGAGCTTCCAAGCGGTAAGGAAGATCTGGCGTCACGGGGCGGAGCCGAGAGTTTTACCACCCGGGTGGGTGGTAGGAGCCAGCTTGAAGACCTTCCGGCAAGATTTAAAGTGGCAAGGAACCTGCCAGACAGTGTGGATGAACAACATATCCATGCCCCTAGAAATACAGTTAAGGCAGGATTTAAAAAAAACACCTGTCATGTTCATGAGGTGGTGTGAAAAATGGCTATGTTGAAAATTTGGGGTCAAAATATTGAAAATGACTGAAGTTTTTAATTTTTTTTTACAATTCTGTTTCTCTCCCCCAGCACCGAAACTGTCTCGGACCTCTCCGCTCACCTATGCTGCTCTACCGCCCACTGTGAACCCTGGAGGGCCGTCACCTGTCCGGGCCACAGGGGTATTTTTAGTAATGTTTACGCCCCGTGGGATGTGCAATGCTGCCCAGCCCACAACGTGGGTGCTCCCACCCACGTCCAGAAGGCAGTTGCCCGTCTTCCCCTACTTGTGAGCCCCTGTGAGTCCCAGTGCAGCCAGTCTCCACCAGGGGCCGCTGCTTCATCAGGCTACCCCTGGATCCCCCCCCGAGAGAGGAGAACAGTCCTCAGCATGCTCGATCCTCTCTCTCCCATGCCAACCACCAGCGGTCCGGGCTTTTTCCTGAACCCGGGTCGCCGGTGTGGCATCCAGCACCTCAACCCTCAGCGCCACCGAGCCAGCTAGAAAATTACTGAAGTTATGAATGAATGTTGAAACATTTCAACATATCTTCATAACGTTGGTGTTTTTTAAGATTTTGATCCCAAATGTTATTGCTTTCTACCATGCATGGTACCTATTGGTTTTCTTGATCAGGAGAAATCTGTCCAGGAATGCTATGAAGGCCTGCACTGTCTTCATATGCACTGTCTCCACTGATAAGCAGTTCCACAAGTTAAACACCCTGTGAGGAAAAGTGTGCCTCCTCATGTTACCCTTTAATTAACCACCTCTGAGCATCAGGACATGTCCTCATATTCTGCTGAAGTCTGTTCAGCAGACAGTATGGAGACATAAAGCAAACATTATTTAAAAAAATAACCTATATGAACTGCAAAGCTGATGCACAGTAATGGCAACATTTTTCTTCTCTGTGGATGTTTAGTGCTGGCTTTGGCTTTCCAGGATCGAGCTGTCCCCATTGCAGAAGTCAAAACTGCTCTAGTTATAGCACTTTTATGCATATTCATGAGTCTGCCTCACACCTGTGCTTGATGACAGGACAATGCTTTGACCTACAAGCAATGCTGTAATTTCAATCCACATCAGTTCCTCTTTGTTAACCATGGCAGGTGTGGGTCGGGGAGAGAAAGGAACAACTTTCCTTGCTAAGGCATGATCCCGGTGCATGGGCCATGACATGGCACCATGTGCCTAGTGCCTCGACTTGTCCCAACCTCTGAAGCTGGTGCAAAGTCAGTATGTTAGTGGTCTCACACCTATGATTTCATGCCCCCTACCGACAACAGCACTGTTTTGAAAATTTAAGTTACTACATACTTTTTTTTTTTTTTGACACTTTGCCATCAAATTTACAACACATTTTTTTTCCATTCTTTTTGCCTCCGGTCCCCCCAATGCCCCTTATGAAGCTCAGTCCCAACCCCGTAAACTGACCCACCACGCCCAGGCTTATCTCCCTGGGTGGGGCCGCCAAGCAGGCACCCCTTCCCAATGGTCAATGTAAGCAAGCCCTGGCTTCCCCCCCCCCAGGGTGGGGCCATGGAAGCGGGACCCCCCCAGTGGGCAGCAGAGGCAGTGGGAACAGCAACAGTGTGGGGCGTCATGGCCAGGGAACCAGAGTTTTTTTTTTGTGATCGTGTTTCCCTGGGAGGTGGGGCATGCAACCGCTCACATGCAAGCAGGCACCGGCTTTTTCCAGCAATTCCCCCAGCTTCTGCCAGAGATCACCACCAAGCCAGACATTCCCCCCTCCCCCCTCGGGAGAGCCGTCCCTCAGGCCCTCTGTCCTTCTTCATGCAGCCGACCCTCCGATTCCCGAGTCCGTTCCCATACCCGAGTCCTCAGTGTTGCAAGCGGTCACCAGCAGGCCAGCAATACATTTTTGTTGTTTTTTATTAGCCCCCACCCCTGAACATGGCAGGTGTCATTTATAAAATACTGGCCACAGCTAGCCCAAAGGTAGTGCTACTGCTTGCAGCACTGACAACCCAGGTTCAGAAGCAAGCTTGGGCACTGGAGGGCCGGCCGGGGAGAGGAGGATTGAGCATTCCATGGACAGCTTTCCTCCACTGGGGGGAGGGTGGGGAAGCTCCCGGCGCTTATCCGTCCCCTGGTGGAGGCCAGGGGTCTGACAGCCGATGCTAGTAGTTAGTGGAGGCAGGGCAGATGTCAGCATGCGCACCCCTGATGTCACTTGCCTCCTGGGGAGAACACCGAAAAACTTGGTCCGAGCAGAAAGCCACCCGTCTCATGCCACTGGTCCCACATCACTGTCCCGTGGCACCACCAGGAACTGCATTCTGTTGTCCGACGGGAAGACGGGCTCCCTCCCAAAGCCCCTGCCCTGGGGGGCAATCTAGGGCTGTTAAACAGGTGGGTAAGTCCTAAGTCAGTGGATGACAGGGCTGGGAGCGGGGCAGGGCCGACGGGAAACAATCCGTCCCACAAAATGTGAAGCAAATACAATACTAGCCAAAATATCATTTCACACCACAAGTGCAAAAACATGTTTTGGCCAGGACTTGAAACACGATACCTGTCACGTTCATTAGGTGGTGTGAAAAAATGACAATGTTGAAAATCTGAGGTCAAAATATTGAAAATTACCAAACTCATGAGTGAGCATTGAAAATTTTAAACATACCTTCATAATTTTGTTGTTTTTTAATATTTTGACCCCAGATTTTCAACCTAGCCTTCTTATGACCCTGCTTCATGAACCTGGTAGGTGAAATTTTTCACCCCCTGCTTCCACAGCTGGGGCTGCTGCGCCATGCTGCCCTAGCCACCAGATGTGGGGCTTTTGCTGCACCCTGCTACCCACTTCCATTGCCCTAAATGGGCAGGACTGCTGCATCACATGTACCCCATCTCACAGTCAGGGCTGCTGTATCCTGATGCCCCCTGTGTCCTGCACCACAGTTGAGACTTCCGCACCATGCTGTCCTCTATCCCCCTGTCACCACAGACATGGCTGCTGCACCCTGCTCCTTTCTACACAGTTGGGGTTGCTGTGGCCTGCTGTGCCCTAGAGCCCCATGCCTCTGCAGTTTGGGCTGCTGCACCATGCTGCCACTTGCCACAAGATTCAGGGCATTTGCTGCACCCTGCTGCATGCCTCTACAGTTGAGGCAGTTGTACCCTGCTGTCCCCCAGCTACCAGAGTCAGATCCTTTGCTACACACTGCTGCCCACATCCCTTCTCTCAAACAGGTATGGCTGTTGTGCCCTGTCCCATAGTTTGGGCAGCTGTATCCTGATGCCACCCCTATCTCCTGCCTGAACATTCAGGGCTGCTGCAGTGCACCCTGCTGTCCTCTGTCCCCACCTCCACAGTCAGGGCCATGGCATCCTGTTACCCCCGTTCCTATTTCCAGAGTCAGGGCTGCTGTGCTGTGCTACACCGTAGAGTCCCATGCTCCCTGCCTCCACAGTTGGGGCCCCTGAACCCTGCTACGCACTTCCATTGCCCCACATGAGCTGGGCAGCTGCACTATGTAAACCCTGTGCCACTGTCAGGGCTGCTGTACCCTAATGCCCACCTGTGTCCTGCCCCACAGTCAAAGCTTCTACACAATGCTGTCCTCCGTCCCCTGCCACCACTGTGCTCTGCTGCACCACAGAGCCCCTTGCCTCCATAGGCAAGGGACAGGGTGCAGCAAATGCCCTTACTCTTGTGCTGCACCCTTCCTGAACAGCTGGGGTTGCTGCACCCTGCTGCCCCCTCTCTCTCTCTCACCCTCACAGTCAGGGACACTCCACCTGTTGCCCCCTGTTCCTGTTTCAGCAGGGTGTAGCAAAGGATCGGCTCTGGTGGCAGTGGGACAGCAGGGTGCAACTGCCTTAACTGTGGAGGCATGCAACAGGGTGCAGAAAATTCCCTGAATCTTGTGGCAAGTGGCAGCATGGTACAGCAGCCCTAAATGCAGAGGCATAGGCTCTAGGGCACAGCAGCCACCACAACCCCAACTGTGTAGAAAGGATCAGGGTGCAGCAGCCCTGTCTGTGGTGACAGGGGCTAGATGACAGCATGGTGCAGAAGCCTAGACTGTGGGGCATGACACAGGGGGCAACAGGGTACAGCAGCCCTGACTGTGAAATGGGGTACATGTGGCGTAGCAGACCTGCCCATTTGGGGCAATGGAAGTGGGTAGCAGAGTGCAGCAAAAGTCCCACCTCTGGTGGCTAGGGCAGCATGGTGCAGCAGCCCCAGCTGTGGAGGCAGGGAACCTGGCACTCTAGGGCTTAGCACAGCTGTGGAGACAGGAACAGGGGGCAACAGGTACTGCGTTCCTTACTGTGAGGGTGGGGGAGAGAGGGCAGCAGGGTGCAGCAACCCCAACTGTTTGGGCAGGGGACGGCAGGTGCAGCAGCCCTGATTCTTTAGGCAGGGGATAGAGGTAGCAGGGTGCACAATCCCCGACTGTGTGGGAGAAGACAGTGGGACGCAAGGTGCAGCAGCCTCGAATGTGCAGCAGAAGGCAGGGGGCTTGTGGGGCAGGGGACTGGTGGCAACAGACTGCAGCTGCCTTAGCTGTGGGGCAGAGACACGATGCATCGGGATGCCATATAATGTTTGTAGTTATACACAATCATGATGTATTTTCACACAGAAACCACCAAAGAACTGAAATTTGTAAGTTCAGACAGTACAAGTGCTTGAAATACTGTAGCAGAATGTGACAGGTACCTGTTTGTCAATCTAACATGAAAAAAATGTTCTTACATGAATGTATTTATGAAGGCTACATCAAAGACAAACTGTTTCTGTGAATGGACAACATTTAGATTTATTTTATATTCATTAAACAACCCTGTGTTATATAGTTAGAAAAAAAAGTCAGAGTTTTGACAGGAAAGAACTGAGGGCGGTGATGCATACAAACTGATTTCTCACAGAGAATTTACACTACTTCAATTGAGCATTGAAACTCAAATGATTAGCTTTTTAAAAGGAAGAGAATGACAGATTTCAAGCTGATCTATTTAAACACAAACCAGAGACTGGGTCCACCTGTCATCCCACAACCTCTCCATAGGAGGATAGGGGAGTTCACAGCATTCTTGGTGCAACAGGGTTACATATGTGCTGGTGGAATTTGTTAGGAGATATGTGGAATGACCAGACATAATTGTTGATCTGGCAATGAACGATCTGACCAACTCTATGTTGGGAGAAGTTAAGGCTGGTTTCCAGGTATCAGGCAGGAAACTGAAGGCACTGGCAGCCACAGCAGACTTCTTGGAGGATTAACCTGTGTCTAGAGGACTATTCAGTTTAATACTTGACTGAAGGAGTGGTGCAAAGAGGAAGGGTTTTGTTGGTGACGGGGGACCGTTCTGAAGGGATAAGAGGCTTTTTTTTTTTTCTTTTAGGAGGAGTGTGGCCAGCAGCCATCGTGAAGAGACATGTCTTCCTTCAGATCCTCCAGGAAATCTAACTTAAATCTTCACTAAATTTGATGGAAAACTCACTCAAACTAACAAAAATCAGTAGGGTACATTCTGAACTGCTGTTCTGGAAATGTTGGTGTGCTTGGCAAAAATGGAGAATCCCAGAAAGACAACAGATGGTGGCAGCAAGAAAGGGCAGGCTGCGGAGCCTAGTGGTGCTCAAACTGGAGCAGAACAGAGCCCACAATATCAGACATTCTCAGAGCCATCCAGGCTCTTGACAAGAAAATGCTGGTCCTTCAACAAAAGGTTCCAGAATTCCACTCCAGATTATTGTTCAGTGAAGCCCAAGTGACAGCAGCAGCAATTGAAGCTGAGGAGGTGTCATCCTCATCTTTCAAAGCCGCCTTGGATACTGCAGGACTCATTAAGGAAAACAGGGCACTGCGATCTAGAATGGAGGCCCCCAACAATCAAATGAGGGCCTCCAACTTAGGACTACTGGGACTTCCTGAGTCAATCGAGGGAGATGACACCGTGGGATAGATGAGAGCTTGGCTGGGGGCAAATCTGCACCTTGAGCCAGCTCCCGTCTAGCATGCCTTTAGAATCATGCCCAAAAAGTGGCAAGAGGGGAAAGCACCATGCACAATGTTGATTCAGCTATCAGGTCCATTTGACAGGGACCACATACTGGATGCCGTACAGAAGACTGGCCCTTTGACCACTTCAGACAAAAACAAACTAGCACTATTTCCCAATTTGAGCTGTGCTACTATGGACTGCAGGAAGTCATTCGATGATATATGGATGACCATGCAGTCCCTGGGAGTCTACAGTACCCATTGCGACTGTGGGTAATTTATTCCAGAAAACATTACTCATTTACTGAGCCCAAACATGCAATTGCTCTGCTCAGTAAAACCAAGATTAACTTTGGCTCTGACGGTGCTGCAGACGACAATGTGGAGAATTAAATCATGATCTGCTTGTGACTTTCAGCTGGACTAACACTGGACTTAGAGATGGGTAACTGGAAAGGCTACGAGAGGGTTTTTCAGGACCAGCAGAGGTTCCCTAACTGTTTATTATAAAAAGAAGTCTTATAAATGAAGGCTTGTGATTGGCTGTCAGCATTTCATAAGCCTTAACAAGTATGTACCATTACAACATTCTTTTCTCGGAATCTTTATCTGCCATTACCTCGCTACTGCCTTACTGTTACCAGCGAGTTGAATGGTAAAAGAGCTCATATCGCTGCTACCCTATTCATAAACGGTCTGCATGGCACTCCCACCTGATAGTCCAAACATCCTCCCAATAGTCCACACACTTGCACGACAGTCAGTCCTCTTTTCCATTTTCCTCAATGACCTCCCCTATGCATATGTATCCTGGCACATCCACATGTACATGGACAACACCGTCATCTACACTTCCAGCCCCAAGGCCTCTGCAGTGTTTTTAATTTTTTTTATTTTAGTCTTTGGTAACTGGGTAAGGCCCACTAGGCACAAGTGCCTGTTTTCAGGGGCGACCTGGGAGCACTAAGTGGTTAAGTGACTTGCTCAGAGTCACACAGTATGCAAGTGGAGGTTGTGAGAATCAGACTCAGGTTTGGTCTACTGGATGTACCAAGCTCATTCACACCTCATTCCTCTAACCTCTAGGCTATACTGCCAGCTGGGTTGCTCCAGCAGGACTTTCACAACGCACTGCGTTGGTTCCACGACAACCAGCTCAAGGTCAACACCAAGAAGACGTGCCCATAACCTTCAGTACCTGCTAGAAAATGGCCATGCTCTTGCGCCCCCCCCACCCTGCTTTCAACACCTTTGATGGCACCCCTTTGGAAGTGATCCCTGCTGGTGCAGAACGCGGCAGCTAGGTTGTTGACAGGGTTACCAAGAACTTGTCATGTCACACCTGTGCTGCGTGAACTGCACTGGCTGCCAGTGCGATGGAGAATCACCTTCAAGGTCGCATTGCTGACCTATAAGACCCTACATGGCCAGGGACCAGGCTACCTGCAAGATCTCCTTGCCCTTATCGTCCTCTCGCCCTCCGCTCCACTAGCGAGGGATTGCTAGAGATTCCCAGGGTTTGTTATAAATCATCTGGGGCTAGGGCTTTTTTATGGCCCCGACCTTGTGGAATTCTCACTGTCCAGGTTAGAGAGTGCCAGTTCGTGGAAGTATTCAAGAGATCCCTGAAAAGTTATTTATTTATGCTGGCATATGATTAGTTTATTTTATGAATATGTTATTGTTTTATGTCTTTATTTATCATGTTGATGTTTTATCTCTGTTTGTACTAGCGCTTTGATTTTTGGAAAAGCGCTTTATAAATAAATTTTGATTGATTAATTGATTGATTCAAGTACCTTGGTGTGTGGCCTGACAGCAAGCCTGACTTCTCTCTCCATGTAGACACCATCCATGCCAAACTCTGTCCCAAACTAGGTGCCCTGTACTGCAATAAAGACTACCTCTCCTTCCAGGTCAATAGGGAACTAGTAACCAAAATGGTTCTTCCAGTCTCTGGTTATGCGGGCATAGTCTATGGCGTAACCCCCTCCTCCTATCAAGCCAGACTGGATACCCTGTGCAATGCTTTCTGCCATTTCATTGCCAATTCTCCCCTCCATACCCATCACTGCTCCCTCTATTCTTCCCTTTCCATCCTCCCCTGCTGTCATGTCTCCAGGTTCACTGCACTGCCTTCATCACCAAATACTAGTTTGGGTCCCTCCCCTATCTTTCTTCCCTGATTTACCCTGCTCCCACTCTTCCTACTCGCTTCACTCTAGGGATTCTGCACCTTCTCCATTCCCCACCTTCACCTTTCTGCTGGCCAAGCTGCCTTCTCCTACTGCCTTCCCTTCCTTCTGGAACATGCTCCCCTCCCCCCTCTGCCTCTGCTCTTCTCTCCAAGCCTTCAGACACCACCTAAGGCAACCTCCTGCTCCTGTTTACCCGCTACCTAACCCCATATCCTCTCCCTTGACCCTCTCCTGCTCAGCCGCCTGCCTTCCACCATTTTACCCTACCCCAACACGCACTGTGCACTTTGCCTCACATGACTGTTCACTGTTCATTACAGTATTACATTAGCACATTTACTGATGCCTCTGTATATACCCATTATCCTATAATGTAATGCTGGATCTGTATTTGTTTTGTAAGTTGTGACTCCCCACAACCCCTTCCCTGGGTCACACCAGGAAACAAACCTTGGTTCAGTGTGCCTTTCCCCATTACCAACTTTTAAATAAATAAATAAATATACAAGGGCTTAACATTTCTGGTTGAGCATAATCTATGTATTTACAACTGCTGATTTGTTTCTACTTGGTTTGTATTGTTTTACTCCAGTGACATTACTGATGCTCCATATGTACCCACTATATTATAACCTAAGACTTGTCTGTATGCTAGCTCCTAGTTGTATTTGATCCAAAAGTTTTCTAACCATGTACCCCGGTGTTTATACTGATATTATTATACCTTGCACTGCTTACTGACTTCCTGTTTTTGTTGTGTTATGCTTCTATCCATGTAATTAATTCCGGGTCACCCCTGAAAAAGGGACTTTTAATCTCAGTGGGCCTACCCAATCAACAAAATTCAATAAATAAACATCCCACAGTGGAGGAGCACTTGGGTAAAAGGTTTGATATATTTTTATTTGGGTTTTTAAGCTAGTTAGGGGGGGGTAGTGCTAGGGTATACCATGACACTACGTCATACATGGGAGGCCTAGCAGGCACTCCCACCAACTGGACAGGTGGATCAAGGTATAAACTGTATAAAGAATAAGGTGGGTAGGGAGGAGATAGCAAAGGCTAAAAAGGTGGATCAGGGCAAAACTGCTACAGAGGAAAGTGGGAGCAAATGGCTAAATGTAAAGGGATGGGAAGTGAGAGTCAATCAAGGACAAAAGGGAGGAGGGTAACACCCAAAGTAAGGTGTAAAAAAAAAAGACTCCAGAAGATGGTTTGCATGAATGGGGTTTAGTCCCAGCCACTGTCAGGCTGGCCTAGCACTAGCATAGGTAGGGTCACGGCAGACTTGATGGACAAATTCTATGTTTCTTTGTTAAGTTCATATACCTTCCCAGACCCTTTTCATTGGGGAGGAGGCTGTGAGTTCAGTTCTTGGTTTATAGAAGGCTGACACTTGTCTGTGACAAGTAAACAGAGCCAACAGGGACTCCTACTGTGGAACTGCAGATAAAACTCTGCCTTGACAGTTCACTACTTTTAAAAGTTAATACTAATTTCAGGCAGTGTATCGGCTCTTTAAAATTGCTCTTTGAAACAAAAGGGAATGACATGTACTTAGTGCATTTGGATGTATCGTACCAGAGAGGCAGTTTGGAACAGCAGTATGTAGAATCCAAACAAAAAAAGTTACTCACCTGTAACTGTAGTTCTAGGAGTGGTATATGGTGTACATTCACACTTCTGGCAGAATTCCTTTCCCCTTTAAGACTTGCTAGAAGGTCTTCAAGCTGGCTCCTCCCACCCACTGGGGTGGTATCCTCCTCGGCATCGCCCAATGACTTCAGATTTTACCCACTAGAAGCAAGACTTGCCACTTGTCAGGGGAGGTCGGGTGGGTTGTGTGGATGTACACCATATACACCACTCCTAGAACTACAGTTACAGGTGAGTAACTTGTTTTTCTAGGGGCATGGATATAGTGTACTATCCACACTTCTGGAAGACTCCTAGCAGTTCTCTGGGAGGAGGGAGCAAGGCACACACCCCTATTTAGGGAACAGAGATTGGAGAACTGAGGACCCAAAATCAGGATCCCAGCGTGACGCAAGGTTGTGATAATGAGAGATGAAGCTGTGTGCTGACTTCCAGGTAGCAGCCCTGCAGATCTCCTGAACAGGGACGTCCCTGGGCACAGCCACCAAGGCAGGGGTATGTATAGTGGAATGAGCCCTAAGCCCTATGGGAGACCCCCTATCAGCCAACCTAGAGCAGAGGTCGATGCAGGAGACTATCCACCTGCCAACTGTCTGCTTTGCTGCTGGTCTGCCAGGTGCAGCTTCAGCATAAGTGACAAACAGCTGGTGACCCTCTCCCTGGACTGCAATCATGCGCTCCTTACAGTAGGTGAGGGTGTGCCGCAGGTCCAGAGTATGGAGACTGTGCTTGGCCTCCAAGGTGTGACTGGTGAGGTACACGGCAAGATGGATCATCTGGTTAAGGCGAAACTCTGAGACCACTTTTGGAAGAAACTTTGGGTTGGGGCGAAGGACAACCTTGTCTCTGTGGAAGACCTGGTAAAGGATACTCCACCAAGAGTGCTGGCAGCTCACTGATCCTTCTGGCTGACATGATGGCCACCAGGACACTTCACACCTGTGCATCGGTTTGAATGACTTGCCCATGGGCATTGCCAACACCATCAACAAATCCCAAGGTGGAAGTGGTTCACGCACCGAAGGGGAAATGCGGTCAAGGTCCTCAAAGAAGAGCCTGACCACCTTCTCCTTCGCCATTGCTGGCATACCAGCCCACACCTAGCATGCAGAGATGGCTGCCAGGAGCACCTTGAGGGTCGTCAACTGAAGGCCCAGCTGAGAGAAGGACCATAAGTAATCGAGGATGCCAGCCACAGGACAGGACAGAGTGCAGTTCCTTCTCTGGCACCAAATGGAGACCCTCTTCCATCTGAAGGCACAGCATCAACGAGTCGACTCCTTCCAAGAGGACTCAACTACATGGAGGACCTTGCCGGAGACCAAGAGCCTGAACTCTAGCCGCTCAGGAACCAGGATTTCAGGAGGAGGACTTCCCCCCCCCCCGAGAGCCACTAGAATCACCTGTGCCTTGATCAGGACTTTGTGAATCAGAGGAAAAGGAGGCCTGGGATCCAGGGCCTCGCGAAGGCGTCCACTTGCAGCGTACCCCACTGGGGGGGAGGGGGCACAGAACAGCCTTAGCTTGGCGTTCTCCCAAGAGGCACACAGATCCACCTGAGGAGTGCCCCACTGTGAGAACAGATGGTCTACTACCTCCTGATGAACGAACCACTCGTGAAACGCCTTGCTCACACGACTGAGGGTGTCCGCCAGCCAACTGGACACTCTGGCCACATGAAAGGCCAGCAGATCAGCCTTGAGGCTAAGCACAGGGGTCTAGATGTGGACAGCTTCCTGGCACAGAGGTAGAGAATGTGTCCTGCCCTGCCTGTTGAGGTAGTACATAGTCATTTTGTCCATCTGGACCTAGATGACCACCCCAGAGATGTGAAGTGAAGGCTGTCAGGGCCAGGCTAACAGCTCCAAGCTCCTGCAGGTTAATGTGACACTGGGACTTCTCAGGAGACCAGAGGCTGTGGACCCTGTGTTCCCTCTCGTGGGCACCCCAGCCCATCAGAGAGGCATCGGTAATGAGAGTGACCATTGGCTGCGTGCAGATAAACAGGACTCCTTCCTGTATATGTTCTGGGACCAACCACCACTGGATGGTGTCCCACATCTGTTGGGTCACTGTGACCGCTTGGTCGAAGTGGCCCTGACGCTGAGAACACTGACAGGCGAGCCCTCACTGCAGGGCACGCATTCTCCAGTCGGTCCAACGGACCATGCTGGTGTAAGCTGCCAAGTAGCCCAGGAGGTGCAGAAAGTCCCTGGTAGGGCGCAACTGCCCAACCCGAAATGACTGGGCAAAGGAGGAAAGATCCTCCGTCCTGTCCCATGGGAGCCGGGCTTGGCAAGAGTCGAGCTCCACCCTGATGAAGTGAATCACCTGCAAGGGGATGAGTTCCGACTTGGCCTCGTGGACCAGAAGGCCAAGGTGTAAGCAGATCTGGAAGGCCAGGTCCCTGGACTGCTCAACCTCCGTCTTGGAGGAGCCTGGAACCAGCCAATCATCCAGGTACAGGTATACACCTGGACCCTCGGTGCCTCAGGAATGCGGCCACCTCTGCTATGCATTTGGTGAAGACCCTGAGGCTGAGGAGAGGCCAAAAGGCATGGATTTGAACTCACAGAGGGTCCCTTCCAAGCGGAACCAGGGGAACCACTGATGGGCTGGATGAATGGGGACATGAAAGAAGGCGTTCCGGAGGTCCAGGAAGCAGAAGCACATGTCTTGCTCCAGGGACAGGATGATCTGGCTCAGAGAGACCACCCTGAAGGTGCGTGACTGCAGAAACTTTTTCAGGTCATGCAGATCTAAGATGGAGTGCCAGCCTCCCACCCATCCATTTTTGGAAACAGAAAGTATCTGGAGATAAACTCTGGATTTGCTGGTGGGTCTAAGACATGAATCACCACCTCCTTCCAGAGGAGCTGGGTGATGTCCACTCGAATGGCGGACAACATGTCTGCGGATACCACATCCTCCTGTGGGTGTGGGCTCGGGCTCGGCTGGGCAGAAGAGCCTCAAATTCCAGAGGCAAGTTGTAGTCGACCACTCTGAGCACCTGCCTATCCATGGTAACACTGGTTCAGGCAGAAAGAAAGTGTCGGAGCAGGCCCCCCACAGGGAGGACCCAAGGGAGACAGGACGGGCAGGGAGGGGGCACCACCCCGACCCATCACTGGGCAGGCTTGGAGGCAGGGCTAGTGGAGGATGCGGCTGAGTCTCACTCACCAGGCTTCCGGACCACGGAAGCGACAGACTTAGGTTTGAGACGCCAGGCCTGCTGGTGCCCAGCCGGTGGCTGAGATGACTTGGCTATAGGGGCACAGTAGGGTTGAAAGGGCTTCTTCTGGGGTTTAGCGCCCTTGACGTCCTTTTGGGCAGAGGTGATGGAGTCCAGGGTGGCATTGGATTTCTTAGTCCTGGTGAGATGACCATCCATTCCTGGCCCGAACAAGTCAGGGCTCAGGAACGTGACATCCGCCAACATGTGCTGGGTATCTGCCGTGAAGGTCGAGATCCTCAGCCAAGAACTGTGATGCATAACCATGGCAGTGGCCATGGACCTGGTGCAGAAATCGCCAATGCTCATGGCCATCTGGAGCTGCTGCTTAGCCACAGCATGGCCTTGGTCCTAGACTTGCTTAACTGTCATCTGAAAGTCAGCCAGGAGCCGAGGCACCTGGTCAAGGATGCCAAGCATAGCATGGGCAAAATGGGCCATCACTAAGGCCGAACTAGCCTGCCAAAGGCTGAGAAAGGAAGCCGCATATACTTTTTTGCCCGCATGATCCAATTTCTTGGATTCTTTGTCAGAAGGCTTGTCTACGTCTCCAACATTGCCAGTCCGCTGGAACACCAAACTGTCAACTAAGCCTTTGACTGAGGAGTGTTCGGTAAACCCTGAGAGGGAACCTGTAGGAACCGCATACCTGTGGGCCATATGGGCCCACGGTGTGGGGAAGGAGGCTGGGTATTGCAAGAATGGGACCAAGGATGGCTTCAGCCACTGGGAAGGTGACTCCAGGGGATTCTTCCTGGTTGAGGATTTCGGTGAGGGGATACTTAGCCTGTTTCTAAATGGGCTCCAGCTGGATCCCTGTAACCTCCAAAATAAGGCTGAGCATGGCCCCGAAGGAGGTAGGGCCATGGTCTGTTGATAAATCCTCCCCTGACTCCAAGTCAATGGGGCGGGAATGCATGGAGGAAGCCCCTGTTTCAGAGGATTCGAAGAAGACCGGCCAACCCCCTTAGTCCCGCTAACCCTTCGTGGCTCGTCGGCCTGCGTGACCATAACCAACAGCTGTTGAGGAAGCCTGGGGGCAGTACAGGTGTCCTTAGGAGGGGGCCCATCCTTCAGCTGAATCAGCGGGGGTTCCACCCAAAACAGCAGAGAGGTTGGGAGCAGCTGCACTGGAACAGGTTTGGGCCCAGGGTGGCGGCAGCCAAGGGAGCGCCAGGGTAGAAGTCAGTATCGGCTTTGGCCTAGCACTCAAAAGGAGTTGCTGCCACATGAGCTTCTTGCAACCTGAAGTGGAGCCAATCTTCCCCAGAAATGGAGGAATAGCTTTCCAAAGTGTTGAGAGCGAGACCATCGATCCTGGCAAGACCTACTTGACCTCGAGCTGATGGACCTCAACCCCAAGTGCCGGCAGACAAGATGGCAAGGGGAGGCGGGACCAGTGAGGGATGCTTAGGATCCCCTGAGAGCTCGGGGTCCCTGAGGGTTAGGGACTGGATCAAGAAGATGATCCGACCTGCCCTGGAACTGGAGAGGCAAGATCGGAGTCCTGGAGAGGGAAGTATCCTCCTCATTCTGTGACAACAGGTCGACCAGGTCGAGGAAAATTTCGACAACCTGGTTTGCCTGCATCTTGGTAGACAAGCCCGACAGGGACACCGTGGGGCCAGTGGCCTAGACCGAAGTGTCGTCCGAAGCTGACTCACCGATGAAGGTTGACGAAGCAGGAGCATGGGAAACCTAGGCCCGAGAGCGCTCAAGGTCCCATGACCTGCAGTGGGACTTTCTAGCTTTAGTCTCGAAACACCCCAGTAAAAGAGGCACGTGCAGACACTGAAAAAGCACCTGCTGTGGCCTGGGCTGCAGCTGTCTCGAAAGCAGCTAACTACTCAGTGGACCCCACAGCCGTGGAGACCACCTGATGGGCATCCTTGGACCAAACAGGAGGATCCTGCTCATCCAGATGACCCAGTAAAAGTCTGGTGTACTGGTCCTCCAAAGTGGAGGGGTGTAAAGTACAGGATAGGCTGCAAGCCTCGGAGTTGTGTTCCTGGCTCAGGCAGTACACGCACGTGGCATGAAGGTCCGTATGTGACATCTTCTGCCTGCACAGACAACGCTTACAACCAGGTGCAGACTTGGAATTAGTCGAATCCATATTGTAACAAGGATGAAAAACACAAGCAAGTTGAAGACCAAAAGTATCTGAGCGAGAGAACGAAAAGGCCTACAAAAACGCAGAGCACATTGAAGGGAACCTTCTCCCAGCAGAAAGGAAGATCTGATGTCATGGGGCAGTGCCGAGGAGAATACCACCCAGGTGACTGGGAGAAACCAGCTTGAAGACCTTCCAGCAAGGTCTTAAAGGCGAAATGAATTCTGCCAGAAATGTGGACAGTACACTATATCCACGCCCATATAAAGGATGTGTGCAATTTAAAGCGATATGTAGTAACCAAACAACAAAGGAGGGGGATAACAATTACAGAACCGACAGGGAGACAATGTGTCTCATGCTTTGCTGCTCAATCTTCAACCCCAGATTTTTTTTTCTTTTCTTTTTTTTTTTTATAAAGAGGAAACACTGCTGACATCACTTGCTGGAGATGCTGGGGGAGGTGCATACCTGTACAGGTCCTGCTGCTTCCCATATCACTTTATTTGACATTTAAATATAAGAATGACCATCAAAAATGAAGGCATATGAAAATCATCAGATGTCTACCACATGTATATTAGGAATATGACGCAATCTTTCACTGTAAGTGTCAGTCTCATTTTTGTAATGATTACTCTTACTCTTTGATCATCACTTAAGGAAATCTACTTTGTTGTGTGTTTTATTTACTGTATCACTCTACTGGCCCATCATGTTGGTTCCCGTTCCATATGCAGGGTTGAATAAGTATGCTGTGCCAACATGTACTCATTTAATGGGGTTCCCTAGCCACTCTACTACCCAAGGTACCCAGTGATTCCCCTGGCAAGCAGAACTTTGTCCAGTCTTACCTTGAAGGCTTGTACTGCCTTCATATCCACTTGCTCCTCTAGTAGGCTGTTCCACATGTTCACCACCCTCTGGAATAATAAGTGCATCATAATCTTATCCCTTATTTTACCACCTCCAAGCTTCAGGGTGTGTCTCCATATCCTGCAGGAGAACACCAGATCAAACAACTATTAACTATTCTCTCCTTGCCCTGGTGACTGACCCCCGAGTCTGTAGTACCTGCGATTTAGACTATTCAATGCCCTCTCCCTGTCCTAATGTGATGTAGAATGTCCTATGACCTTTGTTATATGTATTTGTTGACAATGCCTGTTAGCTGCTAATGTCTCCTCTTACTCGTGTATTTGAAGTTTTAATTTTTTTAAATGCCTGATGAGGATCCTTTGCAAAACAGCTTTTAGGTCAAAGGTTGTAATTCCAATTTCCCAATAAATAAAATAAACATGTCTATTCAATCCTGTTGATACTGTTTAATACACCGAAGACTTTTACCATCTCCAAGCTTCAGGGCGTGTCTCCATACCCTGCTGGAGTACACCAGATCAAACATATCTGTTCAGTCCTGCTGATACTGTTTAATACATTGGAGACTGAGATCATGTCCCCTTTAAGACTCCTTTTTTCCAAGGTTAACACGTGAAGGGCCACCAGCCTCTATTCACAGGTTTTGCTCCCCATACTCCAGCTCATGTTGGTGGCCTTGTATTGTACCCTCTTGACTAGCTTGTATATGTTCTTTTTGTACTGAGGAACCCAGAACTGCACACAGTACTCCAGGGGAGGTTTGACCAGGGCCTCGCAAAGTGGCAGGATTACTTCCCCTGCTCTGCTGGATAGCGGCCCCGCACTGTTTGTCATGCATCAGTACCCTGTCTTTTTTTTAACCTCCAAGTAATTTTCCTCCTCCACTGCAGGCTGAGAAGCCCCACACTGTGCACAACCAATCTCTATTTTTCCTCCTAAAGTGTACCACCATGCATCCGATTATAATGAACCTGAGACTTCAGGAGTCTGACCAGTCCCCAACTTCTTCACATCCTCCTGAAGTCTGTTCCCATCTCCAAGGGAGTTCACTACCTTGGTCAGCTTAGTGATAGCAGCAAATTTAAAGGGGAATGTTAAGTGCGCTGGCACCCTTAAATTCTCAAAGCCCATGAAAATATCTTTCAAATGAGGTGTTGGGCTCACCTATAGGTGTCAGCAGTCTTAAGATACAATTATCTAAATTGTTTATAAATTAAATGAAGGCTGCAACCATTCCATGGAATCTTGAAACAAAAAGCTATGTCACCACGGTTCAAGTTGTGCTTAACAACATACAGTTTGCATCTGGGTGACACCACTTTCTGTTTCAAGATTCCAAGAAATGGCTGCTGCCTTCACTTAATTTATGGATGATTTAGTTATATCTCAGGACTGGGGACATACAGAGGTAAGCCTATTACATTTTCTGAAATATCTTTTATTAGACTTTTTAGGGGCCTGAGATATTGCCTTCCCCTTTAAGCAGCCTGCTGGAGACCCCTGCTTCCAGATCATATTCAAATACTGTACATAAAGTGCATGCATGCAACTTATTGTTAAATCCTGCATGTATCATTTAAAAAACAATCATCACATATACTAAATATAACAATTCAAGTATATATTTATTGCATCTTAAATATTAGGAACAACCCAATTTTATAAAGCAATGCCATTCAGAGAATGTATAGATGAGACCTGAAATGCATGTTTACACATTTCTGTATCCCGTCAGAGGCTACATGTCTGCATAGCATGGTATCGCACCAGTGAAGAATTTTTCATGTTATTTTTGTTTGTAGGTATGTCATGTGTACCTTCTGTAGCCAGGATACTCCCATTGCATAAACAGAACATGCTGTCTAGAAAGCTTACAGCTCACATATCTAAAATTCAAAATACATTCTTAACACTTTTCTGGCTCAGTACCATGCTATGCAAACATGCACCCTTTCTCACTGTAAAGTAGAAGTCATGCAGCTAATGCATCCCTCTGACTGCAAGGCATTTCAGATTAGAAAATGGAAACGTCAGTGCAACAGACTCCTGTTTGGCTTTTCCAGCAATTTCGCCATTTAGATTTAGATTTTAAAGGGACTCTGTCAACCCCTTAGGCCTCAAAGTGTCCTTAGTTTAAAAAACACACAGAAACATAGACTTTGACGGCAGATAAGGACCACTTGGCCCACCCAGTCTGCCCACTTCCCTACCTACTGGATAAGCTGCAGATTTTAGTTAACTAACAGCCTACTTCTCGCAACCCTCCACTATAATTGCCTTGTGTCTGTCCCATGCATGTTTGAATTTCCCCACTGTTTTAGACCCAACGACCTCCTCGGGAAGGCTGTTCCATGTATCCACCACTCTCTCCGTGAAAAAAAATTTCCTCACATTACCCCTGAGCCATCCCCCCTCTATCTTTAAATTGTGCCCCCTTGTTCTTACACATCTCTTTTTCTGAAAGATGCTACCCTCCTGGACTTTGTTGATTCCCTTGATGTACTTGAACATTTCTATCATGTCCCCACTGTCCCTCCTTTCATCAAGAGTATACATATTAAGCTCTCTCAGTCTCTCTTCATATGGTTTCTGCTGCAGACCCTGCACCATTTTAGTTGTCCTCCTCTGGACTACTTCCATCCTGTCTATGTCCTTGCGTAGATGAGGTCTCCAAAACTGCACACAGTACTCCAGATGGGTCTCACCAACTGTCTGTATAGAGGAATAACTACTTCCCTTTTTCTGCTTGTGATGCCCCTTCCTATACATCCCAGTATCCTCCTGGCTCTCCTTGCCGACTTTTCACATTGCTTACCCACCTTTAGGTCATCTGATATGACTACCCCCAGGCCCCTTTCCATTTTTGTTGTTGTTAGTACCTCCCCTGCTATTGTGTACTCTTCTCCTGGGTTTTTGTTTCCCAGGTGCATTACTTTGCACTTCTTTGCACTGAATCTAAGTTGCCATGTGTATGACCATTCCTCCAACCTTGCCAAGTCCCTTCTCATCTTTTCTAACCCCTCTTGTGTATCAACTCTGTTACAGATCTTTGTGTCATCTGCAAAGAGGCATACCTTTCCTTCCAGACCCTCTGCAATGTCACCTACGAAGATGTTAAAGAGGACTGGACCCAGTACTGAGCCCTGAGGTACTCCACTAGTAACCCCCCTTTCTTCGGAATGTGTTCCATTCACTATTACCTTCTGTGTCCTGTTGTGCAGCCAGTTTGCTATCCAGGCTACCACCCTGGGACCCACTCCCAGGCTGGCTAACTTGATTATTAATCTTTGTGTGGGACTGTGTCAAATGCCTTGCTAAAGTCTAGGTAGGCATATCCACAGCCCCTCTCTGGTCTATTACTTTGGTCACCCAGTCAAAGAAATCAATTAGATTCGTCTGACATGACCTTCCTGCTGTAAATCCATGCTGCTTTGGGTCCTGTGCCCTACTGGCCTCTAGGTACTCAACAATTCTTTCTTTCAGAAGTGATTCCATCATTTTCCCTACCACTGAGGTCAAACTTACAGGACTGTAGTTTCCTGCTTCTGCCTTGCTCCCACTTTTGTGAAGGGAATCACATCTGCCCTCCTCCAGTCCTCAGGTCACCGTCCCATCCTGCCATGATTTGTTAAAAAGCGGTCAGTGGTGTCACTAGGTCCTCCTTGGTTCTTTTAGGATTCTGGGGTGAATCCCGCCAGGCCCCACATTGCTTTGTCCACCTTGAGTTTTAGGAGTTCTTTCAGGACTCTTTCTTCTGTGAATGGACTGGTGTCAACCCCCCACCCACAGTGCTTTCTATTGTCTGGTTTAGGTAACTCCTCCTCATCTTCTTTTGTGAATACTGAGCAAAAGTATTCATTCAGCATCTCTGCCTTTTCACTGTCTCCCTCTGCCCACCTCCCCTCTCCTTTATTAATCTTCACTATCCCTCCCTCACCCTTTCTATGCTCCCTAATGTACCTATAAAAGGTTTTATCCCCCTTCATAACTGAGTTGGCTATTTTTTCCTCAGTTTGGGCCTTTGCTAGTCTGACTGCCTTCCCCACTTCTTTCTGCTTTAACTGATACAGTCACCTGTCGTGCTCCTTCTGTGATTCCTTATACTTTTTGAATGCAGCCTTTTTCTCCTTAACCTTCCCTGCCACCTCTTTTGAGAACCATAGTGGTTTTTTACTCCGCTTTGTTTTCTTTATTTGTTTCACACCAAAGGCTTGTTGCCTCTATGATGGCAGTTTTGATTTTTCTCCATTGTTCTTCCACCCCTCCTTTTTGGTCATTTGCTAGTGCATTCTTCAGGTATTCACCCATTTTGCCAAAGTTAGCCCTTCTAAAGTCCAGTATCCTTGTCTTTGTATGGCTTGTCTCCAAGGTTGTGCTCATTGTGAGGCACACTGTGCAGTGGTCGCTTGTTCCCAGATGTCTACTGACATCTAAATTTGTGATCCTCTCTCCATTTGAGAGTACCAGGTCTAGTATTGCTTCCTCTCGACTGGGTTCCACCCAACACTAGCTGTCTAAGGCCTGCCCCCCCTGCAGGGCATCGAGAATGACCCTGCTCTTGGATGTGACTGCAATACATGTCATCCAGTTAACATCTGGCATATTCAGGTCCCCCATCAACAGTATCTCCCCTTTTTCAGCCATTTTGAGAATGTCCTCTATCATTTTGTTGTCCATTTCTTCCCCTTGAGACGGGGGTCTGTATACAACCCCTGTATGGATTGTGATGCCATTCCCTGTCTCCAAGGTGACCCAGAGTGCCTCTTGTCCTCCCCTTTACTTTTTAGTTCTGTAGCTTTGATCCCTTCCTTATGTATAGAGCTACTCACCTCCTCTTTACCTTCCCTGTCCCTTCTGTAGATTATGTACTCTGGTATGTTGACATCCCAGTCATGGTTCTCGTGTACCATGTTTCGGACTGCCACAATATCCAATTGTTCATCTTCCATCAGGGTTACTAGCTCAGGAAGCTCGTTCTTCAGACTACGGGCATTGGTACTCATTGCCCTCCATTTAATGTTGGCGTTATCCTTTTTTTCCCCATCCCTGCTCTTATTGCCCTTGTCTATTTTTCCGTTTACCCCCGTCCTGCCCTGTGTTGAGCTCTGTACCTCAGTGTTTACCTTACTATCTGCCATGTTTTGTGGGGGAAGGCTTGACATTTCCTGCCTTTTATCAGCGCCTCCCCCCTTGGCTAGTTTAAAAGCTTGCCAAGAAAGCATTTAAACCTGTCACCTAGGAGCTTGGTTCCCTTCGTGGACAGATGCAGACCATCGTGCCAGTATAGACCTTTATCTCTCCAGGTAGACCCCCAGTCCCCAATGAAGCCAAAGCCCTATGTTCTGCACCAGTTTTGCAACCATTCATTAAACTGCATGGTGTGCAGTACCCTAGCCTCACTCCTGCCATGGACTGGTAACACCTCTGAGAAGGTTACCGTGCTTGCTACCCGTCTGAGGCTCCTCCCCAACTCCACAAATTCATTCTGCACTGCACTGATCCCATGCCTAGCTAGGTCATTTGTCCCAAGGTGGACTATGATATCTAGTTCCCTCTCCTGTGATGCTGCTTCTGCAATCCTGAGGATTCGCTTCCTGTCCCTCCAAGCCATGGCACCAGGCAGGCACCTTACTTCCTTCTCCTCTCCCTTCCCCAGTTTTACCCCCCTAACAATTGAGTCCCCTATCAGAAGCTGTTTCCTTCCCCTGTGGTGTCTCTTGCCACCCTTTTGTGGGTCTCCCTTGTGGATGTCCTCAGCATTCTTCTGGGTCTCCACTGAGGGTGCCATCACAGAGGAACCTTGCTCTGCCAGAATGGCATATGATTTGTGTAGAGGTACAACTAGGGGCTTTCGCCTTGGTCCACCACCCGCACCTCCCAGAACCCACTGTGGTCCAACTGCTCTTCATACTTGGCAACCTCTGAGGCAGGTGGTTGTGACAGTGGTGCTCTTTGGAAGGGGGAGGCCTCCTTAGTCCTTGCTAGTTCAGACTGGAGGTGGGCAACCTCCTCCCTCAGAGCTGACAGTTGCCTGCAAATAGGACAGCAACGCAGTTTCCAGAATGCCTCCCGGAAAACTGCTGCTCCACAGCCAGTGCATTGTACCACTCCCCACATGTCCCTCTTCCTTATAATATACAATATGTAATATATATGTATTTTATCATTATTTGTGGTGTGTACCTCCCCTTTTTGCACTGTGCTGGGTTATTAAGAATATGACAGTTCTGCCCCAAGACCTGTTGAGGAAGTGATGTCAGAACTGTGGCTATAAAGGAAATGCCATGCCTGGGGTGGGGAAGGGTGGTGAGTAGTCCACAGCCACTGGTGACTGTTAGAAACAATCAATACACAACTGCTCCAACCACCCTGGTGAGTGCTGCCCTTTATAGTAATTCAGCTAACACCACAATTTACTAGACCACTTCTCCTACACAAACCACTCTACTGAGTCCAGGGATAAAAATGAACTCACTCCTCAGCCAGCAGGACACTTTTAAAATGTTGCAATAATATCCTTCCAAATCCTAGATCTCAACCTCAGCAATCAAGCAAATTCAGTTGTATCTCACTCCCTCTGGTTATAAAATTACTACACTTTTAATGGAATCCTGCAATTCTCTGCTTAATGCCAATAAGGAAAAAAAAATGAAACTTTTTGTAGAAAGTGTAGCTCCCCTTCTTAACAAGTTCCCACCAGTATTATGCCTTACCAGGTTTCCAGGTCCTAAATGGAGTTATAGTTTGTTCTTTGCAGTGTAGCAAAGGTTCTCAGCTTCCAACAGACAAATCAGTCAGTCTGACTGGCTTCTAACTGTGAAGGATGCCTAAGACAGCACAGTGATGAAAACCCACCCAGAGCCAATTGACTGACTAGTGACACCTGTGATGTAAGCAGGCCTTTCAATGTAAGCACTTTGCTATGTCTGATTCCAATACACAAAACCTTTCAGTGAAACCAGGGATAAAAACTTAACTTCTCAGCCAGCAGGACACTTTTAAAATGTTGCAAAAATATCCTTCCAAATCCTAGGTCTCAACCTCAGCAATCAAGCAAATTCAGTTGTATCTCACTCCCGCTGGTTATAAAATTACTACACTTTTAATGGAATCCTGCAATTCTCTGCTTAATGCCAATAAGGAAAAAAAAAGAAAAAGAAACTTTTTGTAGAAAGCGTAGCTCCCCTTCTTAACAAGTTCCCACCAGTATTATGCCTTACCAGCTTTCCAGGTCCTAAATGGAGTTATAGTTTGTTCTTTGCAGTGTAGCAAGGTTCTCAGCTTCCAACAGACAAATCAAAGTCAGTCTGACACATTTTATGATTGTTCACATTCTATAGGGACTGTTGACGCAGCTAGTAGTTTGATTCAGATTCCTTTTTTCTTATTGAAAAAAACAAAACCGAGTGCTCACCATACTGGTGTTACTGCACCAAAACAAGTTCGTTTACATTTCTTGAAAAACTCTACCTGCTTCTTTTCTGGACTCTGGAACATCTCCAACACAATCTAGCCACTCATTATGCAGTGTAAGTAGAGAAGACTATTGTATCATGTGTGGCTGCACCATTTGAGGGTATCTCTGATATTCAGGAAGTATGCAATAATAGTAGTTCAATGATTTAAAGCAAAACAAGGCTAGGTATAGCTATACAGTACATTACCATGCATTTCAGTTCTAGTAAACAAAGAGGCAGATAAAACAACTAGCAGCATTAATGAATTTTAGAGAAGGCAAGCAATCACAAAATGTGGGGTTTTACCTAAAAATAATATGATGCAAAAATGGTTGACAGTGTCCCTTTAACAAGGTGGAAATTCTCCCCCTTAGTGAAGATCACATGATATCAGAAGTACTCTATAAATCAATGTGCACAGGCAAAGAAGACTCACTGCATCCTTAATAAAGTGTTCGCTGGGTATACAAAATATGAAATTCAGCTGATTATTTATTACCTTAATATTATTAATGTGTCTAATTTTTTATTTTCAATTATGCTTCTATCCCTCACCAGCAATCCCTGGCATGGCGAATGCTACAGCTTTCCACTAGGACTTACTGTCCTGCTTCCCCCTTTTTTTGCTGTATGGCCCGGGTGCTCATCCTATGCGGGGCCCGCAGGTGTCTGGGACAGCCAGCCGAACCAGGAACAGCAATCTTTTTCCTCTGTTTTCTGTCCCTGAGGGAAGCAGGCGTGTAGTGCCACCCATGATGGCCCTGTGCATGTTCCCATGCATAAGACATCAGCGGCCACCAATCCACTCATTCCTGTGTAATGGTCCCTGGCTGCCTCCCCAGCCATCGCTATGGGCCATGAAGACACTGGGTGTTGTATCCCGCCTCAGCAGAGGGCAGTTGTCACCTGGACGCTCGATCCCGAGCATGGGTCGCTGGTGTGGCGGCAGGTGTGCCATCTAGCGCCTCAACCCTCTGCACCACTGGGCTGGCACGTCTCCAAATATTTACATAAACAATATTCAACATTTGGTCACGCGATGCCTTTTTATGCATTTCAGCCCTTTGGTCAAAAACATTTGTCGATGTCAGAAAACATGGCTTCTATAGAGAAAGCTGAAATAAGTTTAGTGGCAAATATAGTACAGGCCCTAATAAAGACAGCAACAACAAAAAGTAAGCAAATAAGTTTGAGAGTTAAGATACAATTATATATTCACAAATAGCAATAATGTAACAAAATGTACTTTACGGTGATTTACTAGGGCTAAATTTAAACATTTACTGGCAGCTAAGACTATGCATTTAGTGCTTTGGGTGTAAAACAGCTGTTAGAGCATTTAAATTTGTATTCCACAAAGGAAGTGTACGCACTCAAAGGAAGCGTATCAATATTTATACAAGCAGGGCTTCAGTTAAGTCCAAAAAATAAGGTACTAACTTTCAAAATAAAAAGGGGAGCAGACTTCCAAACTGGAAAAAGAATATAGTTAGCTTTCAATTTTGCTGACATGAACATCAACAAATGATTGACAGTTCTGAATGTAAGATCGGTTTCTTCACAAAACTTGGTCTTCCTTAGAATGCGGACTTCCAGCTGGCCTGCTATGCAGTGGTAGTACTACTGCTCATGACGCCGGTGACCCAGGCTTGGAAGTTAACCTGAGTTGCTGGGAGCCGGGGGGGATTGAGCATCCTCATTCGGTGAGGTGGGTCTGTGAGATCTGCCACACTGCCACCTGGGTGACCACAGGTGACAGTGCAAGCAGAGCTGTGATGGGTGGGTGCCTCCAGAGGACATTGGCATGCATTCAGTCCTCGCCCGCAGGGTGCTGGAGAGGGAGAGAAAACAGATAAATGGAGCTCTCAACCACAGGATGATGCTGCCTCTCTCCACACAGACCCCGCACCTCTCTCTGGGCTGCAACCAGACATCCGAGCTTAACTCCTCCCAGGCTTGGGGAACCCAGGAGGATCCGCCACAGGCTGCAAACCGTGGGGTATTGTCTAGTCAGAGGCAAGTCCCAGGGACAGTGAGTGGTGGGGCTAGGGAAGACTGGGGGTGGTGGTGGTCAAGTGTGAGCGATAAGGTACAGTAAATTACCGGAATGTAGGACCAGAGTATATGACTTCCAAAAATGGGAATCACTTTCAAATTTGGAACCACTGAAATTTTCTTTTGGTTTCCACAAAAAAGAAAGGTTAACTAAAACCCTGTCTGTAACTGTTAAAATTTCAGTGCACTGTATATTACAACATGAAGGTACGAAATACAAGCAATGCAAGGGAGGATCTGAAATTTTTACAAGGTGGGGTTCTACATAGCATGCATTTTGTCACATTTTATTTTATAGTACAGTTGCGACAAAAGAGTAAAACCAACTGCATGCATAAAATGTTAAAGCCTAAACCATCTGATACTTGAATGCAAACAAACAGCATAATAATGACACGCGAATATGAATTTGTTTTTAAAGAATCAAGTAAAAGTATAGAACTGTTTATTTGTACTGGATCATGCATTTTGTCAAGTTTCACCACACAAGGCATTTATGACAGAATAACTTTGCATGCAAAAAATGACTATCTTAAATGACACAGCAATGTTAGTGCAAAATAATCGTACACTACTTTAATGCATTTTGCTTCATGTCTGAGGAAAGGGGTAAGACCAAATAAAAAAGGTTCAGGGATTTTAAACTTTCCAAATCATAAAGGAAGTTATGAGTTAAATGTGTCTTACCTCTATCATTATATGAAAAGCGTGCTTGTGAAGAAAAACACAAACGTGAGAGTAATTACCGTTCACACCGGAAATTATGTGAGTGGAAGTAGAGTAGTTTTAGTAACTGCTATATGTTCAAGAGTGGGACATGGTGTCGGTTTGCTCTTTATTGCGACCTTCTGGACAGAGTACATACAAACTTTTAACTTTCACGCTTAGTGGCTATAAGAAAATCGCAACAAACAAAAACTATATGTGCCTTACTTTACAAGAATCAGTTCAAAATGATGCATTATAGGAAATGAAAACTGATGAAACTGACAAACGGAGTGAATGTGCGAGTGAGTCAGTGAATGAATGAATGAGCATAACATGACGTCTTTCAATCTTATGTTGGAGAAAGCTGTTAGCCTAAGCTCTCAGTACTTCAAAAAGAAAACATTTCATTAAGCCATTTAATACCTTTGCATATCAACCGGATGCATACCTTTTTAACAGTGCAGTAATTATTGTTTTAAACTTTATCTCAGTGCTAATGATTCCTGAGTCACAGAACAAACACAGGAGGCCACCTAAATGAATGGCACTCATTTTTGCTTTTTGATTTGCACTGACTGGCAGCTTTCCCAACCTACAGAAAGTTTTTATCCATTCTAATACCAATGCCTTCTTCACCCTGTGTTTTAATTCTTAGTCTTCTTTCTTTTTTTTTCTTCACTGCAGTTGGTCTGTTCTAGTACAGAGTTGGCCTAGGGCTGACATACTGCACCGCTACTAGGCAGTACAGTAAACAACCATCTACAATAACTTGGGATTATTAATTTCCATCAAATAACAAGGTTGTTGCAGGTGCCCAAGCTTTTTTTATTTTATTCTTCTTTCCACCGATGTGTTCTATTATTGCTTGGCCCAAGCAATAACAGAATATGTTGTTGGAAATAAGAATGAAATGAAAAAAAAATATATAAAAAAATAAAACAGTGAGAAATAGTGATGTGACTCATAATGACAAAAGCCCCAAAACAATAATGCTCATCTGGCAGGCCTGCAACATGGGGTTGGGATACACCTGGTTGACCAACAATGCCATCTTGTGAGATCTTATCCCAAGCAGAACTATTGCACTGTCCTGTGAAAGAAAATATTTTTGTGTAGTTTGTGTGTGCTCTGGGGGTCTAGATGCTCTTGGTGAGTTTGGGGGCTTTTATAGAAGATTAAACTGTAAACACACTCTTACTACCTACTACCCCTGACTTCTAGGGAAAAAAAATTCCCTGGAGTTAGGGGTGTGGTCTGTTCTGTTACTCATTTTACTTTGAAATCTTCAGCCATTAATTTACTGAAGATACAGCAGCGGTGCTCCAAGTCTTCTACAAACTCGTTGGCAATATCCACCAGATTCAAACTGCCTGTTATGGTCTTGTGGATGTGAAGAAGCGTTAGGTGATTCAGGCAGGCCTGTGTCACGGTTGTACGGAAGTAATGTTTAATGATTCTTAACGCACTGAAAGACTGCTCACTGACTGAGTTTGTGGCAGATATCACAAGTATCAACTTAATCCAAACCACAGCATTTCAAAAAAACTTCTGTTCAGCATGAGACAAGACTCTTCATGAAGTCAATTACATCCATGAGTCGCAAGCTGCCTTTTTTCATAGCAAAGTTTGCAGCAAGGACTTGTAGTTATGCACTCAGGGATGCAGTATCAATGTCATCATTGTACAGTTTTATGATGTGCTGAAATTCCTCCACCCATTCTTCACCATTGATGGTCTTTAATATCAGTTGTCCCAGTTTAGCATATGTCTGATATCCAGGCTGCTCAAAACGGTCTTTGATGCAAGTGGTAACAGCATTGAATGCTCTCATGTAGACTTGGCGATAGTGATCTTCAACTGAAGCGGGAAACGCTGCTGGTTCTGGAAAAGTAGGTTCGTAGTCATCAAGTCTGATGGTGCTTTCTTCTTTCTGGGAAGCTGTTGTTCACCCATGTCCAGGTTACTGGTCATCTCTTTTATTTGTCCCTAAAAATTCTGGAACTCAGCCTCGCTTCTGAGTGCTTTTAAGGCAGTAGTGCAATGAAAATAGGTTAAAATTTGACCCTACCTTTTTTCTTCCTAATCGATGCCAGATGTCTTCCAGTTTATTTTGGGGGTAAAACTTTCAGTTTTCATTATCATTTAATTTTATGACTGTTCTTAAATAATTAGGTCTCAGGAAAAAAAAGATGGCCACCTCATTTTTGAACAGAAATAATACTGAGGACCCGAGAAGGGTAAGAGTCCAGACAAAAATTTAAATGTATACTACACAGCATAGAAAGGGTCCAGAAAACCCACATCAACAGTTCTGCCAATATTTTTCATAACCATAGCAGAAAATTGGCTTTTTGGAATAAACTTTCGTTGTTACACTGCTGCTTTACAGTGTCTACAGTCATTCTTGCTAGATTCTGTCCTTCAGATGCACATATTTCTGGAGATTGTAGAGACGTGCTGAGGTTATCGCAGTGACGGAATAAAACCTCACCAAGAGCAATACCAAACAGGAAATCAAAGGACTTCATTTGGGAAGAAATACCCAGTATTTCTGCTTTCAGGCTCTAGGTTTGGAGAACGGTCTTCATAGACAAGGCATGTGTTCTGGAGCACCTCATAGTTCTCCAAAACACTCTCCAGTGACTTCTCTTTCACAGTCCACCTTGCTGGACACAAAGTACGAAGCGACAGGACATTAAGTGTGAGATCCTTTTTAAGCTGTGCAAAGCAGATTCCTCAGTTGGGAGAGTTTTTGATCAATTTTGTTATTTCATGTGTTATCTCAAGAGTAGTTTTGACTTCTTTGCACTTGTTAACAGCATCACAGAATGCTAAGTTTATGGAATGACCATAACAGTGGACAAACAGTGCCTTAGGCTCTACATCAGATATCTGTTGTGCCACACCCAACTTCCTTTCAACTACAGCAGTAGCACCACCACCATAACACTGCCCCCTGACTTTTGTGATGCTAAGGTTAGCATGCATCAGAACATCTTTGATGACCTGCACTAGAGTGTTTGAATCAGTTCCCCCAACTTCATAAAGTCCCAAGAATTCTTCATGAGCTTCATAATCGTCATCTAATCGTCTAACCATCTGACACAAATTGCAACCTGTTCCTTGTTGGCAGAATCCCTGGTTTCGTCAATTATTATCGAGAAGAATGCAGCTGATCGAACCTTTTCAGTAACTTCACGCAGGACTCTTAAGCCTAAAGTTTTCAGCCTCTTATTTTGAATGCCTGGGGATGTGTATTTGTTTTTGGCTCAGTCCAGGTATAGAAACACAGAAAGTGATGGCAGAAGGGGGCCATGTGGCCTATCTAGTCTGCCCATAATCCTACCTCTTCCCTTAACTGCTTTTCAGTATTATGATGCCCTTGTATCTATCCCACGCCTTCTTGAAAGTCTCCACCATGTTTGCCTCCACTACCTCCTGTGGAAGGCAGTTCCATGGATCAACCACTCTGTCAGTGAAGAAGAACTTGCATGTGTTGCCTCTGAATCTGCCCACCTCTCGCTTATTGTTGTGCCCTCTAGTTCTTGAGTGATTTTTGATATAGAATAGGTCCTGGACCTGCACCTTTTTTATTCCTTTTAGGAATTTGAAGGTCTTGATCATTGTCTCCTCTGTCCCTCCGCTGCCCCAGGGAGTACATGTTTTCACGCAGCCTCTCCTTATATGATTTGTCGTGCAATCCATGAATCATTTTAGTAGCCCTCCTCTGCACTGTTTCCAGTCTGGTAATATCCTTCTTAAGGTGTGGTCTCCAGAATTGTACACTGTACTCCAGGTGTGGCCTCACCACTGATCTACAGAGTGGAAGGATGACTTCCTTTTTTCTGCTGGTAACCCCCCTGCTTATGCATCCTAACATACCATTTATCCTCAGTGCGGCTTTCCTGCATTGCTTGGTCATTTTTAGGTCATCTGTTGTACTTATTCCCAGATAACTCTGCTGTCTGAAGGCTTTTCAGTTTGTCTCCTCCTAGGTAGTAATCCATTCCTGGGTTAGTCCTTCCGAGGTGCACGATTTTGCATTTTTTAGTACTGAAGTTTAGTTGCCACATTCTTGACCACTTTTCTAGAGATTCCAGGTCAGTCTTCATCTTCTCCACTCCTCCTGAGGTGTCCACCCTGTTTCTTATCTTTGTGTCATCTGTGATTAAAAATAATGAAGATGTTGAATAGGACTGGGCCAAGCACTGAACCCTGTGGTACTCCACTAGCTACGACTCTTTCCTCTGAGAGTGAGCTATTCATTAATACCCTCTGGGTTCTACCAGTAAGCCAATTCCTTACCCAGCTTACCACCTGATGTACTACTCCCATGCTGTCTAATTTGTTTAGTAGCCTTCTATGTGGGACCGAGTTGAAGGCTTTGCTGAAATCCAGGTACACTACGTCTACCACTCCTCTCTGGTCTACTATTTTCATTACCCAGTTAAAGAAGCCAAGTAAACTGGTTTGACATGACTTCCCTGTGTCTAGTTTGGTGTTTGGTATTTGGTATTATGCCTCGGGTCATCATTAGCTCTTAATTTGACTGTCTGTATGAAGTTTGAATTTGTTTCATCCCCATCTTCGCGTAAAGACAAACCCTGTTGAGCTAAGAATTTCAAATTCTAAAGAATTTTTAAGAAACAATAAAGTCGATCCTTCTTCAGCTGTTCGTGGAGCGATGACAGACATTCACCAAAATCAGGGAATGACTTGGGAGCTGTCACAACCTTGAAAACAACATTTTCATCACACTTCGTGAGCTTGTGTTTTCTAAAGTTAACACAAGCATCTTTCCAGTTGCTATACCCCTTAGATATGAAACAGGGATCAAGGCAATTTGAATTAATAAGTTTATCCCGATATGCCTTTACACATGTGAAGCAAAACACACAGTCTTTGCTTTCATCATAATGATGCTACTTCCATCTCTCAAACCAAGAGGCACTGAATGATCTATTTACCACCTGTGTTTGACATTTTGGAAAATCGTAAGCCAGTGGCAGATGAGGGTTGTCGGAAATATTTGGTATTTTCAGTCCTGCATTGAATTGTTGAAAAACTCTGATAGGCCATAATTGTCAGGTATTTGATTATCCACCTAAGGAGACTGTTAAGGCTGAGCCCACCTTCAGTATTCAGAACCTAGCAACACTCAGTATTTGCCGCCCCGTGTGAAGCTCAATCAAATGACACTTAACAGCGCCAGCAACTGAAGGTAAGTAGTACAACAGCAGCCGAAAGCCACCATGGCAGTGCTACAGAACAGACAGATGGGTCCCAGTGCATTTATTTTGTGCCCCCTCTCTAAATTTTTTTTTTAATTTAGCTTCAAGGATTCTTGACGTGTGTGTGTGTGTGTCAGTAATCAGTACACCCCAACAGCTGCTTTCTAGTGTCTTCTCCCACCTTCTGTTCAATTCCCAGCACCAACTACGACCCAAACAGATGCCCTTATTTATTTTTTTTATTTAGGGATTGTTGAGAAGGGCGGGTGTTCGGCAGTACTGCACCAGCACTCAGCTGCCTTCTAGTGGGCTTTCCCCACTTTGCTCCTTCTGTCCTCTTCCAAGCACCACCTAAGACACCTCTGACCCAAACAGACCCCCTTTTTTTATTTAATAGGGAATTTTGTAAAGGGGTGGGGTATTCAACAGTATCTCACCAGCACTCAGCTGCCTTCTAGTGGGCTTCCCCCACTTTGTTCCTTCTGTTCTCTTCCTAGCACCGCTGCAGACAGCTGGCTCTGACCCCTGACCCAAACAGATCCCCCCTTTTTTTTTGATTAGCAATTGTTGAGAAGGTCAGGTGTTCAGCAGTACCGCACCAGCACTTAGCTGCCTTCTAGTGGGCTTCCCCCACTTTGCTCCTTTTTGTTCTCTTCCAAGCACCTCGTAAGACATCTCTGACCCAAACAGATGCCCCCCCTTTTTTTTTATTTAATAGGGATTGTTGTAAAGGGGTGGGGGTATTCACCAGTATCCCACCAGTGTTCAGCTGCCTTCTAGTGGGCTTCCCCCACTTTGTTCCTTCTGTTCTTGTCCTAGCACCACCTCAGACATCTCAGACACCTCTGATCCAACCCAATAACAGATCTTTTTTTTATTTTAATAAGGATTGTTGTTGTTGGGGGGGGGGGTCAGCAGTACCACACCACCTCAGCTGTTTTCTAAAATATATGTATATATACTGCCTCCTGGGGTCTTGGTTTGCCAGAGGCTGCCAGCTACTGGCTGAGGCTAACTGTGAGCCCCCCTCTCACTGTCTGGAATATATATATTTTTTCCCACTTTTTTTCTTCTGTTCAGACTTACCCCCAGGCCCCAACAATACCCCAGACCAGCCTCCTCCTCCTCCCTGTAGTAAGTGCTGTGCTGCCCTGGTAAAGCCCACAAGAGAAACAACAAGGGCAAGAACAACCCCACTTGCATACTGTGTGACCCTGAGCAAGTCACTTAACTTCCTTGTGCTCCCAGGTCACACCTGTAAACAAGCTTTCAGCTTAGTGCGTCTCTCCTGGTTAAAAAAAAAAAAAAAGTGAGTTTCATTTTTTGTTTTTGTATTTTATCCTGAGCCACAGTCCACTCCACACAGGCACACACCCACCACAACTACTGGCTGCATGCCTTTCTTTCTTGCTCCCTCCACACCACAACTCTGAGTGTCTTCCCAGTCCGCTCCTCTCCTTGATAATCCCCTGTACTTTTTTGTTCCTTCTGTTCAGAGTAGACTTGCCCCCAGGCCCCAGCAACACCCCAGCCCAGTCCCCTCCTCCCTGCAGTAAGTGCTGTGCTGCCCTGATAAAGCCCATAAGAAACAAGGTCAAGAACAAATGTAAGTTTTGATTAATTAATTAATTGATTTTTTTTGAGAAAGAGAACGAGACAGTCCACAGAATTGTGCTTTCGCACCCAAACGGCTGCAAATTGATGCAATCAGTCATGCCCTCAGAACTCTTAGTTCTTCCAGCAACTCGCCTGTCGGACACGACTGACTCAGTCCACCTCCACACTAAAAGTCTGCAAGTGTTGATAGAGCATAGACACCTCCAGTTATCAATCTGGTGTCATGTGCTCCGATCCGTGAAGGACACCAGGCTGCCCTCACATATGCCGCATTGCTCACCCCCTTTCGTTTTTGTTCCTCCAGCGTTTGCCATATTTAAACATGGAACTTTATAATCAGCTAGGGCCATAGTTTAACTGTGTTCTGTGTGCTCAGATAAACTATTCTATATATGAAAATCAAATGCATGTATATAAAACAAAGATACAGAAAAATGTGGAACACTACTGTGACAAATTAAGCCACCCATGTGACAGCTGCAGCACACAGTCACACTCCATCCTGATTCCACACACAGTGCCTCTGCTCTCTACTGCCACTTTGCCGCATAGCTGCGCCTGCTACTACACAGAATGCAGATGCTTTAACTGCAGCAGAGTGACAGGCCAATTTCTGGTTGGGTCATGAGGATTTTATTTTATTTTTTTAGGAAAAAGTGGAATGGCAATGGCTCTAGCAGCCGTACCAGTTCCAACAGACCGGTTTAATCAGTAATGTTGCTTCAACTTGTTGTCTACTGCCTGTATTTTCTGTATTTTTGCTGCCCTTGGTGTAATTTAATGTTATTTTGTTTTCTTTACACTTATTTGATACTTTTCTGTAATTCTCCCACGTCATTCCAAAAAAAAAAAAATATCAGCATTTCTGTCTAGTGTACTTGCAGAATCAACAATTAATGAAATAAATAAAACTATATAAATAAGAAAATGCTCTAACTGTAACAACACTGGGGGCCAAGCTTTGTTTTAATCATGGTGGGAAGCATGTAGGACTACCCAAAACCATGGGTCTCATAACAAAACATGGGACGCCCCCATGTATAAAGTACTCCCAGGAAAACACTGGGATACATCTATATAACAGACAGTCTGTAAAAGAGAAAAACTCTGCTGTTGCACTGTTCATGACCTGGCCAGCAGCAGTGACGTTTTTATGTGATGCATCCTAGGCCCTTTCCTCAGAGAAAAACTGAAAACAAACCACATTTTCTTATAAAAAGTTATGAGATGAAAGCTTGAAGTCTACTTTAAGTGTGAAGTTAAAAAAAATCACGCTGTTCTGGCCCAGTGGCATGGAGGGCTGCAGCGCTGGACATCTTACCTCCTGCCATGCTGGCTACCAAATTTTTGGAACGAGCTCGAGCCACCAGGTTAGGCTGGGGTGTGCAAGGACTGAGCATCCAGAGGGCTGCTCACTTCTCTGAGGGAGGCAGGATATGCTGCATCAATCCTAGACTGCCACTACCTGGAGGCAGGGTGGCAGGGCAGCCGGTGCATCCCCATGATGGATGTTCGGGGGCAGGCATGTGTGTGTGCCTCTACACGCATGCACACTTGTGTCCTTGCATGCCACCAAAATGAGTGATAAGAACGAGAGAAACTGCCTGGCTCTGGACCAGTCATGCCCGCCCTGCCTCCTAGGACCATCTGCTCTGCACTGTGCTCAGGGAGGGGGGCCTCCCTCTCTCTCCTGGGTCTGCCCCGGGGGAAATCTACGGGAGGAATCAGACACAAGTCCTGCAGGAGGCAGTCGCTGGTGGGGTGTAAATTGGAGCTGATAGCCCAGCAAGGAGCTAGAGCCGAGAAACTGCTTGATGACAAACGAAAATAAAAAAAATAAAATAATAAATCCTGCTGGGACTGGAATTTATTTAATAGACATGAATCTACAGTCTCATGCTGCTCTAATAATGAATAAGAAGCCTGCTGTTTGCCAGTTGAACACCAGAGGGCAGCATGAGATTGTAAATGGAGAACTACAGACACTGTCCCAAGAGGAAAAAGTGCCCCTCTGCAGAAAATATATAACATCCTGTTTAGGTTGTAGAATTTCTAAGTTAACTGCCCCGTCTTGCACACCGCTTGTACTTCATAAAGTAATCTGCACACTTTACTTTGTGGCTAGTGTGTGATATTTATCTACTAAGGCTGTTCTCAACCCGGTTTGTTGTCTTGGTTCCAGTTCAGTTTACCGTGTGCTGTAGCTGTATCTGGAGTGGTCCCTGTTCGTTTGTTAGGCAGATTTTCACAGGACTCTAATTTATGCGACTAAGTTTACAATGGTAGAACAGAAGTGCTAGATCCATTAAAACAAGAGGATCAGACTGTTCTTTAATTCTGATAATTTGGGGGTTACTGGAATGGTGCCGTGAGAAGCAGGGGGGGAAATGTCAAAAATGGGCAAAACCAGGGAAACACTCTGACGAGGCTTAGAACATGTGTGAGCTGCTTGTAAATATCAAATGACAACAAAACCAATAAATAAGCAATGCATGCTATTAATACTGTACTTGAAGGCAGAACTTGAGTACTTGAGTTCCAGTATAAAAAGGGTACCTGGTATTGCATATAACACAATCAGCTTTAAAGTGTTCCTGAAACTGATACTTACTGAAAATATTTTAGATTTAGTATGATCATAATGAAGTTAATAACAACTAGGTTAAAACCAAAACACTCTTACCTACCCCCATGTGGACCTGTACTATTTGTTTTAATTTCCAAATCTATTTATATGATGTCATATTTCATTTTATTTTCTCTTGCACTGGTTTGTTTTAAATTTGATTTTGGGGGCTTAAGTTAACCTCAACATCCAGAGTGTCTCATAAATGCAGGAAGCAGTGAAAACTGTCTGCTACTCTAGCTCAGTCAATGGAGAAGTGGCATTAAATAAGTAAACAGTAAGCCATGACAGGGTGTACATTAAAGAATTAATGATGCATCACCCGAGGCGTAGCAAGGCTGGAGCCGAAGGCTGAGTGCCCTTATGCTGCCCTGGGAAGTGCACTGTTAACTTTGGATGAAAACCTTGAAGTGGCTTATTCCACTTATAAAATGGCTTGTTGTTATTTTTTTAAGGACATAAAGATAAATTAAGCATCTTCAGGAACAAAAATCTGTACAAATGTTTTAAATCGGGCAAAATCACAGGTAGCAGGACTGTATTAATTTAGAAGATGGCACTTTGAGTCTATTTTTTTTGTGTGGTTTTACTCTGTGTAATTGCTTCTTCAGAATTGTTGTTGTCTGCTCCCCCCTCCGCCAGTTTGTTGGCTTCTCCCCGACTCTCCCCGCCTCTGTTGGTTGCCATTCAGAGCTGCAGCCAAAGAATCCGAAGTATGTGAGGAGGGAAAAAAAGAGTTCATGCTTGATCCCTATTTCTCACACTACTTTTTGTTCTCCCAAGTCCCAAGTGTTTGTTAATTTTTTTATGTGTGTTTCGCTTCCTTGGTTCTGGTACCGCCTGACAATTAAAAATGACAATTACATTACGTTGGAACAATTCATTGACGGTGAAACTGTAAAAGAGTTTAGTAAGTTACAAAGGGAATTTGGCTTTCTGTGTTCTAATTTTTATAAGTACCTTTAGTTTAGGCACTACATATTCTCGAGGGTGGGAAGTAATAATCTGACAGGGCAGTTAGAAGAGGGAGTGGTTTTGGTTAAACATAAAGCAGATCTGGGGGATACGGCGCACCTAACCTCGCAATTTTATAAATTACTAGAAGATAAGACACATCTCCTGGTAACTCAAAAAATTCAAAGAAAGTGGGAGGAGGAATTAGGAAAGGAAATTTTGGGGGAACACTGGGATAAGGTATGGGCCAATATTCATAATACCACAAACTCTATGATATGGAGGGAGTATAAATGGAAGGTGGTGGTGAGGTTTTTTATAACCCCCACTGTCTCCCAGCATTATGCCAGACACCCATCTGATAGATGCTGGAGAGGATGTGGCGGTGTGGGTTTTCACTGCCATATGTTCTGGGCCTGCCCGAAGATAAGAAAGTTCTGGAACCTAATCAACAGTGAGATAAAGAGAATATTGGGGCTGGATCAGGACCTGGATTTTGAGCATTTGGTTTTGGGAGGGCACCCGCATGAAATTAGAATGAAAGGTAGGAGGTACCTATTTTTAATTCTGTCGGTGGCAGCAGTAAAGGTGCTAACACAACATTGGCTAACACAGAAACAACCCACAATTACTCATTGGTGGAACAACATTAATAATATTCAACAAATAGAGGCCGTTACGGCCAGGCTTAGAATCCAGGTCTCAAGATTCAATACCAACTGGCACCAAATTTTTAATTATTTTGAGGAACAGAGAGGAATTTCTATCCTGCAGCAACAGTTGAGGGCTTGAGGAAAGTGGATTTGGTTAGATGGGGAGTCCGGTGGAGGACAGATAATATTAAACATCCGTTTTTCCTAATCACCTGGCTTATAAAAGCAGACAGACAGTTTAAGTTGGTTGTTACCTAAGAGAAAATAAAAACAAGGGATACAAAACAAAACAAAAAAAAAATATTTTTTTTTCTCTTTTCTCCCCTCCCCTCTTGTATTAAAGTATCTACAGTGAGACAGTGAAGGCAGTATGGATTGAACTGTTGTATTAAGTTAACAACAAAGAGATAATAGAGAAGGAGATTATTTTAATTTGTTGTACAATTAAGTATAAATTGTGAATTTTTTAAGTCTGGAATTTCTTTTTATATCCTTTTAAATTGTGGTACATGTTAATGATGTATAAACTGGCTCTTGGTATCCCTAATAAACTTGAACAAGTTTAAAAAAAAATGACAATTACAAGCACAGTGGAAGGGTTTAAGCATGCCTCGGACAGGCACAGGGGAAGCTTGAGAGGGGGGAATGAGTGATCAAAAGCCATTGATCACACAGAGTCAGTGGCCACATATAATGTATAGGGCCTATGGGCAGACTGGATGGGCCTGGAGATTCTTATCTGCTGACAATTTCTATGTTTTAACTTGGACAACCAGCAGCTTTAAGCCACTCGCTTGCTTATAGCCAGTGAGTGCTTGTCTGTTTGCCTCTTGTTCGCCTAGCTGGCAAGCAATCCCTTACTCTCATGGAGTGTATGCCAGATAGCCTGCTCTCTGAAAGTGCCTGCCTCCCTGCATTACAGCACTGTGAACCTAAACACAACTGCTGTTTTTTTTTCCTTTTCCCCCACAGAATAGAGTTACTCCAGTGGTTTGGTTTAAGTAAATTGTGACATACATTGCGAAGCCAGTCTGGAGGTTTTCCATCTCTGTGCTGAAGGTGAGGCAGTCAGTTCAAGTGCAGGCTGGACACAGTAACTCGAACAGCATAAAGGTTATTAAAAACTATAACTCTACTGGGGACATTGTGAATTGTACAGGGAGACTGGGCATAATAATTGACAAAAAATGAAAATAAATATTTACAACTAACTATCAATTTCAGGGTAGTAAAGGATGGAAAACTCAACATGGAGGCTCTCGTCTTTTTTTATTTTGATTACTGGATATCATGATATAGTGTGCAAGCTAGTCCATGGCTTTTGGAATAAGACATACAAGGAGAGGACTTAACATGTACATCATCGGAAAAAGGAGGGAAAGGGGCGACATGTCAGAGACTTACAAGTATCCGCACAAGATAAATACGGTGGATGTTGAGGAACTTTTCTTCCCGAGTTCAAATGCAGGGATGAGAGGGAATTCACTAAAGTTGGCGTTGGGGGTGTCAAAAGGATGTCTGTAAGCACTTCTTCATGGAAAGGGTAGTGGACAAGTGGAATAAGCTGCCAGCGGAAGTGACAGAAGCTCAATCGGTCAGCAGCTTCAAGCTGGGATGGGACAGGCATGTGGGTTTAGTCAGAAATGGGGGGAGCTGGCCCGTCGGCACAGCAGTTGGAATTCTGCTTACGTCGCTGGCGACCCGGGTTAGAGAATGGACCCGGGTCACTGGAGGGCTGGCCGGGAGGAGAAGGTTTGAGTGTCTAACGACTGCTCACCTTCTCCCAGGAGGAGGAAGGGGATGCGGCTCGTTGTGTGCCACCTCCTGGCGGAGGCTGGGAGTGCAACAGCTCAGCGAGCCCCACTGAACGCAAGGGGCATGGTGGATGTCGGCATGTGCCTTGACGTCTGTGGCACACCACGCACCCCCCCCCCGGGGGGGAGCAAACCGGAAAACTGCTTTTCAGCCTGCCGGATGATGGCCGCCAGCTCCTGCCACCATGAGTGCCCTGAGGCCCCAAAGCCACCTCAGCAGCTCCCAGGGACTGAAGAGATAGTGCGCTGGTTGTCCTCCCTGGTGTCTTCCCCCTCGGGGGAGAGGGACCCATCCGCTAAAGGGATACACTGGGCTACCCCTTGGATGGCTGCAATATGAGGTAGGTAGAGGGGGTTGAGGTGAGGGCGCTGGTGGGGGTCCATGGCTGGCTGGAAGGAGAAGCTGACCGAGAAGCCTAAGGAAGGAGCAAAAAAAAAAAAAAAAAAGAAATGGGGGGCAGTAATCAAGGCAGGTGGGAAGAGTGGATGGGCTGAAGAGGGCAGATAGGGAGAACGACACATTCTGATAAACCTGTGGTGATAGCAAGAAAGTACTGAGATCAACACAATGTAGATGGTGCAAACCAAATAGGTTTATTTTACCAAAACCAAGAACCAGCACAAATACAGCGAGGACAGAGTGTGGATGCCCCAGCGCTTCAACTCACAAAACAGTCTTCATCAGAGGGCCCATCACAGTACACTGTTCTCCCTGTCTGCCTTGTTGTTTAACCTGGGGCCAGCAACCCCACAGCAGCACCGACACACCTGCACTGTTTTAGTGCGGGTCCAGCCTCTTGCACTGTACCTATGGATGGGACGTGGAACCTTTTTCTGCTGTCAGCGTCTCTGTATCTACAGTATGTATGCAAGTGCAATACCACTCTTTATCTGAACATAGGGGGTACATGAGAGCAGAACACTCCGTTTCCTCCTTTCACAGATAGACAGTGCCACCCCTTTGACAATTCCTGCTCAAGAGTGCCTGTGGCACAAAGATCCCACGGCCATTCCAGAACCCAGGTCTACTTTGTTAAACTGCCAACTATTAGCCCATTGGGCCAGGGAATAAAACACACCAAATTTGGAATTTTATTACAAAGCTTATAAATGATATATCAAATGCATTTTCAGGTCATAGAAACAAACAGCAACATGAACCTTTCAAAGAGGTTTCATTTTTTCCTAATACTTCAAAAGCACATTACTGTATACCATGCATACACTTAATAAAAAATGCATTTATAAGGTATTTGTTCAAATGCTAAGAACACTTCAATCGGTATATTTCTGTAAAAACCATTCTGCCTGAAGCAGCTCAAATATTAAAGATTTCAAAGAGCGGGTGTAGGGCTTCACAGCCCATTACCTTAATGGTGCTATAGTCCTTCTAGCCCAAAATGATAATGTTTAAGAGAATCCAGTAAGGGAGGGACAGGATTGTAAATCTGGGCGTACTGCTTGCCCTTCCACTTCTCAGTCCACCTGCCCCGCTCCCACACTCAGATGTTTAGTGACATCTAACCAGCATACCTCTAAACCTTTCATCCCCAAATATGGAACACTGCCTCACAAAATGTAGAAAAAATAGGCAAAATATGGGACACAATCAAATCTTTAACTAAGAAGCTCAGAACACAATTAAAATATTTGGCTTTATGTTCACAGTTTGTTGTTAAGTGAATAATATAGATTTCATATTATTTACTATGGATGTTTGCTTTAAAATCTGAACACTGACTGTGGGGAAAATCCTCACAATGCGGAACCGGAGGCTTCTGTTGGGTAAAATGTGGCACTGTTCCTTGTAATGTGGTATGGTTGAGAGGTATGCTAACCAGGGAGAGTACGGCGGCATGCCCTATTGAAGCATATGAGAAAGGTTTTCACAGCATTTTTATCAATGTTTAACCTCTGATAAAAATTAAAGCCACTGCTCAACTAATAGAGGCCCTATTAGATAAGTGGTGGCTTTCATTTTTATCTAAGGTCGCGTAAACATTGGTAAAAATTGTGAAAACCTTCCCCATAGGCTTCAATGGGTCACGCCTCTGCACTCTCCCTGGTTAGACGTCACAAAACGTCTGAGCACGGGGGCAGGACAGGCGGACCGGGACGTGGAAAGGATCAGCTGGCCAGCAGTATAGTTAGGGTTGTCACCTGTCTGGTTTTAGACCAGATAATCCTGTTTTTAGGGTCCTCATCCGGTCATCCAGTTTTACTTAAATGTAGTTTGTTTTTGGGCTATTTTGAGTGCCCACATACTCTTAAAACTGTATTAAATCATTTCACTCTATTGCCTGCTTGTCCAGGTTACAAAGAAGTTCTCATGTCACAGAACTCATTCCCACACCTCCATTTGCATACTCTGGGACCTTAAGCAAGATATTTATCCTTCCTGTGCTCACGGATCACCTCTGTAAATGGGCATTGTGCCCAATGGGCCCTACCTGAACAGTAACAATAAACAAAAAAAGTAAAAGTACAAAATGATTTCCTATCACTTTTAAAGTATTCTATGGCACTGGAGGAGGAATGATATACTCATCAGTCAAAAAAAAAAGGGTGGTGCCAGAGACACAGTTTGGGGTGTGGTTTAGTATCCAGTTTTCACCTTATCCAAAGGTGGCAACCCTAAGTATGGCCTGATTTACGATGCCTTCCCTTCTAGAAAGACTATTGCACCATTACGGTAGTGGGTTATGAAGCCGAAACAGTAAAATCTTATTTTTGAAATTTACTTTAACTAACACAATAATTTACAAAACAAAAGTGTTACCTTTTTCTCGCACCAACATAATACAGAGGACCTTTTGTTTATCTATGCACACTTCCTGAAGTAAAACTACTTCAAGTAAAATCAAAGGAAACACTTCTGTAATACAAGAAGACACTTCTGTTCTGCAGTTCAACAAACAATTAAACACTGACCTAATCATATGAAAATTAAACATTTCTTGCTTGTGCATGTTAAGTTGTGCGTTAATTCACATTCTACAGTATCAACACCATATAAAATCCTAGAATCCTGACAAAGAAATCTTATTTGGCCATTTCTTGTTCACACATGTTTTTTCAGAGCCTCCTGGCCTTAGAAGTTTGCATTAGAGGAAAAATATAGTAGAAATGTTTATTTATAAACTGGTAACCAGGCTCATTTTAAGGAGCAGCCTAGGGGATAGGTAATTGCCTGGAGGGGGGGGGGTGTTAAGAAAAACTTACTCATCTTAGTAATTTTGTTTCTTCTAATGGAGTCTTGCTGTATTCTGACATATGCAGTTAGCCCCAGCACTTGAGCTGCCCCAGAGAGGAAAGATTTAACTCTATGCAGAAGCATAGAACGTTGAGCTTGAGCTCAGTTTTCAAACCTCTGTCTGTGGTGCTTCAGAGTGTAACCGTCAGATTCTTACGAGCAACTAACTACACGTCCAGTGTGAAAAGTGTAAAAATATATACCAACAGGCAACTACTTCGGTCCCAAAAGACTCAAGTCGAGAACCCAAGATAAAAAAACAGGTAGTGAACAAGAGATATAATATATAAATCTAAAACATAACAACAACCAACCCGCCCTGAAGAGGAGGGGTGAAAGGTACACCTCTGAGGTGCAACACTGTACCTGCCAGCCCACTTCCCAAAAACTAGGTTCTGAGAGTGGAGGTGGGGGGGGATCAGAATACAGCAAGACTCCATTAGAAGAAACACAATTACTAAGGTGAAGTCTTGCTATATTCTGACATATGCAGACTACCAAGCACTACCTCCATGGAGGAGGGTACCGAACCCATTTTGGGAATAGGCTCTGCAGCACTGATGTTCCAAACCTAGCATCACTCCTAGCCTGGATATCCAGAGAGTAATGCTTGGTGAATGTATGGATTGTTTTCCACGTGGCTGCTTTGCAGATCTCTAGTAAAGGCATATCTCTGGCAGCAGCCAGAGAAGGAGCTGTACCCCTAGTCGAGTGGTCCCTCAGGCATGAGGGAGGTGTTTTACCTAGCTTGGTATAGCAGAATTGTATATAAGCTACAATTCACCTGGCAATAGTTCTTTTGGTAGCAGGCCTACCTTTTCCCACTTCACCGTAAGTGAGAAACAATTGAAGACAGTCATTCCTATGTGCCTTAGTATGCTCCATGTAATAGCTAAGCGCCCTTTTAACATCCAAACTGTGTAACCTTCTTTCTCTTGAAGAAGAATGATCAGTGAAAAACACAGGAAGAGACATGGACTGGTTTAGATGCAAGTCTGAGACCACCTTGGTTAAGAACCTCCTATTAGTTCTGAGGACCATCTTATCTCTGTGGAACAATTAGGTTCAACTGACAGGGCCTGTAATTCACTAATTCGCCTGGCAGAAGTGATAGCTACCAGAGACACAGTTTTCCAGGTCAAGTACTTAAGCTCAGTTGAAGTCAGAGGTTCAAAGGGTGGCTGCATAAGTTGAGCAATGCAGATATTGAGATCTCAAGCTGGAGTAGGCTCTCTAAAAGGAGGGTTGATATGGACTAGACCTTTAAAGAACTTACCAAAGACAGGGTGAGATTCCAGAGAAGTGCCCTTCCCTGCTGACAGGAATGTAGAGACAGCTGCTAGATGAACTTTTAAAGTGGCTGGCCTAAGGCCTAAGCCATTAAGGTGAACCAGGTAATCTAAGACTGTGGCAATACCCGCAGCATCCGGCAGAATATCCCTGTGTGAACACCAAATGCTGAATCTTTTCCATTTGGAGTTATACGTTTTCCTGGTAGAAGGCTTCTGAGAAACCTTAAGGATGTCCAAAACTCCCTGAGAAAGATGCAGGCCTGCATATTCTAACTCTTCAAGAGCCAGGCCTTGAGATTAAGAGACTGGAGATTGGGGTACCAGATCCTCCCGTGAGAGGAGGTTAAGAGATTGTGTCTCTTGGGAAGAGACAGGGGGAGTGAGACTGCTAAGGACAACAACTGAGGATACCAAGGCTGCCTGGCCCAGTCTGGAGCAACTAGAATCACTGTACAGGGTTGTGACCTGATCTTGACTAGAACCCTGAACAACAGGGGAAAGGCATAAAGGAACTTGCCTTCCCAATCCAATATCAGAGCATCCAGGGGAACAGTCCCCAGGAATGGAGGTCTGCAGCAGAACTGGGGAAGTTGATGATTGTCTGAGGCTGAGAAGAGATCTATCTCTGGAGTGCCCCACCTGGTGAAGATTACTTTCAGGATGAGAGGATCCAGGGTCCATTCATGATGGCCCTGGGAGATTCTGCTCAGAGCATCTGCTAGCACATTGTCCTTCCCTGGGAGGTGGACTACCATTAGGGGAGTTTGTAGGTAGTAGGCCAGAGACCATACTTTCATGGCCTCTGTGCACAAGGCCGTAGATCAAGTGCCCCCTTGCTTGTAGATGCACCACATGGTGGTGTTGTCCGTCCTGACCTGAACCACCTTGTTCCTCACTGAGTCCGAGAAAACTTGAAGAGCCAAGAATACTGCCCCAAGTTCCAGAACATTGATATGAAGGAGAAACTCTTTTGGAGACCAAACTTCCCAGGTGGGCTCCCCAGACCAGGACAGAAGCATCTGTCGTAAGGACTACTGAAGGAGTTTGCTTGAGAAATGGGACACCTTGCCTGAGATTGTCCTGGTCCAGCCACCACTGGAGAGCTTGGACCAGAGTCTGAGTCACTGGAATCAGCTTGGTAAGAGAATCTTTCTTCTTAGACCAAAAGGACCTTAGGTGAAATTGAACGTCCCTCATCTGGAACCTGGCTTCTTGCACCACTGCAGCGAAAGCTGCCATGTGGCCTAAGAGCTGAAGAAAATGTCTTGCTGGACGAGAAACCAGAGGATGAAAAGAGGAAGCAAGATCTGTAAGGGCATGAACTCTTGCAAGTGGGAGGAAGGCCTTTGCTTGAACAGTATCTAACTCTATCCCTATGAAGGTGAGAAGCTGTACTGGTTCGAGAACTGACTTTGGCAGGTTGAGAAGGAATCCCAGGGAACTGAGAAGATCGTGAGTGACCTGTAGAGCTGACCTGACCAGGTCGGAAAACTGTCCTACAATGAGCCAATCGTCCACGTATGGGAATAGAGAAATTCCCTGCCTTCTGAGGAAAGCCACTACTACTGTAAGGCACTTTGTAAACACCCTTGGAGCCAATGTTGGGCTGAAAGGCATGTCTCTGAACTGATAATGGCCTGAATGCAACTCGAACCTGAGGTACGTTCTGTGAGATTACCCGATAGGTATATGGAAATAGACATCCCTGAGGTCCAGGGATGCTAACCAGTCCCCTGGCCTTAGAGAGGGAAGAATTATTCCCAGAGTCACCATTTTGAACTTTGGTTTGAAGATGTGTTTGTTCAAATACCTTAAGTCTAGGATGGGTGGCCACTCCCCTGTCTTTTTTGGGGCAAGAAAATATCTGGAGTACAGACCCTTGCCCCTGTGTAGAGTAGGAACTCTCTCTCTATGGCTCTGAGAGCCAGCAAAGAGGAAACCTCTGCTTCTAGAGCAATGGTTTCGGAGATGTTTGCAGGTGGAAAAGACCTGACTCTCATTTTTGGAAATTTTTTGAAACTGAGGGCCAGTCCCTGGCTTACTACCTCCAGGACCCACTTGTCTGAGGTAACAGACTTCCAGGCCTGGAAGTAGTAAGCCATCCTGCCTCCTACTGGAATTGGGGAGCTGATCCGGGCTGACACATCAGGGTGTCTGCTTGGCAGGAGCCTTGGACTGGGAAGAGGATGCAGCCCTGCTCATCCTCCTCCTGCCTCTCCCTCAGAAGAACACCTTCTGTGGGAAGGGAGAGGAGGCCTGGGCTTGTTAGAAAGGCATGTGAAAAGGTCTGCCCCTAGACTGCTGCTTTTGAGGAGTGGCTAGCCTTTCTTTGGCCTGTGCACACCTGTAGGTGGTCCTGTACTCATCCATTTTCTTCATGTAAGCCTCTGTCTGCTCCCCAAACAGAGAGTTACCCACTACAGAGAAATTCATGGCCTTAGCCTGGGTGTCCTGAGAAAGGCTAGCGCATCTGAGCCAAGCAAATCTCCTGAGAGACACAGGTATAGCCATGACTCTCGATGCCACATCTTTGGAGTTTACAGCACCATGAAATTGCACTCTGGATGCCTCAATCCCATCAGCAGCCACCTCCTCCAGCTCTTTGGCTAGTTGGGGAGAAGTCTGTTTAGCCAGTTCCAGAACAGTGTCCCACCTGGACTTCTGGTATCTGGCTGTGTAGGCCATATAATTCGCCTGCCTGAGTCCCAAGGAGGATGCCAAATATTGTTTTTTTGGCCATGGCATCCACCTTCCTGGAGTCTTTATCTAGGGGTGTGAAGCCAAAGGTATGTTAGCCTTATCATAGGCTGCAGCCTGCACTACCCCAACATGGCTGCAATGATTGAACAAAAAACTCCGTACCTGAGCCTGATAGCATATACCTCCTGTCCATTCTCTTATCCACAGGAGGCAAAGAATTTGGTGTTTGTAAAATCTTTTGTGCCTGTTTCCCCAGGGATTTATGGAGGGGACTAGACAACCTCTTGGACTCTGGGATGTCCATCATTTCCACAAAATCAGGCTTGTCTTCCTCCTCGACAGCTTCAACCATAGGGAGCTGGAGGGTTTCAGCCACTTTTTTGTAAAACAAGTAGTGAGATAGGAACTCAGAAAGCCTTGGAGGGGAGACATTGGAGGTCTGTCTGGGGAGATGTCCGGTTCAATGGGCACATCCAGACCTTCATAATCATTGCCATCGTCATCATCATTGTCATCTGGTAACTCTTCATCCCCCCTTCCACTCCAAATCATAATAAACCGATGGAGTCGGACCTGACTGAACCAAGCACCTAACCGACGGCGCCGGTTCAGATGGAATCAGGCGAAGCTATTGTACAATACTGATTGCTTTGGCTATTTCTTCAGCGGTTGGAGTAAGGGATGCTGGATCTGATCTGGCTGACTTCTTGCACCTTTTTGATGGAACTCACCCCTCAGGGTCGGCTCTCCTTTTGCCCGAGGATGTATTGCCCAGGTCAGTGGGCACCTCCTAAGGCTCGGTTGGAACCAGGCTGGCCATCCAGGTCAGCGAACTTCTCAGCCTCCTTTTCCTTTAGCCTACTCAATCTTTTTTCCAGAGTCGCCTTACGAAAATTTTTGCAGATTTGGCAGTCTGTTTTGAGGTGGTCTAACCCCAGACAATACACACAGATGAGGTGGGGGTCGGCCTTAGCAAAAGGCCTCCCCACACTCCGAACAATGCTGAAACCCAGTGGGACCGTTTTTTTCTTTGGGTTTCTCAGACATGGCCAGACTAAACAAATTACCCTTTACAGCTTGCAGCCAGGTAATACACTCCTGTCGGTTACCAACTGTGTCACGGGTTGTGAAAGGAAACCAAGAATTTCATTTTTTTTGAAACCGATAGGAACTGTCACTCCACTACTAAATCCCAGAAATTAAATACACACACACAAAAGTCGGTTCCCAACCGGACCGACCGAGAAAGAACCGAGAACTACAATTTCCACAAAGAAAATTTTTAAAACACAGTTCACTACCTATCTACACCACTTACTGTACCACAGACAGAGATCCGAAACAGAAAATAAAGAAATCGGTTGAAAAACCAATGCATTTTTAAACTTTAACAAACTGAAGCGAAGGAGAAATCTCCAGAGCAACTTCACAGTTAGGCAGAGGAAACAATTTGATGGTTACACTCTGAAGCACCACAGACAGAGGTTTGAAAACCGAGCTCGACGTTCTATACTTCTGCAGAGAGTTAACTCTTTCCTCTCCGGGGAAGTTCAAGTGCTGGGACTAACTGCATATGTCAGAATACAGCAAGACTTCATGTTGTCTGAACAACAAAAATGTTCAATTATTTACTGTAACAATAAATCTACATAATCTGTTTCACTGAGCCACACCTTTGGAACTGTAACCCATTAACCTCAGAAGCACCTGGAAACTTTTGCCAGCTAGGACCAGCAACGCTGACACACATCATTGCCTATATAATGTGGACAGCCCCTTAATTTCCCCATCCCCCACCTGAGATAAGCTCGGAGGATTTATTGGAAGACCGGAACCAGAACCAGGCACATGGAAGAAATGGTGGAACTGGAAACTGTAGTCCATACAGGGTACATGAAGCGTACACAGCATGCAAAGACATGTAGAACATCCAGCAAATGCCATCTAGATAAAAGAAGGGGGAAGGTGGGAGGGTGAGATGTGTCTCAATGGATGAGAGTCTCTCTAAGAGCTACTGTTATGGTGAGTACTTAAACCATCCTCTTTAAGGCCATCTCCATCAACTAAGCAACACCTCTGACCAGTAAACACAGCTGGTTGAACAGCTGGCGTTTGCAAAAAGAGTCTGAAGTTCTGGATGATACTTTCAGAAGCCAGATATTCAGGTACAGTATGTGAAGACATACAGTCCCTCTCTCCAGAGAGCCATAGCCACTACTGCTAAGCATCTGGTGAGGACCTGTAGTACTGAAGATATGTCAAAAGTCAATACATGAAATAGGTAGCGGTTACTAAGGATTTAACTAATAGAAATAGACCTATAATGGTCATTCAAGCCTATTCCTCCACTACACAGTGGACACAGATCTGTCCATTTGTCAATAATAAAATCTGTGTTTTAAAACAGTCAACATTTTTGGTCTTGGTTACTTCCTCATGTAATCTGTTTCAGTTTTTCACCACCATCTTGGTATAACAGCAACTTCTGGCCTTGGCTTTGTAGTTTCTGCCCTGCAACTATATTCTGTGCCCCCTAGTACTGTGTTCGTGCTCTCTGTGTATGAGCTCCATTTCTGCACATAGATGCTCATCATGTCCTACAGTGTACAGTAATATCAAATCTCCCCTTACTTTCCTTCTTTCGAAACTGTATAATCCTGAGGATTGTAGTCCAGATTTGTAATCCAGTCATCACATGCCTTGGATACATTTAGTAAATCTTTGTACCTTCCCTATGCTTTTTATTTCCCCTCTCAGTGTGGGTGATAAAAACTGGGAGTAGCAGTCCATATATGGCCTAGTTAGCGATCTATATAAAGGTATGATTATGTCTTTATGCCTAATATCAAAATCCCTTTTTAATACTTTCTTTTTATTTCAGAGAGAAGGAAAGAATAATTTCATAATCATATCTTACTAGACACATCTCAATAACACAGACCCCACTTTTAAGAAAACAATGAAAAGCATAAAAAACACTTTTTTTACTTTTGGGGGGATAAAAAGCTTTAACAAAATGTGCTGTGTCTGCCCTCAGCCAACTCCAAGCTTTAATACATCCCACTATAAGAAAAAAAAATAGTTCTGTTTTAATGTAAAGGGTCCTCTTTCCAGCAAATTATTCCCAACAAAATATCCAGCTAATAAACTTTAAACCCAATTTTTTATTTATTGTTCTTTCCCTCAGATATCGGCAAATACTGTATATTATCCACAAGACGTTCCTCATCTTCCTGATCTTCTTCCAGATCCGATTCCAGCTCTGTGGGCAATGCTACGCTATTCTGGTAGAATTATTTTGCTTCATCCTCATTGTAAAAGAAGTAATCCTTATTCTGAAAAGTCACTTTGAGTTTTGCAGGAGCCTGGAGTACTGCACGTACATCAGCTTGTATAAATTCATTTCTTATTGCCAAAAAGTGTTTTCTCCGACATTGAGTAATTAAACCGAAGTCTGGGTACAGGTGCATTCTCGTCCCTTCTAACATAAATCCTTTTTTTACCCTTGCAAGCTGTAATAGTCTATTTCTTTGCGATACTGTAAAACACGTACATATCACATACCTTGCCCATGTTTCTGAGGTAACAGCCATTTGTTGTTCCGGTCGAAACACTGACTCCAAAACAACAGCATTCATAGCCCCCTCAACAGTCAAAACTCTTGCAGCTAATTGCTCAATATTTTTCTCAGAGGTAGCAACCCGCTCTTCAACCGCCATCATCTTCAATTCAATATTCTCACAACGGGATACCATATCTGTACGTGAACCCTTAATCTCAGAAAGTATATTTTTTCGTTTCTGCCTGGAATTCCATTAGGAAAGCTTGCAGCGTGGCCAAAGTTGGTTTTTGAGGGGCCTTCACCTTAACGCCCGTATCAGAACGGGCTACTGCTGCTGGGGAAGCCATTTCTCCCAATGAAAGCTGAACACTGAAAACACCATGCTGTTGAGTTTGCTTCCCCAAGGCTGGCCATGGGGGATATCTACCTATCTTCTCCAAGCTCTGTCCTGCTCCTCCTTTAACTTTAGACTTCTCAGGCATCTCTAAAACAAGAGAAAATGAGAGCAAAATCAGAACAACACAGCGGAGCTACGCTGAGGCAGACGTAGCCATGTTACCTCTCTAGCGCTCCCCCCTTGAAATTCTTTTTGATGCAGCCTAGAGTTCTTAGTGCTTTCACACTTTATTTTTGATGTTATTTGAGAATGTTAAATCTGGTTGGATTATAACCCCTAAATTCGGATTAGAGACTGCCTGACCGCTGACGGTTTTAGGACTGAACTAAAAACATACTTGTTCAGCTGAGCATTTCCTGATGAGAGTTAAACCTAGTTGTATCACCTTCTTCTTTTTTTTTTTTTTTAATTTACATTTTTACAGGCTTTTTTCCCCCTTTTCACCCATTCCTTCCCAAGCACGTCCAGGGCGCTGACGTACATGTGTGGAGGTATGCGCATGCCAGGCAGTGCAGAGCACCCCATCCTACTAGCTGCCCTCTCCGCCTGCACTACCACTGGACCTCCACCCGATGGTGACGGGGCTACGGGAGGGGGGGGAGACAGCGTCCACCCCAATAGAGGAGAGCAGCCGTAGGCAGCTCAATCCTGTTTCTACCCCATCCCGGGCCTGACATTGTTCCCAAACCCGGGTTGCTGGCATGATGTGAGGTAAGACTAGATGCCTCAATCCTCTGCACCACTGGTCCGGCTACCCTCTGCGCCACCGGGCCGGCTTCCATCTTCTGGTTTTATGCTTATTATGTTTAGAGTGTGTCAACTATTAATGTCTGTATTAATTTTAACTTGTTAAGGATGTAAAGCGCTTTGGCTAAGGGAATTGCGCTGACAAATAACATTTTGATTGACTGATTGAAATGTTTCGTCTTCTATACTTTTGAGTATGTTGTTGCCTAGACAGTATATTGTTTCCTTGAGTTTTGTTTTCCAAAATGCATGACTACGTATTTATCTTCATTAAACTGCAAACCTCCAAATTTGTCCCAGTTGTAAATTTTGTCAAGATCGTCCTGTAGTTGGTATTGTATTCCTGTATTGGTATCTGACTCAGTTAGTGATGGTCCTGCCAGCTTAATGTAAGCAGCAAACTCTGTCACATTACTACTGATTCCTATATGCAGATCACCAATAAACAATGTGAAAAGTATCAATCAATCGATTTTATTTTATACTGGAGAGTATGTGAGCAAAAATGCCTGTTTTCACAAATGTCCAGTTGTAAATGAAATTACAGAGATACACAAGAAACAATATACAGTATACAGTTACAGACCTACATAAAGGCAGAAGTAGTATCTAATACACAGGAACTTTTTTAGAGGCATGAGAGAATGAAAGTGCAAGGTGAAGTAATAATTTACAGTACATAATTTACAAAAGCATTTTGAATCATTTGCATAAACATGATAACCAAAAGAAATAAGAGGGACGGAAAACGGGAGGGGTGCTGGGAAAAAGGGAGGGGAGGAGGGTGGAGGATGAGGGGAAAACAGCAGGGGAGAAAAAAAGGTAGAATTGGAAGGGGGGGACATTAAGGAGCAGAGTTAGATTCGGCCAGTATTAGGAGAATAACTGCATGCGAGTTTTACTTGGAGGTGGCTCAAGAGGGACCTTTGAAAGACATGTATAGTGCTGCAGGCAAGGCAGTCATGTGGGAGCAAGTTGTACTGTTTTGTGCCCTTAAAAGCAATGGAATTTTGTGCAAGTGAGGTATGGAAGAATGGAGTGTTGAAAACATTGCTAGAGGCACCTCTGGTTTGGTGGGCAGGAGCAGATTTGTGGAACAGTGATGTCACGCTCAGTGGTAGTTTATTCAGGTGAACTTTATGGAGGAAAAAAGCGGGTGGAACGCCCCTCAAGAGGGAGCCAGTCAATAGCTTTATATAGGGTGCAGTGGTAAGTTTTCCAGGGAAGTCCAGTGACAAAGCGGATTATATTAGTGAAGCTAGATCTAAGTTTAAGGAAGAGTTGAGAAGTGGCAGACGGGGTGTAAACGATGGATCCATAGTCCAGAAGTGGTATGAGAATGGAGCTTGCTAGATGGAGTCTAGATTCAGGGATTAAAAACGTACAGATCCTGTAAAGTAGCCCCAGCCTCACCTGAACGTTATTTATGAAGTTTGAGACGTGAAGGTTGAAAGACAGGTGGGGATCAAGCAGAAGATCAAGGTATTTAAACTCAGACACTTGCATTTATGCAAGTACCATGGTTATCAGAGAGGGTTTGTTTTAGGTTGCAGGTTTTGCTGGGACCGGAGAAAACCATGTATTTTATATTTTTTAGAGTTTAGGACCATGCTTTTATTGGTGAACCATGAATGCAGGTTCTGGAAATCAGTACCAGGCTGAGAACTGATCACTGCACTGCTCTACTACTTACCCTAATCTGGTTAGGTAATCTCTCCTGTTCTTACTGTCTGGTACTTACCCCCTCAACCAATTCTGTACTGAGCCTACTATTCTTGAGTCCAGTCCCATTTTGCTTATTCTGTCAATCAATTTACTATGTGGCACCTTGTAGAATGCCTTGCTGAAGTCAAAAAATGTGACATCACTTGGTTCACAGGATGTTATTGGTTAGTTAAACAGGATCTGTTCTTTGTAGACCAATTTTGGGATAGATCTCCCTGTTCTTTACCGTTGTTTCTGGTATATATTCTTTTATTATTGTCTCTGTTATTTTGCCTAGGACTGGCCTCAAACTAATAGTCCTATAGTTAGAAGGCAGAGCCCTGCAACCTTTTGTAAAGATAGGACTCACAGCTGCATTATTCCAATCAGTTGGGACCTCACTTGTATCAGATGTGTTCCTTAAAATATTACATACAGGTTTGTAGAGATAAGCTGCCAGTTTTTTTTTTTTTTTTTTTTTAAGTCCGCACCTATTAATTGTCCCCCCAACAGGGATTTGTGGGGATTTTATTTCTTGAGTTCTTGATGGACTCTGAGCGCAGTATATAAGTTCTCAGCCTGTTTCTCAGTAGTTTTTCTTACATTTAATATGGTATTTAAATTATTATCCATGCTAAACATTGTTCCAAAATATCTATTAAAAGCATTCACCATTTCAGTCTTTGTCTAGTGTTTGATTTTCATATACTAAGGATCCAATGTTCAGTGCATTTCCTTTCAATGAGTTTAGGTGCCCATCAAATTCCTTCACGTTTTCGATTCTGCTGCCAGATACTTCTCAAACCTCATTTTACTTTTCCTAATTTCATATTTGCATCTCCTGACCATATCCTTGTATTTATTTGCATTTGTTTCATTTTTTCCTTTGTTAATGTTACATATGACTGTTTCTTCTAGAGGCATGGATATAGTTAACTACCCACACACTGGCAGGTACACTGGAAGTGCTGATTCATTAGAACATCTTTAAGCTAAGCTCCTCCCACCACTCTGGCGATATATCCTCTGGCTCCGCCCTGTGACAACAGAGTTTCCTTAAATTCCACTGGAAAGGTTTGGTCTCCTCCTTCGCAGCTCCATGTGTTGTAGGGCCAAACATGTCCCACTGGTAATTTTGTTACTTTTTCACAGAGTTTCTGTGGCTATCTGTATTTCCTCCGTTCTGCTCCTACCTTGGCGATAGAAGATGGAATACAAAGCAACAAAGCCAGCTCCCGGCTTCAAGTTCTGAGTCACATGCCACCAGAAGATGTCATGGATGGATCAACACGTGTCTTGCCTCTACTGTCCGGGGGGGGGCGGAGACGCACATCATGTTTCAAGCTGTGACTTGTATCGGACAATGCTCCCTTCTTCACTGGAGGATCATGAAGCCTGGCTTTTCATTGGATAACTGATCAGGACCCATAACTACGGCAGAAAGGCCACAAGAAGGCCTGCACTGTGGCAGGGTCAGGGGACCAGCTCGCAGCCATGGAAGAGGCAGCAACCAATGCTGCAGTGGGCACACTGTTGCCTTAGCGTTGCTCCTGGCTGGACCAATGTTGAAGCACCCTTCACCAGTGAAGTCCAGGAGATGTGTTGGACCCTCCAGGCCTTTGGGGAGAGATCTGCCAACCACCACAATAAACACAAGTGCTGCCAGCACCACTCGTAGGACTGGGAGAGATCACACTCCTCCTGATCCCTCAGCTCCCCAGACTGCTTGACTCCAGTCGAGCCTGCCTTGGGGAAGGGCCCAGTCGCAAGCTCCACACTGTCCCCGTTGGCTTGTGGACCACGACACTGGCAGATCAGGTGGTCAAGACTTTTCTCAACCCCACTGACCAGTTGTCAGAGGAGGTCAATGAGTCAATCTCCAAGACTCCGGTATTCTCGGTCCTCACTCAGGAAGATGTGGACCTGTTGGTGTCCCCAAGGACTCCACTCGAGAACAGCCTCTGCCAGAGGTCATTCCACCACAGTCAGTTCACATTATCTATCCTGCAATCCCGGTGGCTTCTCCTCTGCCCTCAGGTCAATGGTCAAGGTTAAGCACCACTCGCACTCTAGATCCTGCTCGACTGGGAGGCATCTCCAAAATTCCTTGACCTCATCCTCGGAGGAGGAGAGGGTCCACTGTCGCATGCAGCGGTGCTAATGAGGAACTTCTCTGGCAGCAATGAGCCATGGTGAGGCACTGAAGTGCTCTATCCCCGATCCCTGTGGTCGACCGGCCAGTGCCAGTCAACCTCATACTGGTCCTTCTAGGACAGCTGTCTCCAACACCTGTCTCCCTATCTGTCCGGGTGAAGCCGTCTCCACTGCAGTCTCTGGTGCGAGCCCCGATCAAGGACCCCTATGCAGTGGCCGGCTTGTCAGGCCAGCTGTCGGTGGAAATCACCCAGTCGGGTGACTCTAGAGTGGTCCCTGACAGCAAACAGTCAATGACCGTTTTTTGAGGAGTCCTTGGGTTACTCGGATGGCTCATCCATTCAGTGTCGAAGACACATACCTCCCACCACGTGTCGGTCGAGGAGTTGACTACCAACTATGGGCCAGTGTCATTCAGGGTCTTACTCTGGCTAATTTTACAGTCCATATCGTCCGCCTGAAGCCTGTTCAGAAAAGGGCTAAGTACCATTTCACAGACATCCTTGACAGGGATGAATCCCTGGAGGTCGACTTTCCCATGGCTGAGGCCATTTTGGGACTGGCCCTGGAGCTCTGGCAGTATACAGTACCCTGCCCTGCATCCTCTGCCCATATGGTCTGCAAGTACGTGTTCCCTACTAGCTCTCTTTCTGTTTTCTCGGGCCACCCATTGGCCAAGGGTCTGGTCTTGGATATAGCTTTCCGGAAGACCGGAAACCATGGGAATGATGACAAGACCCCCAACATGGAGTCAAAAAAGTTTGATCACCTGGCCAAGAAGGTCTATGTTATCTCCTCTTTTGGTCTCCATCAGGCAAGCTATGCAATGATGATGGCCAACTTTGGTCACTCCTGCTGGGAGTGCTTGACAATGTCCTCCCTCACCTACCTGCTGACAAGCAGCTGCTGCTGAAGTTGGTCAGAGACTAGGGTCGAGTGCTGGCTACAGACCTGCTCCAGATGACCTTAGACATGGGCAACTCCTGTGCCCATGCTCTGGCAGTGGCCGTCATGATGCATTGCAGGGCCTGGCTGAGACTCTCCACCTTTACGGCAGACATGCAGCACAAGCTGGCCGATGTCTCCTTCTTGGGCACTGATATCTTTGACCCAGGGTGGATGGCATCTCACTGGGACTGAGAAGTCCAACACCTGCCTGGACTCTGTGGCTCCATCCCAGAAAGACATGATGATCCAGAAATCGAAAAAGCAGGGCCTTTTAGATTCGGTCCTTTCAGCAACAGTAGCCTTGGCAGCAGTAGCCCTAGCAGGGACAATACCAAGCCTGGTAGCCCAAGGACAAGTTGTCTGGCCAAGGGCCCAAAAGAGGTGTGGGAAGGGGAAGTGGTGCCCCTTTGGCCCCAGCGACCAGTGTCTTCTCCAAAGCTGCCCAGTGATGGGTCAGTGGGTGTTCACCTCCCACCTGTCCAGTGCATAACCTAGTTCCCTGTGGGGATTGGCTTCAACACTTTTGGCCACACTGAACCATCATTACTACGGACAAGTTGGTTCTCAAGGTGATTGGCAGAAGGCTGCCTTTAGACCTTGAGGCTCTTCTGCCTTACCGATCCCATGCTCCTCGGAAGTCCTCAGTGCCACAGGACACTCTGTCTGCCCTTCGGGAGGGTGCCATTCAGCTCCTTGTGAAAGAGGCTATACCCATGTCTCAGGTGCCCTGGCAAGTCAGGGGTATGTGTCTCAGTACTTCCTGGTCCTGAAATGGAGGAGTGGTTGGCAGGCACCCCATCGTGGATCTACACTATCTCAATTAGCACATGCGGAAGTGCAAGTTCCAAATGGTCTTTCAGTACACATTATACCATACCTGAAGCAGGGCATGTGGTTCTGCTCCCTGGACCTCCAGGATGCGTTCTTTCACATCCCAGTCCATCCATCCCACTGGTGGTACCTCCGCTTCTGCACAGAAAAGTTCTCTATCAGTTTCAGGTCATGTCTTTAAACCTCTCATCTATGCCCATGGTCTTCACCAAGTGCACTGCAGTGGTGGCAGTCTTCTTGCGGAGAAAGGTTGTCAGGGTATACTGCTACCTGCATGATTGGCTGATTGCTGAGCCGTTCAAAGAGGTCGTGGTGTGGTCCTGGAATCTGGCCATCCAGACCTGCAGCAATTTGGGCCACTTGGTCAACCCAGATAAGTCCAAACTGATCCCCTTGCAGGTGATCCATTTCATCAGGACAGAGCTAGACTCCCTGTGGACTGGGCACTGGATCTTACATCCTTTGCCCGATCGATTCAGGTTGGGTGCTCACGCCCTGCCCGGGACTTCCTGTGCTGCTGGATTAGATGGCACCTGGCACCAGCATAGTCTGGTGGGCCCAATGGCAGATGCGGTGCCTGCTGTGAGTGTTGGGCCATTAGTGGTCCCAGCACCTAGGACATTTTAGACCAGCCAGTCACAGAGACCCAACCAATGTGGAACGTCATCCAGTGGTGGTTGATCCCACAACATCTGGTGGAAGGAGCCCTATTTTTCCACCCAGAACCAACCATCACTCTCACAACAGATGCAGCTCTGGTGGGGTGCGCACCTGGGAGACCACAGTGCCCCATGGGTTCTGGTCTCCCAAGGAGTCCCGTCACCACATCGACTTGCTGGAGCTCCATGCAGTGCAGCTAGCTCTGATGGAATTCACTCCTTTGGTGAGAGGTCAGGTCATGCAAGTCCAGACAGACAACACCACGACCATGTCTGACCTGAACAGGCAGGGGGGCATGGACTCCCTTTCCTTGTAATGGGAGGCACTCTGTACCTAGACTATCACAATGCAGCCTGAGTGCAGATCTCCTGGCGATTCATGTTGCCGGAGAGGACAATCAGCAGGCAGACACTCTCAGCTGGGTGGGAGAGATGTCACACAAGAGCATCAGGAGGTGTTGAACCACCTGTTCTCCCTGTGGGACACATGTCTGGTGGACCTGTCTGCCTCTTGGGAGAACATAAAACTGAGACTGTTTTGTGCCTGCCCTCCGCAGTCTGGGACACTGCTGGGGAATGCTGTTGCGAGGCCCTGGACCCCAGGCCTTGTGTATGCCTTTTCTCCCTTCCCACTGATCCACAAGGTGATGGCCAAGGCCTGGAAGGACAACGCACCGATGATCCTGATAGCTCCAGACTGGCCAAGACAGTTCTGGTATGAACATTAATAAAACCAGCACTCTAGACCACAAATTCAAAAGTGCAAAAAATATTTATTACAAAATAAATAATTGGATTTTAAATACTTACAAAAATAAGTATTATCAAACAAATTCACAATCTGGAAAAAACAGTAAATGTATTTAAGAAGCCATTGTCAACACACACACCAACTTAGCCCCAAGGCAGTTCTGGTATCCGGAGCTCCTCAGCAGCAGGCTGCCTCTTCGTCCAGAACTGCTGACCAGACAACAGAGGAAGGTCCTACACCCAGACCTTCAGTCCTTGCATGTCACAGCCTGGTTCCTGAGTGGCTAGAGTGCGAGGCTTTGGGTCTTTTGGAAAACGTTCTCCACATTGTGGAGGCCTCCCGAAAAGAGTCAGCTCGCTGTTGCTATGCCTTTAAATGGAAGTGGTTTTCTATTTGGTGTCAGGGCAAGGAGCTTGATCCCCTTGCTTGCCCTGTGACTATTATCCCTGTGTACCTCTGGTCCCTCTCCCAGCTGGAGCTCTGCAAACAACGACCCTCAAGCAGCACCTGGCAGCCATCTCTGCATACTGGGCGTGGCCTGGTCTGTCGATGGTGGCCCAGAAAATGGTGCTCAGATGCTTTTTCAAGGGCCTGAGCCAACTATTCACTTCCATGTGTGAATCACCCCCATCATGGGACCTGCTGCTTGTGTTGTCTGTGATCGTAGGCAATCCATTTGAGTCTATGCACAGGTGTGAAATGTCACACCTGTCGTGGAAAACAGCCTTCTTGGTGGCCATCATGTCAGCCAGAAGGATCAAAGAGCTCCAGATGCTCTTGGCGGAGTCTCCATATCTGGTATTCCACAGGGACAGGGTTGTCTTTCACCCCCACCAGAAGTTCCTCCTGAAGATGCTATAAGAATTTCACCTTAATAAGGTGATGAACCTTCCGGTATATTTTACCAACCCACCGTCGGAGGCCAACTGCAGGCTCCATACTCTGGACCTGCGGAGGGTGCTCTCTTACTATGTAGAATGCACGCCTGGAGTTTGGGGTGAGGCTTGCAGCTCTTTGTAACGTACTCTGAAGCCGCACCTGGCAGACCGGAAGCAAAGCGGATAACTGGCAGGTGGATTACATCCTGCACTGACCTCTGGCAGGGTGCCTCCCGCAGGGTTTTAGGAATCATTCCACCAGACATACCGCTGCCTCAGTGGCTGCTTCCAGGGACATTCCTATCCAGGTGACCTGCAAGGCTGCGACCAGGAAGTCACTACACGCCTTACATCACCCACTACAGCACTGGCCTAGAGTCTCGTTGGGATGCTGCATTTGGGTCCTCAGTTCTCCAATCTCTGTTTGCCAATTAGGGATGCTCACCCTGCCCACTCCTCCCAGAGAACTGCTGGGAGTCTGTAATGAGTGGCTAGTGAACTATATCCACACCCCTAGAAAAACAGGCCACTCAGCTGTAACCATAGTTCTAGGAGTGACATATATAGTTCACATCCACACCATCAACTTGGCTTCCCTGGTAAGTGGCACATGGATCCCTGCTTCCAACATACAAGATCTGGCATCCCAGTGCGGAACTGGAGGATATACTGCCCGGGTGGAGGGAGGAGCTTAGCTTAAAGATGTTCCGGCAAATCAGCAGTTCCAGTGGAACTGCCATTTTGTGGATATGAACAATATACCAGTCCTAGAACTACAGTTAAAGGTGAGTAACCTATTTTTCCATGTTAACATTCTTTGGGTCTTTTTGTTCATCCATTTTGGCTTTATACGCTGGTTATGGAATTTATTTTTGATAGGAACCCATTTCTGTTCTATATCTACTAATTTACCTTTGAATATACTCCATTTCTTGTTTACTGGTTTTTGTTTGTGAATTCTTTATTTATTGAAATCTTGGATTAATAACTTTGAGCAACAGCTCTTTACATAGGTTTCACATCAAAGGAAACATCATCATGATAACAAATTACAATAACAGGTACATTGCAAGTGTCACCAGGCCTGAATATATCTAGGTAGAGTTCAGCAAAAGCTGTAGCTTCACTGAAAAAAATACAGATTAAGATCGATGTGGGACTAGACACACTGGACAGGTAGAGGACATAGACAAGGAGTTTTAAACGCATACACTCCAAACAGACAGTACAATTAATTTAACAACAGAGGCAGTGTATAAGGTATGCCTGAGTCAGGTAACAGCTAGCTTACTAAGGGCAGGAAGGTAAAGCAGGTCAAAAGTGGAGGGGGAGAGGTGGACAAGGGAAGGGGAAGCAGGTGGGTGAGAGGGAAGGACGTGGGGGGGGGATAAGCAGGGGAGGAGTAGCAGAGAGTAAGTGCTGAAAGGGCGATGGTACGGTAGGGTAATGCCGGTAGAGGGTGAGAGAAGAGGTGCATGTATGGAGCAGGGAGGCAGTCTTAGTGGTAGCAGTCGCAAGCAGCATCAGCAACTAGGCGCTGTCCTAGCAAATGTTTGAAGGAACCCTGTGTGGTTGTATTTAATATATCAGATTGCAGCGAACTGCTCCAATGTGGAGTTCTGTATGCGAAAGCATGCTGTCCTAGTGCAATGGCACTGTGGGGATCTGAACATCTGGCTAGAGGAGTTTCTTATAGCTCGCTGATTTAGTGGAAGAGTCAGAAGAGCTTGGCTGCTGGGTGGCATCATACTAAGGCTGACTTTTTAGCATTCAGGCAGGTCTGAAATTTGAGCCTGCTGTCAAATTGTAGCCAGTTTGCCTGGGAGTAAGAACACACGTTTGGGTCATTCAGTCAGCACCGGTGAGAAGATGGCAGGCTTTATTTAAGGCTGTATTGATGCGCCGGAGGGCTGTGTCCATAGCTGATCCGTATATGATGATGCCGTAGTCAGCAAGAGAAATAACAGAGCTATGAATGGCAAGGTGCAAAGCGTCCAGGGTCAGGCTGCATTTGTGTCTGTAAAACATACCTATTTTTCTGTTTATTGCTTTCGAGGCATTGTCGATGTCCTGGGTGTAGGACAAGGTAGAGTCAATAGTTATACACAGGTATTTAAATTGTTGGACTAGCTAGGGTGATCCCGCAAAATTGGTGATGATGAGTGGAAAGATTCTGCGCTTGTTGTGGTTACTGGTGAACATCATAGTCTTAGTTTTTTGTAGTTCAAGATAAGCTTCTGGTCAGTAAACCATTTTTCAGCAGATGTGAAACCTTGCTGGAGATGGTCTTGAAGTTGCTTTGGTTGCGAGTGATTAGTGAAAATAATGGCATTGTCCATGTAAAGAAGTATGTGGCCACTGCAGGAGTTTGGGAGTTTATTTACTAAGGTACTAAATAATAGTGGGCCCAAGCTGGAACCTTGTGGGACCCCGGAGCATACTGGCCTGCTTTCAGAGCGAGCATCTCCGATTTTCACTTGTTGTGACCGGTTGTTTAGGTAACTAGAGAACCATGCAGAGGTGTCTGGGGAAAGTCCGATGCTGGTGAATTGTTTGATAAGGAGTGTGTGATTAACAGTATCAAAGGTCTTGGACAGGTCTAGAAAAGTTGCCCCAATTAAGAGCCCTTGTTCCAGTGAGTTATGGATGAATCCTGTAAATTCTAGTAAGGCTGTGACAGTACTATATCCATGCTGAAACCCATGCTGTTGGGTAAATTGCAGTTGTTTTTGTTCCAAGTATTCCATGAGTTAATCAACCACAATGCACTTCAGGGCTTTGGAGAGTGGAGGGAGGATTGAAATTGGGCAGTAATTTCCAAGAAGTGCACGGTCACCACTCTTATCCACTGAGGTGACCATGGCATATTTCCAGCATTTGGGGAATTGTGAGAGGCTGAGAGATAGGCTGATTATCTTAGTGAGGAGTGCAAGAACTTCAAGTGCAAGGTTTATGAATTTAAGATCTAGGGAATCGACGCTGTGCCTTGATTTCCCAAGTACTTTCTGGAGGTTTCGTCTTCAGAGACAGCCTTGAAATAGAATGGTGGGTGGTCATGTTGTGGGGCTTGGTTCACCTGGTTTCCATCTGTTCGGGCACTGCTGAAATAGTCTGGGGGCAGAAAGCTGCTGAGGTCAGAGAACACCCTATTGAATGCGTCAGCAATGATTTTTGGCTCCATGGTTGGGGTTCCATCAAGATTCAGCATGTTGGGGGTAGTCTTAGGGTCTTTCCATGTGATAGCATGGATATTTTTCCAGAATGGCCTACTGTTATTCCAGCTGTTTGAGAGGGCATCCTTGTAGTACTGGCTTTTGGCCAACCAGATTGCACTGGTGCACTAATTTCTAGCCCTTTTGTAGTTTTGAATGTTGGATTTGGTTCCTGAGGCCCGTGCCTTGTACCACAGGTGATCTCTAACTTTTAGGAGTTCGATAAGATCTGGAGTGATCCAAGGGTTGTAGGTCCCCTTTACTTTCCTGTTTTTTAAAGGTGCGTGCCTATCACAGACCGTGTTGAAGCAACTGATGAAGGGGATCAAGTGCTGTATCGACATTGTTTGCAGTATATATTAATGTCCAGTCCTGATTCAGAAGTACAGTTTTTAGCTGCTCAAAGTGATCATGAATCAGTACTCGGTTGGTAACAGTCCGGGCAGGGGGTTCGCAGTACCTGTTGGACCAGCAGCATATGACAGGGGAAATGATCACTAAGTCCATCCGGATGAACAGTAACAGCAAATGCTCTGGTCAGCTGGAAAGAACCCAGTCCAGTAGGGTGCCATTTCCGGTTTGGTAGTTTAGTCAGGTGTCTCCACAGGTTGAGCAAAGTGAATGGCTGACAGTGTGTCCTTGTGGGCCGATGCTGTAGGGGACAGCCAGTTGATGTAGAAGTCTCCTAGTATTATTATTTCGGAGTGCAGGCTCAGGCTGCTTAAGCTGTTTAGTAGTGACATGAAGCAGTTTGCTGTATTCCTTGGGGAGATGTAGGTTGAGATCACAGTAATTGCTTTATTGTGTGCCCCTAGGAGTAGTTTGATTGCCAGCATCTGTATTAAGGCACTAGGGTATGATACAGGGACAGCAAGGCCCTGTAGTGTGTTCTTTACATAGATTGCACAGCCTCCATCTCTCTTGGTGAGGCGGTCCTGCCTAAAAAACAGGTATCCTGGAATAAGTATTGAGGCATCAGGAGTTCCAGGGGTGAGCCAGGTTTCTATTACAGAGATGACATCGGATTATGCTGGGTAACCCACACATTGAATCCATCCAGTTTAGGAAGTAAGCTGCAGATGTTTATTGTAGCCAATTTTAGAGATCCTATATTTTGTTGAGGAGAGTTAGGGTTAGTTTGCGGGCCTGGGTTGGGATGTATGTTACCTGAGAGCAAGAGCAGCAGAACTATCCTTTTGATCGTCTCCTTAAGTAGCTTGTTATTGTGGATCTGTGACTTTTTACCGGAGCGGCCCAGGGTGCATGCTTTGTGGGAGACAAGGAAGGGTGGGATGAGTGCCAGAGTGGAGTTCCAGTATGGGCAGCAGCGAGCACTGGTATCCGAGTAGGTATCCCACTGAGTTGGATAGGCGATGGATAGCTTATAATAGTCTATGGTTTTGGTGCCATATGCATTTAATACAGTTTGTTGAGCAGGCAAGGTAGGTGGTGCATTAGCATTGTCAGCAGCTAGACACAAAAGGATGGTTAGTACCAACAGAGGGATTCTCAGAGGCAGCATGGTGGCGAGGCAGACCATATTGCTTAACTTGAGGAGGAAGTATGTCACTCGAGGTACAGTTGACAGTGAAGATTTTGCGCTTTCAGTCACTTTGCCAGCACTCGTGCAATAAGATTTCAAAGACAGGTCCTGTAAGCTATGCTTCCGGTGTGCTGCACTTTCAGAGTAGTTCTGCAGCTATAAGAATAGGACTGCCCCTTTAAGAGAAGTGCTGTACCTTTAAGAGTGGTGCTGCACTTTAATAGTGATGTTGGTGGTTGACTTGACCAGAGCAGGGTGGGTGTGATTTGTCAGAGAAGTTAGAGCATTTAATAGAGGTCGGGGCCAGGGTGGGCGGGTGGCACTAAACAGACGAGCAACAAGAAATACGGGCGCCTTAGGAGCTAGCCGTAGGCTGGAAAACACAGAAGGCGCCTTTTTAGTTTACAAAGTTCAGGGGTCTGCTCAGCCAGTAGGTTGCTAGCTGAGTAGTCCAGGAGCCAATGGAATCCAAGGCTTAGAAGCTGAGCGTTCACCGTACCTACAGTCCTAGTGTGCTAGCAGGTGGAAGCGGGGTGCCATGGCCAGTCCTGTGAGGGGAACCGGGTCCAGTGGAGCTGCTCTTCGGTCCTCCCAGGGCTGCTTGCTCAATCCTCGTAGAGGGCAGGAGTCGTAGAGTCTTCGGCGGCAGGCCTGGAGCAGAACCGGGACCTCAGAGCCCCGCTTCAGCCTGGTCAGGGGTTCAATCTGAGGAGAGAGGGGAAAGGCAGAGATCTGGTGGGTAGGGAGGCACAAAGGGATAAGCGGGGGGCAGGATTTACAGGAGTCAGTGGCACAAGGCTTTTAACACAAAGGAGGAAGAATTCAGAGGGGTGGGGTAGGTGTTAAACAGCAGGGGATTAACCAGCTGCAAATTAAGGAGCAATTTTATAAAGAAAGAGGGGCGGGGGTGACTGGACCAGGACACTGGAGACACCAGTCCTAGTCTTGAGTAAAACTAGGAGAAATTAAGGGCGGGGTAAAGGTTGGAAGGAAGGAGGACAGGCAGGAGGGTTAATTAGTGAAATGCGAAAAAAGTGCTACACAGAAACAGCAGTCAGGATTAATAAATTCAGGCAGTCTGGCTAGTTAGACAATTCACTATTGCTTAAAGCTGCACAGGTAACCATATAATTCTAACTCATTTTACAGTTATATAATTCTGTCTCCAAATTCCATTGTTCTAGAGTTTTACCCATGTCCACGTAATTTTCCATTTTACAGTAGCATCATTTGTCATCATTTTTTCGTTTGTCTTACTGTGACAAGGTACCTTTGTAAATGAGCCTATGGCTCAAAGGTTTTCCAAACTGCTGTTTAAATAAAATAAAATGAAATAAAATTTGTTTTTATGATTTTGTTGACCTCATAGTCATGCTGCATTAAATTTACTATGGTATGATCACTGGTCCGAGTGGCTCTCGGAGTAGGCATTTACCTTTTATATTGGTTATCAAACTGAGGATTTTAGTCCCTCTAGTTGGTTCCTCTACCAATTGTATTAGCCCAAGTTCATTAACAATCAGTCATTTGGATTCCGTTTTTCAGTCTGTTTTCATTTCTTTCAAGTTGATATTGCTAAAATTAAATGTCTCCTAATACTAATTACATTATTCCTGCTGTCATACTTTTGTTTTATTTCCTCAAAGAGTTCATTAGTGCATTCCTCATTACTATCTGGTGGCCTACAGCAGGTATCCACGAAGGTATATTTATCATTCCCCATAATCTCTATTCAAATGGTCTCTAGCTGTATTCCTTTTGTTTAATCAGGTTTTTCAAACTTCATGCTATTTGGTCGGTTGTTTAAATACTGTATAAGGCCACTCCACCCACCACATGCCCTTTGTTGTCTAGTGGTGTTATACGAAGTGTACCCCATCTATTCATGTCTGCAGGTTTTGTTCTCATCCCCCATAACTCTGTTATAGATTTAAGACCATAATTTTAGTGTTGGTGACTGCATTTAATTCACTCAATTTGTTGTTTTATAATCTGGCATTTAGGTAAAGTATTTTCAGTGTTTTACTGTAATTTTTGCAGGATTATTCCCACTGGCTTCGTGGTCACCCCTATGTTTGTAATCTTGTAATGTGTTAGTACTTGCTTTTACACCTCCTTCCTAGCTTATCAGTTTAAAATTTAATCTTGTACCCAGTATTGCTACTTCTTTTTTATTACTCTTTGGTAGGTTGGACATCTCTTAAATTTAGAAAGGCAAAAAAAACCAAACTACTGCCTTCTGGACTTTTAAAGCAATTACTAAGAAACTTCCCCAGCATATTACAGCGTGTCTCCCTATTTGTGCTGCAGGTAGCTACTCCTTGAGAAGCCTGTCATATACCTCTCTCATTATCCCTTAAGTTAATTCACGTTTTGGTCGATCAGCTATAAGTCATGCACTACAAGTACTGTGGAATAAACTTCAGAAAACCTTGACGTTAGTAATCCCCGTAAAGCTGTCCACTTTCAAAACATTATTCATACAGTGCCTTCAGAAAGTATTCACCCCCCCCCCCTTGGATTTTGTCACATTTTGTTGTGTTACTACCAGAATTTGTAATGCATCGAAATGATTTCCCCTTGATTCACACAGCATACTCAACAATTTAAAGGGCAAAATATTTTTATTGTGTAACAAAATTTATGAAACATTAAAAACTGAAATATCTTGTTTACTTAAGTATTCATCCCTGAGTCAATACTTTGTAGAAGCACCTTTGGCAGCAATTACAGCTTTGAGTCTTCTTGGGGTATGTCTGTATCAGCTGTGCACATCTGGATTTGGGGATTTTCGACCATTTTTCTTTGCAGATTTGCTCAAGATCAGTCAAGTCGGATGGGGAGCCTCGGTGAACCGCAATCTTTAAGTCCTTCCACAGATTCTCAATGGGATTCAAGCCTGGGCTTTGGCTGGGCCACTCAAGGACATTCACCTTCTTGTTCTGAAACCACTCCAGCGTCGCTTTGGCTGTATGCTTGGGGTCGATGTCCTGTTGGAACGTAAATCTTCGCCCCAGTCCAAAGTCTATTGCAGACTGATGCAGGTTCTCCTCAAGGATGTGCCTGCATTTGGCTCCATTCATTGTTCCCTCTATCCTGACAAGTGCCCCAGTCCCTGCCGCTGAAAAGCATCCCCATAACATAATGCTGCCACCACCATGCTTCATGGTAGGGATGGTGTTACAGGTGATGAGCTGTGTTAGGTTTGCATGAGCACTTGGCGCTTTGTATTCAGGCCCAAAGAGTTCAATTTTTGTTTCATCAGACCAGAGAATCTTTTGCCACATGGTCTCGAGTCTGCCACATGCCTTCTTGCAAACTCCAGGCATGTTATTTTGTGGCCTTTTTCTCAGGAGTGGCTTCAGTCTGCCACTCTCCCGTGAAGACTACATCTGTGAAATGCTGCAGAGTTGTTGTCCTCTGGACAGGTTCTCCCATCTCAGCCATGGAACTCTGTAGTTCTGTCAGTTGGTCATTGGGTTCTTGGTCACTTCCCTGATCAAGGTCCTTCTTGCCCAGTTGCTCAGTTTGGGAGGACGGCCTGCTCTAGGAAGAGTCTGGGTGGTTCCGTAATCTTTCCATTTCCTAATGATGGACTTGACTGTGCTCCTGGGAACTTTCAACACCCTGAAATGTTTTATACCCCTCCCCAGATCTATGCCTCCTCACAATTCTATCACGGAGTTCTACGGACAGCTCCTTGGTCTTCATGGTAGAGTTTCTGCTCTGACATGCACTGTGAACAGTGGAACCTTATATAGACAGGTGTATTTCCTCTGAAATTATGTCAACCATTTGAACTGACCACAGGTGGACTCCATTCAAGTTTTAACGTGATCTCACAAGGAAATTGGATGCACCTGAGCTCAATTTGGAGTGTCATAGCAAAGGGGGTGAATACTTATCAAATCAAGACATTTCAGGTTTTTATTTTAAATTACATGTACAAACAATTCCAGAAGTTTCATTCCACTTTGTCATTATAGAGTAATTTGTGTAGATACGTGACAAAAAAATCCCATATAAATGTATTTTAATTTGAGTTTGCAACATCACAAAATGTGACAAAATCCAAGGGGGGTGAATACTTTCTGAAAGCACTGTACGTTCCTTCAAAGAGTCCTGCAATTGTTTCCCCAACAGCTGATAACCCAGGGCGTGGATCACCTACCTAGCATGACCCTCTGGCTGTCCTTCTCTAACTCTACTCCATATATATTAGCTTCCAAACCCCTTCTTACACCTCTACTTGAGATTTCCTGCGTATATACTGTACATACTTGCTGTACTTACTATGTATGTATTTACTGTATATAACTGCTGTGTTTATCTTTTACCAGTTGACTCCTACTTCACTGTATTATCAATTAATTGTATATTCCCTTGATTATGTACCTTATTATATTGTTATACTGTTCTTGTGTACTACATCAAGGTCCACCTTGCGAATGAGTTCATTCAATGGTGTTTTACCTGGTAAAATAAAGACTGATTGACTTAAAGAAGAAGTCCACCCAGAATGTGCAAAAACATATGTAGAGTGTTTTGATATGTATGTTAAGTCCTAGTGTGTCCTTCCCTCTGTCTGCTATTAGGAGTTTTTCCTAAATTAGCCTGCTAGCTGTATGGTAGTTTTACGACCCCTGGGGATCTCCATCACAAATAGGTTTATTGGCTTTCTTTCTCCTTCGATGCACCTTGGTTCATGTGACAGTGATGTAGCTATGCCCCTAGATTTAGCAGGGTTTGTCACAGTTCAGCCACAAAGATAATACTTCTTTCAGAGAAGTCACACTGCTAGATTTTGGGTGAGTGTAATCATTATTATTTTTTGATATTAGTACCTTGTCCTGCTATGTTACAACCTATAAGGTGATGTTCAATTTTTGCTACTTAGTACTGGTGCAAAAACTGAAAGTGACTGAGAGGAACAGAGTAAACAGTGACATGATTCAAACAAACACACACACACAGACACACAGCAGAACAAGGTACCGATATCAAAAAATAATAATGATTACACTCACCCAAAATCTAGCAGTGTGTCTACTCTGGAAGAAGTATTTTCTCTGTGGCTAAGAGCTGTGACAGACCCTGTAACAAGACACTGGCTTCCTGCAGGGGCAATTAGACATCACACCAAAGGGCACTCTAGGAAGACTATCTGGGACAAGAGGCCATAAAAGACACCAGAATGGCAACCTCCAAGGGCAATAAAACAGGGAAAGTTAGAAAAAACATCTCTTACAGCCACAGGAAAGGAAAACACTGGGAACTGGTTAGAACACAGAAAAAAAAGACTACTACATATCTTTTTCTGATTTTATCGTAGAGTTTTCCTTTAAACGTAATCCTTCCTTAAAGTTGACATTATTTCTGCCCTCAAAGGTAGTTAAAATCCTGATGAACTTAACTTGTTCCCATACTGCCCACACTCTTAGCCACTGGTCTATACTCCGTATTTATTTTTTTATATTTTGTCCAGCCCTTGGTGCTGGTATAATGTCTGAACATACTGCTTTGCAGCCTTGTTTCTTTCTGAGTTTGCCATTTTCCCTAAATTCATTTTGCATCTGGAACGCAGGTGTTCTGTTAATATCATTGGTTCCTACATGGAACAACATCTTGGGTGGGGGGTGCACAAGGTTTGATCAGTTTTTCCACTCTGTTTTTGATATCTTGGACTTTTGTCCCAGGAAGACAATGAACCTTGGGTATGTTCTTTATTTTCTTTACATACAGTACTATCCCTGAATCGAAGGATGGAATCTCCTATTACTATTGTTTTAGTTATATTATCTTTGTTTATTTCTCTCTACTCATTACCATCATTCATTTTAACATTATTCTTTCCTCCTTTTCTAGTGTACTAAATCTATTCTGCATTTTGAAACTATTGAGATTTATACTGTATCAGCATTTCACCTCCTTTTTTATCTGTTCGTCCCTCTAACTGTATACCAGTCCAGATCCTGCTCTGTCTCATTCTCTATTCTTTTCCCTTGTTCTCTATGTCTATATTGCTTTCATTAATATCTGGCCTATAAGGGTTAGTTATCTCTTCTTTCTCATTTAATAACTGTAGTTGTTTCTTTTTGATTTCCTGGTCCATTTTCTCCAGTGTCCTCTTATTTATCCAGCCTTTTTCATGCCTAACATTTCAGATAATTCCATATCTGTTGTGCATTTTTCACAACTAAAAAGTACTCAGTTTATGATTTGACTCCACTAGTACTAAACTTTAACCCTAGATCCCTGTCCACAGTTAATCATGTATCCATTTCTGATGGAAAAAACTTCTTGCGTTAGTATATCTTACCCTTGGATGCTCTGAATTTAAAATGTGTGGCCTGGTCCCCAGTCTGTTTTGGCTGACACTGGCAGACACACTTGCTTCTGCCAGAATCACCTCCACCACGCCCTCATGAGGCGCTGTCTATATGTACTGGTGAAACCTGAAGTCACTGATGACGTCACTTCTGTTTTCACGATATTCTAGCTAGGGCTTTTTGTTAAATGTACAAATCTGTAGCCTGCCTCAGGATATTAAATAGCTGGTATAACACAGCAAAACACCAAGCAAAACAAGGGGTAATGCTAAACATTTTCAGAAATGCTTAGCAGTAGACTACTAACCATTTTTGAGTCAGTCCATGACGCTGTACACAACATTAATAAAACTACATAATGTTTTAAAAAATGTCTAATCAATCTGTGTCAAGCGCTATGCATTAGCACTTTCATGCATCAAACTGCTAATCATTTTTTTCAGCTTATTTAAAACCCTGCTGCCTTAATACACACTGCAGTCTATGACTACTAGAAACTGCTGAAAGGGCTAACAACTTCCTCTGTTAGAGCTCTTACTGTACCAATATGGAGGCTCAGGCTGAAATCCTCCAACTACTCACAGTGCTTTATTGCTGAGCCAGTGAAGCACGAGCAGATACCCTTATGTAAACCCATTGTATACCAGGTACTGGTATAGGACAGAAACACAAGCTGCAGAGTTTACAGTCCACAGAACACTCTTACGCCGTACTCAGTCACTCAATTATAAAAATCCCATACATCAGGGGTGTCAGTAGAGGTGCCATCTATATGTACTGCTAGAACCAGAGGGCATAACCTCACTTCCAGTTCTGTGATTTTCTAACCAGGGGCTTTTGTTAGCTAAATATGCAATTCTGTAGCCTGCTTTAATGCACACTACAGTCTATGACTACTAGAAACTGTTAAAATGGATAAAAACTCCCTCTGTTAGGGCTATAAGGGCTAACAACTCCATCTGTTAGTGGCGGCCCTCCAGCATAAAGCGTATTATGGGGCACTGTCGATGGCAGCACAGCATCTTAATATGGAGGTAAGCACCCTTCATTTCCAGCTCACACATTCAATCCCCTTGTTTCAACACGAATAGCGGGGTCTAAAGCGAAACCATGTGGAACTTTTCATATTCCACATATCTGATCACGCCCTGGAGGTCCATGACAGGACAGTGTGAACTTCCTTTAAGCTGACACACAGGTGCCCTGGAGGATAACGACAGGAAGGAGGGGGATGTGCTGGAGGGATAGACAGCAACTCTAGAGTATGACCTCTCTGAATTATTTCCAGGATCCATTTGTCGGTTGTGATCTCCCTCCACTTTGGTATAAAGAGGGAGATTCTGGCCCGCACCAGTATCTCTGGGTCTGTCAGAGGGACTGAGGGAGGTGGAAGGCAGTCAGAATATTCCAGAGGCATCAGGGGCACCATCAGCACCCACATCCTTGGGGGCATTGGGTGGTCACCAGGGGGCCAAGGGAGATGGGTCAGGGTACACTGAGACCCACAACCTGGGGTACAGGTATAGCCATGGGCAGGGGAGGGGGAGAGGAGAGCCTGCTATAAGAACCCCAGCCACATTCATGGTAGGACTGTTTTGTCAGAGCCTTGACAGAGCAAAGGGTCATTTCTAAAATCTACAAGTCTCTCAAAGTAATTTTCACATCATGGCCAAATATATTCATGCCACAAAGAGGGGCATTCAATTTTGATTACTATATACATCTGTAGCAAAAACAGCCACTTGGGAGCCTAAGGCAAATGCCACAGGTACCTGCATGGGCAAAAACCTTTGCAGCATCAAAGGTGGAATGTAGGACATGCTTCCCAGCATCTAATCCAAGAGGGAAAGTTTGCTGGTCCTCACCTATTGCACGTCCAATAGGCAGCCTGTCAAAAATGGGAGATAAGGACTTCCACAGGCTGCTCTGATATATAATCATACAAGCCTGATAGTTACCAATATGTAGTCCAAGGAGCGAAGAAGCATTAGTCCTCCTGCTCTTGACATTCAATCACCTGGATTGTGTATTAGGAAGGGAGCTCACATGCCATGGTGCTTTCGACCTATAAAGTGCAGAAATGATGACCACTGACTCAGGTTCAGCCTGTGAAGAGCTAAAAGATTTAGGAGCCAGGTACTGCTTGTCTGCCTTGTGATGAACAGCTGGGAGGGCACTAGGCCTATGCCAGCCAGCCACTGCTGCATCCTTTGGAGCTAGATGGGCTGGAGGAATGATTATGGTTGGTACAGTGGGAGCATCCAGGCACCCATATAGCCCTTAGTAAAGTCTTCCTCCTTTGAAGTGAACCCAAGGGATTCCTGCATGAGCTTCATCAATGCCAGAAAGGAAGCATTGTCAAGAGACCTTGAGGTATAAACCACACTCTCCTTACTGCAGTGAGATAGGGTGGAACTGGACCCAGTGCCCTCATATAACTGAAAATCTTCATCATCATAATCCTCCTCCATATGCTGCAGGTCAGAATCATATTCTACGTCATCTTCAGGGAGAGGACACAAGTTTCTCACTACTGGGAGGCTGTGTCAACAGCAGTAGCAGCAATGGAGAAGGCATCAGTAATGCCATGGGAGTTGAAAAGACAGCCCCCACAGCCACCGTCAACAGCATCAATACCTGTCTGAATAATTCAGACACTGTGGCCAGTTCTACCTGTGGGTCGATAACATAGTTGTCGGCAGGCAGGAGCCCAATGGTGCAATTAGCTGAGTACCACTATTTGCACTGGAATCAGACTCTGACCCACGGTGGGGCCATGAGGGAGGGCACCGGCACTCCCCTTCCCCCCCAGAGAACCAATTCAGATACACCGGGCCGACCTCCACGGACGCAGGAGCCATCACGGAACCTGCCAGGCTCAGTTTTCCACTTTTCTCCCATCCCCCTTCCCCGCTTGATGTGATGACGTCAACACGTGTCTCCCAACCCATACTGCCCTCCAGCCATTGCCAGAGGCCAGTCAACGAGTGGGATGACAGGTCTCCTTCCCCCTGAGAGAGGAGAGCAGTCCTCCGGACACTCGATCCTCTCTCACCCCTGCCGACCCCTGGTGGCCCAAGCTCGTTCCCGAACCCAGGTCACCAGCATGGCACAAGGTGTGGTGTCCAGCGCCTCAGCACCACCGGGCCGGCCCAACGACCTGGTATCTTTACATTTACCCCAGTGTGTGTGTGTTTATCCTTGTCAACAGAGGCAGGTTTTGAAGATTTACTGGATTTTGAAAACTGCAGAGGGGACATTATTATCAACACAGCGATTAATGAGCCGTCAAAGTCAAGTCGGTGGAGTGGGACAGCGCAACTTAAATCAAGGCTGACACTGTAGGTGGACTACTTTCCATTTTCTGCAGGAATGCCACAAAGGCTTTCCAACAGTGTCTCCTAATGGCCTGGTTAAAGCCTTAGCAAATGGCAGTTTTTCAAATCATGCAAGAGACCCAAGCAGCAAATACACAAACCGTGAGCATCATCCTTACATTTCTTCACCTTGCCACAGTGGCAGATATGGAATTAAGGTTCCTTTGATGGCAGAAAGCAACGATACTTCAAAGAAAATGGAAAATAATAAAAACCTGAAAAGACGACAGTGGTTTTCAGATTCTCGGAATAGTGTTCTGCTGCGACACCAGCTGTGCCACCAAGGAAACTGGAAACTTGGGACTCCCAGAACCACCTTAGTCTTTCTCTGATTCACAATGTAGCGCTGGATAAATTACACTTTTATTCACAAGTGTGTAGTGTGCATATATACAGGGCTCTAGATAAGATCTTTTGGAATGAGTACCTGTACTCCTCATTTTGAAAGTAAAGTGAGTAAAACGAAATTCAGATGTGTACAAATGTCTTGCTAGAGTGGACCGAGGAGTATATTTATTTAAAAACATTTTTTTTTTTTCCTAGATAGGAATTTTAGGTGCCAACAATGCTCCAAATAATGTTGGCAGGTAGGAATTTACTCACCAGTTTTAAAACATAGTGGGTAAAACAAAAGTGGGATGCATACAAGTGCTGTAAATCTGGCAAAAAACTGTTACTTCTGAATCACCAGTTATGTTATGAAGCACTATTCTTTGGCGTGTGGAGTATTTACAAATGTTGGGTGAGTACTGGTACTCATTAAAAAAATTTCTGAAGAGTATTTCCTAATATGAGGTGAGTAAAATAGGCTGTTACATACCTTATCTGGAGCTCTGCATATATATATATATATACACACATATATATATATATATATATATATATATCTATATCTACATGGACCACAGAAAGAAACGAGTGCCTTAGCTGGGATTTGAACCAGGGACACTCAACTGTTGGGGAGTACTGTTCCTGATGGTCTATCAGCTGTACCAACAAGGCAACTGCAGACCTGGGACAACCTTCTTTCAGGTGTCAGCGTGGCACAGTTGGCAGCACATCTGCCTCTGAGCCAAAAGGTCATGGGTTCTCATCCCACACCAGGATTGGGCTCATACCAAACGCTGGCACCCCAGTGCAATATTAGGGGGTGCTGTACTGTTGGGGGGTACTGTCCTTTGGATAAGACGTTAAACCGAGGTCCTGTCTACCCATCCTGGTGCTGCCCTAGTGGGTGTCCAGATGGAAATAAAAGAACGCAAGGCATTCTTCGCAAAAGAATAGGGGACTTTCCCCGGTGTCCTGGCCAATATTCCCCTTCTCATAAAACCAGTTCTTGCAATTGTCCAGGCTATGTGTGGGTTTTGATGTGTGATGTGGTTGCCAATACACATTTAGCCACTTCACTACCAGTCTAGAATTGCTTGTAAAGCACTTTGGGATAAATTGTGTACGAAAAGTGGTATAGAAATGCTGATTCTTCTTTCTCTTTTTCATCTGTTTTTCATGCAGTATATAGGCATGCCCCTTGTGAATAAAAAAAGCATCGAATAATAAAGTCAGTCAGAAAAGGTCAACTTAAAGTAGATCCAACGGGACAGCAACAATACTGTACAAACTCAGGGTTTTATTTAACTCTAAAAATTGATTAGCGTTTTGTTCATAAAAGTGCTAAAACATTGTTAAAATGCATAGCACTTGCCTCACTATGTTTAACAAACATAATACTTCTAGAAAACCTATATAAATACTTTCTGTACAGTTAGTATTGTCCCAAGAAAAAAACTGCTAATCAATTATTTAAAACCCTGAAACTACAAATAGGAAATTCAATAATAAAAATACAATAATATTAAAGAAACAAATTTAATAGTGAAATGCTATAAGGCCAGCTAAGACAATAATGCATGAAAACAGGGACATCACCATAGCTATGAGGGAGGAAAATGCTGTTACTAGGTAGGATAGTAGAAGTGGGCTCTAGGAGACAAAGGAAGTCTCATCAGGACAGGGGCAAGGGTCTTTGCACACTGAGGGGAAGAATGCTAGGCAGGCTGGGATTACGCTAAGGAACAAACATGGCAGAAGGCAGCTGATGAAGCGGGAGAAGGAGGTGGTAACTTGTACTTGAAAAGTCCTAACATATATAAAAAAAGTGAATACGAGTACATGCAAGAGTTATAGGCAAATCAGCTCTGCTTCAGTCCCTGGAAAACTCCTAGGAAGCATAATCAAAAACAAAACACAACAACTGGTAGAAAATAACAGCCTAGAACAACACAGGTTTAAAGCAGGAAGTCAGCACCACAAATCCTCTGTGCTTCAATGAACAAGTTAGTGAGGCCTTGGACTCCAAAACGTTGTATGACATAATATGCTGTGACTTCAGCAAGGTGTTTGATTTGGTTCCTCATTGGGCAATCATACGAAAAATGCAAGCAGCAAACATAGATGCCAAACTTATAAATGGACCATTTTCATGGTTAACGACTCGAACACCAAAGACATAATACATCGACACAAATCAACCCCCCAAAATGTCACTAGTGGTGTTCCCCAGGGGCAGTACTGCGACCTTCACTTTTCCAAATATTTAAAACTGACATGACTAAAAATATAATGTGCCATTCCACTAAATATCAGTTAATCAATCAATATCTTTATTTATCCAGGCGGACACCATTGAGCAAGCTCATTTACAAGGTGGACCTGCAACATACATGCAGTAATACATGTAAGAAATTGATACATTCAAGGAACACAGATTAATTACAGTAATACATTTAAGAAATGGATACATTCAAAGGATCACAGGTTAATTACAGTAGTCGGAAACATAACATATGAACAGACTAAGGAACAACAGACCTTAAAAAAATCAATGAGGACCAGTCTGTTAGTATAGGACAGCGGTCAGCCAAAATAGTGCAAGTGCATAGTTTAGTATCGAGGCAAGCAGGACCCTGCTGGGAATAATCAAATATTGGTGATGGACAGGAGTGGGAATTAGAGTTGAGGTCACCGGAGGAAAATGGAAGTGCTAAGAAAAAAAAAAATTTAATGGTAAAGGCTATTAGGTACGTGCGTAGCAACTGTATTTTTCAGTGATGACATTTCAATATAGCTTTTTAAATGTGACAAGACTAACAGGGGATCTTAGTTTTAAGGATTTCTGGAGTTTGTTCCCGAGTGAAGGGAGCGTGAAACCTATAGTGACTCTCCCGAAGCGAGTGTGCGCCCCAGGTGTTTGCAGGGAAATTAGGGAACAGCTTCTAAGGGCACAGCTTCCAGCAACGATAGGGGTTACGCAATCAGCAATATAATGGAGAAGTTTGCCTATAATAGATCTAAACGTCCAGAGTGCCGCATTCATGTCGTGCCTATATTGTAATGAGGCTCAGCCTACAGTAGCGTATAGGGAGCAATGATGAGTGGTACGAGGAAGGTCTGAGATGAAGCGTAAGACTCTGTGGTACGGTGTATCCAGTTTCCCAAGGTAGGAGGTAGAGCAGCTGCTATATATATGAGGTCAGCAAAGTCAATTACTGAGAGGAACGTAGATTGGACCAGTAGCCTCTTAGCTTCAGTAGTTAGAAGCTGTCTTATCCAGTAGAAAAGGCCAAGCCTTTGCCTTAGCTTCCTCAGCAGGTCGTCTAGATGGTCCACAAAAGAGAGTTTGTGGTCTATCCAGACCTCCAAATATTTGAATTTCATGACATATTCAAGGTTTTCTCCCAGAATCGTGGAGATGGGGGGTGTACCAGTTGCTGCTGGATAGGAGAAATGACATACAGATGAGATTAACATGGCTTTGGTTTTCTTGGCATTGAGAAGTAACTTTCTTCTAAGGAGTTGCAGTTGCAGGTGGTCGAAGTCTTTTTGTAGGTCGGCGCTTGCAGATTCTGGATTAGGGTGGCTTAGGTAGAGCACTGCATCATCTGCAAACAGATGGATGCTTGCCTCTCTAACGTCTGTGTCTATACTGTTGATATAGATGGCAAATAGTAGTGGTCCTAGGATGGAGCCCTGGGGGACCCCCTTAATAGCAAAGTGGGTGAGGAAAGCTCACCTTTAGCCTTTACCTGTTGGTACCTGTTGGACAGGTAGTTGCGAAACCAGCTTAAGGAGGTGGGGTCTAATCCTAGCGATTCTAGTGAGGAGAGGAGAATACAGTGGTCTACTGTGTCAAACGCTTTACTTGGATCAAGGAATACAGCACAGACGTACTTCTTGCAATCTAATTCTTTTTGCCAATCATTTGTTACCTTGGTTAGTGCTGAGACTGTACTTTGCTTCGATCTGAACCCAGATTGGAGAGGGTTTAAAAATTTAGTATTGTCAATAAAGAATCTCAGCTGGGAATTCATGATTTTTTCCAAAGGTTTCGAGAGGGTGGGGATAAGGGAGATTGGCCTGTAATTGTTTAGGTCGCAGGGATCTACAGATTTGAATAACGGGATAACATAAGCAGTTTTCCATATTTGGGGTAGGGCTCCTTGTGATAGTGACAAGTTAAATAGGTGTGTGATTGGGTGCAGAGCATTAGTAGCTAGTTTTTAAATAGGGCTCTCACGTTGTCTGCACGGTGCCGCTCTTAGAGTCCAACTGTAGAAGCAGATCTTCCACCTCCTTAAGGAAGACAGGGAGGAAGGAAAAAGTATGGCATGTGGGACCAGATTTAGAGGTTGCACACCGGGGAGGGGGTGCAGTTTACTTGCAGGAGAACTGTCGAAAGCTAAGCCTGCCATGGTGAAATGAGAGTTAAATGCTTGCAGTATCTCTGTTTTACCATTTAGTACCATATTGCCTGAAAGGACCTTGGGGGGAAGCACGGTTTGCGACGTGTGCCTGGACACTTCTTTCAGTGTAGCCCAGAATTTGGAGGACTGTTTGGAGGTTTTGTTAAGTTCAGTATGGAAGAAGCTAGCTTTGGTCTCTCTGATCATCTTGGTGCAGCTGTTCCTGGCTAGTCTGAATAAGTACCAGTCTTCTTCCTTTTGAGATTTACAAACCTTTTTCCATAATTTATCTCTAGAAAGAAGAGCAGCCTTGAGTTCTGCCAAGAACCGTCAACATCTTTTGGCTTTTAAGCGCACTTTCGTCAGCGGCGCATGGGCATTCAGAGCTCTTAGTGCGATCTAATGGAAAAAGACATAAGCTGTTTCCACTGATTTAGCCAAGTAGAAGCTCTGCCATAGCAGGGAGCTTTTTTAGGTCCTGAGTAAATGCCTTCGGGTCGAAGGACCTTTTTGACCTCCTGGTGGAAAACTGGGATGTGGCAGGCACTTTGGTAGCAACCCAGACTCCTACGACTAGGCGATGGTCACGGACATCCACGTCAAACGTCCCAGCATGGGAGAAGGAGTAGGGTTTATTTGTTAAAATGACACCCAGAAGTGAGCTTTTGGTGAGATTTTTCTTGTTTATATGGGTGAGCTCACTGTTAAGTAGAGAAAGCCCATGGGAGTCACAGAAGGCTTTCAGGAGGAGTGAGGCTTCAGACAGCCAGTCATAATTGAGGTCCCCTAATATAATTGTTTCTAGGGGGCTGGTATCTAAGATGGAAGAGAGATAAGACAGAAGCTGTGAGCCAGCCAAGGGAGAGGTCTGTAGCATCCTATGATTCGGAGAGCTAGGGATGAGGATAGTACTATTTTTATAGCCAAACATTCAAACCCATTTGCTTTTGTGGTGGCATCAAGGGTGGAGACTGAGAACTTACCTTTGACATAAATGGCAACCCCACCACCTCTAGTCAGTATGTTTGCTCTGAATAATAGATAGTTCGGGATGTTGATCTCCCTGTCAGGCACGGCGGGTCTAAGCCAGGACTCAGATACTACAAGCACATCAGGCTCTGTGTGGATAACCCATGCATGGATTAGAGTAAGTTTTTTCAGAAGACTGCATATATTGATATGCATGAAGCTGATTCCTTTGAGATTTTTAAGTTCTGATGGGGAGGAGAGGGCATGCACAGGGCCAGGACTGAGCTCAACATTGCCAGAGCAAATAAGAAGTAAGAGTAGAAGTTTCCTCAAGATGGCAAGAGAGACAGCATGAATGCACCTGGGAAACAAAAACCCAGGGGAAGAATACACAATGGGGAGTGAGATACTAACAACAACAAAAATGGAAAGAGACCTGGGGGTAGTCATATCAGATGACCTAAAGGTGTGCAAGCAATGTGAGAGGGCAGCAAGGAGGGCTGGGGGAATACTGGAATGCATAGGGAGAGGCATCACCAGTAGAAAATAGGAAGTTATTATCCCTCTGTACAGACAGCTGGTGAGACCCCATCTGGAGTACTGTGTGCAGTTCTGGAGACCCAATCTCCGCAAAGACATAGACAGGATGGAAGCTGTCCAGAGAAGTGCAACTAAAATGGTGCAGGGTCTGCACCGGAAGACATATGAAGAGAGACTGAAGGAGCTTAATATATACAGCCTCGAGGAAAGGAGGGAGAGGGGGGACATGATAGAAACTTTCAAGTACCTCAAGGGAATCAACAAAGTCCAAGAGGGTAGCATCTTTCAAAAAAAGAGGTGTGCAAGAACAAGGGAGCACAATTTGAAGATAGAGGGGGGGCGGCTCAGAGGTAATTTAAGAAAGTATTTTTTCACAGAGAGGGTTGTGGATGCATGGAACGGCCTTCCGGAGGAGGTTGTGGAGTCAAAAACAGTGGTAGAATTCAAGCATGCATGGGACAGTCAAAAGGCAATTCTAGGGCGTGGGGGTAGGAAGAAGTAGGCTGCTGGTTAACTAGGATCTGCAGCTTATCCAGTAGGTAGGGAAATGGGCAGACTGGGTGGGCCAAGCGGTCCTTATCTGTCATCAAATTCTATGTTTCTATGAGTCCTTTTCTGGCTACTTATTAATCCGGTCTTGCAATGCCAGGGTTTACATTCTAGGTTGTGCAGTCCCAGGGATACATAGGCTGGTACTCTAGCTGAATGACTCCAAACGGTGCATTTGCCAGAGGGGCTGGTTAATTTCATTTGCATGGGAAGCAGAGTGATGGTTTCTCCTCGGGGAGGATATATCACTTGATGCAGCCAGCAGAGTAGAGGCATAATGCATGAACTGAATTCGGTCATGAGGGGTAGACAGTCTTGGGGTAGTAGATGCAGTGCCTCTCTAGACTCGTAATTTGCTGGGATGTAGCCTATGAGTGGCAGAGTAAGAAGGGCGGTGAGGAGTGCAAGCTGCCAGATGTAAGCCATTTTGGTATATGGAGCAGTGGAAGGCGGCTACTGCTTATAGCGGTGCTGTTTATGAACAGGCTAAAATAATTTTCTGGGGGGTTTATAAGAGGTATCGGGAAAGGGGAATGAGACAACGGTAACGTACCGGATGCCTAATTGAATATACCAGTGATGCGATTTAAACAGGTGGATATATGTTTAAGGCATCAAGGGATAAGGCAAGGATCGTCAGAAACTGTCAAGGGCGGGCTAGGGAGGCTTATAAAGTTAATGACAGGGGTGGGGAAGGGCGGGGGTGAAATTAAGCGCTTGCTGCACCTCTCTGCCTTCGGAGTCTGAGCAAGTGGTCTCGGGCGGTGGCTGTGGAGCGCAGTCCACCCGGTGGCCGCGTCCTCCTGGGTGGCTGAGCTGGAATCCCAGTTGGGTTCACGGCTGAGGGGGAAAGAGAGAGGGAGTCAAATTTAAGGAGGTGCTCCACAAATATGTGGATGACTCACAGCTGGGTGGGTCTTGTGAAACAGAACAACAAATATGGACAATACAAAACAACTTAGATAAAAATAAACTGGTCTAACAAATGAGAAACACATTTTAATATAGATAAAAGTAAGGTGATGTACTTCAAAAATAGAAAGCAGAACTATATTCTATGTAACAGAATATTGCAATCTAGACTACCAATACAGAAAAAGAGACTTGGGAGTACTGGTGTGCAACTTGTTTGAATACTCCAACAAAATGTAATTAAGGGCCAATGATATAATGTGGACCATTAATAGAAACATCAAGACAACAGACAAAGAATAGACCCTTCCCTATATTGGGTGAATGTCCTATCACATTTGGATTATGTATCTCAGTTCTGGTCCCCTTACAAAAAAGGTGAAATAAGCCAGTTGGAGAAAGCTCAGTGAAGGGCCCCAAAGACTATAAAAGGACTAGCAGGCAAATCATATGAGGAAAGACTAAGCACACAATCTCTAATGCCATTAAGAACTAGATAAACCCAAGGAGATCTGTTAACAAATGTTTAATACCATATAATATCTTTACCTAAAGAACTAGTTAAAACTAAACTTTAAACCAGCCACACTAGGCGCCCATGGTCACCCTCTGCAATTACCTGGAACAAAGTTTAACACAACAAAAACACAACAATTCTTTACACAGCATATTGTAAACTTATGGAATACGTTACCATTAGAGATCATAAAAGCCAAAGACAAAAAATGTAAAAAGAGACTAGACAAATACATTACACACAATTTAAATAATACAAATATACAGTAAACTGAGCTTTAGAGAGCTATGTATGGATTCACGCCCTCTCAGCTCATCCTAGTATGATCCTAATATAAGAAGACATGAGGCAGAAGGAAGATTAGTTGCAAGAGCAAGTATGAGTGAAGATGTAATGAAAGAGGACTGTGAAGGAAAGAGAGGAGGGGGTGGTATGAGGAGCCAGTGGGAGGTTGTTTCAGAGAAGGGGAAGGTGGAACTAGAAAGCGGATTGTCTAGCAGAGGTTCTGATGTGAGCGACAGCAAAGGGACAGGAAGCAGATGAGGGAAGGGGGTAGGTGGAAGAGAGACGGAGGGGAGATGAGAGGTATTAAGGGAAGATGTTAACCCAAAATTTAGAAAGGAACCAGGCACAGTGTGAGACTAGTGACAGAAATCAAAGGAGGGGAAGGAGAGGTTGGTGTAGAGAGCAGTGGTGGTTGGAGGGAGGGGCGTTGAGAGCATAATGACAAGAAGAGTGTAAGGTCCAGTGTATATTCAGGAACAGCACCGTACACCACATCTGCATAGTTACACACTGGGAGGATTATCTGAAGGACATTCTCCTGGCAAACAGGGAGTGAGAGACAGCAGGATTTGCTGCGATAGAGTGCACCATGTTTAGGTAGGAGTTTCTTAAGTATTGCATTAATATGGAAGGTGAAGTGAAGGCTTCTATCCAACCACACCCCAAGGTACATGAAATGGGAATTTCTTCCATATGGGAACCATCCAGAGTTCTAAAGACAAGTGTGGTGTGGAGCCTCGCATGGTGTGGAGCCTTGCAAGACACTTTTATTACCAAAGACCAACAGTAACTTATTAGTATTAAGCAGCAGCTGATTTGAGTGTAACCAGGACTGAATGTTGTCAAAAATCACAGAAAGAGTATGTTCCTGCCCAGGGACTAAGGCTCCAGAGGCAAAACGAGCAGTGTTGCCTGTAGACATGTGATGTGCAATGAGACACATACTGAGAGGAGGGTGTTCATGAAGAAAGGATAGGATGGGCTTAGGACAGAAACCTAAAGGACTCCAGAGGAGACTGTAAGGCAGGGGAAACAGTACAATCTAGCTGAACTAGCAAGTGTCTATCAAACAGGTAGGAGCGGAACCAACTGACCACAAGGTCAGCTGGATCCACCCCCCCCCCATCTTAAGTTTGTCAAGCAGAAGTGGGTGGGAAATAATGCTGATGGCCTCTGCGAGGTCAACAATAATAGTGGAAGTAAACAGCCTCTGGTCAAGCTCCTTCAGGACAGATTCAGTGAGCTGTAGTAGGGATGAGACTGTAAAGCTGGTCTTGTGGAGGCCGGACTGGAACGAGCAGACAAAGAAGATGGAGTCAAGAAAGGAAGAGAGTGGGAAAGGATATATTTTTCTTGCACTCTTGCAAAATCAAGGAGGAAAGAGGTGGAGCAGTACTTACCAGGTAGGAGGGGCCCCATTTTGGGGAAAAGAACATTTGCCCACTTCCACCAAACCCCAGAAACTTTGACAAGGTGAAAGGAAAGGGTTCACAATGAGGAGTGGCAGATGGCAATTGCCAAGAGGAGGTGGAGTTCAGGCTGGAGCCCATCTGGGCAGTAACCTTTTGAGGGATTAAGGAAAGCAGAGCTTAAGAGTGTTGCAGCTGGAGTGATACTGGAGAAGAAAGTGGAGGACTGTGTGTGGGGGGATAAGAGGGGCAGATGGGGAGGGGAAGCTAAAGAAGATGGCCTCTGGGGGGGGGAGAGAGGAGGAGGGAGGGAGGAAGAAGGGAGAGAACACAAGTGGTGATGTATTGATTAAAGGAGGTTGGAGATTGGTGAGTCCATGGTCTTCGGGACTGGGATGGCTTACTGATTGGGATCAAACACAGAGTGAAAAACCTTTCAGAAGTTTGATGGGCACTTTCAGGTGGTTAATGACAAACTAGTTTGAACTGGCATTAGAAGTAAAACAAAAGTTTTTTTCTGAAGATATGTTTTGCTAGACCTGGATAGTGCGACACCTTTTATTGTGCAAACATGGACTGTATACATAAATATTATAGTAGTTATTTAACTGAAATGTACATCAAATTACACAAACTTCTGATATCATTAACATCTCCTACAGTACTTGTGTACTACAACATCCATGTACAGTATCTGTAGTGGCTAATAAAAAGGTGCATGCTTTCAAATGCGTTTTGTTTTCCAGGAATAAGTACAGCCCTCAGAGCCAGACTGTAGGTGCAGCAGCACGGCAGCCGCAAGTAGTGCCAAAGACATGGGTTCTGAAACCAGCCCAGTAAGCCGGTGAGTTGGCACCGGATGCAGGATTGAGCACTTCACAGGACCCTTCTCCCTCGGGAAGGGAGGGCTGCTGCCTTAGCTGCAACACTGCCACTTGGGCGACCACTAGAACAAAGAAAATTTGGGCACACACCACCACATTGGACGCTGACACCGTGATGAATAAAAAAAAACAAGAATTTGTAAAAAGCAGGTAGCAGCCCGCCTGGCGTGTTCTGATCCCACCTGGACCCTTCCTCAAAATTGTTGAAAAAATGGTCCAGAGTGGGACCAAAACTCCATCAATGACGCTTTCATTACTGCTAGCACAACACGTAAATAAATTCTTGTTTTTATTCATCATGGTGTTAGTATCTGATGTGGTGGTGTGTGCACAAGTTTTCTTTGTTGTAGTGTGTGTTACACGTGTGCGCACTCTTGTCTGCCACACTTGGGTGACTACCGGTGGCAATGCAGCAGAATAAGAAATATTGGGAGGAAGAGCAGCAGTTGCACACTGCGGTGTCACACTGCTGCCAGTGTGTGTGCACTTGGAGTTCCAAGCATACCAGAGTCTGTGGGGGGATGGGAACCAAGAAAAAGAAAATACCCCAACATGTGCAGGATGCCAGCTAGTATACTTGGATCTAACCACGACTACAGGCTGCTCAACCTAGGAGGCTCTTGAGTATGTGAGAACTGGGCGGGCAAGATCTACTTATTGATCCCCACCTCAGGAGTAAAGCCAGAAGCTCACACAGTTTGGTGTGCTGCGCTCTACAGGCCTACAGTCGCAGGGTGGGGGTGGGTGGTAGCTGGGCAGGATAGGGGTGTAGAAGTGGGCCTAAATAAAATAATTGGGAGGAAAAAAGGAAACTGGTGCAGCACGGAACATTCTTTCCTATAAATTTAGCTAGCTAAGCAGAGGAAAGGACAGAAAGCAGGGAATCACAGTAATTAGGATAACAAAAGTGTGGTTAAGGGATTTGAACTGCAGTGAGTATGAAGAGGAGATCTTGAAGAGTTGAAAGTAGGCAATTTGTGAGGAAGATTCCATAGTTTTGGTGCTGGATGCCTGAAATGAGACATGCCCCACCACCACCAGTGGTAGTAGTAAAGTTTATTAAGGCTATGCCATAAGGACTTCACCATCTGATATCCGAGTAAAACACGGGTACATAAATACACAATGCACTACATCTGACAATCAGGAATATTGGCATTCTGGAACAGTCAGATAAAAACAATGAAATTACAAGTTTTGTCTTAACTTTTACTTTTTGCCCACTTGTTTTCTTCAGAAGACCAAAAGCAATAACTGCAAGACCAATTATAAAAGATTCTTTCTTGCAGGCAAAAAGGTGGGATAAAATTGAATTTTCATCACAGTCAACCCAACGGGGGAGGCTCCACTTTTTCCTCAATACCTTTAGTGTGGGACAATGAAGGATAATGTACATTAAGACTTGATGAAACCAAAGCTCCACATAAACATGAATACTTGCAGAATACAAATTATAAGACAGAGGTGTTATTTGTAGTCTTGTCCCGGCTAAAGCTTTTCTGTGCATATTATTAGTACAAAATTCCAAACAGTGCTCTCTCCCTCAGATTAAGTTAAACTTTTTATAACCACCAGAAGTGCAAGACTCCTATATTCTTGCCCTGTCTTTCTGTGCAGTAATGTTTTTCAACCTTTTAATCACCATATTGCCCAGTACATTAAGTTTAAAATTAGATATGCAAAAAAATTCAAAAAAGCTCAACACCCCAGTATTTAGGATTATACACATAGTTTTATACCAACCTGCCCTATGACATATATTGACGGATACCCCCTCCTTTAAAATAAAGTTTTGGAAGTCTGTTATCCATTTTTAATATTTTAATCACTGAGTCGATTATGCTTGAGCTTCTACAGACAGTAGGCCACATTCTGCCCTGATAGGGTCCCCAAGCACAAAACTTAGAAGTCTCATTAAATTTCATAAAAACTTGCTTCAATAGGCCCAGTGGCGCAGAGGGTTGAGGTGCTAGATGCCATACCTCATGTCATGCTGGTGACCAGAGTTCGGGAGCGAGCTCAGGCTGGGGGGGGGGTGAGAGATGGACTGAGTAGCTGGCAGGCAGCTCTCCTCTCCGGGGAGGGACATGGGGTTCCACCGGCACTTGACTGCCACCCAGTGGAGGCTTGGTGGCAGTGCCACGCCATGGGGAACCTGGCATTAGGCCGGGAGGGTGGAAGGGGCCATCACCACAGCTGCGGTGCACATGCGTGCCTCCACTCGCATCCGCATTCCGTGGTCTTGGGTGATTGGGAGAAAACCGGGAAAACTGACAGAGGCCGCAGCAAGATGAAGCCTCCGGGCCAGCTCCAGGGGTCCGCCGGGACATGCAAGGCATTACAAGTTCCCGAACATCTCTGGAGTCCAGTAGGCTGCCTGATGATCAGCTGTGGCCTGCCAAGGAGCAAAAATATCGATATTAAAAAAAAAAAACTGCTTCAGAGTCAGCTCTGTGGTGCCAAGCGATGGGTGCTTGCTCAACACGCTGGCGTCCCAGGTTTGGGGCCCGAGCCCGGACATCAGGAGTGGAGTCCGGTAGGGAGGGAGTTACGAACATCCTATGGACACTTCCCTGCTGGGGTGTGTGTGTGGGGGACGGTCATGGACCACTTGTTACGCAGCTCCTGCTGGTGGCTTGCGGCTGGTGATCATGGCAGCGTGAAGCCTCAACATGTCACCAAACGCGACCCCCACAGGATGCTGCTATGGTTGGACTACTACATGAGGGGGTTGAGGCAAAAGGCGGGAAAATACAGCCGCTCGGCCGACCGGATGACGGTGGCCAGTCCCCACTCGCCATTAAGCCCCGAAGTGTCCATGCCGACCCTCGCCATGTGTCCAGTGTAGAAGGAAGCCTTTGGGCAAGTCTCCTCTCCTGGTTCCCCTGCCCCTGGAGGGCCCCCCTCCAGGCGAAGGGCTACGCCAGGTGAACTGGGCCACGGCAGTACTCTGGGCAGTGGGATGGTGACAGGGACTGGCTGCAGGGCCCTAGGCTTCCCAAAGGAGTGTAAGACCAAGGGCCATAAGGAAATAACACAGTCACACACAGAAAAAAAATTCTTACTTCAGCCAAGGTTAGGATTAAGATTAGGTGAGGGTTCAGGTGCGGAAGAGAAAGAAGGTTAAAAAAGCACGGCAGTGAGGTACTAGGAAAGGTTCAGCTGACAGAGATACTGACATAAGGGGAAGCAGGTAATGCCCTATCTAAGGAGGGAGTAAGTAAGTAAGTAATTAAGTATAGGAAGGAGGCAGAAGGGGACAGGCTAAGTTCAGTAGTAACAATAAAGGTGAAACAGGTAAACAGCATCAGAGTGGTTAATGAGCGTGGAGCCGCAGTCTTTCAGGTCATGTTCTGGAGACTGAGGTGTCACCTCATTTGCTTGCACCGCTCTGGGTGGAGGGCAGAGATCACTGGACTTAGAACCAAGCTGGCAAGGATTCAGAGGACCCTTTGCTCCACGCAGGGGCAACCAAGTTTGCCACCACTGCCACAGGATGCCTAGACAGAGGTGGGACTGAACCTTGGTGGGCTCCAGGAGGGTGGGAGTGGTGGTAAGGGTACACACTCCTCAGCTTATGCTATGCCACTACAAAATTCTTCTGCTGTGCCGGCAGGACAGAAGAGCCAGGAGGAGGCACCGGATGTGGTGGCAAGGAAGAATGTGGGGGTCCTCCGGAGGGGAGGTCCCAAGGTGGGAGTAAGAGTTCACCAGCTTAGTAGGACACAGATGCTGGTGTGGGGCTCTATCATGAGGGTGTTGACTTGGGAACAGGAAGAGGAAGGGAGAGAAAGGTCAAGTGCCTGCCCCGCGCTTTGGCTTGGACAGAAGAAGAGAGGACCTGAGAATCGCTAGGGTGGCAGGTAACAGGAGGGAGCTGAATGTCAGACTAATGACCATGTGACGAATGAAGCAGGGGTAGTGTGAGTTAAGGTCAGGGGACTGGGGAGAGGCCTTACCCCAGCAGCATGCACAATGGCATTCGACGAGGTACTACATATGTACGACTGAGGGGAGGATAGGGCACTCTACATAGAATTTGAATTTGACGGCAGATAAGGACCGCTTGGCCCACCCAGTCTGCCCATTTCCCTACCTACTGGATAAGCTGCAGATCCTAGTTAGCCAGCAGCCTACTTCTTCCCCCCCCCAAGAATTGCCTTATGACTATCCCATGCATGCTTGAATTCCCCACTGATTTTGACTCACAACCTCCTCGGAGGCCGTTCCATGCATCCACAACCCTCTCTGTGAAGAAATACTTCCTTAAATTACCTCTGAGCGACCCCCCCTCTATCTTCAAATTGTGCCCTCTTGTTCTTGCACACCTCTTTTTTTGAAAGATGCTACCCTCTTGGACTTTGTTGATTCCCTTGAGGTACTTGAATGTTTCTATCATGTCCCCCCTCTCCCTCCTTTCCTTGAGGCTATACATATTAAGCTCCTTAAGTCTCTCTTCATATGACTTCCGGTGCAGACCCTGCACCATTTTAGTTGCCCTCCTCTGGACAGCTTCCATCCTGTCTATGTCTTTGCGGAGATTGGGTCTCCAGAACTGCACACAGTACTCCAGATGCGGTCTCACCAGCTGTCTGTACAGAGGGATAATAACTTCCTGTTTTCTACTGGTGATGCCTCTCCCTATGCATCCCAGTATCCCCCCAGCCCTCCTTGCTGCCCTCTCACATTGCTTGCCCATCTTTAGGTCATCTGATATGACTACCCCAGGTCCCTTTCCATTCTTGTTGTTGTTAGTATCTCACCCTCATTGTGTACTCTTCCCTAGGTTTTTGTTTCCCAGGTGCATTACCTTGCACTTCTTAGCATGAATCTAAGCTGCCATACATTTGACCATTCCTCTAACCTTGCCAAGTCCCTTCTCATCCTTTCCACCCCACCCTGTGCATCAACTCTGTTGCAGATCTTAGTGTCATCTGCAAAGAGACATACTTTTCCTTCCAGTCCTTCTGCAATGTCGCCTATAAAGACACTGAAGAGGACCAGTCCTAATACTGAACCCTGCGGTACCCCACTAGTAACCCTCCTCTGCACCAGGAACTTCAAAAGTTGGTTGACATCATGGCGCAGGGAGGAGGGTTTCAGTTTCATTGGGGACTGGGGGCCATCCTGGAAACATATGGGCCTCTACAGAGGTGTTGGCCTGCATCCTTCTGGGAAGGGGACCACAGTCCTCAGTGTGAAGTTTAAATGTTACCTGGATGCGCATTTAAACTAGCCGGGTGGGGCTGTATTACCAAGAGAGGCATAACTGCCCCCCCCCCGGTTGAATCAACAAGGAGGGAGGGCCTGAGAGCGGAAATCCCCAGGGCAGGTGCACAAGATGAATGGGGTGTAGACAAGGTGGAGGACAAGGCGGCAAGAACAAAGAAGGCACAAAGAGAGGTGCAGAAGAGACAACAAACAGTAAAAAGAGAATATGGGAGTCGAGTGGAGTTATTGGGAGCAGCACAGGTAGAAAGGGGGAGGAAAGGGGGTTACAAGCAGGGAGAGAGATAGGTTTGGAGAGCCATGTTCGCCAACACAAGGAGTTTTGAAAATAAAATTCCAGACCTGGAGGCCATCATGGAGGAGGCCAGCCTGGATCTTGTGGCCATAACTGAGTCATGGTGCTCTGAAAATCATGAGAGGGACATGGCCATACAAGGCTACTCTCAGTCCAGAAAAGATATAGAGAGGAGGAGGGGTTATTCTGTATTTGAGGAAGGGTATCAAGGCTATGGAAGTGCAAGGGAGTCTAGAGGTAAAGGAAGGGCTGGAGGTGCTGTGGGTCACCTTGGAGACAGGAACTGGGGCCACTATTCATACTGGGGTGATATACAGAACTTCAGCACAAGGGGAGGAGTTGGATAAAGCAACAGGGTTAGAGGAGGTGCTGCTTGTTGGGGACTTCAGTCTGCCAGATGCGGACTGGAGCCTGCCAACTACTGCTTCGGCTAGAAGCTGGGCCATTCTTAATTCCATGCCAGAGGTGTTTCTCAAGAAGCTAGTTAGCAAACCCACTAGGGACGGGGCAATACTAGACCTGGTGCTTACTAACAGAGATAGTATTGCAGATGTGGGCTGTCCCCTAGAGACCAGTGATCACCGTAGAGTGCGGTTCAACATTAAGACTGGTGCAGAGACAAATCACACAAAGACAAGGATCCTGGACTTCAGAAAGGTGGATTTTAAACAAACGATGCCTAAGAAGCAGCCTCGCAGGGGAAGACTGTTGAGGAGTGGTAGAGGAACAGTGGAGAAAATGAAGGGAAGGCACAGTTAAGGTAACCAGCCTTTGAGTGAAGGAGTGAGCAAAACCATGAAGGAAAAAAAAGGCCATTATGGTACTCTATGAAGTGGCCATGAAGGTGAAGGAAATAAGGGCGGCATTCAGGAGGAACAAAGAATCACAGAGGGATTAGGTTAGGGCGGTAAGCAAGTAAGTAAACCTCTACTTTTTAAGTGCCCATTCCCGGGAGCTTAGAATACTGTACAGAATAACAATTTTCAGATGCATAAACTAAATAAAATAGCAAAACAATCTCAATTATACCAACATAAAGCAATCTAAATACACAAATAATAACAATTTAATTACACAGTCAGTAAAAGCAACCAACCAGTGACCAGGAGGATTATAAACCAAAAGCCTCATTGAAGAGGTGGGATTTCAGACCCCTCTTAAAGAGCTAGTGGAGCTAAAAGAGGCAGACAGGAAAATAATACAAATTTTAAGCAGTAGTCCATAGTAAGTTTTTATTTCTGAAGTATTTTTCAGTCAGTAGTATGTTTTTATTTCTGAAGTATTTTTCTTTTTCCTTTTGCTCATCAGAAAGTCTGCTATGTGATAATATTGTGCTGGATGTGTGGAACAGATCTTAGCCTGGCAGCTGACATATCTAACTCTACTGCCCCACACTACATCATACGAACATACGAAGAAGCCAGCAGAAGAAGGCCATTTGGTCTACCAAGTCTGCTCGTATTGCAGGGTCCACAGCTTGAGTTAATGTCCTTTCCCTCCCTCCCCACTCCTCCCATCCTCCCTACCCATGATTCTTACCTTCCCCCTATGCCTATCCCAGCCTCTCTTAAAGCTGCCCACCGTATTCAACGAGATGACCTCTTCTAGCAGCGCATTCCAAGTGTCCACCACCCCCTCTGTGAAGAAGTGCTTCCTGCCCTCCCTCCTAAACCTTCCACCCTCCAGCTTAAGACTGTGCCCTCTTGTGATATGGTTGCCACTCAGCTTAAAGAGACTCTCCTTATCAACTTTATTTATCCCTTTCAAGTACCTGACTGTCCCAATCATGTCCCCTATCTCTCTCCTGTCTTCCAGGGAGTACATGTTCAGTGCCCTCAACCTCTCCTCGTATGACTTGCCGACCGGCTATATATAAATATATCTACATATATCTATATATAGATAGATATATATAGATATATATATAGCCAGAAGGGGAAGGGATCAGATCAGTTCCAGTATAGTAGCTTCTTCTTGCTGTTTTTACATTGTTCCTTGTGGATTTTACTTTGTAGAAGGTTATTTCTTTTCTTTCTACTTCTAAGGGGCTAGCATGGTATTGTTTTGGGGCTGTTGGAATTGTGAAACCTGTTTTGGTGGCTATAAGTGGGATCATTTGTTTGATGTTTCACTGTGTAGCAGGCTGTGTCTGTGGAGCCTATTTCTTCTGATTTAAAACCTATTTGGTGTGATTTAATAGGGGCTGTTTCTTTGAATTGGAGACATATATCTTTTAATTTCAAGCCTATTTTGATGCGTTGTTAGTGAAGCTGTTTGAATTGGAGACCTGTTTCTTTTGGTAGCAAACCTATTTTTAGGGCTTTGAGTAGAATTATGATTCCTTTTTGCTGGCTTCACTAGCTGCAAAGTTTAGTGCATAGTGGGGGAAGGGTGCTAATGATCTGGCCAGGTCTCACTCAGCTATCTGAAGACGGAGCTAAATCAGGTTTGTGGTGTCAGTTGCTTTTGGCTTCTCAGAAATAACCAGATGGGGAAGGGATCAGATCAGTTCCAGTATAGTAGTTTCTTCTTCTTGTTTTTACATTGTTTCTTGTGGATTTTACTTGGTAGAAGGTTATTTCTTTTCTTTCTTACTACTTCTAAGGGGCTAGCAGGGTATTGTTTTGGGGCTGTTGGAATTCTGAAATCTGTTTTGGTGGCTATAAGTGGGCTCATTTGTTTGATGTTTCACTGTGTAGCAGGCTGTGTTTGTGGAGGCCTATGTCTTCTGATTTAAAACCTATTTGGTGTGATTTAATTGGGGCGATTTCTTTGAATTGGAGACCTATATCTTCTAATTTCAAGCTTATTTTGATGTGTTGTTGGTGAAGCTGTTTGAATTGGAGACCTGTTTCTTTTGGTAGCAAACCTATTTTGGGGGCTTTGAGTAGAATTGTGATTCCTTTTTGCTGGCTTCACTAGCTGCAAAGTTTAGTGCATAATGGGGGAAGGGTGCTAATGGTCTGACCAGGGGCCTCAGCTAACTGATTGTTTCTGGAAGACTTGGGCTGGTCCCACCTCCCAGCCCCTCACCCCACCCACCCCAGGTCTGTGAGTTCCTTTATACCAGGGGTTCTGACATCACTTCCTCAAACAGGTAAAGGACATGCACTTGTCATAGAGAAGCAAACATCCAGGAAAGGAACAGCAGCGAGTGAAGAGGTGACTGCTATCTCAGTGGAAGTGAAATAACTGCAAATCAAGGAGCTTTCATTGTTACTTCTTTGCATTGCTATTTGCATTGTGGAAAGGAGGAGTAGGAGTTTGAAGAAGGTTGTGCAATAGTTACTTCAAGTCTCTTTTCGGGTGTGGATAGGAAAGAAAGGAATGTAAAAAGCAGTTGCTCAATCTATCTAAACATGTACAACAATGGGGGTCAGGGAAATTAAGAAGGGGGGAGAGGGGAGACTTGGGGCAGTGTTTGGTATCCTTCATCTGGAAGGGTGAGGGGGTCACTGGTGGGCAACGACAGCAATGGGTAGGGTGGTAAATCAAATCAAATCAACTTTATTTTTACAGCGCCTTTCAAAGCCAAGGCGCTGTACATAAAACAGATGCACAATGATAAAAATGTTAAAACAGCATTAAAATATAACAACCATAACTAAATAAATGCTAAACTAAATAAATATGTTTTCAAACCAATTTTAAAACTATCGACGGTTGGGCATTCTCTCAACCAATGAGGTAGAGAATTTCACAGGGTTGGTGCTGAAAAAGCAAAAGCACGAGATCCTGATGTCTTTAATCGAACCCTGGGAATCTCTAGCAATCCCTCGTTGGCGGAGCGGAGAGGACGGAGGGGGCAGGAGATCTTTCAGGTAACCGGGTCCCTGGTCATGTAGGGTTTTAAAGGTTAGTAAACCAACCTTAAAGGTGATCCGCTACCTAACAGGCAGCCAGTGCAGTTCGCGGAGCACAGGTGTAATGTGGCTGGTTCTAAGAGTCCCAGTCAAAAGCCTGGCCGCCGCGTTCTGCACCAGCTGCAGGCTGCAACAACTGCAGTGCACCAGTCTTTCTAAAAATTGCCTGGAGTGTGAGGGGATGTTTAGTGTGCAACCACATAGAGAAACTTAGAAAGGAGACTGAGGATCTGCAGAAGGAACTAAGACAGGCAAGGCAGACTGAGGGTGGGGTTATCCCAATACTGGAGGGAGGAGAGGAGATGAGGGAGGGCAATTTGAGCCAACAGTGGTGAGGAAAGGGTCAGAAGAAGGGAAGCAGACAAAAGGGCCCAGGCCAGGAAGAACGATTGCCAGGGGAAACATGGTCAGGAGACAAAAGACAAATGGAAGGAGGAGATAGGGACTTGTGAGGGGAGGAGAAGAAGTGGCAAAAGTCATGGAGTGGAAAGGAGAGAACAGGTTACTATGAAGAGAGAGGGAGTGGGCATTTGTGAAAGGTCTTCAGAAAATAGTTTTGCACTGCTAGAGGGGAAGGAGGAGGAGGGAAATGATGCAATTGGTGGACTAATTGATAAATGCCTCGACCAAACCAGTGCAGGGGGAAGTTCTGCTGGGAGAACTGCAACAGGGGCAAAAGGGGGAAATAATGAGCAGGAGGAAGAAGAGGAGATGGAAATGAGAAATGGAGATGAATGGAAGCAAGCAGGGAGTAAGAGGGGTAGAATCTTAGTGCTGGGGGACTCAATACTAAGAGGAGTCAGGTGGGGTAGTAAGGGGAGAGGCATAGTCACATTTGGGTGGAGGCCATGCCAGGAATGACAGTGAAAAGGGTGGGACAATCTGTTCTGAAATATGCTAGAAGGGGTAGGGACAAGCCTCATCTAATTATACATCTTGGGACAAACGACCTGGCTGACATGACAGGAGATATAGTCCAGTGGAGGTTTGAGGAACTAGGACAATTATGTGAGGGGGCAGGAAGATCAGTAACTTTTTCAGAGATACTTCCAGTGCCCAAGGCAAGCACAAGAAAGCTTAGAACAGAGGAATTTAACGGATGGCTAAGAACCTGGTGTTATGCTAAAGAGTATGAGCTGTTGGGGGGGGGAGGACAGTAGTCTCTATACCAAGGACAGACTACACTTGAGTGGGGAGGGAAAGAAAGTGTTGAAACAGAGGATGGAAGAGTACATAGAGGAAGTTGGGAATTTAAACTAGGAGCAGGGAGTGGCAAGTGGGCAAGAGACATGCAGAGACCACAGGTTGGGAAACCATATGAGCTTACCCCCATAACAGTGACAAAGGACAAATGGCAAGTACTGTTGGTGATGCTAGGAAAGGAGGGCAGGATGGGGGGGGAGGGTGGAAGGTGGCTACCCTTAATGCTAGGAGCCTTGGGAGGAAAACTGCAGAGTTACAGGTGCTCATGGCAGAGGCAGAGGTGGACACTGCAGCCATCACAGAAACATGGGCCACCCAAAACAATGACTGGGACCTGTCTGTACCAGGGTACAGGTTATTTCGTAGGGACAGGATGATTGGGAAGGGGGTGGCACTATATGTGAAGGAGGGACTGAAGTGTGTAAGGAAGAAAGGGGAGAAGGGTAGTACGGAGTCACTTTGGATGCAAATCCAGGATTCCAAGAATAGGATTCTTAGAATGGGAGTGGTGTACAGGCCGCCATCTCAGACGGAGGAGTCAGACAGGGAACTAGCGGGACAGATTAGGAGGACCTGTGAGAAGGGTAGTGTGGTGATTGTGGGGGGACTTAAACATGCCAGGAGTGGACTGGAGTACCCCACCAACCAGGAACAGAAGGGAGCAGGTACTGCTGGATGCCTTCCAGGACAGCTTCCTGCTGCAAATGGTCAGTGAACCAACCAGGTTAGGGAATACCCTTGACCTTGTGCTGGCAAATGGGGACTTTGTGAGAGAACGTACAGTGGAAGAACCCGCTGTCAGGGAGTGACCACCACTCAGTATGGCTCACATTGGATATGGGCAAGGAAGGAGTGGAATCTGGCACAAGAGTGCTGGACTTCAGGAGGGCCGACTTTGGGAGGAAGTGGTAAAAGGGTACCTGGCCAGAATTCAACCTAGTATGGACACTAACCAGAGGTGGGAGCTCATAAAGCTGGGGATAGTGGAGGCAACCAAAACGTGCTGCAAGGTCCAGAGCAAGAAGGCTAGGGCTAAGAAACCGAGCTGGTTGAGCAAGGAGGTCATGGAAAAGGTAAGGAGGAAAAGAGCAGCCTTTAGGAGGTACATGAAAACAGGGAGGGGGAGGATAGGGAGGAGTACTTGACGGACTCGAAGAAGGTGACACAGGCAGTAAGGGGAGCCAAGGCATCTACGGAGCTCAGGCTGGCACAAGGCATTAAGAAGGGGGAGAAGGACTTCTTTAGGTACATCAGGGAGAAAAGGAGCTGTAAGGACCACATAGGAAGGATTAGGAAGGAGAGGGATTGGGTGGAAGCAGAGTGCAATAAGGCAGAAGCACTAAATGACTACTTCTGCACTGTATTAACTATGGAGAAGAGGGGGTTGACACCAAAGGGGGAGGAACAGCAGAAACGGGGGGGAGGGGGTGACAGATGGGAAAATCATGGAAGGCAGAGTTCGGGAGGGTTTGAAGGCACTGAGGGTGGACAAGGCACCAGGCCCAGATGGCATCCACCCCAGGGTACTGAAGGAGCGGGCAGAGGTCCTTGTGGGACCTTTTGCAGACCTATTTAATGCCTCACTACACTCGGGGTGTGTACCTCAGGACTGGAGGATGGCTCATGTGGTGCCTCGCCACAAAAGTGGCCCCAAGGATGAACCGGGGAACTACAGACCGGTGAGCCTCATGTCCATCGTGGGTAAGCTGATGGAGACTATCATGAAGGAGAGGCTGGTGGCCCTCCTAGAGGCCAAAGGACTACAGGACAGCAGACAGCATGGCCTCATACGTGGCAGATCCTGCCAAACCAACCTGGTGGAGTTTTATGACTGGGTAACTCGGCAACTGGACAGGGGGCATGCAGTGAATGTCCTGTATCTGGACTTCAGTAAGGCATTCGACTCGGTGCCGCATGGAAGGCTGGCAAGTAAGTTAGAAGGCACAGGGGTGGGTGCAAAGCTTGTGAGATGGGTAGGGAACTGGCTTCAGAGAAGGCAACAGAAGGTGGTGATGGGTGGGGAGCGCTCATACCCAAGGGTAGTGATGAGCGGTGTTCCACAATGCTCGGTGTTGGGACCAGTGTTGTTTGGGATAGTCACTGCAGACATATCATTGGACATCAAGAGCAAGATCAGTCTGTTTGCTGATGATACCAAGGTAGAAGCGGTGGTGGACAACCTAGGGGGATGGCAGGGGTTGCAGGATGATCTGGCAAAGCTCAAAACCTGGTCAGACACCTGGTAACTGGGGTTTAATGCCAAAAAATGCAAGTTGCTGCATTTTGGGATGAAGAACCCAAGCAGGAGTTACCAGCTGGGGGGAGTGCAGCTAGCCCAAACAGAGGAGGAGAAGGATCTGGGGGTGCTCATTACAGGGTCAATGAACAACTCGGCACAATGTAGGAAGGCAGCTGCAAAGGCCAACAAAATGCTGGGTTGCATTGCACGGGGTATATCCTCGAGGAGGGAGGAGATGATTCTGTCACTGTATAGGTCATTAGTTAGACCACACCTGGAGTACTGCGTGTAACACTGGTGCCAGTATCTGAAGAGGGACATTAAGTTACTGGAGGGGGTGCAGCGCAGGGTGACAAAGATGATCAAGGGGGCTGAGGGACTTATCATACGAGAGGAGGCTGAGGGAATTGAACATGTACTCTCTAGAGGAGAGGAGGGCCGGGCAGGACATGACTCAAACCTTTAAGTACATGAAAGGAATAAACAAGATGGGTACAGAGGCGCTGTTCAAAGTAAGGGAGGGGAGGGACACTAGGGGCCATGATATGAGACTGGAGGGAGGACGGTTCAGGAAGGAGATGAGGAGACACTTTTTTACAGAGAGGGTGGTAGCTGGGTGGAATGTGTTACCTGCAGAAGTGGTATCTAGTAGAACAGTGGACTGCTTCAAAAGGGGATGTGACAGGACAAGGGGGAGGGTCAATGGAGGGAGGGTGGAAGGAGGGCAGCTGCAGAATAAAGGGTGCTAGTTGCACATTTGAGCAGACTTGATAGACCTCTAGGCCTTTATCTGCTAGCAAATTTCATATGTCTGTAGTGAGGTCACAATGCTGATGATGTAGTGTGGGGCAGGCGGTACAGCAAGATATGTCTGCTGCCAGGTCAAAAGCTGTTCCACATATCACACCTACTAACAACAGGTCAACAATCTTCTAATTAAGCAAAGGAAAAACTAAAAGTACCTCAGATATAAAAGGTAATAGTTGGCTGCTTTTAAAATCTAATATTAGTTTTAGGCACTTCACTAGCTCTTTAAAGGCCTCCACTGAGGGGCCCTCCCTCAGAGATCTGGGCAGTGAGTTCCACAAGGCTGGCGCAGCAACTTCAAAAGCTCTCTCCACAGAAGATTTAGGCTGGACCCTGGGAACCACCAAGAGACCCTCCTCAGAAAAGCAGAGAGGATGGAGGGGGTGATGAGGGGTCAGGAGATCACGTGGATAGTCAGGGCCCCGACCATGTAGGGCTTTATAGATCAGTAAACTGAACTTAAAGGTTATTCGCCAGCTCACCGGCAGTCAGTACAGACTACGCAGAACTAAGGTCACATGTCAGGACCTGGATAGGCCCAACAGTAACCTAGCTGCTGCATGAATAGCAAGGGTGATGGAATCGAGCCCTGAGGAACTCCACATGATAGGGGCTTCAGGCAAGAGGAAAAATTTCCTACAATAACTCTCTGTATCCTATCCAGAGGAAAGGACTCAAACCATTTGATGACTGTACTGGTGAGTACGCAGAGCACCCTAAGGTGATCTAACAATACACCATGGTCCACTGTGTCAAATGCTGAAGAGAGAACGAGTAGAACGAGAACTGATCTTTCACCTCTCTCTCTTGCCCTGAGGAGATCATTCAGCAGCTTGACTAATGCTACCTCTGTACTATGCCTAGGCCTAAATCCTGACTAGAAGGGCTTGCAGATGCCAAAATTAGAGGTGTGTGTCTCGAGCTGCAAAGCCACAACTTTCTCAATAACCTTACCAAGGAAGGGAAGAGTTGAGACAGGTCTATAGTTTGTTAAGCAGTCTAGGTCAAAAGATTGTTTCTTCAGAAAGGGCTTCACCAACGCCTCTTTCAAGATGCTAGGGAAACCCCCGACAGCAAACACCTAACAATCTCAATGAACACCAAACTGATGGACTCCACACAGCCCACTGGTACCAGTATGTTGTTTACAGCTTTGAAATTACCTCCCTCAGTGTTCCACTCCTACTGGCCAAACCTCACTCAAGGCAAGAGGATTGCTCTTGCTGATGACCAACTCACTGCTGCAGGGCAACCCCCGACTGAATTGAGGACACACTCTCAGAGAAGAACAGAGCAAACTCTTCACATCTAACAGCTGACATGGCTCTAACCAGCTGGAGAAAGGCAGGATGACGAAGTCTATCTACCGTCCAGAAGAGCTGAAGTGGTCTGTCCCTCCCCGCAGCAATCTCCCTGGGCAGGAATTCTGTCTTCTTAGGAGAGACTGCCCTTTGATACTCATCGGAGTAAGTTCTCAAAGCCAGTCTATACCCCTCAGTCCTAGATCTACGCCAATAACACTCCAACCTCCAACCCACGGTCTTTATCACCTTGAGCCCTCTGTCAAACCATGGGGGTCTCAAGCGAGAAGATCAGGGTTGTACACGGACAGGTATGATAGAGTTGAGGGCGGATGAGTTGACTCTATTATAGACCACCACTGCAGCCCCCATCCCCACTTCACAAGCAGCTATCACGCCCGAGAAGTCCTTTACTGCCTGAAATCTTGCTGGGGACAATCTCTTTAAAGGGTGGTGACGGACCATCTCCAGAGGAGGCAGACAACCAGGAAGAGCCTCAAACGAGAACTTTACCATGCAATGATCTGATCATATGACCGCATCAATCTCGAGGTTAGCAACCTAGAGCCCCAGTGACAATACCAGGTCCAAGGTGTGACCATATCTGTGGGCTGCAGTAGTAACGACTTGTGCAAGGCCCAGAGAATCCATTATCTGGAGGAAGTCTTTCCAAAATTACGAGAGTTCACCATCAATCCAAGCACTGAAATCGCCAGAGTTAACCACCTGGGCAACTCAAACACTCTCTCGGCGATGAAGTCTGCTACTGCCTGCAGAAATTCCCTCTTGTACCCTAGCAGCTGGTACACCAGAAGGAATCTGCAACCTGCACCTGGACCCCTCCCTCCCCATGTATGGCCACACATTCAAACAATGAGGCAGTCTCCACTGAGTGCACCATAAAGTTCAGGTTGGACCTAAAACAGATGGCCACTCCCTCACCTTTACAACACTCCTCGGGCAATGCACTACAGAGAACCCAGCTGGGCTCAACACCTCCAAGACAGTACCAGCGTCATCACTCAGCCAGGTCTCTGTAATGCACACCAGATTAACAGTGGAAATCAGGTCCACTATAACCGCAGTCATGTTCCTGACTGATCTGGCGTTGCAAGGCACCACCTGAAGGGGACGAGCAGAGGCTGCCGGCCTAACAGCTACCTGCTTACTTGGTCCGGTAGAAGCCCTGGGTATGGAAACCAGATAGGATGGACCTCTCTCTAATTCCCATTTCACCTCAGTGCATCTCCTGGCCTCACCACCCTTATACCACTCTCCCCATAAGCACTCCTAATACCCCGCCTCATGATATCCATATCATGGAGGGCAGGTAAACATGACAGAGAGACATATTAAAGGGGATAGAGTAGCAGGATACTGGAGAAGGGCACAAGGGGCAAGGAAAATATGTCAAGAGGGATGGAAGGTTGTGTCCCTAAATATCAGAAGCCTAGCAAATAAAATGGAAGACTTGCAAGCGCTGATGGGAGAGAGTGAGGTGGACATCACAGCCATCAGAAGATATGAAGAACAAGTCACAAGCAATTCGGATCTTGAGGTGCCACAGTTACAAGTTGTACAGGAAGGACAGGGATGCGGGGGCCTGTTAGTGAGGAAGAAATTACCTGCACAAGGGATCAGGAAGAAGGAAACCTGAAGCCCTTTGGGTGCAGCTCCAGTCATCGAGGGGAGGTGGTCAGAATGGGAGTGGTCTATAGACCACCCTCACAGGGAGCAGAGGAAGATGAGAACCTAAGGGAACAGATTAGAACTCAGGCAGGCAAAGGCAAAGTTGTACTTACTGGTGACTTCAACCTTCCAGGAGTTAACTGGGAAACACTATCAACTACCAGCTCCAGGGAAAGGTATGTCCTGGATGCCTTCCAGGATGGCTTTCTGGAGCAGGGGGTCAGAGATCGCACTAGGAGGAATGCGATTCTGGACTTGGATTTAGCCAATGGGGACCATGTCTATGATATTAGGGTAGAGGATCCACTGGTGGGGAGTGACCACAGGATGGTATGGTTCATTCTGGGAGCAGGACATGAAAGATCAAAGACTCACACCAAGGTAGCTGACTTGAAAAGGGCAGATTTTGGAAGGATGGGAGAAATCCTGAAGTAACATCTCTCTAGGATTAGGCTGGTGATGGGGGTAGAGTGGAAGTGGGAAGCAATAAAGGCTGGTATCGCAGAGGCTACACAGTCCTGTACCAAAATCAGGAGCAAGAACACCAGTTAGAAAAGGCCTACCTGGTTCACTGCTGAAGTTGCTCACAGGGTCAAGGAGAAAAGAACAGACTTTTTATAAATCTAAGTGAACACAGAGGGAGTAGGATCGGGAAGTTTACCTGATGAAGTCAAAGGTGGCAAGCGGGACTGTCAGGGTGGCGAAAACAAGGAGAGAACTCCAATTGGCTGAGGGAATCAAGATGGGAGAAAAGGACTTCTACTGGTATGTAAAGGAAAAGAGGAGGAGGAAGGTGGACACTGTGAGACTGAGGAAGGCGGGTGGATAGGCGGAGTGCAGTGAGGAGCAGGCTGAGGTATTAAACCAGTACATCAGCTTGGTCTTCACAAGAGAAAAAGAGGGACCGGTACAAAGGGGCAAAAAGGAAGCTGTTTCAGGGGGAAGGGGGGACGGGAAGTGCCCATTTCAGTAGAAACAGTGTTAAAAGATCTTAGGGCCATCCGGGTGGACAAAGCACCTTGACCGGACAATGAGCTCCCAAGGGTGTTAAAAGAGATGGCTGACATTCTGGCTGGCTCACTGGTAGATCTGTTCACTACCTCTCTAGAGACTGGGAAGGTACCGGAAGTTGGTACACTTGGTGCCGCTCCACAAGAATGGGCCTAGGGATGACCCGGGGAACTATCACTCTGTCAGCTTGACCTCCACTGTGGGTAAGCTGATGGAGTCCATCCTTAAAGAAAGACTGGTCGATTACTTGGGGTCAAGCAGACTCCAAGACCCTAGACGACATGGTTTTGAGCCAGGAAGATTGTGTCAGACAAATCTGGCTGACTTCTTTGACTGGGTAGTGAGAGCAGGGAACAGGCGGTGGATGTACTTTATTTAGACTTTTGCAAAGCATTCGAATCAGTCCCACATAGAAGGCTGGTCAGCAAGCTAGAGGGACTCTGGGTGGGGTGGAAGCTAACGGGATGGATTAAGAACTGGTTGCAGAACAGAAGTCAGTGTGTGGTGGTAGGGGGGAGAATCTCCGAACCTAGGCCAGTCACCAGTGGGGTACCACAGGGCTCTGTTCTTGGCCCTGTGTTATTCAATGTCTTCATTGGTTACATAGCGGAGGGGATTAGGGGTAAAATCTACCTCTCTGTGGATGATACTAAACTCTGTGAATGAATGGATACAGAGGCTTGGAGAAGGGAGTTACAGGAGGATCTGGCTAAATTGGAGAGATAGTCAAATACCTGGCAAATGTCTTTCAACAAAAAAAAAAACATGCAAGGTTATGCAACTTACACAGAAACATAGAATTTGATGGCAGATAAGGACTGCTTGGCCCACCTGATCTGCCCATTTCCCTACCTAATGGATAAGCTGCAGATCCTAGTTAACCAACAGCTTATTTCTTCCTACCCCCACTAGAATTGCCTTATGTCTGTCCCATGCATTCTTGAATTCCCCCACTGTTTTTGACTCCATGACCTCCTCAGGAAGGCTGTTTCATGCATCTACAACCCTCTCCGTGAAAAAATACTTCCTCACATTACCTCTGAGCTGTCCCCCCTCTATCTTCAAATTGTGCCCCCTTGTTCTTGCACATCTCTTTTTTTCTGAAAGATGCTACCCTCTTGGACTTTGTTGATTCCCTTGAGGTACTTGAAAGTTTCTATCATGTCCCCCCCTCTCCCTCCTTTCCTCGAGGGTATACATATTAAGCTCCTTTAGTCTCTCTTCATATGTCTTTGGGTGCAGACCCTGCACCATTTTGGTTGCCCTCCTCTGGACAGCCTCCGCCCTGTCTATGTCTTTGCAGAGATGGGGTCTCCAGAACTGCACACAGTATTCCAGATGGGGTCTCACCAACTGTCTGTACAGAGGGATAACAACTTCCTGTTTTCTACTTGTGATGTCTCTCCCTATGCATCCCAGTATCTCCCCAGCCCTCCTTACTGCCTTCTCACATTGCTTGCCACCTTTAGATCATTTGATATAACTACCCCAGTCCCCTTTCCATTTTTGTTGTTCTCTCCCCCTATTGTGTACTCTTCACCTGGGTTCTTGTTTCCCAGGTGCATTACTTTGCACTTCTTTGTGTTGAATCTAAGCTGCCATACATTTGACCATTCCTCCAACCTTGCCAAGTCCCTTCTCATCCTTTCCAACCCACCTTGTGTATCAACCCTGTTGCAGGTCTTTGTGTCGTTTGCAAAGAGACATACTTTTCCTTCCAGTCCCTCTGCAATGTCACTTATAAAGACATTAAAAAGGATCAGACCAAGTACTGAACCCTGCAGTACCCCACCAGTAACCCCCCTTTCTTCACTGTGGACTCCATTTACTATTACCCTCTGCGTCCTGTTGTCCAACCAATGTTTTACCCAGGCTACCACCCTGGGACCCACTCCAAGGCTGGCTAATTTGTTTACTAATCTTTTGTGCGGGACTGTGTCAAATGCCTTGCTAAAGTCTAGGTAGGCCATGTCCACAGCCCCTCCCTCGTCTACTACGTTGATCACCCAGTCAAAGAAATCAATTAGATTCATCTGACATGACCTTCCCACTGTGAATCCATGCTGCCTTGGGTCCTGTGCCCCACCGGCTTCTAGGTACTCAACAATTCTTTCCTTCAGAAGTGATTCCAACATTTTCCCTGCCACTGAGGTCGAACTGACAGGTCTGTAGTTTCCTGCCTCTATCTCCCACTTTTCTGAAGGGGAATCACATCCGCCCTCCTCCAGTCCTCAGGTACCACACCATCCTCCCATGATTTGTTAAAAAGGGTAGTCAATGGTGTTACTAGTTCTTCCCTTACTTCTTTCAGAATTCTGGGCTGAATCCCATCAGGCCCCATTGCTTTGTTCACCTTCAGTTTTAGAAGCTCTTTCAGAACCCTTTCTTCTGTGAAAGGACTGACTTCAACCCCCCTATCCAGAGTGCTTCTGTTGACTGGATTAGATACCTCCCCCTCCTCTTCCTTTGTGAATACCGAGCAGATGTATTCATTCAGTATCCCTGCTTTTTCACTGTCCCTCTCTGCCCACCCACCCTCCTCTTTACTCAGCCTCAGTATCCCTCCCTTTGTCTTTCTTTACTCCCTAATGTACCTATAAAAGGTTTTATCCCCCTTCTTAACCGAGTTGGCTATCTTTTCCTCGGTTTGGGCCTATACTATTCTGACTATCTTCCCCACTTCCTTCTGCTTTAACCGGTACAGTTCTCTGTCCTGCTCCTTCTGTTTTTCCTTATACTTCCTGAATGCTATCTTTTTCTCCCTTGGCACATGGAACCCAGGGGGTGGAGTACTGGTTGGGGGGGTGTGAAAGTAGTAGAGAGAGGAAGAGAGAGACCTACGGGTTATCATCACCAAAGACTTGAAGCAATTGGTACAGTGCAGGCAAAGAGGTGGCTAAAGCTATAAGAATGCTGGGCTGCATAGCCAGGGGGTTCACATCTAGGAGGAGGGAGGTCACAGTGCACCTATGTAGACTGCTAGTGAGATGGGTGATGGAGTAGAGGGTCCAGTTCTGGTGTCCTCACCTAAAGAAGGATATAAACTTGCCAGAGGGTTTGCAACATACGGTGACCAAGATGGTTCGGGGCCTATAACACAAGCTCTATCAGGAGAGACTAGATGAACTCAGCATGCACTCACTGAAGGAGAGAAGAGAGAGGGGGACATGATAGAGACCTTTAAGTACCTTAAGAGCATAAACAAGGTCAACCATTGAGGGCTTGTTTAACGTAAAGGGCATGGAGATAACAAGGGGGCAACATCTAAAGTTGGAGGGGGGAGGAGGGATTAAAAAAAAAAGGCAAGGAGGCATTTCTTCACTGAAAGGGTGGTCTCAGGATAGAATAAGCTTCTGGTAGAGTTGATTTCAGCCAAGACTGTGGGAGGTTTTAAAAGCAGGTGGGATAGCTTATCAGGAAAATCACACTGAGGATGGGGGATGGTGGGAGAGAGGGAATTCTGAGGCGGAGGAGCAGCTCTACTGAAATCTCATAGTTGAGCTGCACACTCGAGCAGACTAGATAGACTCTAATGGCCTTTATCTGCTGGCAGTTTTGTATGTTCGTATCTCCCTACAGCATCTATATGTTGCTGCCAATAGGGGAAGGTCATCAAAGGGGTGGAGATTCAGTAGCTGCAATGATGAGTAGCTAAGCCTGAGGGGTCTGGCACCCACACACATGATGACACTGGCAGTAACCAACAACACAACACTTAAAGAATATAGTGTAACTTAAAACCACCCACCCTACCCCTCACACTCATCCTAAATCCTAAAATCACAATTGGTCAATCACAGAGACAGGTAAAATAATAATCCTCCACACATGCAACCTAACCTATCCACTCACATAACTCCAAACCACCCCTACAAAACAATACCTAGTGACTACAACAGATAAGGAGAACCCCAATACTAAACAGAGTCCAGCAAAGTGCAGTTAAAAGTAGATAAGACTTTGTTTAGACAGTAGAAAAGAAAAAAATACTTACCATAGTAATCTTTTTCTTCCAAGTGATACTCAGGTATTCATAACTTTATGCAGTCAGCCTTCTAAGTAGAACTGCCCAGAGAGAATTTGGAACATATGTAAATGATGGAATCTTTTGCATGAGCCACTTTTCAAATGCTGCCTTATACTAACTGCCTTTGTTCTAAACCCCTCATATTTACTGGAAGCCTGGAAAGACAGGCCCATGGGGACCAAGTGTAATAATGATAATTACAATAATAATAATAAAAATAGTGGTAATAATAATAGTAACAACAACGCTATTAATCATAATAGTAACAGAGGAACTTCCTTAACACCCAAAAAAAGGGGCCTCCAACTGGAGGGCATAACATATGGAAGGATACCCTTGAATGTCCAAATCACCTGAAAAGGGGAGGAGGACAACAATAGTGATCACAATCACATGTGTGCCAGAAATAGCATTTATACCCCTGAGAGCACAGTATTCAGGAGTGCAGAGGCCAAAGGTTCCAGAAGGGGAGGCAGGGTGGGAAAGTTATGAATACCTGAGTATCACTTGGAAGAAACAAGATTACTATGGTAAGTAATGTTTTCTTCTCACCCCAGTAATACTCAGGTATTCATAACTTTATGCAGACTACTAAGCAGTACCTTTGGAGGTGGGCACAGGACCTTATTTTGGGAACAGACTTTGCAGGACTCTGTGCTGAACCTGGCATCACCCCTGGAGAGAATATCCAGACTGTAATGCTTTGTAAAGGTGTGTACTGTTTTCCAGGTAGCTGCCTTACAGATGTCCACCAGGGGAACATCCCAGACAGCTGCTATAGTAGCAGCTGTGCCCCTTGTGGAATGAGCCCTCAACCCTGTTGGGATTCCTTTCCAGCTTTAGAATAACAAAAACTGAAAAAAGCTGTACTATCCAGCGAGAAATTAATCTTTTTGATGCTGGGTTACCCTTTCCCACATTCTAATAGGTCAGGAACAGCTGTTTTCTGTCCTGCCTATGGACTTCAATGGTTGTCAAGTAATAGCTAAAAGCTCCTTTGACATCCCAACCATGAAGACTCTTTTCACCAAAACTAAAGTGTTCAGTGAAACATATAGATAACATGGGCAGACTGGGTGGACTGTAGGCCCTTATCTGTCGACACTGTCTATGTATCTATGTATAATGGTTTGATTCAAATGGGAATCAGAAGTCGTTTAAAAGAGAAACTTCTTACTTGTTCCCAGAATAATTTTGTCTCTGTGGGATGAAATGTGGTCCTGTTCAATGCAGAGACACTTGAAGCCACTGATTCTTGTGGTAGAAATCATTACCAGAAGGAAAAAAGTATATACATATATATATATATATTTTTTTTAGATATTTCAAATAAGCTGAAAACATAGGCTCAAAAAGGGGGACCCATGAGCCTAACTATGCACTCATCTAGGTCCCATGCTGGCACTGGTTCCCTGTGAGGGGGTGCAAATGGACCAGGCCTTTAAAGAACCTTTGAAGATAGGGTCTCAGGCTTGAAAAAAACATTCTGTCCAACTAAGAAGTAAATAGATACTGAGACCACATGGACCTTTAAGGTACTGGTCTACAAACCCAGTGAAAGCAAATAGGTAAAACAGTCCAGCACAGCTGGAACACCAGCCTGTGCTGATATGTGCCGGGCCCTAAAAGAACCTCTTTGAGGCTAGGATCTGGGGCCATTAAAACGTTTTGTTCAGCTAATATGCAAGCAGATACTGCAACTAGGTGGACTTTGAGGATGCTGGACTGCAAGTCCAATGAATACAAATAGGTAAGTTAGTGAAGAACTGCTTGACCCCAGCATGTGCTGAAAACCGTTTTCTGGTTGAACACCAATAGTAAACTTTTTCCCTTCTGAAGTATACAGTTTCCTAATGGAGGGCTTCCTATAACCACATACAATGTCCAGACACTGTTAAAAAGATGCAAGGCTGCATATTGTACAGTAGGCCCCCAAGAGGCATGACTTGGACCTGAGTGACCCAAGGTTTGGGTACAGAAGCCTCCCATTTGGAGGTTAGCAGGTTGTGCCTCTGAGAAAAGGTGTATTGGTCTGGAACCAGACATGGAAAGTAGCAAAGAGAACCATGTCTGCCTGGCCCAGTCTAGCGTTATCAAGACCACTGATGCTGGCTGGGACCTGAGCTTGAGAAATGCATTGTATGCTGAAGGAAGGAAAGCATACAGATGCTTCCCTGGCCAACTCAGAACCAGAGAGTCCAGGGGGATTGGTCCTGGATCTGACTGACTTAGTACTGTGGCAGGTTGTGGTAGGATACAAACAAGTCTACCTCTGGTATGCCCCACCTCCTGAAGGTAACTTGCACCACCTGACTATTTAAGGCCCATTCCTGATGGGACTGGTTGATCTGAGTCAAGGTGTCTGCCAAAGTAGCATCCCTACCTGGTAAATGAACATCCTGCAGGGACCCATGGAGCACGCTAGACTCCATATTTTCATAATTCCTGAGCAGGGAGGGCTTAACCTTGTCCCTCCCTATTTATGGATGCAATACACTGTGGTGGTATTGTCTGTTCTGACCTGCACCACCTTTGTAGTAGTTGTGTGAAGACCTTTAGCGCAGTAACACTACTCTTAGCCCCTGCAGGTTTATGTGCAGGACTAACTCTGCACTTGACCATGTGTCTTGGGTGATGTGAACCCCCAGATTAGCACCCCACTCTAGTAGGGACGCATCTGTTGTCAGGCAACTGATAGGGGCTCTTGCTGAAAAAGAAGCAGCTCCTCCCTTAGACTGGTTCCCTGTTTTCCTCCATTGAAGGCCTGTAACAATGCCCTTGTTACTAGAATTAGTTTTAAAAGAGGGTCCTGTCTCTGACACCATTGAGCCATGAGGTGACACTGAATGGCCCTGATCTGTAACCTGGATTCCAAGACTGTGCCAGTGGCAGATGTCATGTGGCCAGCAGCTGAAGAAAACTGTCTTGCGGTTTTTGGTTCATTCAGCCTGAATGAGCCCGCTATTAGTGAAATACTTCTTGCCCTGCGTAGGGGCAGGTAGACCCTGCCTTGCAGGGTATTTAGCTCTGCTCCTATGAACCGGAGTGTTTGAGCAAGCTGAAGGTCAGACTTTCTTTAGATTTATCAAGGACCCTAGAGAGTCCAGGAGACCCTAGGTGAGTTGCAGATTCACTTACTGGAGTGATTCCACCACCACCAGCCAGACATCTAGATATGGGGAAACTGTGACACCTTATCTTTGAAGGTGATCCAACCACTGTGTACACTCCTAGAGAGTGACCTGATGAGAATCTGAATCTGAAGTACTTTCTGTGAGACTCCCGCATGGGAGTGTGGAAATAATTTAAGTACAGTGATGCCAGGGACCCCTTTAGGTTTTTCCTGGGGTTTGACATGCTTTGTTTTTTGGTTTTCGTGGAGGGGACCGGAGAGACAGCCGGATCACTCACCCCACCTTTTTTTTTTTTAAAGCCTGAATCACCCTTCTCAGGGGTATGTAAGTAAGAGACAGCAGTTTCACATGCAGATTTGGAGGGTGTTGGCTGGTCAGAGCCTGAAGCGCCCTTATTTGGTCTCTTTTGCAACTGTTCTAGTCCTTTTTCCACTGTTGTTAGTGGACGGAATTTGAATTCAGAGATAATCACTGACTCACTACATCCAGGACCACTTGTCTGTGGTGCCAAAAATACCCATGCTGTGAGTACTGCTGATACTGAGGTGCAGCCCCAGCCTGACAGAAAAAAGAAGGCTTGCTGTGGTGTGTATATATATATATATATTCCACCTTTTTCATGTAAGCCGTTATCTTTCTCCAAAGAGGAATTACCCTCGACTGGAAAGTCTATAACCTTGGTTTGGGTATCCTGATTGAGGTCTATGAGTTGCAGCCAGGCAAACCTCCTCTGAACCACAGTACTTGCCATCCGTCTGGCAGCAGCCACTTGAACTGTTATTTGGCTGCTCCCAAACCAAATTTAGCTGTTTCAGCTAGATCATCTGACAGGAGAGTCTGGGCCTTGGCTGACATAGCAGGGGCCGACTACCATAGTGACTTTGGTATCGACATAGGCCTGAAAAGTCTGTGCCTGCCTGATGGCCAGGGAACCTGATAACTATCCCTTTTTAAAACATGTCAATTTTTCCTAGAATTCTTGTTAAGAGGATAGGATACCAGGGGTATCTTTGCTTTTTCACAGGCTGTCACTTTAACCACTCCTTGGTGGACCGGTTGGGGGAATACATTTCAGTTCCTTCCCTGTGCAGCTGATAATTCTTAAACACCCTTTTATCCAGAGGGGGAACAGAGCTTGGAGTTTGTAAAATCTTTAAAGTATCTTCCCTGAAGAATTTTGTTCACAAGAATGAGAAGCTTTTAGTGGGTGTCAGCCCAATCTTTCTCACCAACGTGAAGAATAAGGAATAATCCTCAGATGTTCTGTGGGGAGAGACAAACTCATGTTCAGAGGAAACCTCAGATTCAATAGGTTCTCCTCCATTTCATAATAATTACATATTCTTCCTTTTAACTATTAGGAAGACTGCTTTTCAAAGGTCTGCTGCTGAGAGACAGACAGCCTTTGTAAGCCTGAAAGTGTTTTCTTTAGCCGTTCCAGGCATTTCTCCACACTTTTCCCCAGGAAAGTTTACAAATTTCACAATATTCATTTAGGTGATCATAGCCAAGGGAAGCAACACACAACTGCACTTACCTGTCTTGGCAACAACTTTGAAGGAGTTGGCAGGTTTAATAGCAGGCACAGAAGTCCCCAAAATGCTATCAGCAGGGGGGTTCTGTGTGCTTAGTTTTCTTCAATTTCACTGAGGGAACCAGGGAGTCAGCCGGTTCAACAAGCCTCTTAAAAACTGCGTATATACCCATCTCAGGGTAGCAGTTACAGTATTTGTTGTGGAGTCACCCACAGTAACTTAGGGTATCAGCTGGTTAGAGCTCGAGGGACCCTTAGGTTGTGATAGTTTTTTTTTACCTTATCCAGGCATTTCAGTAGTTTTTTTCAGGACATGTAATGCACATTTCACTTTGCTTTTAAATGTTGATGTTCAGATAAGCAAAACAAGAGAATGTTTGCCTTAACAAAATTTCATCACACTGAATACAAGGTTTGAAACTGGGATTACCAGTTTCTTCTAGGTTTTTATGACATTTTCAATGTAAAACCAATAACAGTTGCAAACATTAAAAAATATTTTAATTTAAAGTTTATTTAGCAGTTGCGGTCGGTTCCGGAACCGATCAGGACCTGGGAACCGAGATAAAATGAACCAAGGCTATCGGTTCAGTAACCGGTATTAGCAGTTCTTAAAACAAGCTAATTTAATAAAATTAAACACAACTAATTGAGTTATTTTAATCAGAAACTCCAATAAATATAAAATAGACCTCAGTTTGACCCTGGTTATACCAAACCGGGAAAAACCGAGAAAACTTACAATTTAAACACTAAAACTACGGGTTTACCTAAAACTACAAAAAGTAAAAGGCAGAAAATGAAATGTAAAGAATACTTATAATATTTTATAAGGTTTCTCATGTCAGAACAAAAGATGATGAGTAGAGGATCTCTGAGCATCTAGTCTTGACAGGCAGAGAGAGAAATCTGAGGGGTTTAGAACAAAGGCAGTTAGTAAAAGGCAGCATTTGAAAAGTGGATCGTGCAAAAGATTCCATCATTTGCACATGTTCCAAATTCTCTCTGGGCAGTTCCACTTAGAAGGCTGACTGCATAAAGTTATGAATACCTGAGTATTACTGGGGTGAGAAATATCCAATTATAGATAAATAACTAAATCACTAAAGACCAGTCAGGTGTCACACAACAGGTGAGTTCTTAACATTGAGTCCAAATTTAGTCCAGGTAAAAAAACAGAGGGCAGCAGGTAAGTCAGTGAGGGGAGCAACGGTGCAGAGGGAAGGACAGCCAAAGGGGTAGCAAAAAGGGTCAAGACATTCCTTCAGGTACATAAATGAGAAGAAAAAGGCAAGGGGAAGTATACTGAAGATAAGGAGGGCAGCAGAGGTTTGCTGCACAGAGCAGGATCAGGGAAAAGCAGACATCCTGAACAGTCACTTCTGCTCAGTCTCCACAATGAAGGGAGAGGGGGACAGATCACGAAGGAGCAGCAGGAACACCGGGGGGCGGGGGCACAAGTCCATTTTCAGAAGAAAGAGTCCTGAAGGGCTTTGCTAATCTGAAAGTGGACAAGGCTATGAGACTGTACAGGATATACCCAGAAGAGATAAGGGAACTCAGGGAGGTGCTTGCTGCATCACTGAATGCCCTGTTCACGAACTCGCTGGAAACAGGAGTACAGTACAGTCCCGAGTATCTGAATCTCGATCATCTGAATATCTCTGTCTAATGAACTGGACTCTTATTGCCCAAGCTCTTCCTCTATTAATGGGACAAGATAATCAGTACTGTACTGTGCTGATGAACCGATTCTGCCCCCAGAGGTCACTCCAATATTAACTACCATAACCTAACCAGCCGTTGCAATGGAAGAGGTCCATGGAATAGAAGCAGGGGGTCGGTTCAATATGGCACTGTATGCTGGCATGGTTCTGCTGTTGGTGCTTTGTGGTCCTGCTTTTTGTTTTTGGCAGGAGATCAGTGGGGGAGCTATAGTAGTTTGTGACCTTGACACAAAATAAAGATTCTGAAAAAGTAGATCTACTCACTCGCTCGTTGCACTTGCGATCGCGATCCTCGAAAGGGACAGGAAAGAGAAAGCTTTGGTCTTGCTGCCAGGAGGATAAGAGTGTAAAAGATAGCTTAGGTGTTTTTTTTTTTTAAATTCTGAATGGTATATTGGCGTGGTTTTACTTGCATCTGATCTCATAACCCATTAGAGTACCATACTGTAATCTGACTGCACGTGCCTATATAAACAATAGGAATCCCCCAATAATGAACTCCCGATGATCCAAACCAATTTTCTGTCGCCCAAGTGGTTTGGATAATCGGGACTGTACTGTAGTTACAGATGACTGGAGGAGAGCACACATCATCCCACTCCATAAGAGAAGCAGCAGGAAGAAGGCTATCAACTATAGGTCAGCAAGTCTCACATCAATTATGGGGAAATTAATGGAAACCCTTTTAAAGGAAAGGCTAGTGGAGTATCTTGAATCCAGGATGTTACAAGTCCAAAGGCAGCATGGATTCATGGGCAGGCGGAGGTCATGCCAGAAAAATCTGATTGAGTTCTTTGACTGGGTGACCAGGGCAGTGGGTCAAGGAATGGCAGTGGATGTGTGTGACAGGGTAGACTAGGACCCTGTCCCAGTTGTTATGGAGAAAGTGTTTAAATGCAAGGATCTTTCCTTTTCTGTCTCTTGTCTGTCTGGTTGCACAACCACATTTTCCTGCGAGACTTCGGACTTGATCAACCCGCCAGTCTTGCAATTCTTTGTCTCTCACTGTCTCGTAGTCCTCTCTTGCTGTCTGTCTTTTTCTCCCTTGCACAGCTGCTAGTATAAAATTATATGCAAATCACGGTATGGAAATGTAACTAATGTTGGGATCCTTTTGTTTGGAAAATATATAGCATTACTGTTGGAATGTATATATTTATAAAGTGAGATGACTGCAAAAAGCTGTTGGAAGCTAGAGGTTACCAGAGTTCAATTTTTAAGCCTTTTGCAAAAGCTGTGAAAAAGGGGGCCTCAACTCAGAACAGTATGCTTCTTAGCAGCTCCTGCCTGATATTTACAAAAACAGGATGCTTGCTAAGGATGAGGGTTGAAAGGACTTATAAGGGAGCTAAACTGCAATTGCTTGGAAGAAGAAAAAAGGACACAGAGACTGAAATAAAAAAAATATTAAATTTCTCCTCTGTACATAGTTATTATGAACAAGTTTATTTTTTTATGTTACTGCTACTATAAATAAATATTTTTGGTGAATTCTACAACTGTCCCAGGTTTTCCCTATGCTTCCTGACCTGTGCCTCAAGGGTAGATGGTGTCAGCCTAAGTGGGAGTTCAGCCGTGCATACCCTAAGACAGGAGTTTTGTGTGTGGGTACTGGACCTAGTACCAGGGAAGCACAGAGAAAGGTATGGATTCTGCAGCAGCAAGTCTAGGAGTGGTTACCAGGAGAATGGCAGCCAGACTAGCAGAGACTGAAGTCCAGTCTGAGATTGTACAGCCAGCACAAGTTATGGAAAAATAACAGGCAGTGACAGAACCTAAAAGCCTAATGGACTTTTTCAAATGGTGGGCTATACAACAAAGAGAGATGGAGAGGCAGAGAGAAAAAGCGATTCAACATTTAGAAGCGCAGAGAAGAGATGCAGGAACAGGAGCAGCAGATGACAGAAGAGATGCAGCAACGGGAACAGCGATGGCTGGATGCCTTGCAAGCTATCAAAGGCAGAGGATCCGGCACAGATCCAAATGAGCAACAAAATGCAAGCAACTTAAAAGCCATTAAACTTACAAAGTTATATCCCTCAAATGATATTGAGACATGCCTGACAACTTTTGAAAGAGTTGCCACAGCCTGCCAATGGCCAAAGCAGCAATGGACAATCAGACTGGCACCCTACCTGACAGGGAAATCCCAACTTGCCTACAGCAGTATGGACAGTGCACAGTAAGAAAACTATGACCTGGTGAAAAGCGAAATCCTGAAAAGGTAAGACATCTCCGGAGAGACCTACAGGCAGAGATTTTGATCTCTGAGGTACAACTCGGTCGACAATCCTTGAGAAAGCCTTCACCCGACTCAGAGAACTCCTGATAAAATGGATCCAACCTGACAGCAAAACAGTCCCACAGATCATCAACACATTCACCATGGAGCAATTCATCAACATCTTGTCTACAGATGTGCAGCTGTGGGTAAAGGAACACTGACCAGAGAGTGGGGAAAAGGCTGTTTCTTTGGCCGAGGACTACCAAATGGCCAGACAGATGCCACAGCAGCGAAGTAACATCCAAGCATCGGTAAGACACTCTTTTTCCCATTTAAACTCCAAGCCTGATAAGAACTCTGGTAAGGGTAACAAATCTGTACCCAAACACGTTATCTGCTATAACTGTAATAAGCCAGGCCATTTTGCAAGAAACTGCCGTAGTAAGGAGACTGGCACTGGAGCAGATTTATCCTTGGCAAATTGGGGCAAGTACTTAACAGATGTGAAGCTGGGGGATAAGACTGTGAAGGGACTCATTGATTCAGGAAGCAGACCTAGTGCATGTTAAAGTGCTGGGAAAACACTGTGAAAAAGGACCAGGTACTGGTGTCATCTGCATCCACGGGGACACTCGATACTATCCCACCACCCAAGTGACTCTGACCATTAAGGGTGTGTCACACCAAATGAAAGTAGGGGTAGTACCAAAGTTACCTGTACCTGTGATTACTGGAAATGACTTTCCAGGATTTATTGAGTTGATCAAAGAGGGAGTAAACCCTGATGTTTCAGCAGCAGTGGTGACAAGAGCTCAGGCAAAGAAAATTTCAGACAGTGGGGACACTTTTCCTTTCAAAGATTTCGATTCAGGCTTGTTTGAGCACAGCTCCAAGATTTGGAAATCCAGGAAAGAAAGACGATGCCTGAAGAAACTGTGGCAGCAAATGACTGATGGACATAAAGGGTTAAAATATGAAAATACTGAAACTAAATTGTTAACTGATTGTGATTTTCTTTCAGAGCAAGCTAACAATGTTTCTCTCCAGGGTTATTTTAAGCACCTGGGGGTAAAACCAAAACAGGGTGGACAAGTGTTTAAAAAATGTAACGGATTACTGTACAGAGTTTGGGTTAAACCTCAGACACAGGAGCATACAGAGCAATTGGCTATACCACAGAAGTATAGAAAAGAGTTGTTACAGATAGCACATGATAGTCCTATGGCTGGTCACTTAGGGAGGAATCACACCTTTGCCAGATTGCTGTACAGATTTTACTGGCCTGGAATTCATGAAGATGTTGCTACTGTACCTATTGTAATTCCTGTGCTGAGTGTCAGAAAGTAGCCCCAGTCACTAGAAAAGACAAGGTGCCCCTACCCTTGATAGATGCGCCTTTTGAGAGAATTGCATTGGATGTGGTTGGTCGTTTAGACAAAAGTAAAAAGGGTAATAGATTTATCCTGGTAGTATGCGACTATGCTACTCCATACCCAGAAGCAGTTCCAATGCGTACTGTTACAGCCCCAAAAGTTGCAGCAGATCTTGCCAAAGTGTTCAGCACAGTAGACATACCTAAAGAAATTATTACTGATCAGGGTAGTAATTTCGGTGCTGCATTGCTTAAGGAGCTGTAGAGACGACTAGGTATCACTGCCATAAGAACCTCCCCTATCACCCTCAGACAGACGGTCTTATTGAGCGTTTTAACCAAACCCTAAAATGCATGCTAAAAAGGTTTGTAAAAGTGGAAGGGAAAGACAGGGACCAGTACTTGCCTTACCTACTTTTTGCCTACAGAGAAGTGCCACAGGCATCAACAGGATTTTCACCATCTGAAATGCTGTATGGTAGGCAGCCAAGAGGGCCACTAGATGTGATAAAAGAAACGTGGGAAGATAATCCCACCCAGAAACAATATATATCTTCTTATATGTATGCCCTAAGAAAGAAGCTCGCAAAATAAGTTGAAATTGTCCACAGTAGTCAGGAAGAGGCCCCAAACCAGCAGAAAGTATATTATGACCATGGGGTAAAAGAAAAAGTTTTTGAGCCAGGTGAAAATGTTTTGCTACTGTTACCCACAACAGAAAATAAACTTTTAATGAAGTGGTAAGGACCCTATAAGGTTCTTAGACGTACTGGCACTGTTAGCTATGAGACTGAGACCCCTTTCAGGAAAAATCCTACTAAGATATACCATGCTAACCTCCTCAAGAAATGGGTTGAAAAAATGCCAAAAGCTGCTTTGCTGTTTTTAACAGAAACTGATAAGGAAGATACTGATGTAGCCTGTGATAGACTGGAACAAACTGTAAATGCTCATGCTGTAAAGGTGAATATTTCCTTAACCTCAGAACAAACTGCAGACATTCATAATGTGCTAAAGACATTTAACAGTACTTTTACCATGGTACCAGGCCGAGCAAAAGGGGTGGAGCACGTAATAGTGACAAGGAATGCTCGTCCTATTAGGCAAAAGACATACAGGCTACCAGAGTGATTAAGAGCTGATGTGGTTAAGGAAATACAAAAAATGAAAGAATTGGGTATCATAGAGGAGTTGAGGAGTGCTTGGTCATCTCCAATTGTAATTGTAAACAAAAAAAGAAGGGGGTGTTAGAATCTGCCTTGATTTTAGGAAACTTAATCAAGTGTCAGAATTTGACAGTAATCCTATGCTCAGAATAGATGATTTGGTGGACAGACTGGGGAGTGCAAAGTATACCAGTACCCTCGATCTCACCAAGGGTTACTCGCAAATACCTTTAGCTAAAGAATCCAGAGATAAAACTGCATTCACCACCTCTATAAGATTCTATCAGTTTACCACTATGCCCTTTGGTTTACATGGTGCGCCAGCTACATTCCAGTGGTACATGGATGTTATTTTATCCCCTCACAGTGGTTTTTGTGCTGCACACCTGGATGATGTTGTGGTGTACAGTCCAGACTGGAAAAGCCACATGGAACACCTAGGAACAATTATCCAAGCTATCAAAAATGCAAGTCTGACCATTAATCCTACCACATGTGCATTGGGCATGCAGGAAACCAGATATTTGGGCTATGTGTTGGGAAATGGAGACGTTAAGCCAGAGGTTTCTAAAATAGAAGCTATAGCTAACAACCCTGTAACTAAAACAAAGAAACATGTCAGGTCATTTTTAGGGCTGGCTGATTATTATCGAAGATTTGTTCCCAACTTTGCTGAATTAGCTACTCCCCACACTGAACTAATGAAAAAATGGTACCCAAATAATATGAAATGGACCCCCATAGGGTAATGAAACTTTTCAAGCCATAAAGGCTGCATTATGTTCAGCTCCTGTTTTAAGAAGCCCAGACTTTGAGAAACCATTTCTGCTACAAACAGATGCATCAAGGTAGGCCTAGGTGCAGTACTGAGTTAAAATATACATGGGACAGAACATCCTATTGTGTACATAAGTAGGAAGTTGCATGGCAGAGAGAAAAGGTACTCCACTATAGAAAAGGAATGTTTAGCAGCAAAGTGGGCCATGGAGTCCCTTAAGTTTTATTTGCTAGGAACTGACTTTGTACTGATAACAGATCACAATCCTCTCTGTTGGCTTAATCAAATGAAAGATAACAATTCCAGAATCACAAGGAGGTACATGGCACTACAGCCATTTAAATTCACTGTGATACACAAATCTGGTAAAGAGAATAGCAATATTGATTTTCTGCCAATAAATGGATCAGGAATTGAGGATTCTGAAGGCTGAAAAACAAATGAGCTTAAACTGTACTGTTATAGAAAAACAGATGATGTACATATGTTTAATATCTGAAGCAGCAAATGTTAGTAGTGAATTAATAAAAAGTTTTGGAAACATGTTTAATACAACAGGTTCCCTCTTAAGGAGGGGGTGTATGTGACAGGGTAGAGTAGGACCCTGTCCCAGCTGTTATGGTGAAAGTGTTTAAATGCAAGGATCTTTCCTTTTCTGTCTCTTGTCTGTCTGGTTGCACAACCACATTTTCCTGTGAGACTTCGGACTTGATCAACCCGACAGTCTCGCAATTCTTTGCCTCTCACTGTCTCTTAGTCCTCTCTTGCTGTCTGTCTTTTTGTCCCTTGCACAGCTGCTAGTATAAAATTAAACCTAATGTTGGGATCCTTTTGTTTGGAAAATATATAGCATTACTGTTGGAATGTATATATTTATAAAGTGAGATGACTGCAAAAAGCTGTTGGAAGCTAGAGGTTACCAGAGTTCAATTTTTAAGCCCTTTGCAAAAGCTGTGAAAAAAGGGGGCCTCAACTCAAGAAGCACACTGTGTTCTAGCAGCTCCTGCCTGATATTTACAAAAACAGGATGCTTGCTAAGGGTGGGGGTTGAAAGGACTTACAAGGGAGCTAAACTGCAATTGCTTGGAAGTAGAAAAAGGGACTCAGAGACTGAAAGAAAAAATATTTAATTTCTCCTCTGTACATAGTTATTATGAACAAGTTTTTTTTATGTTACTGCTACTGTAAATAAATATTTTTAGTGAATTCTACAACTGCTCTTGGTTTTCCCTATGCCTCCTGACCTGTGCCTCGACGACAATGTGGGCCAGGACTTCAGCAAGGCCTTTGACACTACGCCACATAGGAGATGATAAAGAAATCGATCAGTCTAGTGGTGGGATTCAAAGTGGTATAATGGGTAAAAAACTGGCTAATGGATAGGAGGCAGAGGGTGGTGGTGGTGAACAACACTCACTCTAATGAGGGGAGAGTGACCAGCAGAGTGCCGCAGGGCTCAGAACTAGGACCAGTCCTCTTCAATGTCTTCATAAGTGACACTGCACAAGGAACTGGAAGGGAAGTTATGCCTTTTTTGAAGATGACACCAAAATCTGTAATAGGGTGGGTACTCAGGAGGGGGTGGAGAATGAGTAGGGACCTTAGAAACTCGAGGTGTGGTTAAGGGCTTGGCAGCTGGGGTTCAATGCCAAAAAGTACAAAATCATGTACTTAGGGCACAGGAGCTCAGGAGACAATTTCTATGTTTCTATGTGGTTTTGCAAAAGCCCAGACTTATAGTAGTCAAACCCCCATATTTCTACTCCGTATAAGATACCAGAACATATTTCTACTTCAAATACTTTTATTGCAGTTGAAAGAGTAGCAACTGCAAACACTTTGTATTCCATGAATTTCATGTTTGATGTTTTTTGCAAAGTTGCCGATGTCACTTTCAAGTACTATTTACATCAAAGGTTACACCCAAATATTTGTAACATTGTAACATTTAATGTTCTCATTCATTGCATTATGACTATTCCAACTGTGATTCATTACTTTCTTACTACCAAAAACAGTAATTTTAGTTCTTGAAATATTCACGAGTAGTTTTAAATCTGTTAGCCTCAGAACCTCGTTAATTTGTCTTTCATTACAAAGGCTCCAAAGTTCATTTTTTTAAGTCTGTTCTTTTCCCTCTTTACTGTTGCGTAATTGTAAGATGGCAGCCAGCCAAAGTAACAAGATTCTGAAGTTAATAAGGAAGTAGTTCGGAGATAAGTGTTTTAAGAGAAAAGAACCAGCAGCTAGTGCAAAATTCTTAAGTGAACTGTTGTTAAACAAGAAGCACTAAATCCTAGCTAAGGTCTACATTACTCCTGATGAAGGCTATGCAATTAACTGAGATATGTTGAGTATTTTTGAGGTGTAGAACCTAATTGACTAAAATAAAAAATCTGTTAAATACTTGGAAAACTTTTAGGTGAGTAGCCTCATTTGTGCAAATCGTTTTTTGACAATACTAAGCTTAGACATCTCGCTGGGTTTAACCCAGCACCAATCAGGCAGATCAAGGAGTCGGTCTATCCATTAGAATGTAAATTGGAAGCTAGTTTGTTACTATGTGAGCCATACAGGTTTCCAAAATGTTTAATCCACTGATCTTCAGTTACTGCCACCAAAATGCTTGCAGTTTCACATTTACTGCCAAATGCTGGTACTCCAGAATGCACATGTATCTTTTTTTTTGGATAACTGTTTTAGGTAGATCACTGCATAACTGACTTTCAAATTCCAATTGTTTAGATCTTAACGTATGCCTATATTCACGCCTGGGTTTACATAGTGCCTTATGATTCTCACATGATGGATTTTTACATATAAAGTCTGCCAATTTAAGGAAAGCTTTTTTCAAGTTCTATGGGGCAGTTGCATGCGCTGTACTGTAGCACTAGTGATGTCACATAAATGAACATGCTACCCTTTATATTAAAAAAAACTTGGGGTGGGGGGCAAAGCCCCATATTCTTAACAAAATCAGCTACAGTATTTATGTTTTTGTTACATGGTGGGTTCTGCCACCACACCTCTTGTCATTTTTCAGTTTTACATTTTCTGCTGGAGCATTACACTAATAAACTAGCCTGTCCCATCCCTTGCATTCAGTAGTCTGGCGGGGTCCTTAGTCCTCTATTTTCACCTCTGCCCCCCAAATCGCTCCTGGTCCTAGACTGCCCTCCCCCGATCCTGACCTGCCTTCTTCCCCAGAATATCCTGGACTGCCTGCCAGAACCCTACATGGATCCTGCTCTGATGTGGACCTGTTTTGTCTGTCTTCCCTCCACTGAACCTGCCTCCCCCTCCAATGTATCCTTGCCTGGTACGGCTCTGGCTTGCCTTGCATCCCTTCCCATCTGTGTGTCAAGTTGATGGACCATGCAAAACATCATATTGCTGGGCAGGAGAGAGATCACTATGCCGGCTTGAAAATGTGTGCCCAGAGAAGCAGACGGAAGTCTCAGTCCTCCTCCATCTAGGCCCCTGTCCTATTCTATATTGCTGAGTTAGCCGGTTATTCTGCTCCCAGTGTGACAGTCACCTTTTTTTAAGCCAAAAGCAACACAGCCTGTGCAGAGAGTGCTTTTGTATACAGCAACAGTTCTACAGAAATGCTGAAAGTGGGGTTATAATACAGCGATCGGTATCATGGATAATAACAGTATCAGAGGCAGTATAGCGCAGTGGTCTAAGGCTCTGAGCTGCAAATCTGGTGACATCCAGCAGACCAGACCTGGGTTTGAATCCCACAGCTTCCACTTGCATACTGTGTGACCCTGAGCAAGTCACTTAACCTCCTTGTGCTCCCAGGTTGCTCCTGTAAAAAAACTTCCAGCTTAGTGTGCTATACCTGGTTAAACAACTAAATAAAAAAAAATAATAATAAAGTGACAGAGTGCACGCCCCTGCAACACACCACTGGTTTTACATTTGGCATTTGGGGACCAGCAGAAACACATTCTTCTGCTGGGCCCCAAATCCAAAAATGCAAAAATCTCATGTTTTAGAGACACACACACTGTCTAATTATTATCCATAAAACTGACTACTGTATTATAACTCCTGTCCCCATTCAGCATTTCTACATATATATTGTGTCATACAAAATCTTAAATCTCCTTCCACCCAGCAATTCACTGTTTTCAGTCATGAGAGCTGCAAGGCAACCTCTGCCGCCCAATTTTTCTGTCAGCTTATTTTCCTTTCCCCCAGAACTCACCAACTCCCGGCTGCCTAATTCATTACTCAAACTACCCTCCCTCCCCTCCACTCCCCTTTCCCTGACAGTTTCACTGAAAGTCTGATTGCTGAGAGAATGTGAAAAAAAATTAAGACTGCAAATGTGCGACCCGCAGGTAGGAGGGTGTGCGAGTACTGGGTGGGAAGATGCGTAAGTGGGTGGATGAGTGGACAGCAAATGGACCGACTGAGACAAACATAAGATCTGATAGCACATTTGTTCAGAGTGGTCAGGTGAGCAATGGGTGGGTGGGTGCATGGTAGAGTCGAGCATTTTTCCATCTCATTCTGAATTCGGGAATCAGCCAGCCAATCAGGGAACATTCAGCAATATACTCACACTTGTGAGCAACCAAAGCATCACTGTTAAAATGGAGCCAGAATAGTCAACAAATCATTCAGGAACTGTGCCAACTCATGGCTGGGAGGTGTTACTACATCTGCAGGACGAAAAAAAACATACTCCTGGCGGATTACCAGGAACCCAAATTTTGGTATTCTGTCATGAAAAATGGCATGCAAAATGTGGCGGGATACCAGTAAATTAGAGCCTGCAAGAATATAAAATAACTTCATTACCAGCTCCAATCCTGCAATTATTTTTTTTATACTTTCTTTATTGATGGTTTTACATGATACATTTTTATCAAGATACACTTACACAGAGTACTCAGACTGAAAAAACATTGATCTTATCCAAATCAATCTAAGTTCCAAAAAGCAATTAAAAGTTCTAAAATCAGAAAGAAAAAGAAAACTAATGATTAACATTTAAAAGATAAAAAGTCAGTATTCAACCTCAGGTCTATTGAGCTGTCTCATTTCATTAACCTCTATTTTATGGTACAAATTTCTATTAGTTAATAGATATTATATACTTAATTTGTAAGGAGTAAAATACAGTTATTTTCATAATTAGGTCTCCACCTTATTTCCTGTGGGGTGGGATGTATTCTGTCATCCTAATCCTTATATCTATATATGCTGGGGAAGATTCTCATACAGATCCAATCTATTCCATTGATTCTGATATTTGTTTATCTGTTGTGAGAGGCCAAAGGTGAGGTTTTTCTAACTGTTGTATATGAGTGGCCATCTGTATCCACTCTGCCTCAGTGGGAGGAACCTGCTGCAACCATTTTTTGGTTACTGTTTTTATGGCAGCAATTGTTAAAATAGCCCACAGATACCTACCCTCCCGACCCATCACCTCCCCTAATCCTGCAATTAAAGTCACTGTCCATAAAAATGCAAATACCTGGGCAATTACACTAAACATAATTTACAATCTTTTGTTTAAGACCGTATATGGCGGGAGACCTTTTTGACCATGACTTGGGTGGGATATATGTTTTTATAAGGCAAACAATAAGGTTAGTTTCAGCAGAAATAACCACAAGTAAGACATATGGGGTCCCAATATCAATTTGCTCACATCTCACATTCAAAAGGCAATCAATCAGCATTATCAGCCCATCTCTATATGCAGGTGTATACAATTGCTGGAAACCATTTAATGTAACAGAGTTTATGTTTCCACCTCATGTTTTCTGAAGCATTATTTCCTTACTATTACTGTAATCAAGTCACTCATTATCAGTACATTTTGCTTCCAATTCAAAAACATTCCAAGAAAATTATTCAGTAGTAGTTAGTGCATTCAAAGTTTAATCACTCTAGGGTAACTTCAAGGAGTTCAAAACGATTTTCAGTGAACAAATAAATAATCAGGAATAATAGCCTCTTCCACACGTGGTATCCTGGAAGCTACTTTCTTGTTTATCCAAAATATTGCTGGTACTTATTCTAACATACAAAGATGCCAGCAGATTAGGCCAAATGGCCTATCGTGTCTGCTCATGTTCTGCTCACTTGACAGCCACTGCAGCTTCCCCCACTCCCCTTAATTTCTAATTTATTCCCACCTCTTACTCATTCTTCAGGTTCTGTGTCTTCTCCTGATAAATCTCGGACACTAATATCTGACTATTTAATAAATTCTGCAACTCTTTACTGCCTCCCTGTTTCCTTTCTTAATTTGCTCAGCATTTTTTTTTTTTTATAACTCCCCATTTCCTACTACCTTCAATGCTCTCGACTCCATGAAAAGTAGTTACTTACCAGTAACAGCAGCTCTTCAGGAATCTCCTCCTTTGGGCAACACCTTTGGAACTATAAGCCATTGGTGTGTGGACCTTATGGAAACTTTTGCCTAGCTGGGGGCTGCTCATGATGACATTCAATGTCAATGCCTATAAAGCGTGGGCTGCCCCCTCACTCCTCAGTTCCCCACCGGAGATAACCGAGAGGAGCCACTAGACCACACCAGGTGCAGGCACACAAGGAAAAGCTGGGACTAGTGACAGAAGACACACATATAGCATAAATACCATACCTTCCACAAAGGCAGTGGAACAGCCAGCCAGCTGGTACCTCAGAAAAGGGGGAAGGAAGGTGGGTGTGCTGTGGCCCAGTGGAGGAGATTCTCTCAAAGATCTACTGTTATTGATAAGTAACTGCTCTGTCTTTGAGGATATCTATTCTATTGGGCCACACCTCTGGAATAGTTTCAAGCAGTACAAGTTCCCAGTGAGACAGGCAAAGTCTGAAATGTTATCATGACAGAAGGCCTTTCATGACAGCAAGACCAAAACCAGCATGTCGACGGGAGTTAATGTCCAGTGTGTAATGCTCAGTAAATGTGTGGACAATACTCCATGTGGAGGCAGCACAAATCATAGCAGCAGACATACCCTGGAAACAGGCAGCAGAGGTGACCATACCACAAATTAAGAGTGCCCACATATAGCTCCAGAAGGTTCCTTATCATACTTCCCATTGCAGAACAAAATATAGTTAGCCAGCCACTTAGGCACTGTTTAGTAACAGGTACACCCTCTCTCCCATAGGTGAATAACATAAAAAGCTGAGAGGACTTTCTACAGTCCTTTGTGCGCTCCAGATAGAAACATAACGTTCTGTGGACATCAAGGGTCTGGAGTAATTCCTCACCCTTCCTTGTTAATACGTTCGGGTTAATACACAGACAGTTTGACAGTATGATCTAGTGTGAAGTCAGATACCACTTTAGATAAAAACTGAGGATTTGTACACAGTGCCATCCTATCTTTGTGGAAAATAATGTAGGGGTGGACACTCATAAGAGCCTAAAGCTCAGAAACCCATCTGGCTAAAGTAACAGCAACCAGAAAACGCACCTTCCAAGAAAAGAAGCCGAGTTCACAAGTTGCCGTGGACTCAAAAAGGAGCCAAAGCCAACTTTTCAAAGATAAAATTAAGATCCCATGCAGAACCAGTTTACAAATTGGGGGATACATGTACAAAATACCCTTCAAGAAGGTACAGGACACTTCTAGTTGTGCCACAGAGCATCCATCAATAGGGGCATGGAAAGAAGATGCAGCAGCCAAATGCACCTTAAAAGAGGAGTACTGCAGACTCTGATAGGGACAGGAGGTAGACAAATACAGTGTTAACAGGACACGTAAAGGGGTCCTTAGAGCAGAAAGCACACCAAATAGTGAAATTCTTCCACTTCAGTGAATAAGTATGTCAACTGGAGGGCTTCCTAGACACGAACAAGACATTAGCCACTTGGGGAGACACTCCAAAACATGCAATGGCTATGTCCTCAGGAGCCACTAAGACGTTTCGGACTCCTGGGAGAAAAAGAGCTGTCAAATGCAGGCCATGAGAGAGTGCCCATTACCATACTCTCATTGCTTCCCTGCATAGAGGGTATGAATGAGTGACCCCCTTGCTTATTGATATATTGCTTCACACTGATGTCTGTTCTAATCAACAGGGGATCCAGAGAGAGATACTCTTGGAAGGCCTGGAGCCCAAGAAAAACTGCCCTCATTTCCAGAACACCAACAAGGAGATCCAAATCTCAGTCTGTCCATAATAATAATAATAATAATTTTATTTATATAGCGCCTTTCAGTGTGTCAAGGCGCTGAACATTTTAAAATCATAAATTCACATTCCAGATACAAATCTTCAAAATATGTATAAAAATATACCATAATAACTTATAATAAAATTCCAATCATACTAAAATTAACTTAGTTATCCAAGAAGGCCATTTTCCATAAATATGATTTCAAATCTTTCTTAAATATCTCCACGGAGGTGCACTCCCGTAACCGGCGTGGTAGAGAATTCCAAAGAGTGGGTGCAGCGTGAGAAAATGCTCTGCTGCCTGAAGATTTTAAACTCACTCTTGGAATCTCCAACAACCCCATGCCGGCCGAGCGGAGCGATCGGCCAGGGCAATAAGGCACCAGAAGGTCTTTCAGATAGGACAATCCCTTGGGCTAGTATAGGCCCAGGTGGGCACTCCATACCTTTCTGATGGCATCCGTGGAAAGGATGTGCTCCAAAGTTGGGGAGAAGAAGGGGACACCCTACAGCAAATTCAGGGGTTGTATTCACCACAGTGGAGATTTTAGGGAGGATATGATGAGGATCATATGTTTCAATGCGTCTGTCAGTTGGTCTTACTGCACTCAAAGAATCCACTGTGGGATTCTCATATGCAGGTTTGCCAAAGGACCGTTACAATGGTTGCTGCCATAAGGCTCAGGAGGCAAAACACAGTTCTGTTGGACACACAGTGACTTCTGTGCACCAGACAGACCTGAATAATCAGGGTAACTGCTCGGTCCTGGGGCAGGAATGCACTGTCCACTGCCATGTCCAGTGCCACTCCAATATACTGGAGGTGTTGGCCATGGAGTGAGAAGAGATTATGGTATGCTGGCTGTGATACCCAGGTCCTCAAAACAACTGATGTGTTTGAGACACTGAGTACTGAACAATTTTCCTGGAAGGTCCCTGCAGGAGCCAGTCATTCAAACAGGGGAAGACATATAGCCCTTCTCTCCAGAGGGCTCCTGCCACAACTGTGAAGCATTTGGTAAATACCCACGGTGATGAAGACAAGCCAAAGGACAAGACTCAGAACTGATAATGGTAATCCTGTAGCATGAATCTGAGATACTGCCTGTGGCATGTTCTGATCATGATATGAAGGTAAGCATCCTTCATATCCAGACCATAAAGTCAGTCTCCTTTCTGTAGAAGGGGAAAGAAAGCATGAAGTGACACCATTCGAAACTTTTGTATTCGATTAATTAGCTCAAGGCTCTGCATCCAGCATGGGATGCAAGTCTCCCTTGGCTTTTGGGATTACAAAGTATTTTCAGTAAAACCCCTTGTTCTTTTCTTTGGAAGGGAAAGGTTCTATGGCTTTTTTCTGAAGCAGAGAATGAACTCCTTCTCTCAATAGAGACACGTGTCCCAAAGGGTAATGAGAAGGGGGTGGAGGATGCACTGGAAGTTTTAAAAGCAGTTCCAGAGCATGCCCTGTTTCCACTATTTCCAGGATCTATTTGTCTGAGCTGATCTCCCTTCATTTTTGTAGATGAAGGGAGATCCTTCCCCCTACTTGTACCCTTCGTGACAGCCGTGGGGGGGAGGGGGAGTCAGAAGGTGCTGGAGTCAGCAAGGCCACTGAATCTGGAACCTTTGGTGGCCTAGGCGTAGCCAGCCTGGGTAGTATGTCCAACTGAGGGACCTCCACTTTTGCTACAGTAGGGCTGACAGTAGCCACAGCCTCCTCCGCCCGCAGACTTCCAAAAGGTAATCCTACCACGAGCCTTGTATATATTCTGGTTTATTGTATGTCCTTTAATGCATTATCCACATCCTGGCCAAACAGTTTGAAGCCTCTAAATGGGGCATTAAGCATGGCATGTTGCACATCAGAAAGCAAATCCTGCCACTCTGAGCCAGGAGTACCTCCTTAAGCAGATACCAGAAGAAGCTCATCTTGCAGCAGCATCTGAAGAGTCATACGCAGAGCTCAGTATCAGTAAATGTCAGAGTCCATACTGCGCTCCCATTCCCATAAGCAATGAGGAAGTATAAAAGGATCTCTTGAAGAACGCCAGTGTTCCTTGTTATTTTGGCAAACAAGGACCACAGAGAAACCCTGCAAAGTCGGTGTAAATACCTTAATTATGCACTAACAGTGGATAAACTTGTTTCTTCAAAGGTAACAGAGTAGTAAAAAGAGATGTACAAATCTGTTCACAGATTCTGGCTCCATAGGAACTTAGAAGTTGCTCAAGACATTCCCAAAACAAAGAAGAAGCCTGGCTGAAAATATACAGTTCTTGTCTACATTACAGAACACATATTATATGAAAATGACTTAAAAAAATGTTTATTTATTATTTTATTGAATTTTGATGACCGGGTAAGCCCACTGGGCCCTGAAGGTCCCTTTTTCAGGGGCGACCCAGGAATAACATTAAGAGATAACATACAGTAGAAAAACATGTGGGAGTACAGGTTAACACGGGTATACAGTATTCAGCTGTTTACACATAGCAGACATGACATTGGTTTGGTATATCAGATTGGTCAGTGTTGTTCATTACATTATCCATTGACAGAGACATTATTGAGACAGTACTGTAGATTCCCTAGGTAAACCTAGTTCAGGAGCATTAATAGGTTCAGATTGGGGGAGGAAAGAGATAGTGCAAACATTGTTAGGGGCGAACACTTATAGTTAGGTGAACAGTCTGCATAGGTAACTGCAACAGTATCAAGGGCGGAGGCAATGGCATATACTTGTTGAAAAATGGGCCTTGAGTCTAGTGCAGAAGCAGCAGAGATGGGGTGTCTCGAATCTCCACAGGGAGGTTATTCCACAAGGAAGGGGCAGCATGAGAAAATGATTTTTATCCTGCCTTAGTCCTGACCTTGGGGACCTCCAGCAGCGTGTGGCCCGAGGATCTAAGGCTGCGCTGGTTTATTTTTGCTGTGAGGAGTCCCCCAAGACTTGGGGGAGGCGAAGAGGCTAATTATCCTCTTTGCCAGGCAGAGTACAGAGTAACTGAGGTGAGATTGAAGGTTGGCCAGTTAAGCCTTCAGCGCCCGCAGTGGTGGCTCCTGGTGTGGGATGAGGTGTGCAGCGGGCCACCTTGTTGTATAGGAGTCTGTAGTCTTCCGAACTCAAGCTCTGCGATACCCTGAATGACCCGGGCAGCATATGTTAGAGTTGGAAGTAGGACACTAGTTGCTATAGCAGTCCTAGCTTCTGGGGTCAGCGATTCCTTGAGCCGATACAGTAATCCAAGTTTTGTATGGATTGTTCTCGTGACTTGGACCACATGTTGTTTAAATGTGAGACCTTGGTCAATAGTAAGGCCAAGGTACTTAGTCGAGGAGACCACTTCGAGCTTGTTACCCTCAAGGGACCAGAGTTGGAGTAGATGTGTTCTATCTAGTCCAAGGGCTCTTGGTCCTAACAGCATAGCTTTGGTTTTGCGGTGTTAAGGACCATTTTATTCTTGATGAGCCACTTCTCCATGATGTGAATATCCTTTTGGAGAGAGTGCTAAGGTCATCCAAGTTGACCAAGGTTTGTAGATGGCTGGCATCATCAGCGTATTGGATGGCACTGCTGCTTCATGATGATTGCGCAGTTCATTTTACATACAAGCGAGAATAAGAGTAGTGGCCAAGTATAGATCCCTGGGGTACACCGTCCTTAAGGGACAATGGTTTTAGAGAGTGTCTCCAGCCACCTGACCCTCTGTGAGCGTCCAGCGGTAGCTTTCAACCCATTTGAGGTGTGGGAATCGAGGCCTATGGCGTGGAGTTTTAGAGTAATAGTCCGTGATCCACCGGTCAAGAGCCTTAGATAGGTCTATAAAAACTGCCCTGTAATGAGCCCGAGTCTAGATTTCTGAGTACGTCTGTAGAGAATTTAGTTAGGGCAGTGTCTGTCCCATGTTTGACTCGAAAGCCATGTTGTGATGGGGACAACAGCATGTGCGCCTCCAGGTATTCCTTAAGTTGGGCATAGACGAGCTTCTCCTGGATTTTAGCCAGGGCACACAGCAGGGACATTGGCCTGTAGTTCTCTATTGGTTCTACTGACCCACCTTTATGAATTGGGACCACATGTGCCTGCTTCCTTAACTCCAGGACAGATCCTTCAAGTAATGACCTACTGATCAGCCAGGTGAGTGGTAGCGCGAGAGCCGTAGCCCCATCTTTTAGCAACCTGGCTTTGAGTCCGTCCGGGCCTCCAGAGCCTCTTGTTTTAAGGGTGGTTAGAGAGGCCAGGACCTCTTTGACCTTAACCAGCCTTAAATGGAAGGGTGGACGGCCAAGGGTAAAGGGATCCAAAGGAGCAGACTGGGAGTTGGGTACCGATAACCCTGCCTGTTGGTTATGGGGGTTTGTGAAGTAGGAATTGAGGGTCTCAGCGATTAGTGAGGCGTTGTGTAGTACCTGTCCACAAGCTGTGATAGGGCCCGTGACCGTCATTGAATTGCCCTTAATCAGTTCGTTGATGTGGGACCAGAAAGTCCTAGGGTTGCCGAGGTTTGCTTTCTGGAGGTGGTTTAGATACTCCATTTTTGCTACTTTGGTGGCCCTTTTACACTGATTTCGGAGGGCTCTATAGGTAACCTGGTCAGCTAGGAGAGCCGAGTCTTTGGACTTTTTCCAGGCTTTAACTCGGCTGGTCATCAGGGCCTTTAAGGGGGGGGTAATCCACTTGTAGCAGTGGCCTTTTACCCGGTAGGTTTTATTAGGGGCCGGGAGGTCCGCAGCCCACATGATAAACCTATTAAAGAAGTCCACTGCCCCCTCCAAGGTGGGGAGACTTCTTATTGGGCTCCAATCCAGGTTGCCCAGGAGAGTGATGTAGTGCTCCGGGGAGAACTTAGAAAAGTCTTGGGCAGTGAGTATTCTAGGTGGGACTTTTACTGCTCTGTTTTTCCAGACACAGAAGATTGGTGAGTGGTCGCTGAGAGCATCCGACAAGGTGCCAGCGGCTTGAATGTTTGGATGGTTGGACACCAGTACCCAGTCAATGATTGAGTGGTTACCGGTTTTGTAATTCAACCTTGTAGGCAGGGTGATAATTTGGGAGAGGTTCGCTTCTTGCAGCAAACCTGGTATTGAGGACCTTGCCTCTTTGGACAAGTCCAGGTTGAAGTCTCCGAGGATGATGAGATCAGTTGCCAACTCAGCTGTTAAGAGTTCTAGAGAGTGTCTCGAGGGATTGGAGAGCATCCTTTGGTGGACTATATACACACCCTACGTTGAGGTGTTTGGTGCCACCGAGGGTAATGCGTACAAAGATAGCTTCAATATAAGGGGGCAGAGTAACTTGCAGGTTAATTTGTGAAGAGATCAGGGAAGCCTTCACGTAGATGAGAACCCCACCCCCTCTTTTCAGGAGTCTGTCCTTCCTGTAACAGTTGTAACCATAGGCAGCAAACTCGTGGTATAGGATCGATGGTTTTAACCAGGTCTCGGAGACATCAAGCACATCCAGGTTAAAAAGGGCTAACCATGCTTGTACTTCATGAATTTTTGGCCTAAGACTACAAATATTCATGTGTACTAGCCTCATGCCCCTGGGTGAAGTCCAGTTCAGGTCATGAGAGTTGGAAATAGAGGTGTTGACAACACCAGGCCCTGGGTTAGGGTGAATATCTCCAGCCCTTAATAGCAAGGCAATTAACAGGAGTTGGAGAACAAGGGTTAGAAGTGGGAAGCTAGTTTTTTTTGTTTGTTTGTTTGAGGGTCAATAGGAGGAAAGTTCTGTAGCAAATCCCACTCCTACTGAGCTTGGCAGCAAGTAGGATGGCTAAGTTGTCAGCCAGGGGTGGGCTACAGTCATACAAGGTCTGGTGAGATGCTGGCCCATTAGGAGGCTGCTCAGTCGTTCCTTGTCCACCAGCTACCCAGTCGACCCAGAGTATTGTGGCTATGAACAGAGCTGCCAGGAGGAGACCCTTGTTTGGCCTGAGTGGGCCCGAAGTACCTGTCATCTGGGACCCTATTTCTGGCATTATGATCTTATTTAGGGATATTAGGCCGAGGGAGCATGGTCTCGTAGCAAGGGGAAGAGAAGCAGTCTATATACTGGGGGTGCCAGGACAGACAACTATCTGGAAGCTCTTAGGATCGAGGAGCTTCAAAACTTTGCTGTCTACGTTTAAATCACCAGTATTCATTAAACCTTAGTCTTCTTAAAAGATTTGTAGTTTGTAAAAGGTAATGAGAGAAATAAATTGTTACAAAAAGTAGCAGGATAAAAAGATGCAAGAAATATTCGGTACTTCTTTCCATTTGCATATACACATGTTAAAGACAAGTACTAATTTTTTTTTTTTAATGGGAGCACAAAAATTCCATGTGAACAAGTAGGGTTTTTGAAAAGGATGTATTAGGCTTAACAATGGATTCTAATCTATATAAAGTTTGCTATATTACATAAAGTGCTCCCTTGCTATAACAAATTCCCTCAATAACGAATGTGGTTGATGGCTCCCGGCACTGTAATTGAAACCGACAGCTAATGCGGCTGTCAGCGGAGCACTCTCATGAAATCAGCTGATCTGTCAACTAACTGTCTTATCTGTCAATTAACGTACAGGTGTGTTGTACTGCTGAAATACAGTATAAACAGGGTACACGGGTGTTTTACCTCAGGAGTCAGGAATCAGAATGAAGCGCTCAGGCTACACCATGGAGACCAAGCGGTCAGTCTTAGACCAACTGAAGGCAGGCTGAAGTCTAGCTAAGATCTCCCTCAAGATATGTTACTCAAAACCCACTATGTATACATGGAGAAAGCAGGAGGGCGCACTGAGAGAATTTGCCAATGAATGTGCTGAGTCGCATGGTATGGCTTGCAAAAAAGCTCAGGTGTCTGGATGAAGGAGAAATTGACCAGGCGATGCAGTTTTGGTTTATGTACAAGTGTGCTAATGGAGTACCTGTGTCCGGCTTTACAGTGAAATCTAAAGCCAAGCAGTTCACTAAGGAGCTCCACAGAGAGAAATACAAATTCAAATCCTTCTCTAGGTGGCTGTGGAGATTTCAGCACAGACATGGTATTCGCTGTGTCTGCATTGGTGGAGAACAAAGGACCTGTGATGATACAGCAGTTGTTGCATTCATGCCAAAACTTAAAAGCATTCTTACTGCCAAGGGGTACATTCCTGAAAAGGTGTATACTGCAGACAAAACTGGCTCGTTCTGGAGGAGCCTCCCAGATGTTACCCTTGCTGTTAAAATTGAATTAAATGCCTCAAAAGGATTTAAAGTTGCAAAGGACAGTGTCACATTTCTGTTCTGCACAAACACCACAGGGACTCACAAAGTGCAGCCATTGTGCATAGGTAAATTCAAATGCCCACATTGTTTCCACCATGTCAGCAAGTCATCCCCTCTCAGTCAGCTGTTCTAACAGCTGAAATGCCTGGATGTCAGCTGACATTTTTTGGAAGTGGTTTGCTGAGACATTTGTTCCTTCTATAAGAAGTCATCTAAAACCAAACAAACTCTCAGTAAAAGCACTGCTGCTTCTTGATCAGAGTCCTGCTCACCTTCCAAAATCAGAACTGCGATCTCATGATGGCAGAATCAAAGCACTGTTCCTGCCTAAAAACACAGCGTCCTGCATTCAGCCTCTAGACGGTGGGATCATCGCAACATTCAAGAAGCACTACCGCAAGCGTCTGCTTAGTGATTTGGTAGCTGAAGGGGCACAGGTTGCTGAATTCCTTTAAAAAGCTGAATTTAAGGGACGTGATTAACCCCACTTGTGAAGCAGGGGGGAATATCACACAAGCAACCATAACTCACTGTTGGGAGGGTATACTAGATTCTGCTTTTGGTGACCAACTCACCCCTCCAGATGATGGGGAAGACAAACTTGAGGATGACACACCCGAGATCACAGCATCGGCAACTGACCCCAACCTGATTGACATAACAAACCCCTCAGAAATCACTGATGGATGGCTTACAATCAATGACACTCTGCAAACCAATGAGCTGCTGACGGACTCCGACACTGTCAGCACCATTACAAATGTGAGGCAAGAGAAGGCAGAATCCAGCAAGGAGGAGACTGATGGAGAGGTAGAGATCCCAACCTACAGTGAAGCTATCCGGGGGCTAGAAACAGGACTCAGCTGGCTACAGTCACAGGAGGCAGACCCAATTAAGGTCCTACAATTTAGGCATCTAGTTTTATACGGAAAGGACCTTGCTTCAAAAACTGTAAAACAGTAAAAAAATGATAGCGTATTTTAAATCACGTGCCAGTGAGTAAGTGCTATAGTGATAAAGCCAAGCTCAAATTAACTGAATGTTTTTACTGAATGCATGAATCAAATAAACTTAAAGTGTAATTAAGTATAATAAAGTGAAATAAAGCTAGCCTATTCAATAGTTTTTCCAACAGTTTCGTGGGCCAGTAAAAAACATGTCTGTAATTTACTCATTCATTGTTCTCTCATTATAACGAATATGCCCTTATAATGAAAGGACGTTATGGCTCTCAATTTGTTCATCATAGCAAGGGAGCACTATATATACACACACACACACATATTACACATATACACACACACACACACACATCTATATAAAAGGAATGCCAGTTTCAATGTTAGTGCATCATGTGTAAGGCTAGTAGTTTAACACAAAATGATATATTAAATAGTAAAATGTAGCAAACTTTTATATATTTAAAATGCAGAAGTACATATATTTTTAATTAATTTTTAGTAGCTATAAAAGCCCTGAAGAAGAGGATCATTCCTCAAACCATTGTCTGGCTAGGATACAGTACTGTTATGTCATGGATTAAATACACATTAAACTATTTAAAAGATTTCTTGGTGAGTGAGTCTTCCATCTTCAGGAAAGTACATTTACACAAGAACTGACTGTAACAGCAGATCTTCAGGAGGATCTCTTGCAGCAGGCCACACCGTTAGGACCTAGCTGTTAGGTACTAGGACCGCACGGAAGCTTTCTATCTAGCAGTCTACCAGAGGGGGCCAACCACCACCGACATCACCCTCTGACATCGGCCTACCCAATAAGAGTGGGTGGTCCCCATGACCTCCTCAGTGCTCCCACCAGAGACCAAAAACAAGAGCCTGCTAAGGGAACCAAGGAGGAAACCGAGGTATCCTGAGAGAAATAACATGGAAAATAAGCAGAAGGCTCCCTTCTACAAAAAGAGAGCCAAACAGAAAGACCCGAAGGCTCTGAAAAAGGAAATAGGAGGGAGGGAGGGAGAGCATGGCCTGCTGAAAGAGATCCTCTCAAAGATCTACTGTTACAGTAAGTTCCTACATAACTGTACTATCTTACTTCAAAGGTATCTCTTGCAGCAGGCCACATCGGTAGGATGAGTCACAAGCAGTTCTGGCAACAACTGACAGATAGTCGGGGGGGGGGGGTTGGCTGTGAGGACCTAAGACAGAAGGCCTTGAAGAACAGCTAGGCCAAAATTGGCCCTACGCCTAGAGGCAATGTCCAGACTCTAGTGTTTGGTAAAGGTATGGACAGTGCTCCAAGTAGCAGCTGCACAGATCTCCTCAGCAGAAACGTTATAAAAAGGCAAAGGAGGCGACTCTTGTGGAATGGCGACAAACTACACCAGGAAGTTCCTTACCATTCTTCCTGTAACAGAAAATAATGCAACTAATTAACCATTTGGACAGACACTGTTTAGACACTGGGATGCCCTCTTTCCCAGGGGTGAAGGAAACAAACAACTTCCTATAGTCCTTTGTCTGGTGTGTATAGCACCTCAAAATTCTATACACATCCAAAGTATGGAGCAATGCTTCCCCCTGGACTGGCATGCTCTACCAAATAAACAGGCAGGTGGAAGGATTGATTCAAAGTGAACTCAGACACCACCTTAGGAAGAAACTTAGGACTGGTACGCAAAGACACCCTGTCTTTGTGGAAAATCAAATACGGTTGCTCACACATGAGCACCTGAAGCTCGGAAATCATTCGAGCAGAGGTAATAGTAACTATAAGTAACACTTTCCACAACAGAAAGCATAGCTTGCGACTTGCACCCGGTTCAAACAGAGGCAGAGTGAGTTTCTCTAACACAAAATTTAAGTGCCAAGCCGTGACAGGATTACAGATCGGAGGCAACAAGTGCAGGATGCCTCTCAAAAACGTGCGATACACATCAAGTTGAGCCACCATGTGCGGCCCTCTACAGGGACATGGTAGGCACAAATGGCCAAGAGATGTACTTTGATAAAGAAGTACTTCAGATCAGAGTCTGAAAGGGAGAGCAAGTACTCTAAAATCTGATTCACCGGACAGGTGAAGGGATCTAGGTGGTGTGATGTGTGCAGTTGACTGAAGCTGCAGCAGTTTTCAGAGGTCCAATGTGCATTGATCAATGGTAGGAAAAGAACTGAAGAGGGCATGGGGGCAGCCCACTCTTATAGGGTAGGCTGACGTCAGTGGTGGGCGGCCCCCTCTGGGAGACTGCTAGATAGAAAGTTTCCGTGTGGTCCTAGTGCCTGGTGGCCAAGTCCTACTGGTGTGGCCTGCTGCAAGAGATACCCTCGAAGTAAGATCTGTATATACTTCCCCAAGTGCTTTTCCAGTCTTACAGATGATGGGCCATACTGGAGCACTTACAAAAATTTTTTCTCAGTAAACGTTTGCCAGTATTATAGCCAACAGAGGCAGCCTTCATTAAATCTGTCTTGGCAGGGCTATCAGGCAGTGTTTGTGCTGTAGCCATAGCTGACTTTGAGGCTGCTCTGATACTTGATCACATTAGCCTGGTAGTTTGCAATACGAAAACCCAGGGTGGACGAGATGCAAGTCCTCTTACCTATCACATCAAATTTTCTGTACTACTTGTCAGGAGGCAGGGTGCAGGGTGCTCATTACTCTATGGGCCCTAAAGTGATCACGGGCAGCCATGATAACTACAGAGTTTGTTTCCATTTGTGACACGTAACAGGGCTTGACAGAGCAGGATACTGTTTGTCAGCCTTTCTTGGGACTACTGGCAGAGTGCCAGGTAGCAAATGTAGCATCTTCCAATGCATGGTAGACAGGGGGCACCACAATGGTGGGAGCCACTGATACCTCCAAGAACTCTATTAAGTTTCTTTTACTGGAGTCATCTTCTTCACCCGCAAATCCCATCACAACCTGCATTTGTTTAAACAAAGCCTGGAAGGAGGGATCCTTTGGAGGAGACCTGGGATTATACACCACGGAGTTCTCACTGCATGAAGATAAGACTGAACTGGAAAGGAAACCTCCATCACAGGGTTCCTCATCTCCCCCCCCCATCTTCTGCATCCTTCTCCATTTCTAGGAGGTCAGGATTGTATTCCATTCTGTTGTTGTCTTGCATGACGATGGGGGTAATCGATGGAGCTGGTGACACAGGTGGCAGCTGTACTGTCGGTGCAACAGGTATGCTTTTTGGTTTCACTGACGATGACTGTTCCAATACAGGAACCCTGTCAATTGAACCAACACCGCCACTTGCAGAGAAGAAAAAAGGCATGCTAACGCTTCAGAGAATGATGCCAGCATAACCTGTGAGTCAACAACACCCGGTTGAGGTGTGGGGACTACAGATGTCAATGGGACAGAACCTGTTGATGATGGATGCATACTGTCTGTAATAGGTACAGAAGCTCAAAAAGCACAAAAAAACGCGATACACTCGGACAATCCTCGATGAAGAGGTTGTTACCTCAAGCGCCAGGAACTGTTTCTGGTTAGTTCATGTTAAATTAAAATAAATTATTTAGCCACAGTCCGAGTGTATCGCTTTTTTGTGCTTTTTGATTTTCTGCTGTGTAACTGCTTAACTGCTGATCATCAGATTGCCAAGCACCAATTAGTGCATCTAGTTTGTGTATTTTTTAATAGGTACAGAAGCGCTTGAGTTAGGCCCCCCCCCCCTTGGTGTCTCAACAACAGTCTGGGGGGGGGTGCTCTAGTTGATGCTGTCAGTGCCGATGAGGACTTACCTTCTTTCAGTGGAGCCCATAACCTCACCAGTGAAGCATGTTTAATAGTATTGTTAATACTACGGGTTTATGACAGTAGAAGGCGTAAGCCCATGATTGCTGTTCCCACTACTCAGTGGTGTTAACTGTTAAGTTTACCTTCCTGTAAGACTCTGTCCAGCCTTAATTTAAAAATGGAAGGATTTGGTGCATGTACAATTTCACCTGGCAACTGGTTCCATAGTCTGGTTGCTCTTAGCAAAAAAAGCATATTTCCTGAGATCAGTTTTAGGGATGTTGTCCGGAAGTTGGCGTTTATGGCCCCTCAAATCATGATTACATTCTTTAAACCTAAGACCCAAATCGTTCATTAGTTCACTATCCTCCTATGACTTGTACATCATGTCTCCTCTTAATCTTCTCTGGCTCAAAGACCACAACCCTCAGTCCAACAGTCTTTCATCATAAGATTCTGACCTACATCTAGTAATTATCTTGGTAATCTACACTGTTTTTTTTCTAATACATCAATATCTTTCTTAAGGTGAGGACTCCAGAATGGCTAACAATAATCTAGGTGAGGCCTAATATAAGATTTGTATAAGGGCATTAAAACAGATTCTGATTTTGTGAAAAAGGCTCTCCTGACACAGTTAATTAAGTGACTAGTCCTATCAGCCACTTGTCTGCACGGACAGATATTCTTAAGATTATTGTTATCACAACAAGGTCATTCTCCTTATTGACTACTTGAAGCTTGGACCTATGTATAAAGTAGTCTTGTAAAACATTATTTTTTCCAAAATGCACGACAACACATTTTTCAATGTTGAAATGCATCTGAGTCACATCTACCTAATTAATTATGTTTTCCAGATCCCTAGTCATGCTGTTCTTACCTGAAATGTTGTTAACCAGTCCACATAACTTGGTGTTGTCAGCAAACTTTATCAGCTTGTTGCCACTAATTAGTTGTAGATCATGGATAAAAATGTTAAATAGTGGTCCCAGTATCAAGTCTTGAGGTACCCCACGAGTCCCCTCACCCTCAATGGATAACGATCCATTTATTCTCCCTATCTGTATCCTGCCTGTCTCTTCTTATGCTTATCGGGGAAGGTCTCGCTGATGACTTTTCTTTGGATTTCTCCATCATCCTCAACAACTTCTTCAGCGATGCAGTCGACAACCACCAAGGTGCATTCTTACCCAAAGTGGCCTGGCCTAAGGGGAGAAGCCAGTTTGGATTCCCCAGCTTTTGCCTGAGTTTCCATGGCCTTAATAGCGATGAAAGTTTCCAAGGCCTTTTTTCAGTGTCTCCTTGTGGCCTGGTTGAATCACTGGCAGATCTTGCAGGCACTCATGTTGTGGGACAGGCACAAGCAAAACAAACACACACACACACAGTGCAAGTGTCGCCCTTGTAGATCTTGTAACCATAGGTACAACTCTTAAACGAAGGTTCTTTCAACAACGGCATACAGGGACAACGTTGATGGAAAACAAAACAAAACCAAACAGTGATGTAAAAAAGCAACAACATTGTTCCTCTGCAGGTCCAATGGGCTTGTCAATGACAAAAGAACTGAGGAGTGAGGGGACTATCCATGTTTATAGATGCCAATGCTGCACGTCATTGTTGGCACTCAGCTAGGTAAAGGTACTAGAAAGTCCTCACGCTGATGGCTTACAGTTCCAAAGGTGTGACCCAATGTAGGAGACATCCTCAATGAAGACCATGCACTACATCAGTTTTTTCTCCAATAAAAATATAAAACCTTTTTTTTTTCATTCACCCTTTCTTGACTGAATCCACACAAATGACCCAGTTTTTTAAAAACTGCGTAGACCCCCTCTCTATGGGTTTAATCCTATATCTAGATCGGGGTTCGAAATATTGCTTTTTCAAAAAAGTAGTTCTAGCCCTGGAAATGTAGTTTTACAATCAGCATTTCCACCAAGAAATGCATTTGCTACAATGTGCTGGCCTGGCTATGATGATAGCTATGAGCCTCTGAAGTGTGTATGCATCATGTGTGAGCGCATCATGCCTATAGCGGGGAAAGGGCTGTTAACAAACAAACAAAAAAAAAAATAGAAAGCAAGCTGTGTACTGAAGCAGGCAGGGGGAGATGAGAGCCAGCATTCAGCATGTCATGAGTTGGCGCAAGACAGACTGCCAGCTAGGGATAAGTGTGTATGCTGAAGTGAGGGGGAAATGTGAAAGTGCCGCTGGAAATGTAAACTGTTAGGCCCACACTGCCGGGGAAAATGTAGCAGCCCAACTACTATTTCTAATTCTGTATATGATGTTTTTACATCTTCCCACTGTAACTCAGCCATGAAAATGTGAAAGTGCCCCAGGAAATGTAAACTTAAGCTCACCTTGCTAGAGGAAACGCAGCAGCCCAACCATTATTTCTAATCCTGTTTATGATGTTTTTACATCTTCCCATTGTAACCCAGCCATTAATACATTCTTCAAAACACTGTGCATCATAAGGCATAATGAATCATTCAATTCACTGTTAGCCCTAGGGACTTCCTTAAAGTACAGAGGTAGTAAAAAACACTTGCTTCTGGTTGTTTTTTTTTTTTTTGCCTTTGCTTCCCACTTTGCATTTCCTGGATTGTATTTACCTGTACCTTCTTGTTAACCATGACTGCTGTCCTCAGTGCTTACCCACATCCTCAATCACTATACCTTATTGCATATATTTTCTCCTTTTTTGGTGCCTGTATTAGCATCTGATTTTGCTGCATTTTTCCATTTTCTGCCTGTTTGATACTATCCACTAGCCATTTCATTTCTGCAAGTTCTCTGTTGCCTGTATCTTCAGTTCCTGCACTGACTGGTTTTGTTTGCTCCTGGCAATGAATATGCCCATCAATCGGAGAGGCATGGAGTCTAACCCCCACTACATCTCCATCCTTAGCAACTTCTGTGGCCTATTTAGGAGACTTTCAAGAATGATTCCCTGATGTTATTGTTGTGCACCTAATAATTCAAGTATTTTTTCCAAAAACTAAATCCCTTCTGGCCGTCAGGAATTCGATCTGATTAGTGCTATAATTCTCCTTAACACTATTGTCTCCACTTTCTTGTTCTGACACTCTTTTCTTCTGTTTGGGCACTACTAGGGATGAGGTTTTATCTGGCCATAATGAAGGGTATACTAGCTTGCTCTCTGTTTTGCTCTAGAGTAATTTTTTATCAAAAATGGGGGAAACTTTTCACATTCACTTATTTATTCCCACCACCCTGCTCTCTTGAAAATAGTAATCACTCATTACCCATATCAATCTGTATTATCTTGTTGCTAGTACTGATGGTATTGCTCTCAATTTCCACCTCCCCATTCCTTCTGACAACAATGGCTTCTTTGACTTTTACTTGCTTTGGGGTTGGATTTTTCTTGATCACAGCATTAACCTCAAGGGGGGCAGGCTTGCTTTTCTGCTGCCTTGTTCGGTTTTACTTGTGTTTGTTCCAATTTTCTGATTTATTCTAATAACTCATTTTGACTCTGTTGTGCCTTATCAGAATCACAAAGGCGAAGTGACCCCCTTGGATAATACTCCTTTTTGCTTCGTTTCCTCCCTTATTGCCAGTTTCATTATTATTTTGCTGGTTACTTCTTTTTGTTCCACCCATGTTCTAAAACTGAATAACAAAATACCAGACAAAACAGCAGAAGAAGAGAACACAATTAAAAATGACAGATCAATTAAAATGAATAGTCCATATAAATGTTTCTGCAATATGCTTGCAAAACATGCCAAAGGTGCAATGCTTAAAACTTCCTATTATTTCTTCCTCTCACACCAAGTTCCAACTTAAAATAGATTGTTTGGTACCCATAAATGACTAATATAGCTAGGCAACCATCAATCTGTATTGAATCTCCAAGAATTAAAAGCAGTTCCACTTTAGACAAAAAAAAAACAGGATACACCCAACACAACTATCACTATAAAATACTAAAACTGGTTTAGAGAAAGTTACCACTCTTAAAAATATCATAAACAAAATAAAACAGATAATAAAACTCACATCATATAAACAAACAGTATGAGCAAAAATAATTACTGTCCGAATAATAATATAGTCAAAAAACCTGGGAGCTGCAGTCTCTTCAGGGCTTGAATAGCAGACTGCAGTCACCAACACGCTCAACATGCTTCAAGCAAAAAGAAAGAAATAACTTTAACAGTGGGTCCCAACTGTAACAAACAAACAACAACAAAAAACAACTTAAATGCAGAATAACTGTTCTTCAAGGGATTAAATAACCCTTACTAGACTGCACAAAATCGGAAAGGCCAAACGCAGAAAGGTGCAAGGCTCTGGGATAAATGCTGACTGTGTACTTAGTAAGAGAACAGCCTCCACTGTTTTAAAGCAGGTGGCACATCTGATGTGCACGAGTCAACATCCCCAATAAAAGAATAAGAAAAGAGTGACATGGTGGAGAACCGCGAAAATTCAAAAATATGTTGTAAAATTGTATAAAATGGAGATATTACAATTGGAACTGCAAAAAAAACTGACTGTAAAGCATAATCACCCTTAAGCTAGTTACACTGTGGCAAGTTTGTAAACTAGCAGTCAATTCCGAATAAAAGTTTAGGCAAAGTACCCAAATGAATAGGGTGTACTATGCAGTTTCTGACTCAAATTCAAGTTCATCCCTGAATACTACAATAAAATACACCAACTGAACTGCTTACTGCAGTTCTCTGTGATCTCCCATGTCCTCCTGTTCTATCAATCTCCCCATCACCTGCCAAATCAAACCGCCTAACCCCTGTACAATCAGCAGCATCTCCAAATCCACTCTCTTCCACCAGCCCCTGGACCGTGCCTCCATGTTCATGTCTCCACTCCCTGACAAAGCCTCCTCCATGACCTCAAAGTCACTCCTTGGAATCCCACCAACAGCCGGGACCCAACCTCTGGGCTGTAAGCAGAGCAGATAGATCAACAGATCAGCGGTTCTGCTGGCATCCTAACACATCTTCCTTCAGCAAAGCAAACAGACACAGTCTAGGATATACATGTACCGAAGGGTAACATGGTAAAAACCAAAATCATAGTCTGAAGCAACTCCCGCAGCATCTCAGCTCCTCTCCACCATCTGCCACCAGATCAGAAAGCATGTGCACAGCCCTCCACCTGTAGGTCAATTCACGGTAGTGGGTGGAGAGTTAAGATACTTTTCTTAAGACCCACTCTTGACTTAGAAGTTGAATGCATGTCATGCACTGATTAAGATGAGTCAGAATGGAGCCAAAGAAGGGCTGGAGTGTTTGATCCTAAGAGATATAAAATCCAGAACACCAGTAGGGAGTTTTAATATTAACGATGTTTCTTTCTTTGACAGTCATCCCTTTACTCACCACTGTACTTTATGCAGTTATCTCAGATGTGTCCTCTGGAGGGTCAGCATAAATTGCACATAGCTGTGTTACTCTTTAAATTCTGATCTACTAAATTTCCTGTTACAGTCTCTCTCTACCATCTGAGGCAGTTCAGTATATTTATGCTATTAGAAGCTAACTCCACCAGAGTTTTTTAACCATTAGATGAAATAGTCATTAGCCAAGCTGGGTTCTCCAACAAACTCCCGAGTCTCTGAAATAACCTCTCTGCACAAATACACTCTCAACCACCTTGAGTGATAAAAAGAAATACAGAAGCAAATGCTGATGGCAGTAAGAAAAAAAAAACAGTGACATACTGTATCTGCCCAGTACCTGCATGCACTCACACCTTGCTTGATGCTGGACAGGAGCTAGTCTACCAATAATCCTGACCGCATTTCAAGATTCCCCTCTTTAGTCCATTCACCCCCTTCCCTCAACTTCATACCTTCCCTCCTCTGGTTTGTTCCATTCCCCTGTGACTATCCCACCTGCGTTTAAAGCCAGTGGCAGAGTCCACGTCAACCACCTGTCCTGGCAAAGCATTCTACTTTACCACCCTTTCTATAAAGAAGAACTTCCTTGCCCCCACCAGTTTCCACATATGGCCTCTCGTTGCTCTCAGAATGCTCAAAGACAAAATGCCATGCAAACACACTAGTCCCCCTCCCACAAATCAGTCTCCTAATGTGTTTCACATAGAAATTGTACTTTCTCAAAGGTGTGCTTGCATAGCATTGTGTCTGTGAGCATGCCATGATTTGACCTCACTTAGAAACTTGTATATGTGGGAAAAACTGCATGCTGTGTTTGTTGTGCTTCATGAAAGTAAACGCTCGCTATGATCAGGTAAACTCAGCTTTGCTTATTTACTGATGTAAAAGACATTACTGTTGGTCTTGCTGGTGCCGACATTTTTCATTCTGCATGTTGTTCATGTTGTTCATGTTTCAGGCCATGGCACAGTAGCCCCTGGAGGTGGCTCCACAGAAACATGGAAACACAGAATCTTGGACCACCCAGTCTGCCCAAATGCTCCCTGCTTAATTTGTCTCCACAGACTAACTGATCTATGACGACCCTGCCTCCTCCTTGCCTATTTACTAATATAACCCATGTCTATCCCACAAATGATTGAAGCCCCGCCCCACTGTTTCTGCCTTCCCCACCTCCACTGGCAGTCCATTCAAGATATCTACCACCCTGTCAATGTAGTAGTACTTCCTCACCGCCATCTTAACCTCCACCCCCCATCCCCACTTCACCATGGTGCTCTTTCTCCTTTGAAACAGACTCCCCTCCTGTACCCTGTTCACCCCTGTGACGTAGTTGTAGGTCTCTATCATGTCCCTTCTTGTTCTCCTCTCTTCTAGAGTGTACATGTTGAGATCCCTCAGTCTCTCGTTGGGCTTCTGATGCAACCCCTGCACCATTTTAGTTGCCCTCCTCTGGACTGCCTCCACCATGTCTATGTCCTTTCTGAGATGTGGCCTCTAAAACAGGACAAAGTACTCCATGTAGGGTCTTACCAGCAAGCTATACAGTGGCGAGACCACCTCCCTCCTCCTGCTGGGGATACCCTCTCTATGCACCTTAGCATTTCACTAGCCCTACCTACTGCATTGTCACACTGCCCTGCCACTTAGAGACATCAGCTGTGATAACTCCAAAGTCCCCTTCCTGCTTAGGTAAGGTAGGCAAGGTAAAATTTATTTAAAAAAGACACCCATTTCCAGAGGCTCTGGGCACCGTATAAATAAATAAGCACATATTCAGAGATACATCAATAAAAACATAGAAAATAATTATAAACATATGTATAATTCATATAAACATTAGGTACCTGACAGATCAACTACTGTACTCAAGTCAGAACTCACAGATCAATAGCTTAATCTAAAAATGCCTGGGCGAATAGGAGGGCCTTAAGGCAGGCCTTGAATACCTCCAAAGTGGGGGCCCCCTTAACCCCGGTGGGAAGCGAGTTCCACAGGATGGGAGCGGCGATACTAAAAGACCTATCACCAGCCAATTTCAGCCTCAACCTGAGAACCGCTAGGGGGCCTCCACAAGAGGAACGGAGGGGGTGAGCCGAGACAGCAGGTACCAGAAGGTCTAACAGGTAACCAGGGCCCTGACTGTGTAGGGCCTTATAGGTGAGAAGCACCACCTTAAAGAGGATCTTCTTAGTGACTGTCATTACCTCCACCCCATCCTGTACTCAGCACCTGGGTTCCTGTGGCCTGGGTGAATGATTCTGCAGTTTTTGGCACTGAACCCCAACTTCCAGGCTCTTTACCACACCTTGAGTTTTCTAAGATCACTGTGCATTCTCTCCACCTCCTCTTTGCGTTTCTACCCTACTACAGATTTTGGTATCATCTGCAAAAAGGCATACCTTCCCTATCCAGTTATTCTGCAATATCACTCATAGACAGTAAAAAGGACTGGTCTCAGTACTCTGCCTTGTGACACCTCACTGGTCACACTCACATCATTAGGGTGAGTGCCATAACCACCATCCTCTGTCACCTATCTGCTAACCAGTTTCTAGTCAGGGAGCACACTCGTGATGGAGCAATACTGGACCTGGTGCTCACTAACAAGGGCAGTACTGCAGACATCAAGGAATGAGGCCACCTGGGGACAAGTGACCACTGCACAGTGTGGTTCAACATAAGGATGGCAGTGAGAGTATACCATATAAGGATGAGGATCCTGGACTTCAGAAGGACAAACTTGGGGGAAAAAAAATGGATGAATGCATCAGAGACAATCTAATGGGGGTGGGGATGACCTGGGTGGAGTGGAGGAACAGTGGGCTAAGCTAAGGGAAGGCATAGTGAAGGCAACAAATCTCTGCGCCAAGGAACTGAGGAAAAACAAACTGCTATAGTTCTCGAAGGAAGTGGCTGAAAAGGTTAATGCTAAAAGGATGTCTTTCAGGAGATATAAAGAGATGCAGAAGGAAGAAGGCAGGAAGGTGTTGTCACAGGGTTGGGTAAGACCCTGTCCCATTTGTTATGCAGAGAGAGTTAAAAGCAAGTATCTATTTTGTCCTCTCCTATTCTGCCACTTGTCTGTCTCTTGCCTGTCTGACTGCACAATCAAACTTTTCTTGTAGCACATAGGAACTAGCCACTCTGATGGTCCCTCAATTTCCCCCTTGTTATTTTTCTTCCTTCACTTGCTGTTTCTATTCCTTCTTTCCTCATTTGCTTCTTTGTGGCTAAAAAATATATGTGAATCTTTATGTGAAACTGAGATCCCATGGTTTGCAAATGCGTATAATTATATTGTTGAAATGACTGCAGAAAGCTGTTTAGATTTGTTAGAAAAGATAACAATCTGGAACACAAGTGGTTGACCTTGAGATTCATTTTGGCCTCCACAAGCTTGTTTACAGAACTGTCAACAGGAAACCAGTGCTGGGAAAAACATATTATTCTGTTGTATCTGTTAAGACTCAGATGGGAGGACTATTTTGTTGGTACTGCCTTTATGAAGAGCTAACCTGTACAATTTCACTTTTTCTATTTTATTGTTACTGACAGTAATAAACTGCTACTTGCAAAAATTGTAACTTCTCCTGGTTTACCTATGCTTTTGGACTTATGCCTCAATTACAGGTGTATCAAGGGAAATAGAGGGACACAGTAAAAGTAGTGAGGAGTACAAAGGTACAAACTGAGGAAAGAAAGGCACAAGCAGTAACTAAAGGGGACAAGACATTTTTAGGTACGTAAGTGAAAAGAGAAAGATGAGGGGAGGAACTGTGAGGTTAAAAAGGGCAGGTGGGGACTGTGCAGAGGAGGACCAGGAAAAAGCTGATATCCTGAAAATACATTTTTGTTCAGTCTTGACAGAAGAAGGAGAAGGGCCACATAAAAACAATAGGGACACTGGGAGGCGTGCAGACACAAGTCCCTTTATAGAGGAGAGAATTATGAAGGGACTCACAAATCTGAAAATGGACAAAGCTATGGGTCCAGACAGAGTACACCCAAGAGTACTGAGGAAGCTCATGGAGGTACTGGCTACACCTCTGTCAGTCCTTTATAATAACTCACTTGAAAGAGGGGTGGCTCCAGAGGACTAGAGGAGGGCAGATGCAGTCCAGCTTCACAAAAATGGTAGGAGAGAGGAGACTGGAAACTATAGGTCGGTCAGCCAGATACCAGTGGTGAGGAACCTAATGGAGTAACTGCTTAAAGAAAGGACTGTGGAATATCTTTTTTACCATAATATATTTTATTGAAAGCAAGAAAAAGTATACAACAAATAAGAAAGGTAACAGTTTAGTATAAATGAATGTCATGTCAAATAAGTATTTGAATAAGTGGTTCAAATTAAGTATATATTAAGCTTACAGCATATCTATTATTGCATGTTTTTGAGTAGTTAAATAAGTAAATGATTAAACAAATAATTAAAATAAAAAAACAGAAATAACTATAATTATATAACTATCATTAGCATAACAGCAGGTTTGTGGAATATCTTGAAGTCAATGGGTTACAAGACCCGAGGCAACATGGATTCATGGGGAGGAGATCACGTCAGAAAAACCTGACAGAGTTCTTTAACTGGATGATCTGGGAAACAGATCGGGGGTTGATGGATGTGGTCTACTTAGATTTCAATATCATTCCATATAGGAGGCTCATGAGGAAACTGAGCAGCTCAGAGTGGGTCCAACGGTGGTTAACTGGTAACAAATTGATTAAGGGATACGTGACAGACGATGGTGGTAAAAGGAGTTCACACCAGTGAAGGCAGCATGACTAACAGGGTGCCACAGGGCTCAGTACTGGGATCAGTCTTCTTTAAAGTCTTTACAAGTGACATTGCAGATGAGGTGGAAGGGAAGGTCCGCCTCTTTATGGATGGCACCAAAATATGCAATAGGGTGGACACTCCAGAGGGGCTGGAAAAAATGTGCAAAGACCTGAGAAAACTTGAGGATGGTCAAGGGCGTGGCAGCTGGGTTTCAATGCAAAAAAAAGTGCTAAATCATTCACCTGGGGCACAGAAACCCAGAGAAGGAAAACAAAATGGAAGAATAGCTATTGATGGTCACCAAACAGGAAAAGGACCTGGGAGTAATCATATCTGATTACCTCAATGTAGCGAAGTAGGGTGACAAGACAGTGGGCAGGGCCTGTGGGATGCTTGCGGTGCACAGAGAGGGGTATCATCAGTAGAAGAGGGAGGTGATGTTACTACTGTTTAGATCGCTGGTGAGACCTCACCTAGAGTACTGTGTACAGTTCTGTAGACCACATCTCAGGAAGGACAGAGTGGAGGCAGTCCAGAGGAGGGCAACTAAAATGGTGCAGGGTTTGCATCAGAAGGCCTATGGGGGGAGACTGAAGGACCTCAAGATGTATACTCTGCAAGACAGAAGGGAGAGGGGGATATGAGAAACATATAAATAACTAACTCACGGGGTTAAATAAGATACAGGAGGGAGCATTATTCAGAGGAGAAGATACACAAGAACAAGGGGACATAAAAGGAAGCTGGAAGGGGGTAAGTTCAAGAGAGATATGAGGAAGTACTTCACTGAAAGAGTGGTGCATGTCTGAAACAGTCTTCCAGAAGAGGTGGTGGGGCCAAAACGATGGTGGGCTTCAAGCACGCATGGGAGAGACACAAGGGAATCTTAGTAGAAGACAAAAGGGAGGGGGTCCGTAGACCAAGTAGTGTCTGTAGTGACAGTATAGGCAGGGAAAAAATGGGCTGGCTCAGTGGGCCAAGCGGTCCTTATCTGCTGTCAAATTCTAGGTTTTTAACCCAATTCACCACTTTGGATACCACCCCTAGGTTGCTCAATTAATCAATCTCCTGTGTAGCACAGTGTTGAAGGCCCTGTTAAAGTCCAAACAGGCTATGTCCACTGCCCCCCCCCCAATCGATCTACTTCCTTGGTCACCTAGTTAAAGAAATCAAACAGATCTGTCTGGCATGACCACCCCCCCAATGAATCCAAGCTGCCTGTGCTCCTGCAGCCCACTGGATTCTCCCAGATACTCTACCAGACTTTTAACTTCTGTCTCAGCATTACAAGAAACAGCTGCGTACTTAATGTAACAGTAGATCTTCAAGAGAATCTCTTCCCTTAGGCCACACCTTTGGAACTATACCTGGATCAGTGCTGGGACGACCTGGAAACTTTTGCTAGCCAGGGGCCGCCCATGATGACGTCATGCATCAGTGTCTACATAAATGTGGGCGACCCAGACTCTCCTCAGTTCCCCACCGGTGAATGTGCTCCAAGGTCTCTCTTCTTGGGGAAACAGGAGATTATACCAGCACCTCTGATAGTAAGCAAACAAAGGCACTGGAAACAGCAGTCAAGAAAAATCCCAAGGCAGAAACGTATGCCGTATTCCTTTACAGCTAATAAAAAGGGGGAAGGAGGGAGGTTGGCATGGCTTAAGGAAAGAGAATCTCTCGAAGACCTACTGTTATCGTAAGTAACTCTTCTATCTTCTTTGAGGATATCTTTTCCCTTAGGCCACACCTCTGGAATGAGTCCCAATCAGTCCCAAAGCTAACTGGGAGGCTGGTGCAGTCTGTGCACGACAGAAGGTCCTGTAGGACAGCAAGGTGGAAGCCTGCATGTCTACGAAAGACAATGTCCAGACTGTAATGTTTATTTATTTATTTATTGAATTTTGGTGACCGGGTACGCCCACTGAGCCCCAGAGGTCCCTTTTTCAGGGATGACCCGGGATTACATAGCAAGATAAATAACACAGTATGTTGCACTAACACCACAGTATGATACAGTCAGCGGGTTACATGTGATGCAAACAACATACAGTCGTGGTGGTATACAGGAATGTAGCAGAACATTGGGATTGACAAGAAAATAAAAAAGAGGAGGGAGTGTGCCACATTGCTGATACATATTCCTTGACCTAGTAGATCCACACTAGGGGTAGTATAGTACTGGGAGATTCAGTTGTCAGTGGGGTGGTCCCAGGGGCCCTTACAATGGCAACTGGTAGATGCCATAATGTGGGCCTTAAGTCTAGTGCGGAAACTTTTGATAGAAGGTGCTTCCTGCACCCCGGGAGGGAAGGAGTTCCACAGGGTGGGAGCAGTGTGGGCGAAGGGCTTGCCCCCTGCCTTGGTTCTAATTCTGGGGACAGCTAGGAGAGTGCATTCTGTTGTGCGGAGGAGCTGGGGATTGGTCTTTAGCACAATGAGTCCAGAGAGGCTAGGTGGGGGAGTTGGGCTGATTAACTTGAAGGCTTGGCATAGCAGAGGGTACTGGAGGCGAGCATACAGTGAGGGCAATTTAGTAGGGATAGGGTGTCACAGTGGTGGTTCCTGGGGTTAGTCTGGGCGGCAAATCGAGCCACCTTATTGTACAGGACTTGGAGTCTGTTCATCTCAAGCCTTGCCAATCCATGTACGACTAGGGCTGCATAGGTGATTGTTGCGAGGAGGACGCTGGTGGCGATAGAGACTCTTGCTTCTGGTATCAGCTGGTCTTTCAGTCGGTAGAGGGTGCCTAATTTCCCATGTAAGGTTTTGGTGACTTGGTCCACGTGGTTCTTGAGGATGAAACCCTGGTCCCGGGTGAGGCCAAGGAATTTTAGCAATGCCACAGCCTCTATCCTACTACCAGACGTGGAGGTCAGGTGTGGGTGTTGTTTTCTATCATGTCCAAGGGATCTTGGACCGAACAGCATGGCCTTGGTTTTGTCTATATTAAGAACCATTCTGTTCTTGACGAGCCAGTTCTCGAGGGATCTCAGGTCGCCTTGGAGCAAGGGACTGAGGCCACCCAGACTAGCCGACCGAGGGTCGATAGAGAATGGCATCGTCCGCATACTGGACAACAGAGCTCCTGCCACAGTGGTCGCTCAGTTCATTAGTGAAAAGGGAGAAGAGGAGGGGGCTGAGTATCAACCCTTGCGGCACCCCCTCTTTTAATGGGAGCAGATCTGACATGGCATCTTTCCACTTTACCCCCAGTGCGACTGGTTAAATTGTTTTCAAACCACCTTAGAGCAAGGCTGTCAAGACCTACGTTGCCCAGCTTGGCTAATAGCAGATTGTGGTTAACCAGGTCTAAGGCCTTGGATAGGTCAATGAAGACCGCACCAGTAGGGGTCCCCTTGTCCAGTTCTCTGAGTACATCCGTTGAGAATTTAGTAAGGGCAGTATCTGTTCCATGCTGGGCTCTGAAACCATGCTGGGAGGGTGCCAGAAGTTGATGGATCTCTAAGTAGTCTCGGAGTTGCCCATAGATCAGCCTCTCCTGGATTTTTGACAGGATGAAGAACTGGGAGACTGGCCTGTAATTGCAGATGGACTCCCGATGGCCTCCCTTGAGAACTGGGACCACATGGGCCTGTTTCCACTGCTCGGGGACTGCGCCCTCCTTTATGGACCGATCAATGAGCCACGTCAGGGGTCTGGCCAGGGACGGGGCACCTTCCTTCAGCAGCCTGGGGTGAATCCTATTGGGTCCCCCGGAGCCTGAGGTTTATAGGGTCCCTAATAGTCAGAGAACTTCTTTTGGTTTGACCAGTCTGAGATGGAAGGTTGGGCGGTCAAGGTTAGGAAGTGACCGCGAGCTAGGGTCTGTGTAGAGGGGAGGTAGGCCAGCCTTGTAGGAGTCCAGGTTAGTGAAGTGAAGTGGCAATATGGGGGTCATCATGAATTAGTTCTCCATTGACCTCAATGGGACCCAGTTCGGACTTGCCATTCCCCTTTAGCAACCCATTAACGTGGGCCCCAAAAAGTCTAAGGTTCCCTAGATTATTTTTCTAAAGTTGCGTTACAAACTCCCTTTTGGCAGTTTTGATGGCCAGTCTGCACCTGTTTCTGAGAGTTTGGTAGCTCACGAGGTCAGCAGGTAGGGAGGAGTGCTTGTATTTTTTCCAAGCCTTGTCACGGGTTACCATTAGGGCCTTCAATGGGGGGGGGGGTGATCCATTTGTAGCAGCTGCCCTTGGTATGGAGTTTCTTCATAGGGGCGAATAGGTTGGCTGCCGTGGTGTGTGTTCTCTGAAAGAAGGCAGCTGCAGCGTCCAGAGAGGGGAGGAGTTTGACTGGGCTCCAGTCTAGGCTGCTAAGGTAGTTGGAGAGTTGTTCGGGTAAGAGAGGAGTACAGTCCCGCGCAGCCAGGATTTGCGGTCGAAGCCTAGGAGCCCTATTTTTCCAGATGCAGAATATGGGGGAGTGGTCACTCATGGCTTTAGCTAGGGTGCCAGCAGCCTGGCTGTTACAGGGAGTCACTAGCGCCCAGTCGAGTGTGGAGTGATTCCCTATTTTGTGGTTCATTCTTGTAGGTCATGAGATTACCTGCGCAAGATCTGCTTCTTGTATCAGGCCTTTAAGAGACTGGTTTGCATTCGGGGCCCAGTTCAGGCTGAAGTCCCCCAGGATGAGTAGCTCAAAGGAGACCTCCTCGCCAATGTCTTTAAGGACTGACTCGAGGGATAGGAGAGCATTCTTAGTGGGATTGTATACACACCCAATGGTGAGATGCTTGCAGTGACCAAGGGTGATGCGTACGAAGACTGATTCACTGTCAGTGCAGGTATTATGCTGCAGGTTAACCTGCGCTGAGTTCAGGGTGTCTTTTGCATAGATTAAGACCCCTCCCCCTCTTTTGTTTGCTCTGTCTTTTCAGAAGGAGTGGTACCAAGGGCAGCGACCTCGTGTGAGAGTACTTGAGGTTTGAGCCAGGTTTCTGATACGGCCAGGACATCTGGGTTGTACAGATCCAACCAAGCTTGTACTTCCTGCATCTTGGGTCACAGACTGAATATATTCATGTGCGCAATCCGCATGCCCTTCGAGGACACCCAGTGTGGGTCCTGCGGGGAGGATATCAAGAGGTTGTCAGGAGGGGGTCCTGGATTTGGCTGAATACCTCCAGTGAGGAGCAGGAGGGCAGCAATGAGGTAGAGTGAAGGGGGGCTGGGGAGAGGGAGTAGGTCAATTTTGAGTGTTCATTTTGCGATGACGATAGCTGAGTACCAGATGCCTTTCTTGGTGAATTCGTGGGCCGTCAAGAGCGACTGGAGACTGTTTTGGGGTGGGGGGGTATAGCCAATGGGAGTATGGAGGGTATCAGGCTGCTGGGGTCCTCTGAAGCCTGGGTCACCTGTGCAGATAAGCCTGTCAACCCAGAGGAGGGACAGGATGTACATGACGGCCAGGAGTAGCCCTCTGTTGGGCCAATAATGGCAGGGTATACCGTGCTTTACAGGCATTCCTATAGGTGGGGGTCCTTTAAGCAGGAGGAGGAGAAATTAAGGTTGCCCTAGTCTGCTATCTTAGCAACCCTGGAAATGGTATGGTCAGAATTTCAACAGCCTCGCTAACCCTTCTGAACTCTGTATCTCCTGCAAGAGTAGTCTTATAAAACAGGAGTAACGAGCAGCTTCTGTGTTACCACCTATTGACTAATAGTGGATGCTGCACTTCCCCTGTGGGAGTCTGACCAAGTTGTGATCAGCAGGTTAGGTTAGCAGTTCGGTTAATGGTGATGTGTACTTTCAGTTATTAGTACCTCCTATTTACTAGTGGGTCACGCAGGATTTTAGTACCTCCTATATACACCAGCAGATCAAGCCAAAAGCCACATGATGGCAACTAGTACCCATATAATAATTTGTGCAAGATCTATCTAAGAGGCAATCATAATATGCTAAACAGATACAGTATTCTATCTAAGAGATTGCACAGTGGGAGTCTTGACTGAATCGCATTTTGAAGTCTGTAAGGCTTATAATAAATTCATACAAGATCTAAGAAGCAGTCAAGAAATGCTAACCACGGCGGGAAGGAAATGTAATCATATACCGTATTCAGTCTAAGAATTTGCCTTGAAACAGTCTAGACTGTATTGTGTAATAAAGTCTGTTAGGGTTTCAGACAACCAGATTGGCCCCAGACGCCAGGTGGGCGTGGTTGGGGAGCATTTAATAGGAGGAGGGAACGGGGTGGATGGGGGGGCGAAAATCCCTGTGTCCCTCTGCAGCTTTTGGGACTGAAATTCTTCGGGGGAGGTCCATCCAGCTCACGGAAAGGTAACAGGCGCCTCAACCCCAAGGTACTCCACTTGCTGGAAAGTGTCTGTGGCAGGGGGGAACGAACAGCCAGAGCCGCCCACTCCTCCCCTGAAGATTAGTTTGTGTGCCGCCGCCTGGATTAAGCTATCCGCTGGTGCTCGGTCACAGCCTTTTGTCCAAGCTGCCCGAGCATCACGGAGTTGTGAACCAATAGGGCACGGCTGAATTCTTCAAAATTTGGCACCCAAAAGGCGAGTGCAGAGGCTCTGGAATTCTTTGTGTCCCAAAATCAAGCCTGCTACTGCCAAAATTCCCTCTGTGTCCCTCTGCAGCTTCAGGGACTGAAATTCTTCGGGGCAGGTCCATCCGGCTCACAGAAAGGTAACCGATGCCTCAACCCCCGAGGTACTCCGCATGCTGGAAAGTGTCCGTGGCAGAGGGGAAATGAACAGCCAGAGCCGCCCACTCCTCCCCTGAAGATTAGTTTGTGTGCCGCCGTCTGTATTAAGCTGTTTAGTAAAGGTGTGGACAGTACTCCAGATGTCAGCTGCAAAGACATTTCTGAAGCAAGACAACAGATGTGGCCATGCCCCTTGTGGAATGACCCTGAACCACACCAGGAAGTTCCTTACCGTACTCCCTATAACACAGCATAATACAATGTTCTTGCCATTTGGACAAACACAATTTTGAAACAGGTATGCCCTCTTTGCCAGGGGAGAACAAAACAAAAAACAGACGACTTTCTGTAGTCCCTGGTGCATGCAAGATAGTATCTCAGGATTCTATGTACAAAGTGAGGAGCAATGCTTAACTGTGACTGGCATGCTCAGGATAATAAACCGGAAGGTGGATGATTTAGTTTATTGTAAACTCTGACACCATCTTTGGCAAAAAGTTAGGACTAGTCCTTAAAGACACCCTGTCTTTATGGAAGATCAAATAAGGAAGCTCACGCATTAGAGTTTGCAGCTTTAAAATACTTTGACATGAAGAAATTTCAACTAAAAGTTATGCTTTCCATGAAAGAAAGCATAAGCCACAACTCACTGCTGCTCAAAAGGAGCCAAAGTAAGGTTCTCAAGCACATAATTTAAGTCCCACTGGGGGGGGGGTGGGACCGGATTACGAATGGCAGGTTTCATGTGCAGATTACCTCTCAAGGAGGTATGGAAGACCTCTAGTTGAGCTACTGTGCACCCACTAATAGGGGGTGTAAAATGCTGATATAACTGCCACATGCACCTTTAGTGAGGAATACTGCTGACTGACAGTGACAGAAGGTATTCCAACAGCACATTGACTGGACTGGTAAATGGGTCCAAATGTTTGGAAGTGGCCTACAAAGCTAACCTCGTCCACTTCAAAGAGTACATATGTCTGGTAGAGGGCTTTCCGGTTGTAACCAGTACATTGGCTACTTTTGATGACACCCCAAACTGTGCAATGGGTGCATCTTCAGAAGCCATGCAGCCAGGTGCAGGGACTTCCGGTTCAGATGGACCAGGGTCCCCTTGCCCTGTAACAACAGGCAACAGCACAGAAGCAAGGGTACCGGAGGCTCCACTGCTAGTTGCTGCAGCAGTGGATACCAAATTTGTCAAGGACACAGAGAGGCAATGAGAATGAGGGTCGCACCTTCCATCTGTAGTTTCAGTAAACACTCTCTGTATTAATGGAATGGGGGGGAACACGTACAGAAACCTCCCTTTCCAAAAGAGGGACAACACGTGTGGATCTGAGTCAGATTTGGGATTAAGGATGGAATGTCCCTCAAGTGGTTGTAGTATTCCATCCACCACATCAGTGTTTTGCATAAATGGGATGTGATGAGCACCTGCTGATCCATGTCATCCATCAATTGGTCCCACTGCACTCTCAGTATCCACTGTAGTATCAGCATATGTAAGCAAGCCAATTGCACAATCACAATGGTCGCTTGACATGAGGACAAGCAGGCACAAAGAAGTCCTGGCTGGGAAAAAACGACTGCTGTACATCAGTTGTACTTGAGCCATGATATGTTCTGCCCTGTCCAGGGGAAGAAATGCTCTGCCCTGTTCTGTGTCCAGAACTGGACCTGTACACTACAGCATCTCGCAAAGGGACTGTACTGATTTCGGTACATTTACTGTAACCCCCAGGTCTTCGAACAACTGCCTTGTGCAGGACAGGATGTGTTCAAGTTGATTCCTGGGCCTGGCTTTCAACAGCCAATCATCCAGCTATGGGAAGACATACAGACCTCCTCTGCAAAGGGCTGCTGCAACCACATCCAAGTATTTGGTAAAGACCCAAGGCACAAAAGACAAGCCAAAGGGCAACACTCTCAACTGGAACTGCTCCCCTTCCAGGACAAATCTCAAGTAGTTTCTGTGATGCTGTCTGATCTTGATACAAAGGCATGTATCCTTCATTTCCAGGAAGCAAATCCAGTCCCCTGTTTGCAACAGGGGAATTAAATAGTGCAGGGAGACTATGCAAAACTTCTTATATTAAATGTGGACGTTTAGGTCTCGCAGGTCTCAGATCTCATGTCCATCTGGGGACCAGGAAGTATCTGGAGTAGAGCCCTTTGCCTTTCTGGCGTGAAGGTACAGATTCTATGGGCCGTTTGGTTAGCAAAGTGTGCACCACTTCTTTCAACAGGAAGAAATGTCCCGTGGGCTAAGAGGAAAAAGACAGAGGATGGTCTGGAGGGGTTTCTAGCAACTCCAGAGTACGTCCCTTTGCAATTATCACCAGGATGCACTAATTTGTAGTAATCTCCCTCCACTGCATTAGATGAAGAGAGAACTGACCCCCTACCACCACCCCCTGCACATGAAGCGGTCTGGAGGAAGTCCTGTATGAGTCATGCTGAGCCAGTGTGGGCAGCACCACCAACTCTGGAGACTTTGGAGTGGGCTCGGGGGAGGGGGGCAAGTTTCCACTGCCCTTCCTTCAGCCTTGCTGATGGCAGGCTTGACAGCCACCTCTGGCAGCAGGGTGGTGAAAGGATCCTCTACCACTATCTCTACTAGGTGTGGGATACAAGGGTTTAACTGACCTTAAAGCCGTTCTTGAGGTCTGAAGGCATCTTAAGGCCTCTTCTACAAGACAGCCAAACAGTTTGGTGCCTCTAATGGAGCATTCAGCACTGTCTGTTGCACATCAGTTGCAAACCCAACCTCTCTGAGCCAAGAATACTTTTTCATGCAAATACCAGTGACAGCTGCCCTGGCAGAAGCTTCTGAGCCATCACAGGCTGGGAGTAGAAGATGTCTGCCTACCTCAGCCCCTACATTCAGATTTTTCAGTAATTCATTTTTGGCTGTGCCTTCTAAAAGGCCCTGAGCCTGCAGCTTTGGCAACTTTCCACAGACTGTTTTGAAAGTTAATCATATGAGACTGATAATTTGCAATATGAAGGCCTAATGCAGCAGAGGTGTTTGTTCTCTTGTCCATCACATCAAGCCTACTGGATTCCTTATCAGATGGCAGGATACTCATATGCCTTGCTGCCCTGGATCAGTCATGGGCAGCCATGATAACCACAAAATCTGTTTCTGGCTGGTTGGCATAATACAGCTTAGCAGCAGAGGCAGGATACTGCTTGTCAACCTTTTCAGGGACAGTTAGTATGGTGTTTGGCTTATACTAAGCAGCAAAAGTAGCATCTTCTAAGGCACGATAAACTGGAGGTACAGCGATGGTGGAAGTGCAGGGCACCTGCAAAAACTCCATCAAATTATTTTTAGAAGAATCCTCTTCTTCCACAGCAAACCCCATATCAGTTTACGGTTGCTGCATCATTGTCTGTCTAGTGGGATCATCACAAGGCTATATGGATGTATACTCCATAGAATCCTCATTGCAAGAAGATACAGTGGAACTGGAACGTGAAGCATAATGTTCTTCATATTCTTCCTCCTCTTCATAAGTCTGTTCCATTATAAGGTTAGGATTATATTCCTCCTCATTATCATTATCCTGATCGGTGACAGGAATGGAGAACCTTGCTGGTGACGCTGCAAGCCTTTGCTCAACACATGCTTGCTGTGTACCAGTCAAAGAAGTCAACGGGGTCTGCAACACTGTAACCCCTACTGATGGCAGTGCAGGCTGCAAAGGCAAGCCTGGCAAAATGCGCCACATCATATCTGAAAAACATGCCAGCATTGCCTGCATGTCGATGACACCCTGGCCAGGTGTCGTGACCGCTAGTGTTGACAACAGGCCTGCTCCCATCAATGACGGTGATGCACCATCTGTAGTACATACAGTAGTGCCTAAGCCAAACCCTGACCTTGGCGTCTGTTCGATGGTCAGGGGTGGCTGTCGTCACCACAGATGGGGCAGACGATGATGATGATGATGCAGGTTGAGTAGATGCAGGCCGCAAAAGTAACCTGCATCTCGCCAGGGAAGCTGATCTATCCTTATCCTTATGTCCCAATGACCTCTCTTTTTCGTGGTCTTTTGACTTTGACAACTGTGACTCGGTCGATGGGGTTGGTGATGCGTCCTTCTGTAAAAACGCTACACAGGGGTGTTTGTTCTCTTGGAGATTTCCCTGAAATAATCATTTACACAAGTTCCTTCCAGCATGGTGTGTGCGCTGTTCTTTAAATGTTTTCTGTATTTGGGAGTTTGGCACTCTAAAATGGTAGCACCTTTAGTAAAAGTCAGCAGTGCAGTTTCTTTTGTTTTTTGCAACACATCCTTCTGACCCTGGGCTTTTTGTATGGCCACAAGAGTTTTTTCTAATAATAACTTCTCGAGTGCCTTTTTTCTGCGTTGCCTTGTTGTTTGATTGCAGCCCTGGCAAATCTCACAAGTCCTGACTTTGTGACAGAGGCCTAAACAACAGGCACACACATTGTGGGTGTCATCCTTGTATATTTTTTTCACTGCAGTCACAGTATCGGAATGACGTCGCTGCTTCTGGTGGCATACAGCAGTTGATGGTATCGCTAAATTATTAACGATTACTTTATAAGAAGATAATAAATGTAGTAGTAAATAATTTTTTATTCACTCAAGAATAAAGGATACATTCAATTGAGCAAAGCTCATTTTCAATGAAGTTCCACGTTACATCAAGATAAAAAGTTCCATATTATACAATAATACACCAAAACACACATTATACATCATTAGACAATTACACATTTAGATAAAAAGAAAATACAAATAAGACAAGCAATCATTCACAGACAGTACTAACTTTTAAAGTGCTAACAATTATTGCAAGTTGTAATATTATTTAAGCCAGATGTGCACCATTTTATTAATTCTATTTTATTGTGTTTAGTTCTACAGCTTCTCAAATCTGAGGGGGATTTATTCCATATATTAATTCCTCTAAAGAGAACTGATGATCTTCCTATATTCAAGTTACAGCTAATCAAAGTAAATTGGGTTCCAACAGAGGTCCTCAAACTATCCTTTACTTTCCTGACATTAAAGAAATCAATAATATAATCAGGGACCTCCCTACTCCAAACTTTAATCATAAACTGTAATAAATGTAGATTTCTTCTCACTAAGGGTTGAAGCCAATTTAATTCCTTAAATAGCGAACATCTATGAGTTCTATAAGGCACAGCCAATACAAAACGAGTCAATCTACAGAACACCAGATCTACTCCATTTATATGCCTTCCAATAGCCCCTCCATAGAGCAGGTCACTATAATCGATGAATGGAAATAAGAGGGAGTTAACCACACTCATTCGCACCTCACTGGTCATAAATCTTCTATGTCTATATAAAGCACCTAACTTCCTATTTGTGCTTTTTACAAGGGAATCTATATTAGAATCCTAGCTCAAACAAAAATCTAACCAGACACCAAGATATTTATATGAATCGACCTGCTTAATATCGATACCATCCTTGGTGTTAATTTCCAAATGAAAGTCCTGTTTTTTTATTACTTTTATTTCTAAATAAAAGTGACTGTGTATTATTAGCATTTAGAATAAGATGATGCATCTTTAGAAAATCTTGTAATTCATCAAAGGTTAATTGCAACTCCACATTAATTGAACCTAGGGTATCTCCCTCTACATACAATATGGTGTCATCTGTGTACATATGACACCGGGCAATTGTTGATGCAATCTTAAATTCATTTATATAGATATTAAATAATAGGGGCCATAGTATCGAACCTTGCAGTACTCCATTATTCATTTCCAGTTCACCGGACTTATAGGGACCCACCTCCACAAATTGACTGCGGCCCATCAAATAAGAAGAAAACCATTTAACCAACCAGGGGGACAAGCCGATCTCACGGAGTCTGGACAGGAGCACCCGATGATTAAAGGTGTCAAATGCCTTTGAGAGATCGACAAACAAGTCTCCTATCATTAATGTCCTGTCCAGACTCAGCTGGAGATCACTTACAACCCTGGTCAAAGCTGTTTGGGTGCTATGAAGCTCAACTGTGGAGGCATGCAACAGGGTGCAACAAATGCCCTGAATCTTGTGGCAAGTGGCAGCATGGTGCAGCAGCCCAAACAGCTGAGACATGGGGCTCTAGAGCACAGCAGGCCATAGCAACCCCAAGTGTGTAGAAAGGAGCAGGGTGCAGCAGCCCTGCCGCTGGTGACAGGGGATAGAGGACAGCATGATGCAGAAGTCTCAGCTGTGGTGCAGAACACAGGGGGCATCAGGGTACTGCAGCCCTGACTGTGAGATGGGGTACAGGTGGTGCAGCAACCCTGCCCATTTGGGGCAGTGGAAGTGGGTAGCAGGGTGTAGCAAAAGCCCCAAGGGCATCATGGTACAGCAGCACCAGCTTTGGAGGAAAGGAATCTGGCACTCTAGGGCTTAACATAGCACAGCAGCCCTGAATGTGGAGACAGGAACAGGGGGCAACAGGTACAGCTTCACTAACTGTGAAGGTCAGGGGGAGAGAGGGCAGCAGGGTGCAGTAACCCCAACTGTTTGGGTAGGGATGGCAGGGTGAAGCAGCCCTGATTCTTTAGGCAGGGGATGGAGGCAGCAGGGTGCACAATCCCTGACTTCATGGGAGAAGACAGTGGGCAACAAGATGCAGCAGCCTCAAATGTAGAGCAGAAGGCAGGGGGCTTGTGGGGCAGGGAGGTGGCAGTACACTGCAGCTGCCTCAACAGTGGGGGCAGAGACACAGTGCATCGGGATGCCACATAGTGTTTCCAGTCATACACATACGTGACGTATTTTCACATGGAAACCACCAAGGAACTGACATCTATGAGTTCAGACAGGTGCCTTTCACACTCTGCTACAGTATTTCAAGCACATGTACTTTTTGTCAATCTGACATGAAAAAAAATATTCTTACATGAATGTATTTATGAAGGCTACATCAAAGACAAACCTTCTGTGAATGAACATTTTAATTTATTTTATATTCATTTAATAGCCCTGTGTTATATAGTTATGAAAAAAATCTGATTTTTGATTAGAAAAAGAATGGAGAGCTGTGATACAGGCAAGCTGATTTCTCATAGATAAAGATTTCCACTACTTCAATTCAGCATTGAAACTGAAATTGTCAGCTTTTAATGAAAAGATGATATATTTTAAGCTGATCTATCTAAACACAAACCAGAGACTGGATTTGTAGGACACTTGGAGAGCTCAGCAAACCATTAACTCTACAAACTACTGCTCTGATTGGGAAACTGAAACAGCAAGCTACTCCAAAATGATGTCATCACATTCTAAATTTGACTGAGAGGACAGAAATAACTCCACTGTTTTCAGCCACTGTAGAGCAAGTTACCAAATGCTGATTTAAAGAAAACCACAGAGCCAAACAGCATGAAATTTTCAGGAAACACTAATCATGACACAAGGACTTGAATTTCAGCTTTCCAAGCTTTTATAAAAAAAATATGTAAAAATCGTTGCACATGATCTTTAAACTCAGCTATTAATTTGGAGTTCAATTTGTAACCCAGTCCTGCAGTCCCAGTTAAACTCAAGCCACTTATCTGCCCTGGTGCCGCTGGTTGGAGTCGTAGCTTCTCCAGTTCACACTGCCACTGGTGCTCCTCTCTCCTCTCCTCTGCCTCTCTGCATTCTCGCTCTCTATTCTCCTCTGCCTCTTGCTGGCGCTCACATTCCTCACGGTCCGCCTCCCTCTGTTGTCACTCTGCCTCACGATCCGCCTCCCTCTGTTGTCGCTCTGCCTCCAGTTCTATCCTCCGCAACTCAGTTTGCAGCTTGAGTAACTCTGGATTCAGGATACTAGTGACCTTCCCTTGCTGCTGTGGCCCTTCACTGACAGTGGTCCTGCTGTCCGCCTCATCGGCTCGGGACCCTCACTGGCCACTAGTTCTGCCACACTCGAGGTCTGGTCCCTTTCAGTCACGGTCTGTGACTCCCTGCTCTGGGTATCTACTACCATCAGGGCTTCTATGAGGTTCTGCTTACTGGCTTTCATCCCAAACAGGACTCCCCTGTACCCACACAACTGCTTTAAGAAATCTACAGTGTGCCTGCTGTAGTTGGAAGCCATTTTCTTCTTCCCTCACTACTCTAATCTGACTGGCACTTTAGAAAAAAAATAAAATGGGTAGGAACTTAACTGTAAGTCAAGGGATATAGTTCTGTTTCCTTTTGAAATAAAACACTGCCTTTCTTTTTTCCAAGTGAGCTAAATGGTCTCAAGCTAACCCACTGTACAATGAAGCTTATACCACTAAACTTTTTATGCCACCGCTGCCAACCAATCTGTCACAAACTCGCTCAGCCGGTCAGCCCTCTAATCCCAAAGTGCCAACCTCTGAGCGTATGATTTGTGTACAGTGAACAGAACAAGGTAACCCTCTTGTCTGTTTTGTGGGTTCAAGTCACCTTAGTCTCAAGCTCTGGAGGGATTCAAACTGATAACCTCTTGTTAGCATACCCAATTATCAGGCTCAGATAATTCTGTCTTCGGGGGGCCAGATATCTTTGCCTACGGGCAACCAACCAGGTCTTTCAAATGAAACCTTAGAACTCTACGCAAGACTTTACAGAACTCTATCCATTTCCCAGTTTGGTATATCAATAAGCCCATACACAGTGTTACTTATAACCTTTAAAAGCTCCACTTAAAATAAAAAGAAATGTCAAGGCACTCCAGACAGTTTCCATTGTAAAATGTATCTTTACTTTAAAATATCAAAACAGAACAAAATATATCCCCAACACATACAGCCTTAAAACAAACAGGTAAAAGTGCAGTTCCTACAATATATACATTCAAACTGGTCTAATTTAATGCTTACTTTCTTTCAGTGTTTTGAGGGTCTCTCTTCTCTCAGTCAGAAATATTGTCTTGTGTGTCTCTGTCAAGGTTCTTTCAGCAATTAAACACAGTTCTGAGCTGGCCTTCTCATGAGGTCACTAACTCCGCCTTGGTGTAAAAACATCTATATTTTATCTCACAGAATGTCCAAATAAAATATTTAAAAAAAACATAATAGGTGACCTCACTGCCTTTCCTCCCTCAGGTTAACCAGACCAAACCGGTTCGTGCTCTGCTACACATATATCTCAAAAGTTTCTTTGATCTAAGTCACTGTATTCAAAGCAAAAGAGTATTTGCCTCTTTAATCCCGTCTGGGCCTTGGAATCTACACCTCAAAAGTCTCTCTGATGTAATTCAAGGGTTCCCCGGGAAAGTATATTGGACCTTCCAAATTTGTCTGGGTCCTCCCTAGCCCAGACATCGACCTCTCTTCAATGTCCATTCTGGCTTCACTCTGACACCCCTTCCTCTCAAGTTCTTCCTGACACCTATTGTAAGTCAAAGGATTTTCGATGAGGGAATTATGAATGGCTAATCTTATTTTCTGGGATGAAAGCAAATTGACAAGGTAATTGCACCCCATATATCTGCAGTTTAGCTATGTCCTGTCCTTTGAACTCATCCCTGGGGGGTCTTGATGTGTCAGTTCCAGTAAGACAGTAGTTTCCTCAAACTGACCTTCCCATCACATATTTTATATGTAATAAAAATGTTGATACAGCACTCAGATCTGGCTGTCTACGTCACACCATCCACTTCTATTTTATTTACATGTCTGTTTATTTTTCCCCATAAGATCCGAAATAATTCCCCAGAACCTTCTTGGGTTCTTTTTATGGTTAATATCTAATTTAGATCGAACAAACTGTTGTTTAGTAGCCCTAACCTTACTAGTATACAAATTTTGAGCCTGCCTGTAAGAAACCCAATCTTGACCTAACATAGTTCTTTTTGCATTCTTCCATTTTTTATTTCTGTCTTTCCTGATTTTATATAGCTCTGGAGAAAACCAAACATTACCTTTATTTTTTAACATTCTTGATTTCAAAGGTGCATGTTTATTGCAAATTTGTATAAACTCGCTTAAAAAAAATCACAGGCAGCTGATGGTGTAGGAATCAGTTCCAGTCTATCCCAATTAATATTTTCAACATCAATCATAAATTTAACATAATCAAACTATTTGAAGCATCTCCAAAACATTTTTGATTCAGTAGCAGACTTTACTATATTATTTCTAACCGAGCAGATAACCTGATGATCTGAAAGGGATTCTGGAAGAACTCCTGCCCGTAAATATAACTGAGGAGAATTTGTAAACATCATATCCAATATTGTAGACTTCATAGGATCTTTGTGATTAATTCTAGTTGGTTCCAGAATTAGCTGAGTCAAGCCCAGTCCAATCTGGAAGTCAACCAGTTCATGATTTCTCGAAAGCCAAATAAAAATTCCTGCAAATCTTGAAAAACTTGTACCGCAACCTTAGGGGGTTTATATATCCCTATCAACAATAGAGGTTTTCGAAAAGGAACCTCTATCTCTAATACTGATGTTTCTAATCCACTACTAGGAAAAGAGCAGTCTACCTCATGTACAGTTAGGTTGCAATCAATATAGGCAGCAATTCTTCCCCCCCCCCTTTTTTTGTCCTGTCCCTTCTAAACAGTTGGAAATTTCCCAGATCACTGGAAGCATTCTGAACTCTATAGTCCAACCAAGCTTCTGTTACAATTAAAACCCCGGGTTTAACCTCTTTCACCCAATCTCTCACTTCATCAAACTTCATTCTCAAACTCCTAACATTGAAATGAGTGATAATCATGGTTCCCTGTGTCATATGTAATCCATCTTCATCATTTAACATATTAGGAGGACTTGGATTTGGATGCACATCACCACAGACTAACAAACAATACACAATAAACTTAATAACACCCCCTCCGTTAGATTCAATTCATGTGTTCTTTTACAGATTGAACCTTTGCAAAGCTTATTTCTCACTAAAAAGAGAAGATGTGGAACTAATTTTGTAGAGTACACCTTAAAAAATGCATTAAAGCATTCTTTGGATAAAATTTCAGATGAGATATTAATAAACTGGAGAGAGTCCAATGATCCTAATTCAATAGGGCGTGCGTCTGAAGACCAGGTAGTGTTCCACTAAAAGAGTGTGCAAAATGAATTATACTAAACATATTAATACAAACAGACATATTAAAATAAAACAACATGTGGAGGGATTGTGGGATAACAGATGGACCAGACACCAAACTTCAGGTTCAACACACAATCTCTGTGTGATGTTTATTCAAAATACAAGAAATAACATTTTGCAATGGCATATTTCTTCTTCAGTACATCAGTTTGCAGCAACAGTCTATGAATGACCTTTCTCTGCACTTAGCCAGCACCTACTGACACTGATCTCTGAACCAATTCACTAGTTCAGATGTAGCCACTATCCCTACGCAGGCCCCGTTTGCTTGGGTAGTGGGGGCCCAAAAAGAAAAACAAAACAAGCTGTAGAGAAAGAATCTCAATGCAGAATCACTGAAAGAAGGTCTACCCCAAAGGGCACTGGCAGCAAATCAAGTTTCAAAGAAATGCAACATCATACATATACTTCCATAATGCAATGCATCATGGGATAGATGCAAATCACCATGACATTTAGACTTGTTCAGTTTACAGCAATGTCCATATATTTTAAATAGTACAACTAACTTAATTTCTGTAATAGTCACCTAGTACTTTTACCCTTATCAAAAACACCTAGTGCCATGGTATTTTCAACATTTACAGGTTTCATAAACATAAAATATAAACAGCAAGGTATTTTGTAACATAGTGCCACTACATACTAAATCCAACAACAATAAACACAACCTGTTTTACATATGCTTGAGGTCACCACAATAACCTCCCTGTACGAGGACCGGAGAGGGAAAAGGACAATTAAAGAGGACACTATAGCATAATCAAGAAAGGGAATGGGGTGCCCACAGGTGGCCAACCTTATGGACTAGAAAAAGTAAAGGATAGATTAGGCTAGAAATAGAAGAACTGTTGTAACAGATTTAAGAAAGGGTCAGTCCTCAAGAGTGGCAGGTGCTCCCTGTCACACAACAACCAATTTACAGGAACCCCCCCGTGGTTATTTTATTGTACACCCCCACAAACGGCCAGAGCATGCAGTGACCAGGAATGAAAGCACAAACCCAAGTCAGATGTTAAACAGCAAAGATATTTACAAATCTTTCAGGAAGCTGCAATACTCGGGTCGAAGTAGAAGTAAACACTCCCTTTAAAATGGAACTACTCCTAAGAATAACACACAAGTCAAGTTTGTATCCCAAATACTAAAGTAACCCCTTGTTTCATGCTTCTCTACCAGTGGCGCCACGACTCAAGGCTTTGTAGTGCCATGCAGATTTAACGCTGGGCAAAGCCCCTCCTCTATGCTGACGCTCCACTGCTAGCCCGCCTCCGAGCCCCCTCACCAGCTGATCAAGCCAAACACATGACAACGGCTACACATATTCTTCCCACAGGAGGTCTGACTACAATTGATGGGGGAAAAGAACTGAGGAGAGATGGGGCTGCCCACGTTTATGCAGATGCTGATGTGTGACATCATCTTGACCGGCCACCGGCTAGCAAGAGTTTCCATGTCGTCCTAGCGCTGACAAAGGTATAGTTCCAAAGGTGTGGCCTAAGGGAAGAGATAGCCTTGAAAAAGATCTTATTGCACTTTACATCTTCTTCTTGGTAGCTGCACTGCTATACCATTTTCACACAGGTGTTTACAAAGTAGTGCAGTAACTGTGCTTTGAAGTTGAACTCAGTGTGGGATTTGTTGCACACAAAGGGAAAACTGGGTAGTGACTGCAAATCTGTTCTAAGTCACATTAGCCAACACTATCTCAGGAGGTTGCTTTGCTGCACAGTATTATATCTGTGGCTCAGATTTACCTTACAAATGACCCAAGTCATGTGAAAATGGTATTAGATTGTCTTTTTTAACCCTGCTTTGTTATCAGGTATGCTTTTTCTCATCATTATATTTCACTTTCCGGCACTATAGTATGCAGGGCTAAAAATTAATGGTATTCCACCGTGTTTTGCAAACCAGTTTTCAAGGCAGAATGCCATTTTCGTCATTTTGGTATTCCAACTAGAATACCACTCGTCCTTTCCTCTACTCAACAGTTTAATCTATGGCATTCTTTTCTGAATAGGCAGAATACTAGAATTCGGGATGGAACACCAAAATTCTGTTTTTGGTATTCTGCCTTTCACACCAGCTCATTTTCCTTATTTCTACCCTTGTGATGTATTACATTTTTCTTATTCCTCTTTCTGTATACTTTCCACTCACCCACAACCTCCCAGATGCATCTAGAAATGAGTTGATTTTTTTTTAATCTAGGCATGAATTCCTGGTGATACAACTTTAAATGAGTAAATTCAACATCATTTGGTTTACACAACTTTAAATGAATACATTCAACATCATTTGGTTTAAGTAATCAGGATACTGGATTATTTTTGCCCATTTAACAATTCCTGATAACACACTTTGTGGAGAATATCATTTCTAATCTTTGTCAATGAATATTTTCCCTGTTTTAAAAAGCAGTTTGTAATGTGTCCCTTATTTTAACATCAACTGCAAAATTTTTCTTTTTAAATTAGTGAAACAAAAAACAGTATTATTATAATTAAACCTACTGTACCATATTATGGCCTCGGCTTAAAAACTGTTTTCTTTCAGTGTCTAATAAAGTTCAGGACTACGGCATTTTGCAGTCACATACTCAGTGTTTTCTAATGGAAAGCAATTTAATTCAAAATTGTTAGGTTATTACTCTTCAGGTTTTCCTTTCATTGCACTGCAGTTGTAAAGAGCCTGTAATAGTTCTGAGAAAACTCTGACAAACACATACACACACAGTCTTCCCCTCGTTCTTTATTGGTAGGGACCTGCTGCCTGAAAATGGGATCCATGCTCCTCATACTCCATCAGTTCCTGTTGTCTTTAGAGATATGATGTCATAGTTCTTTGTTTATAAATCACAATTGGTTGCAGTTTAATGATTCTGGTGCCAAAAGCAGGAGATTTTGTCACCACGTTTAAACAAGCAGTGGGGCAAAGGAAATTATGTCATACAAAAAAGTGTCGTTATCATTTAAAAATGTTTTATTGTTAGTTATCTGATGTAAGGGAAATTGTTTACTGATGCAGACAGCATTTTAGCTAGACAAGGTGATATGCTGTATTATTTAGACAAGTACTCGAGATGCCGTTTAAACTCTGCTGCTTTATTCTTTTGTCTTTTGTATTTCCTTGATCTTTTCTCACCTTTTCCCTGTCCCTCCCACCAATTTAACTATTCTCCTTTCTACCCACTGATGCTTCTCAGGTGCTCTAGCCCTACTGCTTATCTAATCCCCCCCGTCCTCTCTTTCAGACAAGCCTTTGAGCGGGCTGAATTGGCGTGGCGCTTCCACAGTACTGCCGCCCACCACCCCAGACACAAGCCGCAAGCCTAGTGGTCAGACTGAATCTCCTGCCACGTGGGTCACTTGTTTTCTAAGTGTCCAATTTCCCACTGGCTGGTTATATGGAGCAGCCACTAGAGGTATTGTTCTTCACACTAAAATCTTCCAGCATATCTCTCCTGCCCTATCTCCAGTGTATCACTTAATCCCTTTATCTCAAGCTTATCTCGTAATCCCCATTTACCCTTTTTTTTTATTTACCCTTACTTGTCCTCCGCTGCTGACGCTGAATCAATATCCTGCCAATTACCTACTAACTCCTCAGTATTTCTGGCATCCTTTAAAAAATACCAATTATAGCTACACGATGGCGAGCCCCTACGTCCCACTAACTCGGCTAATTATGCCAGCTGGAATCCTAAGTGGGGGCTCAATTTGCCTAGCTACTAAGCTACCCTGTTTACAAGTTAAAATTGACTTGCGTTTGCACTATGACCTGGGTATCGCCTTTGGAAATTTCTTCCTCCTAACAAAAGGAGTTTGGTCACCACTCTGGCTTCTGCCACGGCCGTATAAAGGGGCTGAAAATGCTGGTTACTTCAATGGTGGCAACCCAGTCTTTCACATTGGTCATTCCTTCCTGATCACTGATAAAAAAATGAAGCATGTAAAAATGTTCACAGTGTATCTGATGCCTAGGAAATTAAAAGGACTCCATTGTATGCTCATCCTTATGCTCATTCTCCACTCGGGCAATGTCCATCCTAACCCTGGCCCTGCTGGAATTAAACCTAACCTAACCAACAGAAGACATGGTAGTGTCTCCATGGCATCCTTAAACATCTGTAGCCTTCTCCCGAAAATGGACTCCCTGCTTGCCTGGGTTACTCTGCATAAACCGGATTCTTGTCTGTAATTGAAACATGGATGTCCCCATCTGTTCCTGATTTGGCAGTTGCTCTTCCAGGATATAACATTTTCAGGCTGGATAGGCAGGCTAAAAGAGGTGGGGGCTGTGCAATTTATTTAAAAGACATACTAATGGGGCATGCCCTCCCGGTGCCGTGCCTTTAGCATCATGCGCAGGACTTAGCCATTAAAAAACTTCTAGGAGCCCATGACAAATCATTGTCTGTGTTCTCAATCTACGTACCACCTAAGTACCTACGTACCATCATGATGATGGCCTGCACAGTCTATTGGAATTTATCAGGAGGAACCCTCTCACCATGGAGGCTATTCTTTTGCGTGATTTCAATCAAAAATTGGCTTGTGCCCACACACAGCTCTACCAAGGATACCCTATCTACTCTCCACCTCTTGCAACTGGTAAGCTTGCCAACCAGACACAACTATAGAACAGGAACGAGTACATTAATTGACTGGATCCTATCAAACCACCCTGAACATATTACTAATGTTGTAGTCTACTCTGACTTGCTCAGTGATCACTCCCCTGTATCATGCTCCTGGTCAAATAAATTTACTAAGCCACCCCCACAAACTGTAAAAAAAAGTTCTAAAACATGGGCACCTTGAACTCTTGAAAGTTACAGCTGCGTGCCACTGATTGGTCCGACATTGACTCCTCCGTAGATGTAAACCATGCCCTACAGCTCTTCATCTCATGCTTCAATGAAGCATGTGACAGTCATGCTCCATTGAAAACTAGGAAAGTTCGTGGCTCGTCTAATTCCTGGATTACGGCAGAACTTATATCCAAGTTGAAGCTCCTGTGGCTATGAGCAAAAGCTTCTGGGAATCCTGCTAATGTGCAAGCATATAAAACTGCTAGGAATTCCTGTACCTGGGACATAAGGATGAAAAAATGCAACCATCACAGAAAACTGCTTGCCAGGTCATGTGGGGGGGGGGGGGGAGATAGTAGAAAATTCTGGTCCAATATAAAAGCTGTTACAGGTAAAAGCCCAAAGGTTGCCCCCTCAATGATCAACACAGACAGTGTTCCAACTATGGACCCCCCCTCACCATCTCAATTATTTTCAACAATGCCTTCTCTGACCTACGCGGTGTCCTCCCACCGGACTTCTTTAATCAATCCGCACCTGCCCCTGCTCAATCAACTGTCGGGGCCTCTCATGAACATAGCAGGAACCACAACTCTATCCCACCTTTCTACTTTAAGAAAGTAACTGTTCCCCTCGTTAAAAGACACATGCGCAAGGTCCTGGGTAAGCCTCGGCACAGTGGCGACTCCCTGGACTTAAAACTTATTTCTCTTACCATGGATGAGGTTACTGCCCCTATCACAAGTATTTTCAACCTTTCCCTAAGGCTATTCCAATTCCCTCTCCTCTGGAAATCAGCGCAAGTTACTCCTGTCCACAAATTGGGTGATCGGACCTCCCATACCAACAACAGACCTATCTCCATCACCCCCATCTAAAGTGCTGGAGCACATAGTTGCGGATCAATTGATTGAATACCTTGAAAAATACTCCATTTAGTGCCCGCAACAGCATGGTTTTAGGAAAAGGCATAGCACCACCACTGCCCTCTTGGAATTTACTGGATACATACACCATGCACTCTATCAAGGGGATCTTGTTGGCGCTGTCTTCACTGATCTAACGAAGGCATCTGACACTGTCAATTACCCTCTGCTACTGCAACAGTTAACCAACACTGGCATGTCAAATGATGTGATACTTTGGTTCAAAAACTATCTGGAGGATCGCTCTCATTGTGTAAACATTTCCAATGTCTTTTTTGACCGGTGAAATGTCCGTTCTGGCGTGCCACAAGGATCCATCCTTGGCCCACTCCATTTTAGTATCTTTATAAACAACCTTCCCTTCCACTGCCACCAGCATATGTTACTATATGCTGACAATGCCATCATTTTCTCAAGCCAACCTAACCCTGCTCTTCTCGAGGATCGTCTTCAAAGTGGTTTTCAAGAAATCGATGAATGGTTCTCTAATCAAAAGCTTGTCCAGAATTACAAAAAAAACAAAAGTTATGATGTTCAGCTCAACAAGAAATTATTTTAAATCCCATGCACTCAACACTAAAAACCAACAGGGTGTCCCCCTTGATGTAGTGGAGCATTTCAGATACCTAGGGGTTACACTGGACAATCACCTCTCTATTTCACATCATATTGAATCAGTTGCTAAGGTGGTAAATATAAAAATTGGTCTACTACATTGCATCAAGCATAATTTAACCCCTGAAGCCCTTAAACTGGTGGTGTATAGCTCCAATCTCTCAACCATCGACTATGGCCTCATAATTTATGGATCGGCTACCCTCAACTCGCTTTGAAGGATAACTGTTGCACTAAATAAGGCCTGCAGGCTGATTATAGGGTCTGATCACCTTACACATACTTGTGATCTATACGAACAGACAGGTTGGCTACAACTGGAAAACTGGATTAAATATTAAACATGCTTACTAGTCAAAAAGGCGCTCCTTGGCTTAATGCCAGCTAGGACTGCGGCATTACTTACCCCCTCCCGGCTCACTAAGCTCACCCGATCATCAGTTCACCAACGATCTGTCGCCTACAGAGCTCCTCAATGGTTCAATTCTCTGGACTATGAACACTCAACCCTGCAAATACTAGGTGCCTTCAAGGCCCAGCTAAAACAGGATCTTGTGGCAAATAGCTCTTGTGAATGCTTCATTTAATGCGTGTCCCTCATACCCCCTTAGGGACCTCCTAATAGTTACAGTGACCTCTCTGTTTTCAACTGCTTTTTCTCCATCTCCCAGATATTTTCCCATACTCACCTTCTCCCTTCCCCCCATTGTCCCCTCTCCTACCACTCCCCTTTTTAAGAACCCCTGTCATCCTCTTGCTCACCCTTTTTTTTTTTTAAGAACAAAGCTTGACAAGGCCTTTGGCTGCTCCTCACAGTGAATCTTTTCTTCCCCCTGAATCCTACCTCATCTTACCTCCCTCACCCTTCTCATAATGAATTTGTATTTATCTAGTTGTGAATTTATCAGTTATTATTAAGATTTACTGTTATTGTCATTCTGCTATTGTTCTTAACAAATTTGTATTTATTCTTCATGAATTTATCATTGCTATAATCTTAGATATACTGTTGTTAATGTCGTTTTAGTTTTGCAATATTCCTGTGTTTGTAAGTTACCCTTCCCACGGATGCAGAACCTTTGAAAATGAGCACCTGCACTCAAAGGTGTTAATCCTAGACCATATAAATAAAAATAAATAAATAACTGAAATGTAACCCCTACCCGGTATGCCGTTTCCATCTGACAGCAATACCAGGTGGGCTGGCTTCGGGGAGGAATATGTCACTCGGCACATAGGCTAGGTTTGGCTACTCTGCACAGGGGCACCCAAGTAACTCCAAACACAGAAAGCAATAACTGTAATGTCCAATACCAGAAGTGGGATTCTGAAGTGTGGCTTTTATTCACATCCAAACAGAATAAACAAAGCATAGCCGGATCTCCACGGAGCTACATTCCTGGTAATGCAGAATAAAGGAGACTAGAACACATCCTCATCACTTTAGCCCTCAGGCTCTGAAACGCACTGGGCACACAGCCTGAACTCGTACACTGCTCTGGGTTTTCCCTTGCTCGGTTCCCTTGCCAGCCACTTGGACATTTGCCATACTTCATGGAAACATTTACTGGTGGCTCCCAAGAGCACCTCGGCTCCATCAGGGAATCTTCCTCTTAATCCCACGTCTGGGTACTTTCCTCAGGCACTGACCAAGTACCTGAGAGAAAGCAACAGGTGTCTCAGAGCAAATCGGTAGAGGGGAATTTGGTTACTAATGATGGGGGGTCTCCCACCTCTCGCTCCCACAATTCATACTCGGCCATTTCTCTGGACTGTAAACACCTCATCCTTTAAAGGAAAACTACACCCAAAACTTGAAAAAAGATATGTTGTGCAGAGTGTTTTAATTTGTATGTGAAGTTCTAGTGTTTCCTTCCCTCTGACTGGTATTAGGAGTTTTTTCCAAATTAGCCTGCTAGCTTTATGCTAGTTTTACGACCCCTGGGGATCTTCATACCTGATAGTGTAAGTGTATTTCTTCTTCCCACAGTGCATCTTGTCTCACGTGACTGTGATGTAAGAGAGACCCAACATTCAGCACACACATGCCAAACAAACTAAATGTCTTGGAAGCTTTACAAGCTGCACAAAAAATACCAGCAGCAAAGTTTTTCAGGACAGTAAAACCTTTAGGATGAGGGTGGTCACCAAGCTGAATTCTACAGATTTTAAATATAGCCATCTCTATTGTTGTGAACTGATTGTAAAGCAATGCTTTCTGCTGGATTTATGGGCTCTGCCACATCACCATTACATGAAACAAGGTGCATTGTAGGACAAAGAAATGCAATAAACCTATTTGATATGGAGATATCATGGGGTTGTAAAACTACCCTAAAGCTAGCAGGCTAATTTAGGAAAAACTCCTAATACCAGTCAGAGGGAAGGAAACACTAGAACTTCACATACAAATTAAAATACTCTGCACAGCATATATTTTTTCAAGTTTTGGGTGTAGTTTTCCTTTAACACTCCAATGTGTAGATTCTTGCTAAATGTATTTCACATTCAGTCTACTTGTCTTACTTCCAATTTGTGCTGGACTTGAACATACTTAAAATAAGTGGCATTGTCCATTACTCTAGACCCTCCACAGGTTAAGCAGTCCTATCCCCACATCTTCCTTTCCATTTGTGTTGGACTTGAACATACTTATAAGTGGTTTTGTCCATTACTCTAGACCCCCCCAGAGTTAAGCAGTCCAATCCCCACATCTTCCAACTGTACTTGGCTGTCTTTTCCTGACCCCACAGTAACAGTCCCTTTAGTTTCCTTCTGTTCAGGTGAAAACACTTGGCCCTTTTGCAGAGTGAACTCACCCTTTGGTTGCAGGTGTCCCACAAGCGTTTCCTCATCAAAGAATCTATTACAGAGCTTCTGGTGCCTCAGCACAACTGAATCAGGCAGCTTCTTTTTCTCCTAGCCGGACCAAGGGGGGAGTTAACCCTGGAAAACAGGCAGACACCTTCCCCCCATCCCCACAGGGATGGGGCCCTGATCCACTGAGAGCGGTCTCCACCACTTCAATAATCAGTTCCTGTGTTCCTCTTCAGGTAGAAACACACACCTAACAAAAAAGTAGCTCTGTAACAGAGCTTAAAGCTCTGAGGACCTGCACTCAGCAAAGCACCTCTGCTACACTCTACAGACTCTCTCTCTCAGGCTGAATTCAAAATCCCCAGCATTCTACTCTAACCTCCAACTGCAACATTCCAGTGTGGCTTATGCAGCTGCGAAAGTTCTAAAATTATGTCATCCCTCAGTCTCAGCTGAGACTGAGAACAGAGTGAGACAGTGTGAAATCAATTTAACTGGCGTTTCACAAGCTGCCTTCCCTGCCTACCACTAGGTCTTACTTTGATTCTAGTAACCCCGGGTAACAGGGGGGTTACAAAATTAAAAATAAAAGTCCAGCAGGCAAGGATCCCTTTCCTTTACTATTTAATGAGCTGCACACACCTCAGGGACAACTTTCAAAAAACATTTAACATTTAGGTGCAATTAATTCAGCTTGTATTTATATTCTTTGCAAAAAAACTACATTAATGTATTAGTTAGGGTTGAGGCTAAATTGATAAAAAAACAGGTTACTCACCCATAATAGTAGTTTTAGGAGTAGTATATGATGTTCATGCACACTTTCTGGCAGTCACCTTTCCCTTTTAAGACTGTCCGGAACGTCTTTAAGCTGGCTCCTCCCACCCACCCAGGTGGTAACCACCTCGGCTCCACCCCATGATGCCAGATCTTGCCAGCTGGAAGCAGTGGTATGTGCCAAAGCCAGGGGAGGTCAGGTGGGTCCATGTGAATGAATATCATATACCACTCCTAGAACTGTTACAGGTGAGTAACCTGTTTTTCAAGGGATGTGGATATGATGTTCTATCCACACTTTCTGGCAGACTCCTAGCAGTTCTCCGGGAGGAAGGAGCAAGGTGCACACCCCCTACTTAAGGGACAGAGATTGGAGAACTGAGGCCCCAAAACCAGCATCCCGGCATGACTCAAGGTCGATGTGGTAATGGGAAATGAAGGTGTGTGCTGACCTCCAAGTAGCAGCCCTGCAGATGTCCCTGGAAGCAGCCACCAAGGCAGCGGTATGATGGGTGGAATGAGCCCTTAGCCCCTACAGGAGGCTCCCTACCCACCAACCTATAGCACAGACTGATGTAGGAAACAACAATCCACCTGTCAATCGTCCGCTTAGCTGCTGGTCTGCCAGCTGGCGAACCTCTTCTGAACTCCAGCCATGCGCTCTTTGTAATAATCGAGCACTCACCTCAGGTCCAGAGTATGGAGCCTGTGCTCGGCCTTGGAGGTGTGGGTGGTGAAGTACACTGGGAGATTAATCACCTGGTTAAGGTGAAAGTCTGACACAACCTTCAGGAGGAACTTCAGGGCAAAGGACAACCTTGTCCCTGTCGAAGACCAGGTAAGGAGACTCCACCAAAAGCGCCTGCTCACTGACCCTTCTGGCTGATGTGATAGCCACCAGGAAGGCAGTCTTCCATGACAGGTGAGACATCTCACACCTGTGTATCGGTTCGAATGGCTTGCCCATAAGCTTTGCCAATACCAGCAACAAGTCCCACGGTGACGGTGGTGGTGGTTCATGCACCGGAGGGGAAATGTGGTTGAGGCCTTTAAAGAAGCACCAGACCACCTTCTCCTGCACCACCAACTGCTGACCAGCCCACACCTGGTAAGCAGTGATGGCTGCCAGGTGCACCTTGAGGGTCGTTGACCAAAGGCCAGACTGAGAGAGTGACTACAGGTAATCAAGGATGCTAGCCACTGAACAGGACAGAGGGTCCAACCCTTTGCCCTGATACCAAATGGAGAACCTCTTCCATTTGAAGGCATAGCATTTCCTGGTCAACCTCCTTCCAAGATGCCTCCACAACAGTGAGGACATCTTCAGAGAGACCCAAAGCCTGGAACTCTTGCCACTCAGGAACCAGGCTGTCAGGTGAAAGTATTAAAGGTCTGGATGGAGTACCTTCCCCTGACTGATGGAGAGCAGGACCGGGCAGACAGGAAGATGCCTCGGGAGCCTGCTACTAAGGCTGAGGAGATCGGGGTACCAAAACTGGCATGGCCAGTCCCAAGCCACCAAGATCACCTGTGCCTTGTCCCTCCTGGCCTTGAGAAGCACCTTGTGGATCAAGGGAAGTGGAAGGAAGGCACTAAAGAAGCCTGGGGCCCAGGGCCTCGAGACGTTATCCCCCTGCAGCGTTCCTTGCTGGGGGGGGGGCACAAAACAGCCTCAGTTCTGCATTTTCCCATGAGGCAAACAGGTCCACCTGAGGGGTGCCCCACTGAGAGAACAGACTGTGCACTACTTCTGGGTGGAGAGACAACTCATGAGACCACACAGCTGACAGCATCCATCAACTGGCTGGCGGCCCCAGCCGGTGTGCTGGCAGCACGATGACAATTACACAGTGAAGACCATCACAGTGACAAATCTCGCCAGGTCGCTATGATGGTCCACTGTACACCGGCACTGTCTCTCGGTGTTATGCCCCCACCCCTAACCAACTCCGACTCTGAGTTGGTTATTTAGAGATTGGGGAGTGCTGGAGGCAAAGCCCCCTGCAAAAAAAACACTCCGTTCTTAACGGGCAAAAAACAGACAGTCGTCAGTGTCCCAGTCACTGTTCTGAATGTCGACAACATTGTTGTTGATATTCTGACATGGAACCACACCAGCCACATGGAGAAGATTGGCCCCCCGTGCTGTGCATGAGGGTGCACACACAGAGAGCTTCCTTGCACAGAGGCAGGGAGTGTGTCCTGCCCTGCTTGTTGAGGAAGTACATGGTTGTGGTGTTGTACATCTTGACCTAGAACACCTGACCCCAAAAGTGAGGAGCAAAGGCAGTCAGCGCCAGCCGAACTGCTTGGAGCTCCAGCAGATTGATGTGGCCTTAGGACTCCTCAAGGGTCCACAGACCGTGGACTGTGTTCCCCCAGGTGAGCACCCCAGCCGATGAGAGAGGCATCAGTAGTCAGGATGACCATCAGCTCTGGGCAGACAAATGGGATCCCTTCCTGCAGATGTTCTGGGACTAACCACCACTGGAGAGCGTCCCACATCCGCTGGGTCACAGTGATCAGCTGGTCGAAGTGACCCCTGCGTTCATACCACCGGCTGGCTTGGTCCCATTGCAGGGAGTGCATTCTCCAGTGGGCCCAACGGACCATGCTGGTGCAGGCCATGTAACCCAACAGGCACAGGAAGTCAAGGGCAGGGCACAACTGCCCAACCAGAAATGATCGGGCAAAGGATGAGAGAGCCTCCACCCTCTCCATGTGGAGCCAGGCTCTGCAAGAGTTGAGCTCCGCCTCGATGAAGCTGATCAACTGCAAAGGTATGAGCTCCACTCTCGACTTGTTGACCAGGAGGCCAAGGGAGATGCAGGTTTGGAGGGTCAGGTCCCTGGACCGTTCCAACTCCTGCCTGGAGGAACCTGCAATCAGCCAGTCATCCAGGTAGGGGTAAACCCGGACTCCTTGGTGCTTCAGGTAAGCTGCCACCTCTACAATGCACTTGGTGAAGGCACTGGGAGGCCGAGGACAGGCCAAATGGCATGGCCTGGAACTCGTAGAGGGCTCCCTCTGCTTGAAGGCAGAGGAACCGTCTGTGAGACGGATGGATCGGGATGTAAAAGAACACATCCTATAGATCCAGGGAGCAGAACCACATGTTTTGCTCCAGAGATGGCATGATCTGAGAGACTGTGACCATCCTGAAGGTGTATGACTTGAGAAACTTGTTCAGGTGGCACAGATGTAGAATGGGGTGCCAGCACCCCCCCTCCCATCCGTTTTGGCACCAGGAAGTACCTGGAGAGAAACCCAGGTGTTCTGGAGGATCCACGACAGGAACCACGATCTCCTTGCGGAGGAGCTGGGCAACGTCATCCCGAAGGACTGACAGAATGTCTGTGGATACCAAGTCCTCCTGTGGGGCACGGGCTCGGCAAGGAGGGTACTGCTCGAATTCCAGAGGCAGACCCTGACCAACTACCTTGACAACCTACCTGTCCGTGGTGATAGCAGATCAGGCGGAAAGGAAGTGGTGAAGCCGGCCCCCCACGGCAGGACCCAAGGGAACTGTGACGGGCATGAGGGAGGCACCCCTCATCCCGTCACTGGGCAGACTTTGAAGTGAAGGAGGGCCCAGTTGAGGAACCACTGGGGCCTCTCTCTCTCCAGGCTTGCGGATGACTAAGGCCACAGACTTCGGCTGAGGTCACCAGGCCTGAGCCTGCTGCCCAGCTTGGGACTGGGCTGGTTTGGCCACAGGAGTGGAGGTGGACTGAAAGGGCTTCTTTTTCTGTTGCTTGGAGCCCTTGGGGTCCCTCTGAGCGGATGTCATCGAGTCCAAGGTGGCACTGGACTTTTCAATGAGCGTGAGGTGGCCCTCGACCCTGGGCACAAACAGGTTGGTGCCCAGGAAAGGGACATCCACCAGCTTGTGCTGGATATTTGTCTTGAAGGCTGAGATCTGCAGCCAAGCCCTATGACGCATGGCCACTGCAGCCACCACAGAACGGGCATAGGAGTCCCCAGTGTCCATGTCTGTTTGGAGCTGTTGCTTAGCCACAACCCAGCCCTAGTCCCAGACCTATCTGACCATAGTCTGAAGGTCTGCCAGTAGATGAGGGAGCACCTCATCCAAGGTGCCCAGCAAGGTATGGGAGAAGTGGGCCATCAGGATGGCCGAGCTCATCTGGCGAAGGTAGAGCGAAAAGGCAGTGTAGACTTTCTTGGCCGCGCGTATGGTCTAAGTTCTTGGACTCCTTGTCAGGCGGCTTGTGGATGTCCCCCACGTTGCCAGAGCACTGGAACACAGAATCAGCCACCAAGCCCTCAGCCGAGGGGTGTTCTATGAATCCCAAAAGGGAGCCAGTAGGGACCGCATACTTGTGGGCCATCCAGCTGATGGTCTGGGTAAGAAGTGGGGCACTGCCATAGTTCCAAGGCAAGACCAAGGATGGCCTCTGCCACTGGGAAGGCTTCCCAAGGGGAGTCTCCCTGGTCTAAGATCTCAGTCAGAGGGTGCAGAGCCAGTTTCTGAACAGGCTCCATCTTAAGACCCATGGATTCTGAGATCAGTTAAAGGAGGCCCATAAAGGAGGCAGTGCCTTGATCCATTGAGACACCCCCAACTGACTCCACGTCCACCTGACGGGAGTGTAAGGAGGAACCCTTTGACTCTGAGGAGTCGTTCAAGAGGGGTCAACTGTCAGAACCCCCATTGACCCTCCATGAATGGTCAGGAGTGACACTGACTGACAGCCGATGGGGAAGACCCGAGGCCGGCCAAGACTCCTTAGTCAGAGCACTGGATTTCGGCTGTTTAAGCAGGGTCTCCACTGGAATTGGTGGAGACACCAGAGTCGGCCGAGCCAGGACCGGTCTGGTCTGCTCCTGAGGTGGAGGTGCTGTCAGGCTTTGAAGCAAAAGCCCGGTGATGGCCAGGAAAAAAGCCGGGACAGGCTTTATACCGGAAAACACCAGCTGTTGCCACATGAGATCCTCATAGCATCAACGCAACTTGCGCCGAAGCCTCTCCTCATTCAAGGAGGATGAGGATGAAGAACAGCGGTGGTGCCTTTTCCCAGAGTGTCTAGAGTGGGAACACCGACACGGGCAGGAGCCGCTCGACCCCCAGGAATAAGACCGGGACTTCTACCACTGGGGGGACTAGTGGCGGGCCTCGGAGAGTGTCGGTGAATGCTGGGGTACCTCTTGTTCCTGGTCAGTGACAAGAGCCAGCGGGTCAGTGGATTTATTCATCGCTCCCACGGTCTGGGTCAGGACTGGAGTCCTGGATAAGGAAGTGTCAGACTCATCAGTCAACAACTGGTCGACCAGCTCGAGAAAGATCTCAGCCAGAAAATCAATTAGCATCTCGGCCAACTGGCCCGACAGGGTTGCCGTGGAGCTAGAGGCCTGGGCTGACGATTCGACCGAAATCAGATCTGGAGAAGTGCGCAAATCGGAAGCCCTGGACCAAGAGGGTTCCTGATACCATGAACGATGGCGAGACTGGTTTTTGGTCTCTTTTTTAGATTTCAATTTATGCGCCGACGAGGGACCTGACCGAGAGTCAGTACAGCTTGGCACAAATCCTTGAATGCCGAGAAGAAAGAGCCCAGAGAAAGCAGCATGAAGGCTGAAGCCGAGGAGGTGTGAGCTGCGGCTTGGGCCGCTGCCTCCTCAAAAGCAGCTAACTGTTCAGCAGACCCTGCAGCCGTGGAGACTACCTGATGGGCGTCCTTCAATATGACCAGTGGAGTCCATTTGTTCAGACGGCCTGAAGTGAGGTGGGCATGATGGTCCTCGAAAATAGAGGGATGAAACGTGCAACAGATGTCGCAGGTCTGAGGATCATGCTCATGACCCAGGCAGTAGACGCACGTGGTGTGTAGATGTGTTTGGGACATCATCTGCCGGCATGAACTCTTAAAGAGCAAAGACCTTGCTTTCCTGCAAAGGACCTCAGTAAAAATAATAGGAAGAAACGCAGAATTAATGCAAAAGATAAGCTTAATTGTGCCTAAATATTTTGTACTCTGTTCTTCCGGAGGCATCAGCTGCTCTTAATACTTAAATTTTTTTTTTTTGAAATTACTCTTTATTCTACCCCCTTTGCTGGAGCCCCAATCTGTCAGGAGACGCACACAAACAACCCTGCTTCGCTGCCTTACCTGTAACCCGGCTGACCCCCATGGAGCTGTGGCTGTGCCCCCCCAGGCGGGTACGAGGTGGGGCCTGTACACCTCGAGAATTCAACTTTCATCGGGTCCCTCCAGTGGTCAGGCAGGCAGAAGCCATTAGGGTCTGCTTAGACGCTCCTTCCTCTCGGTGCTCCAGCATTTTTTTCTCCTGTTCTAGAGGAGTGGCACGCACCCTGAGATCACGGCATCACCGCCGAAGTCACCACCCCCCAACCCTCTCTGTATACATCAACACTTGCTGTGCTTCTGGCCTCCGCAGAGGCCAGTCAAGTGCTGAGCTTGGATCCCTGCTCCCTCCCAGGAGAGGAGAGCTGTCCTCCGGACACTGAATCCTCTCCCTCCCCGCCAGCCCCCGACAGCCCGGGCTCATTCCCGAACCCAGGTCACTGGCACAGCACAAGGTGTGGCGTCCAGCACATCAACTCTCAGTGCCACTGGGCCGGCCAATGCTTACATTTTTTTCTCTCCAACTATTTCAGGCTGCCTACTAAGGTCTTCCCTTCTTCCATCATGCCAATTCCGTTTCCCACTCCAGGAGTTGCCAGAGATCCTACACGCCTTCCGGCCATTTTGCTTCATTCTGACCCTGGCTCCAAAGTAGTCCACAGCTTAACCCCTTCCCAGGGTGATCAACTCTCAAGGATATACCTAAGTTTGATGAAGGAGTCCGGCAGGAGGAGATGGCAAGGAGGGGGCAGAGCCTGATCAAGCCTAGCAGATCATGGGGGATGGCTGACTTCATCTGCCCCAGTGCAGCCTATTTTTACACCACAATCCCTTCCCAAAGTCCTCCCACAGACAGTGTGACCGAAGAAGGAAACCCTGGCGAAGCATCTACAGCAGGTGTTACAAGGAGGTAAGACCTCCAACCTCCGTTGATACTCCGCCAGTCATGCTCAGAATGCATGACATCTTTGCTCCATGTGTTAACTGAGTTGGCATGCTCTAGCATGAGGATTCCTTTAAGGGTCATGTCTTTTCTTTCAGCATGAGTCCCCTCCACCTGTGCCATCAGGGGGTAGCCGTGCAGTGGAAGGAACCTCATTACCCACCCCTTGACAACCTAGCAGACATCAGACCCCATCTTGGCCAGTCGACACCTGACGTCCTGGGCTTGAAGCAGGAACCTGGTTCACCTCAACAGTAAGCAGCAACACTGCAGCTACTCTAGTCAGCCAGCAGTACAAGGATCCTGTTTCCATAAACATACCTGTTTATGAGTGAGGAGGGAGTGGCTCTTTCCTACTAAATTGCTCCCAGCCAAACCTAGGGTACCTTATAAGGCTGAACTCTACAAATGTGAGATAAGAAACCTGGAGGAAGGATGTGAACACAGACAGAATGAAACCGTAAGACTTCAACTCAGATCAGCAAGGAAAATCTGAAAATGGTATATAGTGTAGGACTTTAACTGGGGTCACCATGGAGAAGTGAATAGACTTATTCAAATCTTGGCAAATGTTTGAGAACTAAGAACTCCTGTCTGAAAACATAAGCAGCAGCAATGAGAATTAAAACAGAAATCCTCCATCCCAGGCCTTTTAGAGCACTGGGGAAGGTACACTGGACCTTACCCATTAATCCTGTTTCCATAAAAATTTTCCTTAGTGACTAAAAATAAGAGCAAGATAAAGGTAGAAACTACAGTGCCACCTGCCAGGATGAATAGCAGTATCACAGCCTTGGTCAGCGATAGCTTGCAAATACTGCAGGAACCAATGTAATCAATGGTAATTACTTCAATTTGTCATGCAGGAAACTGACATCTAACTACAGAGTGCTTCATCCTGGTTGACAGCACTGTATAGGAAATGCAACTAAAAATGAAATAATATATCCAGCTTTCCCAGAGGCATCACAGGCTATTTAAGCTTTCTACCACCACAGTTAGTCTGTTTTGATCTCCCTTCTAAAAATACTTCTGTTAATTGATAGACAGTAGACAAATTTCACATTAATGAATGCATAGTTGGGAATATTTTGTCCACTGCTTATAGAGCCATTATCTCCTGAACAAAGGAAAAACAGGAAAGCTATTTTTTGCTAATCTGATTTGTGTTAGAAGCATCAAATCAAATGGCCTGGGAATTCGCAATCTAATTGGCCAAAAACAGATAGCATTTTATGACAATGTCCCTGAAACCTCATCATCACAAACATCTGTGAACCTCATATTCTTTATTTTCACTTAACTAATTATAGTACTAAGGCCCTCCACATTGGACACTAGAATGTTTTCATCTTAGGCCCACTATTTGAGAAACTAGTCCACAATCTATGATAATGCTCCCTGTGCCTGACCCTTTTGTTTATTTAATTATTTTATTAATTTATGTAAAAATGAGTAACCAGGAAAGGCACACTGAACCAAGGCTTATTTCTGGGTGTGACCCAGGGGAGGGGGATGGGGATAAATCAAGCAAATACAATAGAACGGTTGCATATCATACAAAATAAAGTGCAAACAAATGTAGTGCAACATGGCAAAAGTGCAAAATAACAAAAGCGAATGTCTGGAATATGACCCGCTCTATATCCTGAGATAAAATCTAACAACTGGTTGAACATATTCGTGCAATGAAATAAGAAGGCATAAAACTGGCCCTGGAGAGGGGGGCCTGAACTGGGGAGGGGACAGGAACAACAGGGCAGGTCAAGTAGGGATCTGACAGGTGCGGGAGGGCAGGCGTTTAAGCTGGAGCTTGAAGGATGTTGGGGAGGGTGACGGATGGAAAGAAGGGAGCAGGTTCCAAAGCGAATGACGGCACTAGGAGAAGGCTGACTGCCCAGTGGAGAAGCAAGGGGTAGGGAGTGAGGCAGTGCAGGGATCTCTAGAATGAAGGGAGTACGAGGCAGATGGAATAGGAGAGATGAGTGTGGACAGGTACAAGAGCAGTGCCTCAAACCAGTATTTAGAGATGAGAGATGCACAGTGGCGCAGGTGATGTGAGGGAAGAAAGAGGGACCATAGTTAGCAATTCAAATTGAGCACTGTTCACCTCACTCCCCTCCATATGTGTGTGAATCGAAAAAAATGCAGGTTTTACTCCTGTCTTTAGGCTCAAATGCAACTGTTCCAGCTGGGAAGGCTACCAAGGAAGTGGCCAAGCTAGGCGGCTCTCCACTCCGTGGGCTGAGTCCAGTCCAGATAAAACAGGTCTGAAACAGGTAAGAAACTTGTAATTGAGCTGTTTTACAAGAAAGTTTCTTTTTTTATTCATTCTTTGTTTTTGCCCCAACAATGCCGCTGCCTCTGCTCTTGCTCAGGGTTCGCAAGGTGACTGGTTCTTCCTGTACCCAGACCCTGACAGCCTCCATTCTCCATGTGTCCTGGTAAAAGACATCCCACCCCCCAGGCAAGGAAGGAGTGGCAGGTCCACCACCTACTTGCACATAGTCTTCGCCAGGCAGAGGCGGAGAGTTTCAGGCGTGGTCCATGTTCAGTTCACCGGGGCTGTCATCAGTATTAGCAGCAGGGTTTTCAGTGTTTCTCCCTCTCCTCACAAAGGCAGGCTTGTATGGGAGGTCCAAGAAGCGTACACACGCCTAGTGTGCTGCTATTCCAGACCTCGGCCAGCATCTCACCCACCCACAGCATCCTCAACTGCACTGCCACTTGTGGTCACCCAAATGGCAGCACTGCAGCAAGGATGATATCGCATCCACCCCAGAGGAGGACAGTGTCCCCTGGGATGCTCTGTCTTCCTCCCTCCAAGTCGTCCCCCATCAACCCAAGCTTGTTCCTGAACTCGGGTCGCCAGCACCATAAGCTGTAGCACTACCGCTGCACTGATAGGCTGGCCCCAAGTTTTAACATGCTATGAGAGAGCTCCTTCGCAATGCAGCTGCACCTGCTCCTCATTGTGCTCTCCCAATGCAGTCATAATTTTCTACAAGGAAATGCTATCACTATTTCACGCAATTTTTACGTTTGCTTGTGCATGCACAAGAAACGTTTTGTTACACTAAACAGGATTTCAGGGGGGTGTGTCACTGTCACTTCAAACTGGAAGGGGCTCAGCAGTCCAGACCAATGACCACACACTGTGGTCATGACACCACTCGCAGCTTGCTGGGTGGGAACGTCATTCCAGTCAGAGAGGGTTTCGGTCCTTTCATTTGCATAAAGCCGGTCAGCAAGCAGCTGATCAGTTTTCAATATCAGGAGCCTGTCTGTCTGCATTTCTTTCTCCTGTCCTCTCTAGATGGCTCACCAACCCACCCACCCTTCCCATCTTTATAAATATATATATTTTTAACGTAAGCAGGCGGAGAGCCCACCCCACTACCAATTCTTTTTCCTGTCCCTCCTTGCTGCTCACCCACCATTCCCATCTTAATGTTTATATATTTTTTTTTATGTTAAGCAGGCGGGGTTCCACCCCCACTGCTTCTTTCTCCTGATCCTCTCACCCACCCTTCCCACCTTTATAATTTTTTTTAAATGTAAGCAGAGTGGGGTGCCCACCCTGCTACCGCCTTTTTTCCCCATCCCCTCCAGTTCGCTTACCGCCCGCCTCTTTCCATCTTTATAAATAAATAAATAAATATATATATATATGTATTTAAATGTAAGCGGTCCAGAGTGCCTACCCCCGGTACCATTGAAGATGATGGCAGATAAGGACTGTGCGGCCACCTAGTCTGCTCGTTTTCCCTGCCTAATGCATTACCTCAGACCCTAGTTGATCTGATGCTTACCCTCTCTTCCCTACTGCTAGAGTACTCTTATGTCTATCCCACGTATTCTTGAATTCCCCTGCTGTTTTGCCCCGCAACACCTCCGCAGGGAGGCTCTTCAAGCATCCACTACTTCTCTAATCTGTAGTGCCTCACAGGTCCCCAGAGCCTACCCCCAAGTCTCGTATCAAGCCCCCTTGTTGTTGTACACCTTCTTTTCTGAAAGATGTTACCCTCCTGTACCTTGTTTATACCCCTGATGTACCTGAATGTCTCTATCATAACCCTTCCCCCTCTCCTCCAGGGAACACATATTGAGGTTCTCTAGTCCTTCCTCATATGACTCTCTCCCCACAGTCTTCTCACATTGTCTGGTTACCTTCAGGTCATCAGATATGATTACCTCCCGGTCCCTTTCTTGACTGGTGGCCGTCAGTACCTCTCCCCGGTCTTGTACTCCTCGCTTGGATTTCTGTGCCCCACATGCAGGATTTTGCACTTCTTTGCACTGAATCTTAGGTGCCACACTCTCCACCACTCCTCAAACATGTTTAGGTCCTTTCTCATTTTTTCCACACACGCCCGGAGTGTCGACCCTGTTGCAGATATTATTGTCATCTGCAAAGAGGCATACCTTCTCCTCCAGCCCCTCTGCAATGCTGCTTATGAAGACATTAAAAAGGACTGGCCCTGGCATGGATCCCTGTTGCACCCTGCTGGTTACCCCCCCCCCCCCAGACTGAACACCATTTACCACCACCCTCTGTGTCCTTTTTACGCAACCAATTTCTGACCCAATTTACCACCTTGGGGCCCACTCCTAGGCTGCTCAATTTATTTATCAACCTCCTATGTGAGACGGTGCCAAAGACCTTGCTGAAATCTAGGTAGGCCACATCCACCGCCCCTTCCCTGGTCACCCAGTCAAAGAAATCTATCAGATTTGTTTGACAAGACTTTCCTGCTGTGAATCCACACTGCCAAGGATCCTGTGCTCCACTGGATTCAAGAAATATAACAATCCCTTCCTTCAGCAGTGACTCCATTAATTTCCCCACCACCGAGGTCAGGCTGATTGGCCTGCAGCTGCCACCCTCCTCCCACTTTTGTGGAGAGGGACTACATTCACCCTCCTCCAATCCCTTGGAACCTCTCCTGTCTCTATTGATTTGTTGAATAGGGCTGTTAGTGGTGCTGCCAGCACCTCTAAGTTCTTTTAATATTCCAGGATGTATCCTATCCAGCCCCATAGCCTTGTCCCCTTTCAGATTCTCGAGTTCCTTTAGGGCTCTTTCCTCTGTAAATGGACTGGTGTCCACCCCTCTCCCACTGGTGCTCCTATTGCCCAATAGGGGTCCTTCTCCTTCTTCTGTGAATACTGAACAAAAATGTTTGTTCAGGATGGTTGCTATTCTAGGTCCCCCTCCGCACACTCCCCTCCCTCCCTTTTTAACCTCACAATCCCACCCCTGATCTTCTTTCTTTCACTAATGCACTTGAAGAAGGTCTTGTCTCCCTTCTTAATTGCCTGGGCTATTTTTTCCTCCATTTGCGCCTTTGCACTCCGGTTTGCTTGCCCCACCTCTCTCTGCTTTTCCAGATATAGTTCCCTGTCTTCATCCCTCTGTGTTTTCTGGTACCTCCTGAAAGCTAGCCTTTTCTCTCTTATCTTCCTGGCCACTTCCTTTGAGAACCACAGTGGTTTTATCTTTCTCTTCGTTTTGCTTAGTTGCTTAACATAAAGGCTTATTGCCTCTGCTATGGCTCCCTTAAGGTTAGCCCATTGTTTCTCTACATCCCCCCTTCTTCTTCCACTGCCAGAGCTTTCTTGAGATATTCCCCAATTTTTACAAAGTCGACTCATCTGAAATCCAGGATCCTGCTTTCATGTGGTTCGACTCCTCCCCTAATGTTACAATGAACCACACCGTACGATGATCATGAACCCCAGGGGCTACCCACCATTACATCAGTGACTCTGTCCCCACTGGTGAATACCAGGTCCAATATTGCTCCTTCTGTGATGGGTTCCACCACAAACTGTTTGAGGAACGCCACCTGCAGGGCATCCAGGATGCCTCTGTTCCTGGCTGTGGCTGCAGCCTGGGTGCTCCAATCCACATCAGGCATAATGAAGTCTCCCACCAGCAGCACTTCACCTTTGGCTGTCATTCTGTGGATTGCTTCCACTAGTACCCTATCCATCTCCTCCCCTTGTGCTGGAGGCCTGTAGATCATGCCAGTGCGAATGGCAGTGCCATTTCCTGTCTCCAGGGTGACCCACAGTGTTTCCGCTCCCTCCTGCATTCCCTGAATGTCAGTTGCTTTAATTCCCTTTTTCCTACCCTGTCTTTTCTAAACAGAGTGTAACCTGGTATGGCTATATCCCATTCATGGTTCCCTGTGTACCATGTCTCTGTAGCAGTGACAATGTCTATGTCTGCCTCTGCCGTCAAGGCCACTAGGTCTGGGATTTTATTCCCCAGGCTGCGGTAATGCGCACGTGGCCTTAAAAGTTCTGTAACCTCCCCTTCTAGTAGCTTCTATCCCCATGTATTTCCTCCCTTCCCCTCCTGTTTTTACTCTTATTCTTCCTTATCTCTGCCACTCTACCCATCTTGGTTTTAGTGTTGCTTTCCCAACCCTAGGGCCCTCCTTACTGACTGCTTCATCCTGTTATGGGGAGTAGCTCTTCCTGCCTACATTCACCCCTTATTAGTTTAAATGTTTACATGAAGCATTTAAACCTCTCACTGAGGATCTTGGTCCCCCCCAGATAGATGCAGCCGATCCCACTTGTTTTCGCCTGCATCCCTCCAGGTGGGACCCCAGGCCTCAATGAAGCTGAAGCCCTCTGCTTTGCACCAGACCATTAAGCATGTATTGAATCTCGTGGACCGGAGGGCTCTGTCTTCCCCCTTGCATTGACTGGTTGCACCTCTGAAAAGGTTACAGTTCATGCCACTAGTCTAAGACCCTTCCCCAGCTCCCTGAAGTCCTCCTGCACTACCCTAACCTCATCACCAGCCAGATTATTTTGTCCCCAAGTGAACAATGATGTCTAGCTCTCCCTCCTGTCCTGCTGCCCCAGCGATGTTCTGGATGCACTTTCCATCCCTCCAAGCTGTGGCGCCGGTTAGGCACTTAACCTCCCTCTCTCCCACTCCAGCCATACCCCAAGTCTACCCCACTAACAACAGAATCCCCCACTAGAAGTTGCTTCCTCCTCCTCCTCTGGGGTCCTGTGCCCCCCGGTCTCCACCATGGAGGACCCCACCATCCTCCTTGGTCTCCACTGTGGGTGCTTTATTGGGACAGTCCCACCCTGCCACCACGGCACAGGAGATGTGGAGTTGAAGTGTAGGAAGGCTGTGCCTCTTCCCCACCACCCTCACCCTTCCCGAGCCCACCAAAGTCCAGCCACTCCTCCTTCTAGGCAACCGTTGAGGCAGCGAGGGTGGACTTGGCAGTCCCTGGATGAAGGAGGAGGTCCCCCGGATCCTGGCCAACTCAGCGCGAAGACATGCAACCTCCTCCCCTCAGCCCAGAGAGATGCCTGCAGATGGGACAGCACCACATCCTCCAGAATATCTCCTGGAAGACTGCCACCCCACAGCCATTGCACCACTCCCATCATGTCTTATCTGTGGCCCCTCTCCTTTCGCTTTGTATGCTTACTCCCTCTTCCCTCTGTTTTTCTTCTCCTCCCTACTTTCCTACTGCCTTTGTGCCCTTACAGCTCCTGCCCTTCCTATTTGGGGACAGGAAGTTCCTGTATTCCTCAATAGTCTCCTTTTTCCTTGCTCAGAGTCAGACCTCCAGCAGCTATGGGGAAGGGAGAGCTACTCTCTTCCTTCAAGGATGGTGAGTCTTGTGTGTTTCAGTGATCCTTCCCTTCCTGCTCCCAAACAGGAAGTTCCTGTTGTCAGTCAAATCCAGTGCCTATAAATGTGGAACTGCCTGACAGTGGGAGGGCAATACTGTCATATAACAAGCTCAGACTCTCTTGCTGAGTTAGAAGTGCTCTGGTAGTAAAGTTCTAGCTCCTTAGTCAGCTACCTCCTTGCTTTGATAGCAAGATTGCTCTCTGTCAAAAGCTAGCAACAGTGAAGTCTAAATGCAGACACCTGGTTTACTTCTGCCTAAGCCACGGCCCAAATTTACACTTCTCCTCATGACTTAGCTACCTGCAAAGATGATAACAGTTTCCTTTTCCCACAACTCACACACGCACACTAACTCTTGTGTTTTTTTTTTACCCTAATTGATACCCTGCACTTCTAATAAAGTATCTGTTTAAACAAGCTCTAACTCTCTCTTGCTGAGTTGGAAGTGTTCTAGCAATAAAGTTCTAGCTTCTTAGTCAGCTGCCTCCTTGTTTTGACAGCAAGATTGCTCTCTGTCAAACGCTAGCAACAGTCTTTATAAATATATGTAGATTTTTATTTTTTAATGTAAGCAGTCCGGGGTGCCCATCCCTGGTACCGCTTCTCTTGACCCTCTTCTCTCCCCTCCAGGTCGCCCGCCCCCGTTCCCCAACAAGCCTAACACTAGGGTGCCCAATCCCAGTGTTGGAATGTATCTAAAATAATGAAAACCATCCCTTGATTTTTTTTGTAACCTGTAAAAAAGAAAAACGTCCCTCGCAGATCTGCCCCCCGCTACATTCGCCCACCCACACCACCTGACCTCCCACTCAGCAGTCACCCCCTCCCCCACACACACACCCACCCTCACTCACCTGAACAGGTCTTCGGGGAAGATCCACTCTCCGATTGAAAACGCATCTTGCTGCTGGAACCACCGATGCAATATGAGAAACTAAGGTAAGTACAGTTTGTCACAAACGCGCTCTGGTGGTCAAGTCCTCTGCTTCCACAGTGCCAAACCTCAAAGTGCAATATGTGAACATGAGACGAACAGGAGACAAACAGGGTAACCCTCCTGTCTGTTTTGGGTCCAAACAACTACCAGTCTCGAGTCCTGGGGTAAAATATGAACCCTTTTTCGCTAGCACACCCAGTTAACAGATTCAAATATCACACCCTCTTTGGGGAAATGCAGTGCAATACTTAAGCCAGCGGGCACCCAACCTGGTTCACAATCCCCCCTTTTGACTCAGCTAAGACCTAGGTACTTTTCTTACCTTGTTGCATACGGTAACAATGTAAGCACTTAACAGTCATGTCAGAATTATCAACACTGTCCCAGCATTCACATTCAAAATGAGGAAAAGGCTCAGGCAGGATTTCAAGGATAACAAAGTTTACTAAAATTAAAAATAGTAAATGAAATACAAAACACAGAACACATAACATTGAGTGTACAGTCATACAAATTAAATGGACAATTTAAACAAAATCACCTTATTATTGAGTATCTAATCCTACCCTAGTTTCAATTAGCAAATAGTGGAGGCTGAAGTACCCAACTCAATAGAAGTGCTTGAGAATGTGTTCTTTCAGGTGTCCAGAAATCAAAAAGCACAAGGTTTCCTCAGTCTTGACAATTTCAATGAGGGAGAAAAGGGGTCCCACCCAGCTTGTGAGGTCACAGCTCAGTGGTGATGCTGGCTGTGAGGTCACTCTCTTCCTGAACACCAAATTAGTCTTGGGCATCTGCATGTTGCTAAGCATCCCACAAAAAAAATATGTATTTTTTTTTAATTAGTGAGCCTGCTTTATGGTAGGCCAGAACTGCCCCTTTGATCTTCAGAGGACCTTCATGACAGCTATTTCTCTTAGTGGTGAGAAATGTAACAGGTATCTGTCAGAAGTTGCTTTCCTCCTAATAGGTCATAAAATGCAACACTTTTTACACGTTGCTGGTTTACAACCTATACAAACTGGCTTCTAAAGGAATCTCTTAACTAGATTTTCCACTGGGTCATTGAGAGTGCAATCTCTCCTTACCACACTTTTAAAATCCCAGGTCCCATAATGCTCTTGTGCTGACTGCCATACTTTTCCAAGCAGAAATTTCAAGAAACATATATTTATATCACATATATAATACCATTAATAAGTAGATGGCTATTGTCACACTGTTCAATGTATTTCAATGGGGTTTTGAACTTTGATGCATAACTTTGTCATTTTTAGGATGTTAAATAGGTTAAATACCTACCGAGTTCATTAAGTGGGGTTTGAAAAAGACTAATGAAGAGAGGAAAATAGAACCTGCATCTGCTCAAAAGTACACACAGTGTGTTCGCTCCAAAATGTAAGGTCCATAAAAACATCAAGTCAAGAGCAACCAGCTGGTACAAAACTTAAGCAGCAAGAGGGAGTGTCCCTCAGCTCTTGCTCTTGCTGCACAAGTTTTGTACCAGCCGCTTGCTCTTGGCTTGATGTTTTTATGGATTTATTTAAGTGATGGACTCTGATGGCGTTTGATGGACTTAAACTCTGTTTTCTGGTACCATTTCCTTGTATATGGCAAAACGTGAGTCCTTTTTAAGATTTGCACAAGGAATAAAGATTTATTCACATTTATAAGCTTTTGGCTGGTGTGACCTTACATTTTGGAGCGAACACACTGTATGTACTTTTGAGCAGGTGCAGGTTCTATTTTCCTCTCTTCATTGAACTTTTCTGAACCTAGCACTGCTCGTTCCCAGGTGCAGTCCCTTTCATTCACTAAGAAAAAGACTATGCTGAAAATGTGGTGTATAAATACAGTAACAATAGGTGGATGTTAAAGATCTCATGGCACTTATCGAAAAGAGTAGGGGGAATTTCCCCCGTGTCCTGGCCAAATTTCCCTCATTCACTAAAAATACCACCAACAGCTTAATCTGGTTCAAGGTCAGCTGGCATTCATCTGTATCCCCCTCCCCCGGGTCGTGCCTGAAAATAGGCAGGATTTGTCTAGTGCACTTACCTGGTCAACAAAACTAAATAAATAAATAAATGTTTACATGTTTCAGCTCCAAATTTTCAACATTGCCTTTCTGGGACCCCACTACGTGACCAATGGTGGTGGAATTATGCAAATCAGGCCTGAAAGGTGATTTCACAGTCACGTTGTTGAATTACCTTTCGAACGAGATTTGAAAATTTTCACCACCTGTGTTCATGAGCTGGGGTCATAAGAAGGCTGTGTTGAAAATTTGGGGTAAAACTATGTAAAAATGGCAAAGTTATGCACGCAAGTTAAACATTCTTTATGCTTGCTCATAACTTTGGTAATTTTAAATATTTTGACCCCAAATTTTCAAAACTGCCATTTTTTCACATCACCTTACGAACGTGACAACTGTCATTTTTCAAATCCAGGTCAAAATACGTTTTTTATACCTGTGGCGTGGAATGACATTTTGGTGGTGCGAATGACACTTTGCCGGGCATTTGAAAATGTTCACCTACCGAGTTCATTAAGTGGGGTAAGAAAAAGACTATGCTGAAAATTTGGTGTATAAATACGGTAAAATGCCCAGGTAATGACTGAACGTTAAACTATTTCAGCATTCACTCATAACTTGCTAATTTTTAGTATTTTGACTCCAAACTTTCAACAAAGCCATTTTCCACACCACCTCATGTATGTGACGTGTCATTTTTAAAAATCCTGGATGAGATGTTTTTTTGCACCTCTGGTGCGAAATGACATTTTGGCCAATATACTATAAATGGTACATGTCATAAGGCGAATCCTAAAACTAGTATTTCAAAAGTTGGGTCAAAAAAATCAACAACAAAAAAAACTTGTTTAACAACCTTTGTGTGTAGTGCGTACCAAACACCTGCATAGCACATACCTGTAAGCAAACATTCGACACTGACAGATGTTTGTTAGTTAAGGATTTTACAGCACTGATGATAAGTCTTTGTTTACAATGTATTTTAGTTGGGAAAGTAAGGCATCTTCCATGTTTACAATTTGTTTTAGTTGGGAAAGTAAGACATCTTCCAGTAATTACAGTAACTACTAGGCTCAATAAATATGTAAAGGAAGGTAAAGGCTATATCAGGCAATCCTTAAAATGTAGTACTAAGAGTAGAAAACAACTGCAAGACAATTGAAGGTCTGTCTACACTGGTATACAGGGTATGAAACAAAAAGAACGAGGAAGAAGATGAAGAGTATTTGAGAAATAAGCTCTTTAGCAAAGCAGAACAGAAATCTGCTTTTCTGTAAGTCTGGAAGTTCACACTTTAGTGGGAGGTGAACATACGGGTGGATTCTCGGATGGCTAGCTTGCACATTTCTGCAAAGGGGCTGAAACGAGAGGTTGCCATGGAAGTACTAAACCCCTGGTTGAGTTGTCACAGAGTCCTTCAGGGACAGCGTAAGAAGCAAGGTCACAGTAATAGAAGACAAGAAAACCATCCAGCAACATAGTTTTGTTGTTTGTTTGCATTTTTGGCCATGGGATGGGTGGCCTGGGGAAGGAACCCGAAAGGTAACATTATCTGTTTGACTTCACCCCTGACTGGTTGCAGCCTGTCAATGTAAAAACCAGGTGCCCTTTTAATGCCCAGATAATGAAGGGTCGCTTCACCTCTGTAGGAACTGGGCCTGGGAAAACACAGGCAGCAACACTGATTGATTAACATGGAATTCTGAAACAACCTTTGGCAAGAAACTTGGGATGGCCACTTTATCCTTATGGAAGACCAAGTGATCAGGGTTAATGTAGACAGCCTGAAGCTTACTTAGTCTCCTGGGCAAGGTCACAGCCACTAGAAATGATTTTCCATTAAAGGAATTTCTGGCCATAGGAATCCATAGACTCAAAAGGCAAGATAGAGGTTCTGGAAGAATTAAATTAAGATCCCACAAGGGGAATGAATCCTGCTAAAGAGGGTATAAATAATTCAGACCCTTGCAAAATTGACAAAAAGTGTGTGTATGTCGGGGGTCACCAATGATGTTATGACTTCTGGTTTCCGACCACTGGCTAGTCTTTAAAGGTAATCACTTTATAACAAAAAAAAAAAATATCAAGGACTGGACCAGATGATACAGAATACAAGGAAGCTTCCCCAGTGTCATGGCCAGCATTCCGCCATCAATAAAACAAGTCTATGTTACCCACCTTCCTGGACACACCTGGAAAAAAACCTATAACAGCTTAGTGTGGCATTCCTGGTCAGAAAAAATTAAAAACAAATATAAATATTATCCCATAAGAGCAGGGAACAATGTCTAGGTCATCTTAGTTACAAGAAAGCGATATTATAACAACAGGTGTTCAAGAACTGCTAAGAATAATGAGGAACACCAGGAGAAAGCATAACAAGCGCCCCTTTAATATTACAAATATATAACAAATGATAGATTCAAAATTGGGAAACAAGAAGGCAGCTTACAAGATAAGAGAAAAGGGCAATCTAAAATAGAATATGTACAAGTAAACAAATGTACTGCTGCTTTCAAGAATCCACCGATTGGCCAGTCCTATATTGAAATGTATGACTGACCATACAGTATTTGCAAAAATAAAAGCTCCTGACTGGCTGGTGCTAAAAAAAACACTGTTGAAAGGGGATGGGGTCATATACCTGGGGCAGAGAAGCAGAAACAGTGAACGGGGTCATGTCATGTTGTTCAAGCCATGCCTCAGGCTTAGAACTTGGCATAAGTGGCTGCACCAGGAGACAGAGGAATGCTGAACGTTTCCCACTGACTGAGGGCAGGGCACAGGTTGCATTACAATGCAAAACAAGAGTTATTCATGGTTTAGGAAGGCAGTGGCTGTTCAGACAACGGCACCAGTTGGTCTAGAGTGCACATCTTTTGTATCTGTTTAGTAGTGCAGATTACAATACCTAAGCAGGAGATCGAGGAGTTGCACAACCAAGAAAGGAGGCAGAAGGACCAGTTGGGCAAGATATGGAGTCTGCACAACACATAAACAGAACTTGCTGCAGTAGGAGGGGTACAGGGTTAAAACAGAGACTTGAAAGTTGAAATACTCTGTGCATATCAGACTGGCCCAGTTCTAAAGATGATGCAACTAGAACATGAGAGGCTGGCACCGCTGCAGTAACTGAGGGGAAGTGGGTACACTATAGATAACACTGTGAGCAGCAATACACTTAAACAGCCACAGCAGGAGGTAAGAGAGATCAAACTGATCAATTACGTGGTAGTGCAGTGCTAGCAGAGGAACTCAGTTCCTGTAAATCAATTCCAACAGAATGGAACAAAAAGTGCCTCTATGCCATACTGGTGTATACTGACAGCCCTGCTACTGTATTTTACATCTGCTTTTGGATCTTTGTAAATATTTTAAATGGTTTTCAGGTGTGTGTGTACGTTTTCAGAGGTGAAGAATTGGTTTGACATTTTATTAGCTCATTCAATTTCAATCAATGCTTCCTATGTGTAATGATGCTTTCCATGTGTAAAGATACATTTAAAAAGCAAACACATCATTTTACTGTTAGCCTGCGACTGATTTTTGTTGTTATCAAGTTGGATAGGGTCAATCAATGAGTAGGTCTGAGCAGAGTTAGGGTTGGCTGGGGTATGGAAGTGAAACATGCACTAACCTGTGCAGCAAGAGCAGTTCTGAGTGCAGACCAAACCAAAAAAACTTGCAGCACTTGCTCCTCAGGCAGCATCATCAAAACGCAAAAGTCCATGCAGGCAGAAAAAAGATGAGCACAGCAGGCTGAAATTTCAAAACTGCTTACTTTTTACTGCACATGTGATAAAGAGCAAAAAAAATATGAGTTCCTGTGAGAGCAAGTCAGCCACGGACTGCAAACACACTCCTCTGATTGCAGGAATGATGCTTTCAGGACAAACAGTTCTTGCAAAACAATCCTATAGATCAATACATGGCTATAGGGCTGCACTGTAGGGACATACGTTTCTGCAGTCTCCGGAATCAGAGGAAACATGTTAATATGGGGTTTCCATTGCTGACGCACTTCAATCCTTACAGTAACCCCAAACAATAGGCGTAGCTCATCCAAGCAACCTTAAAGAGCCTGTGACCTTTAGGGGAACTTAAAAAAAAAATGTACGCACTGTTCTACATGTATTTCACATAGTTTCTGCATTTATCTTCCCTTCTTCCTTTGTTACTTTATAATAACTAGAGAGCAATCTTTTTCTATAGGCTCATCCAGTTATTACTTGCCTTAATAACCAGCTGGTTATTACTGCAGACATACACTGAATCTGAAAGTGTGAGCGCAAGCCCTGTCCTCACAGCCACGCAGCTGCTGTCAATTAACATTTGTGTTGTGGCTGTGAGAAGTTTAATGCTCACTGTGTTCCATTTAGGCTGAAAAGGGAACTGCTGATACAGCAAGTGCCCTTTTAAATATAAGGGGCAGGATTTTCAAAGGGTGATGAAGGGCCTGCATCAAGCCCTGCATCAAACCTGTTTTTTTGGTGCAGCTGCACCAAACACCATTGCCGCAACTGTGGCTTGAACATCCCTGTGATGTGCCCTGTCCTATAAATAAGAGGCACACTCCCTGCCTGGACATACACCAGCCAGCCGAGGAGAAGTGAGGACGGTTCTGCTAATCACTGTATGCACCCTCAGCACCGCCAATAAGGATACAATGAGTGGGGGTGTGCCCGGTGCTGGCGATTTGGGGGGGGGGATCATTACCACCAGGGACTAATAGGATTATATATATATATATATATATTTTCTTGGAAAAAAAACTCCATTTAGTGCATCAGTTAGGGTTGTTCCACAGTGACAAAAGCGAGGAAATTTGATGTTAGGGCTGAACCCCCTGCCCCCCAGCCGGCACTGGGGTGTGCGTTGGAGTCATCGGTTCTAACTCTCACCCCATTCTCCTATAGTTTACCCCTCAGCTTCTTTACACATGTGATGGGGTGGGAGTTGAGCACACCCACCCCAACGCACACTTCTGATGCCGGTGGGGCCCAAAGGGGGTCTAACCCTAACATCGAATTTCTCACTTTTGTCGCCTGTGGAACAACTCTAACTGATGTATTAAACAGAATTTTATTTGCCATGAATATATATATATATATATATATATATATACACACACACACACAATAGATATATATATATAAACGTGAAGACCGGGCACACTCTAGTGTATGGTGCCGATAAACTGCAGATGGGGAAGTGGACTGATTTAAAAATGCAATCAAGCAAGATGACTCTAATACAAAGTATATGCATCTTTAGTGGAACCCAGAGAAACACAAGAGATAAAGACAAACCAGTGCATTGGCTAAGATTTGAACCCAGGCTACCCAGAATTCTGTTCAAATAATTAACGAGCAATACTCAAATATTGTGCTGTCATTATACGCATGCTTCTAACAGCAAGCAGCCCATTCCCCTGAAAACTTAATATGCTATTTACACTTATTATAAAATGGGCTAAAAAAATCCAGGATGCTGATTGGCTAAAACGTACTTTTAGCCGTGTCCTTATCAGCATGTATTGTGCCAACCGGCACTAATTCCACCAACCTCAGCCTTACCACACAAAATATCACTGTCCCAACACCATCCTGGTAAAAAAAAATCAACCTGCAGCTCCGTGACACGGTAAACAGACATAAGATCACTCTGCATAGTACTCCTGTAGTCTACACAGCATTCCCCGATGTGACCCTCTTCCCTCAGCCAACAAAATCCACAACATGATTTTTCCTTATTAAAAACCATACCAGCATTAATAATATTTGAAAACCTCACCACAGTGCCAACTGCAATCTCTTAATTTCATCTTAGAACCGGAAATAACTCTGTAGCGGCGGTCTCCGTCAACCGTGCTCACCAACTGTGACAAACTATATCACCTTTTTAAACCAGGCAGAAAAAGGAAAAGTGGGAAAATTTTACAAAAAACACACACAAAATAAATAAAATGTTTAGCGTGGCAAGGAAGTGGGGTAAAGTGTAACAGCATAGCAGGGGTGGGGTCAAAGGTCACTTCAGCAGCGGCTTCGCTCAACGACTGTTTTAAAAATGTATTTTTAACTTCTATACCGTGATCAGTTTCTGAGCCTCTTTAATCCACACAAAAACTTTCTTTCCAGTGGCACAGTTCAGACCCTCGCTATCTGCACCGGCTAGTAATGGGCACACTCGATCACTTCCAGTTCTGCTGGCGACTTCTCCAACTGTGTAAAAAAAAAAAATCCATACAAAACCTAAACTGTGCAAAATAACCACTCTCTCTCTTTCTGCCACTATACATTTCTGACTCTGTCTATAGGGTGGGGACTGAGACACAGCAACATCGCCAAACACGGCTGCAGCTGTCAATAAAACTATATGCTCACTGTAAAAGAAACGACTGCTGTTGTCACAATTTAAACAGAAAAAACACAACGTGACAGGCAGATCTAAACTTGCAAAACAACAGAGATACACACATAACCTCATGAACATATACAGACACTGTACTGCTAATGAAACACTTCAACTAAACTTAATGGGGGACTTTTTTTTTTTTTTTAACAATTTCAGGTACTGAAATCTCCTTTTTTAAATTTCTGACATTTTTTGTTTTTACCTCTAATTTTTTCGGGGGGGTGGGGGAGCCCATTTTATAAGCACAATAGCACACTCCGAGGTGTGGGTTATCTCCTGACAAGAGCACACCCAGGTGCATCAGGCACTCCGCACCTGGGCGTGCTCTTATCAGGAGATAACCCACACCTCGTCATGTGTTATTGCTTGCTTACCGAACTACATGCTCTTAAAGACTAGACCCGCTAGTTAACCATGCTCTCAGGTGGTGCACTGGATGAGTCTTGGCTTTACAAGCAAAAGGTCAGGGCTTTGACCTCTAGATGTGTGCACTTCTATACTGCCTTATCAAGGACACTCAAGAATTATGCAGTCACTATTAGGTTTCACCATGCCCTTTCTGTTTTCACTTGCTATACTGTTTATACTACGACCCCAACAATTACTAAAGGAAAAAAAAAAAGTGGCCTCTTGATAGGGTCTGCAAAATAGCGCAGAGATTAGAGCACTGAGTTACGAACCAAAAGACCTTAGTCCTAGGTTTGAATCCCATAACCACCACATGTACATTGCTCCCTGAACCAGCAACGGCATGTGTCAGAGCATCTGATTTTGCCACATAGTCAGCATGCAAGCCATGTAAGCTCTGCCTCCAATCTCACTCCATGTAAGCCTCACCTCCAATATAACCAATGTAAGCCCCTCCTCCAATATCAACCCATGTAATTCCTGCCTCCAATATCACCCAATGTAAGCCCCACCTCCAATATCAAGCCATGTAATTCCTGCCTCCAATCTCACCCCATGTAAGTCCTGCCCTCCAATACCACCCAATATAAGCCCCACCTCCAATATCACCCAATGTAAGCTCCGCCTCCAATACCACCACATGTAAGCCCCGCCTCCAGTATCAACCCATGTAACCCTGCCTCCAATATCACCCCATGTTAGCCATAGGGTGGTACAGGATCCCACCTCATGAACAATGCTACTATCATCTCATTCCTCAATTCAGAATGGTGATTTCATGGTCGCTGCACGGAATCAGCTTTCGGGATGTAAAATCACCTTTCAGAGTTGATAAACGAAATTACAATCCTGGTTTTGATGAGGGGAGGTCCCAAGAAGCCAATGTTGAAAACTTGGTGCAAAAAATTCCAAAAATGACCGTGTTACAAGCATGCGTTACATAGTTTCTACGCATGCTCGTATCATGATTACAATATTTCACTCCAGATTTTCAAAATTGCCATTTTTTCACACCTCCTCATGAACAACGTAGCTGTCATCTCTCACAACCTGCTAGAAGTGTGTTTTCGCACCTCTGCCGCAGAATGGCGCGTCACTGTGCAAAATGAACTTTCGGGATGGAGTAACAAAATCACAGTGCCAGTGTTCATGAAGGGATTTCCCAAAAAGCTCATGTTGAAAATGTGGTTAAAAAATTTCAAAAAACGACCAGGTTACGAGCGTGCATTGCGCAGTTTCTACGCACACTCACAACTTCGCCAGTTTTCCATATTTTCCCTTCTGGTTTTCAACATTACCCTTTTCCACACGTCCTCATCAAGATTATACAGCTGTCATTTTTTGCATCCTGACCAAAACATGATTTTGCACCTGTGGCGCAGAATAGCTCATTCGCTGTATGAACTCAACTTTCGGGAAAGATTAATGAAAATGGCAGTGACACTGTTCATGACGTAGGGCCCTCAAAATACCATGTTAAAAATTGGGTGGAAAGAATTCTAAAAATGCCCGGGTTACATGCGTCCATTGAATTGTGGCCACCGTAGTACCTCTAACTCAAAAACTATGCGAAACAGAGGTTTAGTTGACTTGTCATGCATGGAGGTCTTGCTATCATCATTACAATAACATTTGAATTGTTTTTGTAGCTGCTATGGTTGCTGAGATATTGGCACGTTAGTGGCACAGTTCCTTGCCCTATATGGCTGCTGTACGGCTCCGTACTTGTATTTGTGAGGGGCAGCGCAGAGCCCGCAGGGCCCACACTCTCACAGATGCATACAGTTATGCAGAAATGAGCAACTTGGTGGAGGCGCAGAGTCCACCAACACATGCTCTTTACTAGTTATATTACACTTTTTCAAAAAGTAAGGAAATTCATTACAAAAAAAACTTTGTTAATGCATCAGCTAGGGTTAAACTGACAAAAGTGAGGAAATTAGATTTTTAGGATAGAGCCCCACCCCCCCACACCCATCCTCCACAAAACTGAGACAGCAACATCCTCCAACTCTTACCAGCTAAGCCGTCAGTAACCTGAAGCTGTTGTAGAATCACATTGTGTGTCTATGAACTCCTCAGGCTAGTTTTTGACATTTTATTTTGGGGAGGAAATGTTTTTTGTGCTTGCCACCATGCACCATCTAGAGCACCGGAAGTGACGCTGTGGGGGATGTCAATCAACTCTAAATTTCAAATGTTGAAGCTGGTTTGATTAGCGTTCATACTTTGTCTACAGTGAACATAAGGAGTGCAATCTATGGTTTCAGCAATACAGCTGTTTAATTCCCGGTTCTGATTCCCACAGGTTCCCACCTCATGACCGACTGCTGTCTGAATTTGTTGTTTTTTTACAACTTACTGGAATAGGTAGTGTCTACCTTTGTCCCCTCTCCTTTCCTGCCCCACTTCCAGCTACAGTGCTCTCTGTAACAGCAATGGGTGTTCGTTGGGTGGCTGCAGTTAACTTTCACCCCCCCACCCCCGTGAATCAGATAGGACACCAAAAAAAAAACGTGAACACACAACAATTTTAAATAATGGGAGCAAAGAATCCAATCTTTAATTGAAAGAAGAGGTCTGTTACTGGGCACCTGCTGACCGACCCCGAGTCCCAAACGACCTCTCCAAGGATCGCTCAGTCCCCTGACAGCTCGAACGAGAAGGGGGGCGGGGCAAAAATGAATTTATTAAGTCTGTAAACTTAAAAACATATTTATTTTCCGATATAAGTGCTATGCAATATATATATTGTATGTTTATAATTAACCGTGACATACTGCTCTTCAACGCATGGTGAAAGCCCTGACAGTAAATTCAGACTGCTAAAATTTATGCCATGAGCGCACAATGCTAGAAGGCAGTTTATTTTCACATATTTACATTAATATGTGTGTAACACGATTGGTATTATTTTTTCTTTCCATTCATTCTGCTAGCATAGCATCGGCAAACCAAGAGAGAGTATCACAAGCTACAAGCAGATTGCATTTCTCTCTCACACTGTGTCATAGGGGTGAGAAAACGACTGTAACCCCTTGAATCGCAGCTGTTTATTTTTCTTTTTGTAATTCCAGTGGCATTGGTCAGAACTTACTGTTATATTCTCCATGTACTGAAAACTCCTGCCAGGCATTTCATTCAAGAAGGAAACAGATTGCAGTCTGTAGACCGTCACAAAGCTGGGTCAGCACCTTCACTATTAAATACGAAGTTCAAACAGCAGTCTAAGCCGTAGCTTGTTTACTAATTTCAAGGAGGAGTCAGATCCAACACTTCACTATGACCATTTACGTTATTCATTGATTCGTAAAACAATCTCATACCACTCCCCTACATTCCAAACAATCATCTGACTGGTCTTTAAACACACAACCGCACAGCTGAGTCGCGGTGCTTCTATCATTTGATGGCTTTCAGAATAATACTGCTGTACCTGAAAAAACTGCGCGTTTATCGACCATCCAGCCAACTATTTGGAACTTAGAGGAGTGGTATGGCATTGTTTTATAAATGCTGATAGTGAACTGTTGGATCTGACTGCTGCTTCAAATTAATAAATGAGCTACAGCTTAGACTGCTGTTTAACTTTGTATTTAACAGTGAAGATGCTGACCCGGCTTTGTGACTGACAGCCTAGGGACTGCAGTCTGTTTCTTTTGTGATTTTATCCCCTTGGTTAGGTGCACTTCAGATTGAGAGGTGAGCTCTTTTTTTGTTTGTTTTGAACTGAGGCACTGCATTCACTCATCAGCTATCGGCAGCAGTACCCCCCACTACGTCAACACTGTCCCGGCTCTCACCCTGCACGCAACCCAAAGTGCTGTTAAAATCAAAGTTAAATTTGAGAAGAAATATAGCAAGGTTACTTAAAAACATACAATAGACATTACACAGTGCTCATTTCAGAATTCCAGTAAGCCCTATATATTTAATGACGCTCGGTACACTAGCTCTTTAAAGACTGGTAAAATGTCCCTATCTATTCCATTATAAAAAATCTGGCCATCTTGTCCCTATTTTGCGATCAAAGATCGCGATCAAAGAATTTGCAGGGGGGCGTGGCCAAACCGGCATCCAGAATGGCAGCATAGTTCTGGAGCTTCGTTCCTGCACCACCGTTTTTGTTGCTTCCCCTATCTCCTCAGGGCCTGATTGGACAAGAAAACTGAAGGTAACAAAAGATAACAGTATTATGCCTGCCAAGCCATCAAAAAAACAGGGACAACCCAATTTTAAAAGCTCTGTTAATGGTCTCAAAGTATCGAGTGCGGAGGCCCAGCCACCACCAGCGGAGAATATGGTGAATATGGGCATTGTGAACCAGGGAGAAGGGGGAGCTGAAGGAACCGTTTCTTCACCGCTTCTGGCAATAGAAAAATTATTTAACAACCTCAGATGTGATCTGACATGTAAGATGAATGCGGGGTTTGGAAATGTGTCTGCCCAGCTGGTGTACCGCCAAACAACAGTTACTACAATGGGGGAAACAATCGAACAGCATTCAACTCGTCTAACAGAAACTGAAGAGCGAGTAAGTGCGCAGGAAGATCTGTCCTCTCAAATTAACCCCCAGTTACAATCTGCATTGACTGAAATAGAAAAGTTGAAGGGGATATTAAATGACCATGAAAACCGGGAAAGACGTACCAATATACGAATTGTGGGCCTGGCGGAAGGATTGAAGGGCCGTGACTGTGCAGCTTATTGTAAATCTTGGCTTAAAACACATCTGACCCTACCTTCTGAATGCACGCTAGAAATACAAAGAGCGCACAGAACCCCAGGACGCCGTCCCACTCCAAACGACAGACCAAGGCATATTATATTAAAATTTCTACGATACCAGGACAGAATGATGGTGTTGGAGGCCGCGAGGAAAGCAGGCCTCATATGAATAGAAGCATGGTCAGTTAGCATTTTTCAGGACTTTTCCCGTACAGTGCAGATGGAACAAAATGCCTTCCTGCAAGTGAAGAGGCGACTGCACCAACTAGAGTGGCCATTTGCACTGTTGTACCCAGCTCGATTAATTATCAGGAGAAAAGATAAGCCACCAAAATCTTTCACAAATCCAGAGGTGGCGTGGCAATATATAGACTAAGAGGTTAACCAGGAAGGCATTGCGGATCGCTGAAATATCTTCTTGAGTGAGAGAATTTGGAACTGGGCAGGACGGTGCTGAAAGGACCAGGGTTTCTATTTTCTTCTGTACTCTGACAAACTGAGGTGAGACTGTTTGGGGAAGGGGGGGAGTGGGGCATTTATATGCCTGGTCAGATCCGTAACCCTTTTTAGGGCCTATAATGGCAGAATCTGACAGCCTACCCTACGCCCCTCGATCGGTCTTCTAATATCTGGGTGGCTTGGTTGGGGACATAATTTACCTATAGTCAATCAAGTGAAGAGTACAGAACTAGGGACTTTCAGGCAATTTGGATTGGAATTGAGATGCTCAGGGGGAGGGAGTGGGATGTTTTTTTCTTGGCCCGGTCAGATCAGAAACCCGTTTTGGGGCCTATAATGGCAGGATCTGGCAGCCTACCCTATGCCCCCGATCAGTCCTCTATTACCATTCCTCCATTTTGGGCACCATTCAACTGGAGATACAGTCTATGAGTAAATAACCAAGTAAAGGGACACTGAATCTGGGACTGTTTAAACTGGACTGAGAGTTCGAATTTAATTATCCCGATCTATTGTATTATGCTCTCTATTGTTAATTCTTCAGTATGAGAAATGAAAAAACAATGCTTTGTGTTTGAGTTTCTGTTTGCAGGAGGATATACTTAGGGGAAGAAGGTTCCGGGGGGAGAGAGGGGGAAGCAACAGTTTAATTTTACATGGCAAATGAGGTGTCTGAAAGGGACAAAATGAAAAGTGTAACCTCATTTATAATTTTAGGCTGGTAGACGGAAACATGAATAGGGAGTGGGGAAGGCACCCGAAATATAAGAGGACATCTAAGCCATTAGGGAACTGTTAATTTTCAATATTATTAACCAGGGCTGAGTCTCACCTGAAGGGGCACTCACTCAGGAGTTGCCCCCGGGGGGTGGGGGCTTGACCCTGAGGTGCCTCCCAATAGGGAATTTATTTTATTCTATGCTTTACCCCAGCTACAAATGATATTCTGGACACCGCAGAGAAAATAATTTAATTAACAGGATAGGCGGTGCAGGCCGGAAAGGCTATTCCACGATACTAAAGGGGGAAGGTGCTAAGTAGACTAAAACAGGAGGGATGGTATTGGGAGGGGGATAAGTTTTTCTGGGCGTTCTGTAAGTTAGGTTTAGGTAGGGGGAAGTCTCTTAGTTAACTGTTGCGCCGGGGGTTGTACTTTTTTTGTTTCTCTTAAGGCTGGGAGGTCTCCGACCTTAGAGGCAGTCAGGGAAATAGTTAGTTTAGCGGTTTAAGAAGTTTCTAATATGGGGATGGTGGGTCAAGGGTTACGTTCGTTTGGGTTTGAAAATCAAAAAGTTAGAGTCGTGTGGAAGGAGGGAGATGGATTTGAATGTAATGGTGTACGGATGGAGGGTCTCGGGGCAGAGAAATTATCTTTCTAAGAGGAATGGCTAGTCTGAAACTGCTGTCCTGGAATGTTAATGGGCTTAAAACTGCAGTGAAGCACAAAAGAGTCTGATCTTATGTGAAAAAAGCATGAGTAGATGTGGCTATGTTGCAGGAATTGCATTTGAACCAAGAAGAAATGACAAAGCTGAAAAGTAAATGGGGGACCATGATGGCTTCTTGCTTCACATCTAAAGCCAGGGGCATATGTGTTTGGATACGTCCTGGACTTATGACCCAGATTCATTCTTCCCTAGTAGATGGCCAGGGACGATATGTGATAATAGAAGCCACTGTGGAAGAAGAATTGCTGGTGTTGGTGTCCTTTTATGGTCCTGCCTTTGACTGCCCTGAATTCTTTGAGCACCTGGCAATTGCACTGGCTAAGTTCCCCGACCAACTGATTACAGGGGGAGATTTTAATACCTATTGGGACCCATTATTGGATCATTCCAATCCACACTTCAAAAGATACCCCAAAAGTGTGAAGGCCATGCGGTACATGGCAGGGGAAAGAGCTCTCCAGAAATTATGGAGATTTAGACACCTCGATATTAAAGAATTTTCCTTTTACTCCAATGCTCACAAAATATATACTAGATTAGATTATTTTTTGGCCTCTCCCATTTTTTTATCAAAGGTGGAAAGGATTCAGTATGGTCCAATTATGATATCAGACCATGCATCCCGCCACTTAGAGTTGGGGTGCAGGACTAAAGAAGCTGGGGCAAAGCAGTGGAGACTTGATCCAATTTTATTACAGGACCCTCAATTTGTCAAACAAATGTCTAGTGGACTTAAAGAATTCCTAGGAAATAATAAAATAGAAGACACCTCGGCTAAAATAACATGGGAAACTCTTAAGGCGTACGTGAGAGAAGAACTTATGTCTTATTCCGCATTTAACAAAAAAACAAGAAGAAATGAGAGAACAGGAGTTATCATCACATATTATGAAGTCCAAGAACCAGAATATGGGTGGGTCAATCCCGGGGAAAGTTGGAACTGTCAGAGTTTGAAGGGGGAACATAACCAGATCAGCTCAAAACGAATAGAAAGAGACATAGTGATATCTAGAGCAGGACAATATTTTGAAGGCGACAAATCAGGAAAGTAGCTGGCATGGATGATAAAAAAGAAGAGAGCGGAGAGAACTATTATTGATATAGAGAAAGAGGGTGGGGGGACTACCTCCTCGGCTCAAGAAATAAATAACATTTTTAAATAGTTTTATGAGATATTATATAACTCAGAAATACCACAAAGTGCCAATTCCGATATCTTTTTGAATAAAATCCCTTTACCCACTAAATCGCCAACTGAGAATGAGATGCTGGGTCGACCTCTTACAGATCAGGACGTTAAGGAGGCAGTATGGGCTTCTAGATCTGGTAAGGCCCCGGGGCCAGATGGACTGCCCTCCGAGTTTTATAAAACGTCCCGGGGGGAATTGGCACCGATATTTATGGCCATGCTTCAGGAGGTGTTAGACGGGGAAGAATTAACAGCATCCCAGCAGTTAGCTACTATTACAATTCTCCCAAAACCTGGAAAGGACCCGAGAAAATGTGGATTGTATCGGCCCATTTCGCTGCTTAATGCAGACTACAAAATTATTGCAAAGATTATGGCAAAAAGGCTGGAGAGAGTTCTACCTGGGGTAATTCATCAGGATCAAGGAGGTTTTGTGAGGGGTAGGCAGGCCAAACTAATCTGAGATGGGTCCTGAATATTATATGGCATGGATCAAGGGGGAAGAGGTGTTCCAGAGGCCTCCTCGCATTAGACGCAGAGAAGGCCTTCGACAGGGTCGAATGGCCATTTATGTTTGTAGTCTTAAAGAAATTTGGTCTGCATCCTACCTTTTGCCGATGGGTAGTTAGCCTATACAAGTCACTGAGGGCCCAGATTCTGACTAATAATACCCTCTCTACCCCTTTAGATTATATAGAGGCACTCGACAGGTCTGCCCCCTTTCACCCCTTATATATGTTCTCACTATTGAGGCATCAGCAGTAGCTATAAGGAGTCATCAGGAGGTAAAAGGGTATAAGATTAATGGGAAACAGCAGGTTATTTAGTTATTTGCAGATGATCTTCTATTATTTTTAAGTGACCCGCAGAGAGCCATGCCTGCGTTGACCACTTTATTTAAAGAATATGGACCTTTGTCAGGCCATAAGATCAACTGGGGTAAAAGTGAGTGGCTTCCCTTGGGTTGTGTGGGAAGACCAATCAATATAGATGCAGTGGAGGTGCCCCCCAAGTCGGTGATAAAATATCTTGGGATACAACTCCCTCGGAAACTAAAAGAAGTGGCCCATTTAAACAACCAACCCTTGGCAACAAACACTAAGGAACAGTGTGGTAGGTGGAAGTTACTTCCTCTGTCTTTATTAGGGAAAGTGAATTTGGTGAAAATGCAAGTCTTGCCACAATGCCTCTATGTTTTCCAGACCCTGCCGGTCATGGCCCCAGATATCTATATAAAATCTATGGAGGGCTCCATCACTTCCCTTCTGTGGGCAAATCGCAGACCCAGACTTAGGGAGGATGTATTATGGTTGCCTCCATGTAGGGGAGGTATGGCACTCCCTAACTTGAAGCTATATGCCCTTGCAGCACAACTTACCCACCTTACGGATTGCCTGGAGGGTGGAGCTGAGACACGGGAATGGGTTACCATGGAGTCAAATTCGAGGAGGGTGACCCCCTTAGCTCAATATATTTTGCCTTTGGGGCAGGGGGAATGGGAGGGGGAACAGCCACGGAACCCCTTCACTAGAGTTACTCTTAAATCTTGGAAACAGGCGCAGCGGATTATGGGAGATAAGTGGGGCTTATCGCCAGACAGCTCTATACTACACAGTCTATGGAGGGATGGTAGAGCCCCCCCCCAAATCAGGAGAGCTTTGGGGAAAAGGGAGGGAAAGGGGCTTTTTCAACTGGCACATGTATTCCGAGAGGGATCCCTGCTGGACTTTCGAGAGCTGGTCAAGGATTATAATATTAAACCTACGCACTATTTTATCTATTTACGAATACAGCATAGGCTGCAAAGATTCTGGGGAGCAGGAGAAGGTGGCCCCTCCTTAACTAGGACACCCCTAGAGGAGGTTCTTCAACACTGCCTCAAGCATAGAAATGCGAAACCCCTAAGCCTCATATATAGAACTCTGCTGGGGGCCCGCCCTGATACGCTTCAAAAACTTAAAAAAAAGTGGGAGAGGGATCTGGGAGATGAAAGCCTGACGGGAGGTGACTGGAACAGGGCTCTGGGAAGTAGTAGGGATGTGTCAGTAAACAATAAGCTGAGGAGTATTCAGTTTAATATTATCCACAGAGCCTATTTCTCCCCTGAATTAGCTCATAAAATAAACACTCAGAAACGTGACCAGTGCCCGAAATGCTCCTTACAGGGGTGCTCTTTCTTTCACCAAATATGGTCCTGTCCAAGGGTACTGACTTACTGGAATGAGATAAATTATTTGCTGAACAAGGTTATGGAGTGTGATATCCCACTTGATCCTGTGGATATTTTGTTGGGAGTACCAAGAAATGAGTTGAAATATAAAAAAAGCTAAACACCCTTTGAGAAGGTTGGCTTTAGTAATTGGTAAACAAACCTTAGTACAAACATGGATGGCTGAGTCTCCACCTACTATTACGCATTGGGTGAAAATATTATTAAATAACATGATGTTAGAACATATACAATATAAAACTCTGGGCCTTCCCCATAAATTTGAGCAAATCTGGTCTCCTCTGGAGAAGGCCATAGGTGAGACTTGGTTCCCTCTATTTTAACATAGGGAGAAATAACAATAGTTAAAACTCAATAACTTGTAAAGCTTCTAAATGGATGGTGTAAGACTTAGTCTTGGTAACACTGGTGTAAGGTATAACAGAATATGGATTTTCGCTTCTACTGCATGAGAAATGATTTTGGACTTTGCCCTGGGACCCCCAATTATGTCTGTGTAACAGGCCTGCCTGGGTATCAAATAGGCCTACGTATAATTATGTTTCTGTATATCAACATATAGCACTCCATGCTTTCTGTACCTACTCTCTGTACACCGACTCTTACAATAAAATAATTTTTGAAAAAAAGAATTTGCAGGCTCGTGATCCAAGAATTTGCAGGCTCACGAACAAAGAATAAAAAATGCTATAAATTAAAAAATTGAAGGAATTGCGGTAAACCACCACCATGGTTCGATAGAATGGAGATCCTGAGCAAAACACACCCTCATTTGACTTCCTAGGGCACCCCTGGGCTGAGAAAATAGATTTTTTTAATCTGGCCATCTCGTCCCTCGCTCATGATGCACGATCACAATCAAAGAATCGCGTGATCAAAGAATTTGCAGGCTCACGATCAAAGAATATAAAGTGCTCTAATTAAAAAAAATACAAAGAATTGCGGTGAACCACTGCCATGGTTCGTCAGAACGAAGCCCCATGAGCAAAACCCACCCTCATTTGTCTTTCTAGGACACCCCTGGGCTGAGAAATTACAATTTTTAATCCAGCCATCTCGTCCCTTGCTCGCGATGCATGATCGCGATCAAAGAATCTGCAGGCTCGCGATCAAAGAAATTGCATGCTCGCGACCAAAGAACAAAAAATGGTGAACCACAATTTATTTGACCGATTTGAACTGAACCAATGGCATCCCTCGATAGAACGAAGCTCCCTGATCAAAACCCACCCTCAATTATGTCCCTAGCCCACCCCTGAGCCGAGATATTTGTGTATTTAGGTCGCGATGCAAGATCGCGATCAAAGAATCTCACAATCAAAGAATTTGCAGGCTCGCGATCAAAGATTTTAAAAACTTATAACTCTATTTTTTGACTGATTTGGATGAAACCAAAGGCATGGCTCGATAGATTGTAGCTCCCTGAGTAAAATCCATCCAAGTTTTACTTCAGGAGTGACCCCTGAGCCGAGATATTTGTGTTTTTCCTATCGGAAAACTAAAAACAAGATGGCGGACCTCGCGATCAAAAAATTTCAAAAATTCTCTGGGACAAAGATTCTTGAACTGCAAGGCTGCAAATTCTTTGATCGCCAGGTGGGACCAGATGGCCAGAACGCCATTCTTTGTTCGCAAAACATACATAAAAATTTTCCCATTGACTTATAATGGGAAATTCAAAGTGGCATAACTTTTGAATGCCTTAATATTTTTTCACCAAATGAAAAGCGCCATGTTCGGCCACCAAAGCTCTTTCCAACACGTCATCTTGCAGAGCAGCATGCTACACAACAGCATAGAATTTTTTTGTATTAGTGTGTTTAATTTAGCAACTTTAGAAAGTTATTTCATTAGTTTTTTGAATATGATTATTTTAATGGTGCTGCTTTGGATTCTGAACTCTAAACTTAATGCCCTTATTTATTTATTGTATTTAAATGTATTTATATATATTTGATTTATTGTTATATTATATATACATATATATATTTTTTGAAGGGTGAGGGGTTCTTTAAAAATGTCTTCTCCTTAAGTGTTTTCGCTCCATGTGCTTTAAATTTAACTGATAAATGTGTTAATTAAATGCTGTATATAAAGGATGTTTTTCAGGACTAACATTACCCCTTGATGAAGACTTGTTGAAGTCGAAGCGCTGGGTGTTCAGTCGATGTTTGGGCTACCGCTGTCTGTGATTTCTATTTACACAGTAAAATCTATTTTATGTAATCTAATGTGCTGCTTTGTTTGTGCTTTGATCTATGTATGGCTGGCTTCTATTTTGAAGTTCAGCACTGTACCGATTTGGCTGTATTAAGCAGTTTTGTTTTTGAGAGCACACAGCAGCCACATGGCCACGTCCAAAATCCCAAAAGCTGCCTCCAAAAATGGATAATTTTGCATTTTTCAGCATTTCTGTATGCAAAGACCATAAGTCTGACCGAAGCAAAATTTGTCAAATCAAGAGATCTACCATGCCCCACCGCACATATCAAATTTCAGACCAATTCACTGAACGCGTTCAAAGTTATTAAAGCGCAAACTTTTGACTTTAACACAGAAGTGACATCTGAACCCATATATATGTATGTATGTATGTATGAACATATATATGTCACTTTGGGCTGGTGATCGGGGGGCACTAGCACCAGGGACTTGTATTTTGGCTATGGGGCTGGGGATTGGGGGATCACTGGCACCAGGGATGTTACTTTGAATATGGGGCTGGCAATCGAGGGTGGGGACCACTGGCACCAGGGATGTTACTTCTGAATATGGGGTTGGGGATGAGAGGGAGGGGGACCACTGGCACCAGGGATGTTACTTTTGAATACAGGGCTGGGGATCGGGGGGGGGGCACTAGCACCAGGGATGTTACTTTTGAATATGGGGCTGGGAATCAGAGAGATTGGGGACCACTAGCACCAGGGAAGACAGCTCAGCTAGTATGGATGGGGTACCACGCTACCTGCCTCCACTACCCATGCAAATGGGTGCCTTGCATGCCCAATGGGCTCATTTGCATAGGTACCTTTGAATACTGCAGATAGCGCTCCAGTGCTACCAACTCTTGGGGCCAACTTCGGAAGCCACGTCGGGGTATGTCTCCCTGACTTAGTGCTGCTATTCAGTCAGGTAGTGCCCAATTTAATACTGCATCCTGTGACCCCTGGGCATTTGCAAAGCGCAGTGCAACATTTGGCGCCGGGCGCTTATGCATTTCATCATCGGCCCCATGTCCTTTTCAGCCTCCTTTTATCCAACACAAACATGTTAAGGGCTAACAGCCTCTCCTCACAGCTTTTGTCTTCCATACCCTTAATTATTATCTCCCAACACTTTTGGCTGCAAAAGCGAAGAAGAATAGGTACTGCTGGGGTAGACAGTCAAATGTTAGCCACGTGATTTAAGGAATAAGATGAATATTTATGGGTATTATACTTATATACCAAGTAAATTATGGAGACTAATAACAAAATCCACACAAAAGTGCACAAAAACATTTTTAATTTTATTTTTTAAAACGGTCATGACATTTTTCATGTCAATATTAAAAAAGTATATCAATATACTTTATCTTAATGGAAAAAGTATATTGATAATATTTATTTTACGAAAATAAATGTGTCTGTTGTGATGAAAATATGTATTATAGTGGGGCGCTATTACCACTATAATTAAGGTTGAGCAAGGGTTTCTATGTTGAATCTCAAATTTTGCACTTTAATATCTTTGCAACCGTTCAACAGACTTGCATGAAATTTTATATGCATGGTTTCAGTGTGATAGATCTCTTGGCGTGCCAAGTTTTGTTATGTTCGGATGTGCAGATTCTGAGATGCAGATAGCAATAAAGTTACAAAATTATTTTTTGCTCTTTTTTTTTGTCATCCCCCATCGCCTAGATGGTTTGGAATTTTGGTCTGACATTTTTAGGGCAGAAAGGGCTTGCCCCACATATGTGCTTTTTGCTGGTTTGGTGAAAAAAATATGAATACGTTCAAAAAGTTAAAATAAAATTGGAATTCTGGTTCCAAGCATGCTCAGTGCAGTCTTCTGGATAGCTGCTTGGAACAAAAAAAAGAATCTGATCCATACAAAAAAATATCCTTTTTTCATATGGGGGTAATCCTTTTTCATGAGGAAAAAAAAATATATTTTTTTAAGGCCGACATCTTGTTAACAATTTAAAAAAAAAAAATTTTCAAAACCCACAAAAAATGACATTCTGCACACACACCAACACATGTATCTTGCTCATCGGGACCCCATTAGGTGGATTCTGTGCTTAGTTTGTGGACACATGATCCAGAAATTTCTTTTTTTTACATTTAAAAATACTTTTTCATCAGTCTTTCTTTTTTAGTAGAGGCATATGAAAAAAGAATTGGTCCATATGAAAAAGAATGACTTCATACAGAAAAGAATTTGGGCACAGTATTTTTCCAATTCTTTTTTCGTATGAAGGCATCCTTTTTTGTATGCTTTTCTTGGTCATACAAAAAAAGAATGCCCTCATTTGAAAAAAGAATCTGGACTCAGGTTTTTTCCCATTCTTTTTTCATATAAAAGCATCCTTTATCATATGGCTTTTTTTCGTTAACATGAAGAAAGAACACCCTCATACAAAGATTTTGGACTTCCCACATTTGAACTTCAACGAGCCATAACTCCCTCAATATTTGGACTTAAGAGACAATCTACATATCAGCACAAGGGTCTTAATGAGTGCTAAAAGAATAATACATAGCCCCTACAACAATTAGGGCCCACATAATATACCACTCATAGGATAACAATTTGGACTTAAGGAAAAATCTATATATCAAAACAAAGGTCCTAATGAGTACTGCATGAATAACACATACCCCCCAAACATTTAAAGAGCTACTGACACCTCAAAGAAAACTTTAAAAAACATAATAATTAGGTACAATTCTGCTTGCATTCCCATTTATATTTTGTATATTTTTCCTCCCCATAATTTATTACTAAGGGAATGTGTATGAATATATGATCGTTGTCCCTTAGAGTTTATTTTGCGTTCATCTGCCTCTACAGCTTACTCCCTACTACAAGTCATAATCTTCTGTTGCGACATCATAGTCTGTTGCCATGGGAGTAACTGTGAGGTCACAAGTAGTGCTCTATGACTTCAGGTAGGGAGAAAGCAGCAGGAATGGATGAACTCTTCAGGAGCACAAATCATGTGTTTATTCAAATGACCTCAGAAATAAATAAAGAGGAGGAGAAATACAGAACTGATGGAAAATACAAGCTGGACTGTGTCTAAATATTACGTTTTGTTAAAGATCACCTGAACATGTCACCAGCTCTTTAAGGGGAATATAAAAGAAATTAAAAATGAAAATTCCCATAGGATAACACTCAAACTTCCAACAAGCCATAACTCCCTCAATATCTGGACTTAAGTGACAATCCATATATCAAAACAAAGGTCTTAATGAGTACTACAAGAAAAACCCATATTCCTCCATTAATATTTAGGGGCGATAAAAAAAAATAAAGCATAAAAAATAATAAATTCAAATTCCCTTAGAATAACACTGGAACTTTAATAAGCCATACAACAAAGGAAAAACATTGCTGTTTTGGCAGAAATGGAAGCACAGGGCTCTCTGAGCCCTGCACTTTTACAACAACATACATGTATACATCTATGGAGGGACGGAAGTGCAGGGCCCCGAGGGCCCTGCGCTCCAGCAGACAAATGAAGACATGATTATACCATCTCAAAAAGTAAGGAAATGCATTGCAAAAACTTTGCTAATGCACTAGTTAGGGTTAAACTGACAAAAGTAGGGAAATGTGGCATTAGGGTTCCTAACTCTAACACCACACCCTCACCCTGCAGGCAGCAACATGAAAAATGATTACTATTTGACCTTTTTGCATCTTCGCAAATCCAGCATGAGGTGTGTCTTGGGGATGTCAACCCTAATGTTCACCCCATTCTCATATACTGTACACATCTCAGCTTATTTACTGATGGAATGAAGTGAATGCTGTCCCTGAGGAACACTGGGTGTCTGGGACAGGCAGGCAGGTTGTTATTTTGACCCCTGCCAACAGGACCTCCATGGCATCTGTTTTTGGCTACTCTCATAATCTCCCCAACCAGCATCATGCTCTGCCGAGCAGTTTGGGGGACTGTAGCACACTCCCAGAAAGATTATTTTACCCTCTTTTTCCCCCATATTGACCCAGATGGGCTGTGCCACTGTTTGCACCCTGATGTCCACCTTGTCCTCTACAGTGATTCCTTCCCTTACACAGAGAGCCACCCTACTTCCTTTCCTGTCAGGCCTATCCCTCTGGAATAATTAGCATCCCTCTATCCATATGTCCTATCATCTTCTCCCCCTCACCCCCTTCAGGTCTCTGTGAGTGCTACTATGTCCTGGCCTTTACAGTGCATTAGACCCTTCAAAGTTTCCAAAGTTTTCCCAGAGGCATCACACTCTCTTTACACTGGATGGCTCTGCTCCTGTAGTCACATGTAAAATGAGAAGGCAAGACAGGGCTGTAACCAGTTCAGTATGTATTTCCTGGTCAAACTTTTGAAATCAATCAATACATACGGTCTGGTGAACATGACTGGTTTCCATGACAAGCTATTATGACAGCTTCTACCAAAGTGCATCCATGTTTTAGCTGTTTTGTTTTAAAACTATTTTATTAAACCTGAAAATTATCAGTACACAGCATACCATTTTATTAAACCTGAAAATTATTAGTACACAGCATACTTTAACAGATTAGAAAAATACTACTCTAACCTAAATCAATTTCAGCATTTATCTTTCAATACCTTACAGAGCAATCATCAATAAGCTTCCCCAGTATATCGCAGACTGTCTACCTGTCTGTTCTGTGGGAAACTACCCTCCTAGGAGTCTCTCCCATATCTCCCTCGTCGTACCTAGAGTCAGAATGCGCCTTGGTGAAGCATCTATAAGTCATGCCCTGCCCATCCTTTGAATCAACATCCACAAGACCTTGAAAACTGCAATCCCTGTTATTTTAGCCACCTTTAAAACCTTGTTTACTCATTCCTTCTATGAATCATGTAAATGCTTCCCTTGAGAGCCTACAGGCCTATTCTTGGTACCTTGCCCCCCCTCTGCTCATACTGAACTGTATCTCCTTCCAGTCCTTAAGCTGGTCTCTAATAAATTCCATTGCTCAGCGCTTATAGCCTGTAAATATTGTTTAAATTGTACGGTGTATTCTACAAATAGTATGTTTTATATTTTACTCTGTATAACCTTACTGTATTCCATGTCTTGTTCTTATTGTGCTTTGTGTACATTACCCAGGTCCACCTTGTAAATGAGTTGCACTCAATGATGTTATGCCTGGATAAATAAAGACTGACTTTTTTAACTACGAATCAGTTTTCAGGAATATTAGAGTCTGCCTGCAAATCAGCTAGAACATTTTGTTGTGCCCTGTTACATCTGCATGTGTACGCTGTGAACTCCCTTGGCCTGAGGGGCATGATACAGACATCTTCACAGGAGGAGCCTGCAGTTCCTCATCACTAAAGGCGCTTTTACAGAGTGCCCCTCTGCACTGCAATTGTTTTATTGCGCTCCCTTCACATTTTGTTCCTGTCAACGGTGTGCTTTTACACAGCACACCTCAAACTGATCCTGGAGAGAGTCTTGTGGGACGATCTGGGATCCTCATTTGTTAATAGCACTCACTGCCTCACGATGCTCGTACGAGCAATATTGTGCTCAAGTTCAGCTACTTATATTTTCTGATGGTACAAAGAAAGCTGAACTCTGGCAAGTAGGCAGTTTTTTTGCAACGGGGGCTAAAATGCTTTAAAATCGCTCAGAGAGTGGGGCGTTATACTGGGCATGCGGCGTATGCATATTCATATATGAATAAGCGCGCGGCTAATATAACCCTCACTTTCAGTATTTAAAGCATTTTAAGCCACCGATACCAAACTGCCCTATTGCCAGAGTTCCGCTTTCTTTGTACTATCAGAAAATATAGTAGCTGAACTCAGGCTACATACTGCTTGAACGAGCATCGAGGTAATGCCATTGACAGACAATGAGGATCCCGCAGGGCCACGCAAGACTTTCGTCAGCGGAGATATGAGCACTACCGTTTGATTCCATGACCACCAGATGCGCTTCACAACGATGCACTGAAACGGTGAACCAAGGAAAACAGGGAACACCATTTCAGCGAGCGCTCATTTTAGAAGCAGTGTGGGTTGCCTTCACACACACAAAAAAGGCAACGCTGCAGTTGATCTGCACCATTCAATGCGGTGCAGAGCCTGTCATGTAAAGGTGCTTTAAAAGTATAATTCAGGAGTTTTAGCAGGGACTGTCATAACTCACTTTTACCACTGCCTTTTGGATTGCCAGACATACCCTGCTGACACAAGCAGAGATCTAAGAGGCCAAAAAAGCTATTTTTAACATCACTTACCCAAATTAGACAAAAAGAGCTATATGGAGAATGTTTCACTGCCCTTTTGCAGGCCTTGCACTTTAAAAATAGTATGGTCTGCAGAATGCCATGGTGCCAAAATCAGAAACTGAATCACCCAAATGGCAAATAAAAACTGCTCTTTTTTTTCCTGTTTCTCCAGAACCCACTTCATCTGAGATGAGAGGAGTTCACGTACTGATCAGCACTGGCCCGCTTCGCAGGCTTCAAGGAGGGAGAATGCACAAATGTTAGAAGAAAAATAGTTTGTGCAAGTGGAGTTGTGTGATGATATGAAACAAATGATGGCAGAATGCATGGTATCGCAACTGTAACAGTAAATTAGTACTGTTTTCTCTCTCTTTTTTTTTTTTTTTAATTCACTCTGCTCAAGGGACAGAGATGTGCTGGGGAAACAAAACTGTTGCCAGAAGCAGAGGCCGCTGTCTCTGAGAGTTAATCACAATTCCTTTGTCCTGTAAGGATGGGACCCCTTGGTCAGTTAAAGAGGGAGCTGCAAAGAGCCCAAAGTCTTTTTTGTCAGGAAACTTTCCTGGCCATGCAGCCACTACCTGCAGGGTTAGGCATGGCTCAGAACAAAAAATGGTTTCTGATGCTCTTGTCACGTAGTCCAAGAAAATGATCAGACTAGTCTGACAAGACTTCCCTGCTATGACCCCATACTGTTTACTATCCTGGAGACCACTGCTCTTCAGGTAGTCTGCAAGAGCTTATCTGACCAGTGACTCCAACAGACTCTCTACTATAAAACTGAGCCTAAGGAAGTGTCAAATCCCCAATGTCTGAGTGGCATATTTGATGATGTGGCATAGGGGGCTGGCAGCGAAAGGCTTTTGAGGTTTCGCCAGACGCTAGCAACTGTGTTGGGACTCTAGACTTACAATACCTAAGCGTTAGCGAGAGTCTGCCACAGCTGCCTGAGGTCCTGTGTGGTAAAAAAAAATCGTTCTACTTTGTTAGTGCTAAAAAGCTAGAGAAAGGATTTTCTACATGTTTCTTATGCTATGTGCAAACCATGGCCCACATATTCAAAAGAGATGTGCGGCACATCCCTAGATGCGCCCGTGCATCTCCAGACTTGTGACAGCAGTCAGGGGTGTGGCAAAATTCAGAAGCCCCCAATGCACCCCCCAAATCCAACTGCACCACCATGTGGAATATTGCGATGCGGGCATGCAAATGAGTGACCCCTCATGCATATTCCCCGCATCACAATATTTAAAAGTCCACTGGCAAAGACACGGTCGGATGTGCCGGCGCAAAGATAAGCCAGCCAATCCGTACCCTACCCTAACTTTGTGCGGGGCAGGGTGGTGTCCTGTGCACAGTCCAGGGCCAGTCATATGATTTCCCCCTCTCCGGCCGCAATCCCCCTTGTAAGAATAACATGTAGCACCGTTCCCCTATTTGCCATAGTGTAGTGTCCCCCCTTTCTGGTCCCGATCCCTGCTGTAAGAAAAAATATCTGTCCGGTACTCTATTTTCCATAGTGTAGTGTCCCCCCTACCCTGGCCCCTATCCCCACAATAATACTACTGTCCACCCCATTTGCCCCTGGTGGTCTAGTGGAATCCCCTTCCCTGTCACGAGTTCCATATAAATGGTAATGCACCCCCTTTGACCCTGGTAGTCAAGTGGACCCCAGCCTGATCTCCATATGACCGACAGACAACCCTGGTATCCTTGGTGCTCAGCGGCTCCCCAGCCCAGAAGGACATGACCCACCACCCTGCTCCCCCACCCCACTAGAGCCAGTGGCTGGCACAGCACCCCTCACACCAACACGGCCAGCCGCCAACTGAGGTCAACCAATGGGCAGGTACTGTGCACACTCACTGACGGTTCAGTTGGCGACGGGCCATGGTGGTGTTAGGAGGGTGCCAGTCGCCGGCTCTGGTCGGGTTCGGGGGGGGGGGGAGTGTGGTGGTGGGCCACATCCTACTGGGGTGGGGGTCCGCTTGAGCACTGGGGATACCGGGGTTTTCGGTTTGTGGCCATATGGAGAGTGGGCCAGGGTGGAGGATCTACTAGACTACCACGGTCAAAGGGGAGTGCATTACCATTCAGATGGAGCTCGGGGAGGATGGTTCCACTAGACCACCAGGGCCAAAGGGGGTAGACAGTGGTATTATTATGAGGATTAGCGTGGGGGACACTACACCATGGAAAAAAGGGGACTGGACAGATATTTTTTTTCTTTCAATAGGGATCATGGCCGTGGAGGGGACACACCACACTATGGAAAATAGGGGACCAGATGGATATTTTTTCTTGCAGTGGGGGTTGGGGCCAGGAAGGGGGGTCACTGCACTATGGAAAATAGGGAACAGACAGATATTTTTTCTTACAATGGGGATCGAGGATGGGAAGGGGGGGACACTGCACTATGAAAAATAGGGGACAGGACAATTATTAAGGGGATACATGATGGGCAGTCATACAATAGTGGATTTATCAGTACGCGACTGGCAAGTGAGCTTGAGGTTATCACAAGTGGCTCCACAAAGCAGAACCATGAGTGAGAAAACTCCCAAGCTCACTTGCCAGGAGTACTGACAAACCCGCTATTGTAGGACTGCCCATCACGTATCTGTTTTATATAATATGGGTTCACCTTTTCTTGAGGTTATGTTTTTTCTTGTTTAATTTTTTAGCTGTTCTGTGGGGTGTTTTTTTTCTGTTTGGGTGTTCTTGCGGTGTTCGGCAGTGTTTTGTACACAGTGGTGATAACAGCCGATACGTAATCACAGTAGTGATAACCTGCTGCTTTTTTCCATTGTGTACACATCATGATGAGTGGTTTGCTTTTGAGTGCTAATCTGCCTTTTTATTGTATGGATTATCAGCAAACCCCTGTTATATAATTTTTCTTACAACAGGGATTGGGGCCGGAGAGGGGGGACACTGCACTATGGAAAATAGGGTAATGGTGCTACATTTTATTCTTACAACAGGGATCAGGGCTGGGGAGGGTGCTGGCCCAGTGCATTCCGTCAGGCGCAGCCATGCTATTGAGCCCATAATGGGCATGCATGAGGCCTCTTTGCACTATGCATGAGTTCATTAGCATATTTTGACTGAATATCACCCTTGGGGGAATCAGGCATGCGTCATGCATTCCCCTATAGACAGTCTTCAGCCCCACATCCTGGATGTGCCACACCAAACATGGTGGCCACCTGCTCAAATAGAATTTGCAATCTGTTCTGATCGTGCATTCTGTTTGAATATCACGTCGGAGCAGGCCAGCCCAATTTTTTTGTGTGGCGCATTGATTTGCCCGTGCATCCAGCCGGCTCTGTATATGGGGCCCCATTTCTTTTTTATTTCTATATTACTAGATTTACTAGCTGATAAAAGCATAAAAAGATGAGTTGCCCATCAAGATCATCTCTCACTACTGGTGGGTGAACGTATTCCATCAAAGGCCTAGATTTTAGATAGTTGTCTTTAACCCTGTAATTCCCATAGTCTTTGTTCATTTATGATACCCTGTAGTCTGTGTAAATATTGTGAAGTAGTAAATATTTTTATATACTTCATGCCTCTGTGACTGAATCTTTTGAGGGAATAGTTAATTGTTGGTATTGACTAATCCAGGACCAGGCTACGAAGAGGGAAGAAAGAGAACAGTACTTAAGAACTTACCGCAACAGCAGATCTTTGAGGGGATCTCAATCCTCGGGTCACACCGTAGGAACTTCACCGTTGGTGAAGCAGGATCCACATGGAAGATCTTCATCAGTACCACTGGGGCCACCCCTGCAGATGTCATCTGCCAACGTCACCAACCCTATAAAGGCCTGAGCGACTCCACTCCTTCCTCAGTTCTTTCCCCGGAGACTAAGGGAACACACCCGTGCCACTGGGGACCAAGGAAAGAAAGAGGTGCCCAGGCTTAAATAAAAGGCTGGCTAAACCAGATAGCCAGTCTGAAACAGGAACCTCAAATAGGGGGATGGTGGGAGGGAAGGTTGACCTGATGACTGAGATCCCCTCGAAGATCTACTGTTACGTAAGTTCTCACGTAACTGTTCTATCTTCTTCAGGGGTTCTCACTCATCAGGTCACACCATAGGAATAAGCAATGACAAGTAACAGCAAAACAGTCTGGGTGGGAGGCAAGCCGAGGCCTTAGACAGGAGGCCATGAAGAAAAGCACGGCCAAAGCCTGCTCTGGCTCTAGAAGCAATGTCCAGACTGTGGTGCTTGGTGAAAATATGGACGGTACCCCAGGTGGCAGCACATTTCTCAGCGGCTGAGACCCCTTTGAAGTAAGGCACAGAGGTAGCCACATCCCTTGTGGATTGAGCTTTGACCGCCCCAGGCAACTCTTTGCCATACTTGTTGCAGTAGAAAACAATACAATTGACCAACCATTTGGACAAACACTGTTTAGTAACCTGGGGTGAGAGAAACAAAAAGCTGCTTTGACTTTCTGCTTTCCTTAGTTCGGAGCAGCTAATATTTAAAACTTACGTGTACATCTAATGTATAGAGCAGTGCTTCCCCTGGATTGGCACACCTGGGAAAATAAACTGGAAGGTGGATGGATTAATTTAAGGTAAACTCAGACACCACCTTGGGGAGAAAAGGACAGTCATATAAGAACTTACCACAACAGTAGATCTTCGAGGGGATCTCACTAATCAGGTAACACCGTAGGAACCTTCGCCATCAGTGAAGGGGAATCCACATGGAAGATTTTCAGCAGTACAACTGGGGCCGCCCATGCCATCGACGTCCACCGACAACACCAATCCTATATAGGCGTGGGCGGCCCCGCTCCCTCCTCAGTTCTTTCCCTCCAGAGAGAAAAGGAGCAAGGTTCATGCCCTGGGAAATGGAGGAGAGACAGAGGGACCCAGCTCTAGATGGAAAGGATGGAAACAGCAGATAGCCAGATCCTGAACAGGGGCCACAAGAAGAGAGATGGTGGGAGGGACATCAGACCTGACAACTTTGATCCCCTCAAAGATCTACTGTTATGGTAAGTTCTTATGTAACTGTTCTATCATCTTTGCCCGTATCTCAGTCATCAGGTAACACTGTAGGAACAAGTACCAAGCAGTGACAGATGTAAAAATAGAAAGTCTGAGAGGTTGGATCTCCATAAATTTAGGATAGGAGTCCTTGTAGCACAGCCCTGCCAAACCTGCATGGGCTCTTGAGGCAATGTCCAGACTGTAATGCTTGCTGAAAGTGTGGACTGTACTCCATGTGGCCGCCGCACAAATGTCTGCGGCTAAGACCTCTTTGAAACATGCCACCGAGGTAGCCATGCCTCTGGTGGAGTGAGCTTTGACAGCACCAAGCAATTCTTTGCTGTATTGATTGTAGCAGAACACAATGTAATTTGGATAAACATTACTTGGAAACAGAAGCACCCTCTCTACCTGGGGCAAAAGAAACAAATAACAGCTTAGAGTTTCTAGACTCTTTAGTCCGAAGCAGATAATACTTCAAAATTCTGCACATATCTAACATATGGGGCAGTGCTTCCCCTGGATTGGCATGCTCAGGAATATAAACAGGAAGGCAGATAGAGTGATTTAGTGTGAACTCAGAAACACCTTGGGTAGAAACTTAGGATTTGTGTTCAAAAATACCCTGTCTTTGTGAATATTTATTTTATTTAAAATTTGGTAACTGTGAAAAGCACACAGAGCCAAGACTCATTTCCAGGTGTGACACGGGGACAGGATAAACAGAACAAACAAAGGGTTACAAAAAGTACAAAATGCAGGATAACAAAACAAGTATAACAAACAAATACATCTTTAAGTTTGGTTGCAGGCCATTTATACAACGGCAAAACGAGAACAGAAATCACATGGAGCAAAATAAAGGTAGCAATTGTAAAATGCAAAAGACAGAGGAAAGTACAGGAGTTTTTGGTCATGAGATTAAGCTGAGGATAGCAGTAGCTGTAACTGAGGCTGGGGGAGGAGATGCTTAAGTGCAGGACTGGCAGGGGAGAGGCAGGCTGGTGGGGGGGAGGATAATTTCAGGGGAGGGGAAGTGCGACAGGAGAAGAGCCAGTGTAAGCCAGAGGACAATAGCACAAGGGAAAGAGGGAAAAATCAAATAAGGCTCCTCACACCAGAGGGCCTAAAGCTCTGAAACTGTTCAAGCAGAAGTAACTGTAACCAGAAACAGTGCTTTCCAAGAGAGAAAGTGCAAATCGCAAGTCGCAGTTCAGCAAAAGGAGACAGGGTCACCTTTTCCAAAATAAAATTTAAGTCCCAGGCCGAGACAGGAAACGGATTGGGCGAGGGGCTTCAGATGCAGGATGCTCTGAGAAATGTACTGGAGACATCCAGCTGAGCAATAGTCACGGTCACCCATGGGCTCATGAAAGGCAGAAACAGTCGAAAGGTGGACCTTGAGGGAGGAATACTGGAGACCCAAGTCAGACAAAGAAATCAGGTAGTCCAGAATATACGAACATACAAAATTTGCCAGCAGATAAAGGCCTAGAGGTCTATCATGTCTGCTTGAATGTGCAGCTAGCACCCCTTATTCTACAGCTGCCCCTCCCTTCCACCCTTCCCCTTCATTGACCTCCACCTTGTCCTGTCCCATCCCTTTTGAAGCAGTCCACTGTTCTACTGGATACCACTTCTGCAGGTAACGCATTCCACCCAGCCACCACCCTCTCTGTAAAAAAGTGTCTCCTCATCTCCCTCCTGAACCTTCCTCCCTCCAGTCTCATATCATGGACCCTGGTGTCCCTCTCCTCCCTTACTTTGAACAGCCCCTCTATAACTGTCTTGTTTATTCCTTTCATGTACTTAAAGGTTTCAGTCATGTCCACCCGTCCCTTCTCTCCTCCAGTGAGTACATATTCAACTCCCTCAGCCTCCTCTCGTATGCTAAGTCCCCAGCCCCTTGATCATCTTTGTTGCCCTGCGCTGCACCCCCTCCAGTAACTTAATGTTCCTCTTCAGATACGGGCGCCAGCACTGCACTCAGTACTCCAGGTGCGGTCTAATGACCTATACAGTGGCAGAATCACCTCCTCCCTCCTCGAGGATATACCCCTTGCAATACAACCTAGTATTTTGTTGGCCTTTGCAGCTGCCTTCCTACATTGTGCCGAGTTGTTCACTGACCCTGTAATGAGCACCCCCAGATCCTTCTCCTCCTCCTCTGTCTGGGCTAGCTGCACTCCCCCCAGCTGGTAACTCCTCCTTGGGTTCTTCATCCCAAAATGCAGCACCTTGCACTTTTTGGCATTAAACCCCAGTTGCCAGGTGTCTGACCAGGTTTCAAGCTTTGCCAGATCATCCTGCAACCCCTGCCATCACCCTAGGTCATCCACCACTGCTCCTACCTTGGTATCATCAGCAAACAGACTGCTCTTGTTCTTGATGTCCAATGATATGTCTGCAATGAATATCCCAAACAACACTGGTCCCTACACTGAGCCCTGTGGGACACCGCTCGTCACTACCCTTGGGTGTGAGAGCTCCCCATCCACCACCACCCTCTGTTGCCTTCCCTGAAGCCAGTTCCCTACCCATCTCACCAGCTTTGCACCTGCCCCAGTGCCTACTAACTTACTTCCCAGCCTTCCATGCGGCACCGAGTAGAATGCCTTACTGAAGTCCAGATACAGGACATCCACTGCATGGCCCCTGTCCAGTTGCCAAGTTACCCAGTCATAGAACTCCACCAGGCTGGTTTGGCAGGATCTGCCCCATATGAAGCCATGCTGTCAGCTGTCCTGTAGTCCTTTGGCCTCTAGGAGGGCCACCAGCCTTTCCTTCAGGATAGTCTCCATTTGCTTACCCACGATGGATGTAAGGCTCACTGGTCTGTAGTTTCCCAGTCCATCCTTGGGGTCACTCTTGTGGAGGGGCACCACATGAGCCATCCTCCAGTCCTGAGGTACACACCCGGAATGTAGTGAGGAATTAAATAGGTCTGCCAAAGGTCCTGCAAGGACCTCTGCCAGCTCCTTCAGTACCCTGAGGTGGATGCCATCTGGGCCTGGCGCCTTATCCACCCTCAGTGCCTTCAAACCCTCCCGAACTCTGCCTTCCATGATTTCCCCATTTGTCACCCCTTCCCCCCCCGTTTCTACCATTTCTCCCCCCTTGGGTGTCACCCCACCCTTCTGCAGAAATACTCATTTAGTGCTTCTGCCTTATCACACTCTGCTTCCACCCAACCCCCCTCCTTCCTAATCCTTACTATGTGGTCCTTACAGCTCCTTTTCTCCCTAATGTACCTAAAGAAGTCCTTCTCCCCCTTCTTAATGCCTTGTGCCAGCCTGAGTTCCATAGATGCCTTGGCTCCCCTTACTGCCCTTGTCACCTCCTTCGATTCCGTCCAGTACTCCTCCCTGTCCTCCTGATGTACAGGACAGGTGAAAGCGTCTAGGGAATGCTTGGTGGCCCAAATGGCAAACTGCTTCCACTTCATGGCATAAGTGGCACGGGTGGAAGGCTTGTGGGCGGCCACCAGGACATCCGCCACCCTGTTAGAGACCCCAAACCTGGCAATGGCTATGTCTATGTCCTCAGAAGCCATGTATGCAGATGGAGGGACCTGAGGTTTGGAGAGACCAGGGTCCTTTTATCCTGGGTCAGCAGATTCCTGCAAAGAGGTAGAGGGACCGGAGGTTCCTCCGCCAGCTGCTGAAACAGAAGGAACCATATCTGGTGAGGCCAGAATGGAGCCACCAGACTCATCCTGGTCCCCTCCATTTGTAGCTTGATAAGCACCCTCTGTATTAGTGGAAACGGAGGGAATGCATACACAAATCTCCCTCTCCAAGAGAGGGAAAATGCATCGCACTAGAAGACTCCAGGCCCCGGATCTAGCGAGCAGAAATTGGGCAGTTTTGTGTTGAGTAGGGACACAAAAAGGTCCAACTCTGGACAACCCCATCTGCAGAACAGATCTTCTGCTATGAATGAGAGACACTCCCATTCGTGCATGCTGGACTGAGCCCTGCTGAGGCTGTCCACTGCTGCGTTTAGGACGCCTGGCATGTGGACCGCAGAGAGTGTCAGACTGTGCTCCAGTGCCCAATACCATACACGCATGGCCTCCATGCAAAGGGGGTATGAGTGAGTCCCATCCTGTTTGTTGATGTAGTAGACTACACTCAGATTGTCCGACACGCAGGTTGACAGTAATGCACAAAGAGTGGAAGAGCTGGAGAGTGCTCTCCAGAGTCAGCAGAAGCTGTTCTCTGGACAGGGCCTTGAGAAGCCAAACATCCAGGTATGGGAAGACGTACAAGTCCCTCTCGTGTGAGCACCGCTGTGACTGCTGCTAAGCATTTGGTAAAAACACGCAGCACAAATAAGCCAAAGAGCAACACCTTGTATTGGTAATGCTCACCCTGAAAGGTGAAATGAAGAAACTTTCTATGAGGAGGAAAAGACCAAAATGTGCAGGTAAGCATCCTGCATGTCCAGCGAGCAAAGCCAATTCCCGGTCTTGAGGACGAGCATGAGGCCTGGCAAAGTTACCATCTAGAACTTTCTGTACAGGACAAAGAGATTGAGGTCCTTGAGGTCTAAGATCGCCGTTCTTTTTGGGGATCAGGAAGAACCTGGAGTAGAACCCCTGGTTTCTCTGACACCTTGGCTCCAGTTTGATTGCCTGCTTGTGCAGGAGTGACTGGATCTCCTCCATGAGAACAGACAAGTGAGCTGGGGGATAGTTTGAGGGTAGTGGTGGGGTATCTGGAGGCTGCTGGATGAGCTCCAGGGTGTGACCACTCTCTACGATCTGCAGGATCCAAGCATATGAAGTTATGGTTCTCCACTGAGTCAGATGGAGGGAGAAGCGACCTCCAACTGCCACCTCCTGTGTCTGGACCGGGGGGGGGGTCTAGCAAAGCAGTCACGCTGAGGAGGGACAAGCAGTGGAGGCTGGTCTGTCATTTCTGGGACGCTTCACCACCGCTCCAGTACTGGAGGGGTCGGCAAGGAAGACTGGGCTCTGCGCGTTCCCTGGGTGTGGGGGCCCAAGACTGGTCTACTGGCCTGACTACAAAAAGTAGACCACCCTCTACCATGGGGCTGAGTGCGGTAGAGAGAATGCACACACTTGATGGCTGTGCCAGAGGCCTGCAGATCATTAATGAGGTCTTGGATATCAGAGCAGAAGAGCTTGGTGCCACTGAAAGGGGCACTGAGCACCTTGTTTTGCACATCAGCTGCAAAACCCAAGACCCTAAGCCATGAGTGCATATGCCTGTGGTAGCTGCCCTGGCCACTGTGTCAGCCACCTCACATAAGACCCTGAGGAAATGTTCACTAACATCTTCCGCAGTTTGCAAACACTGGATCAATTCCTGCTTCTGAGGGCCATCTGGAAGTGCTGAGCAGTGGCCTTGCCCTTTCTCCAGTTGGCATTCTGAAATTTAACCATATGAGACAGGTAGTTTACAATCCTTAGGCCCAAAGTAGAGGAGGCGTAAACTCTTTTACCCCAGAGATCAATCCTGTGGGATTCCTTTTCTGGGGGAAGGGAGCTAAGGTGCTTAGGCTCCTTAGCTCCATCACGGGCTGCCTTGATGACCACCGAGTCCATTTCAGCCAGGGCAACAAAATAAGAAAGGCCCAGAAGGGCACTGTAAAGCTTGTCCACCCTGCATTGCATAGCTGGAACCATATCTGGTCTGTGCCAGACTGCCACAGTAGCATTCTTCAGGGCTGGCAACATAGGAGGGATAATCTTAGGAGGAGATTTGGGAAACTCCAGGAAGTCCACCAGGTCTTTCCTGGTGACATCCTCCTCCTCAGTTTGGAAGCCCCAAAGTGACAGACAACTGTTTCATGACACTGAAAAAGTTGGCATCCTCTGCAGGAGTCCTTGGGATATGCTCAACTGAGTCCTCACTGACGGAAGAAGCAGTGGATCGGATGTGTCGTCGTTGGCCCATAGTGAACCTCTCGGGGTCGATGAACAGGTGTTGACAGTGAAGCTGCCGTCAACGGTGCCGTGACGAGGGCCTGTTGAAAAAAACTAGTTGCTGAACTAGTACACTGGTAGATCTCATGAGTATTTCGTTCATATTACTGGTCGTCGTAGACGGAGGGGGGTTCGACGGCAGTGTAGCCGACGACCCTCTGTCCTGGGAGCCCAACAAGCCTGTAGCCCTTGGAGAAGAAGGGGTAGGTCTTGATGGAGTCATCATCGTTGATGGTGGAGGGGCAGACGGTCCGGAGGTGGAGGGCCCAGCGCCCTGAGAATTAAAGCGACAAAGCTGTCAGTATGGGTCTGGTAGGAACAGAAACCTGGATAGCTGGACTCTTCGTCTTAGCTGCCTCTGTCGACAAAGCCCCCCCGAAGAAAGAGAGGCCAATGGGGAACAGGATGGCCACCAGGGGGAGCAGTCGCAATCCTGGTCTTTTTTGTGACTTTTCCCCAAGGACTTTTCTTGGGACTTGGAGGCCTGGGAGTTCGAAAATCCAGTGGGCAACTGAGGGGCTGGGGCCCCCAGAAGACCCCTGTCCAGAGCTGGCTACCTGTTGTTCCATGAACTGTTTAAGAGCCATCCTGCATTGCCTGAGGGCGATTTGATTAAACCTCTGGCAGAGCTCACTGTCAGAGATTTCATGGACACGTCCAAGACAGCAGACACAAACAAGAGTGTTCGTCTGTGGAGACAATATTCTTTCCGCAGAGGCAACGATGGAAAAGAGAAGAGGAATGGTTAACTCTTAACACAAACAAAAAGAAAAAAAATCACAAAAAGAGATTTAGGTAAGGGCTGTAGGAAAAAGTGCGGCCATAGTCTGAAAAAGGTGCAAACACTGTTACGGAGCTTCTGTGGAGACTGAGCTTGCAAGTCGACGGCAGAAAAGAACTGAGAAGGGAGCAGGGCTGCCCATGTCTATATAGAGTTGGCGACATCAGCAGATGTCGATGGCATGGGCGGTTTCAATTGTACTGCTGAAAATCTTCCATGTGGATTCCCCTTCACCAACGGCGAAGGTTCCTACAGTTTTACCTGATGACTAAGATAACCCTGAAGAAGATTTTAAGATTCATGTGCAAAGACACCCTGTCTTTGTGAAAAATAAGCTAAGACTCCTCACACCAGAGAGCCTGAAGCTCAGAAATCCTTCGAGCAGAGGTAATAGCAACCAAAAACAACGCTTTCCAAGAGAGAAAGCTTAGTTCGCAAGTCACAATTGGTTCAAACCGAGACACAGTTAACTTCTCTAAAACAAAATTCAGGTCCCAAGCTGGGACAGGGGAATGGATTGGAGGTTTCAGATGCAGGATGCTCCTGAGAAAAGTATGGGATACATCTACCTGAGCCACAGTGCGGCCATCCACGAGCTCATGAAAGGCAGAGAAAGCCGAAAGGGTTGCGGTACATTGGGCGTCCGCGGAGACCCACGCACATACAGTAGATGGTGGGAAAGAACTGAGAAGGGAGCAGGGCCGCTCACGCCTTTATAGGGTTGGTGATGTCAGCAGATGATGTTGGCATGGGCGGCCCCTATGGTACTGCTGAAAATCTTCCGTGTGGATCCTGCTTCACCGACTGTGAAGTTCCTACAGTGTGACCTGATGACTGAGATACCCATGAAGAAGATCTACAGTTACCATATTCTTGAAGTAAAGTGTTTCTCAGGTATGAGTGACAGGAGAAGGCCATTTGCCCTTAGCCAAAGGAGCACTGTACTGTGTCAGCAGTAGCTTTGGTGGGATTCAGACCAAGAAAGTCCCCAGGTAAGAGAATCACTTCTGCATGGTAGCAGCTACTGACATACCCTTACAGATGTTGAGGGCTGAGAAACTTGGCAGCCTGCTGCACACTGTGTCCTGAGTGTGGACAGGTTGTGACAGCAACACAGAGTGTGGAAGTCACCATGTGCTTCCACTTAGCCATTGGGATGAGCCCAAAATCAGCACTCCCAGGACCAATGGCTAAGTAGAGCCCAAGTAGTAGACTGAAACAACTAAAATAAAAGCTAAGAAACAAACGAAAACCCTGTAAAAACATTGAAAAGCCCTATTAACAGAGAAGCAGAGCTAACAGAATCAAGCAATCAGCGACACAATGGGGTGCGGACACAAAAGAAACTCAACTTACCTGAGGCACCAGGCAGAAAATGCAGATCAAGTACAGCAAAGAATTAATTAAAACATACCCTTATTAGCTCTTACAGATATACTGGCAGTTGCAACTCACCCAGACCGCTGCAGGTCTGTAATGAGGAAAAAAAAAAAAAAACAGATTTGCCAAATTAAACAGGGACAACTAAATTTACAGAAGCTGCCTGTAGAAATAAATATCCCCTACATGGTAGAGTTAATCATGAGGAAGAAAAAAAAAAAAACAATTACAGACACATGTCAGGTAGAAGCTTCTCAGAAGTGCTACAGCCACTAGTTCACTAGTAGAGAAGATTGACTAAAATGGAGGATTGGAGCATTCACAATACCATCATTCTGTGCTGCTAGGCACAGCTCTTAATGCTATAGCTATACTAGTGTAATCCCCAAGTCAGGATATACATTACCCATACTGTAAGAATCTCAAACAGACATTGTGGTGCAATACAGAAATTTAGAATCTGTACAGCATGTGCTTTGTCTTAGTGACTGTAATAGACCGTGCGGACCCTACAGATGAGTAGAGATACAGTGAGGGGGGCACACCATGTGACTAGCTGGCACCATAGCCCAATAGTAGTCTAGCAGTCATCTTCCACAGGGCCTAGCAACCTCTCAGGTGAGCATTCCTGAAGCGTGAGGACAAAGCAGGTGGACAGCATCTGCAGGGGCATCCACTGTTCTGCAGGGGACTCTGCCCATGAAGACACCAAACAAGCAGGGTAAGTCAAGGGGACAAACTCTCCAAAGATGGAAGCCGTGATGGCAGTGCATGGCTAGTGCTGCAGAGAGGACTGCCAGCTCTAGGCTACAAACAAAGTCCAAAAACTGTAGCACTCAAGGGAAATAGAAAATAAACCTCGGTCAGCACCGTTTGAATTTAAAAGCTTTAATGGTGGATACGAGAGGTTTACAAATTCATGCAGCTCATCCTGCTACCTAGGGCTCTGCTTGAACTTTGTAAGTCAAGGGGATACAAAAAACACACAAAAGTAAAATGTTAATTAGGTACAAAGGTTTCTCCACAGTTTCAGAGTGGGAAGAGGCAACATCACAGAGCCACTGCTGAAACTGCCAAGTGTTCAGGAAAAACACTCTGTAGGGGGTGTCCTGTTACCACAGGTATACACTATCTGGGGTAGGCCTACACTCTAGTAGAAGAATTAGGCTTATAGACAAAACTCATTCTGGTCTTAACTCCTTATATGAAGTAAGCCTACACTGAGGTAAAAGGACCAGTCTTACACACAAAACCCACGCTGGTCTTAACTCCTTATCTAAGGTAGGCCTCCTCCTGTAGTAAAAGTACCAGGCTTGCAGGCAAACACACACTGGTCTCATCTCGACATCTGGGGCAGGCCTATACTGTAAAAGCAGCATGAGACTAGCAGGTAAACCCAATGCAATATACTCCTTAAACTCCTTAAACAACAGAGATCATTGGTAGAGTAAGGTAGTGAGCTACATAGGATATGGCACTGCTGTCTTCAGGAAGGTGCTCTGGGAGAAGGAGATGCCTAGTTTCAGGTGCTTGGAGCTCCCAGTGCTTGAACAAAAGCATCTCTGGACTTAGCTCAACAGACCAAGGGTTCCCCCATCCAGAGGGTCCTGAACACCTCCCTCCCAGAGGTCCCAGAGAACTTCAGGGACAGAATGGTGTACACTGGAGAGGCTGGCTGGGAAGGGGCAAGTTCAGATCACAGGGGCGGTGATGAGCTGATACCAGCCTTTGGCATCACCAGAGAGAGTTGCTTCCCATTGGCTGCTGACTGATAATGCAGGTCAGACACCAACCCCAGGATAAGGTCCAATCCATGTGGAATAAGCCTAGTGGTGTGGCCCACTCTGTATGGGAGAAGACTGCTGGCGGGTGTGTGTACCTGGTGGGGAGTAGATTAGGAGAGGTGCTACTGTTGGGGGGTTTAACTGTACCTGGGACAGGGAGGCTGGTTGAGGGCCAGGAAAAGGGAAGATGGCATGCCTTCCAGGTATAATGGCAGGGAACATCATACCCAGGATCCAGACCAGGGTGGGGTGGGGGATTATGGGACACTCAGCCAAAAGAGCAATAACACACATCTTGCCATTAGCTAGATAAAAGGCAGCACTGAACAGTACTTAGAATTAAAACGTAAAGTGCATTAATTACTTACAAACAGCATGCAGACCAAACAAAGCCAACAGTTTCACCCGTAGCGCTTTCTAAAGCTCTCCTGACTTTGACTATGGTTTGGTTGTCTGGCCCCACTGCACTCATGGGCATCTTTTTTTTTTGCTTGTAAGGGAGGGATTATGGGAAGCTAGATGTTGTGATCCACATGGGAACCAATGATTTGGAGGGATAAGGCGTAGAAGTAGTTTAGCAGTAATTCAGGGTTTTGTGAGAGAAGCTCAGGGAAAGAGTAGCTTTAGTACAATGTGTTAGTCAGGCCAGAAAGGCAAGGAATTCAGTTCTCAACATGTGGCTAAAGGGTTGGTGTGTTGAGAAAGGTTACACATATGTAGGGGACTGAGGAACACTCCGAAAGGACAAGGCCTGTATGCACAGGACCACCTGCATCTCAGTGGGTGTGGGAGGGAGCAGAGGGAAGGAAACTAGAGGGGTAGGTCAGAAATAACTTAAACTAGGTTTGGGGAGAGCTATACCAGTACACACGATCTAATGCTTTCATACAGAAATAACAATAGCCCCCCCTGCCCCCCCGACAGTACTTTTTGGATATGCAGGGAGACAGTGGGGCAGCAAGAGCAATACAGGCCAGAGAATCACAAAACTAACTGGGACCTTACAATACTAGGATACTCAAACTTTAGGAAGCAAGAACTAGGGGTGGTGTGGGGTGGCCCTGTATAAAGGATGGCATCAAGGCCACAAAGGGCATGATAACAAGCGAGAAGGCAGAGAAGGAGACGCTGTGAGTACAGCTGGAATAGGGATGGGGAGGATGAGAATTGGAGTGGTTCACAGGCCCCAAATAAAAAAGAAGGGGCAGACAGGGAATTTGAAGGGGAAATCAGAGGGTAAAAGTACAGGGGGAATGTGGTGATCACAGGTGACTTCAATCTTCCTGATGTAGACGGGGACGTCTCAAGGGCATGCAGCAGCAGAAGTTAGGCATTCTTGGATGCAAGGACAGCTTCTTGATCCAGGAGGTCTGAGAGACAATGAGGAAAGACGCAACCCTTGACTTCGCACTGATAAAGAGTGACTATGTAAGGAACAGCAGTATCAGTGTTGTTTGCTATAGAGCATGGCAAGGAACACACCAACTCCAAAACAATGGTCTAAGATTTCAGAAGGGCTAATTTTTGGGAACTGAGGGGGAAACTTAAAAGAAAAGCTGGAGGGAATCGAGTGGGTAGAGGGTGTAGAATGGAAATGGGCCATCATTACAAACAGCCTACAGGAGGTCAACAACTCTAGCTTGAGGCAGGTGTGAAAGAAAGAAGAAATGAAAACCAATCTGGTTCACGATGGAGGTAGAGAATGCAGTGAGAGGGAAAAGGGAGGTTTTAAGAGATAAAAAGGGATTCGGGGGGCGGCTACCTTACAAAACTGAGTGAGGTCAACAGGGTGGAGAGAAAATCTAAGGTAGAAATTGAGCTAAGGCTAACGGGAGAAGAAAACAAGGGAGATAAGGTCTTATTTATTTATTTAGTAATCAGAATTACAACCTTTGAGCTAAAAGCTCATTTACAAAGGATCATCGGCACAAGGGTAGGGGAGGGAACATAAGTTTGGAGTCAGTAGCAGCTTAATAGGTACTGTCAAGAACATCTAAGAGAAGGAAAAAGGTGAACAGGAGAAATCAGTAAACACTGGCAATAGCAAAACAATGTAGGATAACACAGGCAAATAACACATAACCAAAACAAGAGTACATAGTCAATGGGCTTGGGTTCACACGTCATGCCATACAATTAAATCTTCTTGCGTTAAATTACATCAAGGTAAAAAGACAGGTGAAAGTAGGCACTATGAAGCTGAAACAGGGCAAAGGGTGAGTGGAGGATAACAAATGTAAGGCAAATACACCGAATGCTTATTTCTGTTCAGTACTTACAAAGCAAATAGAGGAGCCACTACTGCAGGGAAAAGTTAGCATGAACCCAAAAAAAGGGACCAGAACTATGTATAGAACCAATAGCACCTTTGGCAGACCTCTTAAACTGCTCCCTAAAGACTAGAGACATGTCAAAAGAAAGAACAACAGCATATGTGGTAGCCCTGCACAAAAGTGGTGGAAGGAATGAGCCAGGGAACTACAGACAGGTTAGTTTGATATCAGTAGTTGGCAAACTACTGGAGACCATAATTAAGGAAAGAACAGAAGACATACAGGTAGAAAATGGGCTGCAAGATGGAAGACCACATGAATTTGTAGCAGGAAGGTCTTGTCAAGCAAATTTGACTGATTTTTTTTTGAATAGGTAATGAGAGCCATTGATAAAGGCCAACCCATGACATACTTTATCTGGACTTTAGCAAGGCATTCAACTCTATTCTGCACAAGAGGCTGGTCAAGAAACTAGTGGACCTAGGGGTGGGGGACAAACTGACAAGATAGCAGAAAACTGGCTGGTGGGAAAGACACAGAGGGTGGTGATTAACAGGCAATTTATCAACTTGAGGGATGTCAGTAGAGGGATCCCACAGGGGTCAGTGCCAGGAAATAGGACCACACGGAGACTTTTCTAGCTACCAGTCTACCGGGGGCCGTCCACCCTGACGTCCCTGCGCCCTCCTCAGTTCTCCTGCAGGAAACCATAAGCAGAAAAGTCCTGCAGAGGACTGAGGAGAGACCAAGGTTCCTCAAAAGGGATAGAGAGGAGATGCAGGCACAGGGACGCGGGGAATGCCATGACCTGCTGAAAGAGATCCCCTCACAGATCCACTGTTACGGTAAGTTCTTACATAACTGTACTACATGACTTCAGGGATCTCTCTTGCAGCAGGCCACACCTATGGAATGAGTCCCAAGCAGTTCTGACATCAAGAAATGCAGTCTGGGCAGTAGGAAACCAAGAGCATAAGAAAGTAGGCCCTGTAGAACAGCTAGTCTGAAACTGGCCCTATGCCTAGAGGCAATGTCCAGACTGTAGTGCTTGGTAAAGGTGTGGATAATACTCCAAGTTGCAGCATTACAGATCTCTGCTGCTGACACATTCCTGAAAAAAGCAGCAGAAGTGGCCATGCCCCTGGTGGAATGGTCACAAACAATGCCAGGAAGGTCCTTGCCATACCTCCTATAGCAATAAATGATATAGCTGGTCAACCATTTGGACAAGTGCTGTTTTGAAACAGGGACACTCTTTCCCAGGGGCGAAAGAAACACAACTATTTGGACTTCCTACAGTCCTTCATACGATGGGTGTAGTAATGCAAGATTCTATGTAGTCTAAAGTGTGGAGCAATGCTTCCCCTGGATTGCCATGCTCTGAGTAGTAAAAAGGAAGGTGGATGGAATGAATTAAAGTAAACTCAGACATCACCTTCGGAAGAAATTAAGGATTAGTACACAAAGACACTCTGTCTTTGTGGAAAACCAAATAACGGTGCTTGCACATGAGCACCTGTAGCTCTGAAATTTTTCGAGCAGAAGTAATATCAACTAAAAACAATGCTTTCCACTACAGAAAGCATAGCTCTCATATCGTGGCAGGCTCAAAAGGAGCCAACATGAGTTTTTCCAACACAAAATGTAGGTCCTAAGACGGGATTGGATTGCAGATAGGAGGCTTCAGGTGAAGGATGCCTGTCAGAAAAGTACAGGACACCTCCAATTGTGCCACCATACATCCATCAATAGGCACACAGAAGGCAGACATGGCAGACGTGCACTTTAAGAGGGGAGTACTTCAGACTGGAGTCTGAAAGGGACAGTAAGTACTCCAGAATGTGATTCACCAAACAAGTGAATGGATCCAGCTGACGGGAAGCAGCCCACAGCACAAAACGTTTACACTTCATAGAATAACTGGCCCTATTGGAAGGCTTTCTAGCCACCACCAGGACATCAGCTACCTTGGGTAAAACCCTGGACTGAGCCATAGCTGTCCTCAGAAGCCAAGCGTGAATATGCAGGGATTTGAGGTCTGGATGGATCAGGGTGCCCCAGTTCTGGGAAAGCAAGGTGGTGCAAAGAGGAAGGGGTATTGGAGGTTCCACCGTTAGCTGTTGCAATAAAGGTAATCATATCTGAAGGGGCCAGAAAGGGACTGTAAGTATCACTGTGGCCCCTTCCATCTGGAGCTTGATCTGAGCCCTCTACAGAAGGGGGAAGGGAGGAAATGCCTATAGAAACCGCCCTTTCCAAGACATGGACAGCGCGTCTCACCAGAAAACTCCAGGTCCTGGATCGAGCAAGCAAAAATGCGGCTGTTTTGTGTTGAGTGGGGATTCAAAAAGTTCCAGCTCTGAATGACCCCATTTGTCAAACAGTTCTTCTATGACTGAGGTCAGCAGTTCCTGTTCATGTGTCCATGACTAACCAGCTTAGGCGGTCTGCCAGAACGTTTTTGGCATTGGGAACATGGACAGCTGACAGTTCTAAACCATGTTCCAAAGCCCAGTACCAGATTCTCATGGCCTCCCGACAGAGGCGGTGAGTGAACCTTACCTTTTGCTGATGTACTGGACTAAACCGATGTTGTCCACCTGCACTAGCAGAAGGCATGGGGACAGCGGAGTCTGGAAGGCCTGCAGTGCATAGGGAACTGCTCTCATCTCCAGGACACTGATGTGGAGCGAGGACTCTAAAGCGGATCATGTCCCCTAGGTTTGGTGAGGTCCCAGATGGGCTCCCCACCCCATCCCCGAAGCATCTGTGGTGAGAATTTGCTGAGGGGAGGGAATGAGGACAGGAACCCCTCTTAACAGGTGGCTGGGTTCCAGCCACCAAAGGAGAACCTTTTTCACTGAAGAGGAGACCAGGGCTTGCCATTCTAGGTCATCGGCATGCTTGTCCCACTGAACCCTGAGTGTGTACTGGGGTAACCTCATATGCAATCTGGTGAGAGGCACTGTGGCTACAGCCACCACCATCAGACCCAGGAGCCAAAGGAAGGTTCTGGCAGAAACATAGTGGCTGTTGTACAACAGGTGAGCCTGGGCTATCGGCCGCTCTGCCCTGTCCTGAGGCAGGAAGGCCAAGTCTTGAGCCATCTCCAAGACTGCACCAATGTACTGAAGATGCTGGCATGGAGTCAAAACTGACTTGAGCAGGTTCACAGTGATTCCCAGATCCTGGAATGGACAGGTGGTACGTTCCAGGGTCTGTAGCAGGCGGTCCCTGGACTGGGACTTGAGGAGCCAGTCATCAAGGTAGGGAAAGACATAAAGGTCCTACCGCCTGAGGGCAGCTGCCACCTTGGCAAATATTTAAGGGCCCGAGGACAAACCAAAGAGCAAGGCCCTGAATTGGAAGTGCCCCCCTGGAACTGAAACCTCAGGTACAGTCTGTGGGAGGTGTGGATCTTGATATGTAGGTAGGCATCCTTCATCTCGAGGGAGCAAATCAAATCTCCCTGGTACAGAAGGGGCAACACACCTGGAACTGTGACCATCTGAACTTTTTGTACTGAATGAACAGACTGAATTATCACAGGTCTAGAATGGGCCTGAGGTCCCTGTGCATTTGGGAACCAGGAAGAAATGAGAATAGATCCCCCTGCCTTGCAGGTTCACTACGGGTTCCACAGCTTTCTTTGGCAGCAGGGACCGGATTTCCTTCCAAAGCACCAGTATGTAGTCTGGAGGGTAAGAGGAAAGAACTGGAGGTTTTTTTGGAGGCCACTCTAGAAGCTCCAGGGTGTGGCCATGCACTATTAGCTGTAACACCCAAGCATCGTTGGTTATTTCCCTCCAGATGTCTAGGTGTAACAAGAAGTGACCCCCAATGACTGCCTCCTGATTTATTGGTGGAAGTGGAGGAGGTTGCAGCTGCGGCTGCACTACCCCCTCTGGGATCCTTGCCAGCTGTGGCAGTAGAGGTAAGCAACAAGGTAGATGCCAGTTGCTTGCCCTGGGGTCTGGCTGAGGGTCTGGACTTCTTGTTCCCCTTACGAAAGGACACACATTGTCCACTCTTAGCTTGAGTGTGGTACATGGAGTGGACAGATATCACGGTATGTCCATAGGTCTGTAGGGCATTGAGGATCTGTTGCACATGGACCCATAACAATTTGTATCCCCAGAAGGGGGTGTTCAGGATATATGACCAAACATCCTGTGTGAACCCAGACACTCTAAGCTAGATGTGCCGGCGTAGGCAGACACTGGCTGTTGACAGTGTCATAGGCCATGCGGAAGAGGTGCAGACAGATGTCAGCTCCTGACTGAAGGGACTGTAAGAGCTACTGCTTCCACAGGTCAGCAAGAAGAGAAATGGCCAATTCCTTGGCTTGGTCCCAACAAAGGTTTTTGAACTGGACCATATGGCCCATGTAGTTTAAGATCCTGAAGGCCAGTGTGGCTGATGCAAAGGTCCTTTTGCCCAGTAAGTTCAATCTCCGGGACTCTTTGTCTGAGGGGAGTGAACTTAAGATGTTTAAGCCGTTTGATGCAGTGGTGGGCTGCATTAATGACCACCGAGTTGGCCTGTGCCTGTTCTGCAAGGAAAGGCTTTCCCACTGGGGTATGGTAAAGTTTATCTGCCTTCCTGTGCATGGCAGGGACCAGGTTAGAGTGGTGCCAGGCTGCCATGGTGACGTCCGCAAAGGTTTCAATCAGAGGAGGGACCAACAAGGGATGGGGCTCGGGCGGACGTAGGTAGGTAGCTAACCATCTTCTGGGGTCTTGCTCCTCCGTGTCAAAACCCATCACTGTCTGCATCTGGTGGAGGAACGCCACAAACAGCAGATCATCTGGGGGGGACAAAGGAACATATTTCAAGGTCCCCTCCCCATCCAATGAGACCGCACAGGCACAGTGAGAATGGGTGGCCTCCCCTTAGTAGCCTGCATCCTCTTCCTTCTCACTGGGGAGTTGAAGGACCAGGTGATATTCATCCCTTCTCCCGAATGTCCAGAGGGAGTGTAGGGGTTCCAGCCACAAAGGAACTGGCATGGGTCCACTGAAGACGTGGGTGCAGGGACTGGTATTGTGAGTTCCCTGGGGAATGGGCCGGAGGGGGTCAGATGTGCCTGCATGAAGTCCCATAGGGAAGAGAGTAAAGAACTAAAGTCCACTGTGACAGGCAATGGGTAGCCAGGTGGTGCCAGCTGAGGTGGAGCCAGCACAGACATCATAGGTGGAGCCGGCTACGAAGGTTAGAGAGGCCTAGACCCCAAGGAGGAGTCTCCGTCCTGAGTCCCTCTATGGGATGGTGAAGAGGACCAGGAAGTGGCCTGGGGCGAAGCCGGGGAAGGCGGTGGTTCCAAGGCTGGAGGGGCCGATGTTGTGGCAGCCACTGGCCGGGTAGTAACAGAAGACCCAGAGGCCACTAGGCCCGTGCAGTCCAAAGACAGCCCAGCAGAGCCTCCTGACTGTGAGCCTGCTGAAAATCAGGGCCTGGGGTGCAGGACGGGAGCCCAGCCCTGAAGGACCTCTGCCCGCCAAAGTAAAGTTGGCTGCAGGGGCTGCCAATGGTAGCCCTGTTGAAGAAAGGGCATATGATGCAGACGTCGCTGCCCCCGAAGTGGGGGATGGCCCCGTCGTGGTTGCAGAGCAAAGTGGGGATTGGGGTTTGGCATGGTCCTTGTCCCTGTGTTTATGTTTGTCTGAGGATTTATCCCGGGGCTTCAACAGTAAGGAGCCCAAGGAGAAGACGAGGGAGACTGAGGAACCCCCTGGCCTGCAACTCCTTCTCCATGCTGGCAACATTTTGCTGGAGCAGAAAGTATTCCAACGTCCACTGGTGCCGGGTGGCCTGGTTGAAGCCGTAGCAGAAGGAGCAGGCATCAATGTCATGGTCTGGGCTTAGGCAAAGAACTCAGGCAGAATGGTCATCTTTCTCCAGGAGTTGCTTTCCACAGGCGCACTTGGTCATCTGGTTAAAAGACGAAGAAGGCTGAGAAGACATAAACGAAGAAGGAAAATCACTGAACAGTGATGATAACTGATGTGAGAAAATAAAAAAACAAAGGGAGAATGGCAGTCGATTGAAGCTGTAGCATTCCAAAAGGTCCGACATGCGCTTGTCGATGGCAAGAAAAGAACTGAGGAGGGTGATGGGCCGCCCACAATTATAGCATGCTATGATGGCGCCTGACATCGGTGTGGGCAGCGCCCTGGTAGACTGCTAGCTAGAAAAGTTTCTGTGTGGTCCTAGTGCATGGCGGTTATAGTTCCATAGGTGTGACCTGCTGCAGCAGATATCCCCAAAGCCAGATCTGCCTATTTGCACAGTACACCAAGCTCTGTGGCAGGTTTGACTGTGAAGGGGAATCCACAATTTGAAAGAGAACTTGGGGAGGCTTTAAGAAGTGGTCAGAGATCTGGCAGCTGGGCTTCAAAAAGTGAAAAGTCACTGCAAAGGTCATGACCCGATGAAATTTTATGTTTTAATGCTAAAGCCTGCAATAGTTATACTGTATTAGTCAGTGTTGTTGCTGTCCTCTGCAGTCCCTATGCTCTTGTCTTATGAAGGCCATGAAACTTTTCAAGGCATAGTAAGTGCCCTGCTGTTTTTTGTAGTTTAAAGTGTGTCTGCGTTAGGGATAAAAATGCTTTTAGAGAATACAGGGACTTCACAACCAACATGTGAATCAGTGTCAGTGGCTCAGTAGGTAGCACACTCGCCTCTGAAGCTGGGAGATCACAGGGCTGTGGGTTCAGTTCCCACATCTGGTACTTGGGTTAATATCCCAATACTGACACTGTAGTGCAGCATGAGGAGGTGGTGCACTTCCGAGGTGCTGTCTTTCAGTTGAGACATTAAACTGAGGTCCCATCTGCCTGGATTGGTGGTAGTTCTGGTGGGATGCTAAAGATCCCATGGCACTTATCGAAAAAGAGTAGGGGAATTTCCCCGGTGTCCTGGCCAAATTTCTCCCATTCATTAAAAATACTACCAACAGCTTAATCTGGTTCAATTTCAGTTGCTTACCATCTGTATCCCCCCTCCACCCGATCGCCCCTGAAAAAGGGATTTCTAGGCCCAGTGGGCTTATCGGGTCAACAAAATTCAATAAATAATAAATAAAATGTAACAGAACTGAATTAGAGTATAACTTCTGATGGCTTATGCAGGTACGCAACATCAACTCTCATGATGTCTTGCATGAGTGGGTTCATGACCTTTGCAATTGAGAGAAACAAATGATTACACCAGGGCAAAACAGAGTGAAGCAACTTCATTTATATTTAAACTGGGATGAAATTGGGGGGTGCAGAGAGGGAATCATTGTTTATGTCTACAAACTACACAGGTATGCAGAAAATAGGTTGAGGAGACTTTCCCTTTAAACATCAAAGGACTGAGACCCTTTCACCCAAAAGAGGTTATGTTTTGACCATAAATAGCTGGTTCAGCCAGAAGGCATGCTGCTAGGCTATGAGCTGGAGAAATAACAGGACAGAGCTCAAATACACAACCAGTCTGAACCAGTTCTGGGGTAGGGGAGGTCCTCGTAGATCAAAGGAATATCCATCGTATAATGTCAGAGAGGCAGGGCTGATGATGTGGGTGAGTGGGCTGGCATACCAAGAATATATATATTTTTTTGTTTTAAATTTAAATGTTATGGATTTTTTTTCCTTTTTCAGATAGTGTACAAACAGACTGGGAAGGAACACAATAAAGAAGGGCAGACAGCAAGGAGAACCAGGGATAAAGGACAACCAGGGAAGGGGCTGGAGTAGAAGACCTAAACAGTCTAGGGAGGGCAAATCATGGGAAGCCATGTGTCTCAATGCCAGGAGCCTTAGCAACAAGATGGAGGATCTGGAGGCTGTCATGGTGCAGTCAGACCTGGACATTGTGGCCATCACAGAAACCTGGTGTAATGATAACCATGACTGGGAGATGGCCATACCTGGCTACAACATATTCAGAAGAGACAGGGCAGGTAGGAAGGGAGGAGGAGTGGCACTGTATGTGAAAAATGACATAAGGGCCAAAGAGATCCAGGAGGAACAAAATGGGGGGGGAGATACTGTGGGTTAAGCTGGAAAGGAAAATGGGACCAGCCATTCGCACAGGTGTGGTCTATAGACCACCAGCCCAGGAGGAAGAAACAGATAGGGAGCTGATGCTAGCCATCCAAAGGATGGCAGACAAGGGTGAGGTAGTGTTGGTTGGAGACCTCAATATTCCAGACGTGGACTGGAGCATCCCAGCAGCAGCATCAACTAGGAGCAGATTTATCCTGGCCTCCTTTCAGGGTGCCTTCCTTAAGCAACTGGTCATGGAACCAACTCGGCAGAAGGCAATATTGGACCTTGTGCTCACAAACAGGGACAGTGTGATGGGGTAACAGTGGGGGAGCACCTGGGGAACAGTGACCACCAGTCATTGTGGTTTGAAATCACAGAAGGAGCAGAACCAAACCACACAAACACACGTATCCTGGATTTTAGGGAGAAAGACTTTGGGAAAATGGGGAGATGCTTGAAAGAGGTATTAAGGGGAATGGGGCAGGAATCAGGGGTTGAGGAACAGTGGGCAGTATTTAAAATGGGGATTACAAGAACAACAGAATTAAGCATTAAGCAGGTTAGCAAGGGGAAAAGGAAGAGGAGGCCATTATGGTTTTCCAAGGAGGTAGCGGAGAAAGTGAAAGCCAAAAAGATTGCATTCAGGCAATACAAAAACACAGGCAGAAGGGGATAGGGAGAAGTACCAGGAGAAGCAAAGGGAGGCAGGGAGGTCAGTATCGGAAGCCAAAGCTCAGACAGAAGAGCACATAGCAAAATCAGTGGGTACAGGGGACAGGGAGCGCGTCAATTCGCTCCTGACAATTTGTTCCCCGAAAATCTGCTCCCGACAGTATGCTCCTGTCATTTTCACTCCCTACTACCTTTCGCTCCGTGTCTTTTTGCTCCCACTCATGACGAACAAACAAAAAACAAGGCAAAAGGGCAAAATCATTGGTGCTGTGCCACATATTACGGAATCTATGTATTTCTATGCATTTCTGATAGAAAGTGCCGATTTCCTCTGGGACTGTTTTTGTGTTCTGTGTGGTCCACCTTATCCCCAGCACCTGCCCTGCACTGTTTGTTTGAAACCTTATGATAAACAAACAAAAAACAAAGCAAAAGGGCAAAATCATTTACCTGCATTACTCTGCGTGGTGAGTTGTGTGAGACTGCATGGTTACCATGGCGACAAGACGTACGTGCAGCTGCAACTTCAATTTCTGTTAAAAACATAAGCTTTATTTTAAAAATTTAAAAGCAATTGTTTGTTCGATTTTTAATACTGGAAGCAGAGGGCTACTCCTCTCAGGAACTCTTCAGTAGAGCGCTCCTCACTTTTCTGTAGTATTAGTTCTAACCTGATGGCACTGTCCTTGTATTTTTCTCTTGTGTGTATTCCTCAAATTCCCAGCAATAAGCTGCTCTATTTCCACTTCCCTCTTTCTTTGGATTCCCTTCAGTCCCTCAATAAATTTCCATATGGAAGGGTGATGCATGCAAAGAATGGACTGCATTCCTCTGTGGAATGCTTCTACGGCATTATTCGTTCTGGCTCTTTTTTCAATCACTGTGTCAGAATGGTTCCACAGATGGATAGCATACTGTGGTTGCCTTCTGCCTGTGCCACGTCTGTTCCTTCGCCCGACCCAGGTATCATCAAAATAGTCAATTAGCAGTTCAAGCTCAGGAGGAAATATATTTAGAGACTCGTCTGTAATCTCCTCGAACTGTGATGCTACCTGGTCGGGTGGATAAAAGGCAAGTGCAGGGAGATATCTACACTTCAGACTAAACTCACTGTCGTGAGAGTATTTGTTGCCCAGTCCCTCTGTTTGTAGTTTGCGATACACACACTGAGCAAAGTGGAAAAAACACCCCACTTGCTGTGCTTTGGGGACTGCACTGGTGAAAGCCTGAATAGTTGCCTTTTCAAAGTCTGTCATTATCACTGCAGGACTGAGATGTGGGTTGATTACTTTGACTGCAGTTAATACTTTCTCATAATGCTCCCTCCTCTTGCCAGGCAAGAGCGCATATATTGCTGGTTGCAAACTTCCAAAGCGCTCACCCAGTATGACGAACATTTGATAAAAAAAGAGGGGGGGTGGGGGCAATGCTGAATGTGCCATCAGCAAACCATTGATCACAGTGCTCCAGATACTGTAGATTTGCCTCTGTACCAAAAACAAGTATGCGCTCAGTCCCAGGTCCACTATCGTGGAGCAAGAAATTAACTTCATCACCTTGACTGGTTTTGAATGTGGTGTAGTAATCAGGCAGTGAAAATTCAGTTAAATTTCGTGGATTTGGTGGTGCACCATGTACTCTGACCCGCTGAATTGTTCGTTTTATGTTTTTATCCACTAAGCATCCCTGTGCTGCAAATGAAACATGTTGTTTAGAGTGCGTTAACACTTGCGCCGTTGTGTCCTGTGTCGTAACAGCTCTTTCTTTTGCAATGTTTACTGCCTCAACTCTCTCAACAGCAGCTGGGTCTGGAGCATGAGAGTGCTGGCTAAAGGTGGCAATTATGTCAGGGTTGTCGTAGCTTACTGTATGCACCCTAGCGTTACATCGTTTATCTTTCTTTACTGCCAGTTCGCATTGCCATATAGATTTGCCATTATATCCACGTTTATGGTGTGTGTAAATAAAGTTTTTACAGTCCACTAGCTTTTGCTTGCTATGCTCTGACAGGATGAACCGCCCTTCCATTTTAAAAAGAAAGCAGAGATCGTGTGCTGCAGTAACCGGTTTTGTATGATTGCTGATTGCTAATGATAGCCAGCAGTGATTGATAGTGATTGACAAGAGTACTTAATTAATGTAGCACTAACAGTATTACAAACTAATAAATCCATGCAGTTGCTTTTGTATTTTGCTTATGTATTTCTAACACTATACTAATAGGAGCATGTAGTGAAGCTCTGACAGTATTACAGAGAAATTCTGTAATGGGAGCAAAACTGAAAGGAGCGTGTAGTACAGGAGCTAATTGAGTTGGAAGCGAGTTGACAAAACCTTTTACAGGTACATAAGCGAAAAAAGAAAGGCAAAGGGAGGGATAGTGAGACTGAAGAGGGAGGATGGGGGCCGCGTGGAGGATGACAACAGTAAGGCTGACATATTGAACAGGCATTTCTGCTTAGTCTTTACTGAGGAAGAGGAGGGTAATGGGTCTGAAGGGAGTACAAGGGGTGAGAATGGTGCAGAAATGGACACAAGTCCCTTTACACGAAAAGGGTCCTGAAGGAACTGGAAGTAATAAGAGTTGATAAAGCAATGAGGCCAGATGAGGAATACTCCCAGGGTCCTTAAAGAACTAAAAGAGGTGGTGGCTGAACCTCTGGCAATCCTGTTTAGCGATCACGGCAACAGGAGGCTACCAAAGACTGGAGGACAGCAGATGTAGTCCCCTTATACAAAAGTGGGAACAAAGAGGAAGCGGGGAACTCCAGACCAGTCAGCCTCACCTCAATAGTGGGGAAGATCATGGAAGCACTACTGAAGGAGAGATTGGTGGAACATCTGGTTGTCAAAGGACTACAGGACCCAAGGCAGCATGGTTTCACCAGGGGGAGGTCATGTCAGACCAACCTCATTGAATTTTTCGACTGGGTGACTAGGAAGGTGAATCAGGGGAGGGCAGTGGACATGGCCTATCTGGACTTCAGCAAGGCCTTTGACACTGTGCCACACAGAAGACTCTTACACAAACTGGGGAATATGGGTGTGGGTAGGACAGTAGTGCAGTGGGTAGATAACTGGCTGAGCGGCAGGACACAGAGGGTGGTAGTAAATGGCTGTCACTCCACAGAGGGAAGAGTGACCAGTGAGGTACCACAGGGATCAGTGCTGGGACTGGTCCTATTCAACATCTTCATCAGTGACACTGTGCAGGATCTAGAAGGCAGAATTTCCCTGTTCGCTGATGACACAAAGCTCTGTAACAGAATAGACACACCAGAGGGTGTAGACAGAATCAGAAGGGACCTGCAGAAACTTGAAGAATGGTCAGGGGTCTGGCAGTTGAAATTCAATGCAAAGAAGTGCAAGATAATGCATATGGGGCACAAAATCCCTGGCACAATATATTAGTTGGGAGGTGAGGATATAGCATGCACCAAGCAGGAAAGGGATCTTGGGGCTATCATCTCTGATGACCTCAAGGTAGGGAAACAGTGTGACAAGGCAGCAGGTAAAGCAAATAGGATGCTGGGATGCATAGGCAGGGGCATCACCAGCAGGAAAAGGGAGATCATAATTCCACTATACAAGACACTAGTGAGGCCCCATCTGGAGTACAGTGTACAGTTCTGGACACCTTACTTACTTAAGGACATAGACAGGGTAGAGAAGGTTCAGAGGAGGGCAACAAAGATGGTACATGGATTGCATCACAAGTCCTATGAGGACAGGTTGAATGAATTGAATATGTACTCCCTGGAGGACAGGAGGGAGAGAGTGGCTATGATAAAGACATACGAGTATCTTACAGGGAGGAACAGGGTGCAGGAATACACTATTTTTAAGCAAAAAAGATGTTCCAGGACTAGAGGGCATGGGATGAAGTTGGAGGGAGGACGATTCAGGGGAAACGTGAGGAAGAATTTCTTCACAGACCGGGTGGTGGACAAGTGGAACACCCTGCCAGAGGAAGTGTTGGGGGCTGAAACAATCATGGGATTTAAGAATGCATGGGATAGACATAAAGGAATTCTGGAGGTCAGGGTTAAGGGGCAACAAACTTCTAGGAAAACATAAAGTAAACTTACAAGCTCAAATGGGCAGACTGGGTGGGCCGTAGGCCCCTATCTGCTGACACTGTCTATGTATCTAAGTAAGAACAGCAGCACAGATGCCAGAGCCCACATTGTGCCAGTTAGTTATAGTGTCCATGTGGGGAGCAACGACCAACTTCTTGCAAACAGTCTTGCAGCTAGGTCCAGAGTCCAAATCCATGGAGTCAACTAAGATTTTGCCAAAGTGCGGCCTCGCAGTCTACTGTCCAGTACGACCCAGTGTTGTGGAGTAGACTGAAGAAAATACATATTCAAAGTACGTCTGTATTGTTTTGTAGCTTAAACCTGCATTAAAATTAGTTTACACAGATCTGTCCGCAGTGCATATTTATACATCATGGAAACTGTGCTATAAGTTGTTGTCCCAAGTCAGAACTTCTAGATATTTAAAGGACAAAATTAAGCAATAATGCATGCCAGGGCGTGGGTTGTGCTGGGATAACCTCATGCCTGTGAGGTTGAGCACAAGGTCATAGGCCAAGTGCGACCAACGTCCCAGATGTGAGGTTATCCCAGCACAATCCACATCCTGGAGTGCATTATTGCTATTATACACCGGCTCGTTATACAAAATAAAAAAACATTTAAAAAATGTTTTTAGTAGATTTTTAGGGTGGCAATATATCTTTGTTTCTTAAGAGAAAAGCTATATAAGCTACAAAAAATCAATACAGTGAGGATGTGCTGATATAACCTCACTGTGCCAGGGACACACTGACCAATCAGAGTCCAGAAAATGTTCTTGCTTTTGTATAATATGGGTTAACATCTAACTGGTGTATTACACAGCAACAGCAGAATTTGTTACATTTTTATTCCTTTTTTTTTTTAAATTTGGTTTTCATTAGGTGAAGCACCATTAATTCAGTACAATTTGGAAACAGAAAGAAAGGGTTGTATAAAGAAATGAGTCCTTATTAGGACTATCTCTTTACATAGGTCGCACAATTAAGACTTAAGTACAAAGCAGTAATTAACAGTATGGAGGAATGGGAATTCAAAATAATATTAATATCCTCACAGAACCTATTCCCATAAATTAAATAATAACATGGAGGGTAGAATAATAATAGCCCTCCCTTGCGGCGGCAGCCCCTCACCAATACCCACTGAAACACTCGCGGGTACAAATTCTGAGTCTACCAATCTCATATATAACATCCAGCACTGACATTTTGTATTAAATTGGTTAAGTCGATCATGCAATGCTGCGGTTACTTTTTCCATTTGGCAAATACCTCAAACTATCTTTCACCACTGTGCAACCATAGGGATCTTAGAGGACATCTGTCATCTTGTTATTGCTTTCTTGGCAGCCAAAAGATGCAATGAAAATAATGTCTTGGACCAAGAGGGACTATGCCTATGGGGAATCGAAAGCAAAGCCATTTCAACCATTAAATCTATTGAGTCACCCAGACAGTCCTCCAGTTCCTAAAGAATGGCTTGCCAAAAGGGAGCTATGAAAGGACAAGACCAGAAGATATGTCCCTGATCAGCTGGATTACATCCACAACCCCACCAACAATCTCCATAAGATTGTGACATGAATTTCATAAGAACTGCCGGAGTGTGGAAATATCTGTATTAGCACTTCCAAGCATATTCTCTCCAGGAGTTAGAATATGTTATCTTTACCACAGGTATTGCATATCTTATCCAGGAGTCAAAAGAGACATTAAGGCCAAGAACTCTATTCCAACTGTCCAGAACAGACTGTGTAGAGCCACCCAAGGTATCCCGGAGAGTGGAGTATATATGACTTATTAAATGTCCCAAGGTTTATTATTTTGGATAGCCAATAGGATTGCTAGTAGTGGGGGCTTAGGGAAGGGGAACATTGTTTAACCAGGAGTAGCACACTAAGCCAAAGCTTGTTTCCAGATATGACCTGGGAGCACAAGGAAGTTAAGTGACTTGCTCAGGATCACACAGTGTGCACTTGGGTGGCTGTGGGATTCAAACCCAGGTCTCCAGATCTGCAGCTCAGAGCCTTAACCCACTGCGCTATACTGCCACAGGTTTGGGCAATTTAATGTATTGTTTCTGTTTATGCAAAATCTAGGTCCGAACCTGTAAATATCGGTAATGTTTTCGACCAGTGAGGGCAAATTTGTTTGTAGCGCTTCAAAGGAAATCACCCCCGTCGAGCTTACAAATTGGTGTGTAAATCGAAGTCCGAGCTGTCACCAGTGTTTAAATGATAAATCCATTTGTGCTGGCAGAAAGTCATCTGCTGAAAGCATTCTATAATAATATAAAACATTTTCAAATTTAGGGTGGTGTTGCAGTTGGTACCAAATTTTTAAGGTGTTCGCAATTAGGGGAGAAAAATTACTCAACTGGGGTAATCTCACCCGAGTTGCAAATAAAATGTGATTGAGGTCAAAAAGATTGTTAAATGTACATTCAATTAGTTTCCAAGGGGCATTATAACTTGGTAGGAACCATAATAATACAATGTGGATAAAGGCTGCCCTAGCATACAAATCCAGGTTTGGTAGATTGCTCTCCCCTTGTGCCATAGAGTGTTGCAATTTTGATAAACGGACACGAGGGCGCTGACTGCCCCATATAAACTTTGAAATCATTTGTTGCCGTGAAGAAAAATAGTATCTAGCTGGGACGACTGGTATGGTTTGAAAGAGATATAATAAACGTGGTAAGATGTCCATTCAAACAATTTTGGTCCGTTGGAAGAATGTGAGAGTAAGCTGACCTCATTTTGTTGGATCCATTTGGATAGTTGCTGTAAGGGGGTCAAAATTTACCAAATCAATATTGGTAATATCTTTGGGAATAATAATTCCCAAATACTTAGGAGTGGTACATGACCATTTTAGAGGGTATTGTTTTAGTTCACTGGAGGGTTTAAAATTAAACAATAGAACCTGTGTTTTATGTGTATAATTTATGGCCGGCTAATCTCTCACAAAGTGTTGTAGGGTTAGAGGTATCCAATTCTTGAGAGAATGTCATATTAAAGTCCATCCCCCTTCCATTATTAACCGGCCTCGGAGAAGTACCATGAGTTTACCTAAAAAAGTTCTAATAACTGGGAGTGACGAGTTAGGTGGGAGGCATACACTAGCCAGGGTCACTTCATAAGAATACAGATTGCCCTGTATTATAACACTGCATTCCCTGAGCATCTATAAAGGTGTTTTGCAAATGAAGGGGGGTGGTATTGGGAATAAGAATAGCGGTGCCACGTTTCTTGCTGCGCGGATGGGAGGAGGTGAATACTCTGTACTGTTGGCCCACTGAAGCTTTAGATGTTCTGCCTCTGACAAGTGGGTCTCCTGAATGAGAAAGGCATCGGCCTAGTTTTTCCTTATATACTGCATAAACCTTGTGCACTTAATGGAGTTATTGAGTCCATTAATGTTCTGTGACACTGTCTTTACAGGTTCAGATGCCATCATGTTCCTAGAGAAAAAAAGTGCTGCCACTGCGGCGGAGAATACTGCCCCCACCCCAACCCCCGATTTCAAGCATTGGCATCATACCCAAAGGAAGATCCTGGAAGACGCCTTCCCCCGCCTGACAATCCTGTAGGACTCAAAGCTGTGGACCGGACTAGAGGAAGTCTACTTCAATTCCAAACCCCGCCTCAGATTCTTTCCCATCTATTTCTACAGAAAATAAAATATAATTGTACAACCAACATGTTGTGTGCTTCTTTTTTACATGAAATATAATGAACAGAAAAACAGTCAAACTAGCCACTAAAACTTTATTTACCCCCTTACCCCTCCCCCTACCTTTATTAACTCCAACTGGGAGTAAAAATATGAAATAAATAACACAGGGATCAGAAACTCGATCCAAAACTGAGAAGGAACTAGGTATAAAGTGACTACCACTAAGTAGGTGGGACCAATGCTCCACCTAATAGTCCCCAGGGAAAAGGATCCATAGCAGGGACCTGTTCCAGGGTAAGAAGAGACTCCCTGTCTCGGAGGAAGTGAAACCCCCTGTGGGACTACCTTGTCCCAAGTAAGAAAGAAAAAAGCCAAAGAGGCTAAAGTAAAATCTCTATAAGTGGTGGTCCCATGAGTCGGCAAACAGATCCACGCCAGAGCCCCTTCCCCTTTCTGGTAATGAACATAAAGATGGCCTATGTCATTAATCTGCAGAGGGATATTTGAAGCTTAGCACCTCCATTCTAGAATCCAGGAGAGGGGAAACATGGAAGGAGAAGAAAGAAAAGAAAAAAAAAAGTTAGTGCAAAAATCAGTATGGGACTCCCCTATTGAAAAAAATCCTTATTCGAGATCTCCATTATGCTTACAGTCCCCCTAATATAATTAAAACAAGTCAGAGCTGCAACACTTTGTATGCTCTCTAATTGTATTCAAGAAAACCCTTTTGACATTAGAAAAAAGATAAAACTAACTGCAAAGGTTTACAGATATCTAGGGGTGTCCTTCTTCTTGAGTATGGCTAAGTAAGTGGAAAAAATGAATCTGCGTGTAGGAACTGGGCTCCTAAAATGTTGCACTAGCCATACTAGTTTCGCGTGAACCCACTTTCAAACTTAAAAGTTACTTCTCATTTACTTTTCTCTTCTCCTTCCCCCAGCTCCCCTACCCTTCTATAAACCACATTAAACAACACAGAAACATTCAGCTCAATAAAAGTAAAAACAAAAGGGAGGATGACATAATCTCTACAGTATCATTCATCAGAGAAATGTTCAAATGTATAAAAATAAAGAGGAGGATACAAATAGTCTTCAGGCTATCCTCCTCCGAGAACACTGCAGTGTTCAGCTACAGATTATGGGAATGGAAGGCCAAGATCTACTGCAAGAAAGGGAGGAGAATGAGCCCTCGATCAAAATGTTTAGCAACCCCTCTCCTCTTACCGTCAAAACATTGTTTAGATTGAGGGATCTGATTAAAGTATATAGCTCTGAAACAAAGTCTGATAGAAAAGTGCTACAGGGCAGCAGAGCAGCACACACAAGGGAACTGAGCAAGTTAGAGGAGGAAAGGAGGAGTCGCAGATGGATAAATGTGGCGCCGGGATCCCAGGCAGCCAAGACCTTGCAGTGACACAGTGGCAGAACCAACTGTTTTACCAGGGATAAATGCCCCCTGCCCAGCAACAGGCCCAACCTGCAAGTACCCAACGGCTATCAAGCACCTCAAGGATCCCGCTCTCGACTCCCCCTCCCCCCCCAGTGCAGCTCACCTTATCCCTCGCTTCACCAATAAGTTAATAGTCTTTTAGTGTTCCAGGTAAAAGTTCTCAGGTCAGGAGTGCCAGATTCCAGAATTGTTGTAAGTGCTCTAAAACTGCTCATAAAGGCAAGTCCAATGCTGGGATCCGACGCTGGACTGCAAAGCGGGTTTGCCTGTTGAGGTAGTTGTGGTTCAGTTGGTGCTCCAGAATCTGTACTTTGTCCTGGCACAATTCACCTGAGCTTGTAGTTCTCGTCAAGCTTCTGCAGCTGTATTAAAGGTCTTCTGACCAGTGGGGAGCTCCACCATGAGTTTTACAGGATAAGGTGTTTTAAATTTCAGTTTTTGAGAGCGGAGGTAGGGGAATAGTGAAATATATTCCCTCCAGAGCTTTTGGGGTAGGTGGTGCATAATCATTATCAATAAAAATGCATGTGGTGCCGTAAAACGGTTTTTGTTTGGACCATGCCCTTTGCAGCAAATACAGGTTACTCACCTGTAACAGGAGTTCTAGGAATGGTATATGTTGTTCATCCACACTTATTGGCAGGTTCCTTGCCGCTTTAAATCTTGCCGGAAGGTCTTCAAGCTGGCTCCTCCCACCCACCCGGGTGGTAAAACTCTCGGCTCCGCCCCATGACGCCAGATCTGGCCCGCTGGAAGCTCAGGTTGTGCGTCGAAGCCGGGGAGGTCGGGTGGGTCGTGTGGATGAACAACATACACCATTCCTAGAACTCCTGTTACAGGTGAGTAACCTGTATTTCTAGGGACATGGATATGTTGTTCATCCACACTTATTGGCAGACTCCTAGCAGTTCCTCCGAGGAGGGAGGCAAGGCCATACCCCTACTTAGGGAATAAAGACTGGAGAACCGAGGCCCCAAAACCAGCATCCGGCGTGACTCAAGGTCGATGTGGTAATGGGTAATAAGGTGTGTGCTGACTTCCAGGTAGCAGCCCTGCAGATTTCCTGGATAGGGCGTCCCTGGATGCAGCCACCGATGCAGCAGTATGACGGGTAGAATGAGCTCTTATCCTCTGGGAGGCTCCATGCCCGCCAACTTATAGCAGCGATCTATGCAGGAGGTGACCCACCTGCCTATCGTCCACTTGGCTGCAGGTCTGCAAATCACGGCTTCAGCGTAGGTGACAAACAGCTGGCGAACCTCTCCCAAATTTCAGCCGTCGCTCCCTTATAATAAGCGGCGCCCTTCTAGGGTCCAGAGTATGGAGCCTATATTCGACCTCTGAGGTGTGATTGGGGTAGAACACCGGCAGAGTCAGCACCTGGTTAAGGTGAAACTCAGACACCACCTTGGAAGGAATTTGGTGGGGGCGAGGACAACCTTGTCCTTGTGGAAGACCAGGTAAGGAGACTCGATGCAAAGCGCCTGGAGCTCTCCCATCCTTCTGGCTGGCGTGATATAGCCAAGAAGGTGGTCTTCCACGACAGGTGAGAGAGATCACACCTGTGCATTGGTTCGAATGGCTTGCCCAGCAGCTTGCCAATACCAGCAGTAAATCCCACGGAGGTGGAGGTTCGCACGGAGGAAAATGTGATCAAGGCCTTGAAAAGCGCCGACCACCTTTCCTCGCCACTGACTGCTCCCGGCCCGCGCCCGGTAAGCAGAGATGGCTGCCAGGTGCACCTTTAGGGTCGTCGACCTAAGCCCTTGACTAGAAAGGGACCATAAATAGTCCAAAATGCTTGCCACAAAACAGGAGGAAGGGTCCAAGCCCTTGCCTTGACACCAAATGGAGAATCTCTTCCATTTGAAGGCGTAGCATTTTCTGGTCGACTCCTTACGGGACGCCTCAACAACACTGAGGACCTCGTCGGAAAGACCCAAGGCCTGGAACTCTAGCAGCTCAGGAACCAGGCCGTCAGGTGCAGGGATTGAAGGTCCGAATGGAACACTTTCCCCTGATTGACTGAGAGCAGGTCCGGGCGAGCTGGAAGCTGCCTCGGGAGCCTGGAGCTGAGGCTGAGGAGATCTGGGTACCAGAAATGGCGGGGCCAGTCTGCGGCTATCAGGATCACCTGCGCCTTGTCCCTCCTTGCTTTGAGAAGCACCTTGTGAATCAAGGGAAATGGGGGAAAGGCGTAGAAGAGGCCCGGGGTCCACAGCCTCGAGAAGGCATCCCCCTGCAACGAGCCCTGCTGAGGGGGGCATGAAACAACCTCAACCGCGTTCTCCTGGAGGCAAACAGGTCCACCTGAGGTGTGCCCCAGTGGGAGAACAGATCTTGTACTACCTCCGGCAGGAGAGACCACTCGTGAGATGCAGCCCCTATCCGGCTCAGGGCATGGCCAGGGTGTTGGAGGCTCCTGCCACATGAATGGCTGGAGATCCGCCTCCAGGCTGCTGCAGTGACCAAATCGGAGCTTCCCTGCATAGAAGCATGGGCGCGTCCCGCCCTGGCGGTTCAGGTAGTACATGGTCGTGGTATTGTCCGTCTGGACTCGGACCACTTGACCCCGGAGAAGCGGGCAAAGCGGTGAGAGCTAGGCGGACCGCTTGAGCTCCAGCAGGTTGATGTGGCATCGACCTCAAGGGACCAGAGGTCCGTGCACTGGTGTTCCCCAGATGGGCACCCCAACCCATTAGAGAGGCATCGGTCGATAGAGACCGTCGGCTCGGGCGGGACAAGCGGATGCCCTCTGCAGATGGAATGGAGCGGTCCACCACTGGAGGCGTTCCCATCTCCTGGTCACTATCACTAGCTGGTCCAAGGATTGCAGCGTTGTGACCGCTGGCTGGCAGTCCCCACTGAAGGGGCGCATGTGCCAGCGGGCCCAACGGACCACGCTGGTACAGGCCGCCATAGAGACCCAGGGCGCAGGAAGTCCGGGCAGGCGCGATGCCCAACCGAAATGATTGGGCAAGGAGAGAACCTCGGCCCTGTCCGCGGGAGCCGTGCTCTGGCTGAAGAGTCGAGCTCTGCCCCGATGAACAGGATCACCTGCTTGGCTCGAGTTCCGACTTGGCCTCGTTGATGAGAGGCTGACTTGAGAGCAAACCTGGAGGCCAGATCTCTGGACCCTCCACCTCCCGTCTGGAGGCTGCTATCAGCCAATCGTCCAGGTAGGGTACCCGGACCTCGGCGCCAGAAATGCTGTCACCACTGCCATGCATTTGGTGAAGACCCTGGGAGCTGGAGATAAGCCGAGGCATGGCTCAGAACTGAAGAGGATCCCTCCACTCAAAAGCGGAGGAATCTCCGATGTGACAGACGGAAAGGGGCGTGAAAGAAGCGCGTCCTGTAGGTCCAGAGCAGAACCACCCCGTGTTCAGAGATGGTATTATCTACTTGAGTGACCATCCTGAAGGTTGAGACCTAGGAACTTGTTCAGGTTGTGTAGGTTGAGAATGGGCGCCAGCCCCGTCCGTTCGGAACCAGGAAATACCTGGACACGAACCCGGGTCTGAAGGGGTTCTCCACCTCGTGATCACCTCCTTTTGGAGGAGGAGAGCGATATCGGCTCGGCGAGCCGCCAGTGACTCTGCGGACCCGAGGCCCCGAGGTGTGGCGGCTCTGAAGAGGGGGGCCTGCTCGAATTCAGAGGTAGGCCTTTTCCCACTACTCCAGTACCCACCTGTCCATGGTAACAGCGGACCAGGCGGAAAGGAAGTGTCTGAGCCGTCCCCACAGAGAACCAGGGTGAGGCAGGGATGGGGTGACACCCTCAGCCGATCACTGGGCAGGCTTGGAGGGACCGGCCGAGGACCTCCTGGGCCTTACCTCCCTGCTTCCTGTTGGAGGAAGCCGGCGGCTAGGGTTTGGGATACCAAGGTCGAGCCTGCTGACCCTGGCGTTGCTGGGCGAGGCGCAGCGGCTGAGAAGAGACGAAAGGAGCTTAGGCTGTGGCTTCGGCCTTTGTCCTTCTGGCGGAAGGGCCGAGTCAAGGTAGCACTGGACCTCGATCCTCTGCAGGTGACCTTCCACCCCAGGGCAAGAGGTCAGTCCCAAAAAGGAACATCCGCCAACTTGTGCTGGGTATCCGAGGTAAAGGTGGATATCCTCAGCCAAGCCCGACGACGCATGAGCCACTGCGCCGCCACAGACCTGGCACATGAGTCCCCGATGTCTAACGCAGTCTATAGCTGCTGTTTGGCCACTGCCCTGCCCTGGTCCCGCACCTGCCTGACCGTAGTCTGCAGATCTGCGGGAAGATGAGGGACAACCTCATCCAGGGAGTCCAACAGGGCGTGAGAAAAATGTGCCATGAGGACGGCCGAACTGGCCTGACGAAGGCCGAGAGAGGACGCAGCATAGACTTTTCGCCCGGCATAATCCAATTTCTTGGATTCCTTGTCGGGAGGTTTGTCCACATCCCTGGCGTTCCCAGCACACCGGAAAACGCTGTCGGTAACCAACCCCTCGGCCGAGGGGTGTTCCGAAAAATCAGACAGGGAACTGGTAGGGACCACATACTTCCTGGCCAACCTGGCCGAAGGTGCAGGGCAGGAAGCAGGACGCTGCCAAAGTTCCAAGGCCGGACCCTCACGGCCCGTGCCACGAAAGGCCTCCGTGGGAGAATCCCTCGGTCCAGAATCTCCGTGAGGATACCTGGCCCGTTTAGAAGCGGTTCGAGCTTCATCCGGTGGACTCCGAGATGAGTCGAAGCAACCCTAAGAAGGACGAAGGGCTATCGTCCATTGACTGCCCTCCCGAGGACTCCAAGTCCATGCGCTTGGAGAAGAGGGAGGAACCATCATCGGACTCAGAAGGTCCTCAAAGAACTGCCTCGGGCCTGAGCCACCCTCCACCTGCCGAGGTTTATCGGGAGTGAGGGTGACAGACAACCTATGGGCAAACTCCAAAGCCGACCGAGAATTTTTGGTGGAGCCCCAACTAATAGCTGTGAGGCGGAGGTTCCACCAGAATCGGTGGGGCAGCTGGGTGGCCGGACAACCGGCCTGAGAACAGACTCCTCGACTACAGCGAGGGTTGTTTGCTGCTCAGTGACAACCACTTAATGGCTGGGGGAAGATGACTGGGTCGGCTTATTCCCGGTCAAAAGGAGCTGTTGCCACATAAGTTCCTCGTACCTCCGACGCAACTTGCGCCGAAGCCTCCCCTCGTCCGAGGAAGAGCGGCGGTGCCGCTTGCCGCGGTGCCGAGACCGAGACCGCCTATGGCGGAGGGATCGTTTGGACCGCAAGGATGTCCGAGACCAAGAGTCTCGACTAGGCCGAGGAAGGCGAGGAGAAGTGTCGGAAATCAGTACTCCCCTCGGCTCGGACGATCCAACCGAAGGCTCCAGAACCGGAGGCACAGGCGAGCCGGCCGGGATCCTCCAACCCACCGGGGAACGGGGAGAGGGATTCTCAGCTTCTCCAGCCGACAACCCGTCCTAACGGTCGAGGAAAATCTCGACACGTGTCGGCGGAGTCTCGGTCAACTGGCCTGGCGGGGACACCGTGAAGCCAGTGGCGAAGCTGAGGTCGACCGAAGTGGGCTGTCGACAAGGGAGGGATCTTTCCCGCTCCCAAAGCGTCGACGGAGACTTACTTTGCTCTTTTGGACCTGGAAAAAGGTCGAAGAAGTTGGACCCTCACCCTTGGTGAGAGGTCAGACAAAGCTCATAAAGAAGCTGAGTCACGAGGCACCGAGAAGGCGGGACAAATGCACGCCGAGGTGAAAGCACGCCGCGCGCCTCCTCTTCAGAGGCGATCATCTGCTCTAGCTGATCCTGAGCCGCATACCTGGACACATAGTCGGGCCTCTTCTAAATTTCACGGTGGAATTCTTTTCTTGAGGCGCCCCAGTTGTATCAGGCATACGGTCTTCAGGGCGTGGCCGAAGGAAGAGCACAAGTCGCGGGCCTGGGTGCGTGCTCAAGGCCCAGGCAGTAGGCCGTGGAGTGCAGATCGTCCTAGACATCTTCTGCCCGCAAGGGCACCTCCGAAACCGAGTCGGTTTGTCCATCGAGCTGAGGAGGAGAAGAAGACCCAAGTCTTTTAGCAAAAAACTTTTGATTTGAACTTTCAAAGAATTAGGAACCAGTCTTACCAGCACAGCACGTTAAGGAGGGAACCTGAGCTCCCAAGCGGCAAGGAAGATCTGGCGTCATGGGGCGGAGCCGAGAGTTTTACCACCCAGGTGGGTGGGAGGAGCCAGCTTGAAGACCTTCCAGCAAGATTTAAAGCGGCAAGGAACCTGCCAATAAGTGTGGATGAACAACATATCCATGTCCCTAGAATTTATCTTTTATTGCATAATTTAAAAAAACGAATGATTACAGAATGTGGTCTGGTATCAAGTGAGGCAGGTTTAGGGCCTAAAGCTCTGTGGGCCCATTTATATTGATCAGAAAGTCTGGTTTCAACTCTAAGGCAGTTTGGAGGAGCTGTCAGTGAAAGCTATCATATCCTGACCTTCTTTGTTTTCCGGGATGCCGTAGATACAGATATTGTTCCACCTTGCACGATTTTCGGCATCTTCCTGGTGGAGTGAAAGTTGAAGCTGAGCTGCTGCCATGGTGGTAAGTGTCACATTTTTTTTCCAGACCCCTAATTTTATATATTAGCCTTTCCATACAATAAATGGCATTCACTGTCCTGCTCTAGTTTTCCAAGGTGGGTAATTTTTTGGAGAACCATAGTCTTGTTAGTATTTTCTTAGCTGCATTTATTAAAATGAAGAGGAGTTTAAGTTGTTGTGCCTTGCAACCCACTTGATGGGATCTGATGGGATCCCCCACAGAACCAGAGAAGGGATTACTATGTCAAGGTCCATACATACAGCCTGTACTGCCCCTCCTATCGTTTACCAGAAGCCATGTATGGTTGGGCAATGCCCAAAAATATGGCTTTGTGCGGTCTTTATTTACTTGTATGCCCCCGAGAATCCACCATAAGTCGTTACCATAGATTTCATTTGACTGACAGTGGTAATAAAATATCCCATTCTGCTTTTCCAAGAATAGTCCCTCCAGAAGGTGGAGAATTTGACTCAGTAATTTGATCTGGCATATTTCTGCCATGTTTCTAAAGTGTGATTAGTTTGTAATTCAGCATTCCATTTATCCAAAGTTGAAACTGAGGTATCCTGGGCCAATTCATGTAGTCCCCAAGCCTACCAGATATATTTCTGGTCTGTGTTTCTCTGAGAAGGTTAGTTGTGCTGGGACACTAAATTTGTGACATTATGTGTTGGGAGTCTGTCATAATTAATCACATAGCAATTAGATAGAGCCACACAGAAGTACGGGTGCTCTAAGACCAGGCAGAATAGCAACCAAAAACGTATTGGCACACCTTTTTTAAAGGACAAAGAAAAACTCTCGACATATAGCAAGTAATATTGTTACTTAACTTTACTGGAAATATCAAAAAAACAGCGATGGCAGACAAAGTGCAAACCAGTGCAGACACAGAACAAAAACTCATACACATTTCACCTGAACACAGGCTTTGTCAAAGGTAGCAACCACCTAGAGTTAGGTAGCTTAAATAGCCCCCATCTATAATCATGTGACATTCTTAAAGTGTTAATACTACATTAATCATAATTATCCTATTGCACAAATATCACCAAGTGGCACACATTAAATAAGAAAAATATATAGATCACAAAAGGGTGTCCAGAGTCCTATTTTATTTCACTTTTCTTTTAAACATAGATTTCTTATTGATTTAATCATTCTATGTAACTATAGTTTCACTGACTCACAGACACAAGCATGTGATCTACATAGAACAAGAATTCATTTCGTATACATTTTTTTTAAATAAGATCTCACTCAATAAAAATATTTCTTCATATACCCCATTCTGAATCTCTCTCAGCAGAATTATGGCATAGAAAGAGACACATAGCAACAGTAATAACAATAACACAACCCACTAGGGAGGTGGGGGGGAGGGAAAGAAACACTTTTTTTAGAATATATAAAATATAAAATAAACCAATGTTTATATGTAAGTGGAAGAAAAAAAACACATCACAGAACAGACATATACTCTATAACAGTACATAACTATCAGAAATCAAAAATACAAAATTGAAGATGTAAACACTGGGCCAAAAGGGACAATTCAACATAGTAAATATAAGTTAAAGTTGTAAATATTATTTCCTTTTTCCCCAAAAAGGGCTTCAGTTCCACACGATTATAAAGACCCTTATTTTCATATGCTCCCATCATATATATCTAATAATTCTCTCTTTGACTCAAAAGGTTCTCAATATTACCTCCCCTTTGGCCTAGTGTTACCCTCTCAATACCTATAAATTTAACTTCATGTCCCTCCTTATTATTCACATCCTTTACATGCTGAGCCCAGGCATTTTGTAGATTGCCATTTTTAATAGCATTTAAATGCTCCCCTGTTCGTTCTTTCCACTTCCTTAGTTTTCCCCACATAGTATCTTCCACATGTACAGAAAGAAAAATAAATCACATTTTTAGTGTCACAATTTATAAACCCTTTTATATCACACAGCCTACTATCATACAGATTTCTGAACATACTACACTCATGTATATATGGGCAAAATTTACAACTCCCACATCTTCTACACACATTTGACAGGGGAGGCAACCAATTTCTGGGCTTCTCAACTTCTTTAACTGATGACACTAAAATGTCCTTTAAGTTCTTTGTTCTCCTGTATGCCATTCTTGACTTTGCCAGTACTGTATCCCTAAGCCTATAATCCGCTCCTAAAACATGCCAATGCTGAAAAATAATGTCCTTGATCCGATTAGACCTGACATTATAAGTTCTAACAAAATTAATCCTATCCCTTCTGTTGTTGGTATCTTCTATATTATTTTTCTCTTCCAGCAAACTCTCCCTGGTTTTAAAATCACATTCCTCTCTGGCCTTGTTTATAGTACTTACTGAGTACCCTCTATTTTTCAATCTAACCCCCTGTATGTCCAATTCTATATTTTGATCCATCTCTTCACTACAATTCCTTTTAATTCTGAACATCTTACTTTTTGGAATATTTTCTTTTATATGTCCAGGATGACAGCTACTGGCCAACCACGTGTTTTTATCTGTCTGTTTCCTGTAAAGGGATGTTTTCACCTTATCACCCCCTACTATTGTGATATTAAGATCTAAAAAGGAAATTCTCTCTCTCTCTATCCGCAATATAGGTAAATCTCAAATGGCTATTACTACTATGGAGGCATGTAATGAACCCATCTAGTTCACTATTTGACCCTCTCCATATAAGAAGAATGTCATCAATAAATCTTATCCATAGGGCTATCTTATCTCTAAACTTATTTGACATAGGATCCCATACAACACCCTGTTCCCAATAACCTAGATATAAATTGGCATAACTGGGGGCAAAACCCGCCCCCATCACTGCCCCTTCACCTGATGGAAGATCTTCTCACCATACATAAAGAAATTCCCATCCAACACCATTCTGGTCATTTCCACCAAAAAAATCAGTATCCAGCTTAGCCTCTACCCGTCTAGTATTTAAAAAATACCGCATTGCACTTAAACCCCCATCGTGAGGTATGTTCATGTAAAGGGATTCGATATCTAGGGTTACTAGCATATTCCCTGACCAGGTCAGAGAGGAATGTGATTTTAAAACCAGGGAGAGTTTGCTGGAAGAGAAAAATAATATAGAAGACACCAACAACAGAGGGGATATGATTAATTCTGTTACAGCTTATAATGTCAGGTCTAATCAGATCAAGGACATTTTTTTTCGGCATTGGCATGTTTTAGGAGCAGAGTTTAGGTTTAGGGATACAGTTCTGACAAAACCAAGAATAGCATACAGGAGAACAAAGAACTTAAAGGACATTTTAGTGTCATCAGTTAAAGAAGTTGAGAAGCCCAGAAATTGGTTGCCTCCCCTATCAAATGGGTGTAGAAGATGTGGGAGATACCAATTTTGCCCAAATATACATGAGTGTAGTATGTTCAGAAATCCGTATGATAAGTAGGCTGTATGATATAAAAGGGTTTATAAATTGTGACACTAAAAATGTGATTTATTTTTCTTTCTGTACATGTGGAAGACACTATGTGGGGAAAACTAAGAGGAAGTGGAAAGAACGAACAGGGGAGCATTTAAATGCTATTAAAAATGGCAATCTACAAAATGCCTGGGCTCAGCATGTAAAGGATGTGAATAATAAGGAGGGAAATTAAGTTAACTTTATAGGTATTCAGAGGGTAACACTAGGCCAAAGGGGAGGTAATACTGAGAACCTTTTGAGTCAAAGAGAGAATTATTGTATATATATGATGGGAGCATATGAAAATTAGGGTTTTAATGATCGTATGGAACTGAAGCCCTTTCTGGGAAAAAGGAGATAATATTTACAACTTTAACTTATATTTACTATGTTGAATTGTCCCTTTTGGCCCAGTGTTTACATCTTCAATTTTGTATTTTTGATTTCTGATAGTTCTGTACTGTTATAGAGTCTATGTCTAGTCTGTGATGTGTTTTTTTCTTCCACTTACATATAAACATTGGTTTATATTTTATATATTCCAAAATAAAATAAAAATTATTTCCCTTCCCACTCCCACAACCCCCCACCTGCCTATTGGGTTGTGTTATTGTTATTACTGTTGCTATGTGTCTCTTTCTATGCCATAATCCTACTGAGAGAGGTTCAGAATGGGGTAAATGAAGAAATATTTTTATTGAGTGAGATCTTATTTAAAAAGACGTATACGAAATGAATTCCTGTTCTATGTAGATCACATTTTTGTGTCTGTGAATCAATGAAACTATAGTTACATAGAATGATTAAATCAATAAGAAATATATGTTCAAAAGAAAAGTGAAATGAAATCTGACTCTGGACACCCTTTTGTGATCTATATATTTTTCTCATTTAATGTTTGCCACTTGGTGATATTTGTGCAATAGGATAATTATATGATTAATGTGGTATTAACACTTTAGGAATGTCACATAATTATAGATGGAGGCTATTTAAGCTACCTAACACTAGGTGGTTGTTAGCTTTGACAAAGCCTATGTTCAGGTAAAATGTGCGTGAGGAGTTGTTCTGTGTCTGCACTGGTTTGCACTTTATGTCTGCAGTCGCTGTTTTTATGATATTTCCAGTAAAGTTGAGTAATAATATTACTTGCTATGTGTGGAGAGTTTTTCTTTGTCCTTTAAAAAAGGTGTGCCAAGACTTTTTTGGTTGCCATAATTAATCACAACAGTCCAGCTGGGGTAAGCTACTCTACTTAGACAACTAGGTAATTTTTAGTCAGGTTATTCTGTGCAAATTCTGTTTTGTTCAAACGTTCTATTTTTCATCTTTGTAGAATACTGTATTCCCCACAGTCTTTAGTGTGCATAATCCTGTAACATATGTAAATGATAGCAGTGTCAGTGGCTGAGCACGTAGCACACTCGTCTCTGAGACCGGAAGATTGTAAGGTTGTGGGTTCTAGCCCCACACCGGGAACATGGGATAAATCCCAATACTGACACTGTAGTGCATCATGAGGGAGGTGCTGCACTTCTGAGGTGCCATCTTTCGGCTGAGATGTTAAACCGAGGTCCTGTCTGCCTGTTCTGGTGGTTGTTCAGGTGGACGTTAAAGATCCCATGGCACCTCTTGATAAGAGTAGGGGAATTTCCCCAGTGTCCTGACCAAAGTTCCCTCCATTTACTAATACTATCAACAGCTTAATCTGGTTCTTTAAGGCAATTTGCATCTGTACACACATTCACGTTCCCTTTCCCCTGGGTCGCACCTGGAAATGAGCTGTGGCTCACTGTGCCTCTCCCAATCAACAACTTTCAAATAAATAAATATGTAAATATCATGGAGTATTAAATATTATTTAAATATACCTCATGTTTTCTGTGACCGAGTTTTTAAAGGTACAGATAACCTGGGGTAAGTTGGAAAGTCCATGATACATTTCCAAAGAGACAGACTACTAAGCTACAGTACCTAAGGAAAGGTGCTCTCAGCTGTGACAAAAGGGGTGGACATTTGCACTTTTGGGAAAGGTCACTGTACTGTGCGAGCAGTGACGCTGGTGGGATTCAGACCTAATAACATCCCGAGTGACAGCCAGGCTGGGTGGTGGTGGCAGCACACCAAAGTGATCATTCATGCATCTAAAGGGATGTGAAAACTGATAGCTGTGCGGACTGAGTTAAGAGAGAACCAGCCTCTGACAGTTCCACTTCTTAAAAAAAAGACTCTAACATTTTACTTGCAAGTGACCACTCATGTGGATCCCCCACTGTACAACTTGGGTCAACAGCCAATATACTCCACACCCCCAGAAGGAAAGCGGCCTGGCTATAGAACATGACACACTTGCTTGTCCAACAGTGGATGGGGTGGTCCAGCAAGGCAGGTGAGGTGGGCCCTAGGTTGACAGCATGCCAGAGGGCTACTCTCAAGTACTGATTACCAAGGAAATTAAGGGTACCCTGGGTGGTAGGGTGGGTGGCTTATAAATCAGGACTTGTTTATACGGTACATGTAATAATGGATGCTTATGAAGTGGGGTGGGGGATGTACCTAGATTTCCTTTTGAACTTAAATTATTAAGATACGTTTAAGAATGGGGCTCCTGTATCACCCCCAGACACTGGTCTCTTGCACTGTAATGCAGCAAGCTCCTGCTTAGCCACCACCCTGGTCTGCTGGATTTTAAAGCATAATGTCACCATTCCTTTTCTAACCCAGCTCTCAAATGATGAAAAAAAAATCAGAAAATGAAAGATTGGGGTGGGGTAGAATATACCATTCCCCAAGCCACTATGGCTACTCTAATTTCACATTACAGCACTGTGCAAAAATACATGAGCCAGGAATATGTGCGATCACATACCATGTACTGTAAATACTGCAGGCCTAAACGTTGAAACAGGAACATTAATCAGTATTAAGGAAATTCTGCACTCACAACATGAACAGATGCTCTACAGCCAGTATGTAGAAATGCTCAGCAGGAAATCAAGTAGCTGTCTAGGAAATGGGATTACACTTCCTTTGTTTCACCCTCCAAACTAGCTTTTCAAAATGATTTTACGTCTGCTTATCATACAACTTAATTCTAACAACTAGTAAGCCGCAGTCACCCTTCCATGCCATGCAGAAATGTCAAACATCCTTAAAGCAAGGTCATTGTTTTTATTTTATATGAAGATTGTTACTGGGCACGCAAACCACTTAAATAAGGCAGCACAACTAGTAGAATAGCAAAGCAGAGTTGTTGCAGATTAAGAACATGAAATTACTATACAGAGAATATACAGTATTATCAAATATAATTACTGAGCAGTGTTATAATTTTTCATAGCTAAACACAATGTTAATGTAGTTAATCCTTGATTTGCTAATCCTTCATTTGGAAGGCAAGGTGGAGCATATTCAGGCAATAGAATTTAAGCCTCCTGAATTAAGGGCTATTTGAGGACAGTACTGTTAGAGATCCAGAACTGTTCAGCATGCACATGCCAAGCAGAGTAAGAGAGTTATGCTGCACGCACATTTATTTTGTTTATTTATTTAAAACTGTGGTAACCGGGTAAGATGCCAAGGTCAAGTAACTGCCCATTTTCATGGTTGGCCTGGAAAGTTACCAATAACTTAACATTACAGACAGTACATTGATATAAAATCAAGAATAACACATTAGACAGGGGATTCTTGGTGAGAACAATTTGGAATACGTAACATACTTAGTTACATAGTAATGTTGAGACAAGGGACTTCAGGTCCCGTTTTGCCCTCCCCTTCTGGCACATGGTAGTAATTAAACTCAGTTTGGATATGGCCCCCTCCACCAACAAGCCTATCAGTAGGTATGGTATCCCTACTCATCCTCTGTAACCCTCACTGCCATTCTTCCTCGGGAATCTGTCTAGTTCTGCTTTAAAGGCCTGAACAGTGCTAGCTGCCATAAACTTATTTGGTAGATACTCAACATGTTAAACAGCCTTTATGAAAAAGTGATGTTTTCTAATGTTTCCTATATGCCTAACTGCAACACCCCCCCCCCCCATGTTTGAGTGCATGTCCTCTAGTTCTGTTTGTACTCATCAGCTCAAACATGTGTGTTCTACTTCGGCCAGTCCATCCTCTTTAGTTTTTGGAACGCTGGGATCAGCAGGGCAAGGGGAAATAATTCTGCCTCTTTACAAGTCAAGGTCAGGTCCAACCTGGAGTACTGCATGCAGTTCTGAGCTCCTCAATACAAAACAGATATTCAGGGAGCCAAGAGGGTACCATGCAGGGCCACCAAAATAATCAGGAGTGTAGAAAACAAAAGCTATGAGTAGAGGCTGGTGGCCCTTAGCATGTTCATGCTGGGGAAAAGGGAGACTGAGAAGGGAAAGGATTGCAATCTTTGGCACGCTCAAGGGTAGTGATAAGGCTGAACAGACAAAGATGTTTGCCCTGCTCTTCTCCAGCAGGGCACAGAACATGCCCTGGAGCTCAGAGTGGTACATTTAGGGGTAACCATTATGAATCACTTCCTCTCCCAGACAGCAATGAACTTATGAGACAACCTATAAGCAGAGACAGTGGATATGAAGACAGTGCAGGCCTGCAGGGTCAGCCTGGACAAATTTCTGCTTAACAAGGGAATCATTGGATACCATGGGCACTAGAGTAGGTTGGTAACCCCTTTAATTGATACATATCTGCAAAAGCATACTTATTCATATCTGCTTATGATGCGGGTTGGGGTGGATATATGATGGACCTACAGTCCCTTTCATACTTAAATAACTGCATCAGTCATGTCCTCTCTTAGTCTTATCTTCCCTAGGCTAATAAACTGAGTATGACCAATCTCTCCTCACAGTTTTTGCCACCTAAGATGTTAATCAACTTGGAGACCCTGTGCTAAACCCTCTCGATGCATTAACCAGAACTGAATGCAGTACTCTGCAGTCCAGCCAAGGCCTTGTACAGGATGAAGATCACCTCCCTTGACCTTTTCCTTATATGCTTCCTAATGAGTCCCAACACAACGTTTGCTGTCTTAACTTCGGCAGCACACTGCTTGTTTGATATAATGCCCAAAACTACCCCTAGATCCTGTTCCTCAGTTGTATAGTCCATTACTGTACCACAAAGGGTGTATGTGGGATCCAGATTCCCCTGAGCTATGTGCAGTGTCCTGAACTGCCCCACAATCCACACCATTTCTGAGTCAATGCACTTAATGTGTTCAGGTCCCTCCGCAGTTAATCCAACCTGCCCCCAAATGTATCCACTCTTCTAGCCAATTCAGTTGCCTTAATAAACTTCAGAAGTGAAACTGGTCCACTTTTCAGGTCATTAAAGTGTCATAATTTCCAAATCTGAACACTCAAACTTTGCCAGTTTCATACACTGCTGAGACAAGGGTTCAAAATGAAAACTCCTTAAGATGTACTGCACTTTCCCTGACTTGCTAGTATAGCTGTAACGTTGTACAACAACTGCTATCATATCTCTTGCATTATCACATTTAGGATCAAAGGGTTCACCCAATATGGAACCAATTCCACAGCCTCATTATATGAACGAGATGTGGATACAGTTTCCTTCTCGGGGATGCAGGCTCAGTGCACATGAAAGTAATGCCAGCTCTTCACTTGGTTATTTTCAGTCGATGGAGTTGACAGTATGTCAGAAGCAAACACTGTCACATGTTCTCGCTTTTCATTCCATTACTACAAGCAAAACAATGTTGCAGCCATGCTAGGAACTGCAACAGTGCTGTCGATCTGACACTACCAAAGGGAGTCACTGTGTGCTGTTTGTCACTGTGTGCAGTGTGTTAATGGGAGTCACTGCGTGCTAGTAGATGAGACGAGAACAGAGTACAAACTGTAAGGAGTATGACTGTGAGGTTGACAAATAAGAATGGTATGGCTGTGGTAGTGACTTCACAGAATCAGATAAGGCAATCTTTAAAGATCCCCTGACAGCATTAGGAAAACACTGGCGAAAGTAGGATTTATATTCAGCTCCATCCCATTTTCTTTATTACTTCATATATTATTAGTAATTAATTTCCCATTTTCTTTATTATTAAAAAACAGTTGCATGAAAACAGGATCCCTGTCCCCCAGACTATATCTACTTTGGCTGCTTCTCTCCCAATGGCATCACAATCGCATGTTTATGACATCATATTTATCTCCACAGCAGGGCATCAGATAATTTTTTTTGGGTGGAAGTCAAATACTTCCATGGGTTGAAATTTGGAAGTCATTTCAGTTTTACTGGAGTCAAAATACTCCAACTTTCAATTTTTTGGAAGTCAAAATAATTCCAGTTGACAAATTCAGGCAGTCAAAATACTCCAAGCCCTATAGGTTTTGAAGTCAACTCACTGGCCTTCTGAATACTTCACTGGCTGCAGGCAGTTAAAAGGGAGTTAAACTTACTTAACAGGTGTAAATTACACAGTAACATTCGAGTGAAATACTAGTACATATAGCAGGGCAGGGCAGGCTGATCTTGTAGACGCAGACATTGTACAACACAAACTATCACTTATTCACTCAATGATGATGAGTAACTTTACTTTGACACACACTGACCATGCGCTGCTGCCGACATCACACTGACACACCACATCATCACTGTACTACCCCCATACCATTTGCTGAACAACTCTAGTCCCCCTACCAGTTCCCAGTCCTAACACCATACCTTTCCTGCCTGGCCTGGCAGAATAATTTTGTGTAGAGAGACTGAGTCAGTGTCACCTCATCACTAGGCACTAGACAGATACAGATCACTCCACACTCAGTCACAGATAGTGTCTGTGTAATAGCAAAATAAAATAAATACCCTTTTTATCTTTCAGGTGAAGACTGTGTGGACACAGTCCAGCTTACAAAACAAGATTTAGCAACATCAAGTTGTCAATGACTGGGCTGGCTGTGGCCGGGTGGCTTAGACAGTTGGCTGTGGCTTGCGGGCTGCCTCTCCACTACTCCTCGGGCATGCACGTCCCTAGTGCGGTCGCGGCAGCAGCAATTAGGTTATTTTACCGCCGCATTGCCCTACACTGGAACTCCCTGCTGGCCTAGGTCACGTATTAAGAACTTTGGCGTGATTCGATGGGAACCCGGCCAACCTTAACCTCGTTCTCTCAGGCTGGCTTGCTCAACTCTACCCTTTATTAAAGTACTTGAAAGGGATCAACAGGGTGAACTGTCAGCAACTGTTCAAATGCAGCAAAGGGACCAACAGTGGGTATGGATACAAATTGGCGGGGGTAAGGTCAGGTGGGAAGCAGGAAATACGTCTTCACGGACAGGGTGGTGAACAAGTGGCATAACTTGCTAAAGGGAGCGAGTGGTCATGGCAGAGAGTGTGAAGGGATTCAAGGTGAGGTAGGACAGATATAAGGGTCTGAGACCAGTGGGGGCAAGGAAGGTGGAAGGGGATAAACCTGCAAAGCAAACTGAGCTGCTTATAGGGAGCTCAGCAACAGGCTGGAGCAGAAGTTGGTAGGATGGTCAGACCTAAGCAGACTAGACAGACCTATTGTACTTTTCTGCCTATAGTCATCTGGCAGAGGTTTGTCCGAGTATCAAGCTATGAACCTGGAAACTCAGTAGGCCTGGGTTTGAAACTCACAACTGTCACTTGCATACACATGCACCCAATGATTTTCTAATCCACTGCAGCCCCCCATCATAGAACTAGAATGACTTCTTTGCTATTACATCGGTCATTTTATTAGCTTGGCACTTTGATCCTCCTATTAGCAGACACTGACTCCACTGCAACCATTCACACATCATCCAGCCACCTGCTCATTGCTGACAGCCAGTATCCTGAGAGGCCTAGCTCTGTATGGTATGGACATTCTGCTGTAGAACTGGCTGGGGGGAATCAGAAGCAAATTGGAGGTACTGCTACTAAGGTACTCAGCTCCCAGGAAAGAAGGTACTCCTATTAAAGTGGCTGCTGGTTTTACCTTGGGGAAAAGTAGCTGGTTGCCCTACAGTCACAGAAATGTTTCTTTTTCTTTGAGGCATGTTACCTTATCTGGCTTCCTCTAGAGACGCCTCCACTCCACTCCACTGCAGCCCACCTTCCTTCCTTCCAGTTCTGACCGTAGCACAACCAACCACGTACCTCAGGCTCCTCCGGTTCCCAGTCTCACCATCTCCACTCTGACTACAACCGCACTCTGCTGTGAGAGCAGCCTGCACCAGCTGCACATGTGGTCCATTGCCCTCTGCTCTCTCTGAATCCTCGAGTTGACTGGCAACTGGGGCAGGCGCAGGCAGTGGAGTAAACTCATTGCACATCCACACCACACTAGATTCTTCCTCTCAAATCAGTCAGTGACTTTTAATCACTGCTGGCCTGGCTGGCTCCACATTGTGCAGCTAAATTTACAGCGCAGGTCTGAATTGATAGTCACTCATCAGCTCACTCTGATCACCTCGCTCCTGCTCCTCACAGTCACAATGACCGAAGGAAAGCTTAGGCGCCAAAATTACTGTATGCGTGAATCGAATGCTGCCAACAGTTGGGGGCGAGGCATTTGGAAAGAAAAAAAAAAAGACTACTATGGCAACATAGCAATCACATGACAACTAACAACCCTCCACACAGGATTAAAAAAAACAAAGACCTGACGTCCACACCATGAAAAACGGACGTCAGCCTTAGACAATGGAAATGTTGCTGGACTCAGGGACTCCAGAGACTATGTTTTTGGACGTTTTGAGCTAAATTACGGACGTAAAATACGTCCAAAAAGAGGTATTTGAAGGGCTGCTCCACAGCAATATATTTTGATGTCAAACATAATTCTGATGTCAGGTGTAGGCAGGCAGCCAGAGCTAAAATGGCAGAGATGTTGGGAAATAAGGGTGAGAATTACAGAATAAAATACAAAACACAAGATACATGTATGCCTGAATGCTACATTTTTTCAAAGTTGTCTCTACTGTGTCAGGAGCTCTAAATTTCAATAATCTGTTATTAAGCTAACTTTAAAAACAGTGTTGCATATTACAAATGTTAAGTACAGCATCAAATATAAACTTACTTGAGTTGGGACAAGAACTGGTGGATATGCCAGCTTGTGATGCCTGTACATCCAAAAGGAAAACAGAACGATCACTGCAATTCCCATGATGGGCACCAATGAGTAAAGCAAGGTGTTGAACAGCGGTGGCTTGGATGTAACAGGATTGGAAGTTGCTGTGGAAAACAGAGGGATAATTGTATTTAAAATCTCAATGATAAATGTAATAGCAACAGATAATATTTTGTGTGATAAGCAAGAAAGACTAGATGCATCACAACATATGGCAGAAGCACCACTGTGCTGGAAAAAAGTTCAGTTTACTTAATGGGCTTCTACATAACATCTCATACGTAAAAGAGAACTACTCAATTATTCAAGTTCCTTTGACATGTAAGCATTAAGCCACAATGAAGGAGGCTTCTACTGGGGAATTAATGCATGGTTTGGGGGGGGGGATTGTGGCATGAGGCCAAAAGCAGACTGCATACAACCACACAACCATGCATTAATTCCCCAGTAGAAGCCTCCTTCGGTGTGGCTTAACGCACTTGTAACATGACAGTTTTACACTACATTTGTGGTTTACTGTGAGAAAAAATAGACAGAGTCAGTGTTTGATATATGTACCAGTTTACTAGGTACAAAAATATGAACATACAGTGTTCCTAATTTGAGCTCCAGTTGAAACATTCAATTACATACTAATGTGCTTACATTTGTGATATGGTACAAATACATAAATTATTATTCTTTTCTATCTTTCACCCAAAGCAATTCTTTCAATTCAATGCAGAAAAGCCAAGCTTCTTTACTCTCTTCCATGGCATCTGTCTGATAAATTGCATTCTGGGAGTTTTGTCTGTGTTTGCGGAACTAAAATGGAACCGGGGCGGTATGGTGCGAACTACAATTTTAAACTTTAACGATTTCAATAATATTGGACATGTTAGTAATTATTGTTCTCATGTACTGATCTTAATTAACTTGATGATGGAGAATGTCCTGTATCTACACAGACGTCGTGACTCACCTCCTCACCCAGCTGTCACCGGGTCATCGTCTACACTGGCAAATTTTACATCTACCCACACCGCTATTCCAGCGGCTCCACAAATTTCAAATGTGAGTCTGTTCATCTCCATCTTGCTGTTGTCTTATTAACCTAATTTGTTTTGTCAGAAACTATGCTGAATAGTCGCTTTGCTGGATCCTCACAGACCATTGGGTGGGTGGGTGGGATAGCCAAACGCATTGTACAGTTCTATTTGGTGATGTTTATGATGCTTTTATTGTAGTCATATTTGTTTTGCACAAATCCTATCTAGCACTTTTGGTGTGGTTACCTCAGGCACTGCTGTTTTGGGGGGGGTTATATACTTGTTGGAGCGGGCATTACCAGTGATTAATGCCATCTCCAACTTTGGTCACCTGTTGTGTTTAGTCCAATCAATTGTGCTTATTTGGTGTACTTCATTACTGCCATGTTACAAATGCTCTTCCAACTATTACACAGTCCTTTGTTCCTGGTCCTGAATCTAATGGTTATTTATCTTATTTTGTATGTTCATTCTGCCCTTATGCCTGGCCCCTGGTATTTGGTGTTTTTCCTGTATCAATCATGATGTACCATCTTCACTGTTTTCTGCTGCCTGGTGATTTGCTGATTCCCCACTTGACATAATTTCTCATATCCACTTTGTTTAACTATGACACTGTATTTGATTGTAAACCTTGCTGTTTCGTCTTTTCCTCATGACTCTGTAATCTCCAAGCTCGTACGTGAAAATAGGCATTTTACTGTCTAGCGCATTTACCTGATCAGCAAAAAATAAATAAATAATTAACCTTAATCCCTTATGCTGGTCCTTGCATTTTTATTTTCACAATCTTTTAATGTGTTCTTTCAATGTATACAATACTATCATGCTAGAAATTTGATTTTTAGGGCAGGGGCTACATGAAGATCTCCAGTATCCCATAAGATCAGGTAGCAGTCTCTGCTACCTACTGAGCAAATACAGTAATTAAAATGGAGATAACAGTCACCTCATTTACATGCTAGATCAAATCTGGTCTGAAAAGGAATTCTCTCTGTTCTGATTCAGCAACCAGAATCGAACCGGGATTGCAACTGCTTGTAATCAGGGGAAATCTAAAATGTTATGCAGTTGGAGTACTTGCCGGAATCCATTTGTAAGTGCTAGGTTTTCTTTTTGCAAATCTGGTAAGGTCCACATGTAAACAGGAAATCGATGTGTCATATTTAATCAACATTAATGCACGAACGCAAGTGTTAGTTCAATACCAGAATGTTAGTAGTACGAGCATTTGAACATTCAATGGGCTGTGTCATTACATGCTGTCACTTCAGCTGTTACACTCAAACTGCACAGTTTAGCAGTCTGACAGATTGACTGAAAATATTCAAAATAAAATGAAAAAAACAGCATCACTAGTGAATTTTTTTTAACAGTATAGAGATCTCATCTTCCTTTACAACTTGATTATTCCTGAACAGAAGTTCACTTCAGACAGTAGTAGATAACTGATCATTTTACTTTATTATCAGATAGTTATATAGGCCAAAAATATTACGTATCACATAAGTCTTAATTTTTTAAATATTTTGATCTAATTCTGAACATTATTTGCTGCGGAACTTCGCTGTTGTCTCTTGCTTTCCCATAATCAAAATGTATTTCTATTGTCTCATTCTTTACAAATGAGTGGACAGATTTTCAAATATTATCATGCCCTATTATAATTCCTGCATAACCACTGCATAAAGTAACAGCCAACCACACACAGAAAGTGCAAGAAAAAAAATTCACAACTCACTCATGAGCGATCTGTAAACACTGCCATCGTTAAATGTTAACTGCTTGCCTGCTTGCAATCTCAGTTATAATTACTCTCACACAGTGCTCAGCTCATTCTCATTGAGGTCATCTTTCTTGCTGTAATTTATGGAGTGGTGTACTCTCGACTGCACTCTGATCTTTCTTCACTGTCTGTGAACCACTCACGCACTTGCAATTACAGAGACAAGGGTCGGCTTCTGCCCAGCAACAACAAACTATTTTGTATGGTGGGTGATGGATATTTTATTAAAATCAGAACTTAAAAAACAAAACAAAACACTTTTTCTTCTTTTTTTTTTGTCTTCTTGTAATGTTCATTAATTATATAATTGGAATAATCCACCACAGGGTGTGTGTTTGGTTGGGATCTTCAGATGCCTGTTGTTGGTCGCTCAGTCTTCAGCCTTGTGACTGAACCATGCCAGACGCGCATAAATCCCAGCCCAACCCACACCTTGTCGTGGATTATTATTTAAGGAATAAGCTATAGCAAGAGCTGGCCACAATGAGAATGAGCTGAGCGCCATGTGAGAGCGATTACAACTAAGATTGTGAGCAGGCGAGCGGTTCCCATTTAGTGGTGCTGGTTAGTGGGAAAACAGATGGCAGCATTTACAGTTTGCTTGGGAGGGTGTCGTGATTCTTTTCCTTGTATTTTCTGTGTGCAGCTGGCTGTTACTTTATGTATGACTATGCAGAAATTACCACGTCATAATGTATAAGCTGACCAATTGAGATAGAGAATTTTGAGACCACACGGTATAATCCTTAATTAGCGCCCACACTAATCTATGTAGTGCGGTTCAGTGCTGGCACTAACCTGTGTTTGCACAATTGCTACCAGCTGTCCTATAGTCATACCACTGAGTATATGCAAATGTGAGGGTCCTCTTAAATATGCCACTGCAGTGGTACATTCTTGGGTTTGCGCTGGCAGTAAACAGCCCTCAAGCGGAAATATATTTACCAACATCAAAAAACCATGAATCAAAGGGGTGTTAACGTGTGCACTCCTCCCCCCACCAAGACAGTGTGTATGTACTGCAACTGGCCACCCCCATTCATGCCTATGTAAAAATCCCTGGTGGTCTACTGTGCCCCCCCATTTAAGAACTGCTCCTACAAGAATTCTGTAATTATTCCTGGAGGTCTAATGTGCCCACCCCCACTACCTGATAGCTCCACTGAGCATTTTCAAGACAACCTTGGTGGTTTACTGTGTTCATACATCCTTTAACTGTCCCTCTGTAATGTCATTCTCTTAAAATACAGTGGTTCCCCCCTCCCATCATCGCTCCTCTGAGCTGTCATGTACGTAAAATAACCTGTTGTCCAATTTTTCCCCCACAACTCCATCACCCCTCACTGATCATATAGGTGAGCTGTCTTTATACGTCTCTGTTGGTATACTGTTACCCCACCTCCTGATCGTCTGTTAACACTGTTTTAAATAAGACTTGGACTGTCCAATGGCACACCCACAAAACTGCAGACATCCCACCTTCCTGCACCCTTGCACCTCACCCCGATTTCCGATGATCCTTACAACTCGATATGGCAACTGACACAGAATCCCACCTACCTCTGCGGTCAAAAGCCATTTGAGCTGAGTGTTAGTGACAGCGCACACAGTAGAAAGTTTCTGCTGTACATGTATTCAGTGACAGCCCATACGGCAGTCAACCATGAATGTAAAAGGGGGACTGTTCCAGCTGCCATACTGAAATGAGAGGAGTGCAATTCTCTGGATTGAGGAGTTGGGGTATGGGGAGGTGAGATGTCGGTGGCCCGTTGTGTGGTGAACTGTTTGTGTGTGTGGGGCGGGTGGTGAGTGGGAATCGTTGGACCACTAGTGACTCCTATAAAACTGTGTTAAGAGGTGATGGGGAGTAGCGGGGCGGGGGGAGGGGAGGACATCACTATATCAACATGAACTGATAAGTAAGTAATAAGCCACGACTGGCTGTACAATATAGGATTTTATAAAATCGGCAGTGAGTTTTCTGTGTCCTGACTGGCTAAGGGGTACCATCTGACATGTTCTTAATCAGCACCTATTGTGCCAACTGGTACTACTTATGCCAACCAGGAGACAGTGCATTGTGAGACCCATGCCTTCCAGAATGCTTTTTTAAAAAACTTTCTGGAAACAATGTTGGTAAGGCAATACCTGTGGTTTGCCACAACCAATAAAATAAAATTCCCTATCCATTTAAATAACTACACTTACCCAACCTACACCAGAAAAACACATTGTAGTAAAATATTTTGCAGCCTTAACTAACCTGCTTTTCCTTTTTGTTTGGCTGGCTTGTACTTCTCGGATACCAACTTTCAGTCAGCCCATCCACCCAGCCACCGGCCCACCAGCGATGTTGTATAGACACTACCATCAGAATATACAAAAGCACTGCCTGACACATAACAGCAGTTAGATCTATCAAACCTGCCATACTTGGGAAATCACTCACTCCTACAAACAGCGCTGGAGAAACTGCTAAGTGAGCTTATGAGATACATGCTTGTTCTCAAGCGTGTGAACCATAACCCACTCACTCTCTCCTTAACTCCTTGCTGTCTCTTGATCCTCGCTCAGCTGTAAATGTTGCCCCCACTCCATGCTCTAACCTGAACAGGTAAAAGGAAAAAATCTCAAAGGTATTTTTGTGTGTGTATGTGTGGTGCATATGCGAGGAGGGCAGACCAGGTTCTCACGATTGCGGGTTTGGGGGACAGAGTGCTTAAGAGAGACACGCTCGCTCTCCAACATGTAAGCCTCAACCCGCTCTCTCACTGTTTGCCGTTTCTTAATCACTGTTCAACTGTAAACTCCATATCTGCCACCACCGCTCCATGCTCTAATCTGAACAAACTGGACTAATAACTCTCAAGCGTATTGGGAACAGAGCAGCAACAAAACTGACAGGACCACTGCCCTCTAGTGGCCAAGTCTCTCATTACAAACCATTACCCTTCAGACTACGATGACAAATTGTGTATCTTTTCTATTTTTTTAACATAGTTCATAAACTTTTAAATAAATATTTAATTTTCTAATTTTTTTTAACTGAGGGACCCATTTTATAAGCGTAATACGATATTACACGGTATGATTTATGGGCTGATAAGAGCACTTCCCATATGCTAAAGGCACTCGGTGGAAGTGCCTCATGCCTCAATATGTACATGGGATGTGCACGTATCAGCCCATAAACCACACCTCATCATGTCTTATTCCTTACTTAATGCATGGCCCTTAGAGGCAGTAAGGAATGAGGCTGAAGGCTGAGTGTCCTTATGCCCATGGGAAGTGTAGTAAAATACTATGATGTACAACCTGGGGGACCTTATTACAGTTATAGAATGGGTAGTAGTATTTTTTTTTTTTTTTTTTGAAGATGAACATAAGATTCAGGACCTGACCGTGTGTTTATAGAGATTTAAAACTACATGGTCTAGTGATATCTCCCGGCCAGTGACATTTCTATAAGTTATCTTCACAAGCTTTCACACTCTCACATGACTGCTTCTAATTCAGCACTACCACTTCAATTCAAACAGTTGTTTTCTAACAGTCACTCAAACTGAATGAAAAGGTTAAAAAAAAAAGTACACTTTTTATTTTTTGTTACAGTTTGATGAGAGAAATCATCCTTTTTTTTTAAATACATTTATTGAATATTCTGGACAAGTAGATCACTGCATACAGTTCTGTATGTATTAGCAATGGCATTAAACCGGGTTTGAATGATTGGACCACAAAACTGGCAATGCCAAAGCCATAAAATATGGCTGCATCTATGCAAATTAAGGGGTTTCATCATGTATAAAGATGCAGAGGTACATGCAAGAATTTGTGTTAGTGGTAAATTGCCCCACAAGAGGAGATATTTATCTTCTCTGAAAACCATGTCTTGAAAGGACACTAAGCATGTGGCCAACCCCAACCTCCCCCATGTAGGGTTGCTTTACAGCAGCCTAACACCCCTTCTGGAGCCCAATGTAAAATATCTCTGGTGGTCCTGTGTGTCCACCCCCCACCACCAACTGCAGCACCAATTGTTTTATCATGCATTACGGTACATTACTTCCCATCAATCCCGATCCATTACTCTCAGAGCATGTTGTAATTATCGCTTGTGGTGAAGTGGGTTTCTATCAATGCCCTGATCGCTCACCCAAATGTTTTGTGTGTTTCAGCCCACCAAACAATTGTTTGCAATCATCCTTTTGTGGTGGTGTGTTTTACCCCCAACCCCCCACTTCTTGATTGCTTATCAAAGCGTTTTGTAATATTCCCTTTTGCTCTGGTCAGGCGTGTTCCTCCCACAACTATATTGCTCCTCTTAACTGTCACTGCCTTAAAAGACAATGGTGTCCTGTTGTCCCTCACCCTTCCCCTTCCCCACAATGCTCCTCGTAGCTTGCTGTAATCATTCCTGGTGGTGAAATCATTTCCCCACCCCTCAATCATTCTTTGGAGTGTTTTGTAATCATACATGGTGATACAGGGTGTCACCTCATCTAAGTTACCAGTACAATCGCTTAGTACTGATACTGTATATTGTGGATTAGTTTGACACACACACACAGCCTTTGACTGATCACTGAACTAAAAAACCCTGATGTTTAATGGTCACCCCCACCCACTGCTACACAGAGTTATTTCCCTAAAATGCCATATTGTCCATTTACTCAGAAGACAGGAGAGAGCGAAGGGAGTGTGGGTACTACTAGACATCATGGTGTTTTGTTGAAATGACATTTTGGAAGAGTGTCTGGGGTTGGGGGGAAAACATTAAACCACCAGGGCCTGCATATCCCTGTTTCTATGTCACTAAGGAGCTGCTGCACCCCATGCACTTGAGTTCATAATGGGCATGTGAATTTCCCTTTAGAGCCTCAGAGGCCCAAAGTGATCATTTGATGATACTCGTGTGTGTGTGTGTGTGTGTGTGTGTGTGTGTGTGTGTGTGTATCTGTATGTCACAATTTATTTTCAGAAGTCACACAATATTTTAATGCTTACATTTTGAACAGTTTCATCTATAGATATCTAAAATGAATACAGAGATATTTATCTCATCACCAATCAGTAAAAAATACTACCGGATGGACAACCAAACATTAGTATTAAACACGCTAAAGGAACTTGACATCATGAAACAGCTGGATGGTAGACAAAAATGAAAGTGGCTGGTTTTGCCAGAACAACTGATCAGGTTAAGCATAAATCAAAACTTTTAAAAATGCTGTATTTTAAAGCAAAAAATATTTAATTCCTCTAGCAGATCCGGATGTTCTAATTTTCTTTCTTGTAATGAAATGTACAATATAATGGGAACTAGGCCTGTAAGCGTGCTGCCTTCAATAACACTTAATGTTGGATTTCATGCATTTCAGGCTGATGAACCATCTGTCAGTGTCACGTACTTGGACCGGTTCTCTTCAATGTCTTTATTAGCAACATTGCAGAGGGGCTGGAAGGAAAGGTATGCTGTTCGCAGATGACACAAAAATCTGAAACTGAGTGTATATGCCGCGGGGAGGCGGGGATGAAGGAAGATCTAAAAAACTGGAAGACTGGTCAAGGGTTTGGCAACACAAATACAGTAAATAGACACTGTCGGCAGATAGGGGCCTATGGCCCACCCAGTCTGCCCATTTGAGCTTGTAAGTTCACTTAATGTTTTTCTAGAAGTCTGTTGCCCCTTACCCCTGACCTCCAGAATTCCCTTATGTCTATCCCATGCATTCTTAAATCCTGTAATTGTTTCAGCCCCCACCACTTCTTCTGGCAGGGTGTTCCACATGTCCACCACATTTCGTCTGAATCACCCTCCCTCCAACTTCATCCCATGCCCACTAGTCCTGGAACATCTTTTACACTGGAAAATAGTGTATTCCTGCACCCTGTTCCTCCCTGTAAGGTACTTGTATGTCTCTATAATATCCCCTCTCTCCCTCCTCTCCTCCAGGAAGTACATATTCAAGTCCTTCAGCCTGTCCTCATAGAACTTGTGATGCAATCCCTGTACCGTCTTTGTTGCCCTCCTCTGAATCTTTTCTACCCTATGTCCTTATGTAGGTAAGGTCTCCAGAACTGTACACTGTATTCCAGGTGGGGTCTCACTAGTGTCTTGTATAGCAGAATTATGACCTCCCTTTTCCTGCTGGCGATGCCCCTGCCTATGCATCCCAGCATCCTATTTGCTTTACCTGCTGCCTTGTCACACTGTTTCCTTACCTTGAGGTCGTCAGAGATGATAACCCCAAGGTCCCTGTCCTGCTTGGTGCATGCTATATCCTCACTCCCCAACTGATATGTTGTTGCAAGGTTTTTGCGTGCGCCCCATATGCATTATCTTACACTTATTTGCAGTTCTTTGCAACTGGGTTTCAATGGGAAAAAATGTAAAATTATGCACAGAAACCCAAGAGCAACATATCATTTGGGGGGGGTTGTGCTGACAACAACAAAACAGGAAAGGGATCTGGGGGATGATCATATCTGATGCCCTTAAGGTAGCAAAGCAGTGTGATAAGGCAGTAGGATGCAGGGGTGCATAGGGAGGCACCAGCAGAAAAAGGGAGGTAGTGTTACCCCTATATAGATCAATGGTGAAGCCACACCTGGAGTACTGTGTCCAGTTCTGGAGGCTCCATCTCAGCAAGGACATAGACTGGGTGGGAGGCAGTACAGAGAAGGACAGCCAAAATGGTGCATGGCCTGCATCAGAAACCCTACGAGGAAAACCTCAAGTGAATGAACTATGTACTCAATGGTGGAAAGGACAGAATGGGAAGACATGACAGAAACATTCAAATACCTCAAGGGTATCAATAAGGTACAGGAGAGTGGCATACTGCACAGAAAGAGAAGTTCAGGGATGAGGGGACATAAGAAGAAGCTGGAAGGGTGGAGACTTAAGAGGGGATGTGAGGAAATATTTCTTCACGGAAAGGGTAGTGGATGCCTGGACCAGCCTCCCAGCAGAGGTGGTGGGTATCAAAACAGTAACAGGTTTCAAACATGCATGAGATAGACACAGGGGGACCTTAGTAACAGGACTGGGGGTTAAGGCCAGGGGTCAATTAGGGTCCAAGGCAGCACAGTAGGTATGGACTTTAGGCCAGACTAGGTGGGCCAAAAGGTCCCTTTCTGCTGACAGCTTCTATGTTCACCATCTGTGCCCTGCCTGACAACCCCACTGCCTCCCCTACAGACCTCCCTTCCCCTCCTCCTGGTTCGGGCTATCTTCTCCCTCCCATCTCACCCACTGAGGTTTACAAAGCACTAATGTCCCTAATTCCTGCGAAATCTAGTCCAGATGGTTTTCACCCGAAGCTCCTACGCATCTCTGCCCCAGCCATAGCCTACCCACTAGCTCATCTGCTAAATCTCTCCCTCTCTACCAGTATCGTCCCCAGGCCTGGAAACTGGCTAAAGTGATCCCACTTCATGGGGGCGGGGAGACCTGACTTCCTCCAATAACTACAGGCCCATCTCTCTCCTGCCCTCTCTTGCCAAACTGTAGGAGTCTCCAGTTTTCTCCAGGGTCCTGGACCACCTCACAAAGTCTGGCACTCTCTCCCCTTTTCAGGCGGGTTTCAGAAAACAACATTCCACTATCACCTCCCTGCTCCAGGTCACCAACTCAATACAATCTGTGATGGACAAAGACTAAATTACTGCTGCCAATTTTACAGACCTAGCAAAGGCGTTTGATTCGGTTTCTCACCAACTACTGCTCTACAAACTTCAATCTCTCGACATGTCCCAAACTACAGGCGACTGGTTCAGCACTCACCTGAACAACTGACAACAATCAGTCCAAGTCAGCAATGCCCTATCTTCCCACCTCCCTATCCTCGCAGGCATTCCCCAAGGCTCTATACTCGGTCCCATCCTTTTTTCAATCTTTACAAATGACTTCCCCTCCATCTGTTCTGTGTCCAACATACACATGTATGCAGACAACACAGTGATCTTCTCCTCTGGCTCCACCCCAAACAACGTTGTAGCCCCCGTAAGACTTTAATAAAGTTCAGGCCAGCCGCTGGCACAGCATTCGGATTACTGCTTGCGATACCAGTGAACCGGGTTTGGGAATGAACCTGGGTCGCTGGAGGACCGGCCGGGGGAGGGGAAGAGGATTGTGCATCCTAGGGACGCTCTCCTTCTCTGGGGAGGGAGAGTTGCCACTCCCGCTACAATGCCGCCACCTGGGTGTACACCAGTGGAGCTGCAGCTGAGAGTGCCGTGCGGGAGAGGAGGATGTCAGCTGGGGTCCGCAGCAGCGTCATGTCTCAGCATGCGCATGTCTCCTTGGATGCCGCCATCCTTGGGGTAGAGAGAAAACAGATAATGGACCCCGCTTCCGTACCTGGCCCCGGTGCCACGCCTACAGACCGACTCTGGTGTCATGGAGGAACAGCCCTACACAATAAGGTGTAAGGTAGGGGCAAGCTGAGCCTCCCTCCTTCCTTGCCCGGGGAGTTATCTGCAGCAGGATGGAGGCTGTTCCTACACGGGGCACTCAGGAGCTTGGCCAAGCCTGCAGACACCACAGGACATCCTGAGGGAAGGTCTGGTTGCAGAGAGCAGGGGACGTGATAAACCAAGCATAAAACTAAATAAATAAATAAAATAAAGGACTGGGGCCACGCAAACCAATTGAAATTAAACTCCAAGAAAACTGTTTCTATGTTCTTCGGTTCCAGACAGAGGCTCTCTAGACTTCAGCCCACCCCCACGTTCCTCACTCTGGCTGGCTCCCCCCTAGCGGTGGTCAACAAGTTCAAGTACTTAGGAGTCTGGCTGGACAGTAACTTAGACTTTTCCTCCTATATTGACAACATCTACAGCAAACAGTCCAAAAGTCGGACCCTCTACTAGCACAAAGATTGCCTCCCTTTACCCACATGCCTTGACCTTGTTACCAAAACAATCTTACCCGATTGTGATTATGCTGACGTTGTCTATGCGTCTGCCCCATGACTTCCCTCTCAAAACTTTACACTCTCCTAAACTCTTTCTGTCACTTTGCAACCTCCTCCCCTTCCCTCTGTCTACTCCACTCTGCTCTTTCCACCGTGCCTCTTTCCCACAGTCACCTAGTCAACAGCATCTCCCTAACTGCCAAATACTGGTTTGGGATCCTCCCCTATCTCAACTCCTGTTACCATCAGCTCACCTCTCTACCTACTCCCTCCGCTCCAGGGATAATTGCTCTTTCTCCCTCCCCCACCCCCACTCGGGGGCAGGGACGTCTGCTTTTTCCTATCGGCTCCCTTCCCTTTGGAATTAGCTTCCTAGAGAAGCTCACCACTTCCTCACGCTATCTTCCCTAAAGTCCTCTCTATGGCTTCTCCCTTTCTCTGACTGCTTGTGTCTCTCCTCTACCTGGCCTCTCTCATCCTAGCATACCGTAACCCCTTGCCTGTGCTCCATCTGTCTTCTTCCCCCACTCTGACCTTCAAAAGCACCTTCGTTTACTACTTTTGTAGCCCTAGTCTCCAACTACCTACTGTTGTTTACTATAATTCACTTTATTGACTATTATTTTTGCCATATTCTCTGCCAGTCTGACATTACTGTAACCCTTTTGTTTATCCCATGCATTCAAATTATGTTACACTGTACGCACACTGTAAACACTGACCTGCCTGTGGTTGTGCCTGACATTTTCTGTAAAATGTTTGTTATGCTGCCTCCCCAATCATTCTCCAAGGTCGCACCTGGAAATGAGACTCGGCTCAGTGTGCCTTTCCTGGTTATCAAATTTTAAATAAATAAAATGTTTCTATGTTCTCTCTGATGCATGTGAAGTCACATGACTGAATGATGTAAACTGTGAGCAACAAAATGAATATATCCAAGCAGGTTCATTGCATAACAATACTACTGTAGAATCTTCTGAAACAGACGACATGGAATTGGACGAAGATATTGTGGACAATCACATGAATAGTGCCGCAAACTCCACTGACGATATCGGACAACCTAGAAGTGCCATCAGGAAATATGATCTTAACTATCTGTTTTGTTTTCTAATAATATGAAAGAACCTGAAGTTTAAGATTGTGTGTTGGGGAATAGGTAAGAAAGACCGTTTGAAAGCTCAGTTCATCAAGACAGCATAGACGGTGTAACATTGCTACAGAGTTACTTAAATTATATACTACTAGAACATTAGCTTGCTGTTTATAAGTGGCACACAATGTCACGAACTTGGGGTCAATGAACGGTCATGTATGAATTAGTAAACCCACCATACAGAATAACTACAGGAAATTCAGAATGATGAAGCATGGACACCAATCTGCATCTATTTTCAGGAGACAGTTTCACCATTCTTGCTGTTACACTGCCACTTGCATGATTGCAGGTGGCACTGCATCTAACGGTGCCGGGGAGGAGTGACGTTAATTGGATGATGTAATTTGCACTACCGTGCATGCATCCTAGTCTGGGAGAAACCACGCAAAAATACCACTGCCGGGCAGGAGGACTCCAGATCTCATCTCACAGGCCCATCATCATAGACTGTGGCACTGCTCCACCAACGTTAGCTTCAATTACATTTTGGGGACCAAACTCCATACGTGCTCTGATGAAAGAGTACTGCCTTTGCGAGGTAAGCTACAGTGATGAACGTGGAGATTAGGTAAGTCCCAGAAAAGTTGGGAGATTTGGCTGGGGCTCGAGAAGATGATGAAGGGAGCAGGCTACTGGAATGGGTCTTGATAAACAGATAATATTAAAACAAAACAAAAAAAAAAAAAAGGGATATTGTGCAGACTGTGAGGGCCAAGCAGTCCTTATCAGCAGTCAAAATCTGTCTATATGTCTGACTGGGTCATCAGTTTATGATGACATGAGCTAGAGGGGCAGATATATAATGAAAAGTTAATATGTGAAGCGATTATTGTAGATTTATAGCTCACGTACTGTTTATTTTTATGCAGACAATAACTCTCATTGGGGGGAAAAAGACTGATCAAATGGTACATTTTATCACTGAGCAACAAAATGCTTTTTATCAGATCAATAGAAGATCAGAGGTTAAAGAGACAAGAATGGGAGGAGAAACGTTTTACAAATTTCAGAGAAAAGTCTGCTAGAACAACTAAAGGACTGAAATCACACTTCTTTACCAGGATCCAAGGGTTGATGCAACCTCTTTTAACAGGCACAACCCATCAATGAGGCAAACTGGTTAAAAGTAGTTATTTTTACCATTTTACGAAAATATCTATTAAATCATGTATACGTGTAGCAAGTACAGCTGTAGTGACTTTGCAGCCACATGTGCTTCCCCTCAAGCCACCCACACTGCCACTGATATGATTACACAGCTACTGTGCACAGATGTTGTTGGCAGATAAGGGCCTACGGCCCACCTAGTCTGCCCGTGTTTGCATGTATTTTGCTTCTTCAAGTTTCTCTAGAACTAGGTTGTCCCCTTCCCTGGACTACTAGGATCCCCTGATGCCTATCCTATGCATTCTTAAATCCTGTAATCGTTTCAGCCCCCACCGCCTCCTCCAGAAGGGCATTCCATTTGTTCACCACCCTTTCCGTGAAGAAATTCTTCCTCACGTTACCTCTGAACCTCCTTCCAGTTTCATCCCATATCCCCTAGTCCTGGAACATCTTTTTCTATGAAAAATTGTGTTTTCCTGCACTTTGTTCCTCCCCGTGAGATACTTACATGTCTTAATCATATCCCCCCCCCCAGGGAGTACATATTTAAGTCATTCAGCCTGTCCTCATAGGTTTTGTGATGTAATCCTTGCACCATCTTGATTGCCCTCCATTGAACTGCCTCCACCCTGTCTAAGTCCTTACATGGGTAAGGCCTTCAGAACTGGAAACTGTACTCGAGGTGTGGCCTCACTAGTGTCCTGTATAGCGGAATTATGACCTCCCTTTTCCTACTGGTGATACCTCTGCTTATTCAACCCAGCATCCTGTTTGCTTTTCTTGCCGCCTTGTTGCATTTCCTACTTGGAGCATTCTATAGCACCCCCCACCCACCCCCAACTGATATGCTGATCCTGTGTTTTTGTGCCCCATGTGCATTACTTTGCATTTCTTTCCATTAAATCTCAACTGCCACTCCCTTGACCAGTCCTCAAACATCTGCAGATCTCTCCTCATTCTACCCACACCTTCCGGTGTGTCCACCCTGTTTCAGAGCTTTCTGTCACAGGCGAACAGGCATATTCTCCTTTCTAGGTCTTCTGTATTGTCACTGATAAAGCTGCTGAAGATGACTGGACCCAGCACTGATCCCTGTGGCACCACACTGGTCACTTTTCCCTCTGCAGAGTGATACCCATTTGCCACCACTCTCTGTGTCCTACTATCCAGCCAGTTTCCCACCCACCGCACCACCGTCCTACCCACTCCCATATTCCCCAGCTTGTTTAACAGCCTTCTATGTGGGACAATGTCAAAGGCCTTGCTGAAGTCTAGGTAGGCCACATCCACTGCCCCCGATACGATCCAGCTCCCTTGTCATTCAGTCGAAGAATTCAATAAGGTTAGTCTGGCACTGCCTCCCTCCAGTAAAACCGTGTTGCCTTGGATCCTGTAGACTGTTGGCAAGGCAACCAAGTGTTCCACTATTCTTTCCTTCAGTAGTGTTTCCATGATCTTCCCCACTACTGAGGTCAGGCTGACTGGTCTATAGTTTCCCCACTTTCTCTCTGTTCCCGCTTTTGTATAGCAGAACTACATCAGCTATCCTTCAGTCTTTGTGTACCTCTCCTGTTTCCACTGACCGGCTAAACAGGGTTGCTAGAGGTTCAGCCACCACCTCCCTTAGCTCCCTCAGCACTCCAACTGGCCCCATTGCTTTATCTACTCTTACTCCTTCCAGATCATTTAGGACCCTTTCCCGTGGAAAAAGACTTGTATCCATTTCCGTTCCCTTCCTACGCCCTTCTGGCCCATTACCTGCCCTCTCCTCTGTAAAGACTGAACAGAAATATCTGTTCAGTATGTCTCCTTTGCTGTTGTTATCCTCCACTCTACTCCTGTCCTCCCCTTTCAGCCTCACTATCCCTCCCCCTTTGCCTTCCTTTTTTCACTTACGTATCTGTAAAAGGGTCTGTCCCCTCTAACCACTGATTTTGCAATGCACTCCTTTGTTTGTGTTTTAGCTTCCCTTACTGCCCTCCCTGTCTCCCTTTGTTTTTCTTGGTATGTCTCACTGCCCCCTTCTGCCTGTGTCTTTTTGGTATTATTTGAATGCGGCTTTTTTTGGCCTTCACTTTCTCAGCTACCATGCTGATTAACAGTCACTGTCATAATTATAACTATGATGTTCATAAAGTCTGGTCGCCTAAATTATTTCATGTTGATGGCCCAGTGGCGCGGAGGGGTGAGGCGCTGAATGCCTTACCTTGCATCGTGCCGGCGACCTGGGTTCGAAAACGACCTTGGGTCATCGGGTAGCTAGCATGGGGGGGCAGGGAAGGAGCAGCTGAAAGGCAGCTCTCCTCTCCCAGGGGTGGTTTGCCTCCTCCCCCGTAGTTCTGCTCCCAAGGGGTGGTGGTCCAATGGGAAGTGTAGGTGGAGGGGGAGGCAGGTGCTTGCCAGGGGTGGGGCAGAAGGGGCTGAGCCGGTACCCGGCATGCGTGTGCAGTTCTACGTGCATGCACGCGTGTGTCTGCTGGGGTCCCGGGCAGGGGAGAAAAAGCGAAAAAAAAAAAAAAAAAAGATTTGTAAATAAATTATTTCATGTTTATTTTTATTATACATGGCCGACTCAGTCTGTTGCTGAAAACTATGACTGCAGTTCACTAGAGCAGAGTTTATACAGTGACGTTTAATATTTTTAAAGTCAAAAGCCACAGGAATAGTCTCTGAATTGCGACACATTGTTTTAGATAGATGGATATATATATATATATATATATATATATATATAGGCTAGAGGGTCTCATGGCTGACTTACATAATAGACACATAACCTTCAGTGAGAAATGGCAACAATTTATATTTTGCATGGCACAACATGATCCAGAATTTGTGCCCCAGGAGAATACAAATGTTTCTTGGTTGGTGGATGCATTCCTTCTGTGAGGATTTATTTAATGAGAAATAAGGGCTTGCCTTGATTACTTATTATTTATAAGATTAATTGATTATCCTCTCTGCATGCATGTGAATTACTAATGAGTTTACAAGCATTTGATGACTCTGGCTTGATGCATTATTGATTGTATGACCATGCGTGTTACACTTATAACTAAGCTTCTCTTTATAAAAAGGAAATTAAAAAAAAAGCCACATGAATAGTTCAGAATTAACAAATTTTAGTCGCTAACATTTGCTGATTTTTTTTTTGAAGTACTGAATACAGTTACAGATTGGAGCATTCGTTTTTAATAATCATTTCAAATCTGAAAGCATCTTTATAAAATCTGCGTTATGAATGTGAAGGTCAAAGGGGAAAGGAAGAGTGAGGGCAAAAACAATAAATATGCAAACCACAACATAAATATTAATTTACACACATGTAAATGTCCTCTACTAGCAGTACTTTTCTTTTTGTCATTAGTATTGGTTTCCTCCATTACAGTCTGGTCTGTCCCAATCTACTCACTCTCTGTAGACCCAAAACCAAGGCATCCCCCATGCCTGACCGAAACTCCCATTTTCATACAATGTGTATGGTAGAAATGGTGGCGGCACATCCAATCACCACCACAGAACATATGTAGTGTACAGAGGGTAGTGCCCGAGTAAGTAGTTGCGGGACTTGGATTGCACTATATCAGCGGTGATGGAGTCTCACCTTCTCCAGGTGAGGACAGAGTCAATTTAGTTACATAAACTCTTTTCATCATCCTGCACCCAACGACCAGTATTCATTAATGATTCTGAGTTGCTGACGCTAAAATTGGTTGTGCTACCATTACTCTGTCGGGACAACGAAAAAAAAGGCTACACTTCTTAAAACACTGTTTTTATGTTGTTATGAAATTTCAGACAATATTTTTTAAATGAAATTAGTTTTATAAGAAGATTAAGACACTCCAGAGATGTGGGTTGCTGATTGATATGAGAATTCCTCAAGTATGTAAAAAGGCATGGTGAAAGCGCACTTTGACTTGCTACATATCTGGGTCTTGATCTTATCAAGCAATAGCTCAACCCCAGTCATGTCTTATTGATTATGTATATCTTCTGTCACTGTATGATTCCATTTTAATTTTTTCTTATATACTGTAGGTCCCATAGACCTGAACCGTCTTGTTCATGTTTCAAACCATCCAACATCCTTCCTACTGTACTAAATCATAATTCTACCATGATGCAAAATGTAATCAAGAAGCATATCTTTACCATTATTAACCATTCAGTGTACAAATATATAATTAGCAAGAACAGTCAAGTAACGATGATGAAGACAGATTCACTATTACAATGGTTACTAAGAAATTAGGCATGTCAGAAATATGTTAAAATTAAATGCTGAGACATGTTGACATTTTAGTTACATACCGGGCCAGATATTCAGACTGCGCTGGGCAGTGGTGCAAGCCTGGGCACAGTGCAACTGGGCTGCGCCAGGTCGAGGACCAGGCGATATTCAGCGGTGATGCGCCTTGGCTCAGCACCACTGAATATGGGGAGGGCTTACATTTCACATGGCACAGTGGCACTGGCGCCAGCGAAAGACGAAAGGAGCAGGGGATGCGCGTGCAACTGCAGTTGCGCTAGGTGCATCACCCGTGATATTCAGCCAGGGGGCATGCAAATGAGGCCATAATGTATGCAAGGCACACATGGGGCCATTTGCATGTCATTATGGCCCCATTTGCATGCGATGCACTGGCTCCCCGTGAAGTGCCCCCCCATGGGTGAATGCAGCCCAACCCCGCTCCGGTACACCTGATCGTGGGCTGCAATAAAAGCTGAAATCCCTGGTGGGCTGCGGTAACCCCCGGATACCTGATCGCAGGCCGTTGTGGAAATGAAGTATTACCTGGTGGTCTAATGGTACCCACCACCACAGAGGTCCCCTGGCCACCAGCACACCCCATCATCGGTTATGCGGCATCACCCTGCCGAATGACAGCGTACAGTATGATCTGTACACCAACTGGTCCACAGTGTGGACCAATGGAAGCAGATCATGCTGTACTACACAAGACCAGAAATGTGAATGAGCGCATTCATTCACATTTCTGGTCTATGTGATATTAAGTCTGCAAGCCTATTGGTCACACTGTGGACCAATGAACGACATGAATCATACTGTACGCTGTCATTCGACGGCCATTCAGGCAGAATGCGGTGGGGTGATGCCGCCACCGATGATGGGGGTGTTGGGTGGCCAGGGACCTCTGTGGGTGGGTGGGGAACCACTGGACCGCCAGGTAATATTTCATTTCCACAATGGCCCGCAATCAGATGTATGGAGAGGGAGTTACCGCTAGACCACCAGGGTGCTAACGATTTCACAGCCTGCGATCGGGCGACTGGGGGCTACTGCGAGACCACCAGGCATTATAACTTTTACTACAGTACGCAGTCAGGCGTCCGGGGAGGTTACCGCTAGCCCACCAGGGATTTAAACATTTACTACAGCCCACGATCGGACATACGGGTGGGTGGAGGGACCACTGGACCACCAGGGGGGTCTGTGTGCCCGGGAACGGTGTTCTGGGTGGGCGGGTGGCCACCCACGGCTGGCGGCTGCTATGTTGCGCCTTGCAATACAGCAGCCCGCCTATGGGTGACCAGGACTTGCTCCTGCTTTTCCAGGGCTCAACTTTGAGCCCCCTGTGCGGCGCACTGCAGGGTTGCATCGGCATATGCACCGCACATCCCGAGCTGAATATTGGAATGTGCCACATATGTATGGGCACGCTCCCTGCATCTGTGCTGCATAGGATTACATTGCGCCCCTATGCATCGGGACATGCGCTGCACCTGGCAGCCTTTTGAATATCCTGCCGGGGCGCAATGTGGGGTTGCCCCAGCGCAACCCCTTTGAATATCCCAGCCACCATATTTACACTTATTTACAGTTAAAATGACTTAAGTAAAATGCAGAAACAAAATATATTCTATTATTCATAAGTATATTGTTTATTCTAAAAAGTTAACAATAAAACGTTATAAAAATCTATGCACATTCATTCATTTATATAGTCAATACTGAACATGTTGATATTTATTGGTTTGAGAACATATAGCATAATTTTTTTCACAATGGTGACTATTGCTTTAATTTCATATCCTAGGTTGATAATTATTTTACTGATTAAAACAGAATGGCATCTATGGAAATATAACATATCTAGTATTTCTCATTAAAGATAACTATTTGTTACGAACATACACAATTTGCCAGCAAAAAAAGGCCATTTGGTCTATCTAGTCTGCTCTATTTTTCAGCTAGCAGCCCTATTTTACAGCTGCCCCTCCCTCCTGTAACTGGGTAATAAAACTGCCTCTCTCAGGTTCTTGTTGGAACGGCACAAAGGAAGAGACAACAGACAAGTGGGGCAAATGTAATTATTACAGATAAATTATAATACAGGCTTACTACCAACAGTGAATACACTGGGAGAGCTTCCAGTTTTCCTTACCTAGGTATATGCAGTCTCTCATCTCAGAGAAGCTACGTGCTGCAAGGGGTCTTATACCCCATAATCACTATGGTAACTACTAAAGAAGATACATAATTGGACAGTAACAGGTGGTATGAGTAACCATCCTAACTAGCATGAGAAGTTTTGCTTAGATAGCATGAACATTGGGATCTCTATAAGTCTCTAGGGTCAGATGAAGTTACAGTGATGCACAAGCACTAAAGACGGCACTATTGCCTTACGTATAATTATACGATAAAAATATAATGGAAAGCAACTCCCAGGACTAAGATACAGTGGTAAAACATAATGGAGCATAATATGCATTAGCAAAATACAGCATAACACATATCTTGACACTTATGCTTGTTCGATAAGTGTCTCTGCCCTAAGGTTAGTACATATACCTACATATATGTTGCTGTCCACGAGGTGGGGGTACAATCAGGGGTGCTGGACTATGGGTAACATTCCCCCCCTTGTTGCCTCAGAAGGGGCAACAATCCCAGGAAAGTAGTGGGATGGAGCTAAAAAGTCATTTACAAGCCCAATGCACAAGCCCTGTAAAGGAATTCAAGTTGTTCTCTGTGTTGTCTTAGAGTATGTCGCAGACAGCAAAGGGTTAGTATGAGGAAAACAATCAAAAATGCTTGAATAATAACAAAAGTTTTAAAAGTCAGTTCCAACCAAGAGCATCACCAGCCTTAGAAATAGTATTACTAATATAAATCAAATGCGAGTCTTTTCTAGCTAAAAGAGATTTCAAAGAAAGGGTCAAAGGGTCAATGTGCATGTTAAACACTGACAAATACTGAGACAAGGCAAGCAAGTATTGCAGGTCAGTATCAACAACATCTGGTTCAGGAGAGGAACAGGAGTGATGACTGTATGACGTACAACTGTTTTCTGCTGTGGAGTAAACAGAAGTTAGGAGCTGAAATATCACAAAAGTGTTGACCATAAGCAAAGGATTTATGATTTGTCACTACACAATACTGCCCATCGGAATTGTAAGTAACTCATTACAGTTGGAACTCTCCATCTCTGTAGACATAGAGGACAAGCAAAGGACTGGTTGGTGAGCTGTGAAGTGAAGTGAAGCGATGTACCTCTTCCAGGTAGCTTCGGGATGCAGCTGTTTTAGCGTCAGGCACTGAAGATGCAGCTTGCGAAGATTCAGATTCGTCATCCGGGTCAGTCATCATCCAAAGTGTAGGACCAGTCAAGATGTTCCAGAGAATATCCACAGACAGGTTTCACAATATCGAAAACGGCACAGGCAGTAGTATCCCTTCTTAGCACAACAGTTTGTGTGGGGCACCACCCAGGCTTGGAGAACAGAATGGTAGACCGACAAGGAAGGGAGAACAGTTCCTTCACGATAAATATTGTCATCAAGGCATTTTGATGGAATTTATAGCAATCAACTTGTCAAAAACAGAAGTTTCAGGATCAAAGTGTGGTAGTGAGACAGTAACGGTAATAAACATATTATCATGTACTGAGCAAGTCTTAGTAAAGTAGCAAGGTGCTTGACTTGGATATCGGAGACATACTCAAGATTTCTAGCAGTGGACATAGAAATGTTAACAGAATTTGCTAAACAAATAGTAATGCAGCCATTCGATTTGCAATGAGGACAATACCACTTAGCCATCCTCCTATCATGGATAAGATCTGGAATGCGTCCTGTCTCCAAGTCCCTGAAGAGATTGTTAACAGTGGCAATTACATAAGAACCATAAGCGGAGAATAAAAGTTCATGGGCACTATATTGCTTATCTGCCTCCTTGTTATTTTGAAAAATCAGTTCATTAATCTTATTCTTAGTATCACTGAACCCTTTGGCAATTTCCTGCATATTATATACAGTAAAAAGTTCTTTAGTTGAACCATCTACACCATGTAACAGTGGGGGTAGGATATCATTAACAGCTTGCTAAAAATTAAGTGTTTGTGTTTTAATAGCGGCTGTATCTGCTCTATTCCAGATAGACATGCCTGAGCCAAAAAGGCCAGAGACTGTGCCTGCTGCACCGGTAACATCTGCAGTGTCACGCCTAGTGCATGGTCCAGCTTTAGCATTAGGTGCGGGTCAAAAGACTCCTACATGATCAGTGGTATGAGATCCACTAACTGGATCGTTAGTGCTTGTCTGGTAAGCAGTTACAATATCTGTAAATATCATACTGAAAAATTTAGAAGTACTGGTCGTGTGACAGAGACCAATCTCAGCCATATTCCAATGTGTACGATTGAAAATAACAGAGTCATGCATAAATTGTACATTATTAATCAGGGCACCTGGAAGGGACGTGGCGGTCAAACCACTAGGAGGACCATCCTCCTGGGGAGGGCAGTCAGTCATTTCTTCTTCGGTGGGTGGGACTACAGAAAGAAACAGAGCTTCAGTAGCTACATAGTTATGAAGACAGAAAGCACATGACTCCTCAGAGTTGAGGCGATCACACCAAGCAGGATTTATGAGAGCAGTAAGGTAATAATGACCAGTATGTCTGGGACAGGTCTGTCAAATAAAGAGTGTACCACTGGGTAAGATGCCTGTGTTGGGCCATCCCTGGAAAGTACCTTTAGATAGACGAGCTACAGGAAGTGTGTTACCATTAAGATCGGTTTCCCACTGGATTTGCAATGTGGAGTTGTCTGGAGCTACTACCATGGCATTAAGATAGGCGTCTGAGCCTTCCTTAAGAGTAATCATTTTGTTGGGCACATTAATATGAACTCCCATGGGGCTGTGTGTTCAAGTTTGCTAAGCAAATGTTCTATACATTGTTTGTGTGCAGTCAATAGGGGTTTGTTCTGAGAATCAGTCAAAGAAAGTAGTCTCAGCAAGATGAGGAGGTGCAAGATAGCCATCTTGCCAGTGTACCTGAAAGAAAATAGAAAAGGATTAAGTGAGGGGTACTATTCTACCCTAAGTGGGTTAGGAAAAGTAATTTTAGCCACCTTTGTACAGCTTGAGCTGATTAGCATGGAAACCACTTGTCGGTGGTCTGTTTTTTGCTGTTTAATTCGGACCTGGTAGACAGCAGGACTAAGTTTATTGACAACGGGATATGGGCCTTCCCATTTGCTGGCAAATGAATGAGGTGGTTGTCTGTATTGGAGAAGCATAACTTGGGATCCAACTTACCAGTCGACTTCTTTGACATGCTTCTCAAAATGAGCTTTAGTTTGTTGTTGAGCTTTACCCATATGACTGGCAGCGAACAGGTGTGTCTTCATGATATCATCATGAAGCTTTTCAACATACTTATCTACAGATAATTGATCTCCACACCCCTATTGCAGATAAGAGTAACAGGTGCTCAGGTAATCTAATGGCTCTACAAGTCACATCCTCATAGGGTGTGCACTGGGTAGTTGTTGCAGGAGTGTTCCGGATTGCCATCAGTAGTACTAGCAAGAGGGAATCCCAATCCTTGATTGTCATTGATGAATTTGCATAACATCTGTTTGATTCTTCTGTTTGCTCTTTCTACCTGGCCTGAGGATTGAGGATGGTAAGAGATATGAAATTTCTGATCTACTTCAAGCAGTTGGAGTGTCTGCTTCATCAGCTCAGCTGTAAAACTGGTTCCCTGGTCTGAGTCTATCATTAGGGGTAGGCCCCACCTGAAGAACAACTGATCCACCAAGATCTTGGCAGTTGTCTTTGCCGTGTTATTGTTAGTGGGGAATGCTTCTAACCACTTAGAAAACAAATCTGTGACACCAAGTACATACTTGTTGTTCTTGCTGCAGTTGGTCAAGGGGCCAATTAATTCGATTCGTATTGCATTCCATGGTTCAGTCTGCCTTTGTGGCAACAATTTGGCATTTCTTTTCACTGAAATTGGATTATTCTGGGCACACACTACGCAGCTGTCCACATAGTGTTCTACATCTTTGGCCATGCCGGGCCACCAGACGACGGTTTTGAGTTTCTGGAGGGTGTTGTCTGCCCCCTGGTGTCCACTAGTGGGGGTATCATGAACCATATAGATGAATTTGGTTCGCAAAAATTGTGGTGCAACCCACAGTTTGTCACCTGTATCTTCTTTTCGATATCAGATGAGCTTCTGATCACTAGACAAATGTATATTGTCAGTGTGTCTCTTGTATGGAGTACCAACAGGTAGTTCCCGTTCAATTCCTTTGTCCAAGAATCTGAACATATCTTTTAGTTCTGGATCAGATTTCTGTGCAGCACCTGCCCAGTGGGGCTGAGGGTTGAGGCACTGGATGCCAAACCTTGCACCACGCCAGCGACCCGGGGTCAGGAGCGGCCTCGGGTGCCGGGGATCGGCTGGGTAGAAGGAGGATTCAGCGTCCCAGGGACTGCTCTCCTCCTCCAGGGAGGGAACGACCGTGGTAGTACCGGCTCCTGGTGGTGGCTGGGGACTGGTGCAAGGTGCGGTCCATTGAGGGGTTGACTCAGGCCGACACCGGACGTGCCAGGTGTGGACGCGCGCCCGGCAAGTCCTTGGTGTTATTGCACGCATGCTCTGGCGGGGGGGTGAAACCAAGAAAAAAGACCATGCCACTACCTATGCGCACAAGGAAGGTAGGATCTGGTGCGCCACTGCGACAATCACACTCAAGCAGCTCCCCTGGTGTGTCTGCCCTCTGGTCTTCCACTGTGAGAGGTAGTACCCACTGCGATGTGGCCAGGGAGGGGTGGAACACAGGGGTTCCAGAGTGCTGGCTGCGCTTGGGGCAGTGGTTGAAGTGATAGCTTGAAGATGGGTGGGGAAACCATAGGTAAACTCCTCCCCTAGCTGAGGAAATGGTATAAAAAATGTATAACAAAAAAAAAAGGATTTCTGTGCAGCAGAAAGCTCCAGTGGAGGTTCTGGTACTGATTTCTGCCTAGTGTTAGCAGCTAGGAAAACAGCTGCCACAGTTACTGGGTGAGTCGGCGTCCATGTCCCCCCCGAGCGCCTGCTTTGGCAAGAGAGTCCGCTCAACCATTGAATTCATGGTAAGGGTCAGATTTACTGTGAGCCTTTACCTTGTGGATGTAGTTTGTGAGTAAACTGTTGTGTCAGTGTGAGTATATACACAAACAGATCCCTGTATTTGACAGGTGTACCATCAGAGGATGTAAAATTATTTTTCTCCCAGAATGGTAGAAACTCACTAAAGGAAGAGCAGACCCAGCTAGAGGCTGCAAGGATGATGGCATCCTTGTTACCATGGGGCATGACCTCCAAAGCACAGGTCACAGCTGCCAATTCGGTGTACTGTGAGGAGATTACAGTGCACTTTCTAGAAATGCACCTGAAATCGCCATCTTTGTCTATTATGAGCACCCGAATCCTGCTAACTGTTCTCCATCCACATAGGAGACGGAACCATCTGTAAAGACACGATACATGGTGGTATCCTCTAAAACATCTGGTGTAGCCCGGTAAGGATGGTCCCGACTCAGGTAAGTCAGGAGGTTGGAGTGCACAGTCATAGGGCTTACCTGTGTAGAGTAGGCCATGGACCAGGATGGATGGCGTTTTTTGCAGGTAGTACTTTGATGTCCCTGTCTTGCAAAAGAAAAGACCAGTGGGTAAGTCTGGTGTTGGAGACTGAACCATATTTTACTTTGTCTGAAAGCAGAACGTTGGTTTGGGTGTAGCAGATATGCAAGATAATAGGAGCATGCCCAATGATGTACATAAACTGTTTGATAGCCCAGTGGGTTGCCAAGAGTGTTCTTTTACAGAGACTATACTTTCTCTCCACTGGGGACAGCATCTGAGAAGCGCAGACAATAGGCCTGAAGTACCCATTGTACTTTTGTGCCAGCACTGCAGACATGGCCACATCAGAGGTGGCAGTTTCCAGATGGAATGGGAGATTTGGGTTAGGACTGATCAGTGCTGGGGCTGAGGCTAAGGCCTGCTTGAGCTGTGTTACAGCTTCAGTGTGAGTGGGGCCCCATGTTCATGGGATGTCCTTTTTCAGAAGCTCGTACACAGGAGCAGCCTTCAAGGCAAAGTCAGGGATAAAATCCCTGGAGTAGTTTACCATTCCTAAAAAGTGTCGGAGTGTTGCCATGCTAGTGGGAAGTGGCAGCTCTTGTAAGCCCTGGATCTTCTTGACAGCTAGGCTTCTGCCTTGGTCTGTGACACACAGGCCAAAGAAGATGACCTCTTTTTCACACAATTGTGCTTTAGAGGGGGTTGCACTTGAGGCCTGCTCTCTTGAGGAGAGACAGAAGTACATCTAGAAGGGCCAGATGATCTTTCATGGTGGTTGCCAAAACCAAGTCATCTGCGTACTGCAGGAGACACCAGGGTGGGGAGAATCCTTGCAGGGCATCCATCATGTGGAGATGGAAGAGGGAAGGGCTGTTGTGAAAGCACTGGGGAAGAAAGGTCCAGGTGTGTACTGGCATCCGTCAAAGGTGAAAGCAAACTTGTATTGGCTTTCCTGTGCTAATGGGAGTGACCAAAACCCAACAGAGATGTCAACAGCTGTGAGCCAAACTTTTGAACAAAGCCATGACGTCATACTCTTTGTTGTTATGGGAGATTGTTGCCACCACATGTGAATCTGGAATGGTGACAGCATGACACTGTCCTTTGATCTGGAGAAGTAGCCTGTTGGCTAGGTCCACTATGTGACACTTGGACAGCTGGTTCTGATCGCTGAATGATTTTTGTAATATAAAAATGTGTTACTGAATGTCTCTTATGACTGATGCTGAGTCAGCCTGTGGGATGACCCCAGGTTTTAGCTACAAGGTGTTACCTGGAAGGCCAGTAGATAATTACAGGCTAGAAGGGACCTAAATTAGGATCTCCTGTTTATCTAGCTTAATTGTAGCTTGCCAGCTGCTAGGATGGGAAATCATAAACTTTGATAACATTTAGAGGAAGAGAGCAGGTTATGACACTTTAGTGCGAAGTCATAAAACATTCTTTGATGTGACCTGGGAAGAAGAGCTACTTGAGATCAAAGAGGGGATGTTATTTAAAAAATGTCATAATTTGTGACATGAGTTTTGCTGAAATGTCACTTAATTTATTTACATCCTGATTAATAAGACATCCTGGGTGTATAATTTTTTATATTCTGACAGGGAGGAGCTAGGTGACCTCATGCAAAGAGGTTGGCAAAGCCAGTTTTAAAACAGTATTCTGTTTTCCACTAAGTCGCACATGTTTGGACTCTCAACAACATCTGTCTATCAGCACTGTTAGAAGAAATACCTTAGATAGACAAATCTAAGTGTATGTTTTGGTAGGAAATTGTAATTTTAAACCTTATTGTTTTAAGTGATTGTATAGTTTTGTGATATACTGTTCTGTATTTACATTTTACATTTTTTTATCTATTTTTAAGTAATCCTCTACTTTAGAGACTACTTGCTGTGCCTTTGAAATTCTTTTTTTTGACAAGTGAAGCATATATAGTTAAAGCTGACACTGTGTAAAAGCTTAATGGTGACACCAAACTGGGGAAAGGTAAGAATTTTTCCTACGGTCTTCCATAGAGTTTTTAAGGGTTCATTTTGTACCTGGTTAGGTGCCCTAGGCGAAAGATATCTGGCATTTCCCGAAGAGCAGAATTATCTGAGCCTGTATGTTGGATACGCTAACAAGAGGTTCACAGTTTCAATCCCTCTAAGACTTGAGAACAAAGGTTGATTTGAACCCACAAAACAGACAGGAGGGTTACCCTGTTTCTGTTTCCTGTTCACAAGACTGCGCTCGGAGGTTGGCACTGTGGGAGCAGAGGGCCTGACCGGCTGAGTGGGTTTGTGACAGACTGGTTGACAGCGGTGCGAAAATTTTCGTATTATAACCTTTTATTGTTTAGTGTGTCAGCTTGAGACTGTCAGCTCACTTGCAAAGAAAGAAAAAGGCAGTGATTTATTTTTAAAAAGGAGACAGAACTTTATCAATTGACGTACAGTCAAGTTCCTACCCATTTTATTTTTTTTCTAAAGTGCAAGACAGAGTAGCCATAGTTAGGGAAGAAGATGGCTTCTAACTACAGCAGGCACACTGCAGACTACTTAAAGCAGTTGTGCGGGGACAGAGGAGTCCTGTTCGAGGTGAAAGCCACCAAACAGAACCTCAAGGATGCCCTGATGGTAGCAGATACCCAGAGCATTGAGCCAAAGACAGTGACTTAAAAGGACAGAACCTTGAGTGTGGAAGGGCTAGTGGCCAGTGCAGTGTCCAGATCCGATTAGAAGAGTAACACGGCCAGTGCCAGCGAAGGGCCACAGCAGCAGGGGAAGGTCACCAGTATCCTGGATCCAGAAGTACTCAGGCTACAAATTGAGTTGCGCAGAATGGAGCTGGAGTTCCAGAGGGAGAGGGACCATGAACAGTGGGAGGCAGACCGTGAGAAGCGTGAGCTGCAAAGGAGAAGAGGGAGCAAGAATGCCGAGAGGCAGAGCGAGAATGCCGAGAGGCCGAGCGGGAACAGCAGGAGGCTAATCGTGAAGAGTGTGAGCGCCAGAGCCAACATGAACTGGAGAAGCTACAACTCCAACCACCAGCACCAGAGCAGGTAAGTGGCTTGGGTTTAACTGGGGCTACAGGACTGGGTTACAAATTGAATTCCAAATTGACAGCCGAATTTACAGAGGGGGAGGATATGGATGCCTTTTTAAATTCTTTTGAAAAAGTTTGTATTCAGGCTAAAATTCCTAGGGAGTTCTGGAGCTTCCAGCTATCCCTGCTACTTACCAGGAAAGCTCGGGATGCATTGGGTCAAATGGCCAATGAGGACAGTGATGATTACAGCAAACTTAAAGCTGCACTGTTAAAGAAATTTGATTTAACTGCTGAATCATACAGAGCTAAATTCCGTAAGCTCAGGAGAAGCCCTGACATGAGCTACGAGGAGCTAGCCACGAAACAACATCAGTTTTTAAAATGTTGGTGGGAAGGAACTGAAGCAAACTCTGTTGATAAAATTAAAAATGTGACTTTATTAGAACAGTTTTTCTGGGCGTGCCCAGCAGAGCTGAAAACCTGGCTGGTGGACCGAGATCCTAAAACAGTACAGGAGGCTGCTGAACTCTCGGACCGCTATGCCAAGAGCAGACCTGCTCTAAGAGCGAATGGGGTGGGCGTGGCAGCGCAGAAAGAGAAAAGCGTGCCTTCAGGGCAGCTAAAACCCTCACTGCCTCCACCAAAACCAGTTACCCCCAGGTTTCAGAGAAAATATTTCTCTGAGAAAAGAAATTAATGTTGGTTGTGTAAAGAAACAGGGCATAATGCCAGTGTCCCAAAAAGGTGAGCAATACACAACAGGGGGCTAGGAAAGAAGTGGGTTGTTTGTGTGTCCCTGGAAGCATGCCTGTGAACATGAGGGAACACATGCACCCAGTCATGGTAATTGGTGTACAGACACAAGAGTTAAGGGACACAGGGGCATCCCTGACATTGGTAAAAGGGGATGTGTGAGGGGTTTGCAGCCGCCCAGAGAAGTGACCCTAGTCTAGAGAAGCCGAGGGGCTTGGACAGACTCTGACAGGGCACAGGGAGGTGACGGCAGACAAGGTTTATTGGGAAAATGGACTGATGTATACTCAGGCTGTGCAGACAGAGGGAGGGGTACTAGGCAGGCAGCTTGTCGTTCCCCAGGGGTATCGTGAGCAACTGCTCAAGATTGCACATGACATTCCCTTGTCTGGTCATTTAGGAATCACACGCACTACGCAGCGGTTGGCCCAGAATTTCTATTGGCCTAACTTCACCCAGCAGGTGAAGGAGTATTGCAGGTCTTGTCACCGGTGCCAAGAAATAGGGAAGGCAGGCAAGAAAACCCAAGCCTCCCTGATTCCATGGCCCATAGTGGAGGAGCCATTCCAGAGGGTGGGAATGGATATCGTGGGGCCTTTAAATACCCCCAGCTCCTCAGGGAAGATATTCATCCCGACTGTGGTGGATTATGCCATCTGGTACCCAGAGGCAGTCACCCTATCCTCACTGAGGACAGACAAAGTGGCAGATGCCTTACTTGGGATTTTCTCCCATGTTGGGTTTCCGCAGGAGGTTATCACCGATCGAGGGGGTTCCTTCATGTCGGACCTGACAAAATGTTTATGGGAGAAGTGTGGTGTAGTGCAGAGATGCATGACACTGTATCACCCACAAGCCAATGGGCTTGTGGAAAGATTCAATGGTACCCTGAAGTCAATGCTCCGGGCATTTGCTGAACAGCACGGGTGGGACTGGGAGAAATACCTTCCCCACCTGTTGTTTGCATACAGGAGAGGTGCCCCAAGAGTCGACAGGATTTTCCCCCTTCGAACTCTTATATGGTAGCCGATACGTGGCCCCTAGACTTGATCCGGGAGGACTGGGAAGGCAAGCACGCCACACAGGGAACTCCCATAGTGGATTACATCCTTAAGTTTAGGGAAAGGCTGAAGGAGCTTATGGGGACAGCCCAAAGCAACCTGGCAGCTGCCCAACAGAAACAAAAAGTGTGGTACAACCACAGAGCCAGAGCTTGCTCATACATGGTGGGTCAGGAAGTCATGGTCCTTATTCTGGTCCGGAAAGACAAGCTGCAGGCTGAGTGGGCAGGACCGTACAAAGTAGTTAGGAAGGTAAATGATGTGAACTATATTGTAGAGTTGCCTGACCGAAGACAGACAGAAAGGATGACCCATGTCAACATGATGAGGCCATATGCAAATAGGGCTGGAGGGCTGACATGGTGTTTGCAGTGTGTAGTCCTGGGAAGGGGACGGATGAAGGAGACCCCCTTCTGGACTTGCTGGAAGAAAGTAAGTGGAAGTCCTCTGTGGAGGCAGTAAAATTATCTCCTCAGCTGGTCCCGGACCAGATCCAGAAAGTAAGGGAGGTTTTAGCAGACTTTGCCCCATTGTTTAGCGCCAAGCCTGGACTAATCCCCTTAGCAACGCATGAAGTGGAGACAGGGACACAGACGCCCATACGGCAAACCGGATATCGGGTGTCAGAGGCTGTCCGAAAGGACATTAGGAGGGAAGTGGAGGAGATGCTAGATTTAGGGGTAATCCAGAGATCCCACAGCCCCTGGGCCTCACCCGTAGTCCTTGTGCCCAAGCCAGATGGCTCAACTCGTTTCTGTGTGGACTATCATGGATTGAATACAGTCATGAAGTCAGACGCCCACCCGATGCCCCAGATGGTGAACTCCTGGACAAGTTGGGAGGGGCGGCCTACCTTACGACCACTGACCTGACCAAGGGGTACTGGCAGGTAGAGTTAACGGACAGAGCTAGGGAGAGGTCAGCCTTCATCACTTCGATAGGCTCATTTGAATTTAACCCTTAGAAGATTGTGGACGTATATATACATCCAGAATCTATATACATTCACACATATTCAGTTCTCAAAGGGTTAAAGTAAAGCCTTTCAGAATGAAGAATGCCCTGGCCACTTTCCAAAGGTTGGTGAACCAGGTGTTAAGTGGTGCTGAGGAGTATGCCGTGGCATACCTGGATGACACTGCCATCTTTAGTGCCAGCTGGGAGGAACACCTAACCCACCTTAGGGAAGTGCGGGCAGGATACCGGCGGCCAGGCTCACTGTCAAAGCCGGGAAGTGCCAGGTGGCCATGGGAGAAGTGGCATACCTCGGGCATGTGGTAGGCTGGGGACAGCTCCATCCTAACCAAATAAAAATAGAGGTAATCCAGGCGTGGCCCAGACCAGAAACGCAGAAGCAGGTCAGGAGTTTTCTTGGGACAGCAGGGTATTACAGAAAATATGTACCCAATTACAGTGCTCTGGCTACTTCCCTATCTGACCTGGTAAAGAAAAGGATGCCAAAGAAAATTGCCTGGGGACCAGCCTGTGAAGAAGCCTTTACAGACTGAAGGAGGCACTGTGCAGTGCTCCTATTTTGACAAGTCCTGACTATAGCAAACCCTTTATAGTTCAGACGGACGCCTCAGACGTGGGTATTTGGGCAGTACTGAGTCAGACATCCAGGCAGGGGAAAGATCACCTGATAGCATATCTGAGTAAAAAGTTACTTCCCAGGGAGCAGGCATACTCCACTATGGAAAAGGAGTGTCTTGCCATAGTGTGGGCCCTAAAAAAGTTAGAGCCATACTTGTATGGGCAGCATTTTGTGGTACAGACTGACCACAACCCCCTGGTTTGGCTGACGCAAATGGGAAAGACGAATGGTAGATTGCTAAGGTGGAGTCTTGCTTTGCAAGGGTATGATACGATACGACAATATTACATAGGGCTGGAGCCAAAAATCAGAACTCAGATGGCTTGTCTCATGTCTATGAGGAGTGAACTGATTCGGGAAGCTCATCCCATGCAGGGGATAGAGCCCCCAAATTCAGTCTAGGTGGGGAGGAACTGTGACACTTGGACAGCTGGTTCTGATCGCTGTATGATTTTTGTAATATAAAAATGTGTTACTGAATGTCTCTCACGAGAGATGCTAAGACAGCCTGTGGGATGAACCCCCAGGTTTAAGCAACAAGGTGTTACCTGGAAGGCCAGGAGATAATTACAGGCTAGAAGAGACCTAAATTAGGATCTTCTGTTTATCTAGCTTAATTGTAGCTTGCCAGCTGCTAGGATGAGAAATCCTAAACTTTTATAACGTTTAGAGGAAGACAGCAGGTTATGACGCTTTAGTGCGAAGTCATAAAATATTCTTTGATGTGTACTGGGAAGAAGAGCTACTTGAGATCAAAGAGGTGATGTTATTTAAAGAATGTCATAATTTGTGAAATGAGTTTGCTGAAATGTCACTTAATTAATTTACATCCTGATTGATAAGACATCCTGGGTGTATAATTGTTTATATCCTGAAAGGGAGGAGCTAGGTGACCTCATGCAAAGAGATTGGCAAAGCTAGTTTTTAAACAGTATTCTGTTTTCCACTAAGTCACACATGTTTGGACTCTCTTGACAACAACATCTGTCTATCAGCACTGTTAGAAGAAATACCTTAGATAGACAAATCTAAGTGTATGTTTTGGTAGGAAATTGCCCTTTTAAACCTTATTATTTTAAGTGATTGTGTGGTTTTGTAATATACTGTTCTGTATTTACATTTTAAATTTTTTTTTTTATCTATTTTTAAGTAAACCTCTACTTTAGAGACTACTTGCTGTGCCTTTGAAATTCTTTTTTTTGACAAGTGAAGCATATATGGTTAAAGCTGACACTGTGTAAAAGCTTAATGGTGATACCAAACTGGGAAAAGGTATGAATTTTTCCTAATATCTTCCATAGAGTTTTTAAGGGTCCATTTTGTACCTGGTTAGGTGAACTAGGCGAAAGATATCTGTCAGTCCTGAAGAGCAGAATTATCTGAGCCTGTACGTTGGGTACGCTAACAAGAGGTTCACAATTTGAATCCCTCCAAGACTTGAGAACAAAGGTTAATTTGAACCCACACAACAGACAGTAGGGTTACCCTGTTTCTGTTTCCTGTTCACAAGACTGTGCTCGGAGGTTGGCACTGTGGGAGCAAAGGGCCTGACCGGCTGAGTGGGTTTGTGGCACATTACACAGCCGTGTAATGCTAGAAAGTCAGTTCCCAATATACTGGGGTGATGACGTAATACCATAAGGTCAAATACAAAATCATCTCTGAGGTGGCCTACCACCACAGGTAAAGGGACAGATCCGTAGGTGTTTAGCTGGGTACCATCTACACCCTGGGCACTGGTCTTCCAGCCAGTAGACCAGTCAGATGAGACTAGGTCCTCATCATGGAGGACTGACATGGCTGCTCCGGTATCCAGAAACATGGTGAGTTGGCGGCCCCCGACCGTGGCCTTTACACAAGGCCGTCCGTTTGTGTCAACAATCAAGTCACTCACAATCCGGACTGGGGCCTGTAATTGTCAGTCTGCACTTTCAGAGTCATAATCATCATCCTGTTCCTGGAATCTGAGGCCCTGTAGGATCTTTCAAGACCTCCTGGATGTCTTGCACAGGATACAGATGTACCTGAGATGTCACAGGCGCACCAGCAGCCTGCACGGATGGTTCCTCCTTGGTCGCCACATCGGCCTGGCCAGTAGCTGATGCCACGAAAGGATTCTTCCCTCAGCTGTTCATTTGCTCAGTAGCCAGAGGCAGGAAAGGATTCCCCTGACCACATGGCTGTCCAGCGGTCGGAGTGAGGGCTGCTATGGTTTATGTAGGCTTAGACACTCTTTCAGCATGGATCTCCTTCAACAATTTGCAGAGGGTCTCATTTTCATCTTTGAGACTTCGATAGGTAGGGACTTTGCGGTTCTGGTTATACTGCTGGGCATTTGGATTTTTCAAATTGTTCCTGTCTCTATTTCTATTGTTTTTATAGTCCCACCCCCCGTACAACTACTTGTCGTCAGAAGGGGCATCATTTTTCTAGTTATTGCCTTCCATGGTGTAGTGGGTAGGCATATCGGTGGTAGGCTGTACTGCAGCCACCTGTGCTGCCGGGACTTGTATTGCGGCAGCCTTGTTGGATTTACCAGAAGCAAGGTTACGGAGGTAGACTTGACAGGCACGCTCCATTTTCGAAAGGATATTTGCAAAGGAGTCGGTATTCAGGTAAACATTAAGTTCAGTTTTTTCCCGCAAGGCCGGAGTTATGTTCCGGATGTACAAATCCTTGTACTCAATCTGATCTCGGTCTGCAAGTTCACCTGCTAGGCCTTTGCCAGTGTAGCATGCAAGCCATAACCATTGGTGCTAGGCCGTGGGTCTGTCTTTTACATTCTGCTTAACCTTTTAGGCCAAGTGAGCTCCTACGACACCCAGGGAGTTAATGGCAATGAGGGATACAGTGATGTCATCATAGACAAAGGTATCAGAGTTGTGCACAGTCTCGGGGAGTTTGGCCCAGAGAGTAGGTTCGATTGTCTGTCGCAAGACTTGAACCTGATACTCGGGTTGGAGAGAAAGCTTCTCACAGAGGGAGCGCACCTTCTCCAAATGGCAACTGAGATTCTCAGTTGGGCCCATCTGTCCGATACTTTGGGCAATCTGCTGGACAGTGTGAGCGACTTGCAAGGGATTGGAAGTATGATTGGTTGCATCCAACTCAATACGTTCCATGGCACCGTGGAGTGTAGCTTCCGCTGCCACATCGACGACTGCCTTGTACGCATGGTCCTGATTAAGAGTTTCTTTGAACATTTTGTCAATTTGTTCCCAGATGGCTCTTCTTTGGTCCTCCAGTATTGTGATGTTACTGAGCCTCTTGAATTAGGCCTTGAACTTCCGCCGTGTCTCCCCTGTTGAGAGGAGCAAGGGGAAGCACTTTACGGAATACAGGCTCTCCGCCTGTGTCATGGGGCCGCCATCTTGGCGTTGTGCGTGACTTCTGCCATGTTTGTGTAGATGTGGCGACACAGAGTGCGTGCCGACGCAGGCACCATCTTGTGAATGGCTGGCAGAAATTACATCACCACAGGGGTTGGACTTGCGTGTGATGCGGCATGCCTCATCCTCAAAGTCAGAATCGTCATCACTGGATGACGCAGTCGCAATGGACGTATACCGAAACCCGTTCATGGCCTTAACATGGCCAACAAGAACCTCCCGTTGATAGCGCAACTTCACCATCTTTTCTCTACACTTCTTTTGGCAAACTCTTGCAGTGCCCTGCTGAATACCTTTCTCAACCTCTCGCTGCAACACTTTGTATGTGGTGCCCAATTCGACGTTTTCCCTAAGTTCTTTCTCGAACTCACGACTTACTCTCTGATACTCCTCTTCCAACTCAGCATTCTCCTCTCTCAAACCCTCATTAGTATCACTCAAAATATCATTGAAATACACTAACTGTTTCTTATCACATTTCAACCTTTCACAATCATCTCTCAACATGCAAATTTCATGCTCAGTGTCTTGAGCAGTACAATGCAACAGTCTGTTACTGGCATTGCAAAGTAACTGTGTCTCTGCCGCTAGTTTCTGTTCCTTTTTCTGTAACTCCAATGCCTGCAAGCCCATCTCCTTTTTTAGAGTGGCGTTTTGCTGTTCAAGGGAGGCACATTTCACTGTGAGACCCTCAACAGCGGTATATACAGCCACAACCAAAAGACCTTTGAGGTTGTATTTCTCAGTTATTTGTTTGGACTCTACATATTGGTTGGATACAACAGCAACGGGTTTTCTGCACATTTTGAATCCAGCACAAAATCTGTCCATCTGCCATGGAATGTGAGGTAGTTCGAAATACCGAGTCTCAGTTCTGTGCAAAGTTCAAACGTGACAAATAAGAGGTAGAAAAACTATCAAATAAGCAGTTGGAAAACTGGATAAAATCCTTGGCACCATCATCAACCGCTTTCCGGTCCCTGGTGGGTGAATGGTGATGCCAAGGCGGTATGCTGTCACTCACAGAGGGAGTGTAAAGAGGTCCGGTGTGAGTCTGCCATGCCCGAGACCAAGATGGAATGTGTCCGCCACAATCGCTACCACTGTAAGCACAAGTAAGTCCAAGTAGGCGAAAGTCGCACTACACTACTCAACATTCAAAATAAATTGAATGGAAATTTCTCTTGTACCTTCCAACCTGCAAACGGTCACCAAATGTAACTGGGTAATAAAATTACCTTTCTCAGGTTCCTGTTGGAACGGCACAAAGAAAGAGAAAACAGATAAGTGGTGCACATGTAATAAATGTAATTTATTATAGATAAATGATAATACAGGCTTACTACCAACAGTGAATACACTGGGAGAAAGTACAGTTACGTGGGAACTTACCGTAATAGTAGGTCATCACATATAGGACTGGCTCCACCTGGCGTCGGGCCGCACAGCAGACTTTTCTATCAATACCTGACGGGGGACCACTCACTCAACATCAGCGTGACTGTATATAGTGGGTGGTCCCCACACCCGCCCTCCAGTTCTCCCGCCGGAGCCAGTGAGAGGCCTGACAGCAGAAGCGAACAGGATTGGGAGTCCGTGTAAAACATAAAATGAGGTGAAGGAGGGAGGGAAAAATATGACCTACTGAAGGAACCTCTCTCGAAGATCTACTGTTACGATAAGTTCCTACGTAACTGTACTATCTTACTTCGAGAGGGTTCCTTCAGTAGGTCATCACATATAGGACAGAGTCCCAAGCAGTCCCTCTAAGAAGAGACTGAGATAAACTAGGGAGGAGGAAGACTAACTCCAATGGAAAGAACTGATGTCCAGAAAGGACCCAGTCTAGGACAGAACGCCCTGCAGGATGGCTAGGCCAAAGCCAGCCCTCCGCCTAGAAGCAATGTCCAGACTGTAATGTTTGGTAAAGGTATGGACAGAACTCCAAGTAGCGGCAGCACAAATGTCAGCCGCGGAAATGTTCCACAGGAAGGCCGCGGAGGCAGCCATGCCCCTAGTAGAATGACCTCTGATGGTACCTGGCAGAGGTTTATCGTACTTCTGGTAACAGTATCAAATGCAGTTGCCTAACCATTTAGAAAGGACATGCTTAGAAACTGGTTTGCCCTTTGCTCTCGGGGCAAAAGAGACAAACAACTGGTCGCAAGAGCGAAACTCTTTGGTCCGGTGGGTGTAACACTGGAGAATCCGATGGACATCCATCGTATGAAGAAGTGCCTCATCTCTATTAGAGGGGGGATGGGTAATACACCAGAAGTTCTACTGACTGATTCAGCATGGCTTCTGACACCACCTTGGGAAGAAACCTCGGATGAGTTCTGAGGACCGCCCAGTCCCGATGGAAAATCAAGTATGGCTCCTTGCAGACTAGAGCATGAAGCTCTGAAATCCTTTAGGCTGATGTGATGGCCACAAGAAAAAGCGCCTTCCAGGACAGGAAGTGCAAATCACAGCTCACAGCCGGTTCAAAAGGAGTTTTCCAGAACGAAGTTCAAGTCCCAAGGTCGGAGTTGGGCTGTGGATGGGGGGGTTTCAGATGGAGAATCCCTTTCAGAAAGGTTTTGGAGACCTCCAACTGAGCCACGGGTTTACCATCCACTAGCTTGTGGTACACTGAGATGAGAGATGGACCTTTAAGGAAGAGTATGACAGACTGGAGTCTGACAAGTGAAGGAGGTATTCCATGACTTGTGGGGGCCAAGCAAGAAAAGGGGTTCCAGCCCTTAGCGGTTGACCAAATGGAAAACTGCTTCAACTTCATGGCGTAAGTGGAATGGGTAGAAGGTTTTCTTGCCTCAATGATGACTTGAGCAACCCTGTAGGAAACCCCAAAATGGGATACCGCTATGTCTGTAGGAGCCACGCATGGAGATGCAGGGTCCTGAGCCCCGGGTGCATGAGACGCTCTTGATCCTGGGTCAGGAGGTCATGAGTCACTGGAAGTGGAACCGGTGGTTCCCAGGACAGCTGCTGTAGTAGCGGGAACCAGATCTGTCTCGGCCAAAGAGGAGCAATGAGGATCATCGTTGCCCTCTCCACCTGAAGCTTGAGGAGAACCCTCTGCAGAATGGGGAACGGAGGGAAAGCGTACAAGAATTTCCCTGTCCAGGATAGAGACACTGCGTCATTCCAAAAAGCACCTTGCTCTGGAACGAGCAAGCAAAATTTTGGAAGTTTTGCGTTGGATTTGGAGGCGAAGAGGTCGATTTCCGGACGCTCCCAACTTCGGAACATGGATTCCACCACTTCCTGATGCAGTTCCCACTCGTGAGCTACGGTCAGAGATCTGCTGAGACTGTCCACCAGGACATTTAATATGCCTGGAACGTGCAAGGCCACAAGGACCAGATGGTGCTGGTCTGCCCAGTTCCACACCTGTGTTGCCTCCCTGCACAGGGGGTATGAACGGGTTCCTCCTTGTTTGTTGACATACCAAACTACCGACATATTGTCCATTTGGATTACCAGTGATCCCTTTGGAAGGAGGGTCTGAAAGGCTTGTAACGCATACAGGACCATCCTCATCTCCAGAACACTGATGTGGAGAGAAGACTCCACGCCGGACCATAGTTTCTGGACTTGGTGTTCCCCGAGGTGAGCCCCCCACCCCATATTCGAGGCATCCATGGTGAGGGTGGCTACTGGTGTAGGATTCCGAAAAGGAAGTCCCAAGGAGAGATTGCGAGAATCCATCCACCACTGCAAATCATTCTGGACTGCTGAGGAGACTAGGACTGGATGGTCCAGATCGTCTAAGAGCTGATCCCGCTGCACCCACAATGACCACTGAGTAATCCTCATGTGAAGTCTTGCAAGGGGAACGGTACTGATGGTGGCCATCAGGCCCAGAAGATGAAGGACTTCCCAAGCTGGGATGGTCCTGAGGGAGGCCACTCTGAAGGCCTGATGGATAAGGGTCTCCACCCTGTCTGGAGGAAGGAAGGCTCTGCACTGGACCATATCCAGGCCTGCCCCAATAAACTGAAGTCTCTGGGCAGGGATAAGGGATGACTTGGGAATGCTGACCGTGATCCCTAGTCTGCTGAAAAGGTCTAGAGTAAAGGAAAGAGCCTCCAGCAAAGAGTCCCTGGATGGGGCTGAAATCAGCCAGTCATCCAGGTAAGGGAAGACCACAATACCCCTGCAGCGCAGGAACGCTGTGACCACTGCCAGGCACTTGGTAAAAACCCGGGGTGCCGAAGACAGGCCAAAGGGGAGCGCCCAGAACTGGAAGTGTTTCCCTTGGAAATGAAAGCGCAGGAATCGGCGGTGGCTGGGGCAAATAGAAATGTGCAGGTAGGCATCCTGCATATCCAGGGCACAGAGCCAGTGGTTCTCCATGAGGAGAGGGAGGAGGCTCTGGAGTGTCAGCATTCCAAATTTTTCATACTCGACAAACTGATTTAGCTGACTTAGGTCGAGTATGGGTCTGAAGTCCCCCGTCTTTTTTGGAACCAGGAGAAAATGGGAGTAAAATCCCTTTCCCCGAAGGAGATCCACTCAATTGCTTCTTTGAGCAAGAGTACTATGTGCAGTTCTGGAGACCCAATCTCCGCAAGGACATAGACAAGATGGAAGCTGTCCAGAGGAGGGCAACTAAAATGGTGCAGGGTCTGCACCGGAAGACATATGAAGAGAGACTAAAGGAGCTTAATATGTATAGCCTCGAGGAAAGGAGGGAGAGGGGGGACATGATAGAAACGTTCAAGTACCTCAAGGGAATCAACAAAGTCCAAGAGGGTAGCATCTTTCAAAAAAAGAGGTGTGCAAGAACAAGGGGGCACAATTTGAAGATGGGGGCAGCTCAGAGATAATGTAAGGAAGTATTTTTTCACAGAGAGGGTTGTAGATGCATGGAACGGCCTTCCGGAGGAGGTTGTGGAGTCAAAAACAGTGGCTGAATTCAAGCATGCATGGGACAGCCATAAGGCAATTCTAGGGGTTGGGGGTAGAAAGAAGTAGGCTGCTGGTTAATTAGGATCTGCAGCTTATCCATTAGGTAGGGAAATGGGCAGACTGGGTGGGCCAAGCGGTCCTTATCTGCCGTCAAATTCTATGTTTCAATGTTATGTATCGAATTTACCTCCTCGCGAACGAGAAGAGCCTGGTCTCGAGAGGAGGAGGACTTCTGTGGTGGAGTTTCCGGGAGAATCTCCAGAAGCTCTATGGTGTGCCCAATGGACACTAATTGCAGGACCCACTCGTCAGAGGTAATCACCCTCCACTCCTGCATGTGGCGGGCGAATCTCCCCCACCTGCTCCCTGTCGCGAGACTGAGGAGGCAGTGGGGTCGAGGAGTCAAGAGTCAGGGGGAGGACCTCCTGAATGTCTCTGATTTTTGGAGGCAGGAGGGGTGGCTGTACCCGTGACCTTACGCTTCCCTTGGCGGTGCGCCGGTGCGTTCTTTCTCTGCCTCCAGGTCCTTGTCCGAAAGGGCTGCTGTTGCTGCTGGGAGCCCACTTGGTACATTGACCTGACAGACCTAAGTGCAACACCTTTGTCCTGAAGGTCTGTGATAATATCCTTGGTGTCCCCACCAAAAAGGACTGAGCCCCTGAAAGGAGCATCCTGAATCGCCAACTGGACCTCATTGGTGAGTCCAGAAAGGCGAAAAGCCAGGAATGCTGTCTGAAGGCAATGGCAGTTGCTGAGGTATGGGCCACTGAGTCGATGGAGTTGTAAGTGGCGCGTAAAGCGTGCCTGCAGGAAACCTCGGAGAGGCGAAAATCCTTGGCAAGTTCCTCCTTCACAGGCGAGGGATCCATAGACTGGACTCGCACCTCCAACCTGGCCAAGGTCGCTTTTTGATGGGACACCATGTGAGACACGTAACTGAGGGACTGGAGGGCGCACGTGGCTGAGGAATAGATCTTCTTCCCAAACTGGTCAATCTGCCTCGACTCTTTGTCTGGAGGAGTAGTGCTCATGTGCTTGGGCACTGAAGAGTGATCATGAGCCGCAGAGATGACCACAGTGTCGGCCTTGGGATGAGCCTTTAAGAAAGGGGCATCCTTGGGCACTCGGTAGAGCCTGTCCGCCCGCTTGGGGACAGCCGGGATAGAATGAGGCATCTGCCAGATGGTAGTGGTGAGGTCTTGATGAGGTGCCATCCATGGAGGAATGGGGATGGGAGACAGAGACTCTAAGTCTAGGTGTTCTGCGAGCCTCTGTCTCATGGGGTCCTGCTCCCAATCTAAATATTCCTTCATGGCCCTCAAGAGGTCCGAGAAGGCAGGGTCTTCTGGTGGAGACTTTGGCGAGACCTTGCCTCTCGTCTCTTCATGGTCCTCAGGGACCTCCTCAGAGAAATCTTCCCCTCTCCTCTGAACTGTCTTCATCATCATCTGCCTCCTAGACAGGACGGCGTCTGGTATCCGGAAGGGAAACGTCCTATCAAGTCTTCCTCGAGATGTGGACAGTGGCTATCGATGAACTGTTCGGGGAAGTGGACCTAGGAGACCGCGATTCTGGGAGCCTAGTCTTCAGGTCTGAGACCAACTCCGACCGATCCCCCTGCCACCAAGACTATTAAGGTCTTGAAATCCAGGGTAACCGGAGTAGGGGGAGGGAGAGTTGGAGCAGGCAGACGCTGAGAGGGGGGAGGAATAGCTGGTGGATAAAAGCCCTGGAATCCAGTATAATGGGAGTAGGGATTAAATCCAGGGTAGAACTGCCCAAGATGACTCCAGTCTGGAGTGGGACCCCCCCCCCGGGTAGTGGTCCCCAGGATACCCCAACGGGTAATGCGGGACAGTTCGGGGTCAGGTATAGACCCCCGTCATCAGATCTGGCATTGGGGGAACCCACGTCGGATCTGCCGTTGTATACATAGGTTGAGGATCCGGCGTTGGGACAGCCCACATTAGGGTGACCGATGTCGGAACCGGCACCACTCGATCAGGTGCCGGAAGGGGATCCGGCGTCGGAGGGGCAGGCGTCAGGACCAGATGAAGGGGCCCTGGCATAGGGGCCGGATCTGGCGTCGGGGCCAAGGCAAAGACCGGTCAGCCGGTCCGAGCTGCGGGACTGTCGTTGAGATAACCGGCATCGGAGGGGGTGTCGGAAGGCGGAGGAGGAGGGGCCTCCACAGTGAGGCCTGTAGGCCGAGGAGCCTCCTTTTCCTTGACCCCAGAAGGGGATTGCGGAGAAGACCCTGAAGCATCAACAGGGTCGATGGGCTCTCTGCTGCCCTCGCCGGAAGCACCCGCCGGGGAATTGGACGGCACGGGCGAGGGAGAGGGGCTTTCTTCCTCTGGTTCCGCCGGATGTTGGATGAGGTGCCGTTAGGCCCCGACGGGGGAACTGAACCTGAGTGGTCATCAGGGACGGACAACTATTAGGGTGGGGTCGGGTGGTCAGGGGAGGATTCCCCGGCCGACTTATCAACCAGAGCCGGGCGAGTACCCACTGACTGGGTAGATGACTTACCAGCCGCCACGCGGTCCCCAGAGGAGCTGGGGGCCGACTTATCGACCAAAGCGGTGTGGACGTTGAAGGAGCGGATGGCCGACTGATCCACTGAAGTTTTGCCAGACTTACCGTCCAGTTTTCTCGGTGGCAGCCGGGCCTTGCTCGTCGAGGGCCTGGCGTCGTCTGCGGAGCGGGCCTGCTATCTAGCTTTGTCCTTATGTTCCTTTGAAGGTGAAGATTTTTCGGACGAATCTCTGAGATGATCCATCGTCTTCTCAAGAGAAGCCTGGTGGGCTTTTAGCAGATGGGCCTCCAAAGCCTGCTGTCTCCTCTTTTTGGTGGCCTGGTTAAAGGTCTGGCACTGAGGGCAGGAGACTGGATGGTCCGGGCCTAAACGGAGGATGCACTTGAGGTGACTGTCTTTGTGCGGGACCTGTGTGCCACAGGACGAGCACTTCTTCTTGGGAGAAGACATCAATAATAGCACACGAATTTTAGAGAAAAAAAGCAGTGAGGGATAAACCAACGCAATAACTTTCACGACGATCGCTATATGGAAGTCTGCAACGTGACTGACACGAGGTGACAGCGGAAAAGAACTGGATGGGGACCGCCCACTATATACTGTACAGTCACGCTGGCGTCAGTCATGTGACATCGGGTGGGCGGTCCTCCGTCAGGTATTGCTAGAAAAGTCTGCCGTGCTGCCTGACGACAGGTGGCGCCAGTCCTATATGTGATGACCTACTGAAGGAACCCTCTCGAAGTAAGATCTTCCAGTTTTCCTTAACTAGGTATGTGCAGTCTCTTGTCTCAGAGAAGCTATGTGCTGCAAGGGGTCTTATACCCCAATAATCACTATGGTAACTACTAAAGAAGATACATAAAAAGTATATAATTGGACAGTAACAGGTGGCATGAGTAACCATCCTAACTAGCATGAGAAGTTGCTTAGCTAGCAAAGACAGCATGAACAATGGGATCTCTATAATTCTCCAAGGTCAGTTGCAGTTACAATGAAGCACAAGCACTAAAGATGGCACTATTGAGTTATTTATAATTATGCAATAAAAATATAACAGAAAGCATCTCCCAGGACTAAGATACAGTGGTAAAACATAATGGAGCATCATATGCATTAGCAAAATACAGAAGAACACAGATCCTGACACTTATGCTTGTATGATAAGTGTCTCTGCCCTAAGGTTAGTACACACACCTACATATATGTTGCTGTCCGCGAGGTGATGGTACAGTCATGGGTGCTGGACCATGGGTAACACTCCTCACCCCCTCCCTTTATCCTCCCTCTTTCCCTGTCCCAGCCCCTTTTGAAACAGCCCACTGTTTTACAGGCTACCACCTCTACTGATAATGTGCTCCACCCTGCAACTCCCCTATCTGTAAAAAAAAAGAGTGTCTCCTCATTTCCCTCCTGAACCTTCCCCCCTCCAATCTCAAGTCATGGCTTTGAGTGTCCCTCTCCACCCTTACCATGAATAGCCCCTCTGTACCAGTCTTGTTTATCCCTCTCATATACTTGAATGCCTCGATCATATCCCCTCGGTCCCTCTTCTCCTCTAGAGAGTACATGTTTAACTCCTTTAGCCTACTCTCATATGGTAAGTCCCCTAGTCCCTGGATCACCTTATTTGCTCTGCACTGCACCCCTTCCAGTAATTTCATGTCCCTTTTCAGGTACAGGTGCCAGTACTGCACGCAGTATTCGAGATGAGGTCTAAATAATGAGCTATACAGTGGAAGAATCACCTCCCCACTCCTCGACATTATTCCCCTTGCGATGCAACCCAGCATTTTGTTGGTCCTTGCTGCTGCCTTCCTACACCGTGCCAAGTTGTTTATTGATCCCGTGATGACCACGACAGATCCTTCTCCTCCTCGGTCTCCGCCAGCTGCACTCCCCCAGTTGGTAGTCTCTCTTTGGATGTTTTGCCCCAAAATGCAGTACCTTACACTTCTTGGCATTGAAACCCAGCTGCCAAGTGTCCGACCAGGTCTCTAGCTTTTTCAGATTTTCCTGCAAACTCTGCCACCCCTCTATGTCATCCACCACCGCCCCTATCTTGGCGTCGTCAGTAAACAGTCTGATCCTGCTCTTGATGCTCATGGAAATGTCTGCAATAAATATCCCAAATAACACTGGTCCCAGCACAGAGTACTGTGGAACCTCGCTCATTACTGCCCTTGGGGATGACAGTTCCCCTTCCACCACCACCCCTCTGCTGCATTCCCTGCAGCCAGTTTGTCACCCATCCCACCATTTTTGCTCCTGCCCCTGTGCCTTCAAGTTTTATTCCAAGTCTCCCGTGCAGCACCGAATCGAATGCATTGCTGAAGTCCAGGTACAGGATATCCACTGCATGGCCCATGTCCATCTGCCTAGTTACCCAGTCATAGTAATCTACCAGGTTGGTTTGGCAGGATCTGACTGCAACAAAGCCATGCTGCCTACTGTCCTGCAGCCAACTGAACTCCAGCAGGGACACCAGCCTCTCCTTCAGGATCATTTCCATTAGCTTCCCCACGATGGAAGTGAGGCTCACTGGTCTATAGTTCCCTGGTTCATCTTTGGGGCCGCTCCTATGCAGGGGAACCACGTGAGCCAACCTCCAATCCTTGGGTATGCATCCCGAATTCAGTGAGGTACTGAATAGGCCTGCCAAGGGCCCCGCCAGAATCTCTGTTAGCTCCTTCAGTACCCTGGAGTGAATGCCATCTGACCCTGGTGCCTTGTCCACCCTCAGCACTCTCAATTCCTCCAGCACTCTACCTTCTGGGATCACCCCATCCATTACTCCTTTCCCAGCCTTTACTGCCCCCAACCCCCCTTGGGTAGCACTCCCCATCTCTCTGTCATAAATACCGAGCAGAAGTAGTCACTGAGTGCTTCTGCCTTTTCTCCCTCTTTCTCTACCCACTGCCCATCCTTCTTAATCCTTATTATCTGTTCTTTATAGTTCTCCCTGATGTACCTGAAGAAGCTCTTCTCCCCCTCCTTAATGCCCTGCACCAGCCAGAGTTCTTTGGTGGCTTTTGCTGTTCTTACTGCCCTTGTCACCTCCCTTGCCTCCTGCAGGTACTCCTCCCAATCTTCCCCTTCCCTGATTTGTTATGCATATTCAAAAGTAAATATGTGACCTCTGAGAAAACAAGTTTTGTGTCATTACTTTGATTACAGTAAAAGTAATGTAACAGTAACCTTTTGTTTATATATTTATTACAGAGACATTTAATACTTCAGTAACTCAACCAATTAACTAGGTGCTAATTATGCACCTATTCTCACCACCATCTGATCCCTCAACACAATTTTGAGGCCAGAGGGAATATAGTACAGACACCTGCTCCTATTCTCCCATACAATTAATATAAAACATTCCATTGGGTGTGTGAGTTCTTTTTTAACGAGACACCAATCATGGTTTAATCACATGACAACAAACACATGGGGCTTGAGTCACAATAGCCCCTGGAAAGTCACAAGCCCCGGGTGTACCGAACATATGGCACATTGGGCATGTGGCATTCCCCAGCCAGCAATCAAGCTTCTTGATCTTGTGTGCCAACTGCTGCAAGTTAGACCAGCTTTTTCTAGTCTATCTTGCAGCAATCTTGAGTACCCTTTTTACAGGGCTTGCACCAAATATTTGGCACAAGCTGCCATAAATCATGAAAAGTTTGCAAATGCACCCGATATCCTTGAACTGGCCACAGTTTGCAGGGAAGTGTTTAGTGCAGCTGTACCAAATACAGGTTTGAAGCCCTGCATCACCCTTTGTGAACTGAGCCCAGGGAGTGGATTAATGTTTGAGTAGACATGAATCATTAAAAAGATCATTTAGATGAAAACTTAACAGAATCTATTTCAGTATGGTCCTGCAAACAAATACAGGTATTATGCATAATTGTCTCCAATTCAACACTCTGCCGGTTACACCTTGTGCAGATCCACCTGCGTACTTCACTAATGTTTTACAAATAATGAGTGAACATCACAACTTTCAGTACGCAGTAGGATCCACAAAGTTTGTTCTGTATTTGTAACTCGGGGGATTTGTTTGCATATATGCAGGAACAAAGAACAACAGACTCGCTCATAATTTGTTCACTTTTGATTTAGTTTCCTGAAAGAGGCTAAAAGTGCACAAATATGATCCTGTTCCTGTGGCCTTGTTATAAACCGTTTGTGACAGGGAGCTCCTGCCACTCTTGAGGACCGACCTTTTCTTAAATCTGTTTCAACAGTTCTGTTGCTTAGCCTAATCTGTTCTTTACCATTTCTAGTCCATAAAATTGGCCACCTATGGGCACCCCTTCCCCTTTCTTAACTATGCTATGGTGTCCTCTTTAATTTTCCTTTTCCCTCTCAGATCCTCGTACAGGGAGGTTATTGTGGTGACCTCCAAGTGTATGTAAAACAGGTTGTGTTTACTGTTGTTGGATTTAGTATGTAACAGCACTCTGTTATACAATACCTTTATGTATATACCTTATGTTTATGAAACCTGTAAATATTGAAAATACCAAGGCACTAGGTGTTTTTGATGACGGTAAAAAGTACTAGGTGACTATTACAGAAATTAAGTTAGTTGTGCTGTTTAAAATGCATGTAAATTGCTGTAAACTGAACAAGTCCAAATGTCATGGTGATTTGCATATATCCCATGATGCTTTGCATTATGGAAGTAGGTATGATGAATTTCTTTGAAACTTGATTTCTTACCAATGCCCTTTGGGGTAACCTTTCTTTCATTGATTCTGCATTGAGGTTCTTTGTCTACAGCTTGTTTTTTTTTTTTTCTTTTTGGGAACCCACTACCCAAGCAAACGGGGCCTGCACAGGAGTGGAGGCTGCATCTCAACTGATAAGCTGGATCAGAGATCAGTGTCAGTAGGTGCTGGCTAAGTGCAGAGAAAGGACATACATAGTCTGTTGCTGCAAACTGATGTACTGAAGAAGGAATACGGCACTGCAGAAGCTTATTTCCTGTATTTTGAATAAACATCACACAGAGATTATGCGTTGAACCTGAAGTTCGGTGTCTGGTCTATCTGTTATCCCACAACCCCTCCACACCGTTCCACAAGTTTGTTTACATCAATATATATTCCACATCAGGTTGTGTAGTACTGGTTAAGTTATATATATAAAATGTCATGTTCCTTCAATTTAAATAGTTTTGAATTGCAAATTGAGCACTATATTGTTTTCGCAATGTAAAATCGTTTGCCATGTAATTCATCAAAGTTTCTCTTTTATGCTTAGCTGTTAACATTGACTCGGTTGAAGCCACTGAAACTGGTTGTCCTCGTACCCCTCCAATCCCGCTGACATGAATGGTATCTTTCTCTGTTTCACAATAACTATGCAATCCACAACAAGTAGCTATCACATAAGGATAAAATGTAAGATGGAAGTTGCCCGGTTTTTGCAAAACTCTCCACCTGGCTTTCAATCATCAAAATGCAATCTCGACTGAGATCTAAACCAAACTTAAATACATAAAAGATTCTTTTCCTCATCTAGTTAGCAGGGAGGCCTCCGGCAGGGGCTAGCCAGTCCATCGGAGGAATGCGGGAGGCTCCAGCTGTCTTCCCCTCCACCACCCACAGAGAAGGGCCCCCCAGCAGGGACAAGCCGGCCCAGGGTATGGAAAGCTGTAGGGGGACTTCAGTGGATGCTGGAAATGCGAGGGTGAGTTTGGCGGGTAGCAGGGGTGGCATCGGTGGCCCAAAGGAGAGGGGTGCAGGAAAGCATGGAGGTGCGAAAAAAAACAAAAACCCTCTTTTTCAGCAGTCAGCCTCTGGCACTTTGTGTAACCTTTAATGAGCCAATTAAGCAATGGATATCAAAGGTCCTTGATATATAAATCAATTGTTTTCTCCAGTAATCTGTCTTGGAACCTACAACACATTTAAAATAACATAAATATATCGAAGATTGCCATTTATAACAAGGTAAAATTATTAATTTTTACACCACTGAATGTTATTCAAAAACATTTACATCAAGTTCTCAAATCTCTGCGCTCCCTGAACCCCAAAAAAGGCAAATGCCCCACATCCCTGGATGCAAAGATGTTATACTTATCTGCCCCAGCCATAGCCGCCCCTCTGGTGGCACTATTCAACCTCTCCTTCATGTTGGGCAAGCTTCCCTCCGAATGGAAGCAGGCTACCGTCATTCCCCTACCGAAAGGGGGTGACCCCTCCTCCCCAGGTAACTACCACCCCATCTCACTACTCCCGATTCTGGCAAAAATGCAGGAACGTCTTGTCCTCGCCCAACTCTCTCCCCATCTGGATGCTTCCTCCTTCTTCACTCCCTTCCAATGCGGCTTTCGCAAATCTCACTCAACCATCACCTCCCTGCTACGAGTCACTGGCGACATACTCACCGGCATGGACAAAGGCCACATCACCTCAGCCATCTTTATAGACTTAGCCAAGGCGTTTGACACCGTCTCACATACTCTGCTCCTTTCCAAACTAACTGAAGCCAGGCTCGCCAAGCCAGCCACCACATGGTTTCACAACTACCTGGTGGGCAGACATCAGGCTGTAAAAGTCGCCTCACATATCTCTAACCCCCTCCCAGTTACCGTCGGCGTCCCCCAAGGGTCAGTCTTGGGCCCACTACTCTTCTCCATATTCTTAAACGACCTCCCATCAGCCTGTAGAGTCGCATCCATACAAATGTATGCGGACGATACAGTACTATATGCCACAGGCCCCTCCACAAGCACAGTTGGATTTCAACTCCATCCAGCAATTGTTCAGGACTAACCAGTTATTCCTAAATCCTAAAAAAACAATGTCACTAACCTTCGGCTCTCAGCAAAGACTCTCCCGCCAAACCCCCTGCCACCCCTTCAAAAACCCTGGATGGGACCCTCCTGGTACAGTGCTCTAGCTTCAGATATTTAGGCGTCTGGCTTGACCCGCACCTCGATTTCACCATGCATATCGACTCCATACATAAGAAACTTCTTCTTAAACTTGGCGCCCTATACAAGAACAAAAGCTTCCTCCCTCTGCCAGCTAGGAACGCTATTGTCCAAAAGATGATCCTCCCAGTACTCGATTACGGTGATACAGTCTATACTATCGCTCCCTCCTCCGCCTTGGCCAGCTCTGACACCCTTTTCCACTCTTTTTGTCGGTTTATCCTTGACTGCCCACAAACAACCCACCACTGCACCTTATATAGCTCCCTAGCCCTGCCGTCCCTCCAAAACTGAAGACTAACCCCCAGTGCTAGGTTCACAGACAAATATTGGTCTCATTCCCTACCCCCCTACCTGGCCTCTACCCTCTCTCAACAACCCCCCTCAGCTTACACACTCAGAAGCAATGACCCCAGGCTCCTACACGTCCCCTTTATGCACACAACCAAAGGCCAGGCCGCATTCAACTTCCACATCCCACACCTGTGGAATGCCCTCCTAGCAGATGTAAGACATTCACCCAACCCCAGCCATCGCACTCGCCTACTCACCTCCCACTTCTCCTCCTGCTGCACTTGCTATACCTAATGTCATTCGATTTTACATTATTGTGTTTCTGTACTCAGTTGTAACCATCTAAAATGTTCCTGTATCTATTTCCTGACTGCCTGTATCTAACTGCCGATTTGTCTGTACAGCAGTTGGACATTTACTGTATTGTTAACTCTGTACCAAATCTATGTACATTGTCTTGGGTCTTGACCCCCAGGTCGCATCTGGAATCGAGCAACCCAGCTCAGTATGCCTTCCTGGTTAAACCTGTAAATCAATAAATAAATTGGTATGACATAATGATAAAATACAGTAATGTAAAAGTTAGTTGTCTTTCCATAATGTATATCTTCAGACACCTCTGTCACAATTCACATAAATGTAGCAATGCGCAAATTAGAGTGCCTTTGCTGGTGCTCATTACATAATTTTAACAAACATTTGACTTCAGTTACAAAAATTATAATAATGACAATCATAATTAAAAAATAATAATATCCCTTCTTTAATTCAAATGATTATAACTTTTTGTAGTACTATATAACTTTTTGTAGTACTATCTTTGGTAGAGTGTCAGCAAGAGTGTAAGGTGATGAATTCTTCAGTATTCAAGCATCATGCATGCTGCCAGACACATCAGAAATGATGTTCCAGAAACTGGGTATAATGTTTTAAGAAAAAACTATTAAGCAATACTTAAAAAACATGAAAACACATTATATTATTTAACACCCATATAATAGTAAGGCATTCTACAAAACTGTATACTACTATTTGTGATCAACAACTGCCTGAAGCACATATGAGGTCCAGACCTTCCTATTTACAAAGTCCCAGTACCCACCAGATGGCACAAGCACAGGCGTATGAGATTCTTCAACCACATCTGAAAAAGCTGTGGTAGACTATGATGTTTCTCAAAACTTTCTGCTATATTTGCTGCTTCGTTGTCAGAATTAATCCTGATAATTTTTGTCAGAATATTTTTCACAAATCCTTTGCAGAAAGAATAAATGAATTTATGAACAGTAGATTTATCGACTTCAAACTGATTGGCTACCATGAAGTATTTGGCCAGGCTTCAAAGCTGGTACAAGACTATAGCTAGTCACACTTTATTTTGTGTCAGCGTCAATGTAACTGCATGCATGGTAGGCAATCATTAATTACATGAAACAGAGGTAATTATACTGCAGTTGCAAGTTTGTCGAATGTAACTGCATTGTAACTGCAATGCAGTTACATGGTAGTTAAGGAAACTTAAAATGTTAGCCTACAGTTAAGTCTCATCTTCACACGGATGGGTTTCCTTACAAATGCTTCATCAGGTGCCAAGAAAGTGTGTGCCATATATCAGAAAGCTTCACACATGCTAGATGAGACATAGGAAAATTTTCATGCCAGTCATTGTTGACAGATTTCTGGAGAACAATATGGTCTCGCGGCTCTTGATTTCTGACCTTCCTCCATACTGTACGACCTTTACAAGTATTCATAGAATCAAAAGTCATCATAGATTGTTGTGTGATATTCATATCCATTGACTTAAAAAAAATCTTCGTTGCCATGCCCCCAATATATTCATGCATGAAAACAATCCATTCTGTATCAAATTTAATCTGCAACATCAGTAATAACAGTGATAGCACTGCCTTGCATGAGTATTGATAGAAACATAGAATTTGACAGCAGATAAGGACCGTTTGGCCCACCTAGTCTGCCCATTTCCCTACCTAATGGAAAAGCTGCAGATCTTAGTTAACCAACAGCCTACTTCCTCCTACACCCCACTAAAATTGCCTTATGTCTGTCCCATGCATTCTTGAATTCCCCCACTGTTTTTGACTCAACTACCTCCTCAGAAAGGCTGTTCCATGTATCCACAACCCTTTATTTTATCTTTATTTATTTATTTAGTTTTTGTTGACCGGGTAAGTGCACTAGACAAATCCTGCCTATTTTCAGGCACGACCCGGGGGAGGGGGATACAGATGAATGCCAACTGACCTTGAACCAGATTAAGCTGTTGGTGGTATTTTTAGTGAATGAGGGAAATTTGGCCAGGACACCGGGGAAATTCTCTACTCTTTTCGATAAGTGCCATGGGATCTTTAACATCCACTTGAACTACCACCAATCCAGGCAGATGGGACCTCGGTTTAACGTCTCATCCGAAAGACGGCACCTCAGAAGTGCAGCACCCCTCTCATGCTGCACTACAGTGTCAGTATTGGGATATTAACCCAAGTGCCAGACGTGGGAACTGAATCCACAGCTCTCTGATCTCCCGGCCTCAGAGGCGAGTGTGCTACCTACTGAGCCACTGACACTGCATCTACTGTGCCACTGACACTGCACCTACCCTCTCCGTGAAAAAATACTTCCTCATATTACCTCTGAGCCGTCCCCCCTCTATCTTCAAATTGTGCCCCCTTGTTCTTGCAAATCTCTTTTTCTGAAAGATGCTACCCTCTTGGACTTTGTTAATTCCCTTGAGGTACTTGAACGTTTCTGTCATGTCCCCCCTCTACTTCCTCTCCTCGAGGGTATACATATTAAGCTCCTTTAATCTCTCTTCATATGTCTTCTGGTGCAGACCCTGCACCATTTTAGTTGCCCTCCTCTGGACAGCCTCCATCCTGTCTATGTCCTTGCAGAGATGGGGTCTCCAGAACTGCACGCAGTACTCCAGATGGGGTCTCACCAACTGTCTGTACAGAGGGATAACAACTTACTGTTTTTTACTGGTGATGCCTCTCCCTATGCATCCCAGTATCCCTCCAGCCCAGAAGGTATTGTCATTCTGTTGAACTGGACAATTAATGAAAGTGTAGCAAATAAGTAAATTATTACGTGATGCACTGTTCTGAAACTTAACACTCCAACACCATACTTCCCTCAATCCTCCACCACCATGCTTTAAAGTAGCAGTACGAGCTAACAAAGAATTTCAATAATATAATCAGCAGTTAAGACAAATCAAAAGATTAATACACCTGACTTCCTTTTTGCTTTATTTCATTGCTGAGGTGAGAGAAGAGGATTCTGCAGGTTTTAAAAGTTCTTGCTCCTTTGCCAAGTCCAGTTTCATGGATTAAACTGGTCAGGGTGGTGCTGTGCTGTTGGCCATCAGAAACATTTACTAGCAACACCCTGAGATACAGGCAGTTTCACTTCAGGGTATTAAAAAAGCCAAAGAAAATGATTAGCAGTTTTGCACGCTAAAATGCTCAACATCTGTGAAAATGCAAAGCACTTGGCAGAGATTGGCTAGCCAAATTTAAAATTATATATATAATTTTATTAATTTTGTTTACTATGCCATGGACCCGTAACCATTTTTTCTAACAGTCTACTGCTACTCATTTCTGGAAATGGTTATTACCCCATTTTTCGTAGCATTTTGTTATGCTACACTAGCTATTTAATACACTGCACTTTTATGGAATTTCGCTTAGATGCACATTTTGGTCATATTCCTGAAATTTCTGTGTCTCAAGCCACAATGCACTCCTACTGCATTTTGTTTTGGTTTGTTTTCCTCTCATTTTTGCTTATATGCTTTTCTTCTTAGTACTTTCTAGGTACTTTGCAGGCATTTCTCCATTCAGACTGAGGGCTCCGGGGCTGACCAGCCAGTTTTGTTATTCTTAATCACCTTTTGGCAGCTCATTCAGGTGCTAATTAGTCTAATTTGAGCTAACAGGCATGTGCTTGTAGTATTTATGAGTTTTCCTCCACCCCATTCACCTACCCACCTATCACCATGTCTAAATAAACAAATTCTGGCAAGAGCCGATAGGGCTGCAGTGTAGGAATTTGGGGTAAAAATATTGTAAATTTGTTTCTTAATATTTTTACACCAAACTTTCAACATATCCTTGTTATGACACTGCCTCATGAAGGCGGTCGGAGAAAATGATCAACTCCTGGCTGAAAGGTGATTTCGTGCAGAGACTGCGAAATCAACTTTTGGGACGCTAAAACACATTTTGGGCAGGAGCTGAAAATGACAGCTGTCACATTCAGAAGGTGCTCTAAAGAAATGGCTACGCTGAAAATCTGGGGTAAAAATATTGAATATTACCAAACATACAATCCTGTGTTCGCAAATTTCAACATAGGCTCATCGCTTTGTTGAGTTTTAATATTTTTACACTAAATTTCCAACATAGCCTTCTTATGACACCACCTCATGAACAAGGGCAGAGAAAATTTGCAACTCCTGCCCGGAAGGTGATTTTGCACAGGGACCATGAAACCACCTTTTGGGATGTAAAAAAACATTTTGACCAGGATTTGAAAAATTACAGCTGCCACATTTATGAGGTGCTGGAAAGATATGGCTATGTTGTAAATTTTGGGTAAAAATATTGAAAGTTACCAAAGTTACAAGATTGCGTTCGCAAAATTCAACGCAGGTTTATAATCGATTTTTTTGGTTTTTTTAATATTTTCACACCGAATTTTCAACATAGCCCTCCTATGACCCCAACTCATGAACTGAGGCAAAGAAAATTGTTAACTCCTGCCGAAAGGTGATTTTGCACAGGGACCGCAAAAATCACCTGTTGGGATGTAAAACAAACATTCTGGTCAGGATATGAAAAATGACAGCTGTCACATTCATGAGATGCTGTAAAGATATGGCTATGTTGTAAATTTAGGGTAAAAATATTGACAATTACCGAAGCTACGAGGCTGCATTCGCAAAATTCAACGTAGGCTCATAACTTTGTTGTTTTTTAACATTTTTACATTAAGTTTCCAACATAGCCTTCTTATGACCACACCTCATGAACAAGGGCAAAGACAATTTTCAACTCCTGTGCAACAGGTGACTTTTCGCAGGGAATGCAAAATCACCTTTCAGGACAGATTTGCCTAACAACAGTGACAATCTTCATGAGGCAGGGTCCCAAAGAAGGCATGTTGAAAATTTGGGCCTAAAATATGCAAAAATGCCCAAGTTATGCCTCTAAATTCAAAACCCCACTGAAATACATTACCTGTTTCTTCAGTTCATGGTTGGGCTGTGAAGATGCGTCTGCAGTCCAGAGAGGATTACAGCATTGGAACCCCAATGAGCAAGTAAGGGCTTGGGGGGGGGAAAGGGTGATGTGCGTGCTCAGTGAGAGGGTTGGGTGGGGGCTCAGAAATGGCACAAAATACATCAATGGACGGTTTTCTTGTTACAGGTTAAGAAAAAAAAAAAGGCAGGACCAAGATGCCAGTCGTGACACTGGGGGACTGGACACCCCCAGTATCACGGTTATGTTTTTGGGGGGGAGGGGGGAGTGTTCCAAGGGACACTGGCTCACAGCTGGGTGACTAATGACTGAAAGGTAGGGGGCACACCTCTCTTAACCTTTCAGGCATACCAGTGTACAGGAACAGAGAGCTTTTCAAAACGGGGAACGAAATGAGTAGAAAGCATTGGCAGTGTTCTCCTGTCTTCTGGCCCCACTATCTCTGACTTGTTAACAAGCTGCATGCCAACTGCATTAAAGATCCCCTTTTGGACATAGCCTGCAGGCTCCTATGTGGGGAACAGACTGCTAGTGTTTTGTGGAATGTGCCATGTAATGTGGAATACTCGCAAGGTATGGGATGGGGCTTCTGGCATAGCAGGAGGCTTGAGATGTTCCTGCTGACAGCGTCATCACAAAACTGCCTAGCACTACCTGGTGCTATTAGAAGCCTCTGTTCTCAGGTTTTGGTTTTAAAGAAAAAAAAGAATCCAGGGATAAGAGGAATCACTATTTAAAACAGATGTTAATGTTACAGCAAGGCAAAAAAGCTTCTGCCTGTCCCCCTGACCCCTTGCCCTCAGCACAAGAAACTTATGAGGGTACAAGCCTGGTAGATTAGATTGTGAAGATTAGGCTTCCACTGCATCCTTTAAATAGCATGGATCAGGTTCACACTGAAACTACAGAAATTCCTAAAATGAAAAAAATGAATAAATAAATGTATTTCCACCACAAAGAGAGCAAAGTTCACTCTGGCAATCCATTAGCAGCTCAGAGAATCGCCATAAAACCAATTATAGTTGGGGGGGGGGCAGAGAACACATGAGGATTCCTGCACTGGGGGTTGAGGCCCCGTGCCACTGTTGCGTTCGGGGGATCAGGTGTGGGTTATGTATTTCAGCGGTCATGGACCGCTGAAAGTAAAAAAAAAAAATGTGAGCACTGAGTGTTCCGACGTGGAGGTGACTTTTTTTGGTCACTCCAACATGTGCATTCGCAAGGAGTTGCGGGAGTGCTTTTTCTCAAAGCAAGAGGTTACAACAGCAGGCGTGGGTACTTGGGGGCAAGTTGGCAACTGTTGGTAACTCCCATGAGGTGGGGCTACTGCCTATAAAGCCCTGCACGGCTCGCACATGTGGCAGATAACATTTCAGACCACCCAAGATGCCTGCAGCAATCCAAACACCATCTGGCATATATACTGTTTGAATAACATCAATAGCCAACACCAAGACTGTGTGAGAACTCGCCTGCTATTGTTGCTAAAGTGCTGCCTTGAATGTTCTAAGAACTGTGGCTGCTGTAAGAAAGGTGCCATCACAGGGACTGTGTGTGAATTCACCTGCTGTTGCTATTAAACATGCTGCTTTGTGCTGTGGCTGCTGTAAGTAAGGTGCCCGGTTACAACGGCAGGCGTGGGTACTCTGGGGCAAGTCGGCAGCCATTGGTAATTCCCACAAAGCGGGGCTACTGCCTATAAAGCCCCATGCAGCTCGCATAAGCATAGGCGTGAGAGTGACACGAGCACCACTTTGGAATAATTTCACTGTTTATGAAGTGCAAGTTTACTGTGCTTGCTTAATCATTTCAAAATTATGATACTAGTGTCCGAGTGGAAGCTTAGGTACTTGCTTGGTTGGGTGAGTATAGTATATGGTGTTCTATGTCTGGGGATGTGTCCTCTCCTTATCGCTTCAGTGGGGCCAGATTTAAGTTACTAATTTAGCTTGGCCAGACTCCTCCTCCTGAAGCAGAGGATGAGCCTGAATTAAATATGAATGTGCTGTAGACTGGTGGATGAGTGGCAGACTTCACCTTTGTCACAGTGCTATTACTGTTTATAGTTGCTTCCACCTTACCTGGCTTTATATCTTTAGTTTTTACTGGGCCTTTGAAGTGGCAGTTCCTTGGCCTATGCTAGGTATCTCGTTATGGGTCTTTCAGAGCAATTTACCAAATCCTGCTGACGCGTGGGTCAGGACAGGCCCCTTTGATTGATAGAGTTGTTGTTTTAAGGGGTTTTATTATGTTTATCTTTATTGGTTGGACCATTCTCTTACACTATTCAATACCATGCTGATGAATTACTTGAAATTAAGAACAGACCTTACTTGGTATTGGGCACTTGTACACTAAATTTACAAACAGATGGACTCCATTCACCCTTAGTTTCTTATTCTTTACTTGAATTTATCTCTGACCAAGATACTAGACTTTTGACCCAGACTATACAATTACAGATCCTTAACTGTTCATTTTCACCAGTCAAACAGATACATGTATAGTATATGGGTTTGGTTTATTATGTATGGAATTCGTCGGTGGCTGCTTAAAAGTTATTATGTACGTTCTAAAAGTTGTTGTGCACATTCTAAAAGTTATTGTGCACATTCTCCAATCAATATTCATACGCTTCTAATCAATATTCATGATCCCATCCACTGCCTGCCATCTCATTGGTCCTAAAAGACCTCTCCACACAAAAATCAAAACAAACATGGCAGCGCCGCTTCGCAAGCGAATTACAACGGGTTCAATATGGACTGCCGTAGTTAGCTCCGTGGTTTGAAACCAAATTTCACCTTTTTTTTTTCTTCATAAACTGCTGCTGTGAAGAGTACCACGTTCAGGACTGAAACGGGGCCACCCCAACAGACTCTGCAGCAGACCGTGCTGCCCACCGCAACTAAAGCAACAAACACAAGGTGAAGGTGTGAAACCCTGTAACACTGAAACTGGGCAAATTTAACTTTTTTTTTTTTTTAAACTGGGGGAGCTATATACTATAAAAAATAAAACATGGGCGAGCATAGAAACATAGACTTTGACGGCAGATAAGGACCACTTAGCCCACCTAGTCTGCCCATTTCCCTACCTACTGGAAAAGCTGCAGATCCTAGTTAACCAACAGCCTATTTCTTCCTACCCCCCCCCACACGAATTGCCTTATGTCTGTCCCATGCATTCTTAAATTCTCCCATAGATTTAGATCCCAGAACCTCCTCAGGAAGGCTGTTCCATGCATCCACCACCCTCTCTGTGAAAAAATACTTCCTCACATTGCCGTGAGCCATCCCTCCTCTATCTTCAAATGGTGTCCCCTTGTTCTTGCATATTTCTTTTTCTGAAAGATGCTACCCTCTTGGACTTTGCTGATTCCACTGAGGTACTTAAAAGTTTCTATCATGTCCCCCCTCTCCCTCCTTTCCTCAAGGGTATACATATTAAGCTCCTTTACTCTCTCCTCGTATGGCTTCTCTTGCAGACCCTGCACCATTTTAGTTGCCCTCCTCTGGACTGCCTCCATCCTGTCTATGTCCTTGCGGAGATGGGGTCTCCATAACTGGATGCAGTACTCCAGATGGGGTCTCACCAACTGTCTGTACAGAGGGATAACAACTTCCTGTTTTCTGCTGGTGACGCCTCTCCCTATACATCCCAGTATCCCCCCAGCTCTTCCTACTGCCTTCTCACATTGCTTGCTAACCTTAAGGTCATCTGATATGATTACCCCCAGGTCCCTTTCCATTTTTGTTGCTGTTACTACCTTCCCCCACATTGTGTAATCTTCCCCAGGGTTTTTGTTTCTCAGGTGCATTATTTTGCACTTCTTTGCATTGAATCCAAGTTGCCATACTTCTAACCATTCCTCCATGATTGCCAAGTCCCTTTTCATCCTTTCCACACCTCCTTGTGTATCAACCCTGTTGCAGATCTTTGTATCATCTGCAAAGAGGCATATTTTCCTTCCAGTCCCTCTGCAATGTCACTTATAACATAGAAACATAGACTTTGACAGCAGATAAGGACCGCTTGGCCCACCTAGTCTGCCCATTTCCCCTACCTACAGGATTAGCTGCAGATCCTAGTTAACCAACAGCCTATTTCTTCCTACCACCCACAAAAATTGCCTTATGTCTGTCCCATGCATTCTTGAATTCTCCCATAGTTTTAGACCCAACCACCTCAGGAATGCTGTTCCATGCGTCCACCACCCTCTCTGTGAAAAAATGCTGTAAAGACATTAAAAAGGACTGGACCCAGTACTGAACCCTGTGGTACCCCCACTAGTAACCCCTCTTTCTTCAGAGTGGACTCCATTTACAATTACCATCTGTGTTCTGTTGTCCAGCCAATGTTTTACCCAGGCTACCACCCTGGGACCCACTCCCAGGCTGGTTAATTTGATTATTAATCTTTTGTGTGGGACTGTGTCAAATACCTTGCTAAAGTCTAGGTAGGCCATGTCCACAGCCCCTCCCTGGTCTACTACTTTGGTCACCCAGTCAAAGAAATCAATTAGATTCATCTGATATGACTTTCCCACTGTGAACCCATGCTGCCTTGGGTCCTGTGCCCCACTGGCCTCTAGGTACTCAACAATTCTTTTCTTCAGAAGTTATTCCATCACTTTCCCTACCACAGAGGTCAAACTGACAGGTCTGTAGTTTCCTGCCTCTGTCTTGCCCCCACTTTTGTGAAGGGGAATCACATCCACCTTCCTCCAGTCCTCAGGTACCACATCCTCCTCCCATTATTTGTTAAAAAAGATAGTCAGTGGTGTCACTAGTTCTCCCCTTAATTCTTTTAGAATTCTGGGGTGAATTCTGTCAGGCCCCATTGCTTTGTCCACCTTCAGTTTTAGGAGCTCTTTCAGAACCATTTCTTCTGTGAAAGGACTGGGATCGACCCCCCCTCTCTCTAGAGTGCTTCTGTTAATTGGATTAGACACCTCCCCTCCTCCTCTTTTGTGAATACTGAGCAGAAGTATTCGTTCAGTATCCCTGCTTTTTCACTGTCCCTCTCTGTCTGCCCACCGTCCATTCTATTCAGCCTCACTATCCCTCCCTTTGTCTTTCTACACTCCCTGATGTACCTATAAAAGGTTTTACCCCCCTTCTTAACTGAGTTGGCTATCTTTTCCTCAGTTTAGGCCTTTGCTATTTTGACTTCTCTCCCTGCTTCCTTCTGCCTTAACTGGTACAGTTCTCTGTCCTGTTCCTTCTGTGTTTCCTGATACTTCCTAAATGCTATCTTTTTCTCCCTAACCTTCCCCGCCACCTCTTTTGAGAACCACAGTGGCTTTTTCTTTCATTTTGATTTGTATATTTGCTTCACACAAAGGCTTGTTGCCTCTGTGATGGCAGTTTTGATGTTTCCCCATTGTTGCACCATCCCTCCTTCTAGCCTGTTTGCTAGTGCTTTTCTAAGGCACTCTCCCATCTTGCCAAAGTCAGCCCTCCTGAAGTCCAGTACCCTCACTTTTGTATGGCTTGACTCTGTAGCTGAGTCTATAGTGAACCACACTGTTTGGTGGCCACTTGTTCCCAGATGGCTACCCACTTCTAGATCTGAGATCCTTTCACTGTCTCCATTTGAGAGTATGAGGTCTAAGATTGCTCCCTCATGAGTGGGTTCCAAAGCTAGCTGTCTGAGACATGCCACCTGTAGGGCATCAAGAATTGCCATGCTCTTGGATGTGGCTGCAGCAAAGGTGCTCCAGTTAACATCTGGCATATTCAGGTCCCCCATCAACAGTATCTCCCCTTTCTCTGCCAGCCAAAGGATGCCTCCTATCATATCCTTGTCCATTCCCTCTCCCTGACATGGGGGTCTGTATACAACCCCTGTGCGGATTGTGGTGCCATTTCCAGTCTCTAAGGTGACTGACAGTGTCTTCTGTCCTCCCTGTTTACTCTTTTATTCCATTGCTTTTACTCCTTCCCTTACATAGAGAGCTACTGCTCCCCCTCTTCTACCCTCCCTGTCTCTCCTGTAGATTGTGTACCCTGGTATGTTAACATCCCAGTCATGGTTCTCTGTGTACCGTGTTTCTGTGACTGCTACGATATCCAGGCATCCCTCTTCCATCAAGGCCACAAGTTCAGTGAGCTTGTTGCCCAGACTACAGGCATTAGTACACAACTCGCATAATGTTTCCATCTCGGGGTCGAGATATCACCATGGACCTCTCGAGCTTCACTCTCGAGGTCCGTATGCTGGTATCTCGACCCCTCAATGGAAACACAGGCTCATTGTGTATGCTCGCCCACACTTTATTCCTTATTTATTCTAAGATGATGTGTTCAAAATCTCAGCATCATTCTACTCTGCTCAGGAGGAATATGATATTATTACTTCTTATGTCAGGTGCAGTTCATCCTAACCCAGGCCCCATTAATGAGTGTTTCATCGGTTTCTTTTCCAAGATATTAAATTAATATTGCACATTTAAATGTCCAAAGTCTACTTGCAAAGTGGGATAATTTTACAGCTTGGACTATTCAACATCAATTTGAGATTACTGCTTTATCTGAGACTAGGAGTTCAATCAGTCTCTCAGATGAAATGATTAATTTAGACGGCTACAAGATCTATAGATGTGGCAGAAGGGCTAGGAGGGAAGGGGGTTGTCTATTTTACATCAGGAATCCCTTAAATGCAATTCCTGATGCTCCTGTGTTTGACTCATCCCCCTGTGGTTACCTGTCTATCACTCATCTTACATGATCAAAAAATTCTTACACTTGCTGTTATTTTTGCTCCCCCAGGTTCACAGGAGGAGGGTCTAAACTTGATAGGGAAACTTAGGGGATCACTCCCTATTAATAGGGAATTCATATTTTTGGGAGACCTGAACATGAACTGGATGGGAAGGGATTTGCTGAAGTTTAGAGAAATTGTCAGTAATCATAGACTAACTCAAATTATTGATGCCCCTATTAGAATTCACTACAAAACTGGTTACACATCTTTACTTAGAAACATAGAAACATAGAAGTTGACGGCAGATAAGGATCGCAAGGCCCATCCAGTCTGCCCATTTCTTTTTCTACCTTATAAATATGCCATCGGCCTTTGCTCTGTCAGTGGCCTATCTATTCATACTCATTTGTATTGCTCCCTTATGCCTATCCCATGCCTGTTTGAAGCCCTGCACTGTATTCATAGCCACCACTTCTTGAGGTAGGCCATTCCATGCATCCACCACCCTTTCTGTGAAAAGAATTTCTTCACATTCCCCTTAATGCCCCCCTCTAATCTCATGCTGTGTCCTCTTCTCCTGCTATTTTTCTTATATTTAAACATGTCAGACTCTTTCACCTTGTTAATGCCCTTAAGGTGTTTGAATGCCTCGATCATATCACCTCTCTCCCTCCTTTGCTCAAGGGTATACATATTGAGCTCTGTTAATCTGTCCTCATATGTCTTCTGATGCAGTCCCTGCACCATTTTGGTTGACCTTCTCTGGACTGCCTCAATTTGGTTAATGTCCTTGTGAAGGTGTGGCCTCCAATACTGCACGCAGTACTCCAGATGGGGCCTAACCAGTGTCTTGTAAAGAGGGATTATTACCTCCCTCTTACGACTTGTGATACCCCTACTAATACACCCTAACACCCCCTAGCCTTACCTACTGCTTTAGAGGTCTGCTTGGATGATTTCAGGTCATCAGTGATGATGATGCCCAAGTCTCTTTCTTCCTTTGTGACTGCTAGCAACTCCCCTCCCAGCCTATAGGTGGCTTCAGGGTTTCTCTTCCCTATGTGCATGATCTTGCACTTCTTTGCATTAAATCCCAGTTGCCACTCTTCTGACCATTTTGCTAGTTTATCCAGATCTCTTCTCATTCTGCCCACCCCATCTGGATCATCTACTCTGTTGCAGATCTTGGTGTCATCTGCAAACAGACAAGCCTTACCCTCTAGTCCATCTGCAAGGTCACTAATGAAGATGTTGAAGAGGACTGGCCCCAGGACTGATCCCTGAGGTACCCCACTTGTGACTTGCATCTCTTCTGACTGTATACCATTACCACCACTCTCTGTTTTCTGCCCGTCAACCAGTTTGCCACCCAGTTGACCAACTTCTGACCCACCCCGAGCCTACCCAGCTTATTTATCAATCTTCTATGTGGAACAGTGTCAAAAGCTTTGCTGAAGTCAAGGTAGGCGACATCAACTGCTCCCCCTTGGTCCACTACTCTGGTTACCCAGTCAAAGAAATCTATGAGATTAGTTTGACAGGACCTTCCTTTTGTAAACCCATGCTGTCTTGGATCCTGTGCCCTATGGATTCCAGGTGTTGCACTATCCTTTCCTTAAGGAGTGTCTCCATAATCTTGCCCACTACTGAGGTAAGACTGACTGGTCTGTAGTTCCTGCCTCCTCCTGCTACCACTCTTGTGGGTGGGATCACATGAGCCCTTCTCCAGTCTTCTGGGACCTCTCCTGTGCTCAGAGACTCACTAAACAGTTCTGCTAATGGCTCTGCTAGTTCCACCTTTAGCTCCTTAAGTACCCTGGGATGTATGCCATCAGGTCCCACTGCCTTATCCACCTGAGCTTAGCAAGCTCTTGTAGGACCCTTTCTTTGTGAAGGGAGTAGTGCTCACCTCCCTCCCCCTGTGTCCATGGTGCTGAGCTGTGGGCCCCTGCTCTACCTTCTCTTCAGTAAATACTGAGCAAAAGTATCTATTTAGGATAGATGCTTTTACAGGGTCCTCCTCTCACATGCTCCCTTTTCTCCATTAAGCTTAGCAATACCCCCTCTGGACTTTCTCCTTTCACTAATGTATCTATAGAAAGTCTTGTCACCTTCTTTTACTGTTCATGCTAGTGTTTCCTCAGTTTGGGACTTTGCCTGCCTTACTGCCTTCCCTGCTTCCCTTAGGGCAGTTTGGTATGCCTCCCTATCTTCATCCCGCTGTGTTCCCTTATATTTCCTGAAGGCCAGCCTTTTGGCTCTGACCTTTTCTGCTACTGTATTTGAGAACCAAAGTGGTTTCCTTCTTCTTTTGCACTTCCTTTTCTGTCTAACACAATGGGATGTTGCTTCAAGTACTGCATCCTTAATGCTTGCCCACTTTGCCTGTACCCCCTCACCTGTGTTTCTTTTTGCCAGGGCTAGCTTAACTCTGTTGGCCATCTTATCAAAGTCAGCTCCTCTGAAGTCCCATATTTTTGCCTTGGAATGGCATGATTTAGATTTAGTAGCCAAATTGAACCATACCATGTGATGGTCACTGGCCCCCAGGTGACCTTCTACCTGGAGATCTGAGATCCCTTCCCTGTTAGTCAGTACTAGATCTAGGATAGCCCTGTCTCTTGTGGGTTGTTGTACCAGTTGTTTGAGGCCCTCCCCCTGCAGAGAATCCACTATGTGTCTAGTTCTGGCAGATGTTCCTGCTGGTATTGACCAATCTGTATCCGGCATGTTGAAGTCTCCCGTTATCAGAACCTCCCCTTTAGCTGTCATGTTTTGTATATCCTCTAACAGTAATGTGTCTATGTCCTCCCCCTGGTCTGGGGGCCTGTAGACAACCCCAGTTCTTATGGCTGTCCCATTTCCTGTTTCCAGGGTGACCCACAGTTCTTCTGGCTCCTTATGTGTATTCTGAATTTCTGTAGCTTTGATATTTTCATTGACATACAGGGCCTCCTCCTCCCCTTTTTGCACCTCGGTCTCTTCTGAACAGTACATAGCCAGGTACTGAAGTCTCCCAAGTGTGGTTACTGGTAAACCACGCCTCACTAATTGCTACTATGTCCAGTTTAGCCTCTGACATTATTGCCTGCAGGTCTGGGATCTTATTTCCCAGGCTGTGAGCATTGTGTACATGATTTTCCACTGGTCGGATTTCAGTGTGTTAGTTGTTGGGTGAGGTTTGGCATTACCCCTGTGCGTCGTATGGGGAGACAAACCTTTTTTTCTTACCTGGTGATGCAAATGAACTGCAAACATGCTGAATCCCTGTTTGACCACTAGCTGAGGGGGGAGGGGTGTTCTTCCCATTCGACGTATGGGGTGCTGCACCCCTCTCCCCATTTGCTAGTTTAAATATTCTGCAAAGACGTCAAACTTCTGCCCCAATGCACTGACTCCCTCCTTAGTCAGATGCAGTCCATCAAATTTAAAGAACTTTCGCTCCCAGAACTGTTGCCAGTTCCCTACAAATCTGTGTCCTTTTTCCTGGCACCAGCCCTTGAGCCGTGTTTAGCTCCTCTATCTCCCCTTCTCTGACCTTCCGTCCATCTGCCCCCCTCTCCCAGACTCTCAGGATCTCAGAGAAGGAGATGCCGGACGAAATGGATGATAGTTTGTCACCCAGCCTGGTCAGGTGTTCCTTGGTCTCCACAACTGACCCGGCTGGCGGAGTTCGATAGTCCTATGTGTACTAGGACATCAATGTTTTTCCTGCTTTGTGAACAATTTTAGCAATGCGGTCAGTGTCTCTCCATGCTGATGTACCTGGGAGACATCTGATCCATTACCCTGGCTGGAGATGGGTATCAACTCCCGAATCATGGAGTCTCCTATGATCAGAAGTTTTTTGGATTTCCTTTTGCTCTTTTTTATTTTGGTTCCTGATTTGGGTGAGTTTTGTTGTGCTAGCTCCTGTGCCGGAGTGTCCTGCTCTGCAGTGTCTTCTGCCTCTTTGTTTGATTTCAGAGATAGAGGCAGATACCTGTTTGTAGTGTTTATATGGTTTTGGAGGTAATATGTTGGAGAGCAGAGAGTGATGGGGCATCCGATTTGCCCTCTCAACCACCTGCCAACCTCCTGGTCCAACTACCCTCTGCAGTCGAGGTTTTCTGTTGGATGCTGGAGAAATGGCAGGTGGTTCTTATAATGTATTTCCTCTTGAATATGAAATTTGAGGCGTGCAATCTCTGCCCATGCTGCCCGGAGCTGAGCCCTAAGATCTCCAATGGCCCAGCATGTAGGACAGTGTCCTAAATCCTGTAAGACTGTCCTTCTGAAAATTGTTCCACAGTACCTGCAGTTAATAATATCCATTCCAGATAAGTTGCTGGGTTTATAACCTAGGCAGAGTAATTAGAAGGAAAAAATGCAAGTAATGGTTTGATTGTGTTTGTTTTGTTTAACTTGTTATAACAAGTTAAATTACTAGATGCCCTATAAATGAGCTCACCTTGTGGATGCCCCACTGATCCGCCTCTTTCCTGCTCTGCCACAGGAAGTGTCACAACTGTGGTACCCTATAAAAGGAGTGTAGTGTGGGGTGGTTGGGGATGGGGGTGGGTGGCTGGGCCCTTCCCCTGCCGAAAAAGAAGAACCACGGATGAAAGAACAAAGAGGTAAGAGCAGAAACAATCAGTCAACAACAAATGCAGTAACGCTGAAAGCTTATCCTAATGTTAGATAAAACTGTAAAACCTGTAAAGCACCACCTGTAATAATTTCAGAGAAGATATACGCTGTAAGAAACACTTTGCTACAGAGAAAAATAAAGCAATGAAATGTTAACAACAAACAGTAGCAATCCCTGTGAGTAAAAAATTAAAAACAACACCACACAGTAAATCTGCTTAGCCAAAAGACGTCTTATTCCTTTTCCCTTGCTCTGGTAAGGTTCTCTACTCTGCCTTTCAAGCAGTCTTGGAAGGAAAGAGCTCAGGTGAAGCTAGGTGCCTTGGCCAGCAAACTTGACTGGATTATGGTCTTGGACACCAATAAAACTGCACAGTCTGGAGTTTTATTGGATGGTGTCAGTGACAATAGTCCTGTCTACTGCGGCTGGACAGCAAAAAAGAAATGTGTTCCCCCTGTTTTTATTTTTTCACGTAATTTAAGAAAACTGGATGTCAATAAATTTTGGTTTGCCATGGCCTCTGTTGATTGATCCGGTATGGAGCAATCGTCAGAGGTGAATGAGGCACTATCTACCTTTTGTTCTCTCTTTAACTCTATCTGTGATAGGTTTGTCCCTCTGAAAAAGTCCAGGATCAGGGGTAACAAACAGTGGTTTACCTCTGAGTTCTTGGAGCTGATGAGAGATCTGAATAAACTATGAAAAATATATAGGAAATAATCCAGTCATGCCACACTCATGTCTTATAAAGTTGCTAGAAACAAATGCAACTTATTAGGATGCTGAAGAGAAACCATTTAGTAGAGGCGCAGAGGGAATTTATAGAGAAAATAATTTCAGAAACATGGAAGTTAATTAACAAACTCATTGGCAACAAATGTTCTACAGCTATGCAGAGTCTAAACACCCCAGCTGGGATTAAGACTGACTCATATTTGATTGCACAGGAGTTAAATAATTTATTTTCTGCCCTTTCAAAGTATATACCTGATGACAGAATGGACTCGACCATCCCTCCCTATCCTGATTTGGATTTGTCCTATCCAAAATTTTATTTTAGATCTCCGGTTCCCAGTGAGGTCCTACGGTATCTTTTAAAGATGGATCCCCGCCCCTCTGTTGGGAAGGACGAGATTGACTTCTGACTCGTGAGGATCACTGCAGACATGCTGTGTTTTCCTTTATTTGCTATTTTTAATTTGTCTCTTCATCTTTGTCTTTTCCCTAATATTTGGAAAGACTCTGTTGTTGTTCCTATACTTAAATCTGGGTATTCTAATAATGTGCAAAACTATCGCCCTATCTCGCTACTGGCACCTCTCTCTAAAGTACTTGAGAGAATAATTTTTGACCAAATGATTGAGTATTTGTCTAAATACAACATTCTTACACCTGCCCAACATGGATTTAGGCTGGAACACAGCACTTCAATGGCCTTGGTGGGTTTCACGCGTGCAGTCCATATGGCCCTCGATAAGGAACATTTTTCTGGGGCTCTGTTTGTGGACCTCACAAAGGCCTCTGATTTGGTGAACCATGGCCTATTATTGTCATCTCTTGCAAAACTTGGTATGTCTAGAGACGTTGTTGGGTTGTATGGGAGTTATTTAAATAACCGGACACAGCCTACAAAAATCAATGGTCATTATTCCCTCTCGGCTTCTGTTTCACTGGGTGTCCCTCAGGGTTCTATACTGGGTCCTCCCTTGTTTAGTCTCTTTTTGAACACTCTTCCATCTGTTTGCACTAAATCACAAATACTACTTTATGCTGATGACGCAGTGATCCTCACTAGCGGACCAGATCTCGAAATAGGTCAGAGTGACCTGGCTTGTGATTTCTTGGAGGCCCAGAATTGGTTTATAAAAAATAGATTAGTGTTGAATAAAAAGAAAACTAAATCCATGGTTTTCTCTAATCCCAGAAAAAGATCCTCTCACTGCATATTGTATCTGGTGTGACATTAGAACAGGTCAAACAATTTAAATATCTTGGGCCTTATTAAAGATGAAGTATGACCTATGAACCACAGATTACTAACAGCAGGGGTTGAAATTAAGTTTTGCAGCCTCAAGCCAGTAGGGCTAGTGACTGGGAAAACCTACAAGGCCAACAGACTTTTACAGTGGCTCAGCTGGTGTATTACTGAATACCTTCTCCAATACAAACCCGCAGGGTTAGCTAAAGGAAATTCTTACTAGCCCAATACAAAATCTACCAGCACTTGGCTTGTGGGCTGGTGTCCATTTCGACCCCTGTAACATGACTAAAGTAGTCCACCAAAGACTGGGGGCCCACTATAGACTGAATCCATTATTAGTCTCATCAACTAGGAAGCTCCTAGCCCAAAGTTTCCTCTTACCTGTAATAGATTATGGCCTGCTATTTTATTATTCCACAGGGGAGGGGGTTATTATCCAAGGTCAAAATACTACTGAACCAGATAACCAGGTTCTTCACACAGATGCCTTCAAGATCTCATCACTGTAGACTGCTAAAGCTGGCAGGTTGGCTCCCCCTCAATTACTGATATAAATTTCAGCTTGGACTCTTGACCAAAAATGTAACTCTAAATAAGGTACCTACTTCCTTAATTTCAGTATTTGAGAAACATATCAACTCCGTCGCTACTCGACTGTCTGTTTAACATTATTTTGTCATACTAAAAATGAAAACATCTGCAGGCCAAAAAACTCTGCCTTACATTCCCCATTCTTCTTTAATTCTCTTCAGTCTATTTTTTGAATGCTTAGATGTCTCTCTTCAGACCTTTAGACATAAGTTGAGAGGGTATTTATTAGCTGAAAGTGAGTGTAAATGTTTTGCCTGTGTATTGAATGTCTGTTGATATAAGCAGGTATTTCATATTTTGCTGTATTTTACCTGCATGTATATATTTTTTGATGCATACTGGTCACCCATGAAAACGGGTCTTTGGCCCATGGTATTACCAGTTTAGATAAACAAAACAAACAAACAAACAAGAGGTCTGCAGGGCTCCGCGCACTGCAGCCCTGAAAACTGTATCCCTCTCCAACAAAGTTTGTTTTTAAAAATACTGTCTAGGTAAAATAAAAAAATAAAAGATTAAAGCTTGAAAAAAGTTTGTAACACTGCTTATTTTCTCTTATTATGTTTTATGCCTATATGCTTTTATGCCTGAAGTACCTGAACCACTATTACTAATCAGTTACTCTATTTCTGAACACCCAATTATAGCAATATGCCATTTCGGTTATGTTCACAAAATCAGGGCTAGCCTGACCTTGTGCATACACCAGGAATTGACTGTATATGCATTATGAATACAGTGAGTGCAGTTAAAGTGTGACCTCCTGGGAAGAGATTATTAAAAGATGTTGGGAGCTGCCATATTTACTGTAGATCCACGTAAATTGCAAACTTTGTAATTAAACACTGTCTTAAAAATGGCTGAATGAATTTAAAATACCCCAATGAAGAATCCCAAGATTATCAGGTATACATTACTACTCAAAAAAAAAAAAAAAAAGGGTAAGCAAGGTTTTATTTCTTGAGCGCCCTTTCCCTGAGGTTCAGGGCGCAGCATAGAATACAGGCAAATGAAATAGGATTACAGTTGAATTAAACACATATAAAACAACATCATTAAATACAACAACTAAATAAAAGGAAGAGGATCACTGAATCCAAAAAGCTTTTCTAAAAAAGGTGCGCCTTCAGACCCCGTTTGAAAACTTCCACCGAGGGGGCCCTCCTTCAAGGACCTTGGAAGCGAGTTTCACAGGACCAGTGCCACCACTTCAAAGGCACGATCACCCAAGTTTTTGAGCCAGGCCCTGAACCGCTAGGAGACCCCCTTCAGCAGAGCGAAAAGAGTGCAAGGAGCACGTAGGAGTCACGAGGTCACACTGATAGACTACACCAGTACCATATAGGGCCTTATAGGAGAGTAAACCCACCTTGAGGGAGATCCTCCACCTCACCGGCAGCCAGTGCAGATCACACAGAATTGGAGTCACATGACAGAACCTCAGGAGCCCTGTTAGCAACCTGTCTGCCACGATCTGCGCCAGCTGCAGGTGGCGCAGGACCCCTCCAATGACTCCAAGGTATAGAACATTGCAGTAGCCGAGTCTGGACATCACGAAAACATACACTAGAGACAGCAGATCATCTGGGGGAATTAATGCTTTACGGGCAATGTTCCAAATGGTAAAACCAGTCTGCACAACAGACGACACCTGAGCCTCAAGTATCAATCCACTGTCTAGGATCATGCCCAGATTTTTCACCTTCACGGATGCCAAATAAGAGACTGTACCAAGCATCAAGCCTGTTTCAGCCCTCACAGCATCCGCCTCCTTTTGGTGACGAGGCTCAATCACGAGCACCTGTGTCTTACTTGGGTTGAGCCTCAACCAGTTGGAGGATTTCCAGTCCTGGATCTCAGCCAGACATTTATTTAGCACTGCCATTGCATCAAGTGTCCCAGGAGCAAAAGACATATACAGCTGGGTATACAGTTGGGTATCATCTGCATTAACAGTGAAACTCCACACTGTAACGTCTAATGATCTCACCCAGGGGCAGCATGCACACTGCGAATAACATGGGTAAGAGGACCGAGCCCTGGGGAACTCTACAAAGCAGGGGCTTTGGGGGGGAAAAAAAGTTCTCCATCACCACCATCTGTATCCTTCCTGTGAGAAAGGATTCAAATCAGCTGATGACAGTGTTGGTGAGTCCACAGAGCCCCCTCCAGCGATCTAACACCACTGCATGATCCACACTATCAAATGCTGATGAGAGATCAAGGAGGACAAGTACTGACCATTCCCCTCTATCTCTAGCCCTGAGATCATCATTTTGCACCTTGATCAATTCAATTTCAGTACTGTGTCCAGGCCTAAATCTTGACTGGAGGGGCTCGTAAATGTCAAAGGCCATGAGGTGTGCCTCAAGCTGCAGAGCCACTATTTTCTCAATGACCTTACCCAAGAAGGGAAAATTACAGACTGGTCTATAATTCTTCAAGAGGTCAAGGTCGAGAGATGTTTTTTTCAGAAGGGGCTTTACCAGCACCTCTGAAAGTGAGCACCAGACTATCTCGGCGAACACTGGGCCAATGGACTCAACGCATTCCACTAGAAAACAGGTCAGGACTGGGTTCAGTTCACAATATGTCAGCCGCAGCTTCAAAATCACTGCACAGATCTCTTCCACCCACACTGGTATGAACTTGCTCCAGCCAAGTGGAGTGCTCTCAGAGACATCCAACACCACTGCTGGACTGAGATATCCCGGTGGGGGAGATTTCGGCCCTGATGGAGGACATTCTGTTAGAGAAGAACAGAGCGAACTCCTCACACTTTGCTGCCAAAACTTCTCTAACCGGCTGTAGGCAGGCTGGATGGAGTATTCTGTCTACAGTCCAGAAGAGATGAGCCTGTCTGTTCTTCCCTGCAGCAATCTCCCTGGACAGATAAGTTGCCTTCTTATGGGGTGATTTTCCTCTGATTTTCTCCATAGTGGGTTCTCAGAGCCAGCCTGTCCTCCTCAGAATGTGATCTATGTCAACGATGTTCCAATTTCTGACCTCTGGTCTTCATCTCGAGATCCCCATTAAACCAGGGGGATTTCAAGCGAGAGGACCTGGGTCATGCACAGACTGGAACAACAGAATCAAGTATTGGGACGACAGCCATATTGTAGGCCGCCACCACCTCACTCAAGCTGACCACACAAACAGCACTCACTACCGAGAGATCCATTACTGCCATTAGGCCCTCTGGGGACAATACTCTTAGAGGGCAGAGTGGACCAACTCCATAGGGGAAGGACTCACAGAGAGGGGGCCCCCTGAACGAGAACCGCACTGTGCAGGAGTTATCTGACCATGTGACTGAATCATTCTTGAGATCAACTATCTCAAGCCCCAGTGAGAATACTAGGACCAAGGTATGACTGTGGCTGTGGGTCGCAGAAGCCACTGCTTGTGCAAACCCCAGCAATGTCATCAGCTGGAGGAAGTCATGTCCAAACTATGACGATCCGTCATTGATCCAAGCATTGATGTCACCCAGGACTAACCACCTAAGTGACTCCAATGCTCTCTCGGTGATGAAGTCTGTGACTTCCTGCAGAAAGTCTTTCTTGTACCCTGGAGGCTGGTACACAAGAAGGATTCTGTAGCCTGCACCTGAACCGCCACGCATTCAAATAACAAAATAAATCCCACTGGGTGCACAGAGAAGTTTAGGTTGGATTTAAAACAGATGGCCCCACCTCTGCCCCTGTGTTCCTTCCTTGGGCAGTGTACCACGGAGAACCCAGCTGGGACAGATGCCTCCAAAAATGGACCAGTGTTGTCTCCCAGCCAGGTCTCCATAATGCAAGCTAGACTGACTGAGAAAATCAAGTCCAATATAATTTCGGTCTTGTTCCTGATCGATCTCGTATTGCACAACACTGCCTGAAAGGTGCCGGCAGAGGCTGCCAGTCCAATGGCTACCTGCCCGCCTGGTCCGCTGGGAACCCTGGGTATGGGCATCAAGCACATCTGGCCTCTCCCAAGGCCCCATTTCGCCCCAGGGTGCCTCCTGATCCTGACAACCCCAATATGACTCTCTCCCACTAAAACCCTCCCCGCCACTTGGCATCCCGCTCTCACTCAATTCTGATCTCCCTACAGTGCCTAATAGTAGATGACAGCAGGGGATCGGTGAAAGGGCAGAGGTCCAGCAGCAGGGATCCTGAGTAGGAAATCCTATGGTGTCTGAACCCTACGCACATCTTCTTCCACAATTATCTACCCAATAAGTTAAATTACCTCATCCTCCCCTAAAATCAACAATAAAAACGAAACAAAACAACATAAAAACCCTAATCCACCCTTATAGCTACATACAGGAGGAGAGAGAAAAGGTGCCCAGCTGCAAAAAGGGCTGGAGCAACCGGAAAGCCAGACCAGAGACAGAGATAGAAGGGGGATGGAGGGTGGGATGGCATGACCTGATAAAAGAGATTCCCTCAAAGATCTTCTGTTACAGTAAGTTCTTACGTAACTGTTCTATCTTCTTCAGGCATATCTCTTTCATCAGGTCACACCTTTGGAATGAGTCCCAAGCAGTGCCGGCAAGCAGAACAGTCCAGGCGGCAGGAGGCCGAAAGCCTAAGAAAGAAGGCCCTGAAGCATAGTGAGGCCAAAGCCTGCCCTCCTTCTAGAGGCAAGGTCCAGATTATAGTGTCTTGTGAAAGCGTGGACAGTATTCCAAGTGGCAGCAGCACAGATCTCAGCTGCAGACATATTCCTGAAACAGGCAACCGAAGTGGCCATGCCTCTGGCAGAATGGCCTTGAACCAAACCAGGAGGTTCCTTACGGTACTTCCTATAACAAAAAGTAATACAGTTGGCCAACTATTTAGACAAACACTGTTTAGTAACTGGAGTACCCTCTCTCTCAGAGGTGAAAGAAAACAAACAACTGAGAGGACTTTCTGCATTCCTTGGTACAGTGTGTATAGTACCTGAGGATTCTATGCACATCTTAAGTATGGAACAATGCTTTCCCTTGGACTGGCATGCTCATGAAAATAAACAGGCAGTTAGATTAATTTATTTAAAGTAAATTCAGATACCACCTTGGGGAGAAACTTGGGATTAGTGCGCAAAGACCCTGTGTCATAGTGAAAAATCAAATAAGGCTGCTTGCACACGAGAGCCTATAGCTCTGAAATTCTGCAAGCAGAAGCAACAGCAACTAAAAATAACCCTTTCCATGACAGAAAGCGTAGGTCGTAAGATGTAGCTGGCTCAAAAGGAGGCAGTGTCAATTTTTCCAGTACAAAATTAAAATTCCCAAGCTGGGCCCAGCTTTCGAATAGTAAACTTCAGATGAAGAATGCCTTGCAAAAAAGTACTGGTCACATCTAGCTGGGCCAAGGTGTGTCCTTCAATGGGCTTATGGAAGGTCAAAATGGCAGACAGGCACACTTTCATAGAGGAGTACTGGAGACCCGCCTCTGACAGGGACAGGAGATACTCCAGAACTTGGTAATCTGGACAGGAAAAAGGGTCCAGATGATGGGAAGTGGCCCAGATAGCAAATCTCTTCCATTTCATTGAGTCAGTGGCCCTGGTGGACTGTTTCCTAGCAGCCACCAGGACATCAGCCACCATCTGGGAAACCCAAAACTAGGTAATGGCTATGTGTTCAGGAGCCATGCATGCAACTGGAGGGACCTGAGGTCTGGATGGACCAGGGTTCCCCACACCTGTGTCAACAGGCCCCGGCAAAGGGGCAAGGGAACTGGAGATGCCACAGCCAACTGTTAAAGTGATAGAAACCATATCTGAAGTGGCCAGAATGATGCTACCAGAATTAGAGTGGCCCCTTCCATCTGGAGCTTGATTTGCACCCTCTGAATCAGAGGAAAGGGTGGGTGGGGGGAGGCATAGAGAAACCTCTCTTTCCAGGAGAGAAACATGTCTCACCAGAAAACTCAAGGCCCTGGATCTAGCGAGCAGAAACATGGCAGTTTTGCATTGAGTGGGGACGCAAAAATGTCCAACTCTGGATGACTCCATCTGCCGAACAGGTCTTCCACGACTGAGGAAAGCAGTTCCCATTCGTGCGTTCTGGACTGCGATTGGCCGAGGCTGTTCTCCAAGGCATTTTGGTCACCTGAAACATGGACGACTGGCAGTTCTAGACCATGACCTAAAGCCCAGTACCAGACTCTCATCGCCTACCGACACAATGAGTATGAACGAGTCCCCCTTGCTTGCTGATGTAACAGACCACACAGGTTGTCCAACTGCACCAGCAGGGGACCCAGAGAGAGAGAGAGAGAGATGGTTCTCGAAGGCCTGAAGAGCAGACAGGGCTGCCCACATCTCAAGAACATTTACATGGAGGTGGGTCTCCATAACAGACCAGGTCCCCTGGGTCTGAAAGGGACCCATGTCCGCTCCCCAACTGAGGCCCAAGGCATCCGCGGTGAGGATCTGGTGGGTAGACAAAATAAGGAAGGGAACCCCCTTTTAGGAAGTTGCTGGTTTCCCTCCACCACTGAAGCACCTTGCACACTGTGGAAGAGACAGAACTTGCTGATCCAGATCATCGGTGCATTGGTCCCACTGGACCCTCAATGTCCATTGGGGAACCAGCACATCCAGACTGGTTGAAGGCACCATCATAATGGCAGCTGCTATCAGGCCCAACAGTCTCAAATTCCTTGGCTGTAACATACCGGTTCTAGGCCATGAACTGGGCCTAAGCCATTATACATTCTGCCCTGTTCGGAGACAGGAAGGCCTTTCTCTGAACAGAATCCAGAACCGCCCCTGCGTATTGCAGTCATTTGGACAGGGTCTGTATGGACTTGGGCAAGCTGACAGTTATCCCTAGGGACTGAAACAACTGAAGGGTATGCTCCAGGGTCAGCAGTAGCATGTCCTGGGACTGAGCTTTCAGCAGCCAGTCGTTCAGGTATGAAAAGACGTACAGGCCATCGCATCTGAGGGCTCCAGCTACTGCCGCTAAGCATTTGGTAAAGACCAGTGGCACAGAGGACAAGCCAAAGTGCAAAATGTTTACTGGTAGTGTTCCCCCCGGAACAGGAACCTGAGGAATCGCCAGTGCGAAGGGGCAGACCTTGATATGCAGATAGCCACCCTGTATATCCAAGGAGCATAACCAATTTCCCTGTTTCAATAGAGGGAGAAGGCCTCGTAGGGTGACCATCCAGAACTTTTTGTACTGGATGTAAAAATTTAGCTCTCTGAGGTCTAGAATAGGCCTCAAATCCTCGGTGCACTTGGGAACCAGTAAGAACCAGGAGTAGAACCTTTTGTTCCTTTGCTGCCTGGGTACTGGTTCTACAGTGCTTTTTCTCAGCAATGAAATGACCTACACCCAAAGCACTGAAAGGTGAATTGGGGAAGGGGTGAAAGGAACAGGGAGAATGACTGGAGGCTGTTCCAGAAGCTCTACGGTGTGCCCGTTTGATTATCTGCAGGATCCAAGCATCTGTAGTGATGGCCCTCCACTGATTCAGATGAAGGGAAAAACAAATCCCAGCCACCACCTCCTGGCTTGGAACAGGAGGGAGAGGGTCCAGCCAGGGGTCAGGATGAAGCAGAGCCCATGACAGGGGCCGCATCTCCACCTGTGGGGCATTTGGCTGGAACACCGGTGGTGGAGAAGGGGGCAGGCAAGACAGAGTTGAGCCTGCATTTGCCCTGTGGTCTGGTCCCTAATCCAGACTTGTGAAAGATCTTACGAAAGGAGGGTCTTGGCTGACTTCTGGGCTGAGTGTGATACAGCGAGTGGACAGACCTAATGGCCCTGAGTCCTGCAGGTCATTCATAATATCCTGCACATCAAGGCCAAAGAGCTTGGAGCCCACAAAAGGGGCATTCAGAACTTTCTGCTGGACATCAGCAGCAAAGCCCAAGACTCTTAGCCAGGAGTGCCATCTAAGGCAAATGCCAGTGGCAGCTGCCCTGGCAGTGGTATCTGCCATGTCATAAATGGCTCTGAGGAGGTGTTTGCTGACATACTCTGCAGCTTGGAGAGACCTGAGGAGCTCCTGCCTCTGGGGACTCTGGAAAGGCTTGTGCTGCAGCTTTGACCTTCTTCCAGAGGGTATTCTGGTACTTGACCATGTGGGGCAAGTAGTTGGCAACTCTAAGGCCTAAAAATGGCTGAAGCACAGATCCTCTTGCCCCAAGGTCAATTCTCCTGGATGCCCTGTCGGGGGACTGAGGTGCTTGGGTATCTTGGACCTGTTGTGAGCTGCCTTTAAAACCACTGAGTCAGTCTCTGGTTGGGTGGCACAGAAGGAGTGCCCAAAGGGGCCTGATAAAGCTTGTCAGCCCTCCTTGGCATGGCTGGAATCTTGCTGTGCCTGTACCAGGTAGCCGTGGCATCATCCTGTGAGGCTGGCAAAAGTGAAGGGATGTTTTAGGTGGAAATTCAGGAATCTCCAGGAAGTCTACCAGGTTACTTCTGGTGATGTTCTCCTCTTCAGTCTGGAACCCCATGGTTGCCTGGAGCTGCAGTGGTCTTCCGGGGAAAGGGGGGGGGTCTCTGATTGCGTTTCACTGAGTCCTTGCTCCTTGAAGAGACAGGGGACCTATCTGAGGAAAGGGCCTCCACATCAGGCTCTTCATCCTCCTCACCAGGAAGGATAAAGTCAGGGTGGTACACCTCCTCAGTTTCCACCTGTTCTGGAACAGGGACCGACAGCAAAGACTCAGACAATGCCCACGACAGTGTCAAGCTGAAGGGCCAAACTGGTGTCAACTCTGAAGGCCACATTCGATGGCAGTGGTGATGAAGGCACTGGTCATGGAACAAACTGCTAAACAAGGGCCATGGTAATGGAAATAAGTACTGTGTTTAGATCAACGCCAGGCATAGGAAGCACTGTCATCACCAGCTACAATAGCGGAGGCATGGAGCCCAGTGTCATTGACTCAGTGCCTAACATGGTAGAGTCGGAGGGGCCCAGCATCTGAGGATCTAACTGAACAGGAGGTTGCTGCGGCGGGGCAGGTGCTGATGACTTGGCGGTTGACGGGCCCTCACCAGCCAACAGAGGGCTGGGAGAACTCGCTGCTGGGGAAGACCTAGAGGAAGGCAAGGCCTGGGCGGCAGGAGAGGAGGTCACTAAACCTGGCGATGACGCCAACTCAGCTAAGGAGGGGGAAGTCAGCCGGCCCGGTGGTGCTGAGGGTTGAGGCACTGGACGCCACACCTCGCACCACGCCGGCAACCCAGGTTCGGGAATGACCTTGGCTCGTCAGCACAGGGGAGAGGGGTGGAGCAGGATCAAGTGCCTAATGGCAGCTCTCCTCTCCTGGGGTGGTTGTCACCCCCTCGTAGTTCTGCTGCCACCAGGTGGAGGTCCAGTGGCAGCGCAGGCAGGGGGGGCATCTCGGAATGCAGCCCAGCAGCTCCACATGCGCACGCATGCATCCGGGGACTAGAGGCAGGTGAAAATGGGAAAACACATAACATACATGATGAAAGGAAAAAAAAGGAGGTGGAAGGCAGTGGGGACCAGAAGCGTCACCGGCGGGAATGGTCCTTGGAGTGTTCCTTGTCCTGGTGAAAGTGTTTCCCCAAAGATTTATCCTGGGCCTTGGTAGCCTGTCAGCCCGATGAAGAAGTCGGCAACTGGGAGGTGGGAGCCCCCAATGGATTTCTGCTCTGACCTGGCTGCTTGCTGTTCCATCAGGAAGATCTGCAGGGCTTTCTTTTGGTGTCGCCGGGTAGTGAGGTTGAATTTCAGGCAGGGCTCACAGGCAAGGGTGTTGTGGCTAGGCCTGAGGCAGGAGACATAAAGATCGTGGTCGTCTGTCGAAGTAATCTTTCCGCAGCGAGGGAAGAGGGCAGAAGAAACCATAGTTCTCAGCGTACAAAAGGAAAGGGAATCACTTTTAAATAAGGTGATTTTGAAGGAAATTAAAAGGTAAGTAAACCTTTGGCGGCCGACTGAACGACAAAGCTTCTACAGAGTCCGTGCATGTTAGGTAGACGGCGAGAAAGAATTGAGGACGGAGCGGGGTCGCCCACGTTTATATAGCAGGGCAACGTCAGTGTATGACATCAGAATGGGCGGTCCCTAATAGACTACTACAGAAAAAGCTTCCGTGTGATCCTGGTGCCTATGGCGTTAGTTCCAAAGTTGTGACCTGAGGAAATAGATATCCCCAAAGAAGATTAATGTTTCTGTTAGCTGACCCAAGCTCTGACTGTACGTAATGCAAACTTAAACAACCAAACCAGTACACTAGAAACTTTGCCATCAACAACAGTTTTTCATCACACCCTAAAACCCTGATAGTGAAATCAGAGAGTCTCACCGATTGTCATATAAAATTCTAGATGAAGGCACATACTTGTCTATGTATCCCCATACATTATACTTTACACTGTATGAGCATGCATGCTATTTTCAGACATTCCTTGTTCTGGGTTTCAATGCGCAAAAGTGCAAAATCATGTACTTAGAGCACAGAAACCCAAAGGGTGGAGTACAAAATGGGTAGAGAGGTAGTGAAGATAACCAAACAGGAAAGAGACCTGGATGTACGAACATACGAATTTGCCAGCAGATAAAGGACTTATGGTCTATGGAGTCTGTGCAAGTGTGCAGCTAGCAACCCTTATACTGCAGCTGCCCCTCCCTCCCCTGAACCCTCCTTCTTACCCTATCCCATCCCATTTTGAAGCAGTCCACTGTTCTACAGTATACCACTTCCGCAGGCAACGCGTTCCACCCAGACACCACTCTCTCCGTAAAGAAGTGTCTTCTCATTTCCCTCCTGAACCTTCCCCCCAATCTGAGATCGTGACCTCGAGTGTCCCTAACCCCCACCTTAACTTGAATAGTCCCTCCATGCCTGCCTTTTTTATTCCCTTCATGTACTTGAAGGTTTCAGTCATATTCCCCATCTCTCCTCTCCTCCAGTGAGTACATGTTCAACTCCCTCAGCCTGCTCACGTAGGGTATGTCCCCTAGTCCCTGGATCATCTTTGTTGCCCTGCACTGCAATCATATCTGATGACCTAAAGGTGGCTAGGCAATGAGAAAAGGTGTTGGAAGAGCAACTAGGATGCTGTGGTGCATAGGGAGGGTATCACCATGAGAAAGAAGGATGTGATGTTGTCTCTGTATAGATCGCTGGTGTGACCTCACCTAGAGTACTGTTGCAAGTTCTGGAGACAACATCTCCAGAAGGACAAAGTCAGAGTGGAGGCTATCTTGATGAGGGCAACTAAAAATGGCACAGGGTCTGCATCAGAAACACTACGAGGAGAGACTAAGGGACCTCAACATGTTGACTCTGGAAGACAGGAGGAGGTGGGGGAATATAACAAAGACCTTAAATATCTCAAGGGAGCAAATATGGTAAAAGGGGAGTATTTTTCAGAAATAAAATGCTCAAAAACAAGGGGACATGCAATTAAGCTGGGGAGGGGCAGATTCTGGAGAGATGTGAGGAAATCACTTATTCAAATAAAGAGTCGTGGATGCCTAGAACAGTCTTCTAGCAGAATTGGTGTGGGCAAAAACTGTGGTGGGATGCAAGAATGCATGGAATAGGCGTAAGGGAATCTTGATGTAAAGGAAGGGGGGGGGTGACAGAGCCAGAGATCAAGTAGGGTATGTGGTGACACTGTAGGTAGGAAAATTGCCAGACTGGGTGGCCCAAGCAGTCCTTACGTGCCCGTCAGATCCTATGTTTCTATGTCATCTACTGGAAGTTAGTACTTGAGAGTTTGAGCATGAATGCCACTGCTGCACAGCAAAGCTGCTGATATGTACCTAACAGAGACCTAGGCCTGCATCCTACCAAAGTTGCACCTGAGCCAGGTAAGGGGACAACTTGTCATTATCTAGTGGGGTAGACCACAGAATAGGGTATCACGGCATGCATGCCCTGTGTATGTGCGTAATCGAGACCCGGCAATGAGATGAATGGCGGGTTTTGCTTCTAGGGTCTGGGCTCCTTGGGAACATGGAAGCTAATGCGTAGTGCTTCTGTATCCGGACAGATGAGCCTGAAATGCTTGATCCTGAGAGTCAGAAGGATATGCTGCTGCAGGACGTAATAGGGAGCCAGAAGGATATGCTGCTGCAGGACGTAATAGGGAATCAGAAGAACTTCATCCCCCTTCCACTTGGCCCTGTTCCTGACTGCTGCTCACCCTTTTCCTTAGTACTGTACCCTGACTCAAATGAAATGCTGCATCCATGTGATACATAACTGCTGGCATTGCTGGCTAGGGTCTTTCATACTTTTCCAATTTAAGATTACAAATAATGCATATGGATTATATTTGTTTGTTTTAGCATCTTCATGTTGTTCAATTTCTTTAAAGGGCACCTTTCTCTGTTCTGCTAACAAATAAGATGAAACCTTCCTCACCTCTATGGGTGCTCCTCTGGGGCACTTTCAAAATTTTCCATGCTGGCACCCAAGGAGGAGCGGATCACAGTTTGCCTGAGGGCTAGCTGTGTGATCCCTTCCATTCCTTATTGCCAGCTCCCCCCCACCCCCACCCACCCAATACGTTATTTAATGTGTGTAAATGGTTTGTGCTCACGGGTCCCGATGTTCAGACATGTAAACACACAATTTAATACTGACAGAGGAAAACTTAGCGGCTGAAACAGGGATGGCCCTGAAAATCAGGGCAGTTAATATGTATGAGCAATCTGGATAAGTTAAACACATATACTTACTATAGTATATAATACTCATAAAAAAATAGATACAACAAATATGAATAAGTTATTAGAACAGTCTTGAAGAAAACAAAATAAATACAAGAATGATTGCGTTTGGTTAGTAGAGTTGGAAGAAATACTACATTATTTATATACATTAGTATTAATACTTACAGGTATGGCTATAGGCTGACGACTTCTGCCATTTTTGTTCATCTTGCTAAGGCTTTTGACACTGTGGCACATCCTCTCCTACTAGACAAACTTAAAGCTGTGGGCCTGTCTGACTCTTCACAAAGGATCAAGGAGTGAAAAGGCAAAAGCCCATGATTGCTCCTATATGTCTAATAATAAGATAGAATCCCACCGTCCCTAAAGAACCTGTCAAGTCTAAGCTTAAAACTGCCACTGGAGGTACACTCTATCACAGAATTTGGCAGTCTATTCCAGGGGTTCACCACTCTCGTGGAGAAGTACTTTCTGTTGTTTGTTTTAAATCTGTTTGGTTTTAATTGTAAAGAATGGCCTCTAATATTGATATTATTATTCTCTAGCTTCAAGTTTAACTGTGCCATGAGGTAATTATCATGTACGATATTATTCACTAGTAAGGGATGATCACTTAACCGTCTGTGTTCTAAAGAGCACAGATCCAGGGCCCTTAATCTATCTGGATACGACCTGTCATTTGTCTCTTCAGTCAGTTGGTTTTGTTCCTACCTTAAAAGCAGGTCTCAAGCTGTCCGGATAGTAAAATCCATTTCACCTTCACTTCCCATTAGCTCAGGGGTCTTATTCTCTTTTCAGTATACCTAAATGACCTACCCTCTGTCTGTTCACCTGCATCTGTTGATATGTATGCTGATGACACAGATCTTTTTTGCAAATGCCTCCTCTCCCCTTGACCGTACCTCCCGACTTCAGTTGGATTTTGACAACATTCACTAATGGTTCAAGGATAACCAACTGCTTCTTAATGCCCCCCCCAAAAAAAAGTCTCAATGACTTTTGGTACCCATCAGAGGCTTGCCAAACTTACTTCTCCCCTACTATTTAATACCCTTGATGGTGCTAATATTGAAGATGCCTTCTTTAAGTACCTCGGGGTCTACATCTTGATTTCTCTGTGCACTTTGATGCAATTCACCAAAAGCTTCATCCTAAGCTTGGTGCTTTGTACAGGAATAAAGCGAGACTACCGCTCCCTGCCTGCTGAGAAATTGTCCTAAAAATGATCCTTCCTATTTTTGACTAGGGTGTGATTTAGTCTACAGTAGTACTCCTAAATCCTTCCTTGCCAAATTGGACCCCCTTTTTCATTCTTTCTGCAGCTATGCTTTAGATTGCCCCTCTCGTAGTCACCACTGCTCTCTTTACTCAGCTCTTTCCCTCCCTCTCTTGATGCTAGGCGCCTTTCCCGTTGTGTCTCTTTTTTATCCAAATTCTGGTTCGGCACTCTTCCCTCTTATCTCAAATCCCTTCTTTCCCCCCTTCTTCCTCTGCCTACCCTATCCACAACAATACTTTCCATTCTTTTTCTTTTCCTTCTAGAAAATCTATTGTAGGCCAATCTGCTTTTTCTTACCACTTTCCAAAACTTTGGTCCTCCCTTACCTTTCCTATTTGTTCTGCCTCTTCTCCTTCGGCACAGGATCATACTCCCACAAACAAAAACAGCGCAGCACACAGTGATGCAAGCAAAATGCTGAAAGGCATAAAAAGGTCGGTAAATACACCGACCGGCACAAAATGGCGTAGGCACAATGCAAAATAATGGACAAACATAAGATTTTTTTGAGGGGGGGGGAGTGCCTCCCCACACCACCTGACAGGAGCTCCCCCACAATTATTATGATCAACTCTGAGGGGTGGAATTTATGGGACGGGGAGAAACTTGGGAGGGGGGAAAATTGAAAACTTTCCAACCGGGGAACCAAATCCTGATCCCCAGCTCTCCTTCTCTCCAAGGGCTAGTACCTTAGCCACTCCGCCACAGGAGTGGCTCGGCTAAAGCACCAAACCCAATGCAACTTGATGCCTTTGTCTGTTCTGCATACAGTGACAGGGGTAGCAGTAATTCATTACTGCTATTCTACCCCTGTCACTGTCAATGTTTCCACGGTTTCGGCCGCACTCTTACAGCAGCAACATATTGACCTGGTACCTCTCCTTCCTCCCTAAAGTCTCTTCTTTCTGACTTTTGTCATCCTACCTATATAGCTGCTTGTGATCTTTCCTCTTTTTCTCCATTCTCTAGTCTTGCCCTCTTCTTACTGTTCTGCTGTTTTCCCTTTCTGTATATATTTAAGTGTGTATTATTATGTAGATGTCTTCATTTACTATTCTGCCTATTATGTTTATGATTCTGCTTGTAAAACTATATTACTGTATTTTACTTTTTTTTTTTTTTTTTTAGTTATCTCCTACTCCCCTCTCCCCCAGGACACACCAGGAAACTAGCTGTTTTCAGCCCAGTGTGTACGTCCTGGTTAAACTTTTAAGTAAATAAATAAATAACATTTATTTAGTTTATTTATTTCAAAAACTAAAGAACACAGATGAGAATGAAAATAATTAAAACTGCAAGTTAAGCTGAAGGAAAAAATTCACATAAATGTACTAGAGGAGCACAGAATGCTAAGTGACACAGAGGACTCGATAGCGGGAACAGAGTGCAGGCCAAGACGCCAGTGTAAGCGTCTCTGGGCACTACAGTAACTACTGCACATGCGCAAACAACAACATTATACCTTGCATGTGCCAACAGGAATACAAGTGAACTGTTCAAAAATTGGAATGGAGTTTCGGCACACATGTACACTGCACACTAATTTTAAACTATATAACACTTACATAAACAGAGCTTCTACAGGACCAATCAGATTATGATATCAGATTCAATGTGTAATCGGTTTCGAGCAAGGCAAGTAAATGTGGTGAATGAGTTTCTGAAAAACAACTGAGGATTCTGCTGAACAACTGTGGTCAGCTATATGTAGAAAGAATAACTTATTTACTTAAAACCTTATTAAAAATGCTAAAACAGTCACAATGAGAAAAAGGACATCTTACTTTGGGGTGGTGAGCAGCCTACAGCAGTTTAAACGAGCAGCAGCCGGAGCTGCCAAACTCTGCTATTGGCTATTCCAATTAGTACAGGTGACTGCTCTCCTTACAGGCTACGATGCTGACTCTCCTTGCATTATGAATACATTAGTGTACAACTGTTATTTAAATATGCATTCTGAAAGACAATTTGGTTTAAAAGAAGACACTGACAAAGTTTAGTGTGTTCGCTGCCTACTAATCACATAATTAAAACAGGGATGCCAATCAACAGCCACTCCAGTACTAAGGACTGTGCTGAAAACCTAGAGGAAGCCATATTTAAAGAGTTTGCCACTCTGGAGAAAACTTCACAAAACACAATATTTAGACCCAGTTCAGCATATAGTTTCTATACTGTCTACATTTCTCCTTAGTTTTAAACATCACACTTTGTTGCTGTGGAAATGATTGTGATGTTAGAAACAGAAGATTGGGACCTCAGCACAGGATTAAACAGCAGGTGCTGTTCAACAGTAAAAAAAACAGGTGTTGTTCAACAGTAGGGAATATGTATGTTGTTTTCGAGAAAATTAATCTAGCAACAAAGAATGAAAGGAATGGAAGTGCAGAAAATAGAACAGTTACGTAAGAACTTACCGTAACAGTAGATCTTCGAGGGGGGATCTCAGTCATCAGGTTACCATCGCCATCGGTGAAGGGGAATCCTCACGGAAGATTTTCAGCAGTATAACTGGGGCCGCCCACGCTGTCGTCGCATGCAGCTGATGTAACCAACTTTATATAGGTATAGGCAGCCCCACTCCCTCCTCAGTCCCCCCCCCCGAAGACGAAGGGAGCAAGGCTCTCACCCTGGGGAACCGAGGAGAGAAAGAGGTACCCAGACCTAAGCAAAAAGGCTGGATACACCAGATATCCAGTTCCTAGACAGGAGCATCAAGAAGGGGGATGATGTCTGAGATCCCCTCAAAGATCTACTATCAGTTAAGTTTCTTACGTAACTATTCTGTCTTCTTCAGGGGGGATCTCAGTCATCAGGTTACACCGTAGGAATGAGTACCAAGCAGTGACAAGTGTAAATATACAGTCTGGGAGGCCGGATCTCCATAAACTTAAGACAGGAGTCCTTGTAACACTGCCCTGCTAAATCCTGCATGGGGGATAAAACCTTTTATAGGTACATCAGGGAGCGAAGGAAGACCAAGGGAGGGATAGTGAGGCTTAATAAAGGGAGGAGGGTGGGCAGAGGGTGACTGTGAAAGGCAGAGATACTAAACAAATATTTTGCTCAGTATTTACAAAGGAAGAGGGGAGGTAACTAAAACAAACAGTAGAAACACTCTGGATACAGAAGTTGATACCAGCCCATTTACAGAAGAAAGGGTTCTGAAAGAACTCTTAAAACTGAAGGTGGACAAAGCAATGGGGCCTGATGGGATTCATCCCAGAATTCTAAAAGAACTAAGGGTAGAACTAGTGACACAACTGACTACCCTCTTTAACAAATCATGGGAGGATGGGGTGGTACCAGGACTGGAGGAGGGCAGATGTGATTCCCCTTCACAAAAGTGGGCAAGGCAGAAGCAGGAAACTACAGACCTGTTAGTTTAACCTCAGTGGTAGGGAAAATGATGGAATCACTTCTGAAGGAAAGAACTGTCGAGTATCTAGAGGCCAGAGGGGCACAGGACCCAAGGCAGCATGGATTCACAGCGGGAAGGTCATGCCAGACAAATCTGATAGATTTCTTTGACTGGGTGACCAAAGTAGTAGATCAGGAAGGGGCTTTGGACATGGCCTACCTAGACTTTAGCAAGGCACTTGACACAGTCCCACACAAAATATTAATATACAAGTTAGCCAGCCTGGGAGTGGGTCCCAAGACGACAGCCTGGGTAAAGAATTGGCTGGAGAATAGGACACAGAGGTAATAGTAAATGGAGTCCACTCTGAAGAAAGGGGTTACTAGTGGGCACTGTGAGGGTTCAGTATTAGACTGGTCCTCTCAAATGTCTTTATAAGCGACATTGCAGAGGGACTGGAAGAAAAGTATGTCTCTTTGCAGATGACACAAAGATCTGCAACAGAGTTGATGCACAAGGTGGGGTGGAAAGGATGAGAAGGGACCTGGCAAAGTTAGAGGAATGGTCAAATGTATGGCAGCTTAGATTCAATGCTAAGAAGTGCAAGGTAATACACCTGGGAAACAAAAACCCAGGGGAAGAGTACACAATGGGGGGTGAGATACTAACAACAAAAATGGAAAGGGACCTGGGGGTAGTCATATCAGATGACCTAAAGGTGGGCAAGCAATGTGAGAGGGCAGCAAGGAGGGCTGGGGGGATACTGGGATGCATAGAGAGGCATCACCAGTAGAAAACAGGAAGTTATTATCCTCTGTACAGACAGCTGGTCAGACCCCATTTGAGTACTGGTGCAGTTCTGGAGACCCATCTCCGCAAAGACACAGACAGGATGGAAGCTGTCCAGAGGAGGGCACTAAAATGGTGCAGGGTCTGCACTGAAGACATATGAAGAGACTTAAGGAGCTTAATATGTAAGCTCGAGGAAAGGAGGGAGGGAGACATGACAGAAACTTTCAAGTACCTCAAGGAATCAACAAAGTCAAGAGGGTAGCATCTTTCAAAAAGAGGTGTGCAAGAACAAAGGGCACAATTTGAAGATGGGGGGCGGCTCAGAGGTAATTTAAGGAAGTATTTTTCACAGAGAGGGTTGTGGATGCATGGAACGGCCTTCCGGAGGGAGGTTGTGGAGTCAAAACAGTGGTGGAATTCAAGCATGCATGGGACAGTCATAAGGCAATTCTAGGGGTTGGGGGTAGGAAGAAGTAGGCTGCTGGTTAACTAGGATCTGCAGCTTATCCATTAGGTAGGGAAATGGGCAGACTGGGTGGGCCAAGCGGTCCTTATCTGCCGTCAAATTCTATGTTTCTATGTTTCTCTTGAGTCAATTTCCAGACTGTAATGCTTGGTGAAAGTGTGGACTGTACTCCAGGTGGCAGCTGCACAAATGTCAGCGTCTGAGGCCCCTCTGAAACAAGCCACTAAGGCAGCCATGCCTCTGGTGGAATAAGCTTTGACAGCACCAAGCAGTTCTTTGCCGTACTTGTTGTAGCAGAACACAATGCAATTAGCCAACCATTTGGATAAACATTGCTTAGAAACTGAAGTGCCCTCTCTAGCTAGGGTGAAGGAAACAAACAACTGCTTCAACTTTCTGGACTCTTTCATCTGAAGCAGATAGTACTTCAAAGTTCTGTGCACATCTAACGTATGGAGCAGTGCTTCCCCAGGATTGGCACGCTCAGGAAAATAAACAGGAAGGTGGACAGACTGATTTAGTGTGGACTCAAAAACCACCTTGGGTAGAAACTTAGGATCTGTGAAAAATCAAATAAGGCTCCTCACACCAGAGGGCCTGAAGCTCTGAAATTCTCTGCAACTAAAAAGAGCGCTTTCCAAGAGAGGAAGCGCAAATCCCAAGTTGCAATTGGCTCAAAAGGAGACAGAGTCAACTTCTTCAAAATAAAATTCAAGTCCCAAGCCAGGACAGGGGAAAGAATTGGGGGTTTCGGGTGCAGGATGCCTTGAAGAAAAGTATGGGAGACATCCAGTTGAGCGACCGTGCAGTCACCCACGGGCTCACGAAAGGAAAAAATTACTGAAAAGTGGACCTTGAGTGGGGAATACTGGAGGCCTGAGTCAGACAAAGAGATCACGTAGTCCAGGAAATGATTCACCGAGCAGGTGATGTGACGTAGACAGCCAGCTCCGAGTGCTCGAGTGCTGTATTAATTTTTGTTATTACATATATAATATGTGAAGGGAAGGTCAGTTCAAGGAAAAGGCTGTCTTACTGGAACTGACGCATCAAGACCCCACAGGGATAAGTTCAAAGGACAGGAGGTATTTTAAACTGCAGAGATCTGGGTGCAATTACCTTGTCAATTTGCTTTCATCCCAGGAAATAAGATTAGCCATTCATAATGCCCTCAGGGAGATCCTTTGACTTGCATGGTTACCAGGAAGGACTTGTGGGGAGGCACATCAGAGAGAGGCCAGAATGGACATTGAAGAGGTTTGATGTCTGAGCCAGGGAGGACCCAGACGGATTTGGAATGTCCAAAATACATTTCCGGGGAACCCTTGAATTACATCAGAAAGAACTGAGGTGTAGATTCCAAGGTCCAGACGGGATTAAACAGGCCAATACACTTTTGCTTTGAATACAGTGACTTAGATCAAAGAAACTTTTGAGATGTATGTGTAGCAGAACAAAAACCAGTTCTGACCAGTTAACCTGTGGAGAGCAAAGTCAGTGAGGACATCTCATATGTTTTTTTAAATATTTTATTTGGAGACCCTGTATTGTAAAATATAGAGTTTGATACACCAAGGCGGAGTTGGTGACCTCATGAGAAGGCCGGCTCAGAAGTGTGTTAAGTGCTGAAAGAACCTGACAGAGAGACTCAAGAAAATATTTCTGACTGAGAGGAGAGAGAGACCCTAAAAGCACTGAAAGAAAGTAAGCATTTGATTAGATTAATCTGAAGTTATAAATTGTAGGAACTGTACTTTTACCTGTTTTGTTTTAAAGCTGTATGTGTTGGGATATATATTTGTTCTGTAATTATTGTTCTGTTTTGATATTTTTAAAGTAAAGATATTTCTTTACAAATGAAACTGCTGGAGTGCCTTGACAATTCTTTTTATTTTAAGTGAAGCTTTTAAAGGTTATAAGTACACTGTGTATGGGCTTATTGTATACCAAACTGGGAAATGGATAGAGTTCTCTAAAAGTCTTGCACTGAGTTCTAAGGGTTCATTTGAAAGACCTGGTTGGGTGCCCATAGGCAAAAGGTATCTGGCCCCCCGAAGACAGAATTATCTGAGCCTGATAATTGGGTATGCTAACAAGAGGTTATCAGTTTGAATCCTTCCAGAGCTTGAGACTAAGGTGACTTGAACCCACAAAACAGACAAGAGGGTTACCTTGTCTGTTCACTGTACCCAAATCATATGCTCAGAGGTTGGCACTTTGGAAGTAGAGGGTTGACTGGCTGAGCGAGATTGTGACAGGTGAAAGGGTCCAGGGCATGTTTGGCAGCTCAGATGGCAAACCACTTCCATGTCATGGCATATGTGGCATGGGTGGAAGACTTCCGGGCGGCCACTAGGACGTCTGCCACCTTGTTAGAGACCACAGACCTGGTGATGGCTATGTTCTCAGGAGCCAGGCATGCAGATGAAGGGACCTGAGGTTGGGATGGACCAAGGTTCCCTGATCGTGGGTCAGCAGATTCCTGCAAAGAGGAAGAGGAACCAGAAGTTCCTCCGCCAGTTGCTGAAGTAGAGGGAACCATATCTGGCGAGGCCAGAATGAAACCACCAGAATCATGCTGGCCCCTTCCATCTGCAACTCGATTATCACACTCTGTATTAGAGGAAACAGATGGAATGCAAACAGAAACCTCCCGCTCCAAGAGAGGGACAAAACGTCTTGCCAGAAAACTCCAGGTGCTGGATCTAGTGAGCAGAAATTGGGCAGCTTTGCACTGAGTGGCGGACAACTCTGGGCGACCCCATCTGTCAAACAAGTCTTCTGCAACGGATGAGAGTAGTTCCCATTTGTACATGCTGGACTGAGTTCTGTTGAGACTGCCTGCCAGGGTCTTTAAGACGCCTTGCACGTGGATGGCAGAATGTGTCAGACTGTGCTCCAGTGCACGGTAGTACCACATTCTCATGGCCTCCCGACAAAGAGTGTAAGAGTAAGTCCCACCTTGCTTGCTGATGCAGTATACTACACTCAAATAGTCAAACTGCACCAACAGATGGCCTGGAGCAAGATGCTCCTGAAAGGCCTGCATAGCACAGAGCACCGCTCTTATCTCCAAGACACTGATATGTAGGGTGACTTCTAACTGGGACCAGGAGCCCTGGGTTTTGAAGGGACCCAGGTGTGCTCCCCAGTCCAGAGCCAAAGCATCCGTGGTTAAGATCTGATGTGGGGAAGAAATCTGGAAGGGAAGACCTTGAAGCAGATTCAAGGGATCCATCCACCAATGCAGCACCTTGCATACTGGAGAAGAAACCAGGACTGGTTGGTCCAACTCGTCCATGCGCTGGTTCCATTGTACCCTGAGGGTCCACTGAAGGGTATGCATCTGAATCCTGGCCAGTGGAATGGTGGGAATAGCCGCTGCCATTAGGCCCAACAGTCTGAGGTACAATCAGGCAGGGATGTACTGACTCTGAGTGACCTCCTGAGCTTGGGCGATGAGGCACTCTGCCCTGTTTTGGGGCAGCAAGGCCTTCCCCTGCACAGAATCCAGAACCGCTCCATATACTGCAGTCTTTGGGACGGTACTAGAACTGACTTGGGCAGGTTGACAGTAATGCCCAGGAAGTGGAAGAGCTGGAGAGCGCACTCCAGAGTCAGCAAAAGCTGTTCCTTGAACGGGGCCTTGAGCAGCCAATCGTCCAGGTAAGGAAAGATATACAGTCCCTCTCTTCTGAGAGCTGCTGCAACCCCTGCCAAGCACTTGGTGAAGACTCGCGCCTTAGAGGATAAGCCAAAGGGCAGCGCTTTGAACTGATAAAGCTCACCCTGAAAGGCAAATCAAAGAAACCTCCCGTGAGGAGGAAAGACTGAGATGTGCAGGTAAGCATCCTGCATGTCCAGTGAACAGAGCCAGTCCCCGGTAAGGAGGGGCATTAGGCCTGGCAAAGTTACCATCCAGAACTTTTTGTACTGGACAAACAGATTTGAGTTCCTTTAGATCTAAGATGGGCCTCAGATCTCCTGTCTTTTTTGGGACCAGGAAAAACCTGGAATAAAACCCCTGGTTTCTCTGGTGCCTGGGCACCAGCTTGTTGGCCTGCTTGTGCAGAAGAGACTGTACTTACTCCAGGAGAACAGACAAGTGAGCCGGGGGTAGTTGGAAGGTGAAGGAAGGGTGCCTGGAGGTTGCTGTATGAGCTCCAAGGTGTCACCATTTTCTGTGATCTGGAGAATCCATGCATCTGAAGGTACGGTCCTCCATTGTTTCAGATGAAGGGAGGACCGAACTCCGACCACTGCCTCCTGGGTCTGAGCCGGAGGAGGGGGGTCTGGCAAGGAGTCAAGCTGAAGCGGAGCCAGCCATGGAAGCTGGCCCCTCACTTCTGCGATGCCTGGCCACCGGTGTGGCACCTGAGGGGGTGGGTAAGGAAGCCTGGGCTCTATGTTTCCCTGGGTACATGGAGTGAATCCCGGCCTACTGGTCTGTTTATGAAAAGTAGGCCACTCTCTGCCCCTTGGCTGGGTATGGTAGAGGGAACAGAATGATTTGATGGCCGTGCCAAAGGCCTGCAGATCATTTATAAGGTCCTGGACATCAGGCCCGAATAGCTTAGGGGCATTAAGCACTTTGTGCTGCACGTCCGCTGCAAATTCAGACACTCTGAGCCGGGAGTACCTACGGAGGCATATGCCAGTGGCAGCTGCTATGGCAACGTTATCAACCATGTCATACTGTGCCCTGAGGCGATGTTTACGAACATCCTCAGCCGCCTGGAACACTGAAGCAATTCCCGCCTATACGTCACCTCAGGAATGGCCTGAACCATAGCCTTGCCCTTCTTTCAGTTAGTGTTCTGGTATTTGACCACATGTGACAAGACAGTTTGAATCCTCAGGCCTATGGTAGAGCAGGCATAAACCCTTTTCCCCAGAGATCTATCCTACAAGATTCCTTGTCTGGGGGAAGGGAACTAAGGTGTTTGGGCACCTTAGATTTGTCATGAGCTGTCTTGATGACCACTGAATCAGTTTCAGCCTCGGCAGCAAAATAGGGAAGACCCTGAGGGGTGTGATAAAGCTTGTCTGCCCTGCGTGGCATAGCTGGCACCATGTCTGGTCTGTGCCAGGCTGCCGTGGCAGAATTCTTCAATGCTGGGAGCATTGGAGGAATTATCTTTGAGGGAGATTCTGGGATCTCCAGGAAGTCTACCAGATCTTTCCTGGTGACATCCTCTTCCTCAGTGTAGAAGCCCATGGTGGAAGACAGCTGCTTCATCACATTAAAGAATGTGGGGTCCTCATGAGGGGACCTGGGGGTGTGCTTCACAGAGTCCTCACTGATAGAGGTGGCAATGGATTTGTCTGAAAGAAGGATCTCTTCCTCTTCTTCCTCCACCTCATCGGGAAGAATGAGGTCAGGGTGATACTCCTCTTCGACGTCGACCTCTTCTACCTCTGGGTCTGGCATCGCATTTACCGGTGGCAGCCCATGGGAAGAGTCCCAAGGTTGAACGGGCGTCAACGACGAATCATCCATCGAAGGCGTCGGCGAAGTGGGCTTGTTCAAGGCACCAAGCTGCTGAATAAGCACGTTCGTGAACTTGACCAGTACTTTGTTCAGGTCAATAGTGGACATCGACAGAGCGGGGTTCGATGGTACAGGTATCGACGACCTGCCTGCCATGTCCTGGGAACCCAACAAGCCTGTAGCCCTGACTGGCAAAGGGGCAGGCAACGACATGAGAGTCGTCGATGTCAGAGGGGCCGACAACCATGACGTTGATAGTCGGGTGCCCTGTGAATTGGGCAGAGGTGCTGTCTGTATGGGTCTAGTAGGCACAGAGGCCTAGACAGCGGTTCTCTTCATTGGAGCAGCCACAGCCAATGAAGATCCTCCAGAAGAAGAGGAGGCCAACGGGGAGCGAGACTGATGCCAGGGGGAGTAGTCATGATCTCAGTCTTTTTTGTGACTTTTCCCTGAGGACATGTCTCGTGCCTTGGAGGCCTGGGAGCTCAAAGATCTGGTCGGCGACTGGGCGGCCGGGTCCCTGGCGGACCCCAGCCCGAAGCTGGCTACCTGTTGCTCCATTAGAAACTTCTTAAGAGTCTTTTTGCATTGCCGAAGGGTGGTTTGATTAAACTTCTGGCAGAGCTCGCAGTTGGAGACTTTGTGGTCAGGCCCAAGACAGCAGACACAAATGGAGTGTTCTGTCTGTAGAGGCAATCTTCTCTCCGCAGCAGCAGTGACAGAAAAGAGAGGTGGAAGGATTAACTCTTGATATAAACAAAAGAAGAAATCTCTTAAAAAAAGAGATTTTAACAAGGTTACAAGTGAAAAAGCCAAAGGCTGAAAAAAAGGCACGAATACTGCGACGGAGCTTCCACAGAGACCCATGCAAGCGAGTCGACGGTGGGAAAGAACTGAGGAGGAAATGAGGCTGCCTACACCTATATAGGGCTGGTGATGTCGGCTGACACTGATGGCATGGGCGGCCCCAGTTGTACTGTTGAAAATTTTCCATATGGATTCTCCTTCACCAACGGTGATGGTTCCTACAGTGTAACCTGATAACTGAGATTCCCCCGAAGAATATCTATAAAATACAAGCAATAATGGCATGTAACTATTAGGTTTTCCAAATTCCCAAAACTGACAAACTTGCTTTTAAAAGGATCTAAAATGGGTTAAAAAATATTCAGTTCAGTTGAGAATTAAAATACACAGAGCTGTATGTAACATGCAGTGCAATTTTAACTCCCTAATCTACCCTTTCTTTTGGATAACAACTAAGATTTTATATGATAATACCAAGCTGACTGAATCATCTGATAATCAAGAAAAATGCATGTACAGAGAAGTATAGTTGAATTGACAACAAAATAATGGAGGAGCCGATACAGTGAAGCCCTGTAAAAATCATTTTTTTCCTAATAAATTCAGTTCACTAAAACCGGACTGTATCTGGAGCTCATCTGACTCGTTATACACAATGGCCCAGATATTCAAAAGGGTTGCGCCATGCACAACCCACTGCAATCTTGGTACGATATTCAAAAGGAAAAGTCGCAGTAGCAAAATCCCGTCTGGGCGCATCAGTAATGTACAGGCACAGGTAGGGGCGTGCCCATGCATAACCTGCAGTCCGATATTCAGCCCAGGATGTGCAGAGTCATGCATCTGAACCTTACGCTTCTAAATAACCCCCAAAAAAAAGAAACAAATGATGGCCACCCACAGGCGAGCTGCCGCTGGAGGCGCAACACGGCAACTGCCACCTGTGGTGGCCACCCAAGATCCTGCCACACCTGGCGGCGCCCCATATGCCCCATCGCGGGCATCCGAGTAATAAATCCCCCGTCAATATCCCTGGTGGTCCAATGGACCGCTATATGTGCCCGATCGTGGGCATTCGTCTCAAAAGAACCCCCCGTCCAATATCCCTGGTGGTCAGTGGACTGCTATTGCTCAGCGGGCATCGGTATATAGTACCCCGTCCAATATTCCTGGTGGTCAGTGGACCGCTATGTGCCGGATAGCGGGCATCAGTTACACACAGCCTGGCGCAGTTTAATATCCAGGCCCATGTGTACAACTGAATTCAAAATGCACTTTAAAAGACAGTTTTAGTTTAAAAAAGACATTAACAAGGACCAGTTCCCCCCCTCACTGGCCAGGCCCTCCTTCATACTGGCTCCCCTGCCCCATAACCCAGCTTCTCACGTGGCTCACCTTCCAACTCTATCCCTCAACTTGTCTTACCCTTTTGGCAGAAGGCTGTGTGGGCAGGCCTCACAACACATTCCCTATGCCACTCCAACTGCACTGCCACCTGTGGTCACCCAGGAATTGGCAGCTCCCTTCCTGGAGGAGGAAAGCGCCCTCTGGGATGCTTGATCCTCCCAAAGCACCCTCTGGGAACATCTGATCCCCACCCCTGGCCGGCCCCCAATGATCCACACTGCTCCTGAACATGGGTTTGCTGGATATCGTAAGCTGTGTAGCCCTATGGCTCCACCAACAGGCTGGATAACAAGGACGGTTTGTGAGTTGGGTGGAAACTGGCTAGCAGGTAGGCAACAGAGGGTAGTGGTCAATGGGTTAAATCAGAAGAGAAGGATGTAATAGAGTGGGGTTCAACAGGGATCAGTCCTGTTCATGTTCATTAGTGCCACTGGAGAAGGAATCCAGAGGCAAGTTAAAGTCTTCATTTGCAGATGACACAAAACTATGAGGGAGGCTGGATTGTGAGGAAGGAATAAGGAATATGCAAATGGACCTGCTTAGATTTGAGGCATGGTCAAAAGTCTGGCAGTTAAAATTCAGTACAAAAATTGCAAGGTAATGCACCTAGGGAAAAGAACCCCATGGCGGAGTACTGAATGGGAGGGAGAGACTTAGCACTAAAAAGCGAGGAATGGAATCTTGGAATTACCATCTGTAACTCTCTTAAACAAACTAGTCAGTGCAACAAGGCCTACAGTATAGCCAACAGGATGCTGGGATGCCTCGGGAGGGAGCTTGACAGTGGGAAAATAAAGGTGATACTACCCCTCTACAGAGCCCTGGTGAGGCTTCCTGCTACAGTACTGTGCCTCGTTCTGGGTCCTTACCTCAGAAAAGACAAAGATAGGTTAGAGACAATGCAACCCAGAGTGACCAAAATGATTCAGGGACTGCAGGGTAAATCTTATGAGCACCTCGGGCACTAAATTTGTACTCACTGGAAACCAGAAGGGAGAGGGGCTATGATTGAGACCTTCAAATTCCTCAAAGGAATTAATAAAGCAAACTGCAGAGAATTATTTAGTCTGAGTACAAACTCAAGGTCACGGGTTCATGAGTGGGAAGTTGGGAGGTTCAGGAGAGATGTGAGGAAGTATTTCTTTGCAGAAAGGGTGAGTGAGTCCAGGAACAGTCTGCCAGCTGAGGTGGGGAAGTGAATACAGTAAGGGATTCAAACAGGCCTTGGATAGAATAAAGGGAACGTGGTTAGCTTGGCTGACACGAGCAGGAAGATAATTAGGGTAAAGTCCGGGAGGGTTGGTACCCTGGGGAACATTAGGTTCCAAGCATGATCCCACAGATCTGGGGAACCTGGGCAGACTGGATGGACCATGGGTCTTTTTCTGCTGTCATTGTCTATGTTTCTATGTTTCTCATTTCTGAGTAAAGAGGTTTAAGAGTTAAAAGACATCATAACATTGTAGGAGAAGTCTCTGACCTTACTTCAGGATCAAAATACTAAAACTCAATATATCATAAAGTAAGTACATGTCTGCTGTGGGGTAATCCCAAGAATCACTTGCGGAGCCATCGGGCCTATGTTTCTCCTTAAGCCCAGCTCATTCACTGCTGGCAGGCAGAAGGATTTGAAGGCACTTTCATGCCACCCCACCACCACCACTCACGACCACACTGGAACCTGTTAAGGGAGGGGGAATGGACCCTGGTAGTATACAAGTCTGAAACCTCATTTGAAAATTAGACTACAGTTGTTTAGGTGATGAATACCACCATTTTTAAAGTCATTTAATTTATCCTCTTCCAACCACTATGTCTCTCCACTCCCACTTATTCAGTCTAGACTGCTGTCCACCCAGCTCCTGCATGCATCCTGGTTATAAACAGAACCGTCTTTAGAATCACCTCTATGTGCCCCCAAACTCTTACAATTTGCCCTCTAAGACATGGCTCTGTTCAGCTAAGGTGTGCATTTTCCAAGGCCTACCAGGGAGAAATAATCCAGTTGTATGTTGGACAGCAGGGACCCAGGAGCTGAGGGAGGCTACAAGGTGTGTGGAAGTGACATCCAATGTCATGAATGAAGGGTGGGATTCCTCCCCATGCCACCCACCACCCATCTAATAGGCTGAAGGACCTATGGCACCATTCCTACTGGCAGGCACTGTGTGGTCACCTATGGCACCAATGCCACACCCATCTCACTGTGGAGGCGCTATATGAGCAAGTCAGCCTACTTCCATCCTGGGGACCAGAGAGCAATGCAAAGTCCCACCAGCCTGGTCATGGAGTCAAGCTGGAGATGTGATCACCTGTGTGCTGCATACTACTGTAGTGCATAACTAGCCACGCCAATGGGCCAGGCACACTAAGTTTAAAGCAGACACAAACTTTCCTTTACCTTTTGAATGCAACTATAAACTTGGGCATGCGTGTAGTCCCTTTCATTTCCCACTGTACTTTTTGTTTCTTCTGAAATAATCTTTTTTTTCATTTTCTTAGGGTCTCTAGCTGATGCTGCCTTTTTCCGCCTGATATTCATTTTATAATTGTGAGAAAGTAGGCTGCTGGTTAACCACGATCTGCAGCTTATCCAATAGGTAGGAAATGGGCAGACTAGGTGGGCCAAGCAGTCCTTATCTGCTGGCAAAGTCCATGTTTCTATGAGCAGTTAGGGAACCTGGTGACATCAGTTGACCAGAAGCTCACAGTATAAATTTTGTTTTCGCTTTTTATACTCAGATTTTATTCAATAAACGGTTTCACAAACAACATATACCATTATACATTGATTTATACAGGATTTGTAAGAACTGTGTAGGTACAATCCTACAAATATAATAAAAAAAAGTAAACAATCCATCTAACAATAAAACCAAAGGGTCAGCACAGGTAAAATAAGTAGGGTGTATCCACAGTGGATACTCAGACTTGATACATTAGTAAAATGCAATGCAAAAAAACAAAAAAACAAAGCAACTGTAGCCGTCATTCCCAACGGTTACATTATTTAAATTACAATTCATTTACTGGCAATCTCCTCCTTTAACCAGAGACAAGGGCAGAGGGCTAGTGAAACCCTTACGTAGAGGAAGACTAACTTAATACCACTTGAGAGGCATTGAGGAGGCATGGGCTTTAAAGGGTAAATAGTTACACAGGTCAAGGCCCTCATATAATTCCCATCTGGTCCACCTATTCTGAGTTGTGGGGTTTTTGCTGTGAAAGCATAGGTGTATTCTCTCAAATTTATAAATGTAGTTAATTACATCTACCCACTCTGATATAACTGGTGGGGCGAGAGAAGCCATTTGTTAGTTATACGCCTTATTAGCTGCAGCAATCATGATGGCCCAAAGGTATTTAGCCTCCCCACCTTTTAACTCTTTTGGGGAGACCCAACAGAAGATGTTCAGGACCCAGTTGTGATGGGAGGCCTAGGACATTTTCATTTGACCCTGAACCTCTGCCCAAAATTGTTGAAGCGCCTCAAGTCCAAAATATATGGGCCTGTGAAGCCTTGCCTTCTCCGCAGTGCCTCCAACAGCTAGGGTGATGTCATTGGATGCCACTCAGCCACCACGTAAGGGATCCTGAAGTATCTTATTCTGAGTTTCCAAAGGAACCCCTCCAGGTCAGGGAGGAGGACGCTCCTACGTATGTCTCCAAATCAGGGACCACTGGGTATTATTTAGATTGACTTGCAACTCCTCCTCCCATTTCTGTTTGACTTTGCTAGTTGTCTGAGCTTGGTCCCTAATGAAGTTAGTGTATAGAAAGAAATGGCTCTCTTCCCCCAGTATCAGAGCACCAAATTTGTTCAAAGGAGGTTCATTGGGGATTTCTTTGGGTTGTAGTTTAGCCATCCTTAACCTAATATTGATGTAATCTCTAAACTGATAATACCTCAGTCTATTTTGGAGGGAAGCCAACTGAACCGTTGCTGCTATTTTGAAGGTGATAACTGTGCCCTTATGAAGCATTTGCCAGGAAGCATAAATAGAAATTTAAATACCTGTAAATGATCTTTCTCCAACTGCTGGTCTCCGGGGTCATAACTACTGGGAGGTCCTTCCTGGTATCATGTGACAGGCAGGATACAGATCTCTGTAAGGAGACTACATCCTCCCCTCCATTTCCTGTAGCCATCAGTTCTTCCTACAGCAGTTGTCCCCTATAGTACTACAGAACTTGGAAACAAAAACAAGAAACGTTAATCTGAATATGCGCCTTGACGGCCAACGCCAAACATTCTGAGAGGAGTCTGAGACCAGCAGTCGGAGAAAGAAAATTTACAGGTATTTAAAGTTCCATTTCTCTCTCCTAAAAGCTGGTCTCCTCGGCTCATAACTACTGGATATAGTAAAGCAGTACATCCTCTTGCTTCCCAGGTGGGAAGAATGTTAATGGCTCACGAATGTCCACCACTGCCTAAAGGACCCGGTGGTTTAAGGACACCTCTGCTGAGGTAGACACATCCAATTTGTAGAACCTCGCAGAGGTATGGATGGATGACCAAGTGGCTGCTCTGCATAAGCCTGCCAGCTAGGCTTCTCGGAGTCCACCCAGGATGCCACCATTGCTTCTCATTGAGTGGGCCCTCACTGGACCTGGTAGGGCTACCCCGCTTTCGTAGGCGATGGATATGGTGGAACAAATTCATCTGGCAATAGTCTTTGATGCTTTTGGCCCATATTCTGCCCAAGTGAGAATGAACAAACTTAAAATCTTGCATATGGAATCTGTTCTATTTATATACAGCTTAAGTGCTCTCCTAGGTTCCAGCATGTGAAATTCCTCCCTTTCTTGTTCTTAGGTGAGAAGGAAGGTTCAATTCTTGGTTGCAGTGAAAAGGAGACATCACCTTCAGTAAAAGAGAGAGCTGTTGGCAGGACCACTGAGTCCTGATGAAACACAGTCATGGCTCTTTGGTTGACAGGGCTCCTATCCCACAGATGCATCGTGCTGAGGTGATTGCTGTAAGAAGATGGAGAAGGGAAGGGAAGCTTCTTAAGCTGCTCAAAGGCCTTGGTCAGTGCCATGAGGACCAGGTTGAGTCTCCAAGATGGGACAATGGGCTTGATTGGAAGAAGTTTTAGCATCGCTGCTCTCAGGAATCATCTAACATGAGGGTGAGCACCCAAGGACTCCCTGAATCCCCCAGCAGAAGTGCGCCCTGAGCTGAAACATGGACTCACAAGATTGCCAGTTGGAGACCCTTGACAAAGCCTTCCTGTAGGAATTGCAGTATAGTGGGAGAGATATCTTGTTGTCTGGTATATCGATGGATTGTAATCAGAAGAGAAATCTTCACCATTTCGTAATAGACCTTGTAAGACTAAGGTCGCCTTGAGTGGATCATCATTTCAGTGACAGGTAGAGAATAACCTAACTCCTTGAGAGTCTCCTGCTCAATCTCCAAGCTGAGAGGGACCGATTGCAGATTGGGGTGCAGTACCGGCCCTGATGCAGCAGGTCTGGGCTGGCCTGAAAAATCAGAGGAGGTTGCAGCGACATTTGAACTGGTCGATGGAACCATGGCCAGAGGGTCCAGTGTGGATGGATTAGAATCAGTTCCGCCTGATCTAGAGCGATCTTGTGCAAGTCCCTTGAGATTAGTGGTATTGGGAGAAAAGGCATACAGAAGATTGTACTGACCCCAGTTTATGGAGAAGGCATCCTGTGCTCTTGCCAGCTCGTCCCTGATTAGGAGCAGAACTGTGGAAATTGTAATTTTGCCGCAGGCGAAAATATCTACTCATGGAGGCCCCACCATGCAGTAAGGAGGTGGAAAGCACTGTCCTTCAGTTCCCATTCTCCTGGAAGAACGTCCTTCAACTTAGCCAACCTTCCGTGAGGCTCTCCTGACCTGGAAATGTACATGGCCATTAGGCTTTCCAGGTGGTGCTCTGCCCACTGGAAGAGCAACAGGGTTTCTTGTAAGATCCTAGAGCTCTTGGTGCCTCCCCTGACGACTGATGTAGGCCACTGTCGCTCGACAGTCTGTGAGGAAGAGCACATCCCGTTGAGATCTGTACTTGGAACCGTTGATGTGCCAGGGACTACACACATCTCCAGAATGTTGATGCTGCTTGTAACATGTTTCTGCCAGTGACCATTTGCCCTGTGTCAAGAGCTGATCCATGTGAGCTCCCAGCCCCTAAGACTGGTATCGATAGTGATTCTCATCTGGTAAGGATGCTTTCACCTGGCGAGAGATTTGATCCGCGAGGCCCAGATTGTCCCTTGATTGGGACCATTGTTGGAGAAGGTCTGACTGGATGGGATGCATGTGAACCAGTGCCAGGGAACTGAATCTGCTAGGGAGACCATCATCTCTATGAGCTGCATGAAGGTGTGAGCTGGCAGATATTGTGCCAATTGAATTTGCTGATAATGGTCCTGAGGTTCTGAACTTTGACTGTGGGAAAACCTTGTTCTGTAGTGTTTTGAAGTCCACACCTAGATGATTCAGGGTCTGGGACGGTATTAGAGTGAACTGCAAGTGGTGTTTCCCACCTTGAATCTGAGGAATTGTCTTTGAGCCCTTCAGATGGGGATATGCAAATTTACTGAGGCCAAAATCCCCTGATGGAATTCCCTGATGATGGACGTAAAGGGTTTTCATCTTGAATGTTCTATTGCAAACAACCGGTCAGCAATTTTAGGAATAATATGGGCCTGAATCCTCCTGAGCATTTTGGAACAATGAAAAATAAAGAAACGCCCTGTGCCATTCTGCAATGAGAACTTCTTCCATTGTTCATGCCTGGATAAGGTCTGTGATCACTTGCAACATCGCCACTTTCTTTTCCTGATTGCTGGATGTGAGAGGGCAACACATGGGGTAGCAGGGGCTTTGATTCAAACTCAAAGTAACCCACGCAGCATTATATCTAGCACCCAATTATTCGTGGTGGTGTGGACCCACCTCGAAAAACTGGAAAAGCCAGACCCCTGTTCAAGGATGGGTCCAGGGATCCTCACTGAGACTTTCTGGCATTGCCTCTGGCATGCCGGAGCCACCTCTTCTCCCTGAAGACACGCTGGTTGCGGGAGGAGAACTAAGTTTGTTGACCTAAAATGTTTTATTTTGTCCCCTGAATAATTTTGGGTCTGAAAATTCTACCTGGATCCCAATGACCAGGCCTGTTCCTGCCCCTGGATTGTGGCATGCAAACTTTGCTGTTTCCCAGGTTCCTTGACCCTCCTTTAGAGCTGATCCAAAAGGAGGCCTCCTTCATAGAGGGCATTCACCAAGTGCACCTCTGAGGAGGCGTGTTGCCTGCCATGCCCACAGCCACAGGTTACATTGAGCTGAGGTCAGGTAAAATATGGCTCCTACTGCACATCTGACTGCCTCCTCAGATACATCAGCCGAGTAGGCAGAAGTTAGCACCATTAGTTGTAGTTGCTGCAGGGCGGATTGTTCTTATCTGGCTCATCAGAAAGCTGGAATGCCAGGTCAGTGACCCATGACAGTGTGGCTCGTGCTGAGAACAGGTTGGCTATAGCTGCCTTGAGCAGGGTTGCAGCACACTGGAACGCCTTCTTGAGAGATGCGCCCACCTTCCTATCCACTGGGTCCCACAGAGAGCCCCCACCTCTGCTGGGATAACTTTTTTTTTTTGGTAAGGTTTGGGGCCAACAGTAGTCTGAAAGCTCGCTTGAGTGCTTAAGAGCTGGTGAGGAGGGTCCCAGGTGAATCTCCTCAGTCACCTGTGTGATGAAAACAGCTAGCTCATCCAAGTCAAGGTTTGTGGATGGCGGGCGCCTGAATCAGAGTCATCGTCCGGAAGTTCCCCTTCTGGGAGAGTAACTGGACTCTGATGGGTCGGGGACCTGGGTCATCAGCGCTTCCTTGTGGGCATCTTGGGTCTGCTCCTGGATCGGGACCTCATTCTCCTCCTGTCATGTAGTGAGGAGGGGCACCTCCTCATCTGAGAATGGGGAGGGGGTTCGCCTTTGGGTGGCCTCCTCTGTGTCCTGTGATCTGGAGATTGTGATGATATCAAGGGAGACGGGATGAGGGCAAAGCCCTGTTTAGCTTTTCGATGAGGTCTGGACGAGGAATGCTGCCCAACAGAGGTGGAGGTCTATTCAGACCCGCCACACAGGGTTTGTTGCTCCTGCCACTCTGAAATGGATGTATCCGTGGCCTCCTCCAACCTTAGAGCCATGGCATTTTAGCACTTTAATGAGTGAACCCCCAAGGTAGCCAGCAGGGATCTGCATTTGTGGCACTTTCTGGCCTCTGAGGGCTTGTCCATTTTAGCAGAAGACATACTGGTGCTTGTGGTGTCCCTTGGGCAAGGAATTTAAACTGTGACTCTGTTCCAGGCCTTACTGACAGACCCACAATAGTCCTTTACAGTCCCTCCTGATGACACTGACGCTTGGAGCCAGGGGCTTATAAAAGCCTCGACGAGCGAGGCCAGTAGTGAAGCTTGGAGTCAGGGGCTTGTAAATCCGTCGACAAGCAAAGGCCAGTAGATGCTCGTCGACATGCTAGAAGCGTTCCCGAGGCGGGTCTTGCCACTGAAAATGCCATCGAGGACCTGGTTCACACGGACCTTCTGCTGGTGGAGCGCACGCTCCAACTGACTTCCCTGCTGCCTGAATGATCGTCGATGAGCTGGTTCGCTGCAGGACCCCGCTGGTGGAGCGTGATCAGCCCAACTGACTTCCCTGCTGCCTGAAGGAGACTGCGCGTGGTGGCCAGCGTGGTCCGCTGATGAGCCAAAGTGAAACACGCTCTTCCGCTGCCGGAATAACTGTTGCGGTTTCTCCCTGTTGCTCCTGAGAGCAATATAGTCGTTATTTTGTGCCCTTGTAAGTCCTGCTGCACCCGAGGAATTGACTCTGGATGGGGGAGGGAGAAAAGGCAAGCTGTGGTAACTCCGAGAGAGCCGGAGGGGGGAGGCAGCCAGTCTGTACAGCAGGCAGGACTGAGACTGGAGTCCCAGTAAGGAAGAGAGGCAAATCCTTAAGCAGAATTTCTGATGAAACTGCTGAACCTCTCTTGCCAATAAAAATAATCAGCACTTACAGTTTGATGTCTTCAGCTCTGGAGCCAGTCTGTACAGCATGCATGACTGAGACTGGAGACCCCAGTAAGGAAGAGAGGCAACCTTAAGTAGAATTTCTTGATGAAGCTGCTGAACCTCTCTTGCCAATAAAAATAACCAGCACTTACAGTTTGATGTCTTCAGCTCTGTCACTTCAGTGACAGAACCCCTACAGAGAACCTGCCTCTTGTCAGGCAGGAAGTAAACTGATGGCTACAGGAAATGGAGGGGAGGATGTAGTCTCCTACAGAGATCTGTATCCTGCCTGCCTGTCACATGGTACCAGGAAGGACCTCCCAGCAGTTATGAGCCCGGAGACCAGCTTTAGGGAGAGAAATAGCCCATGTGGCTTGCCTCTTGAACCAAGGATCAGTGGGGGAAGGGATGAAGAGGGGCCCACTGACCACCATTGATATCTCCATAAATGAGCTCTAGTATTACGCTTTACCTCTCCACCAACCCTCCAACACCGCCGCTGTTCCTAAGAAGGTAATGCCCTTTAGGAAGTTAGGCAATGGGGACTGAATAAATGTGTCTGAGGCCAAGGGAAGAGGCCACAGCTAAATCTATCATTTTCCAGTGAGCTTTATAAGTGGGTGACCCCATTATCAGGGCTACCCGGATCTGTGCTGCCACCCAGTATCCGGGGAGGTAAGAGACTGCTAAGCCACCTTGCTGTTTCAGGAGGTATAGTATTTGTTTCTGGATTCTTGGTCTTTATTTGACCAAATGAAGACTTTGAAGGCAGATTGCCATGTCTCCAGAGCCTTTTAGACACAGTGCAGGGGACATTTTGGAATAAGAAGAGGAGCCTGGGGAGGTGTTGATATTTAGGGCTTGCACCCTGGAATGTAGTGAGAGTGGGAGTAGGGATCATTGCCTAAAATCCTGCCTCAGCTGAGCAATTAGAGGCTGATAATTTAACTGGTGAAGCTGGGACACTCGTAGGCTAAATGTATGCCTAGATATTTCAATGATGGAAGGTCCCATTTCATTGGGAAATCTTTACGGAGTTTGGGGGTGCTGTAACAGAAACTTAAAATCAAGATTTGTCACATTACGGGTGTATCCAGAGAGATGGGAGAATTGTACAATGTGTTTAAACACAGCAGAGAGGGAGTGCTCAGGGTCGGTGAGATATAAAGAAAGGCATCTGCATATAATGCAAGTTTATGGTCCACGTCCCCAAGATGTACCTCTTAATAGCTTGATTTTCTCTAATGCCCTGGGCCAAAGGTTCAATGTAAAGAGCAAATAACAATTTCAATTTCCAGTTGAAACCTGGTAGAGATATGCCCATTCACTTAATGTACCCCGTGATTAGTATATAATTTGAAAATGAACTGAATAAAAGAGTCTGCAAACCCAAACCTGGCAAGGACAGCTTGCAAAAGGCCATGAGACCTTATCAAAGGCCTTTTCCGATCAAGACTAAGAGCGAGCTGTTTTTTCATGAGTATGCAGGTGATTGATAACGTGAACACTTTGTCTTAGATTATCTTGCACCTGACGCCTGGTATAAAACCAGATTGGTCCAAATGGATGAGTTCTGAATAATCAATTGCATCCTGCGAGTTATTAGGAAAGTAAGCATTTTCCAGTCAATGTTAAAGAACTGAAGTGGCCGATAATGATGAATAGAGAAAGGGTCCTGCCAGGCTTGGGAAGGACTTATATTATTGCCTGGGACCATGAACTAGGAATTGAGTTCTCTGAGGTCAATGCTTCTCTGTACACCCTAGTTAGCAAAGGAAGAGCATGTCTCTATGACTCTTACAAATTCGCTAGGGCAAACCATCTGTGCCCAGGCACTTCCTGTTTTGAGACAAGTTATTTCCATTAGAATTTCAGTGGAGAGATCAGAGCCATCAGTGCATCACTCTTCTACTGGGAGAGCTTTGGCACAGATAAGCGATTTAAGTGTTGGGTTATAGCACTCTCTCTACTGATGGGCCCGAACATAAGTTAGAATAATAAGACTTAAATGAATCAGTTATGTCAGGGGCAAGACATTTAACCTGCTGAGTAATCGGATGTTTAATAGTGCAGGTTGTACCCATAGTTGCCTGCTAATAACTGCAATGACCTAGACCGCCTTCATAGTATTTTTGCTTTAGAAATACGCTTTTGCTCCACTTGATACTCTAACAGGGAGTCCAGTTCTTTCTTTAGGGCTGACAGGGTTTATCTTGGCCTTTGTCTATTTTAATTTTTGTTGGGACTCCAGCTGCTGTATCTGATGTTGCAAGTCCACTTTCCTTGCCTCCGAAGTTTCTTCTGTGTGCCGACAGGGAGATGTATTTCCCGTATAATCACTTTTGCCGTGTCCCACAAAAGGGCTAGCGAAATCTCAAGGAAGTCATTATCCATCACAACCTGCTCAGATTCCTTCCAATAGAGTTCTTCACTCAACGCCCCTGTAGTAAAGATACGCTCAGGTGCCATAATGCTTTTCTTAAAATCCCTAGATTTAATTTTAGAAAGAGAGGAGCATGGTCCAAGAGAGAAAGTGAGATCATCAATCCAGCTCTCGTATCTTACCCATGGACTCTTGGGCAAAAGAAATAGTCTATTTGAGAGTACATAGAATGCGAGAGGAGAAGAAGGTGTAATTTCTTTGCCTACCATTAAGGTGGTGCCAGACATCTATGTAGCACATCTTCCCCAGCAAACTGGAAAACTTTGGCAATTCATGCTCCTTCTTGGAATTCCAGAGGTGGAGTCCAATTCTGGGTTAAGGGTTAAACTGAACTCCCTGAAATCCCACAACAAATAGTTTCACCTTCTGCCCAGTTCTGAAGGGTGAGTAAAAAGATCGGCACACTTTGAAATCTGAACTGGGGGTTGGGGTGGGGTTATATAAACAGAGGCAAGAGTCACTACCTGGCCTGAAACTCACCCCGCATTAAATGAATCATTCCTCTTTGTCCGAGAGTGTCAAACATGTCAAATGCAACCGGGAGGGACTAAAACTGATGCACTTTTGCTTTCCCTTTATAGGCAGATCCTATTGCCCTGTCTGGGACAAGTAATTTCCTTAAAGGGCAAGACATAAACACAGCTAATTTTATTTTAATGAATAGGGGCAAGTGAAAATTCAGCTACAGTCATGGCTGGGCAAGTCCTAAAAGTTTTGATTTGAACACCCTTGTTTATAGAATGCTGAAGCGAGGCTCCAAACCTGAACTTGCTCAACTTGGCATGTTCTTGAGGAGAGAGGAGAGTTTCCTGAAGAAAAGGAAGTCCGCTTGTGTTTTCTTCAGGAAAGTCAAAATTTACTACATTTAACCGGGCTAGTTAACCCATGAACATTGTAGGAGCATATCACCATGGCCTTATCCATCATAAAAGTTTGTTGGCAGGTCACACTGATATAAACCCTCACTTTGCCTATACGCAAAAACAGAGATGCCAAAAAGAACAGCTGGATACACCTGTATTACCTGCATTCATTATATGACCCATAGAACATAGTACAACAACAGTCAACATGGCTAGTGTAAACTAAAAACAACGGAGTACTTTCAAGGGTGGAAGTCTGTACAAACAGACTTCTATTTCCTACCCACTGCTCAGAGATGGTTTGGTTAGTGGATAGGAAAAGAAGGAGGGATGCCTCCGCTAAGGAAGCTCCTCTCAGCCACAAACTATTCAAAGTGGCTCTGGGAAAGGACACTGTCCTAAAGTATTTGTCACGGAGATTTAACAGAAGAGACCCAATCAACCATAGGGACATCTCCACCGGATATCGGATTTGTGACAATATCCATTCAAACAACAGCATAAATTAAAGAAGTATTTAACAGAGCATAGCTATTTCTATGAACTCCAATAAAATAGCCCTCTCATTGGAGCAACTAGTATAGTTAATCCGAAAAGGAAACTACTTGCTTTGCGGACATGTGCACTCCGCTGCCGGTGGGGTGGGAGGTGCTGTTCAGTGCACTGTAATAGGCCAGAGCTAAGGCCTGAGGATACCCACAGGAAACCCCTACTCATCCCTTAAACAAATAAGGAAGAGAATAACCTGCAGAGGGTCACCTGAGATAGCAGAAGCTCAAAACAAATCGTACACCTCTGCTCCATTAACATAATAAGAGTGCAACTAGCGTTGCAGTAAACCCCTTAAACAAACATGAGGCAGAATAAACATTGCGGTTGGTCACAGTGAGGATTACCATTCTCACAAATCAGGTAAAACTTGGACAGATAAGTGACTCCTAGTCCCACGTGTGATATTTAAATATGTGAAATGCAATGGTATTAACAAAGATTCAACTTTAGTTAGTCCAAAACAGTTCAGACAGCAGTTGTCTCAGACAATTAGGTGTAAATCAGTTTTAGGCAATGGAGGTTCGAGGTACCTGCCAAATAGTATTTGATAGTCTGTCCAACAGTAGAGATGGAAAATTATCCTGGAATGTCTCTTAAAATTATTAGGAGGACAGACCTTCACCTCTGTACTGCAGAACTGCATGGATGTCTGACTAAGTCATTAGGAGGGCGTTGTCGTTATCCAAGTCCCTGCACTGAGCCCAATTCAGCTTCCTCTATTAAAACAAAATTTCCTTACCCCAGTAATGCCTATGTAAACCGTGGAAAGCTAAATCCTCGTAGGGTCAGCAGGTCCCTTCAGTGTACAGATCCTGTAGCAGATTTGAGGTAGTACCTCTTGATTTTTGGCCAGGGTGTCAGTTTGCTGCAGGGCCTCTTTGAGAGTTGAGTGGGGAGGAGGTCCTCTTCCAGTGCGCTACTATAAGCCAGTCTGGTTGGAATCCCTGTTTTGGAGGATTCGGTCCACCTCCCTTGAAGATACTGAATGTCCTTTGCTCTGCAGGGCTGCAAAAGCTTCTCGGCCGTATGATACAGTTTTGGGCCATTGTCCCATTAGATTTTCAGCTAGGCTTGGAAGCGATACCTTTTTACTTAAGGAGCCGGAGAAGGGTGTACTACTGCCTGGTCTGCTGAACCTCAGGAGGATAGTCGTGTCGATGGTGAGCTGAGAATTTAAATACATTAAGTCTCTTTGGCCCATGCCCTTTGCAAGATATCTTCTTTTGTCTTAAAGCTGTTAAACTTCATAACAATGGACCTTGGTTGTGCAGTTGGATCTGAGGTTTTGACACCAGGGAGTGGTGAGCCCACTCGATGGAAAGTTTGTAATCTGAGGGCAAATCCAATACATCCTTTAGAAGATTTTCCAAGAACGCTGATACAGGGGCTGTCTCAGCCTCGGACAGTCCATAAAGCCTCAGATTGTCTCGCCGTGATAGCCCCTTTAGATCAATACACTTTGCTTGCAGGGCAGCGGTATGTTGGAACAAGGATTCCACTGCATGGCTGATCTGGTGGCACCATCCTTGGCAGCTGCAATGCACTCCTCCGCTTGATCTACTTGACGCTCTATTTTGTTAGCTTTTGTTGTAAGTTTTTAATTTTTCTTGTTTTCTGCTCTGGAACTTTTTATCTCCCAGGAGAGTCTCAAAACGGGAGCGTGAGAGGTGTTCCGCTTCCCATCAGTGTCGCAGTCTGTACCACTCACGCACTCAGGAGATGGGCTTCTCCTGTGGCCCTGATGCTCAGGTAATAATCCTTCAGCATCTAATGATTTATGCATAGTTTTGCCTTATTTTTGGTGCTTTTGTCAACTTTACGTCCTCTTCCTGACATTCTTCCAATGATTTGTAAGGTTTGTTTTGTTCTAGGAGGCTAAATTAATCCCAGAGGGATGAGAGCTCAGGTTCTTGGTTCTGGTCAGTACTGAGGCGTCACCGGAAGTCTCCTCATAGTATAAGTTTCAATGCAAGGCCTCCACTCAACTGATGCTGCTGGCTTCTGGAGCAGATCAGTAGCTACAAAAGAAATAGGGCTTTCACTTGCACTGTGTGATACCATCCCCAGCCCCAAAAACTCAGCAAAACTTGCACACCAACTCAGAAGATCAGTTAAGTTTTTGTTTGCCTAACAGTGGGCATGGCTTACCATTCTGCAGGCCATGATGATGCCTCCATGAAAGTCCTTGTATCAGGTGAGGAAAAGAATCAATATGGGACTCTAAAAAGAAATAATAAATTATTTCAAAGGGAACATATGAAAGCACAAGATCTTGGCATCAAAGAAGTTCTTAACTCGTCAGCTCCCAACCTCCTGGCTCTGAACACATTCTGCTTGGTGATTTCAATATAAACTGGCTTGCATCTGATGTCTACACTCATAAGGATGCCCTTGCAGCTGCCAACCTCTCACAACTGGTCACCACACCAACTGTAAATTACAAAACTGGCACCAGCACCCTGCTGGACTGGGTTCTCACCAATCACCTACCAGGATCTCTCTGCATCTCGCTCTCCCAGACTCTCTCAGTGACCACTCCTGGTTATATGTGAATGGTCTAATAAATTTCTAAAGCCACCCCTATAATCATTACCAGCAGAGTCCTCCCTGTGGTCAACTTACTCATCTCAAACAGTACCTATCCTTGCAAGACTGGCTGCCCATTTACAAGGCGATGGATGTTAAGGCCTTGGCTACTTCATCACCACCTTCAATAAGGCCTGTGACCCTTCGCCCTTCAAAAAACGGAAAACAAAAGCACTCTGTAACCCTTTGATAATCATGGAGCTCCTTTCCCAGCTGAAATCTTGGGACCACCTGTGGGCAGTGGCTAAAGCCACAGGCAAACAATCTGACATCCAAAAATACAAACATGCCCGTAATGCTCAGCAAAATCCATTCGTCCCCATGAAAGCTCATATTATAAGGATGTCCTCACCAACACCTGGGGAAATAGTCGTGTTTTCTGGGACAATATCAAGGACATTACTGGGAAACAATCAAAGTCCCCTCCGCCATGTTAACTGTTGAAGGGTCCACTACCCTTGATCATTGTAAATACCTTTAACACGGCTTTACTGACCTCAGTACTGTTCTACCACCTGATTTCTTCACAGTCAGTCACACCCTCTAACACACCCTGCACTCTGTCAAACCACCCTCATTTTTACTTCAGGAGATTAAGATGATGAAGCACGCCGCCATAATGCCTCAGCCATCTCCACTTCCAGAATCAGCAGTGACACCCTGGACCTTACGCTGCTATCACTTACTCTTGACGAGGTCCTCAATCCCCTAACTAAAATTCTTAACCTCTCCTCCACACCAGTAAATTCCTGAAATATGGAAAACTGCCATGTGACCCCGTCCACAAAAGTGGAGATAAGACCTGCCACTCTAACTACCGCCCGATCTCCATATTGCCACCACTATCCAAGGCCCTAGAGCGTATTGTTGCGGACCAGCTCATTGATTATTTGGACAAATATAATATTCTGTGCACACAACAGCACGGTTTTAGAAAACGCATAGTACCACCACTGCCCTGCTTGAATTTACTGGTGCAGTGCATAGTTCCTTGATAAAGGTCTTCTTACTGGGCTGTCTTCATCGACTCAAGGCATTTGACACGGTCCATCATGGGCTGCTGTATGACCAACTACTCCTTGCTGGCTCGCAAACGGACTCAGCCCGCTGACTCAGATGCTACCTTGACAACCGCCCCCAAAGAGTAAAAATTGACAGTGCTATCTCGACACCTTGCCTGTCCGCTCCGGAGTGCCTCAGGGGTCCATACTGGGTCCTCTCCTTTTCAGCCTCTTTTAAACTCCTACCACAAACCTGCTGGAACAAATCATCCTGTATGCGGATGATGCTGTTGTCTTTTCTACGCACAAGGACTTTTCACCACTACTACACAGCCTCCAACTCGATTCAGTGCCGTTGAAACATGGTTCTCCAATCATAAACTAGTCTTTAATCATAAGAAAACCAAGTCACTGCTATTCTGCAGTTCACATAACTGTTACAAGCAACACCCCTTTGCCATCTCCACCAAGCAGGGACTGTCCTCAACAAGTTTACTCATTCATATACCTAGGGATTCTGCTTGACCCCAATCTCTCCTATACGGCTCACATTGACAGCGTGGCTAAAGCTACCGCACACCTTGGATTACTCTACAAGCACAGGCAGCACCTCAGCCCAGAGGCCCTGAAGATTGCCGTCCAGAGCTCTGTGGTGTCAATTATCGATTATGGCCTCATTATCTATGGCTCCATGCGGCGTCCGCCCTCAACATATAACAACTGCACTTAACAAAGCATGCTGACTCACAACTGGTGCCCACCCCTCACCCACACTTGTGCCCTTTACAAACAATCCGGATGGCTTCAACTCTCCAACCGTGAAGTATCTCACATGTGCTATGGTGGGAAAAATCAACCTGGCCTCACAGCCCCCAGTGTCACTGCCTTGTTACATCATAAACACCAACCGACAGAACACCAGGAGCTCGACAACCCAGAAATGTTACAAGTTCCTTGCTGTCGAACCACGGAGGGCCAATGCTCCTTCACCTATAGGGCTCCTCTATGGATGAATGGTCTCAGCCACACCATCTCCTCTGCCTCAACACTGGGTCTGTTCAAAACCAGGCTCCGGCCCATCTCATTGCCTCTAGCTCCTGTGACTGCCTCCCTAGATGATGACCTACACAGCTTTAATCCTAACTTATATACTGCTTAACCCTAGGCCCCCCAGTCCCCCAGCTCCTGAGGCGCCACTCAAATCTCAGGTCTTCATAGCATCTCATTAGTCTCTCCTGCCCCATTACAGCACTTATTTCCCACCCTGCCCCCTTTTTCTCTTCTATCTCTTTTCCCATCTATTTTTCAAAATGCCTCCGCCACATCTTCATCCTCCCCTCCTCTCATCCCGGGTTTCTCTGCCACCTCGGGTGCCTGACCCTACCCATTCCTTTGTGACCACATGCGCCCTAGCTGCGGTCGCCATTTTACTATAGCTGCTATGTTAACTACTCACACTTCTCCTCCTCCTCTATGCCCTACTCTTCCTCTAACTGACCCCTTTCAATAGCACTGTTGTACATGAATTGTTTACTGTTATTTCACTGTTGCTTCCTTATTGTTTATTTCTGACGTGGAACCTTTGTAAAGAGCCTGGCTCAAAGGTACTTGTAATCCTAAAATAAATAAATAAAATAAACAAACAGTATGGAGACTGAGGAGGCTACCCAGATGCCCAAGTGACCAACTGTATTAAAAAAGGTGAAGCAAGGTCTATGTTCTTTCTAAGAATAGGCAGGAGGTGTCCATGGTATTCAGAAACAGTTTAAGACAAGATGTAGGAAAATATGAAAATAACCTTGATTTTCAGCAATATTCTTAATTTAAAATTTGTTTCTACTGTTAAGAAACATTCCAAATGAATCTTTAGGCAAAAGTAGTTACAGAATTTTAAAAGGAAATATGGGAAACCACACGTTTAATTGAAACCTGTCCAGGAAATCATTAGCATGTTCTTCTCTATACTAAGTTACTAAGGTACAATGACAGTTAGAACAAGACTTGAATGTAAAAAGATCAAAATAAAACACATCAGATTACAGGGACAGCTGAGCTGGGTGCAGCTTGACTTAAGGTTTAAATGTAATGAATGGGGCTTTTCAGTCAGTTCACTTTCCATGGCTCTTAAAAACGTGGTGCTGTCCCCGACTATGAGTCATTAGAAAGGAATCTGCGTATTACACAGTGTCTGTTTATTTAGGTAGGAGCTAAAAATACTTAGCACACCAGATAGCTCCAGTAAGCCCCAAGGATGAGAAAGAGCAAGTTGTTTGCTTGACTTGCTAATGCAACTTGCAGATCGGAGGGATTCTGATGTGTGATTTATAAGAAAGTTGAGATTCTCTCAGGGAACTGAAAACTAACTGGTTTTACGGAAACAAGCTGCTCCAGCTCAGTATGTCTTTCCTGGTAAAATTTTTCAATAAATAAATCACGGTTTTGAAGGGGTGTCTTGCACTAACAGTAAATTAGTTGCTATTATTAGCTCTTCTTCAGACTTTTGTAAAGTGCTTTCCAGCACACTGTGGCGGAAAGGTACTACAGAAATGTGGATTGTTATAAAGGATTGACAGTGGTGGAAATGGGGCAGGAACTTGGTCCCAGTTGTGAAACTAAAAGTTTGACTCCGTTCTAGTAAAACTGAAAAGGACCACTGCTGTGTAAAATGCATCCCCTATAAAGACACATGACATACTAAATTAAGTGTAAAAATGTAGCATATTATGAGGAAACATGTCCCCATACTCGTTGGAGATGTCTGATCCTACACCAATGGTTGTGGGTTAGCACAGGTTTTTCCATTTATAATACTGGGTATTCAAAGTTCACAGTTATAAACATTAGTAATGGGGCTCAAAAAAAGCCTGAGCTAACCCTTGACAGAGTGGAGATGTAGACGTGCTTCACTTACTGGCTCCAGTGAAATCAGGAATTGGTCAAATGCTGCAATCTGATTGGCTGTCACTGATCAATCCAATGTCCTTACCTCAGCACAATCCTCAGTTTGGCTCTTCTTCAACAAACAGCTCAACCAAATTACCAGTTGTATCACTACAGCTGTGAGCTGTACCAATGAGGCACACACAAATCACATGATTTACACTTTACTTATGAATACAGCTCACTGCTGAGCACATGAAATTTGAAAACAAGAGACTTCTGTTCCTCTTGCATAACAAGTAAACTTTATGTGCTCAAACACCTTTTTTGTTCTCTGCTCTCAATTCAAACCTACAGAACAGTTGAAAAAAAGTTCCATGTTCACGCTCAAACAGCAATAAAGCACTATCTGTTTTTCTCCCCTTTTCTCAATTTTATAAAATTTATTATAGATCGAAGGTCGCTCCCAACAAATTGGAGTGTTCCTTACCCTTGTCAGTGAGACACACTCTTATTCTGCGAAGAGTGTCTCACATGCAGATGCCTGAAATGGGCACATTCTGGGACAGTTTTTTTTTAAATGACTGATTGCTTGCTTGATCTATATTAATATGTCCCCATCACCACTTGCTTTCGCGGGTAACAGTGATTTTACTTACGTTCTGCTCAAGCCAGAACAGATCAGCTTACTTCACTGTTCTCTCTGGGGCAGAATGCCAGTGAAACCACTCTTATCCCGCAATGAGTGGCTCTGGGGGACATATTAATATATAACAAAACACATTTTATAAGCACAACAATACAGTCCTGGGTGTGTGTTACTTGTGCCTAGCAAACTACTTGGTGGGGAGTCACGGATGGGTGCTAGCTGAATAGACAGCTTTAGTACAAGCTCCAATTGCTACATTTTTAAAATGTCACAAAGCCATCTCCATGCGATGGGGATTGCTCTAGCATGCTGGCGACCTGGTTGAGTGCCCACACCGCTGAAAGAAAGCCCTTCGATGCTCTCCTCCCAGGGCAGAGAGTCCACAAAGCCACTCTCCAGCAGCTCCTGGTGGTGGCTGGTGAAATTCTCAACTCACTTAATGGACACACCTCTCTGGATGCTGCAGCGATGCTCCTCCATTAGGCAGCAACACTTATCCTGGCAGGGACGGGCAGCCCAGGCAGCATGGGGACCCAAGGAGAGGGTGCGTGGGCACAATGGGAGGAAAAATAGAAAAACGCTATAAGGAATAAAATATTTTAAAACACTAACTTACTCAATAGCTAAACATCAAGATTGTACAGCTCCAAAATAAGCATACTGAATGGAACAACTCCATAGAAATATGGAGATTACTACAATGCTGCCACTGGTCCCTAACTGTAACTAGGCCTTTAAAAGGAACTCCATCTCCCCTACAGAAATGCTATGGAAACTTTCGTCCCCCAATTAAGAAAACCATAAGGAAATATAATTTTATTATTAACTACGTGTGAATACATTTTTCTTTATAGTTGGTTGATCCTCAGCCCTCCCCCACACCACGAACTATATTCCAAGGTCCCCAATGGCCAGCCCTCCGATGACGCAAGTGATGGGCTTGCTGCAGGGTACGCCTGTGTGCACGAGAGTCTCTTGATTTTGCAAGTGTTTAAAAGAGTGCAATATCGCCTTTATTACACTGGTGTTTATCCTGCTCAGCTGAGAATGAACTCAGTGCGATTGATACTGGTAGTTGTGGGGGGTAGGGGTTGCAGGATCAACCAGATATGAAATAAAATACACACATGCCAGTTAATAAAAAAATGATACTTCTTTGCAATTTCTTAATCGGGACTTAAAGGTCCCATAGCACTCTGTAGGTAGCTGAAATTCTCTTAAGAGGCATAAAACTGATGAATCCCTGCCCACCCTGCTGAATCTTGTTGTGGAATCGAACACCATGGACAGATTCTTTAAAGAATTAAACAACAATACCCCACTCTGGACTTATCATAAGTTTAAGACCCTGACGTCAGTTACTGCAGAACTGTCTCTTCAAGTAGGGATGCAGAGGTGAGGATCACCTCCTTGAAGATCGACAGGAGCTGGAGTTGAGCAAACCTGAAAAGAAAATGGCCCTACTCGAGATAAAGACTGAAGATCAGAAGGGCACTACAGAAGAAATAACCTAGTGGTCATTGGCATCCCAGAGCCAGTGGAAGGATGTCAATGGCTCCTCTCTCAACAGTCTGCAATTCATCATAGAGAGGGCTCACTAGGCCCTGCAGTCTGTGCCAGAATTGGGGAGATATAGCAACTGCTTATGGGCTACTCAATTTTCTGGACAAAACCTAGTACAGAAAAAGGTGAGGAAAAAACAGCCTCACCTGAGAGTGCAACAAATTCTACATCTTCAATGACTTCAGCCCAAATGATGGAGCCAAACAAAATGAGTACAAAATTAAGTCAAGCTGCATGCAGCCAAATAAGATTCTGTACTGCAGCTGGCCCGCTGGCGCAGAGGTTGGCTTTCCATTTGAGATGCCAACGTCCCAGATTCGAGACTGGACTCGGGACATCAAAGGACTGGCGGAGGGGGTTGAGCATCCTTGGGTCTGCTCTCATAGAAACATAGACTTTGACAGCAGATAAGGACCGCTAGGCCCATCTAGTCTGCCCATTCCCTACCTACAGGATAGGCCGTAGAATCCTAGTTAACCAACAGCCTATCTTCCTGCCCCCACAAGAATTGCCTTATGTCTGTCCCATGCATTCTTGAATTCTCCCACAGTTTTGGACCCCACAACTTCCTCAGGAAGACTGTTCCATGCATCCACTACCCTCTCTGTGAAATCATACTCCTCACATTGCCCCTGAACTGCCCTCCTTCTATCTTTAAATTGTGTCCCTTGTTCTTGCAAGTCTCTTTTTCTGAAAGATGCTACCCTCTCGGACTTTGTTGATTCCCTTGAGGTACTTGAAAGTTTCTATCATGTCCCCCTCCCTTCTTTCCTCAAGGGTATACATATTAAGCTCCTTTAGTCTCTCCTCATACGGCTTCTCTTGCAGACCCTGCACCATTTTAGTTGCCCTCCTCTGGACTGCCTCTATCCTGTCTATGTCCTTGGGAGATGGGGTCTCCAGAACTGGACACAGTATTCCAGATGGGGTCTCACCAACTGTCTGTACAGAGGGATAACAACTTTCTGTTTTCTGCTGCTGATGCCTCTCCTATACATCCCAGTATACCCCGGCCCTCCCTACTGCCTTCTCACATTGCTTGCTAACCTTAAGGTCATCTGATATGATTACCCCCAGGTCCCTTTCCTGTTTGTTGTTGTTACTACCTCCCACCCATTGTGTATTCTTCCCTGGGTTCTTGTTTCCCAGGTGCATTATTTTGCACTTTTGCATTGAATCCTAGCTGCCATCGTCTGACCATTCCTCCAATCTTGCCAAGTCCCTTTTCATCCTTTCCACGCCTCCTTGTGTATCAACCCTGTTGCAGATCTTTGTGTCATCTGCAAAGGCATACTTTTCCTTCAGTCCTCTGCAATGTCACTGATGAAGACATTAAAAGGACTGGACCCAATACTGAACCCCTGCGGTCCCCTCGCTAACCGCCCTTTCTTCAGAGTGGACTCCATTTACAATTACCTTCTGTGTCCTGTTGTCCAGCCACTGTTTTACCTAGGCTACCACCCTGGGACCCACTCCCAGGCTGGTTAATTTGACTATCAATCTTTTGTGTGGGACTGTGTCAAATGCCTTGCTAAAGTCTAGGTAGGCCATGTCCACAGCCCTCCCTGGTCTACTACTTTGGTCACCCAGTCAAAGAAATCTATTAGATTAGGTCTGACATGACCTTCCCGCCAGAACCCATGCTGCCTTGGATCCTGTGCTCCACTGACCTCTAGGTACTCAACTATTCTTTCCTTCAGAAGTGACTCCATCACTTTCCCTACCACAGAGGTCAGACTGACAGGTCTGTAGTTTCCTGCCTCTGTCTTGGTCCCACTTTGTGAAGGGGAACTCACATCCGCCTTCCTCCAGTCCTCGGTACCACACCATCCTCCCATGATTTATTAAAAGAGTAGCCAGTGGTTTCACTAGTTCCTTCCTTAATTCTTTTAGAATTCTGGTGAATTCCATCAGGACCCATTGCTTTGTCCACCTTCAGTTTTAGGAGTTCTTGCACAACCTTTTCTTCTGTGAAAGGACTGGGATCGACCCCTATCAAGAGTGCTTCTGTTAATTGGATTAGACACTTCCCCTCCTCTTTTGTGAATACTGAGCAGAAATATTCGTTCAGTATTCCTGCTTTTCACTGTCCCCTCTGCCCACCCACCGTTCATTCTATTCAGCCTCACTATCCCTCCCTTTGTCTTTCACTCGCTGATGTACCTATAAAGGTTTTATCCCTTCTTAACTGAGTTGGCTATCTTTTCTCAGTTTGGGCCTTTGCTATTCTGACTTCCCTCCTGCTTCTTTCTGGCTTAACTCTCCTCCTCTGGGGTGGGGTGGTGACCAGTCGTGTCAAATCCGGTGGTGCCAGGGGGAATACCACTGCCGCGCCAGAAGTTGTCTTGGTAGGTGCTGGACGTTGCACATTGTGCTCTATGTCACTGCACACCACACCTCCCGAGAGCCATAACTGAAAAATCCAGTTGCCAGCTTCATCAATGACGCCCATCCTCCAGCTCCACGCCCTTCTGGGCGCTGGCGGCTACTGAGCAAGAGTTTGCCAGTGCAGCCCAACCCTGTGGTCAGGAGGGTCAATTCTGCCTGACAACACCACCCACCAGGGTAAACCTGGGTGGATCATCACTCAAGCAGTCCCAAGGGGTGGGCAGGGGAGTCAGGAGTAAGTCTGGCACCTATAAAGCAATAAAGCATAGTAAAAGCAAAGCCAACTTTATTTATATAAGGTGCCTTCCAAAGCTCAGGGCGCCTTTATAAAAATACCATGCACATTTTAAAACTCAATACATAAAACAGCATCTTAAAATAAAAATAAACTTTGTTAAAACCGTTTACACCCACAATCGCGGCAGCTATGGTATATCAAATTTTCAGTGAATCAGCATTAACCAACAAACGCTTGTGCAAACAGATGTGCTTTCAGATATTTCTTAAATTCTTCTATGGTCAGGCTATCACGTATTCAACACGGTAGAGAATTCCACAGGGTAGGAGTCATAAAGGCAAAGGATCTACCTCCAAATGTTTTCAAATGTACCCTGGGAATCTCTAGCAATCCCTCACCGGAGGATCAGAGTGAACGAGAGGGACAGTAGGGTAACAGCAGATTTTACAGGTACTGAGGTCCCTGGTCGTCAGAGGGCCTTATAGGTCAACAATGCGATCTTGAAGGTGATCCGCCATTGCACTGGCGGCCAGTGCAGTTCACAGCACAGGTGTTATATGGCTGGACCTGGAAGCTCCAGTTAACAGCCTTGCCACTGCATTTTGCACCAGCTGCAATCGGGGATATCCACCCCGTAGCCCTAGGTAAAGGGTGTTGCAATAATCAAGATGAGTGGTGACAAAGGTGTGGATCAAAGTAGATAGATCTTCAGATGGAACCAGGTGCTTCACCCTGGAGATGTTCCTTAGATGGTAAAGGAAGACCTGACTACAGGCCGACACCTGAGCCTTCAAAGGTCAAGCCTTCGCCAAATATCACCCCAGATTCCGCACCTGGCCTGAGGCATTGAGCAGGGCCCCCAAAGATATAAATCTGAGGGCCCCCAATGTCCTGACCATCCTCAGATCAGGATCCACAACCAGTACCTCTGTTTTCACAGGATTCAACCTCAACCAGCTCGCACTCATCCAGTCTTGTATCTCCTGAGGCAGTTATTAAACACTGAGAGAGTATCACACACCTGGTTTGGCACAAAAGGCAAGTAGAGCTGAGAATCTTCTGCTTAGCAGTGAAACTCAGTCCATATCATCTTATGATGTCTCCTAATGGCAGCATATACACTGCGAACAACATGAGGGACAGCACCAAGCCCTCTTGGAACCCCACAGGGCAGGTCCCTAGGGGTCGAGGAATACACCCCGACTCTACTCTCTGGGACCTGCCTCGAGGAACGAACAAAACCAACTGAGGACCCCCCTCAGCCCACAGGAAAACTGCAGGCACTCGAGCAACACCCCATGGTCCACAGTGTCAAAAGCTGCTGAGGGATCCAGCAGAACCAAGATGGAACAAGCTCTCGATCTCTAGCCATCAGGAGATCATTAAGTACCTGTACCAGGACTGTCTAGGTGCGATGCCTTTCCTGAAGCCTGACTGGAGAGGTCAAGATATTGTGGATTGTCAAATGATCTTACAGCTGCAGTACAACCGCTGTCTCAATAACTTTACCCATAAAAGGCAAGTTAGAGACTGGTCTGTAGTTAGCTGGACGGTCAGGATCAAGGGAGGGTTTTTTTCAGGAGGGATGCACCACCGCCTCCTTTAAAGGATATGGAAAGATCCTTCTCCAATGATACCTTCATTATTCCAGCAAGGACTGGCCAATGACCTCAACACACCCTACAAGAAGGTGAGTTGGTCCCGGATCCAAACTACAGTAGGTCAGCCTCAAAGTCTTGATGATCCTCACTATATCCATGACTGCCAGCTCGCCAAAGGTAGATCAGATCATCTGGGCACTTGTACCACCCGGATGATCACTGCAAGATCCAATGGGAGGCACTGGCTGATCTCTGTCCTAATGGAGGACACCTTATCAGTAAAGAACTGCACAACCTCCTCACACTTTTCTTGTGATAATGCTCGACCGGACCGCAGACAGGCTGGATTGCACAGTCTGTCCACGGTCCAGAAGAGCTGAGCTGGCCTGTTCTTGCTGCAGCAATTTCTCTGGACGGGAACTCTACCTTCTTATGAGAAATTGCTGATTGATAGACCTCATAATGGTCTAAGAATCTAAGTCTATCCTCCTCCAGGTGAGTTTTCCGTCAGTGTCTCTCCCACCTTTGCCCTGCCTCTTCAACTCCTTAGCGCACCATCAAACCATGGGGTGCCCGGTGAAGAGTAAGAGGGCAACACGAACCGGAGCAATGACATCCATGGCTCCAGTCACCCTAGTATAGGCAAGAACTAGGGCTCCTGGGTCAGAGCTATCAGTCGGAATACCGAAAGGTCCAGCAACATCATTAGGCCTTCAGAGGCAACACCTCATAAGGAGGGCGGTACTGTACCATTTCCTTTGGGGCAGACCTACTTGAGTGTCGTTAAACTGAACCAAGGGCTGGTGGTCAGACCAACCGATAGGATCCACCTCCATATCGGAGTTTTCCATCCCCAGTGGAACACCAAGTCCAATGAGTGTCCCCATGGGTAGCAGCAGTAATAACCCGTGTCAAGCCCAATGAATCTATCAATTGGAGGAGGTCTTGACCAAATAGCGACAGTTCATTGTTGACCAGGCACTGAAGTCCCCAGACTCAACCATCTGGGAGCCTCCAGCACCAGGCCGGCAAAGAAGTTTGATACTTCCTTCAGGAAAGCCTCCCATCACCTGGGTAGATGGTAAATGAGAAGGATCCTGAAGCCTGCACCCGCTCCCATTATGTGCTCAAAGGAGTTGGTTGGCCCCACTAGCAACTCCCTAACATCCAGTTCCTGTCTAAAACAGACAGCGACTCACCCCCACCCCTACAGTCAACTCTCGGGTGGTGTATCACCGAGAACCGGCTGGAACTGTGGAAGCCAATATAAGTCTCGGATTTTCATCCAGCCAGGTCTCAGTGATGCAAGCCAGGTCTGTGGAGGCAACAAGATCTGCTACCACCGCGTCTTATTTTTAACAGACCTGGCATTGCAAAACATCGGCCGAGAGCAATGAGACTCAGAGAATGACCCCACCACCTGCCTGTCCAAAACAGAACCCTTGAGTATGGGCACAAAGCAAGAAGGACTCGATCCCGTGTCCATTTCGCCCCAGGGTGTCTGCTGGACCCCACTGTCTCTATCCGATCACCCCTCTCCCATCCCCTCGAGATCTTCAGAATCCTCCCACTCCACCCTCTCACAATGCCCAGAACTCCACATCAACTGTAAACTTCTGGAGAAAGTGGTGGACAGTCAAAGCGAGACCCCTTAGTATCAAGGGGGAGTACTGCCTGACTTTAGCCTTTATCCCGATACATTACCCAATTATCAGATCCACTCACTCACACACCCAACCAAACACACAACTATCAAACACATTCACTAATACTAAATTTCTCAAACAGATCCTAGCCTAAGCCAAATTTACCAGCATCACTTTAAAACTTTCAAAACAATATTTCAATGCAGTTTATAACAATTTACACCCCAAAGTGCTCCACCACTGAGGGAATATGTCCAGTAACAAATTCAACAGGCCATCTCACACCTAGATCTGTTAAACGCTTCCAGATTTTAATAATAAATAAGTCAATTGCACTTTACTGTCAATAAAACTTCATCACAGTCAGTAAACAACAGGAGCAGCATTTTCACCTGAGTAGACTATTAAGCCTTCCCAATGCAGGTCTCTTCAAACAGTTGAAGTATATCTCTCCAGGTCCTCTTATACTAGCAACACTCCTTCTTGTCCTTTGTGGTTCAGGCCCAATAATCCAGCTGGTTACCTTCGTAGGGGCTTCCCACCCTAGGCCATCCAGTCTTACAAACCCAGGCCTACAGTTTGTCGGGCAGCATCCCCTCGGGCACACCCCCAGACTCCTTAGCCAGGATAGCTCCCCTACCCACTCTCTGATGGATACGAGGCCACCCTGCTGGTCGGGTCGATATCTAGACGGCCCACTGCTCACTTTTAGGTCGGCCCTGCTAGTCCATAGATAACAACCCAAGTTCAAACACATTCACATCACAAAAATCAGCTGAAATCAGCCGAAACTGACCAGTCCCATGATCCTATCTTATCGCCGGAGTCAGGCACTCTCTCACCACGCCAGGGCTCCTAGCCAGGGATCTTCAACCATGTCCTCCTCTTGCTCGCACAGATCTTCCAGTTCCACTTGGACCATAAACCACTGCCGAGTATTCACCAGATAGTACAATCCACAGACAAATAATTTCCCAGGGCAGCTTCCAATCCTCACCTCAGAGAAAGCAATGGGTGAAAACGCTAACAATGTTACACGCTTTACCAGTTATTCTGTTTTAAAAAATAGTGGAAGAATGCTGAGTTTGGCTCAGGCAATAACCGCTCATTGCACAGGCAAAACTATAAAGTTGTCTGTAAAACAGACTTCCAACTATTTAACATTAGCATTAGTTTTAACTACCAATGCCAACATTAACGCTTACATTGGCGCTTAGTACTGACTCCTCAAAAACCGCAGTCCTTTCTAGCTTTCTCACCATGAGCCCTGACTAAATAACTAGATAACTAAATAATCAAAATAATGCTAAAAATACAATTAAAACGATACAAAAAGGCTCTTGGACTGAGAGCTTCAGGCAAGCAGCTCACACATCGTTTAGATCAAATATGAGAAATCTGCACTGTATTTCCTGCCAAACTACTGTGATGACAATGGAAACAGGACCCCACCAATTTGCCTCAGCAGAATCAAAAGGAGCTGCCTAGAATACTGCCAAACCTTTTCACAGACTTTCCAGGCAGACTGTGTAATCATTAGCCCTGCAGGGGTCACAACCACTTAAAATTCAGACACATTTTCTGGCTGGTCAGTGTAGTAACAGCATTACCGCTACAGGCTAACTGCTAGCCTGGGTTTGGGAACAAGCCTGCATTGTTGGGGCCAGCCGGGGAGGTGTGTGTGTGTGGAGAAGGACTAAGCATACTGGAGGATATTCTCTCTCTTCTGAGGAGGAAGGGCAATCACAACCTGATGCAATACTGCTACTTGGGGATCACAGGTTGCAGTGTGCTTGGAAAGACTTAATGGGTAAAGGACCCTGCTGGTATAAGCTTGCATACCATCCCAAAGCCAATGTCCCAGGGGAAAAACCGGAGAGAAAAATTCTGAAACAGCAACAATGAGAGGCTCAACCTCGAGGGCACTGTACCGAGACATAGGCCCTCCCTCCACAAAACGGATCCGCTTCTCTGGTAGGTAAGAGGGACCTGCTACCCTGCCACAGAGGAAGAATGGATGTTGAGCTAAGGCCCTGGAATGCCAGGTGACTGGGCTGGGGGGTCTCATCATGATTAAATATTGGCCTGTACTGGAGTAGATATGTTACTGAATCCACAATTTGCCTTTGAACTGGGTGAATTTGCACACTACACAGAATTCACACTTTGCAGCAAATTTTTACTACACTATTCGCCCCAGTCTGCAGTGAATATCTGATGCAAATGGTTGTAAGAATTCTACAAAGTGAAGAATTGCAGCAATTACTAGTAAAATTTGCTACCATGCGCACTGTATAGCTAAACTGAGGATTTTTTTCACTTAACTCGCTGTACACTGTAGGAGCATGAACAGATTTTAAAATCCAGACTAATGCTTGAACTGAGTGAGTATATCATTTCACTATTCTCCCATCAAATGGACTGATTTGGGGGATATATTGATGGTTTTGCCAGAAATACATTACGGTCTTACTCAAAAAAAAAAAGATATAATGGAATTTTTCACTAACAAATACTGCTGCTTTAAAGCTGAACCTGCCTTAGTTAAGTCATGGCAACTTGCATAACTTTTCATGATGCATTAATGAGTGGAATATAAGTTTGTATTTCAACACTTCCATGCCATTCTAAAGTAACCCTTGTTTCAGAGAGGAGAAAACACATGTCTGTGCCTGCTGTTCTCAGCCTTTGCAGATTGTTTGTGAGGCCTGTTGGCACAACTCAGTCCTGATTAAAATCGAGACAGCATTAGTTACGCTATAGGGATTTGCATATATTCTAAAAGGCATTATATCAGTAAGGTACAGTTTTGTTTATAAAGCAGGCCAGACATGATGACCTCAATTTTCAAGATAGTACTTTTATTACCCCAGCACATGAACACTCCATAGATGTCCTTTATTAAATTCCACCTGAAACACGATTTTATGGAACTACCAGAAAAACAGATTTTGTGAGGGGACTGGAAATAACAGCTGCCATGTTCATGAGGTGAGATAATAAAAGAACTGCCGAAAATTCTGGGCCCAAATCTCAAAAAACAAAACATTTTTCAACGGTACTTACAATGTTACATTTTTTTTTTTACATTTTGAACCCACATTTTTAACATACACTGTTGTTGTTTACTTCACTTCACTAACATGCAGATGTCATTTTCAAATCCCTCTCATTTCACAAAATCAGGTTTCAGTGGGATCTGATAAATGATACGGTCATTTATATGCTGGCGTAATAAAAATACTGTCTTGAAAATTCAGGCTCACAATTTCAGAAAACAACAATGTTATGTGAACCTCTTCATTCCCCAATCATGACAGCCCATTATTAAAATTCATCTTTTAATTTGTTGATTTTAGTTATGATGTAATCTATTCCCAACAGCTATGCAGCAAATGCAAGCAAGCTAACAAGAATGGCATTCACCAATCATGATTTTAATGTCCTTCTTTTTAGTATAGTCCAAAGCCTATCTTTTGGTTTGGAAGCCATGCTTTGTTTAATAAGGGCAGTGATTCTCAAATGAGGAGGCAGCCTCCCAAGGGAGGCCCCAGACTGTTCCAGGGCAGGATCAGTCAAGTCTGAGAACGTATAGTATTTACTGTAAATTTAAAGTTTTGGATTTTGTGTGAAGGGATGAAGCAAACTAAATATGTATAGTGGCAGATGAATTTCTTTCCTTATGCTCAAATTGGTAACCAGAAAATCCCACTGAGCCAAAGCTTGTTTCTGGGTGTGTATTTGTATGCAAATTGGTTACTGAGAAAGGCGCACAGAGTCAAGGCTTGTTTCTACAGTAGGTGTTTGTACGTAAATTAGTGATTAGGAATGGCACTCTGAGTCAAGGCTTGTTTCCAGACTAGGTGTTAACTTATATGTAAACTGATGACTGGAAACTGGCACACTGAGCCAGTGCTTGCTTTCAGGTGTGACCTGGGGTAAAGTTAGAGGACGCTGCTTAGCAACAGGGTAAGAGGGGAAGCGATGAAGGTGGCAAGGATGGTTGTTTCAGATAGAGGGAAACAGACAGAGTAGTAAGGGTCTAAGAGTCAGAAAAGTGGAGGACAAGGATAACCTAGAGCGTGGAGCTGGGGGAGAACAGTAAGTTGAATAAAAGAGAATATACTCAGTCAGCTTTTATTAGTCGTACTTTATTCCTGCTGTACTGTGCAAAATACATTTTTAATGGAGAGGCTCAAGGTTTTTCCAAAATTTTGAGAGGGGCTCAAATGTTTCCATGGCTTAGGGGAGGCTCACTATCACTAAGTCTGAGAACTGATGGTTTAGGGAGTAGCAGAGTTGTAGGGAAAACAACTGCAGTGAAAGCAGTGGGAGTGAGGGCAGCCAACAGTGAGTGAGTGAGGTGCGGTCACGATACCCTGCCAGCACAGACAGGAAATTTATCATGAGTGTCAGCAGCGTTGTTGAGGTAAGAGCTTGAGTGTTGGCTGCAGCATTATGTTAATGCTATGCTAAGATTATCCTAGGCTTGAGAAAAAAAATTAAAAAGAATGATGGACAAAGTGGTGTATGTGATGGTGTCAGGGAGCTCAAAATGAAGAAAAGTGGTTTTGTTTGTGGCTCGTGTGCTACAGACACTGGAAGGTGTTAGTCTGTAAACTGCAAACGTGTTGAATTGAGGGAAAAAATGGCACCCATTTCACAGATGAACATTCCATGAGCGGCTTGTGGATATTTTTGGGAAAGGGTCAGTCTGGCACTGGTTTTTTTCTTTTAGAGGGTTCTGTTACCTCCTAAATGCTTGGGTCCAGAGTGCCGTTAGTCAATCAGCATTCAAGAATTTCTACCCTATTTTCTTAGTTAAAATGATTGACTTTAAGATTCTTTTTCTGCACACTGATAATTACTGTGCAGCATGCCTGAGAATCAGGTGCCTAGGACTACTGAAAAGTCATTTGGACTGATATCTGCAGTATGTAGCAGACCACTCCTATCTAAATAAAGGGCACAGAGATATGTAAAACAAATACAGAATGCCTGCATCAAAAAATATTTCTCTTTGCCCACCCCCACCCTCACTAGTTCTGTTTTCCCTGTTCAGGACATAACTTTAAAAGTACAATTTAAACTCGGCCGTGCGCTCGTGACTTTGAGGTAGGTCTGTACCATGCTTGATGGCAACGAGAGTAGTCTGCTGGTTATCTATTTGTTGGCCCCATGTATGTGCTAGACCAAGGCAAGTATATCCTGCTCCGCCCCACCTGGAAATTCAGGGAGCCTTATGGGCCAGTGGCATGGTTGATCTTAGCTGAAACATGTTCTGCATAGCAGGAAATCTCAATTCCTTTTTCTGCCCTCATCTTATACTGCCCTCGAACCCCTCTAGTCCCATAGAGCCAACCACTGATCCTGACCTCCTGAGGTGCCACCCTATAGAGCTCTGGCTTTCCCTGGCTGGGACAGGTAGAGGGATATACCCTGAATATTCTATGCCTCACCACAAGACAATCTCTTCCCAGCCAGGTAGGGGATGCAGTGGAACCAGGAGCCATTCATCGTCAGATGCAAAGCACTGTGCATCCTATTTTTCTGTCCCGCTCTAGGAATCACACATGGGACTGCAGGATGCACACAAGCAACTGTGATATCATCCACAGTCAGTGTGACTCCTTCCACCCTCGCACATGCCACTCCCTACTGTCCTCTGCATCCAGGGGGCAGTATGGAACAGTAGACGGGACCTCCTTCCCCACGGAAGAAGAGCATCTCTAGACGCTTAATCCCCCCAGCCACCCCCGATGACCTGGGCTCGTTCTGAACCACAGCCTGCAGCATCGCAGTAGTAGTGCTACCGCTGCACCGACAGGCCTAATCACGTGTGCAGCGTCGCTGTCACATCTACACCTCCTACTTTCTTGATATCCTCTCTGTTTCTTTCCTCATCAATGTACCTCTCACTGTATGCAAGCTAAGGAAAGCCTCCTTCACCCTAAAATAAAATCCTTCTCAACAGTTACTGTACAGATTCAGCAAAATACAGATGCTAGCCTCTTCCTTTAGCTTTTCTATCTGTACTGTAACTGTACCCTTTGTACTAAGTCTGCTAACAAGTCTGTAACTCTGTAGCTTTCTAATGTAATGTGCCTGACCACAATTTGTAACAACAATTGTGACTGTGTTGTGCTCCCCATCTCTCCTGTACCCTTCTGCCAGGTCGCACTCTGGAAACAAATCTTGGCTCAGTGTGCCTTTCCCAGTTACCAGTTTTAAATAAATAAATTAAGCAAAAGTTAACCACTGTAGCTCAAGTGCTATGCCTCAGCCTAAAAGAGCTCACTGGTTGAATCTTAAGAATGCAAAACTCACTCTCCTTCAGCCCAAAGACAGAACACCTTGGTTCTTAAGGTTTGATGAAAAGGGCCCAGATAGTAGCCTTTAGAATAGACAAGCTTTTCTCTTGTTGGCTTCACATCACTGTCAGTGACCTTAATGTCAAGTGTGTACTGTTATGTTGTAATAATTCATGGATATCATATACAGAGGACAGAAAGATATACGTGGCTTGGCTGGGACTTGAACTTAGGATGCCTGGAATACCGTTCGGTTGCACTACTAGCTGTGCCATCATGTCAACTGGAAAGGTGGGCGTCCCGAACACATTATTCCTTCTCCAATGCACAACCCAGTGCTGCACAAACAATTACAGTTTTGTACAAGTGCAGTGTGCATATTTATGGAACCCTTACAAACAGAGGAAGAGAAAAGTAAGTGCCTTAGCTAGGACTTGAACCCAGGCCGCCTGGAATACCGATCCGGTTATGTAGTTGCCAGCTGACAAGGCAACTGAAACTAGGCCATCCCAGAGCACAACCTGGTGCTGAGAAGGAGTCATGTGCCCGGGATGGCCCAGTTTCCAGTTGCCTTGGTGACACAGCTGGTAGCACAATCGAACAGTATTCGGCAGCCTGGGTTCAAGTCCCAGCTGAGGCACTTACTTCTTTCTTCCTGTTTGAATGTGTTTCATAAATATGCACACCACTATTTATGGCTGAAAATATAATTCCTGGGTAGCTAATGCCATTGAACAAGAAACACATAATAATACTGCTCTGAGGACTCATATAATACCATTAATCTAATGTCAGATCAGTATTATGACTTAGAATACTGCCAAACAGTGTGTGCAGTAAACATTTCAAAACTGGAATTTATAAGGGGATGTTCAGTGGTGTCAACAGAATATCCTGTATTCACAGCATAACCTGCCTTATTTAGAAACATTTCCCAATCAAGCTTGAAGTGAGGAGAAGAACCAGTTATTCCCAGGTGAAGTCAAAGAGAAGAATGATTTCTGCTACTGAAGGCTGCTGGCTCATGTGTGTGTGACTCAAAACTGCCATTTCCACAATGCCACTGAAGACTGCCATTACCATGTTGAGAGGAGACAGGAGCATTTCCTTGAGAGCTGCCACTGGGCCACTGGTTACAAATGGAAAGTAAACCAAAAGAAAAGAGATCCTGACATGAGTGCACCAAAAGAAGAGATAATCTGACATAAATGCAACAAAATTTACATAAATAACTAGCATTTACAGGCAGACGGAAGCCCATGTATTAAAAACAACAAATGACCCTCTGTCATGGTGCTGCAATGCCATCTTGGGAGTCCAGTGACATTATAAACCTCTCGAGCTTTGTGATGCCACATGAATCACTCAGTGGTATTACTAATCTGTAACAGTTTTTTCTGTAAATATTTTACGTTTATTGATTTTCAGTATAAAAGCAGTTTACATGAAATACCTGGCATAGAGTATAAAAGGCATCATGTATGTAACATTATAAATCATTACACTGTTCTTAACCAACCAAAATTGTTAATTTCTAACATTCCAGGTACTCTTACAACCATAAGAAGATGTCTCATGCACAAAGTTCTAAAATTCTAAAGTTTTAAGTTCAGTTAGCATTGTCCATTTCCACAACAGCAGTTTCTATTACTTTCCATAGAATAAAACATTATGTTGAGTTCAAGGTCCATTTTTAAAAACAGCAATCTTCAACATCATTTATAATATGTATATATATATATATATATATATATATATATATATATAGTTACTACATCTCTTATGGTTATAGGAGTTTCTTCTCAAGTCCTTTGTGTTCCAGCCAGTTTCAGCTTCACAGTTCTCTCACCCACAGAACTCGAGAATGCACTCTTATAACCATAAGAGACACAGTAACTGTACATAAAAAAACATATATTATAAATAGGAGGAGTCACTCTAAGTTCCTGTTACTCATACGAGGGGTATAACAACAAAGTCCAGACAGGCCATCTGTGAAGCGAAATAATTTGTATAAAGAACTTCTGCAGAATGACCATGGATCAAAACTAAAATAAACACAGAGACAGTGATCCCAAGTGGGGCACTCAAATTAGGGTCACAACCAAAACCTATGGTGCCCATGTGTCCCACAGATATGCATAGTATCAGTCCTCAACTTTGGCCTCTGGCTCTGCTGTTGGGTGCTATGAAATACAACTTTTTTAAGCTGCTTGCTGGCTTCTGTTGGATCTGTAAAGAGGTAGGTTCTTCCCAGTATGAAATTTTCAAGCATGCTGGTAACCAGAAAGTGTGAGAGCCCAATTCAGATAAGCCACCCCGCGCAGTGTCATTCTTTTGGCGGCTGCTGGGTGGCAAAACTAATAATCTGGGAACAGGTAACTAGGTAAGCCATCTTACAACTGTAAGGATCCTTCATTTGGCTGCAGTGTGTACTTTGTCTGTAATCACCCACTAGTAATGAGTAAGACTGTCTGGGGCAATTCAAGGTTAGGGGTCTCCTGCAAGGTGTTCTTCTGTTGACCATTAGGAAAAGTGCAGATAAATCCACATGCAATGCTTGAATCAACACTTCACCACATAATGTTTGAGATCGAAACCCTCCAAACCTTCCGCTATCCCCAAAAGTCTTAGGTTTTCTGAGTACACATTCTTGGTGCTCCAGTCGGAGATTAAGAACATTCCTTTATCAGGTTAGAGGTAACTGCTGTATTTTTAGTTACTGAGTCAGAGGCTGATTTGATATGTGCTTCAATAGAGTCCATGTGGGTCTCTACATTTATCACTCTGGACATGGAAGTGTCAAGCTTTTTATCTAAGTTCCATACTGCCTGCTTCATGTCTTGCTGAGATTCTTGCACTACCAGAAGGGCTGCTTGCAGTCTTGCTCCGTCCTTGCCTACACCATCCTGCAGCTTCCCAGACTTTCCTTCCCAGTCTGCTGTGCTGGGGGTTGCCAGGACTTCCACTGAGAATTCACTTAGATTAGCCCAGCGATCCAGCAGAACATGCACTATCAGCCAGTGAAAAATAATAAGAGAAGTGAAAGTTTTAAGTTTTTTTATAGAATGTTTGGCGTTTTGAGAACAGCTCTGCAGAGAGCATCTTGCCTGTCGGCTGCAAGCCTGCCTCCCGACAGATAGCCTGAATAAAAAGAATAACATGAGCCTGTAAGTGTTATCATTTATCGGTTAGTGTTGTACTTTTCTCTTAAACAAATTGTTCTAGTTTCTATAGCTCCCACCCTAATCTACCCTATGGACAGACTGTAAGCTATCCTGCAGTATTCACATCAATAAGTAGTACAGGAAATTACCTCGACGACTAAGCTACCATTTCAGAGGTAAATTCTGCTTCACTGCAGGTGCAAGAAAAAGGGCACTAAGTGGGGGCACTGGAGCTGGGAATGCCAGGAGAGGGGTCCCATGGACCTCCCACCACCACCGGATAGATATGACCTTAGGTGAAGTAGGGGTTGAAGTGAAGAGTAAAGAAGAGAAGTATAGGAGCAGTGTGAGAATGGTTTCACTAAATGCTAGGAGGCTGGGGAATAAGTTGGTAGAGTTGCAGGCATTGGATGGCAGAAGGGAGGTGGATATAGCTGCCATTACTGAGACGTGGGCAACCAGGCACCATGACTGGGACCTAACCATCCCAGGGTACAAACTTCCCAGAGGGATAGAGATAAAGGGAAGGCTGGGGGTGCCATTTATGTGAGGAAGGGATCAGATATAACTGGTGGGGGTGGGGTGGCAGGTTGTAAGTAATCTGGCTGCAACTACACAGCCAGAAAGGGATCAAGATCTGTCTGGGGTTGTTTCAATCAATCAATCAAAGTCTTTATTTAATCAGGCGATGACCATTGAGCAAGCTCATTTTCAAGGTGGACCTGGCTTTGTTAACAAGGAACAAGGGACAATATACATGGATGCAACACACAAGAAAATAGTAATAATACAAATAAAGTGATATACAATAATACAATATATATACAAAGTATCAGCAGGTAGCATTGACAGTAGTATATGTTTGGAACAGAAGATACAGCTAGTTTTGGGTAGGACACAATTTTTCACAAAAGTAAAGAAATATACATATCAGGTGCACTGAACACAAATAAAACCTAATATAAAAGATATATAGTGATACAGTATGGAGAATTTAGAGCTGGAACCAGGGTTAAAGGAATGGAAGGACAGATATGGGGTAGAAAAAGGGAGAGGGAAGAGTCGATTATAGATGCGATCAGTCTTTTAACAGTAGTAATTAGAGTGTGTTTGGACTTATAGGAGTCACTATTTAGGTAGACAGGCACAGGACTCCTCATTATGATGTAGATATAGAGATTTAAAAGCTGCTAGGCTGATGGGGTGAGTTAATTTCAGAGTTTTTGCAGCTTGTTCCACAGTTCAGGAGCACAAAGCTGATGGCTGCTCTGCCAATGCAGATTTTGCTTTGTAAACATAAAGGTAGATATATGAGGTGCTTCTCAGGGCATACTTCCCAGAGTGCACAAAGGCAGACAGACAGAGATATGCTGGGGCAGTTTATTTGAGATAGCTTTGCATGTCCAAATCGCAGCATTTTTTTGCGCCTGTAAGCAAGGGATGACCATCCCACTGCCGTGTACAATGCACAGTGGTGGGTTGAGTATGAAGACCCGTAATAAATCTTATGGCTCTGTGATAAAGTGTATCAAGTCTGACTAGGGTACCTGCAGGTCCCTGACTACATAGAAAGTCTGTGTAATCCAATAGGAAAGAAAGGTAGTTTGAACTAGTTTCAGTTTAGCATCTCTTGTGAGAGATTATTAATCCTAAAGAACAGACCAAGTCTTTGTCTAAGTTTCTTTGCCAGTCCTTCTAAGTGATCTGTAAAAGTCTATGGTCTAACCAGACCCCAGGTACTAGAACTTTGGTATGTAGTCCAACCGCTCACCTAGAATGGTAGTGATCTGCGGAGTGTCCCAGCAATGCAGGATTTATTGCATTTTGAAGGGGCGAGAGGAACATTGCTTAGGTTTTTTTTGCATTAAAGAGCAGTTTCTGGTTTATAAGCTGATGTTGCAGCAGATTAAATTCATTTTGAAGGGCTTTACAGGCTGCTTCAGGTGTGGGGCTACTAGCATAGAGTACCGTATCATCCGTGAATAGGTATATTTGTGCTTCTTTAATGGGGGCATCTACGTTGTTAATATAAATGGTGAAGAGCAAGGGACCAAGAATGGAACTTTATGTACACCCTCAATAGGGTTTTGGTGGATAAACTTCCCTTCTGCTTTTACTTGTTGAAGTCGTCCGAGAGGTAGTTGAAGAACCATTTAAGGGATAGGGAATCCAAACCAATGTTCTGGAGGGACGACGGAAGCAGTCTGTGATAAACGGTATTGAATGCCTTGCTTAGGTCCAGGAAAACTGGCAGTTTTTTTTTGTCGAATTCAAGCTGCCAGTCGCTTGTCACCTTGGCTAGAGCAGAGATTGTACTGTGCTGTGCTCTAAAACCAGACTGTAACGGGTTGAGCAATTTTTCTGATTCCAGGTACTTCGAGCTGGGAGTTCACTATTTTCTCCAGCATCTTTGACAGGACTGGAAGTAGGAGATTGGCCTATAGTTATTGAGGTCACTAGGATCTCCTGACTTAAACAAAGGGACCACAAGTGCATTTTCCAAATGGGCGTAGGTCACCCTGGGACAAGGATAAGTTGAAGAGATGAGTAATTGGGACTGCGAGGACATGGTAGCCAACCTTTAAGAAGTACAGGTCAATGAGGTTGCCCCAGCACTTTTCCTAGTGTCCAGCTGAAGGAGAAGATCTTCACTTCTTTCAGGGAGGTAGGCTGCAGAGAGAAGGATGGACTGGGGATGGGTTTTTCTTGTGTATCCAATCTAAGTTGTTGGCGGAGGAAATTCGTGGAGAGGAGTCAAAGGCTAGCCTGCAGTGGCAAAATGATTAATGAGAACATCAAGGATAGACGGTCTGTCGGAGATGACAGTATTGTCGATCAATAATTTAGTAAGTAGGAATTTACGGTGGTGTGACCTTCAATGTCTTTGATAGTCCTCCAGAATTTGGAGGCATTTCTTGAGGAGCTCTCGAGCTGAGAGTGGTACAAATTAGCTTTGGCTTCTCTGACCATTTTGGTGCAGAGGTTCCTTGCCCTCGGAAAGAATTCCAGTCATTTATTAAATTAGTTTTCCTAGCAGTTCTCCAGAGTACATCCCCACTCCGCAAGCATCTTTCAGGTCTTCTGTAAACCACTGACAGGATTTGTTTCTGGCACAAACTTTTACTACGGGAGCATACTTGTTGAGAGCCCCTAGCACAATTTCTGAGACAATATCATAGGTCGTAGTCAGGGACTTGACTAGATAGAAGTCCTGCCATCACATGGAGTCTCTTAGGTCTGATATATACCCATGGAGATCAAAGTTGTTTATGCACCTTTTAAATGAAAATTTTGGTGCAGTTGTGGATTTAAGTGTGGATCTACTACACTTAATGAAGCAATGGTCGCTAATATCAGAGAAAAGACGCCATGGGAGAATAAATGGGGTTTGTCAACCAAAATGATATCCAAGAGAGTACTGTTATTAGGGTAGAGCTAGTTAGACGAGTAGATTCGTTTATTAGCTGTGACAACCCAAGGAATCACAGAATATTTTAAGTGGGTGGATGCACTGGAGACCAGTCTAAGTTGGCGTCCCCTAGTATGATACACTCTGAAGATGCCGAACCCAGGATGTTTCCGAGATGTTTTAACAACTGTAATCCAGCTGATGGGGTCTGTAGCATCCTATAATACATAATGAGACACCGGTGGCAATTTCAATCTTTAATGACAAGCTTTAATTCTTTTGGGACGGAGGTTGAGTCAATTATGAGACAGGGAATTTATCCTTGATGTAAATAGCTACCCCAGCACCTCTGGTTTGCCTGTCGGCTCTGAACAAAGAGCAGGAGGGATGTTAACTTCATTGTTACTGGTCGCCGGTTGCAGCCAGGACTCCATGGTCACCAGAACATCTGGAGCAGTATGACATACCCAGGCCTGAACAGAAGTGATTTTTTAATAGGCTACATTAACATGCAAGAATGTAAGCCCTTGAGGCTTTGCAGCTCTGCTGGGGATTCCATGGGTGCCAGAGGCATGGATTAAGCGCAACATTTCCTGAGAATAGTAAAAGCAGGAACAAGAGTTTCCTGCAGAGTCCTAGGAGAAGTGTGGGTGGCTGAGTCTTCTTTGGTTACGTGATTTGTCTACGGCAGTATAGGGAGTTCTGAGGCTAGTTCCCAGTTTTCCTGATGCTGCATACAATAATACCCTGATCAAGAGAGTCAATGGGAGTAGGGGAGTATGCAGAAGGCGGTGTAGCCCTGTGGGTAGGCTCTAGAGAGTTCCTGCATGCCGTGCAGGTGGAGGACCAGCTGCGGGCTAGGGGAAGTTAGAGCACATACAAGTTCTTCTACTTGATAGGAAAAGTCCCGTTGGACAATGTAAAAGAGAGCCATTCTCCACTCTAGGAGTTATTTTTGATTCACGTTCGGGTCCAATACATGTAAGATGAGCAGAGACAAGCATAGAAGCAGGTAATATGCCCTCATTATGAGACTATCACCCAATGGGCACTACAAGTGCAGGCAAGAGAAGGATTCTCAATGGAGGAGAATTTCTTAATCCCTGCAGAATACTACTATAGGCAGTGGAGCCTGAAGCAGTAATCCTTAAGTATAGCTCCTAGTCAGGCTAATAAGAAAGAGTTCACCTGACTATGAGAGTAGTACTAGGGCAGAGAGGCTTTGAAGCAAATTTCTTAGCTACTACTCTGGAGCAGACTAAGCACTAGAGAGATCACCTAACCTAAATCAACTGCCTTAGCAAGACAGGATATGCTAGTGAGCAATAAGCAAACCAAAGTACCAAAATGGTATGCCTCAGCAATACAGAATGAGATAAAGCTGCTAGAAGGCTTAGTTGCAAAACAGGGATGGAGGAATTGCAGTTGTTTACAGTAAGTAACCAATAAACTGAAACATCAGATAGGAGTGGGTGGAGACTGTGTGCATTTAAAGGAGCCCTGGAAGGGCAGGGGGTGGGACGAAAATCAAGGGGAAGTTTGCAGAGCTAGCACTGAATCAGTGCATACAGTTGGAGAGAAACTGCAGCGGGAGAAATGGTAAGTTACTTTACACAGGCCAAGCAGAACAGGCTAAATTAAAATATATAAATTAGGAGCAGAGTACAGGGATGCAGGCTACATTAAGCCACATGTCTCGAGTGCTCCTGTCTCAGGTGAGTAAGACCAGCCAAAGACCTCCAGCCCAGAAGGAGGACAATGATAGGGAACTGGTAGAGCAGATAAGGAGGCACAGCGCAAAGGGAGCACAGTAGTGGTGGGAGATTTTAATCTACCAGGGGTGGGCTGGAGCATTCCGGCAACTACTTGCACCAGGGAGCAGATCCTCCTGGAAGCATTCCAAGATGGCTTTCTACCAGAGGTAATGGAGCCAACGAGGGAGGGAATATACTAGGCTACATACATTGACATGAAAGAATGTAAGCCCTTGAGGCTTGGTACTGGAGGATGGTGAACAGGTCAGGGATCTACAGGTGGAGGAACCTCTAGCAAGCAGTGACCACTGCACAGTGTGGTTCTCAATCAATCTGGGTAGGGAAGTAGCCACTACAAAAACTAGGGTCCTGGACTTCAAAAGGGTGGACTTTGGCAGGATGGGACAAATACTGAAAGTCGTATGGCAAGCATCCACTCTGAAATGAACACAGAACAAAAGTGGGCAGTCATCAAAGCAGGACTGGCTAAAGCCACTAAAAGCGTGTGCCAAGAGCCAGAGCAAGAAGCCAGGACCAAGAAACCAAGTTGGATGAGTAAAGAGTTAGTGGAGAAGGTGAGGAGAACAGAAATGCATTTAGGAGCTACAAGAGATCCAACAGAGCAGAAGACAGAGAAGAATATGAAGAAATCCAGAGAAATGAGCAGAGTGGTAAGGTAGCAAAAGTGGCTAGGGAACGGAGGTTAGCTAGGGGATCAAAGAAGAGAAAAGACTCTTCAGATATATCAGAGAGAAGAGGAACAGCAAGGATCAAATTGTTAGGATCAGAAGGGGAAGTGGGTGGGTAGAAAGGAGGCTGAGCAGGTAGAAGTATTTAATGAATACTTCTGTTCAGTCTTCACCAAGGAGAGGATGGGCCTGTACCTGAGTGAGGGTGGAGGAGAGGCAACCATGGATGGGGAAATCACGGTGGAAAGGGTGAGGGAGGGCCTAAAGTCGCTGAAGGTGGACAAGGCACCTGGCCAAGACGGAGTCCAACCCAGGGTGCTGAGAGAGTTGGCAGAGTCCTGGCAAGGCCATTGGTGGATCTGTTCTAATACTCTCTGAACTCAAGGTGCATGCCCAGGGACTGGAGGAAGCACATGGTACCTCTCCATAAGAGGGCCCAAGGATCTAACCGGGAATTACAGACGGTAAGCCCTACTGCAATTGTAGGAAAACTGATGGAGACAATCTTCAAGGAAAGATTGGTGCAATTTCTTGAGGATACAATCTCCAGGACAGCAGGAGGTTGTCTCAAGCAGATCCTGCCACATGAACTTGGTTGATTTTTACGGCTGGTTTACAAGGGCACTGCACAGGGGACATGCGTGGATGTCCTCCACCTGGATTTCAGCAAGGTCTTTGACTCGTGCCACATGGTAGGCTGACTTGCAAGTTGAAGAGTCTGGGAGCAGGGAGGAAACTGGTAAGATGGGGTCGAGAACTGGCTGAAGGGTAGACAGCAGACAGTAGTAGTGGGGAGGCATCTGAACCCAGGGCAGTAACAAGTGGTGTACCACAGGGCTCAGTGCTGGGACTGGTTCTGTTTAATATTTTCATAGCAGACACTGCAGTGGGATTAAGAGAAAGATTAGTCTCTTTCAGAGACGACACAAAGATTTGTGCTGAGGTGTGGATGGGGAAGGAGCAAAAGTACTTCAGGAGGATTTTTTTTTATATAGTTTATTATATTTTCATTTGCAAAATCATAGGACAGTTTTACAGTGTATAAGTTAGATAACATAATTACATCAGTCAGATACATAGCAATACATTAGTCAAAGGTCTCAGGACGACTATATATTTTACAAAGCAATTCATATAATGAGCACTAAGACATTTACAGAAACCATCATCTGGGTCGATATATTTCTAAGGTACAAAAGTAGGATCTAAAGATGAAATATACAATACCCATTTAAACTCAAATGCAGACCATTTATCTGTGCTTTTAGCTATTAATCTAATACATAAATTTCTCCAATTATTCCCGCCAGCTCTGTATGTTTGGAGACATCTTCTTCCCCAGTTTCTAGTAATTGCTTTTTAGCTGCCAGCATGTAAGTGATACAATGATCCCTGGGTATTGGGAGACCTCTGGTGGAATTGAGAGTAATACTAGCTCAGGGGTCAACACAGCTTCCGCATCTACCAATTCTTTTAATGCCTCTAAAATATCTCTCCAGTAACCTGCTAACTGCGGGCATGCCCAAAAACATGGAACTGATCTGCAGATATTCTCCACAATCTCTCCAGCAATTGCTTGATGTCCCTGATGAGAACTTGGCCAGTCTTGCGGTGTACAGAAAATCTATTTCTAGCTTTCCAGGCAAATTCTGCCAATAGGGGGCTCCCAAAGGTCCCATTACGATTTAGTATACTTTTCCCAATCCTCCTCTGATACCTGGGTGGAAGTTCTTTATTCCAGGCACTCAGAATTCCCTGAGTTGAATTTTTGATAATTCCTCAACCCCCTATATATTAGTCCCACAAAGTGGGTCACATCTGCCCTCTCCCGTGGTCATGGCTAAAGTAAGCAATGAAGGGGGATCTGGGAGCTACTAAAGGCTGGTCCTTTATGTTCAACGCCTCTCTTAAGCTTGTATAAATTGGAAAGTCTTGTTGTGGAAGATTGTAAGTTTCTTGAGTTTTAGTAAATGAGAGGACTTCCTCGCGCCCACCAAGTGGAACATAAATTTAAACCTTTATCGCCATTGAGCCAAAGAATCCTCCTGTTCCAGAGTAAGAGACTGGGTTCCAAAATTGAATAGATTAAGATAGGGATCTACTGGTTCTAGCTCTCTTAAATGGATGAGTCTCTCCAAGTCTCCATAGTAGAACTGTACTATAAATAAGTCTAGGCCTTTCATTTACTGGGGCATACAGCAATTGTAAAGTTTGCTCCCTCCCTCACCCCATTAAGGGTGAATTCCAAATTCTTCCAGGGTATGTCATACATTGGATTATTCAATTGAAAACTCAAGCTATCACAATGGCGTATGCATACATCTGAAGATCAGGCAAATTTAAGCCTCCCTTATTTTTGATAACATTAATGTGGACCACTTGATTCAGGTTTTCCCAGCCCAGACAAATCTCGCTAAAGACTTACTCCAGGAGGGAAAGTACATTACATCTGGCATCATCGGTATGGTCTGAAAAGATATAGCAGCCTTGAGAATATTCATCCTAATAAGATCCACCTTAGAATATAATGACAAATGAAGTTGGCATCACTGATGTAAATCGGACTCTATTTTTTTGTGTTAGAGGTTCACAGTTTACCATAGTGAGATGCATTAACTGGTTTGGTAACTGTATGCCTAGATATTTTATCTTGATGCTGTTCCAGCACAGGGCAAACTACCCTTCAGTGTCTGCAAGGGGAGAAATGAAAGGAGAACTTCAGTTTTAGAAGAATTTATTTTATATCCAGAGAATTGACAAAACTGCTCAAGTACCTCCCATATTGCTGGAATAGAGGACTCTGGATTCGATACTGACAGCAAAATGTCATCCACATATAAAGCCAACTTCCATGATTGATTGCCCAGCTGAGCATCCCTCAATTTTTTCTGATTTTCCTAAACATCACAGCCAAGGTTCAATATAAATGGCGAATAACAAAGGCAATAGAGGGCATCCCTGTCTAGTGCCTTTGCTGTAACTTGATATGAGATGTGATACCGCCATTAAGTTTTATATAAGCCCTTGGTTCAGAATATATTTGCTCCAACCAATTCATTAAATTCCTTCGAAACCCAAATTACATTAGTGTTCCCTATAAAATCTCCAGGACACCTTGTGAAAGCCTTACAGGCATCTAAACTGACTAAAGCCGAGGAGGTAGCAGAGTTAGCCATATAATCCATCAAGTGGATTGTTCTTTGTACATTATCTGCAGTCCAACGTGACAAGAGAAATCCAGCCTGATCTGAATGTATCAGGGTAGGCAGTATAGTCTCTAACCTATGGGCCCATATTGCCATGTATATCTTATAATCATTATTTAAAACCAAATGGGTCTGTATGACTCTAAATTTAATGCATCTTTTCCTGGTTTCAGTATAGCTGAGATGGGCGATATGACCATGAGGGTGGAGGGGCACCTCCATCCTGCACCTCTAAAAAGTTTTTGCATCAGCTGGATCAATTTTGAAAGAAATGTCTTATACCATTCGCTCAAAGCTGTCTGGGCCTGGACTTTTAATGTTTTAGAATTTTAACTGCTTTCTGGATCTCTATAGTGGAGATAGGGTGTAGAAGTGAAGCCTGCTGGATTCGGACAAGTGTGGAAGTTAAGGGGGGACAATAAATTGTTTATATCCTCCGGAAGAGGGTGTAGGATCAGAGTACAAATCTGCATAATACTGTTGGAATGCTTTCAGAACTGCAGGGTTTTATTAAGAATATCTCCTGTTAAGGGTCTCTAATCTCTGTAATAGTAGCAGTCTGCTTAAATCCTCTAGTACGCCTAGCTAAATTTCTGGCACCTTTAGGACCTCCTCATAATAGTATCTTTTAAGATATAATAAAGACATTTATGCCTTATAATCTAAAATGGATTGTAATTCGATTTAATTTGTCTAAGCTCAAATTGTGAAACTCTGCTCCCTCTGTCTCTCTTCTGCTGTAATTCTTGTAGTTTATCTTGTAATATTTTGTATCTGGATACTCTCTGTTTATTTAGTCTGGAGGAATAAGAGATGATCTCTCCTCTAATCACAACCTTCAGAGTATCCCAGAGAACAGTAGCTGGGATAGAAGGTCTGCGTTCTCCCCTAAGATTTGTGTGATGCTATCTACAATTCTGGTCTTAAACACTGGATCCTTCAAAGAGAAATATTCAGTCTCCATAAAGTTGTTTTATGAGTTTGTTTATTCCCACCTTAATTAAGAGAGGTATATGGTCTGAGAGGAGGCGAGCTTCCAGGGCTATATCTTGATCATATCTAAGTGCTCTGTAGAAGTAAAAAATAATCTATTCTAGCTGATGTGTGAAATCTAGGAGACAAAGGTGTGTCCCTCCAAAGAGGGGTAGAAATGGCGCCATATATCTGTAAGACCCATCTTAGGTATCTGGTTTTAAAAGTTTTGAGTGGGAGTAAACCTATGTTGTTCAGGGAAAGTGGAGTCTTTCTGTGAAGACATTATTAAGTTGAAGTCGCCCTATCAGCATTACCCTTTTGCTTTTCGAGCAGTTTATTAAAGAACTGTCTCAGTAGTGAGGGAGATGCTTCTGGCGGCAGATAAATGTTCGCTATTGTCATGTCAGTCTCATACAACCGCCTTTGTACTATGATAAAATGCCCATTATTATCTGAATAGACCTCCCTTTAGTGAATGGAGTAGTAGTTGGAATCAAAATAGCCACTCCACACCTTTTCCGACTTACTAGATGAAGAAAAAACAGTGCATCTGCCACCTGCAGCAAGCTTAGCATGTTCCCTTGAGACAAATGTGTCTCCTGTAAATAAATGCAGTCTGGCGCTCTGCTTCCAGAATACTGTTGTAGTTCTAGCTCTTTTATGGGATGATTAATGCCATTAATATTTAATGACAATATCTTAGTTGTTTCTAATACCATATAATGTTTTCATTTGATAAAGCATTTCTGATTATTGCAATTTCTCCTTCCACCACTCCCCTCCAATCTCCACAAGGATCCACAAAGTCTCTGGGATGTCCTAACAATGGTTCCAGCAAAAATATCCTATCTTGTCTTAGATATCCTGTCATCTGACCAGTGCCACATAATCTAACTAAAGTTTTCTTACTGTCCCTTATCAACCAAAAATAACTTATTATCACACATATAAGTGTAACTAGCCACTGTAAAATGCTAATGTAAGTTGTGTATCCAGTAATCTGGAAGGATAGCTGTCCAATAATGATTGACAATAAATCAAAAACATATATACATATAAGTATTGCTTTTAGTATTAGTCTATGCTGTAGAAGCTTTAGGACTTCCAAATGTGGGGAGAAATAAAAACTCAAAATTTCCAGTAGAAACTGCTCCTGGAGCATTTGAACTCTCCCTAAAAGTGAAGGAATCATCACCATTGTTGTTAGGGGCCTTGAGAGCCAGTAAACTGTTCCCCTTTAAATAAGGCAAAAACAACATAGGAAAGGAGTAGATAACTCTAAAGAAAATCTTTAGGATGACCTCAAAGCAGCTTAGACCTCAAAACTGCTCCCTTCCCCATTTTCTGCTCCCGAGCTTTCTGAAAAATGTTTCCCCTTATGTTACTTCGATTATCGATGGAAGAAGAAAGAGCCTGCAATTAGCATAAACAAATAATTATATCTATAACTTCTAGTCCACCATTAGAAGGCACTTAGGTTATTTAGTTACTGGCTGTTACTTGTCTAGCAGATTGTGTAAGGTAGTGTCTGTTCATCGTGCAGTCACCTATTCCAGGCTCAGAGCAACTCATTAATATATACATACGCTTCAGGCCGAAAACAGATGGCGCAGCACATATTTTTCAAACTCTCTTCTGCTCACTCAGCTGGATGAGCTTCTCCTAAGTTTCAAGTATTGTCACTTTTGCTTCCTCCTGTAAACTGCTAGGTAGATTTGATTGTTCCCAGTTCTTGTTGTTTTCCCTGTCTTCTGTTAGAATTAGACTGCCAGCCAACTTGGCGTTTTCTGGATTGCTGCCACCCAAACTTGCCTGGGAAAGTGCAGGCCCATTTTGTAAGTTCTTCTTTTTGCTTCCTGAGCCATGGAGAACTCCCTCTTTCCAGTAGGCAGATTAACAATTAGCCGCTGGATATGGGGTTGTAAATTTGTGTCCTGCTGCTTTCAGTACTGGAAGGAATGGTAAATAAACACGTCAAGCGAGTAGTTTTGGTGCATAGTCATGATCAAGATATATGCGAGTTGGGCCATAGTAAACTTTCTAGCCGCCATGCTGTAAGCAGAATATGTTCTTTGTTGCACAGCTGTTGAAACAAAGAATTACTGACCTTAGCTGAATATTTGCAGAGGTAGGTTTAGGTGCCAATGCCCTAGGCACTCTCTAGTTGGAGGCTGAAATCTTTGTCAGTTCTAAGGCTGTATGTAGCAACGCTCAACAAATTCCTTAATGTAAGTTCCCTCAGAGTCCTCAGGTAGACAATAAATTCTAATGTTTTTGCGGCGTCTGTTCTCAAAATCTTCTTGGCAATCAATTATTTGTTCTTGCATCTTTTTCATCTGCTGTACCATTTGTTCCAGATTGTCCATTCTATTCTCAGCTGCCGCGCAGTTCTCTCTATTCGCCTACTCTCTGCTCTAATTGTATCACATCTCTTTGTAACTCACTGTACATTTCTTTGAGTTCTGCACAAAAGAAAGTATCTCTTGGTAAATTAGGTCAAGTTTTGCCTTCTTCACTGTGGCTTTTTGGTTGTTTCCGCTGAGATTTAACCAGGCCCCTTTAAGATATGCAGAGTTGCGATTATCTGATGCAACTGAGGCCTTCGATTCAGTTCCATCAGCTATCTTCTCCATCGTGCTGTGTTTTCGTATTAAATTCAATCTCTCCAATTCTCTACACTTTCCTCTGATGTTGTAATGCAAAATCTATTTAAGAAATATGCAGAATTACAGCGAAGTGTATTTTTTCAGCTCAGGGTAGACTCAGTTCTCTTTCTAGGCTACCACTACTGGGGCGGAACCGAAGACCCCTACTTCAGGAGGATTTGATAAAACTGAAGGAATGATCTCACACTTGGCAGCTTGGTTTCAATGCCAAGAAGTGAAAATTGATGCATTTAGGAGGCAAGAACCCAGGACACAATATTGGCTGAAGGGTGTCCTAATAATCAAAATCCAAGGAGGAGAAGGATCTGGAAGTGCTGGTGACTGGGAGATGAACCACTCTGCTCAGTGCAGGAAGGCAGAAGCGAAGGCAAACAGGATGCTAGGGTGCATAGCAGGGGATTACTTCTAGGAGTGGCAAGGTCATCTTGCCCTTGAACAGGTCCCTTGTGAGACTGCACCTACAGTACTGCGTGCAATTCTGGCACCCCTACTTGAAAAGGGACATCAAACTACTGGAGGGGTACAGCGCAGGGCAACAAAATGATCCTGGGCTGGGGACAGACCATATGAGAAGAGACTGAGAGAGCTCAATATGTATACCCTGGAGAAAATAAGGAGAGAGGGATATGATTGAGACCTTCATGTACCTGAAGGGTTTGAACAAAGTAAACACCAGGTGTATGTTTAATCTGAAAGATGGAATGGAAACCAGGGACACTCTGTGAAGCTGGAAGGGGCAGGTTCAAGAGGGAACTGAGGAGGCATTATTTCACAGAAAGGGTGGTGGCAGGGTGGGCAACGCTCTGCCAGAGGAAGTTGTATCATTGCAGAGGTTGAAGACTTGAAGAGGGGTGGGACCGATTCAAGGGAGGATACAAATCGGAGGGTGGAGATGGAGGGAGGTCATATGAGGGAGAGGGGCAGCTGCAGTCTACTGGACTGAAGTGCTGCACACTCGAGCAGACTAAGATAGACTGAATGGCCTGTATCTGCTGGCCATTTAACGTGAAGTCGTCACTGCAAGCAACAGTCTTGCCACCACTATGATGACCGACATTAATAGCGGTGCTACCACTTCATACCTTGCCAAACTGGATGTACTACACCATAGAGCACTCCATATCATAACTAGTCTGCCACTTAGGATCCATAATTGCACCCCATATTCGCTGCATGCTGGCCTTCTCTAACCATCAGAAGATTAAAAATATATATATATATATATATATATATATATATATATATATACACTGTATGTATGTATTTGTTCAATAAGGCCCTCCTGAATGAACTGCCACCATAAATGAAGGCCTTATTCCTAAGATCTTCATGTCTGTATAACCCAAGCAAAACAACGGAATTATTCTCAATGTCCCAAGGTATTTATCTCACTATGGCAAAATGGCATTCAGTTGGCTTGCCTGCATGCACTTGAGTAAGTTACAAGACACCTTCAACTGAGTTCCCTGGTTACTTTCAACTCATTTAAAGCATTACTAGGAAGTCAGTGCATGGACAAATGTGCTTGTTGGTAGAGCATATGATATAACAGTCCTCTGGGCCATCCCTATGATGAGATGGCATTTACTGTTGCTATGAATTGCCCCTATCTCTATAGTTCGTACTTGGCATCTTAATTATAAACTTATGGTCTGTAACCATGATTCTACTTTCTATTTTGTACAGTTTTCCTTACTTTACTGCTTCACCTGTGATATGTATCTATTGCTTTGTACTGTTGCCTAAGATATGTCAATGTTTTGATATGCTGTACTTTGACTATCCTAACCAGGAACTCGCTGTAAATGAGCAACCCTCATCGGAGCTTTATTCCATATAAAACTAAGAAATATAACTGAATACCCTGCTGTTACAGGGTACCTTTTTAATACAGGTGTACCGTACTGAACATATGGTTCAGATATTGGCAAAACAGACAGATCCTCAAATCAGCAGCCAGAATGTACCAGAGAGGTGGCTATGAACTGTTACTATGGGTCACCCTGGAGACAGGAAATGACACCACAACTGCACGGTGTTGTATACTTACCCGCCTCAGGGGAGGAAACAGACAATGAAATGATAAAAGGCATCCTTAGGATGGCAGAAAAAGGGAGATATTGTTGATGGAGGACCTGAATATGCCAGATGTTAACTACAGCACCTTTGCTGCAGCCACATCCAAAAGCAGGGTCATTCTCGATGTCCTACAGGGAATGCCTCAGACAGCTAGTGTTGGAACCCACTCAGGAGGGAACAATCTTAGACCTGGTACTCTCAAACAGGGCTGGAGAGAGGATCTCAAATTTAGACGTGGGTAGCCATCTGGGAACAAGTGACCACCAAACACTGTGGTTCACGATAAACACAGCCACAGTCAAGTCATACAAAAGTGAGGGTACCGGAGTTTAGGAGGGCTGACTTTGTCAAAATGGGAGAGTGTCTCAGAAAAGCACTAGCAAACGAGCAAGAAGGAGGGGTGGAGGAACAATGGTGAAACATCAGAACTGCCATCACAGAGGTAACAAGCCTTTGTGTAAAGCAAATAAACAAATCAAAATGAAGGCAAAACAAACACTATAGTTCTCAAAAGAGTTGGCAGGGAAGGTTAGGGAGAAAAAGATAGCATTCAGGAAGTATAAGGAAACACAGAAGGAACAGGACAGAGAAACTGTACCAGTTAAAGCAGAAGGAAGCAGGAAGGCAGTCAGAATAGCAAAGGCCCAAACCAAGGAAAAGACAGCCAACTCGGTTAAGAAGGGGATAAAACCTTTATAGGTACATTAGGGAGCAAAGAAAGACGAAGGAGGGATAGTGAGGCTTAATAAAGGGTACGGTGGGTGGGCAGAGAGGTGACAGAAAAAGCAGGGATACTAAATTAAAACTTCTGCTCAGTATTCACAAAGGAAGAGATGGGGGGTACCTAATCCAAACAATGGAAGCACTCTGGATAGGGGGTCAATACCAGTCCATTCACATAAGAAAGGGTTCTGAAAGAACTTCTAAAACTGAACGTGGACTAAGCAATGGGCCCTGGTGGGATTCACCCAGAATTCTAAAAGAACTAAGGGAGAACTAGTGACATCACTGATTAGCCTTTTAACAAATCATGGGAGGATGGTGTGGTATCTAAGGACTGGAGGAGGGTGGATGTGATTCCCCTTCACTAAAGTGGGAGCAAAGCAGAGGCAGGAAACTACAAACCTGTTAGTTTGACCTCAGTGGTAAGGAAATGATGGAATCACTTCTGAAAAAAGAACTGTTGAGTACCTAGAGGCCAGTGGGGCACAGGACCCAAGGCAACATGGATTCACAGCGGAAGGTCATGTCAGACCTAATCTAATATATTTCTTTGACTGGGTGACCAAAGTAGTAGACCAGGGAGGGCTGTGGACATGGCCTACCTTTGACTTTGACAAACCATCTGTCACAGCTGCACACAAAAGATTAATAAACAAATTAGCCAGCCTGGGAATGGGTCTCAGGGTTGTAGCCTAGGTAAAAATTGTCTGGACAACAGGACACAGGGTAAGAGTAAATAGAGTACATTCTGAAGAAAGGGGTGTTACTAGCGAGGTACCACGGTTCAGTACTGGGTCCAGTCCTTTAATGTCTTTATAAGTGACATTGCAGAGGGACTAGAAGAAAAGTATGCTCTCTGCAGATGACACAAAGATCTGCAACAGGGTTGATACACAAGGGGGTGGTAGAAAGGATGAGAAGGACTTGGCAAGGTTGGAGGAATGGTCAAAAGTATGGTAGCTTAGATTCAATGAAAAGTGCAAAGTAATGCACCTGAAAACAAAACCCAGGGAACAGTACACTAACAACAACAAAATGGAAAGGGACCTGGAGGTAGTCATATCAGATGACCTAAAGGTAAGCAAGCAATGTGAGAAGGCAGTTAAGAGGACTTTGGGGATACTGGGATGTACTGGAACAGGCATCACCAGTAGAAAACAGGTAGTTGTTACCCTCTGTACAGACAGTTGGTGAGACCCCATCTGAGTGCTGCATGCAGTTCTGGAGACCCCATCTCCACAAGAACATAGACAGGGTGGAGGCAGTCCAGAAGAGGGCAACTAAATGGTGCAGGGTCTGTACCAGAAGCCATACTAAGAGACTAAAGGAGCTTAATATGTATACCCTTGAGGAAAGGAGGAGAGGGGGACATGACAGAAACTTTGGTACCTCAGTGGCATCAACAAAGTCCAAGAGGGTAGCATCTTTCAGAAAAGAAATGTGCAAGAACGGGACACAATTTGAAGATGGGGACGGCTGAGGGTAATGTGAGGAAGTATTTTTCACAGATGCATGGAACAGCCTTCCTGAGGAGGTTGTGGGATCTAAAACTGTGGAGAATTCAAGAATGCATGGGATAGACATAAGGCAACTTTTGTGGGGGTAGGAAGAAATAGGTTGTTGGTTAAGTAGGATCTGCAAGAAACAATGGCTGCAGGAGCTTATACAGCTTGAATTAATGCTAAAACAAAAAGGATTTCTGGAAATCTCACAACTTTTTTTTTTTCTATACTTTATTCACCCGACACCCATGGAACCTCTCCAGCTACTGACCTATGCCTGACTCCACCTCCCTGTCTGAAACTCAGCAGAGCCAGGCGACTCCAGTCCGGCAAATCCCTGGCTCTGAGCCCCCAGGGTAGGGCCACCACCCTGGTGCTTCATCTACAATCTAGGTGCCGGAACTGGAGTTGGAGGGTGCCCTGGATGGTGAGTCTGACAGCGGAGGTGGCCAGGACATAGATGGCACCTTCACCTTTCCATGGGTCGGGTTTTTTTCCAGCTTGTTCTCCCTCCCCTAGCAGCCCAGCAGTGCAATGCACCCAGCGCAGCACAGCTGGGCACACTCTGTGCATGCCGCAGGACAGCTGTCATGACCGATCCCCTGTTTCCAGATCCCGACGGTCTGATGTGACCCCCAGTCACCACTGGGAGTTGCCAGACAGCGGAATCATGTCCCATCTCCCTCCCAAGAAAGGAGAGGAGTCCTCTGGACGCCGGCCCTTTTCTACCCCACTGACCCCTGATGCCCAAGTCCATTCCCAAAACCGGGTGGCGATTGTGGCATCCAACGCCTCAACCCTCAGTGCAGCTGGGCGGCTGGCAGATCTTACAAATTAAGTACAGAATGAATGTACTAGCACACAATAGGTTCATAAAGCAGTCTAGTGAAAATATCATAAATGTTGGGAATCAGGGGAGAAAGCAGGAAAACTGAGCAAGTTAATAATACCCATCAGGGTGGAGTAGGTACTGGCTATTCCTGCCCACCCAGGGAGTGTTGAGGCCTGATGCTCCTGGAAGGGCAGGTATAGCTTATACCGCCCACCCTGGAGGGTATTATTGTACTTAGAAAATGGGTCTTTGTCTACATTTTACATTAGATGTTCAGAAATTACTAATATTAATGTAGAAATTAAAAATAAAACTATAAAACCCATTTATTTGTAAAATAGTCCCTGCAGTTCTGTAAATGCCAGCAGAGGGCACTGTTATGTTTCAGTGGGAGAGCTGAAATTGTGACCTGCTGACATCGTTATGCAAGCTCTTTCACTTTGTTTGTGGTATCCCCTCCCCCACCAAAAACAAAAAAAAACACTTGTTTTCTTTTCATTTTATGTAGTTCCCCAGGTTACAGGGAGACTCACAGTGGGAGGGAGCCTGTACTGGAGTTCAAGTGTTGGTGGCAGGAATAAAAAATTTAGGATGTCTAAGACAGGTACATATTCTAGCTAGTTTTGGCTTTGTGTGCAGTGTCGACCTGGGTTGCTTTGGATGGATACCTTTTTTGAGATATATGATGGGGACAATCAGCCCAAGGAGCAATCAGGAGAATCGAGCTGAGGCGTGATGGTGGATTTTCATTACTGTGGCTCCCCGGACATGGACACACTTTACTGGCTTGTACCAATTACTATGCCGGGTGGCTTTTCAGGGAGCGGAAGCCATGACTTGATGTGTTTAATTATATTATTCTGCTGTCTCTAAAAAGATTAGATTTAATTTAAAGAAGGTATCTTTTGTTATGTTGTTGATGGTTTGGGTATATGGGGGGTTGGGGGACTGCTGCTTATCATTAGGTTAGGAATATCTGTTAGTGATTAAAAAAAAAGAGGTCTGCCATTTGAAAATTCTGGGGCACACTGATACTGGAGATGATGTCTGGTTGGGACTGGCACTTTTAATACCCAGGCTCTGTTGCCCGATAGGCGCCAATCTTGGCAGAGCTATCAGCTAATCAGAGATGGAGATTTCTTAGACCAATTTCTAAATAAAAATAATGCATGACAACTAGCATAGCGAGTTTTCTAGACACAACCAACATATGCAAGTGACACATTTTACTCCTTTATGCCAAACTACCCCAAGGCTTTAAATGTTCCCCTTACAAATGGCTATACAATCATTGCCTAACCAAAAACTCTAGGGCAAGATGGTCTCCTGGCTGAATTCTTCCAAACCCTCTTACTAATACTAGGCAGTCACCTCCTGACCATCTACACAATTACAAAACAAAAGGACAGTTATGTAAGAACTTACTGTAACAGTAGATCTTCAAGAGACTCTTCTCCATTGGGCCACATCTTTGGAATTGTAAGCCATCAGCGTCAGGATCACTTAAAACTTTTGTTAGCCAGGGCCACCCACAATGACATACAGTGTCGCTTGCTCACATAAAGCGCAGACAAGGCTCCAACTCCCTTAGTTCTCTGTTGGAGATTAGCCTCGAAGGCATATTACCATGAGGAACCAGGAGACCAAACCAGCGCCAGGCAAACAAGGAGAAGCATGGGACTGGAAAACAAAATGCATGGAATAAATACACAGAAACATGACGGCAGAAAAAGACCAGAGGTCCATCCAGTCTGCCCATAATCCCTGGAACCTTCCCTGGAACCAACTGTTCCTCCATGGGTACTAACCCTCCCCATCCTATCCCCATTCTCCTCCCTGGTCTTGTCATCCCAGGTGACCACTATTCCTTCATTCTATCCCATGCCAGCTTGAATCCCCTGACAGTGTTTGCACCCACCACCTCGGCTGACAAACTGTTCAAGGTTCCACCACCTTTCCATGAAGCAATGCTTCTCCGTCCCTCCTGAACCTCCATCCTGTTAGTTTCCACTCGTGACCACAAGTTGGTATTCAGGGTAAATAATTCCCACAGTTTACCTTGTTAGTTCCTTTAAAGAACTTGAAGGTCTCCATCATATCTCCCTTCTGGTTTCTAGTGAATATGTATTTAGTGCCTTGAGGCACTCCTCACTGGCTCTGTCCTGCTGACCATGAATCATTTTTGTTACTCTGAGCTGCACTGTTTCCAACCTATCCCGTCCTTTCTGAGGTGAGGGCTCCACAACTGGATGCAGTACTCCAGGCAAGGCCTCACCAGGTATCAGGAAGTATTACCTCTTTTCTTCTGCTATCAGCCACTCTGAGGAGACCCCAAATCTGGCAATGGCTATGTCCACGGGAGCCATGCATGGAGATGGAGTGACTTGAGATCTGAATGGACCAGGGTGTGCTGGTCCTGGGAGAGCAAGCCTGCAGACAGGGCAGGGACAGCAGAGGTCCCACAAGTCAGCTGTTGCAGCAGGGAAACCAGATCTGACTAGGCCAGAAGGGGGGGCAATGAGGATCATGGTAATCCCTCCATCTGAATTTGATCAGACCTCGCTGTAGAAGCAGAAAGGGAAGGAGGCATACAGAAACCTCCCTGTCCAAGAAAGGGACAATGTGTCCACCAGAAAACTCCAGGCCCTGGATCTAGTGAGCAGAAAAGTGGCAGTTTTGCACTGTGTGTGAATGTAAAAGATCCAGCTCGTGCCAACCCCATCTGTTGGAGATCTTCTACCACTGAGGTCAGAAGTTCCCACTCATGAGTCCTGAGGCAAGTGACTTAGGCTGTCCACCAGGACATTTTGGGCACCAGGAACATGAATGGTCAAGAGTTCCAGACTGTGCTTCATGGCCCAATACCAGACCTAATCACTTCCCTGCACAGGGGATAGACATATGTCCCCCACTTATGATAAACCACAAAAATGTCCGTCTGAACTAATAGCGGACCCAGGAGAGGAGTCTGGAAGGCCTGAAGGGCATACAACACAGTTCACATTTCCAGGACACTGATGTGAGATCCTCTCGATTTCTGACCAAGTCCCCTGGGTTTAGTGGGGTCCCATATGGGCACCTCAGCCGAGTCAGAAGCATCTGTCGAAGAATCTGCTGAGGGGAGGTATTAAAAAGGCACTCCCTGAAACAGGTTGCTGGGTTCCAGCCACCACAACGGCACCTTCTTGACTGGACCCGACACCAGCACAGGCTGGTTCAGAGCGCCCAAGCATTGGCTCCACTGGACCCACAGTGTCCACTGAGGGATCCTCATGTGCAGCCTGGCTAAGGGAACCGTCACAATGACTGCAACCATGAGGCCCAGCAGCCTCAAGATCTCCCCTGCCTGGAACATGGCAGCTGCAGAAGAGAAGGCGGCCTGAGCCATCAGGTGCTCCGCTCGGAGGATAAGATGATTTTGCTCTGAGCCATGTCCAAGACTGCCCCTATGTAAAGGAACCACTAGCAGGGTAAGGAAGGACTTGGGCAGACTGATGGTAATCCCTATGACTGAAACAGGCTGCACATACTCATCAGAGTTTGCAGCAGACAGTCCCAGGATGAGGGCTGCCACAGCCAGTCATCCAGGTAGGGAAGCGTGAAAGCCCAGCTTCCTCAGGGCTGCAGCCACCACCACTAGGCATGCCCAAAAAACCCTGTGGGCTGAGGGTGTCAAGCCGAAACTGGTAGTCACCGAATGCCAGGAGCCTTAGCAACAAGATGGAGGATATGGAGGTTGTCATGGAGCAGTTGGACCAGGACATTGTGGCCATCACAGAAACCTGGTGTAATGATAAACACGACTGAGAGATGGCCATACCTGGCTACAACATATTCAGAAGAGACAGGGCAGGTAGGAAGGGAGAAGGAGTGGCACATTATGTGAAAGATGACATAGAGGCCACAGAGATTCAGGAGGAACAAAATGGGGAGAGATATGTGATTAAGCTGGAAAGGAAAATAGGGCCAGTTATCCACACAGGTGTGGTCTATAGACCACCAGCCCAGGAGGAAGAAACAGATAGGGAGCTAATGCTAGCCATCCAAAGGATGGCAGGCAAAAGAGGATAGTGCTGGTTGGAGACCCTCAATATTTCAGGCTGGACTGGAGAATCCAGCAGCAGCATCAACCAGGAGAAGATTTATCCTGGACTCGCTTCAAGATGCCTTCCTCAAGCAACTGGTCATGGAACCAACTCGGCAGAAGGCAATATTGGACCTTGTGCTCAGGGACAGTGTGATGAGGGTAATAGTGGGGAGCACCTGAGGAACAGTGGCCACCAGTCATTGTGGCTTGAAATCACAGAAGGAGCAGAACCAAACCACACAAAAACACATATCCTGGATTTTAGGGGGCAGACTATGGGAAAATGGGAAGATGTTTGAAAGAGGCATTAAGGAATGGGCGGGAATCAGGGTAGAGGAACAGTGGGCAGTATTTAAAATGGGGATTATAAGAGCAACAGAATATGCATTAACGCAGGTTAGCAAGGAAAAGGAAGAGAGGCCATTATGGTTTTCCAAGGAGGTAGTGGAGAAAGTGAAAGCCAAACAGATTGCATTCAGGCAATACAAAAAGACACAGGTAGAAGGGATAGGAGAAGTACCATGAGAAGCAAAGGGAGGCAGGGATGTCAGTAAGGAAGCCAAAGCACAGACAGAAGAGCACATTGCAAAATCAGTGGGGCAGAGGAACAAAGCCTTTTACAGGCACATAAGTGAAAAAGAAAGGCAAAGAGAGGGATAGTAAGACTGAAGGGGGAGGATGCAGGCTGCGTGGAGGATGACAACAGTAAAGCTGACATATTGAACAGGTATTTCTGCTCAGTCTTTACCGAGGAAGAGGAGGGTAATGGGCCTGAAGACAGTACAAGTGGTGGGAATGATGCAGAGAAGGACACAAGTCCCTTTACATGAGAAAGGGTCCTGAAGGAACTGGAAGGAATAAGAGTTGATAAAGCAATGGGGCCAGATGGGGTGCACCCAGGATCCTTAAAGAACTAAGAGGTGGTGGCTGAACCTCTGGCAATCCTGCTTCGCCAATCACTGGAAACAGGGAGGTGCCCAAGACTGGAGGACAGCAGATGTAGTCCCCTTATACAAAGTGGGAACAAAGAGAGCGGGGAACTACAGAGCAGTCAGCCGCCTCGGTAGTGGGGAAGATCATGGAAGCACTACTGAAGGAAAGACTGGTGAACATCTGGTTGTCAACGGACTACAGGACCCAAGGCAGCATGGTTCACCAGGGGAGGTCATGTCAGACCAACCTCACAGAATTTTTCAACTGGGTGACTAGGGAGGTGGATCAGGGGAGGGCAGTGGACATGGCCTATATGGACTTCAGTGGGGCCTTTGACACTGTGCCACATAGAAGGTATAAGTAAATAATATGACCTCCCTCTGCTGGTGATGCCCCTGCCTGTGCATCCCAGCATGCTGTTGCTTTACCTGCTGCACTGCAACAGGCAGCACGTGAAAGTAAAATAGCATGCTGGGATGCACAGGCAGGGGCATCACCATCAGGAAAGGAGGTCATAACTCCCATACATGACACTAATAAGGCCCCACCTGAGTAACAGTGTACAGTTCTGGAGACCTTACCCATGTAAGGACACAGACAGGGTAGAGAAGGTTCAGAGGAGGGCAACAAAGATGGTACAAGGATTGCATCACAAGTCCTATGAGGACAGGCTGAAGGATTTGAATATGTACTCTCTGGAGGAGAGGAGGGGGAGAGAGGCAATATGATAGAGACATACAAGTATTTTACTGGGAGGAACAGGGTGCAGGAATACATTATTTTTAAATGAAAAATATGTTCCAGGACTAGAGGGCATGGGATGAAGCTGGAGGAGGACGATTCAGAGGAAGCGTGAGGAAGAATTTCTTCATAGAACGGGTGGTGGACAAGTGGAGCACCTTGTCAGAGGAAGTGGTGGGGGCTGAAACAATTATAGGATTTAAGAATGCATGGGATAGACAAAGGAATTCTGGAGGTCAGGGGTGAGGGGCAACAGACTTCTAGGAAAACATAAAGTGAACTTATAAGCTCAAATGGGCAGACTGAGGTGGACCGTAGACCCTCATCTGCTGACACGGTCTATGTATCTATGTATCTCCTATAAACTGAAAGCAAATGAAGTGCCTGTGAGATGCAAAACTTTGGTGTGCAGGTAATTATCCTGCATATCCAGAGAACACAGCCAGTCCCCTGGTGAAGCAGGGGCAGTGGCCGCTGAAGAGTTACCATCCGAAACATTTGTACTCTATGTACAAGTTGAGGCTGCTCAGGTCCAGGATGGGACAGAGATCCCTGTTTTCTTGGGAACTAGGAAGAAGTGGGAATAGTACCCCCTTCCTGTTGGGATGTGGGAATGGACTCAGTAGTCTTCTTTTGCAGTAAGGCTTGAAGTTCGGCTCATATAAAGGGGCAGTGGCCTGGAGGATATATGGATAGGCTTGATGGATTTTTGGGGGCCACCCAGAAACTCTAGAGCATGGCTGAGCTCTATGAGCTGTAGCACCCAGTTGTCTGTAGTGATGTCCCTCCACCTGTCCAGGCATAGGAGAATGACCCCGACCACCACCTCCTGAAGCCCAGCTGGGAGGGGTCTGGCAAGTCAGGAGCAGCCCTGGCAGTGCACTAGCTGCATTTGCCCTGGGCATTGGACCTGTTTACAGGAGGAAAGCGGCGAAAGGGGCCCTGTGACCCAACCCGGCTGGGTATGGGTATGGGTATGGGTATGGAATGCACTGACTTCAAGACCCTCCCAGAGATTAGGAGCTTTGAAATAATGTCCTGAATGCTGCCCCCAAACAGCTTGGGACCTTGAAAGGGAGCATCCATAATGCTGGATTGGATATCTAGGACAAAGCCAGAGACTCTAAGCCAGGCACGGCGCCTTATGCTAATACCCATGGCAGCCGCTTCTGGCCTGAAGCTTCCATTGCATCATAAGTCACCTGGAGGACATGGGTGCAGAAGTCTTATGTTTGGAGGGGTTGTCTGGCATCACTCAGACCACCTCTCTAGCCTGGTCCCCCAGCAGGTTTTGGTATTGCACTATGAGGCCAAGTAATTAAGAGCCGGATGATGAGAGTGGACAATGCAAAAGCACGCTTGTCCACCTGGTCCAGCTGCCTCCATTCTCTGTCTGGAGGGAGGCACTGAGCTGCTTTGGCTGCTTGGTGCGGTCGTGGGCTACATTGATAGCTACGTTAAGCTTGGTGGCTGCTTACAAATGGTCTTTGTTTGGTGCTGAACTTCTGAAACATACCTTTATAAAATGATTTTGGCTGGTGCGGCAGAAGGTGTACGATTTCAAGTGAAATCCAGACAGCTGCAAGGATGTCAAAATATCCTGAGTAGGATCACAAACAGTTTGTGACCCTTAAAGGTGGCATTAAGTATGGATTGTTGGACATGCGGTACAAATCCGGAGACCCGCAGCCACGAATGTCTCCTCAAACAGATGCCTGTAATAGATGCCTGAGCTGTGGAATCGACAGCATCATACATGGCACACAGCAAATGGCGTCCCCGCTGCTGTGGTCTTTAAAGTTTTAGTCAGTTCTTGCTTGGATGCGATCTCTGGCAGGGCTTGTGTGGAAGCCTGGGCCGCCTTCAAAGTTTCTCTTGATACTTCAAAGGTGGCCCATATAATTCAAGATTCACAAGGTAAGGGTCAAAAGGAGAAAGTACAGTTACGTAGAATTTACCATAGCAGTAGATCTTGAGACAGGCTCTTGCAGTAGGTACTAACAGATAGGATTAAGCACGCCAGGCGCTGGGACCTACAAAATCTTTTAGCTAGCAATGTCTGGCAGGGATTGCCCCAGTCACGTGACTGACGTCAGCATGCCACAGTTCTCCCGCCGGAGACCCAGCAAGGTGCGACAGGAGGAGTGGGCTCCTGGAGCTAAGAGCTATGACTGGAGAAAGAGCAGAAGAACTGCAAGAGCCTCTCTCGAAGATCTACTGTTATGGTAAGTTCTTACGATACTGTACTATCTTACTTTAAGAGGGCTTTTGCAGTAGGTACTAACAGGCAGGAGTGAGTCCTAAGCAGTCAAAGTCAGACAAGTCTGAGACATGGGAGGTAGGAACAAGTCAGCAGTAAAGCGGGATCTTAAGAAAAGAGCCCTGTAGAACAGCTAGGCGAAGCCTGCCTGTGCCTAGAAACAACGTCTAAACTGTAGTACCTAGTGAAGGTGTGAACAGAACTCCAAGTGGCAGCCTCACAGACATCTGTGGCGAAGACTTTCCTGAAACAAGCAGTAGAAGCAGACATGCCTCTGGCTGAAAGCCCTTTAACCTCCCCAGAAGGGTCTTGTTATATTTCTGATAACAGAAAGGAAAGGGAACATTGTTTAACCAGGAGTAACACACTAAGCGAAGCTTGTTTCCAGATGCGATCTAGAGCACCACGGAAGTTAAGTGACTTGCTCAGGATCACACAGTATGCACCTAGGCAGCTGTGGGATTCAAACCCAGGTCTCCACATCTGCAGCTCAGAGCCTTAACCCACTGCGCTACACAAAGTGATACAGTTTGCCAACCGTTTGAACAAACACTGTTTTCAAACCACAGTGCCCTCTGTTTTGGGCGCAAAGGAAACAAACAATTGATCAGTTCTACGGACTGGATTTGTCCTGTTCGTGTAATAACGAAAAATTCTATCTACATCCAGCGTGTGCAGAATTGCTTCACCCAGATAAGAATGCTCAGAATAATACACTGGCAACTGAAGAGACTGATTTAAGGTTGATTCTGAAACCATCTTAGGCAGAAACTTAGGATTTGTACATGAGGCCACCTGGTCTCGTGAAAAATCAAGTAAGGCTCCTTACACATTAGGGGCTGAAGCTCAGAAATCCTTCTAGCCGAGGTAATGGCAACCAAAAGCGCTTTCCATGAAAGATAGCACATGTCACAGCTTGCCACTGGTTCGAATGGGGACAGCACAAGTTTATCCAAAATGAAATTCAGATCCAGGAGGAGCAGGGCTCCTAACTAGGAGTTTCAAATGAAGGATCCCTTCAAGAAAGTCTTGGATACTTCCAGCTGAGCCAAAGTTTTGCCACCCATAGGGGTGTGATAGGCAGAAATGGTGGACAAATGGACCTTTAGTGTCGAATAACTAAGTCCCAGGTCACAGAGGTACAGGAGGTTGTCTAGGACTTGAGGGACCGGGCAGGAAAATTGTTCCAACTCCTTAGCCATGGCCCATATTGAAAATCTCTTCCACTTCATAGCAATGTGGCCCTAGTGGATGGCTTTCTGGCCTCCACTGGGACCTGTGCCACCATAGAGGAGACCCCAAAGCGGACAGCAGCTATGTCAGTAGGTACCACGCATGAAGGTGAAGGGACCGCAGGCCTGGATGGACCACAGTTCCCGGTTCCCTGTGTCAATAGATCTTGGCAGTGTGACAGGGACCTCCTGCCACTCTTGAGGACTGACCTTTTCTTAAATCTGTTGCAACCAGTTCTTCTATTTCTTAGCCTAACCTATCCTTTACAATTTCTAGTCCATAAAGTTGGCCACCTATGGGTATCCCTTCCTTTCTTGACTATGCTACAGTGTCCTCTTTAATTTTCCTTTTCCCTCTCAGGTCCTCATACAAGGAGGTTATTGTGGTGACCACCAAGCGTATGTAAAACAGGTTGTGTTTATCGTTGTTGGATTTTGTATGTAATAGCACTATGTCATTAAATACCTTGATGTATACACTATGTTTATGAAACCTGTAAATGTTGAAAATACCATAGCACTAGGTGTTTTTGATAATGGTAAAAGTACTAGGTGACTATTATAGAAATGAAGTTAGTTGTGCTATTTAAAATGCATATAAATTGCTGTAAACTGAACAAGTCTGAAATTTCATGGTGATTTGCATATATCTCATGATGCTTTGCATTATAGAAGTATGTATGATGTTATATTTCTTTTAAACTTGATTTGTTGCCAATGCCCTTTAGGGTAACCCATTTTCAGTGTTTCTGCACTGAGGTTCTTTGTTTTTAGCTTGTTTTATTTTTTTTTATTTTGAGCCCCACTACCCAAGCAAATGGGGCCCACATAGGGATGAAGGGTTTTCACTGAAAAGTGGTTAGATCAGAGATCAGTGTCAGTAGGTACTGGCTAAATGCAGAGAAAGGACACAGATAGTCTGTTGCTGCAAAGTGATATACTGAAGAAGAAATATGCCATTGCAGAAGGTTATTTATTGTGTTTTGAATAAACATCATACAGAAATTGTGTGCTGAACTTGAAGTTTGCTGTCTGTTCCATCTGTTATCCCACAAACCCACCACAGACTTGGTGTCAGCAGTGGGATAACTTTCTGAAAGCATCTGGACTGGCAGAAGAGGGCGTTTTCTGGTGGATATCACCCAGATATCCCAGGTGGACGATGCACCAGGAGTTGTCGGAGAATAAAGTCAGTGGAGTTCTGATCAGAACCATGGCCGACAGACTGAAAGATGCTGCTGCCTGGACTGGACCTGGAAGCTCCGAGGCAGGCCAAGCCTGAAGACAACAAGGAGATAAAGGTCAAGGCAGACTGGAGGTGTGAGCGACAACACTCAGGAGGTGGAGACCCTGATGAGTATGATCCACTGGATGATTGGGCAATGGCTGGAGGCAGACCAACTATGCAGAAAGGCGGAACACTGGTGCCAGGTGCTCAAGAGATTCCAGCTGGAAAGTTTGGACAAAGAGTTGGAGGAGGATTTTCTGTAGGCTCAGTTTGAGGAGGATATTCCTTTGTTTCCTGTGTTCCCAGGATGTTACCTGTTGGAGGTCGGAGATGCAAGTATGGAACTTGAATGCAAGATCCCAAGTAAGACTGCCTAGTAATATTGTGCTGGGGTTGAAGATGCCAAGCAAGCAAGAAGAAGCCTATGAAGCTGAAGGGACTTGTTCTTGTACTGATGCAGCTAAATCTATTAACAGAATTGAATGGGGTATACTTCATGCTAAAAATGCTAATGTTGCCAAATTGTTACAGTATGTTAAGGTTAAGGAGGGTAGAGGTAATTTAAAAAAAAGTCACCCCTGGAAAAAGGAAAACTCTCACATAGATCACAAGGTACTAGATGGTAATAGATGGCTGAAAATAGCACAGTGATTAAAAAGATATTGTATTTCTTTGAAACTTGATTTGTTGCCAATGCCCTTTGGGTAACCCATGTTTCAGTGTTTCTGCACTGAGGTTCTTTGTTTTTAGCTTTTTTTTTTCTTTTTGAGCCCCCACTACCCAAGCAAATAGGGCCCACATAGGGATGAAGGGTTTTCACTGAAAAGTGGTTAGATCGGAGATCAGTATCAGTAGGTGCTGGCCAAGTGCAGAGAAAGGACATTTACAGTCTGTTGTTGCAAACTGATGTACAGAAGAAGAAATATGCCACTGCAGAAGGTTATTTCTTGTATTGTGAATAAACATCACACAGAGATTGTGTGTTAAACTTGAAGTTCAGTGTCTGGTCCATCTGTTATTCCACAACCCCTCCACAGGCAGATTGGTAGTGAAACTGGAGGTCCACTGACAGCTGCTGAATTAGACAGAACCAAATTTGCCTGGGCCAGAAGGGAGCAATCAAAATCATTAGTGACCCTTCTGCCTGAAGTTTCAGAAGAACTCTCTGCATGAGTGGAAGTGGAGGGAAGGTGTACATGAACTTCCCTTCCAACATAAAACAGCGCATCTCACCAGAAAACACCACGCCCTGGAGCAAGCAGAAAGCTGGTAGTTTTGCATTGGATGGGGATGCGAATAGACCTAGGTTTAATCTTCCCCATTTTCAAAGATGCTGTCTACCACTGACTGTCTCAGTTCCACTTGTGTTCTCTGGTTTGGTGCGACTTAGCACATTCACCAGGATGTTCTGAACATCTGGGACGTGAACTGCTGTCAGAAGAAGGCTGTGACCTACTGCCCAGTACCATACTCTCATCACTTCACAACACAGGGGGTATGGGCGCATTCCACCCTGTCTGTCTGTGTACCAGATGACGCAAATGTTGCCTGTCTGAATCATAAGCTGCCCCACCTGTATTAAATGCTGGAAAGCTTGTACAACATTCAGTACCACCCTCATCGCCAACACATTGATGTGGAGAGGAGTTAGCTGTCGGACCAACAGCCCTGAGTCCTGTGAGCACGGTGGGCTCCCCATCCCGATCCAGATGCATCTGTCATTAGGATCTGGAGGGAGGTCCATACGGAATGGAACACCCTGGAGGAGGTTGTCCGGGTCCTGCCACTACAACATATCCCAAGCCATCAGGTCTGAGACCAAGATCTCATGGTTCAGATTGTCGGATCTCTGGTCTCATTTCGCCTGACAGTCCACTGTGCGACTCTCATACGATCTGCTGACAAAGCACTACTAAATGTTCCTAGGTGTCACACCTCAAAGGGTGCTGGTGCGTTTAAGCATATGGCTCCTCAGCTTTGGAATACTCTTCCTCCAGATCTAAAATAGTCTGTATCTCACTGTCATTTTAAAATAAAATTACGGCGTTATCCATCCCAGTCAGACCTATGCACTTGCTTGATCCGACGTGATCTCTACTAGGTCCTCCTTTTCCTTCTCCGTTACTCTTCAGTTAAAACTCTCCTGTTTTCTTGAATATCCTTCTCTATATGTTGTTGCATTCTATGTGCTGTGGTCTAAACTAAGCAATATGTGATGTGGTTAGGTACTTTAAAATGTTATGTATATTATGTTCTTCTAGTCTGAACTAAGTATACTTATTACTGTCTTGTACAAAGTGATAACTAAAGCTGTTATGTACTAGTGAAATGTCAGGTATGTTAAGTTCTGTACTCTCCCAGGTCATGCCTGAAAATAGTCATTTTGATTAGTGCACTCACCGGTGAAACAGAAACTAAATAAATATGAAGTCTGGCTAGAAACCATAGGGATAGCCACAGCCATGAGACCGAGAAAGAGCGAATAATCGTCCTGGCGACATCCTTCTCTGTGAGGCCACAAATGTGCCCATTTTGCAGGGTTTCCATCCTGTCTAGTAGCATGAAGGCTCTGCCCTGGAATGCATCCAACACTGCCCCAATAAATAGGAGTTGTTGTGTAGGAAAAAGTTGGGTTTTGGAATGGTTGACAGTAATGCCCACCTTCTGGAAACGGTCCAGAGTAATGGTCAGGAACTGGCCAAACTGTCCTCGATGGGGCCATAAGAAGCCAATCGTCATGGTATGGAAAATCCTGTACCCCTTGTGCAAGGCCACTGCTACCACCGCTAGGCATTTCGTGAATATTCTGGGTGCCGATGAAAGGCTGAAGGAAAGAGCTTTGAACTAAAACTGCTTTCCCAGAAAACAGAATCTGAGGAATCTGTGGTGCAGCGGAAAATTGGATGTGCAGGTAGGCATCCCATGTCCAAGCATAAAAGCCAATGGTCCTTCTGTAAGGGAGGAATCAAGCTTGGAAGAGACAACATTTGGAACCTCTTGTATTCCATGTACAGGTTCAGGGAACTCAGGTCTACAATGGGTCTGAGACTGCCCATCTTCTTGGGCACGGAAAGAAATCAACAGAACCCCTTCCCTTGTTGCTTTGAGGTAACTTGCTCTGTTGCTGCTTTTGCTAGCATGGAACTTATTTCCTCTCTTGCTAAAGGAAATGTGGCTTTGCAGGTAAGATGGCGACTTGGAGGATTTTCCAGAGGTTTCTCTGTGAACTCTATTGTGTGGCTTTGAACCACTGGGACTACCCACAAGTCTGTGGTTATAGCCTCCCATCCAAGTAGGTGCCTTGCAAATCTTCCTCTTACTGGTTCCCCTGTGACTCACTCCAGAGGAGGGATGGGGTCCATAGAGTTAGAAGGCAATGGGGAGGGTAGAGGCAGTGGCTCCCAAGGCCCTATGGGATTTTGTCGGAGGCACCGTGCCTGCCGAAGGGGCCTGACATTTGTTTTGACATCAGTTCTTGGGCTGCCTTTGCTGGGCGATGTTGCTGCCGCCAAAATGGCTGCTTGGGTTTCTGAGGTGTGTATACATGAACTGGATGGAGCACAAGGCCTTGCCCTTGTCCTGCAAGTCTGTAATGATGTCTTTGACATCCCTCAGAACAGAGTGGACCTCAGAAAGGTGTGTCTTGAATGACTGTCTGGACTTCTGGTGCCAGACCTGAAATCCTGAGCTATGCATGCCTCCACAGACTCACGGCGAGTGGCTGTGCCCCAGCTGATCGTCCATGGCATCGTAGATGGCCCTCAGGGTGTGTGCTGGCCGATCTAGCCGACCTAACCATGCCCACCATTTCCTGTTTCAACTGGGAGTCCTGTAGAGAGTCGATCTTAGACTCTAGTTGTCCCCAAATGGATTTCTGGTAGACTACTATATGAGCCACGTAATTCAGGGCTCTGACAGCCAAAGTCCAAGTAGAATAAATCTTCTTTCCGTACTTGGTCAATAACCTTAGATTCCTTGTCTGGTGGAGAAGTACTAAGGTGTTTTGATTTGGCTGACCTATCATGGGAAGCACTAATGACCACTGAGTCAGCCTTGGGGTGAACACTCAGGTGGTCCTTTCCTAGGGTGTTTGGCATATTCTGTCCACCTTTCTGGCCACAGGTGCTATTGAGTGAGCTGCCTCAAACTGTATGTGCAGTCCTCATGCAGTCACAGGGCAGAATGAGGGTAGGTGACAGATCAGATAGTTGTAGATGCTCTGCCAGCCTCTGGCATTGGGGATCAGGGCCTCAGTGTGCTAGTCATATGCTGTCTGGATTTTCCTGAGAAGTTCCGTAAAGGAAAGTTCTCTGGCTTGGAGACTTGGGTGACTCCTTGAGCTTGGATCCTCGGTGTGGGTGACTCACAGTCGGTGCAGTGAAAACGAGTCGTTTTCTGAACCTGACATTGGGCTCTCATTGGGTGAGATAAGTCTGGGCAGTGGAATCTCTACCAGCCTGGAAAGGTCCCTAGGCGCGCAAATTCAGTGGGAGGCAGTGTAGGCGGAAATGTTCCATCGTCCTATCCGATGTCAAAGGCCAGGGCATGACTGTGGGATTTATTAAGGTGATGGAGGCCTAGGAGTCAGCATCGAGCCAGCGGAGCTGCCTCTTCTTCAGCTCTGATGTGAGCTGCGATTTTGCTTCATTCCACCAAGATCACAGTATCACCTGAAGATCCACCCAAGGCTGAGGTGGGGTGGCGGAAGTGGGTTGGGGTGTGCAAATCCCAGGTAACCCATAGTAGGGATAGTTAAAACCCGGTGATGAATACCCCGGCATCGGGAACCCTGGCAAAGGGTACTCCAGCGTTGGATATTGCGGCGCTGGATACCTGGGCATGGGTAACGTGACGTTGGGTAACCCGGAGAGTTGCCAGAAGGACCCAGATTCAGCCCAGATGGAGGAGCACATGGTTCAGGTGTTGGGCCAGATGGCGGGGCTGCAGGCTCTGGAACAGACCCTGCCGGGGAAGCAGAAGGTCCCGGAGTTAGCGGAAGCTCTGAAAGTCCCAACGGGTTGGTGTCAGGTCAGCCAGTGGCCCTTGGGGGGATGACGGGCCTTGAAGTACTGGTGCAGCCTTTGTCAGGTCCAGCAGAGCCTCAGGCATGGGTAGCTCCGGTGTCAGGGCGGAGCAGGCCCTGGCGGTGTGCTGTCTCCCTTCTCCATGTCTGGAAAGACTACTCTCTATCGGTGGAGGGAGAGAAACTGGAGGAGACTACGTTGTCAGCTGTGGTTCAGACATCAGCTGAGCCTACTCCTCAATGACAGGCCTGTTGTCGGGGCCTGATGGAGGGCTGGTACATGCAGCCGCCGGAGGAGCAGACAGGTGCCTTAACAACCAGGTCATAAATGATGCTGAGAGTGGCTGGCGTGACGCACCGGTCCCACTGTTGCACTAGGCCCCTTAATCTTGAGAGGCTTAGTAGGAGTGGGCGCCTCCATTTCCCGGAGGCTCCGTCAGGCCAAAGTCCTAGCCTGATGGGGGGTGGACAGCTGCTCCATAGCCACAGAGGCAGCCGTGGATAAAGGTTTTACCGGAGGCAGTTACCTCCTGGGTCACAGCACCCGCAGCTTAGAAGTGGACTCTTCCGGTCCCAATGCCTCTCCTTGTCCTGCTTCTTCTTGCAATGGCCTTCTGGGAAAGATAGAAGAGCTCCTGAGTTTCGTCAGCTCCTTCTCCATGGAAGACATTTCTAGTTTTAAAAGGTGGGCTTCCGAGACTGCGGACAGTGTTTTCGTGTGGCCTGGTTAAACCCCAGGCAAATCTCATACTCCTCAATCTTGTGGTCTGAGCCCAGACAGAAAAAGGCAGAGAATAGCCATCCTTGTGAGGGAGCTGAGTCCCTGAGGAGTCGTGACTTGTTTTATACGATCGGATGACATCGGAGATGACATGCACGATATGTATACTAACACTATTTATGATGAAAAAGTAACATTTTAAGTTTAAATTCAAGAAATTTAGCGAGAGATACTCATCAAGATGGCGTCGATAGAAGCAATGTTCTCCGAGGTCCGGCGTGCGCAGGTCGGCGGCAGGAAAGATCTGGACGGCGGGCATGGGGACTACTCCCTATACAGCTGCACACTGACATCGGTCACATGGCGCTGGGGTGGTCCCCACCAGACACTGCTAGCTAAAGTTTTCCGTGTGGTCCTAGCACCTAGCGGTTTAGTCCTACCTGTTAGTACCTACCTGAGAGCCCTCTGCAGATAAGTCATCCGTTTACCCATATCACCCAATTTCCTAGACTCTTTTTCTGGGGAAGAGCATTTAAGTGTTTAGGTTGCACTGACCTATCATAGGCTACATTGATAACCACAGAGTTTGCTTGTGGAGGTGTAGAGAAATAAGGGTGTCCTGCTGGAGCCTGACAGATCCAGTCAACTTTCCTAGGTGCCAAGGGAATAATGATTGGTTGGTGCCATGCTGCCAGGCTGGCATCTTCACAGGGCTCCATCACAGGTGGGATTACCAGAGGAGGAGTATCTGGTAGTACCAAGTAGTGGGCCAATTTTTGCCTAGAGGCGTCCTGTTCGGTTTCCTTAAAACCACATTTTTTTGCAAATGTTGCATAATATCCATGAAACTGGGGTCATCAGGAGGCAAGCAAGGGAGGTATGGAGTTCTCTTCTCTCCGGGAGGAAACAGTGGATGCTGAGGATGCAGCAGCCTCAACCAATTCCTCTTCCTCTTCTTGTTCCTTTGATCTCAGTCCTGATCATACTGTTCCCCTTCCATGTCAATGTCTGGGGAAGGAGCAGGTAGGCGAAGAGACACTGGCCATAAGAGAAGTAGAAGGACGCCTCCATGGGGCTGGAGGTGGAGCCAGAGAGGCACACTTGTAGTGGTGGTAGCCTTCTGGGTCAAATCCATGATGGTACTTACCAAGAGCTCAGATATCGACCATGGCCACTTTGGGTGGCATGGTCTTTGAAAGCACAGTATTAGAAGGCCCTATTGGAATTATTGAGGTAATTGGTGGTGGTGGCAGCACCAAATGTATGTTTGGAAAATGGCTCATCGAGAAAGGAGTTGGTTGGGAAGCAAATGCACAATGGAACATGAATCGTCGGCGAGGAAGATGTCATCGACTGGGCAGGACAGCCTGACCCCAGGAGGTAATATCCATCTCTTGCGGTCATGGTCATCAATGACCAAGTGGCCTGTAAAGGGGTTGTATACAGCCCCTGAGATGGCGGAGAAAACAAAGGAAACTAAATTATTGGAGTTCCCAGTGGTGAATCGACAGTGAGTAATCAATGGACCCTGAGAAGCAGGCAGGCCTGCAGTCGTCGACCAGAGCCTGGGAGACTGGGCAAGCCATCGACAGACGAGATAACAGCTCTAGTATTTAAAACTGCTTGTGGTACAGTGCTAGGCAGGAAGTCACTGACAGAGATTATGTTGTTGACAGAGAGTGGTGCTTTCTCTGGTCATGGAGTGCTTATGCTTCTCCCTGCGGTCAGTCTTCTCCATTGATCAATGTTTCCTTTTAGAATGATGGGAACTGGAAAAGGACAATGACGAGTGCGGGATGATTCTGATTGGAGTTCCCACTCTAGGAGCAGATTTTTGCTTCATCAAGTAGTCCCTCAGTGTTTGAAGAATAGTCGTTTAGTAACTTTATTAAATCTTTTGCTGCAACGTGCAACCACAGTGTTGTGCCAAGGTCCAAGCACGACACACAAAGCTTGAAGATCTTCTGTTGCAAGCTTTTGTCCATAGGCATAGAGCCTAGAGAGTCCAAAGGCGACAAAGTGGTTGAAGGCGTGATGCTACTCTCGTCAGCGCTGATAACGGCAAAGAAGTTAAGTAACTGGTAAAATAATTTACCAACTCTAGCTATACTCCGCCGGGAGTGTAGCAGGCAGGTCGGCAGCGGAAAAGAACTGAGGAGGATCTGGGACCGCCCATGCTTATATACCCCACAGCACAGCATGTGACATCGTCATGCGCTGGTCCCAGGTTGACTGTTGGTGAAATCCTCCAACTGGATTCGGTGCATGCAGCTGGATGTTCCTTGATGTGTGACCTGCTTCAAGAGATAGCCTAGAAAAAGATCTATAGTATCCAAGCTATATACCATGGAGAAAATTACCTTTAAGAAAAATAAATAGTTAAAACCATTTGAGGATATATGAGCACACTAAGTCAACTATGCTTTAGAAAATGATGCAGAATCTGTACCTTAGCATCTGATAGGGCCTTATAATTTATGTTCTCACGGGCCTCTGGAGGACACCATCTATTCATTCCACTGAATTACAGTTTTTGAAGATGTGAGATTTAGTTAACTGCCACCAAATGTAAATAGTTCCTGTATGGATGCTGTGTATTCTTAAACATAGAAATACAGACTTTGACGGCAGATAAGGACCGCTTGGCCCACCTAGTCTGCCCATTTCCTACCTAGAGGATAAGCTGCAGATCCTATTTAACCAGCAGCCTATTTCTTCCTACCCACCACAAAATTGCATTATGTCTGTCCCATGCATTCTTGAATTCTCCCACAGTTTTAGACCCCACAACCTCCTCAGGAAGGCTGTTCCATCGTCTACCACCCTCTCTGTGAAAAATACTTCCTCACATTGCCCCTGAGCGTTCCCCCTCCATCTTCAAATTGTGTCCCCTTGACCACTGCTTTGGGACCCTAGATGGCTGTAGCAGTTAGGTCATCTGTTGTACAGTGCCTTGAAACAGAAAAATAAAAATGTAAAATTATGTAAGTCTAACAGAATTTCTGCTTTCTGTGTAGCTCATGTTGTCAATGAGAATATTTACAAACAAATTCAAAAAAAAAAAATAGTACCTATCCAGAAACATGGTAGTGGAGAATATTGGTCCATATATGATCCCATAGGGACAAATTTTCTGCAGTTACCTTTGGTAATTGCACGCAGCCCATGTGTCTACAGCAGCTTGGTTCTAAATGCTGTATCAACCAAACAGTTTTAAACTCTGTTCTGAAGATGGTTTAAGAGGCCTGCACACAGTCTAAAAGATCACACATCTTTAAACTAGTTTAACAGAGTTAAACTACTTTGAAAATTGCAGTTGAGGACTTCCAGTGACGTCCATGCCACGGAAGCAACCTGAGCTCAAAGCTCCAGCTCTGCTAAGGCTTAAAAACTCCAAACTTGGCTATTTATTCATTAAATTTGCAGCAAATCTCAATATACGCCTTCCAAGATTCCCAGAAGAAAACCTGACCTGCGAAATCACCATCAGAGCTGGCAGATCCTGATGGAGTATACTCCGATAGTGACAATTCACAGACCTCAGGCCGTGGTGAATCCTCGAGGGCAGTCCTCTCAAATGTGCCAAACTTTGCCAGGCAGATGGATGTTGTCCTACAAGAGCTCCTGAACTTCCAAAAGAAACCTGCACTACTTTTGTGGCGCTACATCGACATAGGAAAAAATCGAGCAGAGACTAGACTTCTGTGAAGGAGCAGGCAACACTGACGGATACTCAGGTGGACTGCACCAACGGGCAATAATATAAGCTGCATCACACTATCCAGGATTTACAGGAAAAGGCAGAGGATGCGGAGGCCCGGAACCATAGAAATGATCTCAGGGTGTCAGGCTTCCATGAGGTCTGTGAGGGCAACAACCCAATTCAGTTCCTGCAATGGTTTTCCAATCAAAATTAAACCTCCCTGCCAGCTGCACAACGGAGACTGACCAGCTCACCATGCACTGGGCCGCAGCCAGGCCCATCTAACCACACATGCTCCATGGTTTTCACTTTTTGCGCTTTCAAGAGAAGGAGTAAATACTAGATAAATCCTGGCAACAGGGGACCTCTCCTATCAAGACCATTGCATATATGTAGGACAACGACTACCCCCTCAATTGCTGCATGCCGCAGGCTTATGCCCCACACTTGAGAAGCTCTGAGAGGCTAAAATAAAATTCAGGACCCCATACCGTACTAAGCTGACTGTGCAATTCTCAGAGGCACTAAAACCTTTGAAAATGTTGAAGAAGCTGCTCAGGAACTCCGCAGTACGGCATAGAGTTGTGCTAGGCCACAAACAGACTAACCCATCCCGGCATCAAAACTGGCACAGAAGGTCTGGAGTCGGCTGCTGCCGAGGGAGGAGCATCACAGAGAAGCAGCCTCAGCAATTCAACAAATAGTGGCAGGCCTGAAGAGCCAGACATCAGAATCGACTTGGATCAACCACGCACCAGCCAACTAAATGAGTGGACTCTTACTATCTGATGATTTTTCTTCCCACAGGTGAGCCAGTTCCTTCTTTTACCCTCCCCAGTTATGCCTTGTGATCGCTGTCTCTGGTCCTCCAGTTCCCCTCGGGTTCCTCCCTCCCACACACACCAGGTATGCTAAGCTATGAGACAGGAGGGTTACCCCTCATCCATTGCTGCAGCCCAAGGCTAAGCGGGCCTCTGCAACCATGGAATTCCCCGGAAGGCGGTGCCATACCTGCCACGGGTTGGTGACCATCGCCAGGTGTGATGCCAGGTTCTCTGGGGGGCGGGAGGCTCGGAGGATGGGGATCAGGGATAAGAGTGACCGCCGGGGCGGCTCTTTATTCGGCCCGGAAGCCTTGATAAATGGGCGGAGACAGGTCGGTGGCACCTTCCTTTTGTATAACTCTTGCAGCTGTTAATAGGTTCAGGTGGTTGCTACCATGATTGCTCTACACTACAGCCACAAGATGATTGCCACGTGGCATTCAAAAATTAAGCAGGCCCTGTGGGTGATCTGGGTCTGGTACTCAAGTTATCCCTGTCCTAATGCCCACAGGGATCAGATCCAGACAGAATGGAAATGGATGTAGCCTTATCCGGGGTATCTGTGACAGCGTCACATGAGCTGGTTTTGACCTTAGCATCTGGGTGGCTGCCTCCCATCTGCTGAGTGACACTTCAGCCCAGTGCGGGGATGAGACACAGGACTAGGCCCCCCACACACACAAGGGCCTATGAGTGTAGGTCAGTGGACCACTATAGCCTAAATATTTGTGGATAAGCCACCGGGCAGCCACTATTCTTGGGCCGCTGATGACAATGCTGCAGTTCAGTTAACAGTATTAGCGTGTTTAATTCTCACGCCTTGAAGGAGCTAAGGCATGACCACATCCCCTTCCCCTACTTAGGCGTTTCGTCTTCGCCCTCTTGCAAGTCTAGGTGCTTGGTGCCTTCCACGCCAGAGCCCCATGGAAGCCACCTTAGTTCAGCAGGCTCTGCCCAGTTGGCAGCTACCCACTTAGTTAGCATTCCCTTTTGTCACCCTCTCTTTAGGTTATCTGTTTGAGGATTTTTCCTCACGCCCTACAGGCAGTCACAGTACCTTCCTTCAGAAATCGGTCAAGGGTCCAATGCTAGGCGAGGGCATGAGTGTCATGATCCTAATGCTAGGCAAGTCCTCTCTGCCCTTACTAAAGTTTTAGAATGGCTAGTAAACCCCTCAAATTGTATTCTTTGAATGTTAATGGATTGGGCAGCCCATAAAGAGGTCAAGAATTATTTCTCTGCTGAAGAAGAGTCATGCCGAAATTGCATATATTCAAGAAGCATATGTCAGCTAGCGAACACAAAATTTATTTGCAGAGGTTTTACCCAAGTCTTTTCCTCTGCATTCGGTGGGGATGAAGGAGGGGTCACCATACTGATTCCCAGCCATATCCCCTTCCAGGCAACTAAGAAGTGGGTGGATCCAGAAGGCTGACTGGTTATTGTGCAGGGGCTGCAGCATCAGGAGGTTACCTTAGCTAATATATACCTCCCTCCTGGCTCTAATGTTCTGACAAATCTGGCGGTTCAACCAGGCCCATCTCAGGAGCAAATCCTTTTGTGAATTCCTGAGTGATAAGATTAAAGACAAACTGGCAGACAATGCCGACCCTGGAATTCCCTTCCCCATTAGATGGGACACCCTGAAAGTAGTTCTGAAGGGCCATCTGATATAAGCTACAGCCACCCTAGCGAGGGATTAGGAAGGAGAAGCAAACACACCTTGAACAAACCCTGCACTTCATCACGAACTGCCCATCAGAAGGGGGACCATTCTGTCATCGCACAACAAGCAGGTCCGGCGGGACCTGGACTCCCTCTGCACCCAACACATAGAGATAGCGCTGGCATAGTTGTGACAGAGATATGGGGAGATAGGTCCCTGGGCCTTCCGCCTGTTAGTGTACCGCTTACGCCAAACAGCGCAAACTATCCACCATAGCAGCAACAAAAGACTCTATGGGCTCCCTCCATACGAAACTCGGGCACATTACCCAAGCCTTTTGTGATTACTATAAACCCTATACACCCCCAAACAGCCGTCTGCCCGCTGCTATTAATGCCTTTCTGTCCACCTTGAACTTGCCTGGTCTTGCTCAAGATCAGCAGGTCAGCCTGATATCCCCTATAACCCAGATGAAATTGATAAATGCCGTGTCCAGATCCAAAACCACAAAGGCCCCGGTACGGATGGCTTCGGGAAGAGTTTACAAGGGTACAACACAAACACTTAGCCCTCTTATTAAAGTATACAATGAGGTCTTACAGGGTACCTCTAGCCCCCCTCGAGTTTGTCATATGCAGCCAGTTTCCATTATTTCAAAACCAGTAAGGATCCCTATCTGCAGATCCTACAGGCCGATCTCAGTCCTGAATGTGGACTATAAATACCACGTGTCCATTTTGGCCCATCAGCTCGATACAGTCCTTCCCACCCTAATCCATCTTGACCAGACAGGTTTTGTAAGCTCTAGATCCACCACGGACAACACCCCAGAGCATTCCATCTGGTACATGACATGCAGACTCAAAAATACCCATCAGTTCTTCTCAGCTTAGATGCTGAGAAGGCCTTTGACAGGTGTCCTGGCCCTTTCTTTTTCTATCATGGCCAGGATGGGTTTCCCACCCCTTTTGTCGCTATGATAAAAGCGCTTTATGCCTCCCCTCAAGCCTGCATTAAGATTTCTGGCCACCACTCTAGCTACTTTCCCTCTTTAGGGGACCCGACAGGGTTGCCCCCTGTCGCCAGGACTCTTTGCTATCTTTATTGAACGGTGGCCCAGGCAATCTGAATGTCACACACGAATATCAGGGTTCGGGTGGGAGGAAGGAACATCGCATTGCCCTGTATGCAGATGATGTCCTGATTTTCTCACAAAACCGGCACAATCCATCCTGGCGGTATTCAGAATCCTCGAGACTTTTGGGTCCTGCTCAGGATATAAACTCAACACTTCCAAAGACGGATGCCATTGCCTTCCATTTTACCCTCCCTCGGCACTCCGACAAGCCTACCCATTTCAGTGGGACCTTGAAAGGTTGAAATACTTGGGCATATGCTTGTCCCATAAGGTCGAAGACACAATGAGGAATAATTATGTCCCTTTTACTCCCAGCTTCAGCAGGATCTGGCCAAATGGAGTATCCTTCCTTAAATTTGTACCAGACAGCAGAGGTCATATGGATGGTGGTCATGCCTAGGCCCTCTACCTCTTTCAGAACGTCCCATTATACCTACCAGCAAGGTTATTCCATTATATGGAATAAGGCAATCCTTGGTTCATCTGGTCCCAGAGTGAAATTCTCTACCCTCACTCTCCCTAAAGCGGAGGGGTGGGGCTTGCACTTCCAAACCTATGGCTATATAATTGGGCTTCCACCTATCCTTTATAGCTATCTGCCACATGAGGGCCTCACCAGCATTCTGGAGGAGACAGAGGAGAGGAGGCTCCTTCCCTATGATGACAGGGTCAGGGCTACCCTGTATCAGAACCCCATAATTAACTCTGGCCAACCCCAACCCCTGGATCCAACACCAGATTAGAAATTGGAGGAGATCTGCAAACAACTCTCTTCACCCTTTTCGGATGTTGCTTTGCCCGATCCCACTGCTGGAAAACTTCTCCTGCCCGGCTTGACCATACATTCCATAACTGGGGCACATCGACTCACAACTCTCAACAGTTTTTAAATGGACGATTTTAAACCATTTCAAGAGATGCTCGGACATATGAGATCGTCAGACGGATTTGTTTAGGTATCTCCAACTAAGACACTATTTTTATTCCCTCCCGCTTGAGTCCATCACTGGGAGGGATCCCCTCCTGATTACTCTTCTCCAGGGACTCCCACTTATAACAGGACTGCCACATGCAATCTCTGTGGTTTACAAGGCTCTCACGGACATAGTAGAGGCTAGTACTGTGCCAATACTTGAGAAATGGAATAGGGAACTGGGTACGAATAACACACCACAACAATGGGACACTAGTTGTCTTACCACTTCTAAACTCACATTCTCCATGGCTGGCGTCTCTTCTCGTGGCAACTGCTCATAGGTATTTCTGTACACAGGTTATCATTTCCACTACCTGACCTCTCGGTCTACACACTGCTGGCGCCAATGTGGCGACAACAACACACCATTCTCATATATTCTGGCTGTGCCCAAAGATATAACTCTTCATGACATTCTGCAGCAGGAACTAGAGAGTCTTCTTGGCCATCCAGTGCCCTCACCGGAACTCTTTCTGTTACATGTTTTCCCATGGATTCGGGAACCTCCATACCCAACATTTCCTGGGGGTGGCATTTTAGCGGCCAAGAAGGCCATAAGCGGAGGTGGCTCACAGTTTCAAGTCCTACAATTCCCAAATGAGAGAAATGGTCAACCTCATATATAAACTGAGAGGATCTCCTTTTATTTGAATGATAACTCTGATCTCTGTTTGCTGAAATGGAACAGATGGATTTATATATCACGCCCAAGGACCCAAACTTTGTTCCCTAAGGAATGATTTTCTCCTGTGGCTGTAGTGCTGCCCCAAGGTGGGAGGGGCAGGATAGGATCCCTGGAGACAGAATACACTCAAATGAGAGTGCTTAACCTCCATTGTTAGAAATGTTGCCTTATCCTGGTACTTGTCTGGGGAGGGAGGAGGTGGGGAAGGGAAGAGAAAAGGATTTTTCTTTTTCTTTTCCTCTTTTTCTGCTCTGTTCAAATCTGTACCTGTTTGTATTTACTGACCTCATGCCAAAGCCGCCTCTGACTGTATTCAAATATCCTTAATTAACTATTATTGATGAATTTGTGACTGTTTGCACCTGGATGAAAAAGTTAATAAAATTATATTTACAAAAAAAAAAAATTGCAGTCGAGATGGAGATGGTGGTGTTGGGGGTGTTGAGGCTGCTCTCAAGTGTATAAAGGTAAACTGCACACTGCATTTACAGATATGACTTTTACTGTGTGCAGAAAACATGTTCTTGAATGTTTGAAAGATGATTTACAAGAAGGTAATGAAGCAGTCTGTGATTATTTGCATTCTGCTTAGATGACAAGACTTCACAAATATCAGATATTTCTCAAATTACCAGTGGTTCTTTTTATATAATCAGAAAATTACTCATATGGTGTGTTTAATAATTTATACCAAATAAAATCTGAGTTTCTTATGCGTACATTGTCTGGCTTATTAATGCAAAATAATGCATAATTAATGCAAGATGCACTCTTTAAATGCAAGACATAGTCATAAATATTTAAATATATTCAAGTGCATTCCTGGTGTTTTTAATGATATACTACTGTACCTCTAGGTAGAAACTGCAAACAGTCATAGAACTTAAATATTTTCAAGAAACAGACCTGCACTATAAAAATAATGTTCAAGATAATGAAGTTCCCATGGATTAGTTCAAGGAAGTATAAACACTGACAATTTTTTTTTTTTGTGACTTAAACTTTTTACTGAAATTTGTATAAATACAATCAACAACCAAACAAATGTGCATAACATAATGTGATATGCAGAATTTATTACCAACCCTACCCTAAGTAATAATGCCTCAACAGATTCCAAGAAATAAAGCATATTCATAGTTGCTAACTGTCATCATCCCATAAGTTAGCTTCTGGAGAAAACAGGGCTTGCTCCTCCACACAGTTAGTTTGTTTTAAACTTATTTTCCTGATTTAAAGACAGACAGAACACCTTAAAAATATTTGATATACCCTCAATTAATTTTGTAGCCAAAATGCTCTTTTGGCTTTAAAATACTAAATACATTGCTATTTTTCAAAAGGGTTGTATTACAGCACTCCTTTACTCCTGTAACATTCCTCTTGGCACAAAATACTGGGCAAAGTTCATTTTTAAAAGAACTGGGATTGTATGTACTCTGTCAGACATTCTAACAAAGCAGCAGTGGAATTCAGTTTTGATGGTACTAGTCAGTAGTACTGTCAAAGAGAGGGCAGAAACAGGCTAGGATAAATCTAGCCTTACCATGAAACTGCAACTCAGTGAGGCTTGCATTTTCAAGGACCAGTAAATCTTCAGAACTAGTCAGAAAATGAGAACAGGAAGCCTGACAGCACTTTCCTCATGTGCCTTATAATACAGAGTAAATAGTTAGTTATAACGTCCAAGCAGTCAGTCTGCATTTCAGTCTTCAACTGTATATCTATCTCATCACTAACAGCAGGGACAACATAAGGTGTTCTTTGTGCAGTGTCCTGCAAATCACAGTAGTTCCTACAAAGGGAGCCTTTTATTCCAATAGTTAATTAAGATGATCCAAGTTAAAACACTGAAGTTACTGCAGATAATGAGAGGCTGTTCTGTATTCAGCCCATCATCGTTAATTATCATCTAATTCAAACGCTTGCAATGCCCCTGCCTTCACCATGGATTTCTCTGCTCCCCAACTGTTGCAAATGCAACAGCAGGGAGGTGGATAAGGTGACTGCCTTCACAGCTGACACCAGTGCTGCTCCCAGGACTGCCAGCTGGGGTTCCTCAGCAGCCAAGTGCCTCTCCTCTGTAACATGTGCAGCCCTCCCTCCTCTGTGTAATTCCAGAGATCACACACAAAGTCTAGTCTGCAGGCAGGGGTCAAGCAGCCCTTGATCTTTTCCTCCAGGGAGCACCTATTCCTTTGTCTTGGACAACCCCTGCATCTTTATCTCAAAAACTCAGTCAGGCAGGAAATTTCTCATATTTATAATGCCCACCTCACCATGGCTACTGCCTATACCATAGTCTGGCGGCATCCTCCAGATTAGGGCATATGGGAGGAACTACTGTAGAAGGACCATATGGTACCTCCAAAATTCATACATAGCTCATTTAGAAAAGTATTTTCTTCTGCTGAACATCCAGGAGTCTCCTGCATATGTCTAAGCAAAGACTGAAAGAGGCATCCTCTGCAGGATACATAGGGATGTACAGAACTGAGTCTTCACTACAGGAGGACAAAGTGGAAATGGACTAAGCCAGAAGGAAGGTCCAGACCCTCACCTTCAACATTCTGCTCATTAAAGATGAGACCAGGGTTGTACTCCTCATATTCAGGCAGAGGAAGAGGAAGGAAAGGGTCTACCAGAGCAGGAAGAAGCACAGTGAAAGGTATAAACCTTGAAAGTCACACAACCAGCATCAATGGTATCATCAAAGAGGGAGAAATGTCCATGGTAAAGCTGGCATTAGCCATCTGAAAAATTCAGCTACAGCAGCCACAAAAGCCAGAGCATCATTACTGCCACCGGCAACATGAACAGCAGAGGCAACAACAGGACAGTGTGAGTTGTCAAAGGCTGCATACTGCCATCAGTAGATAAGCCTGAGCCAGACCCTAATATTGCTGTCAAAATGATGGTTGGATAGACAAAGACCATCAAAGTGGTCAAAGATTTACCTCAACTGCCTATCTACATTGGTGTGAGGTCCGTGAACTGGAGGAGAAACATACTTTCCTCAAAATGTTTCTTGTAGTGCTCTGACGATGACAATGATTTAATATGTTTGCCCTTCATCTTGTAAGAAAGAGAACAGAAGGATGGTGAAACTGCCAACCTTTTAAGATAACGGACATTGTCTGAACCAGCGCTTGAAGAATGGTTTGAAACTGGACATGAAGCTGATGTCCCCTGCTGAGAAGCCTTCATTTTCTGCAGAAAAGCTTCAAGGACTTTCTGATGGCATCTCCATGTGGCCTAGTTCAAACCTCAGCAAATGGAAAACTGTATCATATCATGCAAAAGGCCTAGGCAGCAGACACTTTTGTACCACACTGACAGGTGAAAAAGTGGCTCTCTTTCTTCACCGTACTCTATAATGGCACACAACAATGAATAAGAAGGGATAAAAAGAAAACAGCAGTGTTCCTCGTAGATTCAATGAGCTGTCAATGGAGAGAGAGAGAGAGAGAAAAAGGAAAGTAAAGACTGCCACAACTTGCAAAAGATTCTGAGTGGTCCTGATGCTGATGGCTTACAGTTCCTTAAGATGTGGCTCGATGGAGGAGATATCCTCAAAAAATTTAAAGTTATGGAGGAACTTTATGAAACAGAGTTCTGTTGATTCCAACTGTACTTTTTTTTTTTTGGAAATCATAAAATCTCTTTAAAAGATAAATACACAATTTTTATGTTCAAGAAGGACACTCCCAGTCAAAGAAATTATTAAAGAGCTACTGACACCTCAAAGAAAACTTTAAAAACATTATAAATAGGTACAATTCTGCTTGCATTCCATTTAGATTTTATATATTTCTCCTCCCATAATTTATTACTAAGGAAATGTGTATGAATACATGATCACTGTACCTTAAAGTTCATTTTGAGTTCATCTGCTCTCTAAGCTGACTCCCTACTTCAAGTCATAACCCACTGTTGTGACATCACAATCTGTTGCCATGGGAGTAACTGTGAGGTCACAAGCAGTACTCTGTGACTTCCAGTAGGGAGAAAGCAACAGGAATAGATGAAATCTTCAGAAGCAAAGATACTGTTTTCATGCAAATGACCTCACTACTAAATAATGGGCAGGAGGAATACAGAACTAATGGTAAACACAAGCTGAACAGTGCCTAAATATTATGTTTTGTTAAAGTTGTCCTGAACGTGTCACCAGCTCTTTAAATACTATAACTGTTTGGGCTGAAAATAAAGAATAGCTGTAATTCCTATGATTATGGTGTAATGCCCCCCAATATTTGGGGCTTACCTTTAATGCCTCCTGTTATCTCCCATCTGCTGCTGGTATTCCCGTTTCTCCCCGGCACTTCTGCCGCCTAGTTAAATCCTCTAGGTGCCCCTGATTCCCCAAACAAGACACAGTCCTTTATTTCAGCCTATTTGGGCTTAAAATCCTAACTGTGATCTGCCACTGCTTTCTGCTGCACTTCTGAGCAGCCAGTGATAACACCTGTAGCACTTTGATTTCCTGACCTCCAGTTTTGCGGTTGAACTGAAGAGGTTTCAGCGGTCCTGGTGCCCTACTAGCCTAGTTGGAGAGTGGAGACCTAAACAAGGGCTAGGAGAGCCTTTGTGGGATTTTAAAATAACGTTTAAAAACAGGACATAAGTGGGACTCATGAATATTAATAAGCCCTGCATGAATATTGACGAAGCTGCCTGCTGCCTAGGGGTCTATGTTTCAATGGCAGCGACAGGAAAAGTCTAAATTATAAATGTAAATAAGTGACAGCATTTGAAAGGGCACTGTTGGGGCTATTTGACATTGGGGTTTATGTAAATAAAATATGTTTATACTGGCAGCACCAGAAATCTAAACTTGGGGACACTGCACAGACTGTGTAAAGGCTGTATATACAGCCACCATCTTTGCAACCATTAACCAATCGGAAGCCAGGATTTACAGCAGAGCCTTTTGGGGACAGTGCCAAAGACTCTTTGGGGAGAGGGAGAGGAAGAACAATTCTTGGTGCCCAAATGTAAGCCAGTGAAAAGACTTAAACTGTTTCTGACAGCTTGGGCAGACAATCGGAATCCAGGAACGTTGGTCCTTATTTAAGAGGGGCAGTCTGAACTGAGTTCAGTGCTAGTTAGTCTGCAGTCAGTAGAAAGTCGGGCCGGAGCTTCCAGAAGGAAGAGGGCTCCTGCCTGCAGCTCGAAGAATGTGGGAGAGGCCTGTTTGTCTCTCTTCGGTCTGAACACTTACTTAAGAGTGGGACTGCCAAGTCTGCAGAACAAGTTGCAATTCTCAAGAAGGAAATAAAGTAATCCCCCAAGCTGAGATTCCAGACTGAAATGGGATCAGTGCTTGAAAGAGCCCCAATTTGCACCACGGTGAGGAACTGCTTTTACACAGAGACTGTGGCCTAAATTGCAAGCCTGGGGTCACCAGAACTGTCTCCCAACTGTGTGTTCAAAGAGGGGATCTGAACTATTTGCCATCTTACAATTCAAGGACTGCAAATTGCAAGTGGATAAGCTGCGCAGCCTGTCTGAGACTGTGCCAGAACTTAAACTTGAGATGCCTGACAACTTTCCTAAAAGACTGTTCCTGCCTGTGAGAACCAAGCTGCCAGATGACCAGGAAGGGAACTGGCTCCTGCAGAGATCATCATTGCAGGTTGCAGCCATCCTTGGGGGTTTTACCCTGAGGTGGGTGTGAGTTGTGTCACCTGTATCCTGGTCCTAGCCAGAAAGGACAAAGTCCTGCAGCCACATCCTGCCTCTAGAGGAGTCATCCTGGAAATCATCCCAGTTCCCGAGGTCCAGCGTTCAGTGAGTACAACATGGTTTTTCCTTTCAACACCAATTAAAGTGTTTTGCCATCCAATTTGCTTTTCACACTACACTGTGGTTTAGACTGTCTTTGCAGGCCTTCAGGCCTAGGGAGTACAATTTTCTTTAGAATAAAGTGTTGTTGTGTTGCTACAGCCAAGTACAAAAGTTAAGCCTTAACCATTTCTTTATGTAATGGCCCCAACCAGCTGGACACTGGCCAACCCGCAGCAGCACTTCAGGCCTGCAACGTAGCATATCCTGGGTAACCAGTGAGGTTAACTGGACAGTCCAGAGGGGAATGTATTGTGTTTATGTGCTCTATAAAGATTAAAACACTGCAAAACCAAAGTACTAATTAATCTAGCTTTAATTTGCATCCCTTCCCGTCCCAATCCCCTAATAAATCAGTTATTTGTCTGAATGTTACTCTGGCCTGTGAGCATATCATTATTGAGCTGGTTTAATGCAAGTAATTGAAAGGTACTGTGTCACTGCTGGCAACCATTTCTCTACACGCACACAGGGTGTACGAGAGATCTAGACCCAGTTCATAAGTGTGCTCACTGTGAGCATATTATTATACGATCCAATAATTGTGAATTGAATGCAAAGTAAGGTGCTTCATGGAACTGCAAGCGTGGGGCCCACGCGGGGCTGTGGGTAGGTACAACTTCCAAGAGGGTAGTGCTAGCTTAACATCTGACCCATTTAAAGAAATCTCTGAGTGGAGGCACCATAATTGTAGTTCTACTGTTGGACAAGAATCTCCAGTGACTGTTAGAACCAAACCCAGGCCTCTCAACCTGCAGGTGAGGAAGCAGGCAAGGGTAGCAGCCCTTGGTATAATGGTGCCAGGGTTACAATAGTAACAGAACACAGCTTGAGAACTTTTAGAGACTTGAGTGCCAGACTGAAGCCATTTTAAATTTTTCATACACAATAAATCTAAACTGAAAAGACAGTTTGGATAATACAACTTTAAATATTGGAAATATTTCTCAGGCCATCCGGAAATCAGCTGATGGTTGTCTCAATAAAAGCGTGCCTTGCAGTTACTTAAGAGGAACTGTCCGCACTGGACCCTACAATCACGTGTGAGGTTGGTCCCAATGTGCACTATGTGTGCAAAAACATTTGTGGTTGCTTGCTGTTTATTGTAGTTTAGTATACTGTATCAGACTAATTTTGCTTAGTTCTAGACTGACATCTTCTTTAACTACAAATCCCAGAAGCCCTGCAGCTGACATCAGAGTAGCACTGCAGCAGTGGGTGATTCAACAACCTGCAGTCGTGTTAGGCGTTTATGATCTAAGTCAGATGTTTTCCGTCTCCCCAAGGTCGCACGAGAATTGAGCAACTTGTCGTTCAGTGTGCTTTCCTGGTGAAACATTCCAATAAATAAATAAATAAAGGTACTATGTACAGTCCATCAGACTGTACTTAGCCCAGAGAGGACACTGGGACTGGCAAACAAAAATCAGAGCTTATATAACCTCTAACATGCCCTGCAGGCTACTGAGTCTCCACTGCTACAGTTTTGCTTGGATGTCAGCTGCAGGGGATTGTGGAATTGTAGTTTGGAAGATATCAGCCTAGACCTAAGCAAAATTAGTCAGATACAATCTACTGTACTACAGTAAACAGTAAGTAAGTAAAAGCGCTTTTGCACACAAAGTGCAATTTTTAAGACCAGAAAAACACCTAAGTATGGGGCTCTTTGTGCTGACTGTTCCCCTTAAAAAATAGTTACGAGGTTTTGCTTGTTTCTTTAAAATACAGTAGGTTACTAAGATTTTAAGCAATCCTAAATAAACTCATCTCTTACCTTTCCTCTCTCAGAAATAACTAAGCAAATACTGCATTCAATAACAGCGTAAATTATCTTCTTCTGTTTCTATTTACTGAAACTATGCTATTCTTTTCTGAAAGATTTTAAATGTAGATATTTCTTTTTTTCTTTCAGTTGTGAACTTGACCCTAAAGTCACAGGGCAACTCCAGTCAATAAAAATAAAGATTTATTAATATCCATAAATCAGAAAATCATTGTAAGACTGACAGAAAGTAAGAGAGGCATCTCTACAGCCTCGTCTGGCACACTACTGCATCATACTGGGGATTACAGAACAGACTGCAGTGTGTGTTCTACTCCATCAAAGAAAATCTCAGGACTCTATTTCTTTGACATTGCATTTACAAAGTATGAGGAAAATGGTACCAAAACAAAATTCAGGTTATCTTAGAAAATCCTGTTACCAGGTATTAGTGACTCCTCTCCACTCTAGACTGTCAGTAAGTGATGAGGTCATGAAAAAGGGATCAACTGATTAATATCAAGAATTCTTGCAGTAAAAGGGAAAATCTAATTTTGTCTCTCACTGCTTTGTCAATGCGTCATTAATATTTCAATATACAGCAGTGCAGACTCCATATCCCTGCCAAGAAAGCAGTAAAGTATGTAATACAAACAAACCCAGCATACAACTATTTACTGCTTAGCAGTGCAAGTAAACAATAAGGCACCACTGGATGTTTGCCATCTTACCAAGTCTTGCCACAGTGATGGTACAATGGCCTCATGCGTAAATGTCTCATTAGAACAAAACCAAATTTGCCACTTCAAACAACAGGCAGTGGGTGGTAGTGGTTATAGAGCACAGGATTGCGGAATAAGAGACACTGAGACCCAAGTTCACAGCTCACCAGAGTCACTTACATGTGTGATTCTGAGAAGTACAGCAGTCCACCCAGCTGTAAAATGAGTGAAAACAGGACCCACTAAAAACAAGATTGCTTGTCAGCTGGGCTACCCTGGATAAATCAACTGTATTAAAAATGATGTTTCAAGACAGCCTCTTATTTTTTTTTCTGTCTCTAGTGCAAAACTGATACTGAATTATCTTTTTTTTCATTCATACAACTACTACAGAAGCGACAGATGAAGTGTCATCACCAGATGCAGCTTCTCTCTCTGGGATTGTCCTAGACTTGGCACCAGTGTTGAAGCAGAAAGGACTGAAGGGACAAAGACATGATTCAGCCAGGAAATCACCTTGACAACGGCGACCATCAGACTAAAGAGGTGGATTAGGTCCTGAGCCAAAGCTCTCCACTTGGTGCAGAAGTGGCTGAGAGTCAGCTGGATCTTTAGAAATTACTCCTCAGTGACAAACAAGAGAATACTGAAGTAAGTCTCTCTGCGGTGGAGACTGGAGCTCTTCTCCATGTTGATTAACCAGTCATTTTGAGTGAGCATTTGTTTACTGTAGGTTAGGGCTCTAGTTGCTTCCACTTCAGTCTGTGCTCTGATTCAGGGATCATCTAGCTAAGGGTAGATGTAAATGACTTCCACACCAAGATGGACCAGCATAACAATATGTGCTGAACTTTTGGGAATACAAAGGACAGACCAATATGGAGAGCTGCATACTGGTAGTCTTGTGTTCTGTTTTTAGTCAGAGGTACAGGGCTGTCTGCCAGGATCAAATGCAATAGCACAATTTTGCTGGTATATATCTTGCAGGATACTTCAGGAACTCAATGTAGTCCAGTAGTAATTACTCCATTCATTCATTTCAAAGATTTATTTCAAATGCCCGTCACACACACACCACTGTGATCTATATGCCTCCTGGGTTGGACCTCCTTAACTACCAGACGGCTCTCACTCCCCTCAGCTGGCTATACTAAGCCTTTCTGTCAAAACTCCCCATATATAACAAATCTTTTTGGGTGCACTACCTTCTCATACACTTTATGTAGCACAGCCCACATTATGTTGGCTGTCCTTAGCACCCGTTCTCTGCTTTGGAGGTTTGGCTATAAGCCATGCTCTACCAGCTGCTGGGAACAAAGCCAGTCAAACCTCAAAGTGCAACAGCTAATCCCTCTAGACAGTTTCAAAAATCTACTTGCTAGAAGTCTACGTGACTCTTGTACATGCCACTGACCTTTAAGTCTGCCACTGACAGTTATATACTGCTCTTTGTCCCAGTATGAGTGACCCAGCTCTTCTTAAGGCCCCTTCCTCTACACTTACCCTCGCAGCTACCCTCCCGATCTCCCCTATCCTTCCTTCCACACTCACCCTTCCTCATTTATCCTCCCCATCCAACCAAAGCTACGTGGAACAAGCCACCCCGCACATCCACTCTCCTACGGCTTGACCACTACTCCTTGTGTCACATACCCCAAACTTCCCTGACCATCCTTTTGCCTTTACACTGCTATCTCGACCTTGTCTTCATACCTTCTCCACTTCCTTCCCTGAATTTCCATGCCTCACTCCCCATGCTTCTCATCCCTTCTACTTGCCACGGATGTTGAACTCCTGCTTACTGCAAGCTGTATTACTGTAGCCAGCAGTTTTACAATGTGTCTTATGTAATTATCAGTGCATAATGTCACAAATTTCTATAATTTGTTACTCTGTATAATATGTTCCTCCATTCCATTGTATATAGCTTTGTCATTTTGTTTTGTAGATACATATTGATTTTATATATTGTATGTGCTTTGTACATTACTTGTCTCAGGACCTCCTGTAAATGAGCCTGCTCAGTGGAGTTATTTTCCTGCCAATAAACTTTGACTTGACTTGACTCAATGTGTTATGCAATACACTGAAGCCACATGCACAGTTCTTGATCCTGGTGGATGGCACTGTACCTTAAGTTGTTTGGTCAGACAGGAATGTAAAGCTATGCATCTCTCTTTTTGTTAAAAGCTTTATTAAAAGTTTTCATAGATATACACACACAAATCACAACCAAATATGATACAGCATGCCATCCTGTAGTACCCATATTAAACTAACCAGTTAACCCTCTGTGCAGGTACAACTTGCACTTCAGTTCACATACACAAATACAATTGTGTATGCTCAGTGAATCAGCCTCCCCTTTTGGCTTCTGGGTCCACTTCTTTGATCCTCTAACTAGGGGTGGGTGGGTGTGTCTGTGTGTGTTAGCACCATCTGCAGTATCTCTGCAGGGCTTGGACCCCTTGCATACCCAGTCACTGAGCGATCCCAGGAGTGCACCTTATTTCCCATATGTCCTGGTATTTGTGTAATCTGTGCAGAAAGGTGGCTCATCCTCTCAAAATTCATTACCGTGCCCTCTATAAGCCTCCATTCCTCTATAATGGATATAGTGTCTGAGCACTTTTGCCATAGTAGCAACCTTTTGGCCTCACTGCTGCAGCAAACACCCTGTTCTGGAGCTCTGGAGAGGAAGAAATGCAGACTTGTTCGTGTTACAAGAATGAACAGAGGGCAGGCCTATCTGACTTCTTTGCCAAGACCAGGTTTGCTGTAGGGAACTGTGTATGTAGGCAGTGCGTATAAGTCTCTAGTTCTTGCTTGTAGGAATTTGAACAAATCCCAGTGTGGCAATAGCAATTTCTTTGGCCCAGCCCATCCTTGACAGGGACTCCACTCCTGCCCAGCATATCATCACCATCATGCCCAGGCTTACCCGCTGGTGAACTGCAGTGTCCCCAGCGGTCATATGGGATCTTGTACTGGCTTACCCCCAGGGTAGGGCCATGGGAGTGGGACCCCTGGCGGATAACGAGGGCAATGGAGGGCAGCTGAGCAGGGCATCATGGCTGGGCGAATTTTGTGGACACTGCAAGCCCTGGAGGTGGGACATGCAATGGCGTCCTTGGGGCCAGGCCGACATCTGCCCTGCCTCACACAGTTAGGCCCCAGCCATCATGGTACCTCTGGCATCCACCAGGGGCGCTACTGCACGAGCGCTAACCCGGCCTCCCCAGAGCCGCCTCTTGGGTGCTCAATCCCTCCCCGCCCAGCCCTCTGACCCGTTCCATTCCCAAACCTGGGATGTCGGCATCACATGCAGATGCCTTGCTGTTGCGTTGGTGGGCCAGCCCGGCAATAGCAATTTGAAGAAAAGTGGGTTGGTCCAATTTTTCTCTCAAAATTTTCCAACAAAAGGCCAAAGCTTCAAAGTTGTGTGTATATTTCTTTTCAATATAAAATGGGCTAGCAATTTCCAGCAATCTGATTGGTCTATGGCACATTCTAGCCATGAACTAGATTCAGCTTAATGCAAAAAACAAAAAAAAAAACAAAGAAATCAAATTATTTATTTAAGTAACCAGGTAAGGCCCACTAAGCACAAGTGCCTGGGAGCACTGGGGAGGTTAAGTGACTTGCTCAGAGTCACACAGTATGCAAAGTGGAGGTTGTGGGAATCATAGCCAGGTCCGCTGAATGTAACAAGCTCATTCATAGCTTGTTACTCTAACTACAACTCTATACTACCAGCAAACCCCAAAATAAAAAAAAGATCTAGACAAGCTGGCCTCAGAGGATTCCAATCAATGCCTTATTCCATTTTAGAATTTTACGTTTTCAAATGTTTTCCATTTCTTCCTCCACTAACAGTACACTTACAGACCACCTTTCCATCAGTGTTCTTAAATTTACTGAATATTTAAAATCTTTTCTTTGCATATCCTTTTTATATTTTATTGTAAACCCTGGTAATCATTGGTTTACCCCTGCCATGTTGTCTATACTTCTGCATTCTACGATCTCCAATGCAGGTATGATAAGTCAGGTTGCTGAAATGTCAAAACAATGTAACTAAGAAAATGCTTGCTTTCATGACCAAATCGTTCTGTTAACAGCTGTAAACTGTAAGCTGCATGAGAAAAACAACAGTGCTAATTTGGGGTGAGAAATAGTCTGTTACATGATGACATCTGATCATCCACTAATGTTACATATTAATTTTGTTGTGTTTATATTTACCAAATTTCTTATTAATTGTTTAATTAATCTTAAGCAAAGAGGCTATCAGTGTTCTGTTTCCAGGGTGACACCAATAGGAGAGAGACTATTTTACCTTATTTGTAGTCAGTAAAATTTATTTTAGATCACTATTAAAATGTTTTTTTTTTTCAGCCTTTGTTTATCCTCCTTGTGGGCAGGACAGGCACATTTTAATGGGCTCATTTTATATAAGCAATGGAACATGACAGGGCATGGGTTGTGCAGAGCTTACCGCCGTCCAAGGCTTGATGGCGCTCCACCTGCAGCGCTGCGCCACAACACCCTTGGCATGTGGTAAACCCTGCACAACCCATACCCTGTCATGTCTTATTGCTTAAGTTATAAACATGCGCCCCAACATTTTGCTCTGTAGGGTCTTCTTCAGGAGACTTATCTCTAATTATAATGGCAAGAAAATGTCCTGGTCTCTGATTGGCCAGTGTGTCCCTGGCACAATGAGGTTATCCCAGCACAACCTCACTGTATTGCCTTGGATGCCTTGGATGATGAGCATATGGATGAGCAGCATGATGAGCGCTTTGATGATGAGTTGGATGCCATAAAATCTACTAAAACATATTTTTATTCTTATTTTATTTTGTATAACAACTAGCCATTGTATAATAGCAATAATGCACTCCAGAGAGTGAGTTGTGCTGGGATAACCTCACTTCTGGGACATTGGACGCACTTGGCCTGCGGCCTCGTGCCACTCACCAGGCGTGAGGTTATCCCAGCACAACCCCACCCTGTCATGCATTATTGCTTAAATAAAACATAAATAAAATTCATAGCTATCCATGTTAAATTTGTGGTGTGTTAATCACCACAACAGTTTCAATAATAGTAAACAAGATTCTTAAGCAAACTTCATTATCTTTTTCATCTGATCATTGTTGTATCATGGTGACATGCCTTATGTTTTTAGAAAATTTCTTAATACATACTTTTTGATTTCTTTTTTCTACAACATATTAATTCACGGAGTATAAACTGGTTTGAAATCAAAACATGTATTTTCACAAATTTAAAGAACTTCATTCCATACTGAGAGCCCACCACCACACCTATAACCAAGGGCACACATTCAATGCTGACAGTGGCCTACTGTATATAACAGGACTTCAATGGAGGTCTACTTGACTGCAAGCCATACTCTCTGTATTGGGCAAATAGTGCTTCTCTTTTTTGAACGTATTCTCTTTTCTTTTTAACAGTAAATAGAAAACACTTTTACTTTCTAATTCATGTATGTCCTATCTCTCTACACAGCAGCTCCACTGACTTTAAAATTCTGTTTTAAGGATAACATCTCATACTGTCCTTTGGACAATATAATCAAGACACCCCTGTTCTCCCCCTGCCCCAAAGCACCAGTAATAATCCAGCACCTGTAATAAACAGTTGAAAAAATATAAGTATGGTGTTACTATGGCACAGACTAAGCCCGCTATATTGAGTCTGTCTGGGGTCACACTGGGGAACTAATAAGCAGTAACCCTGATGTCCTGGTAATCTCGAGGTCTTGGCTCTCCCCAAAGATCCCAGATACTGCCATAGCCATTCCTGGCCTTTCAATCATCCGACAGGATCAGTATTACGAGGAGCAGAGGCACAGCCATATCTATCTGTCCTCTGTCACCCAATTTAAACCTGTGCTATCTGTCTCCTTCCCTTCTGACTATGAGATGCTCCTCCTGAAACTCTCCCTCCTTCTCTGTCCCCATATTCATTGCTGAGGTTTACTACTGCCCTGGCATATCACCTCCGTCACTGAGCACCTCACCATCTTGTCCTCCCATACCTCCTATAATGAGCTGTTCATCCCAGGTGACTTCAGTTTCAATTTGCTCTCATTCTCCCACCATAAATTATGTCAAAACATAAAATCGCTTTAGCTTACCCAACTGGTCATGGATCCCACCAGACTGAACCCCAGAAACCCAAACCATCCCGCCTTCAATGACCAACATATGGTGTACAGCATGTGCAAGATCCATCAGTCCCAAAGCCCCACCTAAATTCATCCAACTGAGATCCTTCTCATCCCTGGATCAATCCTCATTACTTGCTGACCTGATGGCTTCTGACTGGTCCTCCATACTAACAGCAAGCAACATTAACACAGCTCTCGAGTTCTTTCATTCCGAATTTTATCAGCCTCAGATCATCATGCACCCTGAGGAAATTTCGGGTCCGTGTGCACAACTCCTCTGATCACTGCTGAGTTGTTGACCTGTCACCATGCATGCACATGACCTTGCCTGAAAGACCCTCAAGTCCACTGGCTCCCCATCTGACTTTGCTAAATATATGTCTTTTCGTAATGCCTGTACCAGAGCTACTAGGCTTCATGAAGGCCAACTACTTCACATCCATGCTCCAGGACAACCTTAACCACCCCTCAGACTTCTGGAAGGTCATCCATGCCTCTTCTCCCCATCCTCCAGCCCTCTCCCTGTCTTGAAAGTGTGCAATTCCCCATTTCCAGTCCTGCAACAGTTTCTTCATTTTGCAACTCCTTTTTCACCACCTGTGCCTGCTCCATCCTTTCCTCCACCTCACCAACACCACTTTCCCTTCTGCTCCAACCTCTCCTCCACAATCCCTTCTCCTTCTCTTCTACCACTACCTCCATGATCTTCAAGGCCCTGCTTACTTCATCCAACAAAGAAGAAAGCTCCAATGGCCTTGACACCAAACTCCTGTCTCTTTCTTCCCAGCCATTGCCCTTCCCATCACCCACCTCCTAATTCGCTCCTTGTCACTTGCCTCAGTTTTGATCTGTGAAAGCAGACCACTGTCATACCCTCCCAAAGGAGACCTCTCCCTACCTGGCAACTGCCATCACATTTCCTCCCTTCCTCCCTGGCTAAATGTCAGAACACCCAATCCGTTCCCAACTCTCCCTTTCCTTGACGATACCTCCTTCATCACACCCTTACAATATGGCTTAGGAAACCCCACTCCACCACCACCACCTCCTCCCTCCTTAGGCCCACTAACTCCACCCTTTTGTCATGGACCAGGAGCTGGCAGCTCTGCCATTTCTGCCGACAACCCCTGCTATCTTACCAACAGGTTACAACAAGTTAAAGCTTCAGGGATTTATCCCCATTAAATCACTCCACGAGGTGTTCCCCAAGGCTCCATCTTGGGTCCTATCTTATTTGCAATTTATATCAACAGTCTTGATGTACAACTGCATACAGCTAATGTGCACCTATCTGCAGATGATACTGTCTTCTACACCTCAAACTCATCCTTGGACTCAGTCCTTGAGGACCTACAACAAGATTTCATCTCCCTCCAACATAACCTTATCAAATATTAGCTCCTACTCAACGTAAACAAAAAAAAACAAAGCCATGATCCTCTCACCTAAGGCAGAACCAGGACAAACACACAAGCACATAATGCTAAAACCAATGAGTGAACCCACTGAAATAGTAGATACCTTCAAATATCCAGGGTTCTGGCTGGACAACAAGCTCAACTTCCTGTGTAATCTAAACAAGGTTTAAAAAACTAAGGCAGCGGTTGACGTGTTCTACCACATTGAGCACCTACTTACCAAAGAAGCTAGAAAGAGACTCATGTAATCTACCTTCCCACCTTTACTGGACTATGCAGACTCTCTCTACAACCACTGCCCCTCAACTGTGCTCAGAAACTCGAGCGCACTCTACCACGGGCCATAAGGTTCATCCTAAACTTGCCCTCTCACACCCACCATTGCATACTGTACCAAGATATGGGATGGTCTCTCTGTCAACAAGGAGGAAAGGACCGCTCTTCTTTGGTTCTTCAGAGCCTTGTCAGGCAAACTCCTGCTTACATTTAAGCTTCTTTGAGCGTGCCAAGGATTCTTATGGGTGGAGATGCTTCTCCCTACTCTGCTTCCAGATACCCAGAGTAAAAACAACCTATGGCATGGCTGCAATCAACTTTTCCTTCCCAACCTTTAGGAGCATATGCAAAACTCACAAACACGTATCCCCTTCCAGGTCCGTTCACTTTCAAAGCACTAATTGCTGAATACCTTAAGTAAACCTGTAGCTGCTTTAAGTGACCTTGTAACCATAGCCCCTAGTTTTAAATCAACGTGAGCTGAAATTACTGCAACCCATTCAATTTCTCATCCCTGTCAGGAGCACCCAGCATTTCTAAGCCTCTCTCCCTTCCCTCCGCCCTCCCCACTTCATATACATCCTCATCCTTTTCCTACATATTCCCTCTTATAAATTAATAACTACCTTATTTTGATGACCACCAAGTATTAAATCTCTACCTCTCGAGTCTACTAGTTTTGACCTTGTAACTGTCTTGCCTATGTTAGCCATGTATATAGGCCTACTAATTATGACCCTGCAACTGTAATACCTAAGTTAGCTATGTATTCATAGGTATATGTATAGGCCTGAATATTCCTCCATATGTACTATGTCTCTCCCTTGTCAATCTATTGTTGCCTGTGATTTGTATTAATGTCCAGGACCACCTTGAAAATAAGCTTGCTCAGCGGTGTTTACGCCTGGTTAAATAAAGTTTGATTGATTGATTGAAGAGGTCTGCCCTGATTTGCTTTAAGTGTGGGGTTTTGGATTTTAGGGTTGGAAACCCTAAAAGCCACCTTCTCTACTTTTGTCGCTTTAGCCTGAACCCTAAATGTTGCATTAACACAGTGTTTTGCAAAGAATATATAAAGGAATATGCAGGGAGTGACTGTGTGATACAGCATTTATCTTGGGTAGTTGCCACTGACCTCAAGTAACCGCCACTCGTGATGGTTATGAAAGGTCAAAAGGCAACTACACAGAATAAATCTTATATCGATACTCCCAGCATATTTCATTTATGCAACAGAGGAAGACCTTGTGTGATAGGTTTGATTTTTAAATGGGTGTATCATTTTTTAAATGCTTAGGAGATTTTTGATGAAACTGCTGCTTGCCGCCATTGTTCCAGCCTGGTTGCTATGGCGGCTGCCAAAGGTGCAGTGTCTGGACATCACGTTGACATCACAACATCACCACTGACTGGCTGAGTGGTGGTGAGTTGAAAACAGTGAGAAAGATGGGCGGACCCGCTTAGCGAGGCGGCTGCCTCTGTAAAGTCAGTGGAAAGGAGGTATTCAATTAGGCAGTCTGTCTGCTCAAAGGAGCACATAAGTGACTACTTTCTTGCCCCCGAACCGTTATTACAGTTGTACGTAAGCTAAGGCGGCGTGGTGAGATGACATCAGCACTAGTGGAGTAAACTGGGCCAGGAGCTGCGGGCACATGTGAAGGATAAAAGAATTATTTAAAATAAGCAGTGATGAGCATTTATTGTTTTTAAAGCAGTTTGGAAATGTTTCATGTATGGACATTGTGTGATTTGGCTAGTATTCAGTGACAAGGAGAGTGGCCAGTGTGGGAGTGCAGCGTGGTGCTGTTAAGAGATGTGCTGAAGAATGCAAAGTAGTGCCGGCAGGCAGGTGGCTGAGCAGGGGGACGTAAAACTATGTGGATAAACAACCTGTGAAGTAAGAACTAGGTACATAAATGGAGTGTGATGTAGTAGCTGTGTACATAAACAAAATTTATGTGTACAGTTACTCAGATAAGCAGTTTATCACACTCCGTTTATGTCCAACCCTGCTGCATAAATATATTTATACAATAGGGGTGAAGTGATAATGCAGTAGAATAAAAACACATATCTCCACCCAGCAGGAACACACAGTACTGATATCTACACTGTGACAAAAGCTTACATTTATGCACACAGAGCAAAGGTCACTTGTAGATAGCTTTCTCAGTGAGATAATCAGCATTTAGTTCAACTGTGCTGATCACACCCAGCAACACTCAGACTCTGCCTAAGTGTTTCAACTGCTTTCATGAAGTTAGTGACAAGAATGAAGCTCACCTGACACACCTGCACCTGTAAGGCCCTCTTTCACTTTCATCTTGTGCACTCTATAAAGCCCCAACTCAAACAAACAGCAGCCTGAGTTTCACACTGGAAAAAAGCCAAAAGAGCAAATCCTATCTCATCCACAAATAACTCAGCTACCAAGGAATACAGCCAGCTGCATCCCAAATGGCAAGACAGTGTTTCAGCTTCTTTTAGCAGAATTTTCCTTTTCTGTCCTGTGTCGTCTTTGTTTATTCCACAAGATAAACTGAAATTTAAAACAAAGTTCTGAAACCCTGTTGTACAATGCACACATGATGTGCAGATCGCGTGCTATGGAAAATATTTTCACTCCTGCAGGTGACCTCTGGATACTCTCACTAAGTGACTTCGTCACTCGTAAGTATCCAGAGGTCACTCTAACATGGAAGATATTTTCCATACTACCTCCTGCCCACTATGTATCATATATATATATATATATATATATATATATATATATATGAATGTGTGTATACACTAAATGAAGGATGGCAAAATATGGTACACAAGCAAATAATACCATCGGTCGAACAAGCCACAAAGCCACAACCCCAAGGGCAAGTAGCCTTTATGAGTTTGTTTGACCCTGAGATACTATTATTTCATGAGTATGCTGGACTTTGCCATCTTTTATTGATATAATGCATTAAACTGGACACTTGTTGCTGTGTCCTATGTTTTACCACAGTGTTGGGGTAGGGTAGGGTGGCTGCTGCATGCATTATTAAGGGACTCGTTACATATGTTCTCAAGTGGCCTGTTGTGCCAACCCAGTGGTGCTGAGGGTTGAGGCGGTGGTCGCCACACTCACGCCACACCAGCAACCAGGTTGGGAGCGAGCACGGGCACTGGGGTTGGCAGGGAGGAGATGGATAGAGCATCCATGGGTCAGCTCTCCTCTCCTCTCCTGGGAGGATCCAGGGTCTTCCCAGCACAGTAGTGGCCCCAGTGGGGACCGAGGTACTACCTGCATGGGAACAAGTGGAGACGGCGTGGTGGGCATTACTGAGCTCCGCCTGCATGCTGATGTCATTGCATGACTGCACTCAGGGAAAAACACAAGAAAAGGCCTCCTAGACCACCAGTGAGATGACGGTGGACCCAGAGACACCCACATCTGACCACCGTCCCAGGCGTGCCCGGATCTCTCCACAGCCAGACCATTTGGCCCCAGGTAGCACCTCACTCTTAGGAGCTGACCGCCAGGGGAAGGGCGAACCAGCCCCAGAGGTGATACCAGGGTCGGGCCTGCCTGAGGGCCGTTCGAGGAGACATCCTGGGAAATGCAGGGGTACAGGCTGGGAGTAGGGTAGTATCTGAGTGGGCACTCTTGAAGGATGCCTGGGGTCTGGGAGTAATAAAAACAAAAAAAAAAGTGGCCTGCTATATGTGTTATTAACTAGCTTGTTCCATATGTTATTGTGGTTTGTAGTGTTTTGGGTAGTAATGTGTTAATAACACATTAATACAGTCATAGTATATATCTATATATACAGTGTGTATATATATATATGGCATAGATTTGTATATGTACACACACATATTGTGCTTGTTAGGTATTAATATGTTGTTAAGGTGTTAATAACACATTAATATAGTGGTACTGTATATATCTATAGGTAGTATATATAGTGCCTGGTAAGTATTAATGTATTACTAAGATGTGCATAACACATTAATAGAGTGTAATTAGCTAACTGGCATCATAATACCCCAACTGGCTACCATCATATCTGGGAAATATATAATGGCTTTTCTGTGGTGACGAAGGCCCAACCATTCATATATATCAATTTATGGGATATGCAATGAGCGGACTCAAAATATGCAATTTATCTTCAGGTTTGGGGGACAGAATATGCAGTGGACTGACTCAAAATATGCAATTTATCTTCAATGAGGGGCAGGACTGTAATTCCAAGTGGCAGAGCCACGAAAGAGTTATGAAAGTCCTGCCCATACAAGTGACTCATAAATTGCCTATTTTGAGTCAGGCTAGTATATGTTCCAATATATACAACAATAGTTTACAAGATACAGCTTTTAAAGCTGCAGTTTCTTTGAAGCACAAGTTTGAGGCAAGCACAGAGCTCAGCACTGCTAGAAACGTCAAAGCATGTAATAAGCAGTTTTTTCGAGATCTCCGAGAGAAGAGGAAGATAACACAAGGGGTGGTTAAAATTAAAGATGGGGATCTAACTGTACAAGACAATAGACAAAAGGCAGAAATATTGAAAAAATTATTTTGCTCGGTCTTTACTACAGAACAGGATGGACCCATGTCAATTAGTGGTATTAGACCTCTTACAAAAGAGGGTCAAGCAATGACTCCTCACTCCTCCTCCTACTTTTACCTCTAAAAGTCCTGGAATCCCTTGAGAAGCTTAACCAAGATAAATCACTTGGATCGGACAGAATACACCCTAGGATTCTGAGGAACTGGCCACCAAATTAGCAGAATCCTTGTCCACACTATTCAACTGCTCTCTCCAGACTGGGGTGGTGCCTGACAATTGGAAAACCATGGACATAATCCCTCTGCACAAGAGTGGGAGCAAGGAGGAGGCTGGGACCTACAGATGCAGAAGTCAGACATCAGTAGTATGTAAGCTGATGGAAACACTAATAAAACAGGAATGGTGGAATACCTGGACAATAATGACCTCCAAGATAACAGGCAGCATGGCTTCATGGCAGGTAGATTGTGCCTGACTAATCTCATCATTCTTGATTGGGTTACCTCAGAAATAGCCAGGGGACACCTAGTGTACTTAGACTTCAGTAAAGCCTTCGACTCGGTTCCACACAATCGCCTGCTTATAAGACAAATACACAGGTATAGCAGAAAACATCAACTGGATAAAAGCATGACTCCAGCAGCAGAAGTCAGAGGGTGGTAATCAATGGACTCAGATCAATAAATGAAGAAGTCTTCAGTGGGGTTCCCCAGGCCAGTACAATTTAACATCTTTGTCAGCAATATCAGGGAGGATATAAATGGTAAATTAGCACTCTTTGCAGATTATATGAAATTGTGAGGCATAGTGGACACTGAAGAGTCTATCAGAAGTCTTCAGGTCGACCTAAAAACCTTGAAACATGGTCCACAGAATGGCAACTGAACTTTAATGCAAAGAAATGTAAGGCGATGCACTTGGGCAAAATAACCCCAAGACTGAATATTGGTTAAATGGAATCAAACTTATCACCTCATCTGAAGAAAAGACCTAGGAGTGTTAATCTCAGAAACCCTTAAAGTATCCAATCAGTGTAACTCTGCATACATCAAGGCCAGCAGAATGTTGGGGTGCATCAGCAGAAGCTTCAACAGCAGGAACAGGAACGTCATCCTACCTCTTTATAGATCACTGGTGAGGCCTCATATGGAGTACTGTGCCCAGTTTTGGGGACCAAACATTATAAAGGACATAAACTGGACACGGTCCAAAGAAGGGCCACAAAGATGATATCAGACTACACAACCTGCCGTATAACGAACATCTTAAGGAGCTGAACTTGTTCTCACTCAAATCTAGAAGAGAGGAGGACATGATCGAGACATTCAAGTATCTAAAGGCATCAACAGAGTTCCCTATTCTGAACTGTTTACTAGATCTAATAACACTAATACAAGGGACACAACTGTAAGCTCAAGGGGAATTTCAGGTGAGATGTCAGGAAACACTTTTTCACAGTACATGTGATAGTACCTTGGAATGGTTTACCCTCTGAAGTAGTGGAGTCCAAAATGGTCACTTAGTTCAAACTAGGATGGGACAGGAATTACATGCATCACAGGGAAGGACTTTGCAAACTCTAAGTGACAGTCTAGGGCCCAACAGGGGTCGCTGCAAACAAACAGGCAGACGAGATGTACCACTGGGCTCCTTCTGCCATCACCTTTCCATGTTTCTAAGATTTTGCTGTCTGTCATTGACTTTAACAGCTGGCTTCAGTGCTGCACTAGGCAAATTTATGTCATCAGCACTGTGGAAGCTGCTCTCTGACTAATGACAATAACACAAAATATTCATTGTGACAAACAGTAACAATTTTTGATATGTTGCTGTTACTGATGTCTCAATATATCTTTTTATCTTTCCATCTCCCCTGCCCCTCACTCCTGGTGTGTGTGCGTGTTGTATATATATACACACACACATAAATGGGATATGACAGGGCTGACTGAAGATATCATATTTACCTTACGAGAGGTCAATGACATTATGCTACGTCACAAGTGGTGAAACCATGAGTGAGATATCTTAATATCAGGGGCCTCGAATGAAGATAAATATGATTTGTTTTCAGTCAGCCCATCTCATATTCAATTTATACAACATATGTTTTCAGCCATATGGTGATAACTGTGAATATGCTGCTGGCTGCATTTGTATAACAATGTGCATTTTGGAGTCTCTGTCACTACATATCGCACGAGAATAGTGAGAACACCCTTAGGTCAAAGGGTTTGCTTGTTTTGGAAGCAATATATCAAAAAAAATCTTCCAAGTTTGTTTAACTCTTGGTACAGTGGATCGTTAGCCCTTGGACTGCTATACTTTGATTAAAAAATGGCGACTCTAAAAGTGCAAGCAGTCATATTTATCTTCAGACAACTCTGCGAGTTTGTTGACAACGTGTTTCAGCTGCAAGTAAGTTTGCTTGGCAGCGTTCTTAATGGAAGTCATGTTTTGCTGGGCAGTGATGAAAGCATGCAACTGAAGAGTTATGTTGGGGGTTAATGGGTGGGCAAGATAGTGTACAGCATTGAAGCTGTAAGTTCAGTTGGGAAGTGGGCAGGCAGGGGGAAGCAGAGGGTGGCCAGGACAGTGTAGTATCCAAGCTGTTCATCTGAACAGGAAGGGCAGGCAGGAATACAGTGAAAGTGATTGCGACAGGCATGCTGGATGGTTTATTGTGTACGGTAGGCAAATTAAAATGACAAACGTAGAGTAGAAGAAAGAAAATTAAGAGGGATGTAAAACACTCAAAGGTTAAGTGATGAACGGAAACTGTCAGAGCCACCTGCTAAAAATAATTCTATCCAAATCAAAATAATTAACAGGGCTTACATTACACCAGTAGTAATGAAATATTTCCCACTATCCTGAATAAATACTGGCATGAGTGCAGGCAAACAGCAAACTTAATACATAATCCATGGAACTGCCAAGTCATTCATAAGTGGTGGCAGGAGAAAGTAGTAATGGTTAATCAAATCATTGGAATTAAAATTCCTATATCCCCAGAAATAATATTATTCAGTGAAGTGGACACATTAAATTTAACAAAAGAGCAAATAAAATATTCTGCCTAGGAACAACTGCAACAAAAAGACTACTACTAAAATATTGGAAAAGCCAAGTCCTTCCATCCTCCATTAAAGCAACTTTGGTGGCACTAGGTTAAACAGACTTTAATACATGAAAATGATGGTATCAAACAGAAAATCCAGATGACCTAATGCCTGTATCTTGGCATGAATTCATGAACCTATTTCCACCTATAATGCATATTTAAAAGTAATAACTAGCCATATATATATATATATTATAAATCTCAAATTTTACACGTTAATAACTTTGCAACCGTTCAATGGATTGACGAAATTTGGAATGCACCGTCTGGTATGGTAGATCTCTTGATTTACCAAGTTGTGTTTCAGTCGTATATACTTTTGTAGGGGGCGCCAAAATGCACTTTTCACCAGTTTTGCGTTTTTGCCCGTATGCTATGCCGCCACAGTGTGGTCTATTGGTCCAAACGTGGGATGTACAAAGAAGCTTGGGTCAAGGAGTATGCCAGTGTTTGTTTGGTGAAAAATATTAATCCATTCATAAGTTATTAAAATGTGAAGTTCCAATTATATCCTATGAGAAAATGTATATGTATATTTTGCGAAAGAAGAATGGCAATCTAGCTATCTGGTCATCTCCTCACGGACGAAGATTTTGCATGCTCACAGCAGAAAATCTTCCTGCATAAGAAATATTTAGTTCACAAGAGCTACCATCTTGTTTTCAGTTTTCTGATTGAAAAAATGTTGTACTTTCTCCATGTGTGACTTTTGGGGCAAATGAGGCAAGGGTTTTGCTCAGGGGACCCTCTATCAAACCATGCCTTTGGTTTGCTTTGGTTTTATCAAAAATAATGACTCACTAACATTTTTCCGCTATGAGCCTGCAAATTCTTTGGTCATGAGATAATGTTGGTGAGCTTCCTCCGCAAGGGGACAACCAGATAGCCAGATTTTCACAACCTGATGTCCATGGGGAAGACCAGATGACCCAAGAGACAATCAGATGGCCCAAATTGGGACGACTCAGATGTCCGCTCGCAGTCAAGAATTTGCTATCTCACAGCCGAAAAATTTTCAAGGTTTAAAAACTTACAATTACATATCTCAATAATGGTTTGGTCTTTTACTTGAAATTTGTAGGGTATTGAGGGATGTCATAGAGATGTTAATTATGCTGTTTAGGTGTTGGGGAATTAATTGGTTGCAGAGATATTCAAAGACGTAGTTGATGTTCTTCCCATAGGATTACACTGCGGTCTGTGTCATGACTTTCGGCATTATCTCAGAAACAAAGCGAGATACAGACTTTTTGCTAATGGCGGCTTAGGGGAACAAGATTTTAAACTGCACAGTAAGCCTGCAGTGGAATTTTTTCGTAGGTTGCAGTTCATGGCATATTGTCAAATTACTGTGACAAGGGTTCAAAGAGTGCCTGTGCAATGCATTTTGGTGCCCATATCTTCGGAAACGATGCAAGATACAGGTTCAGTCATTGATTGTCGTATGAACTACTCACTGTCACGGTTACAATGACACTTGCATTTTTCTTCTAGCTGTTATGGTTCCAAAGATATGGACAAATTACTGTTACAAGCATTAAGTGGCCTATAGGGCTGCCGTATGGCTCTGTAGCTATGTGTGTAAGTGGGAGCAGGCCCCACAGATGCATACTGGGCCCAGTGCTCCCACCAATACATGTTTTAGTAGTTATATTACACATTTTCAAAAGTAAGAAATTCATGGCAAAAAACTGCGTTTAGCGTATCATTTAGGGTTAAGTAAAAAAAAAAAGTCAGGAAATGAAACATTAGGGTTGAGCCCTAACCCCCTCCCACACAAACACACACTCACCATTCTTCCACAGACTGACAGACACCGGGGTGTGCTATTGGGGGTTGAGGCACATAAATCTCACCCCATTCTCCTTTACTATAGCATGTCAACCTGCTTATCCGTGGAATGGGGTGAGAGTTGGGCCACACGCACCCCCAATGGCACACCCCGCATCTGTCAGTCTGTGGAGGATGTGGGGGAGGCACAAGCATGCATGGAGGTTTTCAAGTCATGATTACAACTTCAGTGGAATTATTTTCATAGTTGCTACAGTTACTAAGATATTGCCAAATCAGTGTTAGAAGGGTTCCTTTTCATGACTCTAGGGTTGCGGTATGTCACCGCTACTTACGTGTAGTGGGAGTGCAGGGCTCAGATGGCCCACGTTTTATATGCATACCATTATTTTTACATTTTTTTCTCTTTTGCCCCCACAGCAGGACACCGAACATCAGCCCGGTCGATGTGCCCCCATGCTTCCACCTCCTGGCCACTCATGCTCCTTCACCCCAGTACCCTGGCTTACCCCCAGAGGCGGGATGCGCACCCAAGTTCCACATGACTAGTAAATGGTAATCCTAACATCAAATTTCCAAACTTTTGTTGCTGTACTGTCAACACTAACTGATGCATTAACTGAGTTTTTTGCAATGAATATATATTTATATATATATATACACACACACACATATATACATACATGCACACGCTGCTTTATTATAATACCATCATTGTGCTTCTTTTCCTTATTAAATTTGCTTCAGTATCCTGTGTTTAAATAATACAAGGTATTCAAGTGCAAATATAAATAAACAAACAAATACCTTTTTCTCAAGTAGCTAGTGATTATTGGCTAGTCATTCAGCAAAATGCATAGGTGTCTATCTAGATTATCTTTCTTAAAATGCAATAAATAATGATCTAGGGTTGTTTACAATTCATCAAGTTATTTTAAATACAGATTAGCATTTGTGCGACTGGAGACTGTTGTTGGAGAGGGAGTTGCCAGTATTAGGGGAATTACTGTGTCCTAAGACTTTTCCTATACAATGGTGATTTATTATTTAACTAATGAATTTGTTAAATTAGTAGTTTGAAGCAAAAGGTTAAATTATTTTCTAACTAGTATAGTTACCGACATTTCAGCCTTTCATTGTATTGTGCTGCAGAAAAAATTAATTATCTATCCTTTTCTGATTGCCCCCAACTTTAAGGACACAGCCTATGCCATATCTGATGAATCTTAGATTACTTTTGTAAAATGTATTAATCTTTAAGTATTACAGCGTGGGCAGCATGCATGTACCCTATTCAATGTAATTAACTGAAAATCTGATAAAAAAAAAAAGAAAGAAACACCACTTTTCAGTCTATCATGTCTTTACCACAGCATCCTCTTCAAAAGGCCTGCCCACTCAGCCTACATCTTATACTAGCATCTCCACCCGTAACCCAACAACCCATCGCCTACAAGTACCCCTCACTTCATATTCCTTCCCTATTTCCTTTTATTTCCATTACAGATCCCATTATTTCCACCCACCTTCCCATTCCCCTTCCTCCCCACCTCCCTTTCCTTTTCAGCATCTCAACAGCCCTGATTCCATCCCTCTTATTACCTAACACTGAACCCCTTCTTCCTCGCTAATCCACTCCATCTCTCACCTATCTCTCCCCCAATCCAATTATCTCTCTCTCACCTTGGCAATGCCTCTAGGCAGCATTCCTCGGTTTGTACAGTAATAAAGTTTGCTCCGGTACTAGTAAGTTTTATATTAGCACTAGTCTATTAGTCACTAGTTCCAGGCATACATTGTCCATTGCCTGTGTATTGTTTGTTTGCTTATTCTAGTTTTTCACCTTGATAATGCCTCTGGGCTGCACTTCTCCTAAAGTACAGCAAAAAGTTTGTTCTTGTACTATTAAGTTGTTATATTAACTTAGCTTATCAGGCACTAGTCTGGCATGCATCGTCCAGTGCCTGTCTACAATCTGTCTGTAGATATTATGTTGTCTTATTTGCCTACCTACTGTATTTTTGTTCACATCTTCCTGTTTTAATCAGTATTGTAACTGTCTATGTACCATGATGTTGAGCCTATGTAAAAGAGCTCTAGCTCAAATGTTTAATCAAAAATTTAAATAAAATAAAAAATAAAAAGGAACTACTGTTTTGGAGTCTGAGAGGAAACCATAACATCAGTCTTACGAACTGTCAGCCAAGTATCTTCCTAAGGCTTCTCAACATGGAGCAACCTCATGGCATACAGGGATAGGGCAACTTCTTCTCTGGACCATGCCATTTGTCCCTTAGAAGCTCCTTGATCGCTGGAGGAATGGAAACACAGAACCCATCCTGTTGTCCAAAGAGAAGGCAGACTTTTCACCCTGACTTGTCCCACAGTGGGTCAAGGTTTGAGTTCAGCATGAACCTTATGAATAAGAATCAAGCTTATCCAAGACAAACTGCCTGCCCTTGGAACTGTCCACTCCTATGGCATCGAGTCAAGCTCGCCCCTCGGCAGAAGATTAGGAGGAAGGCATCCTACACTTTTTCTTTCTTTTTAACTCTGTTTTCACATAAACAACATACAGTTTAAATAACACAGAGAACAAGAATAAAATACTATATATTAGAGATGCCCATTTAAGGAGTAGTAACTAAATACTTTCACCAACACTGTATACCTTTTATATGAGCTGTAAAATAAGACCATGAGCTGCATGACAAAAATCCATATAAGGATTATACATATCAGTCCCAGAGTCCATGTCTCAATGGCAAAACTGGAAGGTTACACTTATGATCTTGTAAGAGAAAACATCCAAATGAGAAAGTAGGCCTCGGTGAGCAGCTCTACCGCTCAAAGTCCACCAAACATATATTATGCAAGATAGTTGAAAATGAGCAAAGATGATAAATCAAACTGTAGAAACTATAACTTCTAATTTAATATCATTACACATACTAATATATCTTGTGAACTAACTTTGCATTTAAATACCCAGGCCTCCTTGAAGGCATTTAACAAACTTCAGCTGCATGTGGAAATGAAAACGCCCACTGTCCAAACACAGTAAAACAAATTAAAACTGTGCCAACTGATTATACATTTGCTTACTTTCACGATTTTGTTGTCTATGCACCCAAGCTGCATTGTTGCTTACTAGCTCTTCAGGCCAGCTCATGAATATTCATGAAATATCTTATATTTGAGTTTTTATCTTTCTGTTCCACAAGATACACTGTTGTATTTTTTAATTTGTTGCACTGGTCTTTATTATATTATACATTGCTTGTCATTACTGTACTGATTGTCTTGTAATTTCCCGGGTCATATGAAATAAGCACAACTGTGTCTAGTGTACTCCTCTGGTCAATAAAAGCTAATAACAAGTCTCCAACTACTTTATTCCTAGTCCATACTGGAACCCACAAGAATAAGAAAATTAATCAGCAGTAATACTCATGTATACACACCTTCCGAGTCAGACTTCGCTTGCCTTTGTCTGTGTCTGTGTTCAGCTACAAATTCTCAGCCCACTTGGCAGCAGTGGATGGATCAGAGAGCACCAAAACTTGCCCATTATAAACAATCCTCAGCCCAGGCAGAAAAACATTCCATGATTGACTGAAGCCTCCCAAAAATTTTTCTAATCCCACTGAACCATTTTTTCTTCTGTTTGGTGGCATAGCTGAGATCCAAGAAAAGACCTATTAGCTGACTGTCCCACAGTAAAGGACTCTTCCTCTGTTCCAGATTTAGTAATTAGTCTCAGATCTCCAAGCCATCTGTCACCACCACCACCATTGCACAAGGGAGATCCAAGTCTGCCATCTTACCTTGTGAGGTTGTGCGATATACTTTCTGGATGGACAGGCTCAAACGTTACTCCTGTTCCAACAAGTGTTGCAAAAACTTTTCTTCATAAACATTACAAGGTGGTACTCCTTCACTCCTACCGGCATACCAATGACTCGGATATTTGCAGCTCTCACCTGGTTTTCCAAAGGATTCAAGTCTAGCATGCAGATGGTGATTTTCCTTTACTACAGTTGTGGTGGCTGCTGTGGCAGCATCAGTCTGTTTTAAACCTCAATCATCTCATCTTTACAAAAAGAAAAAATTGGTTGCACTTGGGATGGGTTCCCAGATTAATGGAAACAATGCTGTACAAAACAAAATCTGGCACTCACCACTACGTATGTTGCCATGTTTAGTTGAGCCCTTGGGAAAGTACAGGGAATTCTGTGTGAAATGTTAGGCACTGCCTGGCTCGGGTTTTCATGCATGTTTGCACTACTGTACCTGTTTTGCTCGCATTTTACTCAAAGCATTTTCAAAACATCCTGGTGACTTGCCTCATGTGATGTTAATCAGAGGACTAGAATCGCTGTTCAGCATCATAGTGAACCTCCATGGTGAATGCTTCAACTGAGCATAGCAGCATGCGGAGCGTGAGTGCCAGACTTCTTGTTTTCCACATCTATCTTTACCATATTCACAGTCTTCCCATAACAACAAATCCACCTTTAAATGTGCAGCTTGCCAAACAATTCCCAAAATGAGGTAATTAATCTCTGTTTTATGAGCTGAGCGACTGTGATGTTTCCTCCAATCCAAATCCAGCATGTTGTCTTTCTGGCCCAAATCAGACCTCAAGGCAGCTGCATCGGTAATATTTTTACTTTTCCCACCATCTGTGGTGGTGTGATTCTGTTGAGACTTGCCAATGCTGATGAGAAGGTAAACGGCAATCGAGTCTCTGAAAACCATTCGATTTTAATGGGACTGATTTTGTCTCTTTTGTTTGCCATGATTTTAGGGCTACACAGTTAGGGATTTACATTGCTCGGGCTAAACAGCAACCTTTTCTTCTTTTGTTAGAGGTTATAGCCAAGACCTGTTAGAGGTTTTGGCCAAGATCTACAGACAACTTCCTCAGCCATGGAGGAGGGGAGGGTGTGCTTTCTTTTACAATTGTCAGCACTCTATATCCGGGATCCATACGAAATCACAAAATAAAAGCCCGACATGGTGGAAATCCCACCAAACATTTGACTGTCCAACAAATCCTGACAACTGGAATCCCATAGCTCCTGTAACAGATTGGGTAATAACCATCTGCAGTTGCAGCCTAAGCCCTTACTCCAGTCACTGGGGATACCAGAATGCCACTATGTGGGCTGCAATTATTAAAACAAAAATCAGGGCAGGGGATAGCTGGATCATTAAGATACTGGGTTAAATAAGGATTTGAGACAGGAAATTATGCTATAGAAACATTCCGATTGGGTGTTTATATCTAGAGGTTGCCGATAACTAAATTGTCAGGAAAACCGAACAGTATCCTTTGCCAGTGTTTTCAGCAATCTGTCACCACAATATTTCACAAAATGTAAAACTAAATACATTTAAAATAAGTATCTCCAAAGAATGTCTTCCAGAACCTGTTACCTACATTTATAAACATTAAAAAAAGCTAAATAAGTTAAACCAAGCTCCTGCATTTTAAACTGTGACTCCTTTTAGGTATTGAGAAAACCTCAGTGGATTTTTTTTAAAGGGAAAAATGCTATCGAGTCAAATCATGCTCTTCAAAAACAGAACTCCTATCCTACTAACTTCATGTTTCCTGCTTTGTGAGCCTAGTACTGATTGCGACTGGTAAGTAAAACATCAAACCCAGCCTCAACAACTGTATCTGATTGCAATACAACAGAAAGGAGGGAGGGATAAGCACAGACAGCAATAGAAAAGGGGTGAGGGACTGAGTGAGTACACATCACCATATCCAAAGTATGTTTAGAGCAGAAGGATGTTTGGTGTATACCTCAGCATACCATCATGATTTGTCGGGATTTCATCCGTCGGCATTTTATCTGTGTTGGCATTTTAACTGGCAGGATTACGGGTCGGCAATGGTACTAACCTCTATATCCTTAGGGCAGAAGATCCAGAGCGTGGAGGCCCTGGCCTCTGTATTGCCCCTGGTTCATCTAGTCTAAGCAATGGAGGCAGGCAGAGCTAGCGTAAGTGAAGTTAGGCACCATTTTACATTCTGTGCACTTTCAACCCCTGGATGGCCTTCCCTCCATAAGCAAGATGGGTACCTTCAGGTGAACAAGTGCCTAAGGCATAGAACCCAAGGTCCTGTGACCTGAAACAGCTCAACCAAAATAGAAAAGTGCAGACTCAGAGCCTTTCTAGATAAAACATCAGCTTCCGACAAGCAGTCGATCCGTTCACGCTAAGGTGCACATCAAATACTAAACCAGCTACTAGCATTCTGCTCTGTTAGTGTCCGTCGACAAGCAAAAAGGAAGCAGCTGTTTAAAGGACTGGCCAAAATGACAGCTGACAGGCTGCAGAAAATCCTGCAAGCAGATCAAGCATGAAAATGTAATCTAGGGCATCCCTTGTCTTCTGACCTTGGCTGCAGGCAGGAAAACATGAGGAGGGAGATATGCAGGGTAGCTCAACCATTACCAAAGATCACCCACTTGCTATGGGCTTCAATCAGAGTCTGTCAAAACAAAAATGTGGTCAGTTTTCACTACTGGAGTTTTACCCAGTCTACTGTCAGGTTAGTGGACAGAGGACCTGCAGGAAAAAATGCCCAACTCTATGGAGGCATTAAGAAGACTGATGAAGCAAGAAGAAGGTGGCTACCAGCAGAGAAACGGAGCCAAAAGCAAAAATGTGTACTCACAGTAGCAGACTGAAGGCTTGGCTACATTGTCACTGTCCTGGGCAATGAGGAAGCTTGATGCAGCTGGATAAATTAAGAAAATGTTTATTTTCCATTCACAAAACAAACGACCTACAGAAATTAATTATCTGGACTTTAAAATCTACAAAGGAGAGGAGGGCTAGTCGAGACTAGGCTGTACAGGAAAAACACTGATAAAAATTCAGCTCTCCATTTCCGAAGTTGTCATCCAGCTCACATGACCAATAACATTCCCATTGAACAATTTAACAGAGCAAAAAGAAATTGCACTGGAACAGAGGATAATAAGGCTAATAGTACTGACTTAGCAGATCATTTCAGAAGTAGAGGATACATTGAGATCTCAATTATGAGAGCAAAATAAAAACAGATAGTATGGAAGGGAGGATCTATTGCAGTCCAGAATAGTGCTGGACAGAAATTCAAGAAGAATACATCGGTCTGTCACTATTTCAAATATACCGAGTTCATCACAACTTTCATCCCTAAGCATGTCTAATAAATAACATCATTAAAAAGCACTTGTACATACTAAATAAGGACAGAAAGTTACAATATATAGCAAAACAACCTCCAAAAACAGTATACAGAAGGGAAAACATCTTAAAGATTCCTGGTAAACAGTACATATTGGGACAGAAAAATAAAGAATGACTCTACCAAATGGGACTTTCCAATGTGAGAACTGCAGATTCATAAAAGTAGGAGACTGCTTTCATCATCCAGTGACTGGTAAAAGTTATAAGATTAAAGATTTTGGGACGTGTAATGCCAAAAATACAGTGTACTTGGCCAAATGCAAAGGATGTAACAGTTTTATGTTGGCCAAAAGACACAAAAGTTTAAAGAAAGAATCGGACAGCACAACAGAAGTATTCTACATTCTGATGGGACCAGTGCCCTGTCCCAACATGTAAAAGGAAAGGGACACACAATAACTTTGAATTCCTCATGATAGAAAGAGTATACCCACATGTGAGTGTGTGTGTGTGGGGGGCCTGGACAGAAGACTCAAGCAGAGAGAGTTTTTGCAGTATTGCTTAAAATCATATGTACCACCAGGCCTAAATGACTTTTTCCAGCTGAACCCATATTTGTGATGTATTCTTTGATGTACTGATACAATCTTTAGAATAGCATGATCTTGTACCTAGGTTTAGAAGATTACTCTATACTGTACAACATAATTCTTGGATCCACAAAAGAAAACTTTAGGCGTCTAATGAGATTTAGGAAGGATAAAATGTTGAAATTTTAAATAAGGAATAATAACAGAATATTTTCTGAATCTAAGATGATCTACGTAATTATCAGTACAGCTAATTCATTTTTATTGTTTTTAACCTGCAATGGGTGGTCTTCCTTTTGGCACAGGGTATTTATGCAACTGCACTTTATACTTTAGTTAGCACTTAAAAGTTTTTTGCTGCACATCTGCACTTAAATATTGTGAATTTATACTGCCACTTTAAATGCCTTTTTTTAAAAGAGGTCATGCAGAGTACCACCTCAGCCTTGAGAAGCGCTAGTCTTGTGCAAAAACGCTTGGCTGTAATCTCATGGGAGGGCACTGGCATCATGCTGCTGGTTGTTTTTTTGTGAATGGAAAATAAGCGTTTTTTTCATTTATTCTGCTGCATCAAGCTTCCTTATTGCCCAGGACAGTGACGGTGTAGCCGAGCCTACCGTCCTGCTACCTTAAGAAGACTGGTGCTCAACAGGAGGGAATCTTTGATCCTGCAGCTATCAAAGTCTTGGTCCTGCCGCTGAAGGTGCCTAGGAGGAAGATGCCAGTAGTAAAAGATGGATGACTGCAAAGAGCAGAAAAGTAGTCAAGACAGACTATTCTTTTTAAACATTTGCTTCACAACCATAGATCAAGGCCCTTGTTTTTAATCAGAGGATTTTAATTGTACCCACAACCTTTCATAGATAGGAGTGGCGGGAGACTAGGGTCAGTGTGGGTGGGGTGGACTGAAAATTTAGGAGACTTTTATCCAAAGCTGGTCTTGTAGAGGTTTGGCAGCATCTGCATGGAAGGGAGAGGAACTATACCTTTTCTCACATCCTCATGCACAGTATTCTCGTGATAGACTTTTTCTGTTGCCCTCTGGTGGGTTCATCAGGCCTGAGACAGCCACATTAAAACAATTACAGCCTCTGATCATGCGCGATGACTCCAGATATAGTAGTGGAACCGGTTTTAGAACCCTTCTGGAGACTCCATATCTCCCATCTTAATGATAAGGAATTCTGTCAAACACTTACCCAAACCATTCAATTGTATCCAATATTAAACAGAGGGTACCTCAGCTGCTGTTTGATGGGATGGATTAAAGGTCACCTAAATGGTCTATGTATCCAATATGCCTCTCACAAAAGGAGGATGAAGAGCGGCAAAGAACGGAGTTACAGAGGCAATTGCAGGACCTAGAGGTAGAACACAAAATTACGCTGGACCCCAAATTTAGAGACCACCTTAAGGAGTGTCGGGATAAACTCACTAAACTTGTTGAACAGAAAGTAGAAGGGAATCTATGTTATACACAACAAAGATATTACGAATTGGACAATAGGGCAGGAAAGTTGTTGGCCTGGCAGCTTAGACAACAGGCAGCAAGTCAGGTGGTTTTAAAAGTTAATGGGGAACATAACAAAATTACCTACACTAATCCCATAGATATTTCTTGAACATTTGCTTCATATTACACTAGTTTTATGCAGACTCCTGGGGAAGCCAATGACAAGGCTCTAAAAGAATTTCAGGCTACCATTACCCTGCCACAATTGTCCGAGGAAGAGAGGGTGACTTGGAAGCCCTGATCCCCCAATCTGAGATTCTTTCCACCATAAAAAAACCCTTAAAAGTAGTAAAGCTCTAGGTGTGGATGGCCTCCCAGCCAAGTTTTACAAACAATTCGGTGAAATCTTAGCACCCTACTCCAAATAACAGTTAATACAATTTTGGAGGAAAACAGGCTCCAGATTCACGGTGTCAAGCACAAATTACAGTCCTTGCCAAACCTGGGAAGGACCCCAACTCGCAGTTCATATAGGCCGATATCCTTTCTGCCTGCCGACATGAAAATTTTACCTCCCTTTTAGATGGTAACTTGCAGAGGCTTATAGGGATTGGTAGGTCCGGACCAAACTGGCTTCATAAAAGGGAGATTATTACAAGATAAAATTGGAAGAGTCCTTAACATTTTTTCCTCTCAAGAGACATGTCATACAAAATATAGATACCAAAAGGCATTTGACAGGATATGCTGGGGTATCTTGAAGGAGTTTTGGGAGCTACAGTATGAATTTTGGTCCAGGTTTTCAGACATGCACTGATACCTTGTATGGGAGACGGAAGCAGTAGTGAATGTTAATGGGATTAATTCTGTGAGATTTCCTCTGCACGAGGCACACGACAGGGCTGTCCCTCTCCACCTTACTATTTGCTTTATGTATTGAGTCCTCACAATTAAACTAAGGACTCCACAGAGAATTAAATGGATTGAGGTAACAGGAGAACTGCATAAGATTTCCTTGCATTCAGATGACGCCTCTTATTCATAAGTCAATCCTCTTCTCCTATTCCAGCATTGCTAGAAACCCTACAGCCCTATGGTAATATTTCAGGATATAAAGTGAATTACACAAAATTTGAGGTGATCCAGATTAGTGGGAAGTTTTCTCAGGAAGATAAGACAGAGTTTCCATTTGCTTGGGCCAAGAACACCACTATTTGCTATTTAGATGTCGCATTACTCCGACCTTAATGAACTATTCAAGTTAAATTATGAAAAATTAATGTTAGACCTAAAGTCAACTCTGATATTGGTGCGGCGTTCTGGATGGCGTTTGCTCCATCTGAGCGAAACTCCGTTGTGTTTGTGGACTGGGAGTCTCAGGAAGTGTCTGCCGGCTAGAATCTCATCAGCTATTTGATTTATTTTGGGTGATAAGCGGAGAGGAGACCACAGAGGTTTTAGTTGCTTTATCAGACACCCAGAACTAAGAGACTTTTCTAAGGGTAGCGAGCACTATGGTGAACTGTGAGCTGTAAGTGCTAAAACGTCGGTTTACTTTTAAAAAGAGCCAGGAACCACAGAAATGCCAGATGTGGATGATAAAGAAGTTAATAAGTATGCTATTAGCACGATATGCTCAAATCATACTTTAAAAGGTATGCCATTTTTGCCTAAGGGCTGGTGGTAATATTTAACCAAATTAATAAAATTTACTGCACTCAGATGAGCAATGCCTTTGTTTTCACTCCTCAGATACCTCCAATCTATATCAACCGGCGGTGGGGACAAGGCCAGATGATCATGAAGGCTGACAGAGAGTGTTCTATGCGAAAGGGAGATTAGAATCCTGGACTCCCAATTATCTGATTAAAGAAAATGAGTACAATTTGGCTATATGTCTTTTGGAAAGATGGTCTTTCCTGTTGGCCCATGTGGGATGCTGTTTTGGTGATCGTTGGTGATTGACTAAGGTGTATTTTCACCATGAGGTGTTGTTTTCCACCTTTTTCACACAGAGATTAAACTGTTTGCCCTTAAAGTTTGGAATTTAAATATCTCCCGTCACCTTAAAGACTTAACTTTGGGCTCTGAATCTGCTTTATAAGGTATATGTTTAAAATGGGCACTTGGCATCCTCCTCTGTTTCCTACATACAGATGCTATATTAGTAACTCAAGGACACGGGTTATGGGTATTTTCTCCCCACCCCTCCCTAAAAATAAAGTAGTGTTGTGATGGAGGTCGAAGTTAGACCTGCTTCTTATCATTTTATTATTAAGCGAGACTCTCCACATTGATTTGAGTCGCTGTTTGGTAAATAAGTTTGACAAACTTCTACTTTTAGTACTGCTATTGGCTCCATGGTATATATTCTAAGCATCCTGCAAAACTTCATATAAAGTCCTCAAATGGTGATATATCAATGGTGAACTTTCTTGCTCCAATACTCTGAAGTCAGTTGGAAACTGACCCTTGAATCAGAGACATTAAACTTTACATATTAATGTTTGGACTCCAGGGCTAAGGGAGCCTTGAATGCTGCCATAAAATGAATGGACTCCTGTGTGTAATGGAGCCACAACTCTGTCTAGTCTGTACAGCATTTATTGTTGATATTTTTATGCTTAGATGCTACGTGTATGTTTTACAACACTTATGGTCAAATGTTTTTGACAATTTTCAAATACTTGGACATTTTGTGTACTGAATTAATCACCATTTTTACCTATTTAAATCTACAGGGCAAAGGGATTTAGATGGCAGTAATTACATGGTTCAAAGTTTATGAGGTCTGAAACATATTTAGCACTTGCTGGTTACTGCAACTTGCAAATGGATCTTTTAGGTATAAAGGACTACTTATTTTTATTGAATGCAATTAATTGGCCCTGATGTTGATTGGCATAGTCCATAGACTATAAGGCTAACTAGGGTTGTTTATTGTACTCAGATGTGCTGTGCATTATTAAGATAGCCACTGAGTAAAAACTCTTAATAGCAGAAATAGAAACTTATTAGACTTACAGAAATTCCTGCAATGCTAATGAGCTAATCTAATGGTAAATTAGCTTCTCTTGAAGCAGATGATGGTCCCGAGAGAAGTTCTAAGGGGCTCACTGCAGTCACCCTGGGAAAAGCGTACTGGATCTACTGGGGACTTGTGTTTTTTTATTGGATGAAGCAGGATTTCAAATATACAGCAATGATGCATAATTAACAACATACTCTGTCTTATTTTTAATACTTTTTAAAGTGTTATGGTGCTTACTGCAGGAAACTGCTTGAATCTGTACTATTTTAATTTGGCAGGCACAGATAAGAGAGTCAGGACTATAAATTGGTCTGTACCGTGAAGAAACTGAATATATACATATATCATGTGTGTAGTTGTAATATTTAATTTCTTTTACACTGTGTGCTTGTATGTTAGGTCTGTACTTGTTTTAGTATATTAAATGCTTATTGGCGAATAATAAAACCAAACTTGACACCAATGGACTCTGCTTCCCTTTTCCCTACTGAGTAGAATGGGTGGTTAAGATGAATGTCCTGCCTAGGCTTTTTTTTTTCCCAGACTTCACCTATAGCCATCCCAAGTCATTTCTGGAAGTGGCTAGATAACCAACTCCAAAATTTTCTGAGGGCAGGTAGAAGATCGAGAGTGGCCCGTGAGGATATTGTCCCTCGCTGAAGGATGAGGGGGCTTGGGTTTTCAGATTTTATTATATTGCTGCTCAGGCCTCTAGCCTGATTGCCTGAGCCAAACAGAGGGTGGACTCAAGATGGTATTTAATGGAAGTCACTGGTGATTTGCCTCTTCCCTGCCGTGCTTCCTACCAACAAAATTATCCTTAGCCTGAAAAGAAGATATCCAATAGGCGGGTATTACAGTCTCTCACAATATTGCAGAAGTTAGGATTTTGTCGGGCACTCTAATGAAACAGGCCCTTAATCCTAATCACAGGAGATCTTAATTTCACTCCTGGTTATAAGGACAGAGGTTTTAAATACCAGAATGCTCTGGCTTTAACTAGATATGAACAACATTTAGAGGAGGATCACTTAGTTTCCTTTCAAAAACTAAGTACCAAATTGCCATTAGCGAGGGCAGATTTTTATCGTTACCTACAGATGCGTAGTTACTTAATGGAGGCAGTAAGACTTCAGTTAATTAAACATAATAGAATCCACTGGGAGAAATTCCTTTACTGAGCCACTATACTTTCTGACAGATTTAGGAAGTTCATTTACTAGGCCATAGGAATAAGCAGCAGGAGGAGGAGTTGATTATTATTTCTCACGAACAATGAAAAGAATGCCCGCGTGGTTGGCATATGTCAGCTTCTCAAAGCTGGAGAGCCTACTGGCAGAAAATTATTACTCATTTTTATGTTCCAGTTATTATCAAACACTTTGGGACTACTGCCACTGATACCTGCTGGCGAAATTGTGGCATTAGGCATACTCTATCACATTCTGTGGTCCTGCCTGAAGACTGCAAACTTTTGAAACAGATCCACTTGGAAGTTTCTAAAATATGGGAGTGGGGATGCCCCATGCTTTTCATCACTATCTGCTGGGGTCGAGGTACCAGGGATCTCAATCAATCAATCAATTCTTTATTTTGCCAGGCAGAACACCATTGAAGCAAACTCATTTGCAAGGTGGACCTGGGTATGGTACATATAAAAATACAGCAATATACATCAGTTATACATGGTAACCGGGGGCCTCAAGACCAGACCACCTAGGATTACATACAACAGTTGAGGTATAGACTAGAAAAGTTTACAAAATTAGACAAGGTGGCACACAGACTAGGAAAGTTTACATAATTAGACAAGGCGGTGCACAAGGTACAATCAAGCTTATACACTATACAGTCAATCTATATACAGACTTCCGGTGAGGTCAGCATCTGGAATGGCTGCTTAGGTTCAGAGCTCAGAGTCACCCAAGGCAAATCTAATTCCATCCTGGCTCCTAAATGTCGTTCAGTGAAATCAAAGTGCGGGGAGTAACTATCCACATGTCAACCGAACAAAGATTGAAAGATTTCAAGGCCAGCAAACCTCAAAGAGCCTCCAAACAGCAAACATTAAGTGGCAGTGCTCCACGGACGGGCCCAGTGGCACGAACAAGCCTGCAGCCTCAGAGGAACTCAGCACTGACAATAATCCCAAAATGGAGTTTATGATCACTTCTAAACAGCTGCATACATAACTATCTAAAATAGAGGCCCTCTCAAAGAAGGAAAATCTTGCGACTAACAATTCCAAAGATCTACAGGTTCTGCAAAAGCAGACAGAGGTGGCTGAAGCAACCCTATTGGAATATACCTAGCTCTCCAACTGCACAATACAGTGCTTCTGAATTTACACACAGAGAACAAGAACTGGCAAACAAATTAGAAGAGCCTGAAAACAGGCATCGTAGAAATAACATTGGGATCCATGGTTTGCCAGAGAAAACTGAGTCGGGTAATATGATTGATTTTATGAACAGCCTCATCAAGGAACTTCTAGCCTGGCCCGCTGACTCACCCCTGGACATAATCAGAGTGCACAGAGCCCTCATAGCCCTCCCAGAGATCCAACAGTGCAACCCAGATCTACTATCTTGCTTTTTTGGACTTCTGTACAGAAGAAAAAGTTCTACAAACCACATGGTCCAGAAAGGAGGTGATCTTCAGAGACCGGCGTCTTTTCTTTGAGCACGATTTTGCCCCATCCACTATGGTTAGAAGCTACTCAGTGCTGCAGGAGGTAAAGCTTCTGAAATCAGCAGGAATTAAGGCCTTCTTGAGTATCCTTCAAGGTTGAGAGATATTACTACAGAGGAACCAAAGATTCGAGGACCTTGCTGCAACATGGGACTTCCTGGGGAACACAACATCCAACCAGAAAAAAGCGGTCAGTGGTTCCCAGGGGCGAGTTGCAATGACGAGCATGGCAAGAACAGCATGGTACACGTCTCACAACCCAGCGCTCGCGGATCTATGGTCAAAATCAAAAGAAATAAAAATGAGCATTCCCAGACTCGGTGGGAAAGAAGCAAGGTTGCGCAGAGGAGCGACCATCTGGACAAGTAGCTGCGAGGCTATCAGTTGACTGTAGAGACATAGAGTCGAGATGGTATTTTGCAACTAGCAGGTGCTGTTTCCTGCTACACAATTCTCAGTGTGGATGAGGATATATAGGATGGACATACCCAATATGGGTAAAATGTCATTCTTGAGACAGTACTTTCCTTAATTTTAAGTTACTTAATTGGTGGCCCCCCTTTACTTATTGATATCACCCAAAGAGCATCACAGGGCCTTCCTGAAGTGGCAGACTCATATAACCTAGTCAGCCTCATTGTAGGCCGTCGTGATTTCCACTAGATCCTGTTACAGGATGTAATAGCCGGTGTTTGGGCTTAATGAAGGGGTGACCGCTCACATCTCAAGTGAAACAGGGTTTCGGGGGAAGGTGAAGAAACCTACAAATCAACCAGGATCTACTGTAAATGGGCTTGCCCTATCCCCTCCCTGCTAATAAAGGTGCACTCGGCATGCGGCATATGGTACACCCTGGGTGACAGCCGGGTTTTCTTGCTTCTCGCCCAAAGGGTTGAGCCATGTGTGTTCCCCATCTATGCTGGCTACCTGGTCCTCCCATTCCTGACTGCAGCAGCACTACTGTGGTGAGATGTTTGGTCACTCATAGGCAGTGACCCTGTACCTCTCTCATACAACATGCTACCTTTTAGAGAGGAGGTTGGGAGGCATCCCACCATGAAGAGTATATAAAAGTTAAAATTGCACAGTTATTATGGGTTGTTTCTGTTTAATGTTCACGTATGTTTACAGACTGTTAAATTTGTCATTGCTCCTTAGAATATTTATATGTTGCACATGACATACGGTTTTACCACTGGAGAATGAGAAGCTTCCTAGTAGAGTACAAAATCTCTTGCAAAATGATTAATATGACTAGGGTACAGTTCACTTCATACAGTGCTAAGGGACTTAATAGCCCCAGCATGAGGGCCAGACTATTAAAAGAATTACGAGACCTACAAACAGATGTAGCACTGTTACAAGAGACACACTTGACCCCTGTAGAGCACACTAAATTGAAGAGAACATGGTGGGTCAGGTGTACGCTGCCCATTGCCAAGGACAGCCCCATAAGAGAGGAGTGGTAATATTATTCAAGAAGAATCTGCCCCTGAAGGTAAACGCAGTTTGCCAGGACCCTGAAGGTCGATACATCCTTTTAAGAGAGACTGGGGTCAAGTGAGTGTGTCATTTCAATATATATGCTCCAAGCGAGGATCATTCTAGGGTCCTATTTTTACCAAAACTTTGCCAGAAATTGGATGAGGGCAACTGATCTAGTTGTAATGGAAGTTTTAACACGACACTCTCGCCAAGTTTAGATGAATCAGGAAAGCACACAGGAGGAGATACCATGCCTCCTCAACATTGTCCAAGACCCTTTTGAGTATGGCCTGCTTGATATACTGAGATATATGAACCCCTCTGTTACAGAATATACGTATTACTCACCCAGACATGGTCAATATTCAAGGTTAGACATGTTCTTGGTTCCCACTAACTGGTCTGGGCGGTAGAATCAGTGAGAACAGGGACAATGGCTCTTTCTGACCACGCCCAGTAATGTTAACATAGGCCTTTGGCCCCTCAGTCTATAACTCCACATGGAGGTTAAATGTCAGACTTCTAAACCAAGAAGTATTTTTTCACAGAGAGGGTGGTGGACGCATGGAACAGCCTTCCTGAGGAGGCTGTGGGTTCTAAAACTGTGGGAGAATTCAAGAATGAATGGGACAGACATAAGGCAATTTTGTGGGGGTAGGAAGAAATAGGCTGTGGGTTAAATAGGATCTGCAGCTTATCCTCTAGTACGGAAATGGGCAGACTAGGTGGGCCAGCGGTCCTTATCTGCCATCAAAGTCAATATTTCTATGTTTCTAAGAAGATCTCAAGGTCCTGGTTAGGGAGGAAATAAAGACATTCCAGTAGTACATTCCTCCAATAGAATCCCAGCGTACAATATACTGGGATGCACTTAAGGCCTACCTGATAAGCAAACCGATTGCCTATGTGGAGGGTATAAAGAAGGAGAAAGAGCGAAGAAGCAACAGGACTTAGAGAGGGAAATCTTGAATTAGAGCTAGCACAAATCACACCCCTCAGAGGAACAATTACACAAGTTGAAAATACACGTAGGACACTTAATCAGCTATTAAACTTAAGGGTAGAGGGATCTTTACAGTATACCAGACAAAAGTTATATGAACATGGAAACAGGGTGGGGAGGCTGTGGCGGCACAACCCAGAAAGGAGATGGCCAGTCGCACCATTATGAAATGGAGAGTAGGCCCAGGCGGAGCATTCCTTACCTCCCACCTGATCTAGTGGGTAGTTTGCCACCTACTATAGAGCACTTTACTCAGCAGAAAGAGGCCCTCATACAGAGAGGAGGTTCATAGATATCTGCAGGATTTAACCCTCCCTCCCGACTAAAGCTCAAAGTGAGACCCTAGGGCACAGATTACCAGCCAAGAACTCATGACACAAATAAAACAATTAAAATTGGCAAAGACCCGGGCCCAGATGGTTATCCTGCAGAATTTTACAATTTTAGAGGTACTACCAGTACTATAAGAGGCACTTAATTATGTTCTGCAGGAGGTCATCCGTCCCCACTTCCTGGAATCAGGTCCAAATATCCGTATTGCCCAAACCAGGTAAAGATCCCTGGAAAATAGTTCCTATCATCCAGGGCTTGACAAATCCTATAGCCCGATGTCCCGGGCTACAAGTTTCCCTCTGGGACAAGCACTTTGACAAGTGCTGCTTGTCCGTGGACAAATACCCTTTAACCTCCTGAGACAAGTACCCATTTAAAACTTAAAAAAATGTCTGGAAATGTCTGCAGTGCCAGCTTCTTCCAGAAGGCTGCTTGCGTCTGAGCCATTCCTGTGGTCATGTAACCAACCAGAGCAGCATTCGTGTGACTTCCCCTGCTTCAATGAGTGAGCGTGGATGGAACGACGAGCAGTAGCCACAGGAACAGGCGAGCCAGTCAAAGGACTGGCATGCATGGCAGCGAATCATTATGGGCCCCAGACAAGGTAAAGCACATTCACTGGTGGCACTGGCAACTGGCGAGAGCGACTGCAGCATGCTCGCTCACTTCTCTACAGTTTTCTGACAGAACGGACGTGCGTGCTGCAGGAGCAGTGTACAGATTGTTGCGTTTTCTGGGTTGCAATCGGAGGTTGGGAGTCACCAACTTGTAGTACTAAATTGTACTAGATCCCAGTAGGGAGTAGGGACTGACTCAGTTTAAAAAAAACCAACACATTGAAGTCTGCCAGTGCAAGTAGTAGCCAGGAGACAGGCTTGTGCGGGTCGGAGCAACAACATGGTAAGGGAAGACAGTCTGAGAGGCAGAGCGGACCGCGGATCGTGAGCAGTTGGTGATTTGCTGCCTGAATTGCTGCTTCCTGACTGTGCCCTCTATTTTAAACTCCCAATCTAACTCCTTGCATTTTGGAAGAAAAAGATAACCCTAGCGACTCCGTTCTTGAGGAGCCTTTGTGTGACCAGCGTGTGGTGACGGAGGGGATGAGGAGATTGTGTCCAAGCTAAAGAAAATCCAATCTCCCTGCTAGTTGCCTTGCCAGCGTTACCACTGCTGCCTGCCAATTCTCACAAAAACAGTACTGGTAAAATAAAGGGACTGTGGCAGACAGGCAGTAAAAGAAGCCAGACAAGGTCAGAGGGCTTTGCTAAAGAAAGACAACTTTAGCCACCACATAATCAGAGACAGAAGACTGAAGGAACTAACTGATTACTAACACTGTTTAGCCGACAGATACAAAAAGTTTGTATAACTAAAAGAAAAAATAAAATCAACTGAAGGTTTGTGTGCCTGCTGGGAGTGTGTGGGCACTTGGGCAATATACTGTATTTAACAAAGTAACTAAAAAGGTGGGTTCTGCGGAGGACCTCTGAAAAGTGTAACAGAGAGGAGAGCTGAGTGCATTGCATTGCAAGACACTGATGATTTCTAGTTCTGCTGTTGCCTAATTAAACTACAGAAGTGTATTTAACTACTAAAGCTAAGCTGCCTAAAGAAAATATCAGCAGCCCAGTGTCTACCTACCTAGTACTAGTACCATAACCTACCTGTCCTGTCCTGACCTCTACCTCTTGTGAGTGCACTGATACTGGTCTGACTACATAAGTAAACACAGAGTAAAAGGGTTAGGGCAGTAGGTAATAACATAACTGCCTGAACAAAAATACAAGCAGAACTACTGTCAGACTCAAGCCTCAAGAGAGTAATAGTTGTGTGTGGGACTGTGGGGCAGCACTGTGTGTTGCCTAAGTAACAGCAAGTGTTTAGCTAAGCTACCTGGCAAAAACAAAAGGGCAGAAGCCGAAAAGGATAACTAATTGCCCAAATTAATTAATGAAAAGAAAATAAGATCAAAACAAGACTGGGTGACCTGTGTCCTACCCATTGTCTTGTATGAGCACTAGCTTGTCAGCCAAAGACACATAAATAAAAAGCTATATATTAAAAAAATAAAAAAAAAATCAGAAAGCTAGTAAAGGATTCTAAAGAAAATTAAATAAGAGGAGCCTTACTCTGTGTGGACTGTGTTGGGAGAGTGAGAGGTGTCATGTGGAAAGGAGTGAAGGGGTCGGGGTGACCTGTGCAACTCAAGCCCAGTGTCCTACAGCCGGCTGGCTTGTGAAAGACAAGAAGAAATAAAAAAGCTATTAACTCCCAAAAACTAATTAGAAATAAAATAAACTATAAAGGGGAGAAACTTTTTTGTGCTGAAAAAAAAAACACTAGCTGCTAGCTACCTACCCTACTTTGGTGAACTGAAGATGTGTGTACGTGTGGCTGTGAGACCTAACTTGCCCTGAGAGGGTAGAGGAACTTGGGGAACAACTCGAACTTATTAGAAATAAGCACTACAAAGGGGAACATTTGGGAAAAACATTTTTGTGCTACAGAAAAAAGAAATAAACCCTTTGGTGTGGAGGTGTGTCTGTGGCTGTGAGACCTAACCTGCCCTGACTAATGGCAGAGGAACTTAGGGAAGTGATAAGTGAACAACTGCGAGTGCTACTAGTTGGCTGAGCTCCCACTCCTACTCCCACCTGCTCCGTCCTTGCCACCCACTCCACGAGACCCATCACCCAGCCCTCTTGTAGTGTTGTAAGCATAAGCACAGCAGTTTAACCTAACCTTAAGGTAAAAAAGTAGACACACTCACAAAGATAACATAAAATAAACTTTTATTGTGTACAACAATATTCCAGTGTCACTGACTGTGCTGCTGGCGCCGTGTGCCAATTCTGGCACAATCCTCTCCAACCTGACAAAAACAAATAAATTCATATTATTCTCCTTATTGTCTATTACAACACTAAATAACTGATACTACATTAAATCCATTTAAGTTTTCTGTGTTTTTATACTTTCCACTAAAAATATGCCATTTTATACCTGGACTACCAACTCAAGCACAGGGACAACTACATTTTGACTAGCCACTTGTCCGTGGACAAGTACCTAATTTTAAAATTTGTCAAGCCCTGCTATCATCCCATCTCCTTTTAAATACAGACCTAAAACTTTTCACTGGTATTCTGGCCAATAGATTACAGACAGTAATAAAGAACTTATTCATCATAACCAAGCGAGCTTATAAAGGGCCATCTACTATAGGACAACATAAGGAGATTTTAAATATAATATCAGCACAAAAGGACACAACAATTTTGAATTAGCAATTTCTGTTGATGTTGAGAAAGCATTTGATAGAGTAGATTGGTTGTTTTTGGGAGAGGTGTTGTCCAGGTTCAACTTGAGGAACAATTTCATTAAAACAGTGGCAGCCCTTTATTCATCTCCACAGGCAACAGTCAGGGTCAATGGCTGTACCTCAGGCGCTACTCTCTCTTGGTAGGGGTGCACGGCAGGGATGCTCCCTCTCTCCCTCCTTTGCTTTGTCTCTTGAGCCTTTGGCTGCATTTATCAGAGATCACCAGGGATTAAGAGAGTCAGGTTGGATCCCATGAGCATAAGATAGCGTTGTACACTGATGATACCCTGCTGTTTCTGGGGACCTGGACTCCTTGCTTCAAAGCGTTAGCAGCTTTACAAAATTCCACAGCATAGCAGGTTATAAAATTAATATTGCCAAATCAGAGGCAATGACACTAGCGGGCTCCAACACCTGAGTTTAGATCCCTTTTCCTTTAGCCTGGGCAACCCAAAATACATTTTGGTACCTGGGCATTTGGTTTCCACAGATACCAATAAACTTTTTCAGATAACTATTTGAAACTATTGGGCTCCATTAAACAAGACACTGTACGGTGGCAAGTACTCCCCCTCTTTGCTGGGTAGAGTTCACACCATAAAGATGAACATTCTCCCAAGCATTTTAGAAGGACTTGCATAAACTTTGTCCAAATTCATTTGGCAAGGTAAAAGTCCAGACTTTCCTACCACATGTTGTGCATGCCCACATCAGAAGGAGATCTCGCCCTCCCAGACCTTAAAAATATTATATGGCAGCCCAGGGTCAATGGCTTTATACCTGGCTTAAAGAAAGGGTGGACTCAGGGTGGTATCTCATGGAGTTGGAGCAGTCCAGACCAGTGGAACTCTGGACCATACCCATAGCCTATACTGTCCCATAACTGTCCCGTAATCTCCATAACCCCTGGACCAGACATACTCTGAACACTCTGGTGCAACTCCGGAAACAATTGGGAATGCCCAATTCCCTAGGCCTATTAGCTCTGATAAGACACCACAAGTAATTTATATCCTCTAATCAGGACCGGGATATGGTTTCTGGGGACAACAAGGTCTAACAAGGTTTACCCATTTATTAGACTGTGGGGTATGCATGTAATTCCATCAACTCCAGAGAAATTCGGTTTCCAAAGGAAGACCACTTCCACTTCTTACAGGTCAGGCACATCATACTACAAGATCCACATTTGGAACAACTACTGAGACCTATGACAGACCTGGAAGACCTATTCTATAGGTGGGTTAGGTTGAATGCTAAGATGAAGCGCCTCACACTACTCTATCATCATCTACTTATTAACAGAAATACCACATATGCTGACAGCATTCAACAAAAGTGGACTCAAGAGGCTCAAGTAGACATTACTTCCTTAATATGGAAACAGTGCCTGGCAGGAGGCTGGAAAACCACAGCTTCTCCATCCTGAAATTTCATTGGAAAGTTCTGGCGAGATATTTCCAGACCCCAGTCATAACACAGCATCATGCTACATTACACATGGCCATATGTCAGCATGTCTGTGGTAAGACGGGTTCCCACTTTCATATTTTTGGGATTGCCCAGTAATACAGCAGTTTTGGTGACCGATTATGCATGCCTGCAGGCACTGTTGACACCCTCTGTCCCTTCTCCTTTTTGGCCCTGGTGGTCCAGTACTCAGACAGAACAGTATGGAAAGCTCAAACAATGTAAACGCTTATACAATGTTCTCAGACTGCCAGCCTTGAAATATGTTACCTTGTAGTGGCTCTCATCTGAGTCCCTACTTTGGCAAAAGTGGGAGATAAAGGTGGAGGAGATCGAAGGATGAAACATATTACAGCATCATTAAGACTCACCCTAGACAGACATCTAGAATTGTGGAAACCCTGGAAGGGAGGGTCTGTAAGTGTTTTGGGAGCTTCCGTTAGACTGAGCAGATTTATGGGTGTGGCCTGGAGCTCTCACTGCCTTGCATCCACTCCCTCTACACAGTGAGTGAAAGACATCTCTGCAGTGGCTTTGCTGTGCTGCTGAGCACAAGCATCTGGGTTTTGAAAAATATGACAACTACATCAGATTAAGGTTGTGTGCAACTTTATTTTGTTTCTTTGTTACTGTATTTTATTGTATTGTATTGTACAAACTGTTTTACAGGTCACTTGCATTACAAACATGGACTCATGATGAAAAGCTTCATGGCCTGCCCCATGAGGGTAGTTAATGGACCTTGTTTCTTGGGACAATTCTGGGTTTTATTGCCCCAACAGTGAAGTGAAGATTCCCAGTTATGTGATATAACCTATAAAAAGTAAACAAGGAAAGATAAAGAGACATTACTTGGAGGTTTAGCTAACAATGTTAGTCCTTGGTAATTTGGTTACTCTGATATATGTACAATCTTGTAATGAGTTATGTACAGGTTATTGTGCATCAATAAAAGAAGTTACAAAAAATAATCTATGTACAATATATACAAAATCATAAAACATGTATATGTAAATATATACAATAAATACAAAGATGCATGAGTTAACACGAAGGATTAAGCAAGGAGGGGAGAAGACAGAGCACAAGGCAGAGAGAGAAGAAGAAGTGGGGGCCTACAGGCAGGGAGGGGTGAAACAACAGGAATGGAAGGCAAAGGTTTGTATATCTATTTTGAAGGTCATTAACGAAACAATTACATGTCTCCCTAAATTATTGCAAGAACCGTTTTGAAGATGAGACAGCTTCACTGGGATAGACGTCTCAGTGTTTTTGTGTATTATTCAAGAGGGGCGGGAAGGGCATGACTGATTGCTGCTCTGCTTTAGCCGGTCTGACCCTTGGGATTAGAAGCAGACACAGGAGAGACTTCTTAGAGGGTAGTTACCAGGGTGCAAACATGCAGACAGTTGCTGATATACTGAAGGAGCTTGTTAATGATGGCTCTGTAAGTCCATAAGACTGCATTTTTATGCTGCCTGAAACTAAGTGAGCTCCAGCCTACGGAAGAATAGAGAGTACTGTGGTGAGTGGAATAAAGAGCACTGGTGATGAATCTACGCCTAATGATATAGAGAGTCAAGCTTGATGAGTGCCGTGTTTGTACTATCCCATATAAAAAAATCAGTAATCCAGGAGTGGCAAAAGGTAGTTTGCACTAGCCTTTTTAGCTTCCTGTGTAACTAAGTGTCTGATATGAAAGAAGATACCTAGCCTCTGCTTTAATTTTTGGATAGTTCCTCTATGTGATCTATGAATGACAGTTTAGCATCAATCCAAACACCCAGATATTTAAATTTCTCCATATATTCCAGGGGTTCACCCAGTAAAGTAACTGAGGACTGTCCCTGGGGTGCAAAGTTTGGATGCATTGACTGATGGGACTAAGAGCATAGCCTTCATTTTCTTGGCATTTAACAGGAGCTTTGAGTGCAAAGATTTTGCTGTAACTGGTTAAACTCAGTTTGGAGTTCATTACATGTGAGCTCTGAAATAGGCCTATCAATGTACAGCACTGTATACGTCAGCGAATAGATGTATATTAGCTGACTGGATTCCAGTGTTTATGCAGATGGCAAACAAAGTGGGCTAAGAATGGACCCTTTGGGTACACCTCTTAGGAGACAGTTGACCATCCACCTTGACCTGCTGGTACCAGTCTGCGAGATAATTGGTAAACTATTTTAGGGCCAGATTGTCAACCCCAATATTTCTTAACACAACCAGGAGCAGATTATGGTCCACAGTGTCAAGGAAGAGAAGGTTCTCAATGCATGGTTTTGGCAGCCCTAAAGACTCTGACATTCCACTGGCTTGACCACAGAGTCTCGGGGTGAGAGAGTGGCGAGAAAGAGTAGTACAAATCTTTAACATGGACTATCTTAACAGTGAAACTTCACCTTATGATGGATAAATCTGAGGAAGTGTGGAGGGTCTGGGTGGTATATGTGGATGCCATCAAAATTCTTGACTAAATTATCCTTTTATCACTGGGGGTGGGCGTATATCTAGGTTGAAAGTATGGTGCAGTAGGCCTTGGGGAGTGGGGGGTCCTGGGCAGGGCATGCACACTTGTAGCCACACACTAACCCTTGTTGCTGGTTTACTGCTGGTTATGCTTCCTTTTTTTCTTTCCCTGTCATTGTTAATTTTTAATGTTCTCTGCACAGGTCATTATATATCACGTATTTAGCTCCTTGTTTACCTTGTTTCTTAGTCTGCAGTTGTATTGTGTAATACATTGAGCCTTGGGTGAAATCCAGAGTATCCCCACACACTGTGAGAAGCTTAGGTTTCTCTCCCAGTGGGGCACCAGGGAACCTATTAGACTGTCTCACGCCTGCCAGGCAATAATACTATTTTTTTGGCTCTGGGGGCTGCAGAACATGGGTCGACTGAAACGAAGCATTAGGCAAGTGGCTGTCCAAGTCCTAAATAAAGGGTTTAATTTGGGATACAATCGGCGCCAGGTAGCCCTATGCCAGGTGGTATGAACACTGACTATACTATTTATCAATACAGTGATGGTCTGTGTGGCTGGACTAGCCTCATGGAGCCCCACAGCAGGAGGGTGAAGTGGCTAACAGTACAGAACTGTTGGCTGGGGAAAGTTTGCATAGGTGTGTTGGCCTCTAGATAATCTCGAAGGCATGAAGTTGTAATTTTAAAACAACGTATTCCTAAGTGTGTTGTATAATTGAAAGTACTACTTCTGTACTTTTATATGATGAATGTGAAATAGTTGTCAATGTTACAGTGTGTTACATTACACTGCAGTGGTTATGGACATGATTGGTAATGAGCTCAATAAAAAAAGAGAGAAAGGAGACAGAAAATCCAATTTTCTTGGCCTAATGGCGCAGAGACAAATTGTCAGCCTGCTGGATCATGAGAAGTAGGAAAAGAAATGCAAAACTTTGGCACACTACATGAAGAAGGGTGTAACTGTCACAGTCTTTATGTTCCTGCCTATGCTAGTGGAGAATACAAGAATGGATTCTAGTATGTAAAGGATGAAGGAGAAAAGAACTTCAATAGGGTTTGCACTTTCAAAATTATAACACAAAAAAAAAACCACAAGATGATGCTCATTTATAATCACAGCTTTTGAAAATTCAGTAACCAGTATACAACTTAACCCTTAAGACTGCTGACAGAATTAGAACGATAAGAATTTTGGACTGATACATCAGTTCGCGGCTATGCAAGGGTTAACTCATAGCAGGTAAGCATTTCATTGCTGCAGGTGAGAGTCAGAATCACTGCTGATTAAATCAGAAATAGTTTCTAAATGTATGGATAGTATTTTTTTTCAGCCTGCCTACTACTTTTGTAATTTTACATCAATGAAAAACAGGTAAATAACTACCACTACTTTGTCATTGTCATTTTGTCATTTCTGCCATCTCTGAACTGGTTAAGTCAGGAAAGAATTTTTGGGGTGCTGGGGGTTAAGTTGATAAAATAATAAGAGGATGGGGCGAATCATGATAGTTTGCATTAAAAACACTTACAGATCAACAATTCAAGAGATACAGTCTTACCACAGTACTCTAAAGATCAATAACCATACATGTACAGCAATAGTGACATACACTTATATGACATCACATTAATATTATATGCCATTTAAATCAAGTACTGTATGTGCAGGTCTAGTATTCAGGAAAGACTTACGTTACGTAACTTCCATTTCTGGGTAGTAGAAAAACCTTTCATTGCACATGTTGCCTTCACAGCAGCAGAAAAAATATCTGGGCTGTCTTTTTTTCCACACAATCATTCCTGTTAAATAAAAATATGTATTTATAAAAAGACTGGACAGGCGAACTGATCTTATTTTATTAGGAAAAAAGGTGGAATTCAATTAGGTATTTTACACCACAAGACAAAATTAATGTTGCAGATATATTTTTCAGGTACATTTCTGATCTTTTCATATGTCTATCTTTTATAATTTAGATAATGATGAGGATGTTCTTACTTCTTCAGAATATGCATGCCTTCTCTAATATAGAGCTTCAATTACACTAAACCAATTTATTTCTATCACTGGGTTAGCTGAATTGAAGAAGCTATTAATTCAACTCTCTCTCCACTGCCCTATTACAACCTAGTACCTCCCCACCCCTCTCTTGTATGCGAAGAAGAGCAATGAATAGTTCATTAAAAAAACACTATTATTTAACTATATTTACAAGTCAACATAACTATGTACATATGCCCTTCCTATTGCTCCATCTCTATACTAAACATCGATTAAAAAGTACTTGACAGCTATCTTAACTAGAAAAATGGAAGTTATACTCCCAGGTTTAGTGAGGATATATCAAACCGGTTGTAGCTGGGCAGCAGCCCAGGACATCATCTGTGGAACAGTTCATATAATAGACTATCTCAGTTTAACAAAACAGGAAGCCCTGATCAAGAGTATGAATACAAAAGACAGGTCTCATCAGGTAAACTGGACATTTTTATATGCAGTCCTTGCGGGTTTATTTCTTCTGCTCCCCTTATGAACTATATTTAAACACTTTATGCCTCTCCCTTCACATATGTTAGAGCTAATGGCCATTTGACCCGCATTTTGGTTACAGCATGGGACACATCAATGTCGCTCTCTTTCCCCAGTTTCATTTACTTTATATACTGAACTACAAGAACAGAGGATTAGGCAGAATACAGGGATTAAGGTGGTTATGCTGGGCGTGACAGGGTGGCTGGTCCCTGTCATGGATGGGTGCCCTGGTCTACCCACAACCACCCCCAATGTGTGTTTGGGCAACTTTAAAATAAATGAAATATGAAAATGAGTTTCTGCAGCCCCAGAGATGTTGTAACTGTGGCTGCCGGTAGAAATAAAGCTTATTTGGGAAAAGGGCCAAATAAAAAGCCCCTACATGTTAAAGCATGGTAAAATATGGAAACTCCCATTATGTTATATCACAACCTATGGAAACTCTCATTATGTAATGTCACAGTAAATGGAATTCCCCACAAAAGTGTGATGTAATCCCTAGAGTATAAATAGGGCTCACCACTGGGAATGTGAGATAGCTGAGTCAGTCGAGTGCTGACAGTGAGCAGGAAGGACCTACTTGTGGGTGTCGGGTTTCACCAGAATTGAGACGTATGAAGGGATCACACTTAGGTTATCTTGGCTGAAGTAAAGCTGCAGCCTCTGTTGACAGAAGCAGAGGGTTGAATTAAACAACTGTTATTTTTATTTTTGTATTATTTTGTTATTTTTATTTATCGAAAATAAACTGATAAACGACTTGTGCGTTTCTTATGTATTTACCTTTGGTTGCTGTGTCTTTGTATCCCACGCCATCACACTGGTATTAGAGTGGGATACCTGGCTTGTTTAGTCTGCTTGGAAAACGTTGCCAGGGGTACAGTAATATACCCAACACATGCACAGGGGTAAAAAGTGCAGAGCCGAGGAAAATCCAATGGACTTGTGCCATGACTAATAAATTGGGTTTGAAGTCTATGCCAGGAATGGAACCAGGAGCTCAACCCAAAGATGGCGGTAAGAAAGGAAGTTAGTATGCAAATGATAAGCCAGTTTTCTTATCTTGTGCTGACAGGGCTATGGGCCATAAAGTACAGTTATTTAAGAACTTACCATAACAGTAGATCTTGAGAGGTGCTCTTGCAGCAGGCTATCAATAAGGACTGTGCCACAGGCACTAGGACCCACGGAAAACTTCTCAGCCAGCAGTACTCTACAGGGACTGCCCCCGATGTCGGCTCAGCTCAGCGTCAGCCCTGGTATAAAAGGCGGACCCAACTCCATCCAGTTCCCGCCAAGTCCCGCGAGCGAGCCCTGACAGAAGAGCGAGGTGAAGCTCGAAGATGATGCTCTGCACACCTCAAAAAGGGGATGGCGGGCGGAAAAGTAACACCTGCTGCAAGTGCTCCTCTCATGGTAAGTTCTTACGTAACTGTACTATCTTACTTGGTGGGAGCTCTTGCAGCAGGCTATCATAATAAGGACTGAATCCCAAGCAGTCCCTCGCCAAGAGGTAATCAACCCCGGGAGGTGGGAAGAGAGGAAGCTGAACACAGAAGCTTAAGACAGGGGTCCCTGAAGGACTGCCAGGCTGAAGCCAACCACGGCATCTGGAGGCCAATGTCCAAGCTGTAGTGCTTTACAATATGCACTGAATTCAGGTAGCGACCCGCATATGTCCCTAATCACACGTTCTCACAGCGGCGAAGGAAGAAGACACTCCCTGGTGGAGTGACCCCTAACCGGCCTGGAAGGGGCTTGTTGTGCTTCTCACAGCAGAAAGAAACACAGTGGACAATCCATTTAGAAATGGTCTGCTTGGACACGGTTTACCCAAGTGTTGTGGTGCAAATGCCACAAACAGTTGCTCCGACTGACGGTGAGAAGCTGTACATAAGGTAAAACCTTAGCGTCCTATGGAGCGTCCAAAGTGTGAAGGACAGCTTCCCCCTGTTAGAGGAGAAGAAATAAACTGGAAGGTCAACCAACTGGTTGAGGGTCAATTCAAGACCCCTTTTGGAAGAAACTTAGGTTCATCCTCAGGAAACCCTTTCCTGTGGAAAATTAAATCTGACTCTTTACACATCACAGCCTGAAGCTTGGAAACTCTTTGAGCTGGCGTAATGGCAACTAAAAGCAAACCTTCCAGGAAATATATTGCAGCTCACAGTTTGCTGCAGGTTCAAATGGGGAAGAGTAAGCTTCTCCAACACAAAGGGAGGTCCCAGGGTGGGAAAGGATCCGATTGGGAGGTCTCATGTGAAGAATCCCCGTAAAAGGTGTGGCCACATCCAACTGGGCAAGGCCCTGTCTCCGAAAGGGTGTGATAAGCTGAGATGGCCACATGTGCACCTTTATGGAGGAGTAGCTCAAGTCTTGCTGGTGTAGGAGGGAGATACTGTAAAGCTGAGTTCACTGGTCAGGTAATGGGATCCAGATGGTGAGACGAGGCCCACAAGCAGAACTGCTTTCACTTCATAGCATAAGTGGAGCATGTGGAGGCTTTCTCACCGACACAAGAACATCCACCACCTCTGGGGATACCCCATACCTGTATTTTGCTATGTCTGAAGGAGCCAAGCATGAAGGTGTAAAGATTGGAGATCGGGATGGACCAGCAAGCCCTGATCCTGGGACAGCAACTGCGAGCATATTGGCAGCGGGACTGGAGGTTCCATGGATAGCCGCTGAAGTAGTGGGAACCAAATCTGCAAGGCCACAGTGGGGCGATCAGAATGATTCGAGCCCTTGGCCTGTAACTCAACAGAACTCTCTGGGCGAGAGGAAAGGGAGGAAAGTAAGAAACCTCCCTGCCCAAGAAAGGGACAACGTGTCTGGCCAGAAAACACCAGGAGGCGGGCTCTCGCGAGACAGAAAACTGGCAGTTTGGTGTTGCGTGGTGACGCAAACAGGTCCAGCTCTGCAAGACCCCATGTGTCGAACAGCTGATCCGCTACTGTTTGCAGTAGCTCCCACTCGTGCCTTGGACGAGATCTGCTGAGACTATCGGCCAAGTCGTTTTAGGACACCTGGAACATGCACTGCGGAGAGAGTGATGTGCGTTCCACTGCCAATACCAGACTCTCATTGCCTCCCTGCACAGGCGGTAAGAATGAGCACCCCTTGCTTGCTGATATAGAAGATGACCGCCATGTTGTCCGTCTGAACCAGAAGAGAGCCTGGCATAAGGTCCTCCTGACAGGCGTGTAGCACACTGAGGACCGCTCGCATCTCCAGGACATTGATGTGGAGTTCCGCTCAGAAGGTCCAAATGCCCTGCGTTTGGTGGGCCCCAGGTGCGCTCCCACCCAAACCGAGGCATCCATTGTAAGGGTCTGATTCGGGGCTCTGGATGGAAGAGGACCCTTTTCCAAATTGAGTGGATCCATCCACCAGAAGTGTTCTCCTTACTGGCTCTGTGACTCTGACCATGTGGTCTAGGTCATGGAGCACTGATCCCACTGCACCCTGAGCATGCATTGTGGGATTCTCATGTGGAGGCGGGCCAGAGGAGTGACTGGAATGGCACGCATGTGTCCCAGAAGTCTGAGGAAGGTCCTTGCTGGGACCTGAGGAGTTATTAGGACTGATCTGGCTATCTCCATAAGTGATCACCCCTCTCTGGGGTAGAAAAGCCATGCCCTGGACTGATCCAGGACCGCTCTGATAAAGGCGAGTCTTTGGCTGCGTTCTGTGGAAGACTTTGGAAGGTTCAGGGTGATCCCCAGGTCTCAGAAGAGAGTAGAGGTGTCTCCGAGGCTTGAAGCAGGCGTGACCTTGCGGGCCTCGAGCAGCCAATCGTCCAGGTAAGGGAAGACATAATGCCCCTGACGCCTTAGAGCCGCAACCACTACTGCCAAGCATTTCGTGAAGACTAGAGGAGCAGAGGAGGCGAATGGAAGAACTCTAAACTGATAATGTTTCCACTGGAAGTGGAACCTAAGGAACTTTCTGTGAGGAGGAAGACCCCAATATGCATGTACGTATCTTGCATGTCTAGGGGAGCAAGCCAGTCCCCTTGGTGCAGCAGAGGAAGAAGTCCTGGAAGGTCACCATCCGAATCATTTGTACTCTATATAAAGATTGAGAGAGCTGAGGTCCAGAATGGGACAAAGGTCCTGAGTCTTTGGGACCAGGAAGAAGTGGGAATAATACCCCTTTCCCCACTGCCGCAGGGGACTGGTTCTAGTGCCCTTTTGCAAGAGGGCCTGTATCTCTCCTTCTATGAGGGGGATATGAGAAGGAGGATATCTGGAGAACCTTGGTGGAGTGTCTGGAGGAATCTCCATGAACTCTAGAGTGTTCCTCTCCTTATAATGTCTAGGACCCATTTGTCCGCAGTGATCGAGGCTCCATCCCTGAAGGTAACGAGAGAAGAGACCCTACCACCTCCCTGGAATCTCCGCCGGAGGGGGGGGTCAGAAGGAGTCACTGGGCGGAGCCAGGTGTGGGCAGAGAGGCCTGGGAGGACTTGGGGCCACGAGGAGTTCCTCCAGGCTGCTGGTTGCTGGCTCTCCTCAAAACCCACCTCTCTGGCCCTACTGATTGCCACAGGCTTGACCACCTGAGGTCTTCGAAAAAACCCGCTTCTGGGTCTCCGTTGGTCTCCATGGTACATTTGGCGGACAGATCAGATGGATTTACCTGATTCTTGGAGGCGAGAGATGAGAGACTCCATCTCCTGCCAAACAAACGGTACTCTGGAACAAGTCCCAGATACCAGACTGCAGATCCTGGTGAAAGCCACAGACCCTCAACCAGGCATGGTGCCTGGGGCAAACATCCGATGCTGAGGGTCTGGCTGCCGTATCAACAGTGTTGTACGAGGCACGCAAAACATGTGTGCCTATGACTGAGCCCGATTTTAGAATGTCCAGAATTCCATCTTCTTCTCGGAGTCTGGCAAGGCATTTACCAGCTCTTGTCCCGCTCCCAGAACACATTCTGGTACTGGACCATATGCATTAGCAAATTCAGGGATCTAATTGAACAAATGGAGACAGCTTCTTGCCCACCTGGTCCAAATAACGAGACTCGGATCGGGAGGCTGTGAGATGAGGTGTTTGGGCTGCTTAGATTTATCATGAGCAGCCCTAATTACTGAAAAGTCCGCCTGAGGGTGTTCAGCCAGAAGCGGTTCATCCTCAGGGCTCTGTACAGCCTGTCCAATTTCTTTGGAACTGCGGACCGGCAGGACGCTTCCAGGTAATCGGGTGAGGTCCTGAATGCATCCACCAAAGGAGGCACCACCAAGGGTTTAGGCTCCTTCTGCCTCAGGTACTAGCCAATCATCGATTCCAGATCCAGGTCCTCCATAATCCACTCACTGGAGTCCTGGATGTGCCTCATGGCGATCCATGAAAGTAGGATGCGTCAGGAGGCGAGCAGAAGCTAGTCCTTCTCTCCCGGGAACCCCGATTCCCGAGAAGGAAGAGGTAGAAGAGGAGGAAGGGCTACTGGGTGTCGAGTAGCCTGACCTATCTTTGTGACTAGCCCCACTCGAATGTCACTGACTCACCGACCGGCGTCGGTCACGGGACTGACACGGTGGAACAGAGACCGACATCGGTGAGAGGACCAATGTCGGAACATTCCGCCTAACAGAATGGGAATGGCTCCTGGTGCAAGACCTGACCCGTGTCGGCTACCAGATCTGGCAGAGTGCCAGTGTCAGTCTCGGACCGTGAACGGGAATGAGCATCGGGAGGAGGTGTAGGCTGCAGCCTCTTGGGGGTCTTCCTTGGCAAAGATGCACCTTCTGGCTGTGGTTCACCCGAAGGGTCTGGAACCGTGACAGGGCCGGCCGGGGGTCCCTTCTGGACCTGCCCCCAGAAGGAAAAAGATCCTGGAGCTAGTCCTTCATAAAGACGGAGGCCACTTTCCCCAGAAAGAGAATATGAGACGACGGCCCTGGAAGGAAAGCAGACTGTAGAGCCCAGGAGGAGGGAGACTTGGGGGATGGAGGCGCAGCCCTTGCGGCTGCGCCTAGATCTGTAACCCCATCACCCGGCGTCAGTAAGGTGATCGACAACGGGCATCACTGGGGCATGGAGTGTCCTTCGACTCGGGGTGCGCCTGACAGGCGGCACTGAGGCTTTGGAAGGTGGAGCTGAAGCTTGCACTCCGAGGACTTAACAGTGACCCTCAGCGGAGTCACCTTAGGCTCGCTGGCCTCTTCCTCGAAGGCTCAGCCTTAGCCTGATCTTTGGATTTGGATGCTCATCTGAGTCCATCAAACCACAGGCTTTCTTGGGAGAGGGCTGCAGTGGGAGCGAGACCGGGACCTGGACCAGTGCCGGACTGACTATGGTCTTTGTAACTGGACCGCTTGGTTTTATCCTTGTGTTTCACCTTCTCCCTGAGGTATGCTGATCCAACTTCTTCTCAAGAAGGTATGACTTCAGGGCCTTCAGGCGGTGGATCCGGGTCTGGCTGGTAAATTTCTGGCAGGACGAGACAGGCCACGGTGTCATGCTCAGGCCCCAGGCAGAAGACACACTTCTTCTGGCCATTCTTGGATGGTATCTGGCGGCCGCAACTGCACTTATTGATGTGGGGTCCGACAAAGCGATCAAGGGCGGTGAAGATATACGTTGGTGACTAAAACCGTCGAAAAGTTGAAGAATTTTGTGAAAAAGAGCTGAAAAACCCAAGTTTTTAGCTGGTACTGGCAAGCCAAGACCGATGAACTTTCACGGCACGGAACCGCAGAGGAGCTGGGTCCCCATAACAGGGTTGACATAGGGCTGGAGCCAACGCCGGGGCGGTCCCTGCTGGGTACCGGTTGGCTGAGAAGTTTTCCGTGGGTCCTAGTGTCTGCTGCACAGTCCTTATTGTGATAGCCTACTGCAAGGCTCCCACTCAGTAAGATCTCAATTCCTTGAGAAAAATGTGAAGGTTTATTATTCTATATGCAACAGCCCTTCTTGTCTATGTTTGTCTCCCAATATCTTCCACGTCCAAACAGTTGGCCACTTTTGGGCAATTTCTCCCTTTCTATTGAACTATTCTCACTTTCTGATCTGCTTCTGTATTTTCTTTTTCTACACTGTAATACAATGAGGTTTAGGATGTACTTCTCAGGTTAATGAACAGGTACAGCACGAAAAGAGTGTCTACTCGTACTTGTGGGAAATGACTAAAAAATGAAATGCATGATGACTAATGTTATATGGGGATAAGACAGTTAAATGTAACTGTTTTTCTATATTTGACTGGATGAAGACAACCCCAGAGTTAATGATATGGTAATTTTGTACATTAATGTTGCTACACCGACAAAAGTAATTTATGGGACCCTGGGGTAGAGCTTTTTGGAGAGGGCCAGAGCTCCACCATACCCTCTTGGGTTGGTAAGACTGAATGGCAAGGCATTATTGTACAACCAGTAGATGGCTGTCCTCTTAGGTGGGAAGGCATGTGACAGGTGGCCCCTGTCATGGATGAGTGCCCTGGTCTACCCTCAACACCCCCATATGTGTGTGAGCAGCTTTAAAATAAATGAAATATGAAATGAGTTTACAGCCTCAGAAATGCTGTAACTGTGGCTTTCTGAAGAAATAAAGCTTATTTGGGAAAAGGGGCAAAATAAAATGCCCTACATGTTAAAAGCATGGTAAAATGTGGAAACTCCCATTATATATCACGACCTATGGAAACTCCCATTATGTAATGTCACAGCAAATGGGAATTTCCCCAAAAGTGTGATGTAATCCCTAGGATATAAATAGGGCTCACCACTAGGGGAATGTGAGATAGTTGAGTCAGTCTAGTGCTGACAGTGAGCAGGAAGGACCTACTTGTGGAGTGTGCTGTTATTCACACCAGAAGTGTAGAAGGGATTACACTTAGGCTATTTTGGCTGCAGTAAAGCTGCAGCTTCTATTAACAGAAACAGAGGGCTGAATTACTGTGTTAAATTAATCAACTGTTAATTTTATTTTGTATGATTTTATTTTTATTAACGAAAATAAATTGATAAAAGCACTTGTGCGCTTTTTATGTACTTTACCTTTGGTTGCTGTGTCTTTGTATCCACGTCATCACACTGGGTAACTGAACCAAGATAAGTCCTTTATGCTGTTGACTGTTGTTATATCTTATGGCTCTGCAGGCTTCTCTAGAACATGTCATGCTGGAAGTGGAAGTTTTTCTCAACATTCTAGATCTACACTTAACACCAAAACAGAGGTCTTGACCCTTAATTATACTGCACCTATTCAGCTCTGGTGTATTTACCCTATGAGTAGAGGCTTATAAACTTCAGTGTTTGAGAATTAATCCAAGTAATAATATCTCCACCCTTTCCCTTTCAGGGACAATTACGTGCCCTTAGTGGAATCCCTCACAGAAGACAACCAGCGTTGGTCTTTGTTGCTGCTATCTATATACTCAAGAATCCTCTCAGTTAAAATTAATCAACTGCTCAGTACTTCTACTTATCTCACTGTACTCTAGTCTTGCTCTCCCTGAACTGGTTGTGTAAATGACGACAATTTATGGAGGCCTAAAGTTAGAAGTGGGATTCTGCAAACTAGAAAACACTGTGAGGTTGGGCTCTTCCATCCCTGGAGGATTCCTGGCTGGCTGCACAAGTGTGTGTCGCACTTCTGTGGGACAATGCAGGATATTAGTCCCACTGGAAAAATACAGAACTTGGGGTAAGGATGAGCATCCTCTTCCTGATTAATTATTTGATGGGCACCTGCACCACTCATGTACGGTGCACGCCTCTGGGATTTGCCACGACATTTTGCGGCTTGGGACAGATGTGTTTTAAGGATGAGGTTCAAAAGAATCTGCTGTGATTTAAATGGTTTGCTTGGAATGCTACATTTCTCCTAGGCCCTTGAGATCCATTGTTTTGGAGACAGGCAAGCGTCAGTTTCTGAGTACCCTGGCAGCCAGTGGAAGGAGACCCTGCTAAGACCTTGAGGAGTGTAGGTTGACTTTTGACTGGGGATCAGTAGAACCGTTTCAGATATTTTCAAATGAGGACTATGTCCTTAAAACACCTGAGGAGCAGTGGGATGAACCACAAGGTGGGGAAAAGGTAGTCCCTTGAGCACCTGGTCTCCCAACATGTATAAAGAGGACCATTTCATTTGTATATAGATTTCTACAAAAGATAGGAAAAATGCAGTGAACTATATCAAAAGTAAATGGAAGATTGAATCAGTGGTGCAACTAACCTCTAAGGATTGAGGCGGCTGGCATGAATACTCCTGGAAAGTGAAAACTGGGTTTTCATTATGTCAATCACTCAATCTAAGCGGGATGGTTCTTGTCAGGTGTGGTGCTGGATGTGCAGTTAGGAGAACAGGCGACACACAGCCACATTTTCTGGAAATGTACTACAATAGTGGGAGGAGGTAAGGGCAGGGATCAAAGTGGTACTGAATATACATGACTAGTTGAATTTCTGGCAGATGGAACTGGGACTGAAACCCACGATGACAGAGAGAAGCCATCTATTTATGGCATATACTGGGGCAGCAGCAGCAAAGACCATTATATGTAACTGGCTCCAACTTGATCCTCAAAGTACTGGGAATAGGAGCTGTTCATAGTACAGATTTCTGAGGCAAGCGTCTCATATTCTTGATACAGGATAGGATCCTAGCACATACAATACTAATCAGTGATCCAGGCTGGAAGTTTACCAGTTAAACAGAGAAAGCAATGTATAAAGGGAATGGCTATACATAGTTTTGATTTATATATTCCTAGTATGAGGAAGGCGTACAAAGAAAGTGGCTAGAAGACAGAAACTGGGATGTGGGGGTATGGGCCTGATTAATACTGGATTGTAAGGAGGGGACCTGTATCAGAAAAGACCAGTACACTAGCCTCTCTTCCTACCCAGAACCTCAGGCTTCATGAACCAGATATTTCTAAACTGTATTCCTGAATTTCCTTACTGTTCCATTTCACGGTTTTAAATTACTGTCTAGTACCACAGATGCACCAAAAACCAGCAAGTTTTCATAGTAGTTTAGGCCCTATCCACACTACACCACTTACAGTCTGTAGCGGTTCCAAACCGTTACAGACGGAGATCCGATACAGTGTGTCACACTGCTGGCAAACAGTCTCGATAGCGGTTTGGAACATTTAGCCATTCCATTTGTAGGTGCCCTGCAACGTTACAGCTGCACCCTATCCCACAATGCAGTTACGTGCTGCATTGAGGAATACTGAACTACATGCTCACGGCGTCCACACTATGGCTGAGTAGCGTTACAGGGGCACAACATTTCCGTAACATTGTTTCAAACCACCTCATAATGGTTTCCAACATGATTCACAACTCTTCTCATAACATTACAGATGTAAACGCAAACCGTTGCGGTAACGGTTGAGCCCTCTGTAACGTTACAGAGGCATAGTGTGGACAGGGCCTTAGTGTTCAAAGCTTATATATATAATATATATATATATACACACACACACACAACACATACATATATATATTTATAAAAGGTATAAAGAATCAATATCCAATTCAAAGTTCTGATTGTATAAAACATATCACATGACCGTCGTATATCACACGACCGCACACCAAACAGTGGGTTATCTATTACACTCACATACATATATATATATATATATATATATACACATACACACATATAGTTGCACTGTTGTCCATATTGTATCATCTGTACATGCATGGTGCTCATTATAATAAAAGTATTAAAAAGACATAAGTATGTACAGATAACCACATCTTTAGCATAGCTGCTTTTCTAAATCATTTTAACCCAGACATGTTGTTTCTTAGCTGCAAACACACAAGCACAGCATCCGAACAGGATATTGGATATACAATCCTTTTCGTTTAACTGACTCACATTTACGAAGCATGTATCCATCAACTGGCTGTTTTTTTTCACCCAATAAGTATTTAACACCTGCTTAAACGTCCTCTCGCGTTATCCGTATCCATTGCCGATCCTGCATGTTCTCTCCTATAGGTTCATGGTCTGCGCTCTCAGATAACTGACCTTCGAGACTTTGCTGTTGAAACATTGTGTTTGTTTTAGCATGCCTTCTAGTCACTTCAGGTGGACCAATCAGAGGAAGCAGCACATCAAGGAGGATCAACCACGTTGGGAAAGCTCTCTAAATCGCCATCATGAACACCACTCTGAAGATTTAGAAAATAGTTAAAACAGTTAAGCAGTAGAAAAACAGTACAGTACAGTAAAACCTGTACATGTAAAGTACTGTACAGCACTGTAATTTCTATCTTGACCTCTGGTGCAGGCAAAGCAGCCACCAATCAAGCAACCGTACGGTAAGTGTGAAGCACCACTTGTTTAATGTGGAGGACAGAAGGCGGGGGTGTACAGCAACTTTTTGGCACCAATCAAGCAGCCATAAAGTACACGCTGGAGCACCACTTGCTGTATAATGTGTGTGTGTGGGGGACAGAAAGCAGAGGGTGGGGTACAGCAACTTTTTTGCCATCAATCAAGCAGCAATAAAGCACGTGTTGGAGCACCACTTGTTTAATATGGGGGACAGAAGGCAGAAGAGGGAGGTACAGCAACTTTTTGCCACCAATGAAGCAGCCATAAAGTAAGTGTCGGAGCACCACCTGTTTAATGTGGGGGCAGAAGGCAGAGGAGGAGGTACAGAAGCGTTTTTGCCACCAATCAAGCAACCATAAAGTACATGCTGGAGCACGATTTGTTGTATAATGTGTGTGTGTGTGGGGGGCAGAAAGCAGAGGAGGGTAGAGCAACTTTTGCCACCAATCAAGTAGCCATACAGTAAGTGTTGGAGCACCACTTCTTGTTTAATGTGGGGGACGGGAGTTCAGCTGTACAGTACAATTCAGTACAGTAAACAGCAACTTTTTACAGATTGAAAGTGGTTACAGTACACTGAAATCTGCACAGTACAATGCGTACAGTACTGTAAGATGACCTGCAAACAAGAGGGCAAGGACAGCCATTGCTGCAAACGTGAAATGCGGCATTTGTGTTTTCCATATCCAAAATCCGAAATGCTCAAGGTCTGACATAGCTGCCTATGTTTTAAAGGAGCATAAACTGTCACTAGGAAAATCCACAATTTCAGACATTTTGAGAGACAAGGACAAGTGGTTAGACTGTTCGTCCTCTGATGCCTCAACTAAAGTAAGAAAGCCTCAGCATAAGTAACTAGAGGATGTCCTATTTTTATGGTTCACAGATGCCAGGATGCAAAAAGTAACCATAAGTGATGATGTCCTGTTAACCAAAGCAAAATCACTTGACCAGCGTCTGGGTGTGCCAGACTCCTTTTCCTATTCAGTGAAGTGGTGGCTGCAAAGATTTAAATAAGCGTCACAACATTAGGCATTACAAATTGCATGGTGAGGCTGTAAGTGTGGATGAAGGAGTTGTGTATGATGGCGTCTGCAGTTGCAACAAGTTTTGAAAGAGTATGACCCTAATGACACTTACAACATGCATGAATCTGTTCTGTTCTTTCAGATGGAACCCAGCGCTACACTTGCAACAGGCCCAGCATCTGGAAAAAATAAATATGGATTGTCAGTGGCTTTATGTGTCAATGCAAGTGGCACAAACAAGCATAAGCCACTGGTCATCTGGAAATGTAACCGCCCTCGGTGCTTTGGAAAGGACTTAGGACTTCGGTGACGTCACGCTCCTGATGCAAGCCTGAATTAGAAGGCTCCTTCATAGCCTATAAAACCTCCATTTTACCACCAAACAGCAGAAAAATTCTCAACAGAAACACCCTAGGAGGTGTAATAATGTTGAAGCGAGGAGAAAGCTGTGAAAAGACCCCTTCGTACCCGATGACGGATTGTCAGACTCTGGCAGTGAAGCTCACAGGCCTCATCGACCAGCGGTGAAGAGCAGTAGACCCGAACAGCCCCAGCCACATTGCAGCACCAGATGACCCTGGTACTTGCAGAGATCTGTGATTTTCGTAATGAATTCAGGACCACCACCACAGCTCTTAGAACTGATATCGGCAAGCTAGAGAAACAAAAGGAGCAGCTTGAACAGCACGCAACCGAATCGGACTCCAGAATAGACAGGTAGAATGAGCCATTGCACAATTGAATCAGAGTTCTGAGCCTTGCAGGAGCGAAGCTGAAGACACCGAAAGTCATAGTCGGCACAACAACATATGATTTCTGGGATCCCAGAAGGAGAGGAAGGTACTGCCCCCATAAGTTTACTCGTCTCCTACTGCAGCAGACTCTTGATATCCCAAGTGAAGCCTCCTGGAATTCAAAAGAGTTCACCGCACATTGGGCCCCAAGCCCCCAAAGCAAGGCCCCGTGCTATTCTGGTCCGTTTCCTTCGCTTTCAAGAAAGGAGTTAATACTCCACACAGCTTGGAAAATGGGTCAAGTTTGCTATAAAGGGCAGCGACTGTTCTTGAGAACGATTCTGCACCTGAGGTGATGGCCAGGCGTTAAGGCTTACATACCAATTTTAAAGGCGCTGAAAAGGCTGGCCTCCGCTTCGAACCCCTATCCAGCTAAGTTAACAGTTTTCCACCGGACGGGCAGCTCACCTACAGCTCGGCTGAAGAAGCGATGGAAGGTCTCCAAAAGCATCAAGTTGAAATACAGAAACCGCCTGGTTGTCCCTCAAAAGTACTCTAGCAGCAAAGTTATCTCAGCAGGCCTGGCAGTCTGGACAGCGAGAGATCAGGAAACGTCAGGGCTTGAGGCAATTTGCAATATTGTCAACTCCCTGCAGAGCAGACCAAAGGAAACACTTGACTGCCCAACTGGAATTGTGGAATAATTTTGGATCCTTATAGACATTCACAGTGGAACTAATGGAACCTGATTCACTGATCTTAATCCTGGATCGTTATCTTTGGGATAGTTGTGACATCTCTTAGCAGGACAGTCTGGACACTCTCGTGATTACTACTGTACCTTTCTCTCTACTGGCCTCTGACTAATAACTCTTCAGATAAGTCCTGCCTACTAATTATTAATCTCTATATTCTGTCTGGTACTGCCAATATTGCTTTTGATTGTTTTGACCAGTAACACTAACACGCTTTCTTCTTATTTCTGGTTTTCTCGTCCACCCCTTTTTTTTCCTTTTTCTTTCTTCTCTTGCAGGTATACCTGGTGTTAGTCACCTAGAGAGGCTTGGATGGCGGGAGTGGGTAAGGAAAAGCTTTTAATTTGTCCCTGCCCAGCCTTGCGCTGAAGAAACCACACGCCCGAACTGGAGCTCTAGATGTTCTCCCCGAAGGAATACTCCTGCAAGCTCCTTACTCCATATCCGGGCTACTTTTAATCGATCGCTAGAACCAAGTTAGCGAGGGCCCGCTTTTCATTCCTGAGAGGGAGGCTGATATACTATCTGCCAATATTAAGAATTAAGCCATGTGCCCCAGTAGCATATAGAGTCACACATGGCGATTTAGCGTCAGACTGTTCCTCCAGTCAACTCGGGCAGTGTTTCCTGTGACTCTGTTAGAGTCTGTTAGGAGGGACTCTGTCTCCACCCCTGGGAAGCTGGAGGAAAGCAGGAAAAGGCCAACTGGTAAGGGGCTGACCGGGGAAGACGGAATCCCATGGGAATGCGAGCAGGGAAATGGAAGTATACAGAAAGGGTGGAAGGTAGTCCTGCTAAACGCCAGGAGCTTGGGTAATAAAATGCCTGAGCTCTAGGCAATGCTAACTGAGGGACAGAAATGCCAAAGTAGAGTGCAAAAACCTTGAAGGCTCGTGTGGAGTGAAGCGCTTAGGGGTGTTTTCTTTTGCAGCAGTCACAAGCACTTTGTACATGTTACTATATTTGTGTTGACCTTATTAAAACCAGTGTGTGTTTCTATTATGAACACCTACAATATTTTGGTCTTTGGGTCTTCACTTTGCCATTATATTATTTGTTATTAGTGCTTCAAGGTTTTTGTGCTCTCTACTTTGGTATTTCTGTTTCGATATGGGCTGGCTGCCCTTAGAGAACTGCATGGTTGACAATTGGACTATCGCTCGCAGTGAGTTCGTTTGGATTTAACTGAGGACAGGTGGATGTGGCAGCGGTCACTAAGACCTGGGCCACTGCACGCGACTGGGACCTGAACCTGGGGGTTACACCATGTTCAGGAAGGACGGGGAGGGGAAGGGAGGAGGGTAGCAATAATAGTCAAAACTGCATTGGCATAGTAGGTGGAGGAGGCAGAGGGAACTGTGGAGGCGATTTGGGTCACCTTGATAACAGGGGTGGCAAGAAAGTAAAAATAGGAGTGGTGTGGAGACCCTTGCTGGCGGAGGAGCTGGAGGAGAGTCTGGTGGCAGATGTTGGGAAACACTGCAGATTGGGCAGGGAAGGGTGGTGGTGTTGGGGACTTAAACATGCCAGGAATGGACTGGGAGACTATGACATCCTCGTGGCCAGGAACAGAGGTTGTTGGATGTCTTTCAGGACGTGTTCCTAACTCAGCAGGTGGGGAACCGACCAGGATGGCGCGGATACTGGATGTGGTCCTGGCAGACAGTGACCAGATTGGGGGCCTGGAGGTAAGGCACCCGTTGGCAGGGAGTGACCATGCCACAGTCTGGTTCTGCCTGGACCTGCACAAAGGCGAGGCAACTGACTTCAGGGAGTGGATTTCAAGGAAATGGGAAGGATCCTTAAGAAGCATTTGGATGGGATTGGGCCAGACCTGGGCGCTTGATAGTAGGTGGGAAATCGTCAGGAGGAGGGTGCAAGATGCTACCAGCACCTGTGCAAGAGTAAAGACTAGAACTGCGGTAGGGCCGTAAACCCTGCTGGTGGACCAGGGAGGTTCAGGAGGTGGTGAAGGGAAAGAAGGTGGCTTATAGGCATTTCAAGTGCTCAGGGGTGAAAGGGATTGAGGGAAATCAGGCTGATGGCCAGAAGGGCCACTAGGGTGGTGAGGGCAGCTAAGGCAGGAAGGAGCAGAACCTGGCCAGGGAAATTGGGAGAGAGAACAAGGGGTTCTTTAGATACACTGGGGAAAACAAAGGGTGAAGGGGCAGAGTAGCAGGATTAAAACAGGAGGGATGGGCACAAGACCCGGGGAGCAGGCTGAGGTACTAATGAGTACTTCACCTCAGTTTTCACCAAGGAAAATGGGGGCTGCATCATACATGGGAGGAGATGGTGAAACTGAGGAGGGGGCCCTTGCCAATCAGCGGGTCTGGGAAGCCGGGGCATCACTAGCAGGAGGGGAAGACAAAGCAGGGGGACGAGGTAGCAGAGGTGAAAATCACGGCAGAGAGAGAGAGGGGAAGCCCTCAGGTCCCTTAAGATGGAGAAAGCACTGGGGCCGGATAAATTACATCCCAGAGTGCTGAAGGAACTGGCGGATGTCCTGGCAAAACCCTGGTGGAGCTTTTCAGCATCTCTCTGAGGACAGGTGGGTGCCCCAGGACTGGAAGGTGGTGAACATAGTGCCTATCCACAAGAGGGCTCAAGGGAGGTGGCAGGGAGCTACAGGCCCATCAGCCTGACATCGGTGGTGGGCAAGGTGATGGAGGGCATTGTCAAGGAGAGGCTGGGTGGGGACCTGGAAAAGTCGGGTGCCTGGATGATAGACTCGTCCCAGGAAATCGTGTCAGACAAACCTTGTGGAGTTCTATGACTGGGTGATGAATGCCTTGGACCTGGGTAGCCGGTGAATGCCATCTATCTTGACTTCAGCAAGGCGTATGACTCTGTTCCTCACAGGGCCTGTTGAATAAGCTGGGAGAAATGGGGTGGGAACCAGATGATCAGATGGATAGGCAATTGGCTCCAAGACTGGAACAAGAGGGTTGTGGTTGGCGGATAATCTCATCCCCAAGGAGGGTCATTAGTGAGGTCCCTCAGGGATTGGTCCTTGGACCCCTCCTGTTCAAGCCACACCTCTGACATAAGGAAGGGTATCAGGAGTGAGCTGAGTCTCTTTGTGGATGACTAAAACTAGGGGCAGTGGTGGATGGGGAGGAGGAAGGTGGCCTACAGGGGACCTGGAGGCTCTGGAAACATGGTCTAGAAAGTGGAAGCTGAGGTTCAATGCAGGGAAATGCAGCTGCATCTGGGAGCCAGAAACCCGGGCCAAGTGTACACCGGAGGGGGAAATGCTACAAGTCTCAATGGCTGAGAGGGACCTGGGGTGGTGATGGATGTCAAGATGAACAACTCAGAGACTTGTATGAGGGCAGCGGCCAAAGCCAACAGGATGCTGGGATGCATCGCTAGGGGATCATGCCCAGAAGGAGGAAGTGATACTCCTCTGTATAACTGCTTTGGTGAGGCGCAACTCCGAGTACTCGTGCAGTTTTGGAGGCCACACTTAAAGAGGACACTGAACTCCTGGAGAGGGTCCAGAAGAGGGCAACAAATGATCTGGGGCCTGGAGAACAGGACCTATGGGAAAGACTCGAAGAGCTAAATATATACACATTGGAAGACAGAAGGACTGGGGGAACATGATAGAGGGTCTTCAGGTACATGAAGGGGTTAAATAGGGAGGAGCAGTCAGGGTGCTCAAGGAAGGGGGGGCAACTAGAGGGCATGGGTGGAAGCTGGGGATTCAGGGAGAAAGGAGGAGATGCTACTTCACTGAGAGGATGGTGGAGCCTATGGAATATGCTGCCTTGAGGAGGATGGAGGCAAAGATGGTGGAAGGGTTCAAGAGGGGTGGGACAGGTACAGGAAGGGTCTGGAAGCAAAGTCCTGTGCAGCAGGAATATCCAGGACTGGGATGGGAGAAGCCAGAGAGGGCAGGGGCAGTATGGTCAGCTCCCAGGGTGGGGACTCACAAGCGAGCAGACACGAAGATCATTAGGCCTATTCTGCTGGCATTTTAGTATGTTTGTATTGTAACTTGCTGCTGTTGCTGTTTAAACTACAGGTCCATCTTGTAAATGAGCCCTGCTCAATGGTGTTCCGCCTGGCTAAATAAAGACATTGACTGACGAGACCCACAGATTATACCAACAGGGCCCGCAATACAGAAGTTTTACCTGACCAACGAAATACATTTTGGGCAAACAAAGTTTCAGAAGAAACAGACTCCCAACACAGCCACAGCTGTTCTGAATTTGACTGTAAGCCACCTGGGTCCAAAGCAGGATGCCAGCCTAGCTGGAGTGCCTTCCCTCCAGATCCACCCAACATGCCTCCAGTCCTCTGTTAACCCAGTCCTGAATGTATCTCTGCTGTATGGAAAGGAAGTACCTTGAGATCTGGAAAGTTCAGTCCTCCAATAGCTGTGTTCCCATTTAACCTCTGCAAACTCATCCTGGGTTGTTTGTAGTACTGGTAGGATTGGGGATGTGTTAGGAAGAGTGCTAGGTGGAGGAGCTGATGACAGACCAGGTGAGAAGGGAATGGGGGCCATGGGGTTGAGGGGTTATGGTATGGGGGATAGTTCGAGTAAGAAGGGTTGTGGGGAAGGGGAGGTATGAGAAGAAAGGGTAGAGATAAATCAGGGGAGGAAGCAGGTTGAGCCCAGTGGAGAGGAGGTAAAATCAGAGGAGAAAGGGGAGAAGGAGGGCAGAGCAGAGACAGGGGACATTATAACAGAAGTGGAAGGGGAACAACTGTGCTGGAGGAGGAGGATGAGAGGGACAGGATAAAGGAAGGACAAGCGAGCAGAACATGAAAACAGGGTGGGATCCTAGTGCTGGGAGACTCAATTCTGAAAGGGTCAGTTCGAAAGCAAGGGGAGGCATAGTCGCATATTGGTGGAGGCCATGCCAGGCATGACAGTGGAAAGAGTGGGTCAATCTGTTCTAAAGTATGCTAGGAGGGGTAGGAGAAACCTCACATAGTTTTGCATTTGGGAACAAATGACCTGGCAGGGAACTACGGTAGATGTAGTCCAGAGGAGGTCTAAGGAGCTGGGGCTGATTTGTGAGGAGGCAGGAATCAGTAACTTTCTCGGAGGTTCTTCCAGTACCCAGGGTGAGCATGGCAAGGAAGCTGAGGATAGAGGAATTTAACATGTGGCTAAGGGAATGGTGTCAGTCCAAAGGGTATGGGCTGGTGGGGGTGGGGAAGGACCTGGGAGGCAGTAATCTCTATGCTAAGGACAGGCTACACTTAAGTGAGGAGGAAGGAGGGATACTGAAACAGAAACTGGGAAATACTTAGCAAACAATAAGAATTTAAACTAGAAGAGGGGTGACAAGTGGGCAGGAATCAGGCAGGATCGAGTGGGGAAACCGAATGAGCCCTCCCCCATACCAGCAGCAAGGGACTTAGGGGAGGTCGGGGGATGCTAGAAAGGGAGAGCAAGAGAGAGGGAAGGAAGCAGGGTGGAGGGTGGTAACCTTGAATCCTAGGAGTCTAGGGAACAAAACAGCAGAGTTTTGCTTTTTATTATTATATAGTATGCTTTTTCTGCCATCTGCTGCCTGGTTCCTCAGCCTGGTCACGGACCACCACTTCCACATCAGTTGCCTCGTTGACACCCCTGGCTTACTCCCCAGGGCAGGGTTGAGGCACCAGCCCTAGAGTGCCTCAACGTTGGGATAGGTCGATGGGCCAGCCTGGGAGCTACTGGAAGCCAGGGGCGGGCTTCATTCAGGGCAACCCAGCGGCATTTTTTCCCCGTGTGTGAGGGCGAGGACATGCAATGACAACCAGCATCCACCCTCCCCCGTACAAGTGGCATCGGTGGTGCTCAGTACACTCAGCCTCCGCTAGGTGTCTGTGTTGCACCAAACACTCTACCCTCCTCCCTGGAGAGGAGGCAGTCATGGGCGCTCAATCCTTCTCTCCTGGCCAACCCTCCAGCGTCCGGGTCCATTCCGAACCTGGGTCACCGGCATCGCAGTAGGCAACCTGCCCCTGTGCCAGCGGGCCGGCAACACAAAACAACAGAGTTACAGGCTCTCGTGGCAGATGGGGAGGTGGACAGGTGGCCATCACCAAGACATGGACCACCAATTCCATGACTGGGACCTGGCAGTACCACGGTATAGGATATTTCAGAGGGACAGGGTAAAAGGGAAAGGAGGGTAGGTGGCACTGTACATGACAGAAGGACTGGTGTGTATCAGGGAAGGGAGGAGGCAGCACGAGTCATTATGGGTGCAGCTCAGGACTCCAAAAAGGACCTCAGGATGGGAGTGGTGTACAGGCCATCCTCTCGGACTGAGAAGTTAGACAGGGAACTAGCGGGACAGATCAGAAGGACCTGCGGGAGGGCAGCACAGTGATTGTGGGGACTTCAACCTGCCGGGAGAGGATTGGGGTACCCCAGCCACCACTAATAGGAGGAGCAGGTACTTCTAGATGCCTTCAAGGACAGCTTCCTATTGCAGATGGTCAGTGAGCCAACTTGGTTGGGAACACCCTAGACCTCATGCTGGCAAGTGGCGGAGTTTGTGAGGAGCTGGGGTGGAGGAACCACTGGTGGGAAGTGACCACCATTGTGTGGTTCACGATAAACATGAGGAAGGGGGGAGGAACGGGCACAAGGGTGTTAGACTTCAAGAGGGCAGACTTTGGGAGGATGAGGGAAATAGTACAAGGGTATCTAGCCAGGATCCATCCAAATATGGGCACTAATCAGAAGTGGGAGGTCATTAAACTGGGAATTTTTTTCTTGATTCTGTTTCTTTGCCTTGGGAAACGCTCTCCAGCATCCTCTGGCCACTGATCTCTACCTCCTACTTGAGACTCTTCACCTTCTCCCTGCTCGTTCCGACACAGCCCTCGGATCTGAATCCCTGGAGGCCGCCCTATCTGCCCAGGCGCTCTATCTATAGTGTGGAGTGCGGCCCAGCGGCGAGGGCATGGAGAGAGAGCACCTGGTATTGGGGCGTGGTTTGGGGCAGAGGTGCCTTTGCTTATCCCGAGGGAGGATTTCACTATTTCCTCCCAGGAGTGCAACATGCAATGACACCTGCACGGTTACCCTGCTGGCATCTGCCGCTCCACCCCCGTCGACCAGTGAACCTGTGGTGCCTCCAATCTCCATTGGGGGCTGCTAGGACTCGGGCATCCCTAAATCTCACCCCAGGGAGAGTAAGCAGTCCTCAGATGCTCAATCTCTCCCTCCCTGCCAACTCCTGGCAACCAGAGTCCGTTCCCAAACCCAGGTGCCGTCGTGGCACAGGTGTGGTATCCAGCGTCTCCAACCCTCAGCGCCACTGGGCCAGCTATTAAACTGGGAATTGAAAAGGCAACCACAGCATGTACAAGGTCCCAGGTAAGAGGGCTAGGGCCAGAAGCCTAGCCTTAGGCGGGGCGGTGCATGGTGAAGGAAGAAAAGAACCGCCTTTACAAGGTACAAAAAAAAAAAAAAAAAATAGGGAGAGGGGAGGACGAGAGGAATACCTGAAGGAGTTGAGGGAGGTAACAAGGGCAGTCAGGTCAGCCAGGCATCCAGGAACTCAGGCTAGCACAGGGCATCAAAGAGGGAGAAAGGACTTCTTCAGGAACATCAGGGAGAAAAGGAATTGTAAGAACCAAATAGTAAGGATAGTGGGATGGGTGGAAACTGGGACAGAACAGGCAGAAACATTAAATGAGTACTTCTGCTCAGTATTTACTAAAGAGAAGGGAGTTGTACTCGGGGAGGTGACAAACTGGAAATCCCAGTGGGCTGAGTACTTGAGGGCACTGAGGGTGGACAAGGCACCTGGGCCAGATGGTATACACCCAGGGTGCTGAAGGAGATGTCAGAAGTCCTGGCAGAACCCTTGGCAGATTAGTTCAATGCCTCTCTGGACTCGGGAAGTATACCTCAGGACTGGAGGATGACACATGTGGTACCCTCCACAAGCGCAGCCCCAAGGATGAGCCAGGGAACTACAGGCAGGTAAGCCTCACATCCATCATGGGAAGCTGATGGAGACAATCCTGAAGGAGAGTCTGGTTTCCCTCCTAGAGGCTAATGGGCTGCAGGACAGCAGACAGCATGCGTTTGTCTTAGGCAAATCCTGTCAGACCAACCTGGTGGAGTACTATGACTGGGTAACCAGGTAATTAGACAGGGGCCATACAGTGGATGTCCTGTGCCTGGACTTCAGTAAGGCATTCGATTTGGTGCCACATGGGAGGCTAGAAAGAAAACTGGAAGGCACAGGGGGGGGAGGCGAATCTGGTGGGATGGGTAGAGAACTGGCTGCAAGGGAGACAGCAGAGGTGATGGTGGGAGGGTTCTCATTTCCCAGGGCGGTGACAAGCGGGTGCCACAGGGCTCTGTACTGAGGCGGTGTTGTTTTAGATCTTCACAGCAGACATCTCAATAGGCATCAAGAGCAAGATCAGTCTGTTGCAGATGACACAAAGAAAGGAACAGTAGTGGATGACTTAGAAGGGTGGCAGGGGTTGCAAGATGATTCTAGCAAAACTGGAGGCCTTGCTGGACATTTGCAGCTGGGGTTCAATGCCAAGAAATGCAGGGTGCTACATTTGGTGCAAAAACCCAAAGAGGAGCTACCAGCTATGAGGGTTCAACTAGCCAAGACGGAAGAGGAGAAGGATCTGGGGTGATCATAACAGGAGCAATGAACAACTCAGCAGAGTGTAAAAGGCAGCTGCAAAGACCAACAGGATGCTGGGTTGTACTGCCAGAGGCATATCCTCCAGGAGGGAGAGGTATACAGGTCACTGGTTAGACCACACCTGGAGTACTCGTTCAGTTCTGGCCACTGTACCTGAACAAGGACATTAGGTTACTGGAGGGTGCAGCGCAGGGCAACAAAAATGATCCAGGAGTAGGGACAGGAGACATGATTGAAACCTTCAAGTACGTGAAGGAATAAATAAGATGGGCACAGAGGGCTTTTCAAATTAAGGAGGGGAAGGACACTCAAGGGCATGATCTGAGATTGGAAGGGGGAAGGTTCAGGAGGAAATGAGGAGACACTTTTACGGAGAAGTGGCGTCCAGGTGGAACACACTGCCAGAGAAGTGGTATCCTGTAGAACAGTGGGTTGCTTCAAAAGGGATGGGACAGGGTAAGGGTAAGGTCACTGGAGTTGGGGGAGGAAGGAAGGGGCAGCTGCAGTACAAGGGCTACTAGTTGACTGTCGAGCAAACTTGACAGACCATAAGGCCTTTATCTGCTGGCAATTTTGTATGTATATTCTTGTAACCAGGAATGGATTTATCTTATGGCGTCCCTTGTAAAGGGTGTAATTTTGTACTCAATGGGTGTATGCCATGTTCATTTTATAATTTAATTATTTATTTAAAAGTTTTTCCAGGAAGGCATACTGAGCAGACTACCAATCTACTCCAGGCGTCCTGGGGGTGGGGAACAAGGAGTCAACACAGGAGCATAATACATCAGAGAAATGTCTGAATTACAAAACACCATATGTACAGAAATGGGGAGGGGAGACAACAAGAGTATAAATACATCAGTAATACATGAGTACATAGCACATTTTTGTACAGAAGTACAGCCGAGAATTAGATATAGGCAGTCTGTTACATCGTGAAGGAAATACTGGTAGAATACAGTCAGGTAAGACAACAGGAGAGCAACACAGACTATAACAACACAGCATGTACACAACCGCTAAAATGACAAAGGTACAGCAGATATACATCATGAATGTGTTACAACAATAATCTTCAAAGTGTATATCTAGGATATAGCCAGGAGGAATGAGATAGCCAGTTTGCCGCTGGACCATAGCTACACACTGACAGTGGGGTCGGCTGTCATTGACTAGTCACTTTTTGAGTTACCAGCCGTCTAGGTGCATGCACAGGAGGTGCAGAAGTGGGCTTTGAGGAGGGAGTTTAGTCAGTGGGCAGAGTTGGTTTGCCGAATGGCCAGTGGTAGGAAATTCCACAGTTTGGGCATGCAACAGGAGAAGGCTGCCTGTCCTGCAATGGTGGCTTCGTGGGACATCAGGAGGCGGATGCTGAATTTCGGAGGGAGTGCGAAGGTGGGAGAGGTGCGGACAGGGCACCAGAGAGGTACAGGGGCAGGGACTGTGTCTAGTACTTGGCCGTGAGGTTGGCACAGTGAGACACCCTCCTATCCAGCAGCGAGGGAGGTGCAAATCCTGGTTGAGGTTGCAGTGGTGCGTGCAGGGAGGGGCAGTCAACAAAAACGACAGGAGTGGAAGAGGTGTCCAGTCTGGTTAGGGTAGTCTTGGGAGGCGGCACAACAGACTACATCCTCGTAGTCATGGATAGGGATGATAAATTTCTGTACAATCTCCCATGAGGACAGTAGGGATGCCCTCTTGATTACAGTACAGCACCCCAAGCTTGGGGTGTAACTATGAATAAATCATTACTACTTCTACTGCCTGCTCGCATGTAGGTTTGTATGTTTATTTTGCCACAGAAGTCTGTTAAATTCGTATTTCTAGCCTCTTAATATCCCGCCTGTAAACCCCATCAAGAAGCATTTGCATAACCTTTTTACAAGATGCGGGGTAACAGATCTGCCAAGATATCACGAATCAGAGGCTTATAGTTCAAATTATACACCCGGCTACCTCCCATCAACCCTTAATGCCCAAATATATAAACCAGTTCCCCATCTCCATAAGCCCCATGTGAGTACGTAGACTTTCTCCAGCCCCCTGCCCTGCCTAGCCTAAGGACCTCCGACTTAGAGACATTTAACTTGTACCCAGAGAAAGCAGCAAAGTCCCACCTCCTCCAGTAAGACCAATACTGAGTTCTCTGGTTCCGTAACAACAGTAACAAATCATCCATGTATAAAGTTATCTTACTAACATACTAAAAAGCCAGCAGAATAGGCCAAATGGTCTGTCTTGTCTGCTCAAAAGCCAGCAACCTAGTGGCTGCTTTCATGCCTACCCCCAGCCCCAAGAGGGTCTTCTTTAGATTCAGTTTCCCTTGCACCTGTCCCACCCTTACTGAATCCCTCCACTAGCCTCCCAGGCAGCGCATCCACAGCTCCACCACCCTCTCAGTGAAAAATGCTTCCTACGCCCCTGTAGTTCCCCTTCCAGCTCCCACCACGGCCCCTGGTTGTTCCCCCTTCTTTAGCCTAAAAGCTCCTTGGTTCCACTCCTGGTTATTCCTTTTACATACTTGAAAGCCTCTAGTATATCTCCTGTCCCTCCTCTCCTCCCGTGAGTAAAGCCCAAGCTCTTCCAGTCTCTCCTCATAAGGCTTCCCTCCATGCCCTGAATCATCCTGGTCACTCTCCTCTGGACCCTCTCCAGCAACGCTATGTCCTTCCTCAGATGAGGTCTCCAGAACTGTACACAGTACTGGTACTGCGGCCTGACCAAGGCATTATACAGAGGAGGATCACCTCCCTCCTTCTGGACGTAATTCCTGGCTATGCAGTCCAGTATTCTGTTTGCTTTGGCTGCAGTTCTTCTACAAGTTTCAGAGTTATTCATTTTGAAGTCTATCACCACCCCTAAATCCCTTTCTCCCAATGTGGCTTGCAGTGTGACCCCCCACCCCAAGGGTGTATTCATGGCCGGGTTTTGACCCCAAATGAAGTATCTTACATTTCATTAAGTTTCAGTCCCATCTCCTGACCACTGCTCCAGGGTATCAGATCCCCTGGACTGACTCCTCGCTTCTTCACAATCCACCAGCTCCCAGTTTTGAATCATCTGCAAAGAGACTCAACCTATTCTAACCCCCCTTCCTATATCCGAGATGCAGGCATTGAACAAGTGGCCCTAATACTGAACCTTGAGGGCCCCACTGATTACTTTCCTGGGAGAGGAGAGTAACTCACCACCATTACCCTGTAAATGCCCCAAGAGCCAATTTTCAACCCAACTGAGCTCCTGTCCTCCCACCCCATCTCCCCCAGCTTTTTATCAGCCCATAATGTGGTACTGAATCAAATGCCTTGCTGAAATCTAGGTATAGGATGTCCACCAGCCTATGTCTGTCCAAGGTCCCGCACCCACTCATAAAACTCTAGGGTTTGGACAGACACGATCTCTCCAGAATGAAGCAGTACTGTTTATCATCCTGGTGCCCTAACCATTCCAGCTGCTCCCAATCCTCTCCTTGATAAAGTCCTCCATTACTTTGCCTACCACAGGCGTTAGGCTGACAGGCCTATAATTCCCCATCTCTTCTCCTAGACCCCTTTATGAATAGGCAATATCTTGTGTCGGCATCTAGACTGTACCTCCACCCGTTTAATCCGCTGCTCCTCCCATTAGATAATGTATAACATTTCTTCTATATTTTCTGATGGCACTGTATTCCGTGACAGCGAAGTCATTAAATGTTAGCAGTTTAAAATAGGAAGAGCCGGCCCACTGTCGCCGAGGGCAGTGTGCCAACCTCTGACGTGAGCCCAGGTTGGGAACAGACCTGGGACACCAGAGGAGCCAGCCTGGGGGGAGGAGGATTGCACATCCGTAGACTGCTCTCCTTGTCCCGGGGGCAGAGAGTGTCTCGGCGCTACACTGACAGCCAGAGGAGGCTGGGTGTACTGCTTGCATTGACACCAAGCACATTCGGGACGGAGGCGGATGCTGGTTGTCACTGCACATCTCGCAAAAACACCAAAAAAGGTCTGCCACCCACCGCCAGGATGACGCTTCGCCTGGCTGCAATCATCTCCCAGGCCGACTCCGCCCTATCCAGTCAACTGCAGCACCCTTCAGAGGGTTCAGGGTGCAGCGACCCTGCCCTGGGGGTTAAGCCAGGAGTACCGGGAGGGTGGCTAATGTGGGAGTTGCAGCCAAGGGTGGTGACCGGGCAGATGGCACCAGCAGTGGGAGGCACCAAAAAAAATCACATAGGAAGAAAGTAGCAACACTGTCTATCTTGCCTAGCTTGCCCAGTGACATATAGTAATACTGCTCCAGGATACCAGGCTCAAAATAGTTGATATCATACAGACTCAAGTTATGGTTAAAGGGCCATCCTTTTTCTACAGGTACTGAGATATGTGATAAGTAGAATTTACTGAATGGGTTTAACTGGCATGTCTCAAGATTAGTAGACATATGCCCAGGAAGAACACTGCTCTTAAATCTCTCAAAAGCAGGTTTTACATTTAGAGTAACATATAAACCCCAAACAAAAAGGGGCCATACTGATTTAATAAAAGAAATTAAACCACATCTTTTACCTTGCATATAGTAATTTTGAGGGATTTTAACTGCCCATTAGACTACTAGACAAGGTATGGAAGACAAAAAAGTACTACAATTCAAATGTTCCAAAATACCTCATTTCTACAGCTAATTTACTAGATACTTACACAGCATTACACCAGCAGTGCCTACAAGAGATTATATTTCTGTTCTTGGTGGTGGTGGGGGTATGATCTATCAAGAGCAAATATACAAGTGACTGAAACCTCAGACCATGTGTTTGTAGGCTGTAAAAGGTGCTGTAGGCTCTTCCCCATAAAGGGAAATGGGTGTGGCAAATATATACCTCTATATTAGAAGAGGAATGGGTCAAGATAAAATGGGAATGGCTATTTGAGGCTAGGTGTTCAGTCGACTGTGCACATGATATTGTTTTGTGCTGGGAAGATACGAAGCAAGACTTCAGGAATTTTTCAAGGATGGTCATTTTCAAAAGCAAATGTAGAACACAAAAGGTATCTCAGCCTAAGTTTACAGTTGCAAAAATTGATAGATATGACCCACAGAAAGTTTGCCACTTATTCAGAACAGGGGTGTCGGCAGGCATACGCACTGTACTCAGCGAGTACAGTAAAAAAAAAATAGGCAAGGGCAACAAAAAGATGAAAGCAAGGACACTGTGAGTCACATTGTCTCTGTGTTGCGCTGAGAACTTCTGCCTTTGTTGTTCACCATGAGGCCTGATGCTACCAGCCATATACGAACAAGAACAGTTTCCAGGCAGCCACAAAAGCGAAGGAGGATTACGGGAAGAAACTGATTACTTGAACTCGGGACATGGCAAACAGAGTTGGGGAGTGGGACTATTGGCCCTATTGTTGGTGTGATGGCAGCATATTATGGTTTATGTTTACATAACGGGGATGCATCTGTCTGAGCACAAGTTTAAAATTAATGGCTACACCCTGATTCAGAACAAAGAAATTTAAAAACAAGTTCAAATTACAATACAATAGGCATCTTCATTGCGAGGAAATGAAATTAGAGTCACGGTATGACACAAAATGTTGATGCCTTTAAAGTTGCGCTCAAAGAATATTGAAAGTTTCCATATGGGGATCAAAACACAGCAAGGGATTGTATGTACTAATGATTGAAACTACGACCAGCTTGTACAAATAATTCATCCTCTAGTGCATATTAGCTCTGGAAACAGGCTATTACAATTTTTTTTTTTTTTTTTTAACAAAAACAGTCCCACTGGAGACTTTTAAAACAGACAAAGATAAACTTACAGCTACTATATCTTTGCTGGAGGTGAAAAAGCCACAAAAAGCTAAACAATAACACAGCCCCAGGAAACAATGGGCTACCTTCAGACTGTTATAAAACATTCTCAGCACAGTTGGCCCAACACTGCAGTCTTTATTTTACTACATGACAGAATCTGGAGTGGTCCCAAAGTCAACGTCTATGGCAACTCATTCAGTATGTGTTTAGAAGCGAGAAAAGACTAAATTAAATAACTGGAGGTCTATTAGCCTATTTAATGTAGACCAAAAAATTCTAAAATTTTGGCCAAGAGAGATGCGGAGGTAATACATAGCTTATATATCCCTTATCAAACCTGCTCTGTACCCGGTAGATCCATTCAGGATAATATGACGTGACTAGAGAGATTGTAGAGAGGAATAATTACAAACTGTCTCGCTTGGCATTATCAAGTGATCAACAAAAAGCACTTAATAAGCTCACTTAATTTCTTGTTTCAAGTTCTCAGAAAGTGTGAATTCCTGATATGTTTATTAGATGGTTACAAAGTCTGTATGGGTCTGCAAAAATAAGACTAATATTGAATGCATGGGTAGGTCCGATCTAAAAGTAAGGAGGCGAGATCCGTCAAGGGTGCCTCTACACCCTTTCTATATTTTTCTTTCCTTTCTCTATGTCTACAGTCTCTGTTCAGGTGTGGGGATATACACATCTGCCTATTTCAGCCAAGCACCTCCCCGCTTCCCCAAGCTGCCTGGGTCAGACGATCCATGACTTACCCCTCATAGCAGGGCTCCCTGAGAGGACAGACTGAGATCAACTACTGAACCCCGGCCAAATCTTACACTGGCGTTACCTGGACTGGAGTGGAGGCAGCAGTCTTGGGGTTATGATACTCTGGCAGAGGAGTTTTCCTTCCCTTTTGTGTCTCCAGTGACTCAGATGTGCAATGATGTCCAGGCATGCCATACACACTCCATGCATGTACATGCTGACATCTGCCAAGACCACGCATTCTGGCTTGCGTTGAGGTGTCAGGTGCAGCAACTCCATGCCACCATTAGAAGTCGGCCTGTTGCGATCACCTCCCTCACCCAACACGGAGGAGAAGCAGTCCATTGGATGCTTGACACCCCAAGCTAACCCTCCGATGCTCTGGACCGGGTTGTCAGCATTGCAAGTGGTAGTGCTACCTCTGCGACTGCGGGCTGGCAATGAAATCCCCACAATTTGAAAAACTGCAGATATCATCCCCACCTAAAATCAGGCGACACCACTGATCAACAATTACAGACCCATCTCAATTCTTCTGGTGTTGGCAAAGTTGCCAGGAAAAACATCAACAATTAGGCGGCGACTTCCTTGAAATGTCAAACATCATAACTCCTCTACAGTCAGGGTTCTGATCTAAACACAGCACAGTAACTGGCTGCATTGGCTAAGGTAATCAATGACTGGATTCAAGCAATTGACAATAAACAAGTTACAGGAACTATTTTCTTGATCTCAGCAAGGCATTTGACACCGTGGATCACAACTTGCTGATACACAAGTTATCCAAACTAGGTTTTGGCACTGCCTCACTGATCTGGTTCACCAACTATTTAATTGGACGTGTACAACAGGTCAAGGCAGAAAGCCTCTACTCAACTGTACCCCACACTCAGAGGTGTCCTCAAGGCTCAGTATTTAGTCCATTACTTTTTGGGTTATATGTTAATGACCTTGGGGAAACAGTAACGGATGCAAGTTACACTTCTACACAGTTGACACTGTATTCTATGTCTCTGGACCCAACATCAGTATTACATGCTCAGATCTCCAAAAGGCCTTTAATGCTCTACAATTAAACTTATTCCAGTTTGAACTTCTGTTAAATGCCACCAAAACAAAGGTCATATTCATTACTTTGCAACAAGCAACACTATTACAAGAACATTGAAAAGAATTACAGTCAGAAGGCAGTTAGAAAAGCAAAGGCCCAAACCGAGGAAAAGATAGCCAACTCAGTTAAGAAGGATAAAACCTTTTATAGGTACATTAGGAGCATAGAAAGGTTAAGGGAGGGATAAAGGAGAGGAGGTGGGCAGAGGAGACAGTGAAAAGGCAGAGATACTGAATGAATACTTTTGCTCAGTATTCACAAAAAGAAGAGGAGGAGTTACCTAAACCAAACAATAGAAGCACTCTGGGTAGTGGGATTGCGCCAGTCCATTTACAGAAGAAAGAGTCCTGAAAGAACTCCTAAAACTCAAGGTAGACAAAGCAATGGGGCTGACGGGATTCACCCTAGAATCCTAAAAGAGCTAAGGGAGGACATAGTGACACCACTAACCACACTTTTAAACAACTCATGGGAAGATGGGGTGGTACCGAGGACTGGAGGAGGGCAGATGTGATTCCCTTCACAAAAGTGGGAGCAAGGCAGAAGCAGGAAACTACAGACCTGTTAGTTTGACCTCAGTGGTGGGAAAATGATGGAATCACTTCTGAAAGAAAGAATTGTTCAGTACCTAGAGGTCAGCAGGGCACAGGACCCAAAGCAGCATGGAGTCACAGCAGGAAGGTCATGTGAGGACGAATCTAATTGATTTCTTTGACTGAGTGACCAAAGTAATAGACCAGGAGGGGCTGTGGATATGGCCTACCTAGACTTTAGCAAGGCATTTGACACAGTCCCGCCCAGAGGAGGGCAACTAAAATGGTGCAGGGTAGTGCGAGACTAGAACCCATGACCTTAAGGCCCAGAGGTGAATATGATACCAACTGAGACATGCTGACAACATAAATGTGTGTGAGGTGTGTGCATGTGTGCCTAGAGATATATGTATATGTGTTCACTGAGTCCCTATTTCAGGGGCAACCTGGAATTATTGACATTTAACAATCAGACAGTACAGTGTTAAAATACAAGATCAGATAACAGTCAGAGATGACAAAGTCAAAATACATGATCAGCAAAAGAAATACATATGGCAAGACATAGAGTTCCAATGCGTGACAATTAAGCAATAAAAACGCGACAGGGTGTAGTATATCATCGGATATCATCACGCCTCGGGTGGTTGAACCTGCGAGGCCGCGGGCGGAGTCGTCCAACCACCCGAGCAGTGACGATATCCCATGATATCCACACCCTGGAGTGACTTACTGCTATTATGAACTGAGTTTGAAGTTTTATAAATAAAACAAATAGGTTTTAATACATTTTATGAATGAGCTTTTGGGTGGTGTAGAAGTACATTTTGAAAAAATAGTTCTCAGACAGCAGAAAGCAAAGAGGCTGGTGGTGCGGAATTTTTGAAGCCGTGATGATGTAGCCCGATATCATCACAGCTTCATAAGAGCTTGCAATCAGATTCCTCTATTTACAATCCTCAGTTCATAATTAAGTATTTATAGCAATCTTTGACTACATAAGGCAGGAAACTAGATCAATAAGGTATTGATATGAACCAGGCTAGGCAAGCAGAAGGAGTTATAACAACACAAGAGTCACTGATTACAGGAGCAGAGGCTGCATTCCAGCAGAAAAACTTTGAGCCCTTTCTTAAATCCACCAAGTGAAGAACAGTCCAGAAGGGAAGAGGGTAGGGAGTTTCAGAGGTAGGTGCTGAGGTTGCAAATGACCTCTTTTCCACACAGGATCTAACTCTAGGTACCTCTAATAGGGTTTGCTGGAGGAACATTGTCAAGGAGAGGCTGGGGGGACCTGGAAAAGTCAGGGTGACTGGACAACAGACAGCATGGATTCATCCGGGAAATCGTGTCAGACAAACCTTGTGGAGTTCTATGACTGGGTGATGAGTGCCTCGGACCTGGGTAGACGGTGGACATCCTCTTTCTTGACTTCATCAAAGCATTTGACTCACAGGGCCTGTTGGATAAGCTGGGAGAAATGGAAGTAGAGAACCAGATGATCAGATGGATAGGCAATTGGCTCCAGGACTGGACCCAGAGGGTAGTGGTTGGCGGGTTATTCTCAACCCCTGAAGGAGGGTCATTAGTGGGGTCCCTCAGGAATCGGTCCTTGGAGGGGTTCAAGAGGGGGTGGGACAGGTACAGGGGATGGGTTCTGGAAGCAAAGTCCAGTGCAGTGAGAATATCCCAGACTGGGAAGGGAGAAGCCAGAGAGGGTGAGGGGGCAGCAAGGTCAGCTCCCAGGGTGGGGATGACCAAATGAGCAGACACAAAAGACCATTAGGCCTATTCTGCTGGCATTTTAGTATGTTAGTATGTCAGTAACATAAGACGCTCCTGGGGATTTAACTGTTAGGCTGTCACATAACACTAAGGGCAGGGAGGGTCTCTTGACAAACTAAAAGGTCAGGCAGAGGGAAGGTACTCTAACAGCCTCCAATGAAGGCCAGTTCAGTAAATGCAACACATCACAAGATGGTGCTCCCTGGGTGGGGCTCTGGAGGTAAAATGACCGATTTTATTGTAGAGTACTCTAAACTTGCTGAACTCAGAGCACCTCAGGTATTCTACGATGGGGTGCTGTATTGCAGAAGGAAGTAGAGTACTGGTAGCAATGACTGGCTGTGAGTCTCTTGTTAGAAACTGCCAAAATGGTAGAGTAGGCCAATTTTTGGTGAAGTATCTTAGTGACAGTTGATACAGGTTCTTAATGAAGATTCCTGGTCCAGGTAAACCTCAAGGTATGTGGTGGACTACACTACTTCTACAAGTGCTCTAGATGAAGTAGAGAGGAAATAGTTGTTGTCTGATCAAACCCAAATTTCGAGACCAAACAAAATTGCCTTGGTCTTTCTTGCACTGAGGACCAGTTTTCCAGTTCTAGAAGGTCTACAGTAATCAGTGCACTGAAACAGCTGGTATCACTAGAACATCTACAGAGAACAGCGTCATTGGCATACAGCAGCAGATCCCCAACATATCACTGACAAACAAGGAAAGCAGCAAGGGACCCAATATGGAGCACTGGGGACACCATCAAGATAGTTCTTCCCACCCCCACCCCAAAAGGAAAGTGAGCCCTCCACCTGACCAAATGAAATCCACTGGCCAGGTTAATGAGAGAACATCTACACCAAACAGCTTTAGTTTGCTAGGAAAGACTATAGTTAACTAGTCAAAAAGCTTTTGTAAGGTCTATGAAGACTGTGCCAGTTAGAAGCCCTTCATCTCTGACATCTAGGATGTCCAAAGTCAATTAACAAGAGCAGTGTCAGTTCCATGATATAACACACAGAATCTGTTGGCGAAAAGGACAGCCTGGCTCACTCAGTCTGACCAGATGGTCCCTCCCTAGTCTGTCTCTGCAGACCTTAGCTGGCCTCCCGTGACCATCTCTCCTCTGGCTATTTCCTGATATTCCTCTGTCTATCCCATACATGCTTGAAGCCCTTACTGTTTTCTCCTCCACCACTTCCTCTGGCAGCCTTTCCAGGCATCACCACTGTTTCAGTGAAGCAGTCCTTACTCACATCCTCTTAACCCCTACACACACACACACACACACACACACACACACACACACACACACACAGCTTCATTGCATACCCTCTGGTTCTGGTGCCCTTCCTCATTTGAAAAGACTCCCATCCTGCACCCTGTTCACAACTGTTAGGTACCTGTAGGTCTCTATCATGCCCCTCTGGCTCTCCTGTCTTCCACAGTGTACTTGTTGAGATCCATCAGCTCTCCTTATAGGACTTTTGGTGCAACCCTACACCATTTTAGCTGTCATTCTCTGGGCTGCCTCCACCACGTCCATGTCCTTTCTGAGGTGGCCTCCAGGCTGGACACAGTATTCATGTGGGGTTTCACCAGTAAGTGATATATTGATAGCACTACCTCCATCCTCCAACTGGAGATACCTCTGCCTATGCATCCCGGCATCCCACCTGAACTTCAACTGCCATGCACTTTACCACTCCTCAAGTTCTCAAGATCCCTATGCATTCTTGCTATCCCTCCCTTATTGTCCGCCTTATTACTGATTTTGATATAATCTGGAAAAGGCATACCATTCCTTCCAGTTCATCTGCCATGTCACTTATGAAGACACTGAAGAGGACCGGTCCCAGTACTGAACCCTGCAGCACTCCACTGGTCACTCCCCAATCATCAGAATAAGTGCATTTAACCAGTACTCTCTTGTCACCTATCCGTTGACCAGTTTCTAACCCAGTTCATCATGTTGGATCCACTCCCAAGGCTGCTCAATTTCTTAATCAGTCTCCTGTGTGGCACAGTGTCGAAGGCCATGCTGGAAGTCCAGACTGGCCACATCCTGCCTTCCTGATCTATTTCCTCATCAAGTCAAAAACTCAATCAGATGCGGCCCAGTGGCATGAGGATGAGGCATCATGCCACCTCCTGCCACCTTGGCGACCAGTGTTCGCAAAGCGAGTGGGTCACTGGGATTTGGCCAGGGAGGAGAGGACTGAAAGTCCAGAGGAGAGCTCTTCTCCTCGGAGAGGGTCGCTAAGGTCCCTGCTGAATGACTGTCCCAGGTGGAGGCCTGAGAGTAGAAGCAGGATGGGGACACCAATGAAGGGTGGGTGCTGTGGGATTCTGCAGCGTGCATACACCTCACGATATGCGTGCTGATGTGTGCGCCCAGCAACAGGGAGAACAGGGCAAAATGATGGAAGACACCTCACGGTGGCGAGATGAAATCGATCCTGCAGGCTCCACACCAGTGGCTGGGCAAGCCAAGTCCTGAAGGCTGGGATGGCGTGATGGTAAGATCCTGGAGGAGATAAGGAGTATAAACTGCAAATAAAAAAATAAAAACTCAATCAGATTTGTCTGGCATGACCCCACCCCACCCTGCAAATCTATGCGGCCTTTGGTCTTGCAGCCCAGATTCAAGATACTCTATCAACTTTTTTTTTTTATATAACAGTGTTTCTATTAATTTTCCCACCACTGGGATGAGATTCACCGGCCTATAGCAACAAGTCTCTTCCCTGCTGCCACCCCTACGTAGAGTTACCATGTCTGCTCTCCTCCAGTCCTCTGGAACCATGCCCGATTCCAGCAAGATTTTGAGTAAGCCAGTCAGCAAGACAGCCAGCACCTCCTTGTGTTATTTTAGTACCTTTGGGTGTATCTCGTCTGGTCCCATAACCTTGTCCACTTTCAGAGCTGCAAACCTTCAGGACTTTCCTCTGAAAATCGACTTGAGTCCACCTCCCCTTCACCTTTGTTCCTGCTGATCACTGGTGGTCCATTTCCCCTCCCTCCACTGTGAAGGTTGAGCAAAGTATTTGTTCAGGATGTCTGCTTTTTCTTGGTCCTCTTCTGTGCAGCCTCCCTCTGCTGCCCTCCTTATCATCACCATCCTCCCTTGCTTTCCTCTTCTTGCTTATGTACCTGAAGAAAGTCTTATCCCCATTTGCTACCTTTGACTATCTTTACCTCTGTGCTTTTGCTCCCCTCACTACTTACTTGCTTCCCTCTGTTTTACCTGGTACCCTCCACATCTTCCTGCCTCTCGTTTCCTTATACCTCCTGAATACTACCCTTTTTCCATGATGGCCTCAGGATACCATAATGGTCTCTTTTTCCTTTTGCTTTTCTCACTTCCTTCATGCAGAGGCTGCTGCCATAATTATGCCCTCCTTACTTTTCCCACTGTACCTCTACCCCTCCTTGGCAACTACCTTCATGAGGCAATTTATGAGGCAGTGTCCCATTTTTTAAATCTGCCCTCCTAAAGTCCAGGACCCTCATCCTTGTGTGGTTTGCTCCTATTCCCAGTCTTAATGTTAAACCACACTGTACAGTGATGACTGGCACCTGAGGGACTGCCCACTGTGACAGCTGCAATTCAGTCCCTGTTTGTAAGAACCAGGTCCAGCACTGCCATATCCCTAGTGGGTTTGTTGACTAGCTGCCAGAAAGCCCCTTGCAAGAGTCAAGTGTAGCCCTGCTCCGTGCTGAAGCTGCAGATAGAAGGCTCCTATCTCACATCTGGCAGATTAAAGTCACCATGTAGCACAACCCTTATCTGCCATCCTGATGATGTCCTTCCCAAGTGTCTTATCCAACTCCTCGACCTGTGCTGGAGGTCTGCATTTCACCCAGTAAGGACAGCAGCCCAAGGGTCTGTCTCCAGGATGACCCACAGCACTTCACTTTCCTCAGGTGTCCCTGCACTTCTTTGGCGGATTCCTTGCTTCACATACAGTACAACCCCTCCTCCTTTCCTTCCTTCCTGTCTCTCCTGAACAGAAAGTAGCCTGGTATGGCCACATCCAGTTATGGCTCTCAGTGCGCCTGACTTACGTTAGCCACCAAATCCAGGCTAGCCTCCTCCATGATGGCCTTCAGGTCTAGAATTTTATTTCAGACTCTTGCTTTGGCCACGTGACACCCCATTCCTTACTACCCCTTACCTGCCTCCTTGCTTTCTCCCTCTTCTTGCCTGTGCCACTCCTAAAGCTCACCCAGACCCCTTGTTACCCTCTGTTATCTATCTCCTTTACACTTCTTGTTATCCTGATTTACACCCACTTGTCCTCCACACTGTCCCCACCTCTGTCATCCTGTGTCCCTGCCCTGGTGGAGCTTCCTCCGTCAGGTCCTCCCTCCCTCCTTGTTGCTTCATGGTCTGGAGGAGGCAGACTTCCTCCTTTAGTATTACAGTGACCCCCGGACAGTTTACATGCTCATCCAAGTAGCATTTAAACATCCAACTAAAGACTGTGGTTTATCTCCCAGAAGGATGCAGACTTTCTCCCTATAGAGGCCCATAACCCCCAGGCTGGTCCACAGTCCCTATGTAGCCAAAGCCCTCCTCCATGCACTATGCCTTCAACCAACTATTAAAAGCCGTGGTGGGTGTCCTTTGCTCTTCTTGGCCGTGCACAGGTAACAACTCAGCAAATGTCACGTGCATGTTATCTGCTTCAGGACCATCCCCAGCTTGCTGAAATTACCATGCACTACTGCTGCCCTATCCCTTGCCAGATCATTTGTATTTAGGTACACAATGACACCTAGCTCCCTCCATCTCCTGCTGCCCTAGTAATCCTCTGGATCCGCTCACCATCCTCAAGCCAGCGCATCAGGAGGCCCTTTATTTCCCCTCTCCTTTCATCCCTATAGTTATACAATGCTCCAGATAAAGTGAGTACTGTCTTATTTTACTCACCAATTGTTAAGAAATACTCTATAATGCTTTCTTTTTTTTTTTTTTGACTGAGTACCGATACTAATCCCAACCCATGGAAATGTACACACATAGTTCAAAAGGAGCTGCTTTTATTTTTTTGCCGAGTACTGATGCTCAGTCATGCCAACCCATGGAAATGCCTCATAAGATACTTCAAAAGTAGCTACTCTTCCAAGTTTAAAGCACATTTACTCATTAAAATTATATTTTGCTCACCTAATGCCATCATTATCTGGAGCATTGTATTTACAGATGGATACACAGACAGACTGATACACATACATTCTGATATCTGAAGTGACTTGGCATATTAATGATTCATATTCTAGTTTACTGACTAATAAACAGGCACCCGTCTAATCATTCTCTCACTGCTCAGTTTTCCTTTTCGGTTGGAAAAGTTTTTTTTTTTTTTTTTAAATACATTTGTTTATTCAATATTGTAAAGCACAGAAAATAGATCCTCATGAGGATTACACACAAATCACTCACAGTCAAAATAATATTACGACAAGTGTGCATCAGCAAGCCCTATGTATGTTACAAGATCTAGAGAGCTATTCCTAATCGTTATAAAATTGTTTTTGCTTTTCATAGTGAGCTTAAACAGACAAAGCTTGGCCTCAAGATCAGCGAAACCTAATGCATCTTCTACACAAAGTCTCAAGAAATCCAGTACTACTTATAAGATCTTATACTTAAAAACAAAGCCCTGCTATGAATAGTAAATAGATTAGCTCCAGAGATAAGCGCATATTTTAAGCCCTGAGCAGTAGAATATTACACAACATATTATTCACTAATTTAATGCAGGAATAAAATACTTAAATGTACACACTAAGTAAACTACAAAGGTGGAGCGAGGAGCATAAAACCCAGCATATGCTGGTTTGTAGCAATAGTAGGCCATGCCTGAGGATACCATCTGATGCTGCCAGAGGAGTCAACAGTCTCAGCATCCCAAAAAGGTGTTAAATACAGCCATCTTGGCTGGCAAAGTTTCAGTTACTGATCTGTAACTATTTCTTAGTTCAAAACAAGGAACCACTGCGCTGCTGATCGCCCAAAGGTGCTGCTAACTGGCAACCAGAAACCAGACACAGTGGTAAGACGCACACACTCAACACCAATATTCAAGATGGTTATTGCCTGTGACAGGATGGAAAAAAAAAGCTCCACAAAGAAAACAAAGCCCAGCGCCTCCCATGCAAGGCTTCGCTGGGGATGAAGTCTGTCAGAAGATGCACAGTATAAATACTGCACATGGCTATATGAATAATGCATTATGCACATCAGCATTTATGCAACAAGTGTCAGGATAAAAACTAGTGCATATTGCGTTTATCTGAGTCACTGTGTGGATAAAAGCTATGACATAATCATTATGGGAATAACTTCAAGTTATTCCCATAGTGACCACATCATCCCCATTTATCCACATAGTAACTACATCACCAACTGCCCCCGACTACTACCACAAATCAAAAGTGCACACCAGCCTGACATCTCCTTCAAGCACCCCCACCCGACCATACAGTAAACAGCAATACCGCAATAGCTTCCCACTCATTTCTCTGTGCATTTCTTTTCCAGCTTTTGTTTATCACCTACCTCGGTGGACTCTCTCAGGTGTGGATTCACGGCAATGGCTCTGCTACCCACCAAAGCCTCCAATTCCTGCACTCTCTGGTTCAGGCCTCTCCCTCCAACCTCTCCAGGTCGCATGACCCCGGCTCTGAACACCCCCTGGCGAGGCCACCATCTCCTCCCAGCACTCTATAATCTAGTGGGCGACCGGGAGGAGGAGGGAGACTGGGAGCACTAGACAGTAGAGGCCCGGCATGGGCCAACCACGATCCCACTGTTGCTGCAGTTTCCCCTCGGGATGTGGCGTGCAGCGGCATCCTGCGGCTATACTGCAGCGCCTCTTGCTGCTGGAGCCTGCCGTCATCCCTGCCCCTTCTACGTCTCAACACTAGTGCCACCCCTGGTCTCCACCAGAGGCCGCTGCTGCACTAGGAATCCCCACCAACTCACCCGGGAGAGGAGGGGCGGTCCCTCGGATGCTCAATCCTCTCCCTCCCTAGTCGGTCTCGACCGCCCAGGTCTCTTCCCCAAACCTGGGTCAGCCATGTGACACGTGGTGTGATGTCCAGAGCCTCATCCTCCAGCACCACTGGGCCGGCATATTTCTCTGTGCATTTTAACTCTGAAATCTACCTTCTCCACTCTGTACTGCAGTCTCGGAGCACCTCCTCCCACTGGAATGAACTCTACTCTCCAATACTTCCCATCGTACTCCAACACTTCCTCACAACCTCTACCATCTCTTTTTAAAATAGTAAGCTCATTTATTTCTTAAACAAAAAGCAAGAAATAATCACCACATGAAGAGACCGCCTGCTCAAGTTGTACATAGGCACTCGTTCTTCCTATCACTTAGCGGATCTGCCAATTTTAAATGAACATTTTAACTCCTCTACCCTCCCCAATCAGCAGAAATGTTTTGTCACATCATTAAAGTGAGCAACCAGGCACAGGAGCAAGGGAGAAACAGAAGGCAACACTTACAAAAAGAAAATACTAAACTTCCAACACAATTTAAAAACAAAACTACAAACAAAAATAAAATCCACATCTGTTGCATAATATCAGGGGGCAACTGTGGGATAAGCAAGCTATTTGTACAATAGCCTGTGACCTCTCATGAATGTCACTTCGTGGCTACTGTATAAATAACTTGCTTATCCCACAGCCCCCACATATCCTTTATAAAGTGCAGTCTGAAAAAGCGCAAGAGGAGAATATTTAAAGTGATATTAAGAAACACATTTACAGCAACTTATGGACAGATGTTTGAAAATTCTGATCCATAAAAATAATAATGTGGTAGTCAATGATCTTAATTTACTGCTGGAACAGGACAAGGGCTTTTACAAAATATACATATAAAGAAGATTGGGGGCTAAAGATGGGGTCACACAATGGGAACTCCAGTCAAATAGGAAATTACCCCCAAAATGTGGGTGTCTAATTTAGACAAGCAGATTAGGGCCACTGTTATTACGTCTGTGCAAGAACTAGGACATACCCCATATTATACTTCATAACAAAACTATTACATGTATATAACTGCATAACTAAACTGGACACAACCAGGCAAAAAATCGCTGGCGTACCAGCCCAATAGCATGGAGAACTGAGGCGCTGGTGCCTTACCTCTTGCCACATCGGCGACCCATGTTCAGTGTGGCCGCGAGTTGCTGGTGGTTGGCGGGAGAGAAAGACTGAGCACAGCGGCTGCTCTCCTTTCCTGGGGGGCAGGGGACCTGCACATTCTGCTGAACTGCCACCCAGTGGAAGCAGGTGGTAGTCTTGGTCTAGGAGGGCAGCAAAGGGAGCTGCGGGACTCTGGGGCATCGTGTACCTCCACACTTGCGTGATCTTTGTGTGTGCCCAGTGTGGGAAATGGAGAAAACCGGAAAAGCCTACATCCCCATTGCCGTATGTGATTGCCCTCAGGGACTCCCACATCCTGCTTTGTGTGGATCCTCGCTGGCGTGACAGCGGGAGAGTGATTGACAGGACTGGAGGACCCTACAGGGCCCGACAAAGGGAGCAGGTGGTGGCGGGCAGGCAGAAGCTATAAAAATAATCAAGAAAAAGAAAACACAGATTGTAAAATTCAGTTATCACATTATATACACAACAATCAATATCTTAATAAATCAGTCATGAAAATGTTTTTTTTAATTCCACAGCAATCAAAGAACCTGTCAGTAGAGAGTACATCAAAACACATTTATAATTGTTTAAAATTCCAATCTTATACAAGCGTCTCAATCAGTGGTATCACTGGGTTTATAAAGTGCATCTAGCTTAAAATCCGCAGATTCCTTTCTCAACACGGATGTCAGCATGCACGCTGTGTATGCTACTATGTACACAAATTTCTAACCTGGGGCATCTTTTGATCTGCCTGAGAGAAGTATGTCTTACTTGAGCCGCCACCATTTCAGCAGTTTGGGTTATAAGGTTTTTGTTTTTAGTTACACTCTCTAATCTGTTGCTTCTGGTCACTGGCTGCCTACATGAATGGGGGTGGTGAGGAACAGGCCAGAAGATCAGTTTTCATTCCTTTGGTGTGGCTGGGGTGGACCAGCAGGCTTTTCAAACCCAGACTAGTAGTAAAATAAACTCAACTACTGTATTGTTTGTTGCTTTGCTTCCACTTCATTTGAGATTTTGGCAGCCGGAACTTGGTCCAGTGATTTGGATGGTATTCAAGAGACAAAGCGCTTTACAGAAGGAGACTAAAAGCACAATTTAAATACAGCTCACAGCTGGAGGCAGCCAGTACAGCAGACAGCCCAGAGACAGCAACAGACAAGAGACACAGTAGCTCAAATCATTAGCGGAGCAGTGTTGAACTTAAGAGCAGGCAGATCAAATAGCCTACTGGTTATTTTGCTTTGTCGGTACTGAAGCAACATGGTCACAGTTCCAGAATGCTACTAGGCTCCTTGAATCAAGAGTGAGGTTTGAACCGAAGCTGCACAATGTTGGGGATGCATTTGCCAAACTCCTTGTGTTGCTGCAGGATGCAAAACCTGTGGTGTCAAATTTGATATGGGTCTCACATTTTATAAGCGGTTTCACATTACCGTGGGTGGTGTCAGTCATGCTTGATTGTGAAGGGTTGCTGTTGCAGTAAATCTATGCCATGTTTCTCGAGACAACGTTCCAAATAAATTATACATCCTGGTCCTGTGAACTTTCCTAACAAACAGCAGCTATTTCTGCTTTCAAGTTCACCTGGTTCTGTAGTTTTCTTTTTGGTTGTGTGCTGATTTGCCCAATTTATAGATCTAAATCAGAAATACCTGCATTAAATAAAACTGAATCATATGGAAGCAACTTCAGAAACAGCAAGTAAGGCTCTGATCATAGAGCTCGGGTCTTTCAAAACCTATTTTTCACATTCATCAGGCTCGGGTTCATTTTCTGATTTTAAGCTGTGTAATTATGAAGTCATAATACTGATGCAGTTGTGCAGTTGCTGTGCACTCACATGGGATGAAATCTGAGTTCAGTCATTGCTGCCTTTTCCCAAACGTCATTTTTGCCATTTTGACTGGATCCATGTTTTACAGATACTATGTTGAACCCTTTAGTGAGTCTGCCAAGCATCACTAAAGTAAACAATACCTCTGGTTGGCCTCTGGGTCTGTCAACTGCATGGAGATGAGTGCGGGCGGGGCTGCTTCTGGGGTGAAACGTTGTCGGGTTAATCTGTAGCCCATATTTAACTATCAATACATAGATTTAAAGGCCTGTGTGGGAGGAGGGCTGTAAAACCATCCACTACTGAGAGTGGAACCTGTGTGTCCAAAGTTTGTGATGGTGGTTAGGGTGTTGTGTGTCTGATGCTTGGAGAGGTTGAGCCTACGAGTGTGGGTGTGTATGTGTGTGGTGTGGGGGGCAGTGGGAGGGGTGACTAAGTGCGCACAGCATGGTGGGGCACTGGACTTGGAGCACACAGCAGAGATCACAAAAGTGCAGCAAGTGCAGCGAACAATGTTTCAGCATGGCTTGAGATGCTTTGGATAGACTGTCTTCATCCACAGCAGGTGTCAGGACCAAAGGGTTTTGGTTTTGGTTTTACCTTCCTCCTGTAACTTAGGTTGCAAAGTAGCTTACTGGGCTCCATCTGTGAAATACCTATATGAGTTCATGGAAATGTTACTATACATGGTATGGGTCTGAAACACATGAACATACTCCCCGACCCTAGAACCTGCAACACATACATTGAAAATAACTTAGCCAGTTGGGTCTGTACACATCAGGCTAGTTGAAACGTTTTAAGGTGCTTAAAACGTTTTAACTAGTATAACACAGTGCCCGGTCCGCATTTAAGCGGTAGGAAAATGATGGAATCACTTCTGAAGGAAAGAATTGTCGAGTACCTAGAGGCCAGAGGGGCAGGGACCCAAGGCAGCATGGATTACAGCGGGAAGGTCATGCCAGACAAATCTGATGGATTTCTTTGACTGGGTGACCAAAGTAGTAGATCAGGGAGGGCTGTGGACATGGCCTACCTAGACTTTGAGGCATTTGACACAGTCCCACACAAAGATTAATATACAAGTTAGCCAGCCTGGGAGTGGGTCCCAAGATGACAGCCTGGGTAAAGAATTGGCTAGAGAATAGGACACAGAGAGTAATAGTAAATGGAGTCCACTCTGAAAAAAGGGGTTAGCAGTGGGGTACCACAGGGTTCAGTATTAGGACTGGTCCTCTTCAATGTCTTTATAGCGACATTGCAGAGGACTGGAAGGAAAAGTATGTCTCTTTGCAGATGACACAAAGATCTGCAACAGAGTTGATACTGGGTGGGGTGGAAAGGATGAAGGGACTTGGCAAGGTTAGAGGAATGGTCAAATGTGGCAGCTTAGATTCAATGCTAAGAAGTGCAAGTAATGCACCTGGGAAACAAAAACCAGGAAGAGTACACAATGGGGGTGAGATACTAACAACAACAAAAATGGAAAGGACCTAGGGGTAGTCATATCAGATGACCTAAAGGTGGGCAAGCAATGTGAGAGAGCAGCAAGGAGGGCTGGGGGATACTGGGATGCATAGGGAGGCATCGCCAGCAGAAAACAAGATTATTATCCCTCTGTACAGACAGCTGGTGAGACCACATCTGAAGTACTACGTGCAGTTCTGGAGACCCAATCTCCCGCAAAGGCTATAGACAGGATGGAAGCTGTCAGAGGAGGGCAACCAAAACGTGCAGGTTCTGCACCGAAGACATAAGGAAGAGACTTAAGGAGCTTATTATGTATAGCCTCGAGGAAAGGAGGAGAGGGGGACATGATAGAAACTTTCAAGTACCTCAAGGGAATGAACAAAGTCCAAGAGGTAGCATCTTTCAAAAAGGGTGTGCAAGAACAAGGGGCACAATTTGAAGATAGAAGAGGGCTCAGAGGTAATTTAAGAAGCAGTTTTTCCAGAGAGGGTTGTGGATGTATGGAACAGCCTTCCAGAGGAGGATGTGGAGTCAAAACAGTGGTGGAATTCAAGCATGCATGGGACAGTCATAAGGCAATTCTAGGGGTGGGGTAGGAAGAAGCAGGCTGCTGGTTAACTAGGATCTGCAGCTTATCCATCAGGTAGGGAAATGGGCAGACTGGGTGGGCCAAGCGGTCCTTATCTGCGTCAAATTCTATGTTTCTATGTAAGCATGGTTTCAAAGCGTTAGGAAACCGTGCTTAAACCCTCTGCGAAGCTAGTCTCAAGGCCGTTTTAAAAGCGGTTTATGAGGAAAGCGTGTTACCATGTAGTGTGGATGGGCATCTGCATATTGCTCTTCCAGGAGGCGTGTTCTGGGTCATGAAGAACCAGTTTTAAAAGCGTTACTGGAGGCAGATGTGGACTGGAGTCGGCTGTGGTATAACCGAGTTAAAACTCAGTTGAAGACTGATGTGGATGGGCTGCTGTGGTGAGTTTAAAACGTTTTTAAACTGGTGCAAATCTTCTGCTCTAATGTGCATAGGGCCTTAGTCACTGTATTAGATGGACTACTGTAAGACATGGGCTACTTAAGCAATAATGCCCGACAGGGTGTGTATGCGTGCTGGGATAACATCACGCCTCAGGTGGTTGGGCAGCGGGGCGCAGGCTGAGGCGCCAACAACTGAGGCATGATGTTATCCTAAACGATACACACCCTGAAGGGCATTATTGCTATTATACAATGGTCGTTGTTATATATAAAACAAATAATTTCAAAGAATGTTTTATTAGTGTGGGAAAATATTTTTGTTTCTTAAGAGGAGATGCAAAAAATAGCACAGGCTCATGCTCATCATCCACAAGCTCATCTGCAGGTTCACAGTGAGGCTGAGACTAGACCCGTGATGTTGTACTGATTAACATCGGGTCCAGCTAAAGACTGACCAATCAGAGTCAGGATGTTTTCTTGCCATTGTATAATACTGATTAAAGAATACATTTCTCATACCTACATTACTAAGCTTGATCTCTCCCTTTATTTGTAATTGTGAAATGATGACTGCAGCAGTTTTTCCTGATAGGAAATAAGCTTTTACAACAGTTCATGTTAAATTTGTCTTCATGCCCACTGTCTCCACTGCAGGCTGTTACCAACATACTAAAATGCCAGCAGACTAGGCCTAACGGTCTTTCATGTCTGCTCATTTGGTCAGTCCCACCCCTGGGAGCTGACCTTGCTACCTAGCCCTCTAACTTCTCCTTTCCAGTCCGGATATTATCGCTGCACAGTGCTTTGCTTCCAGAACCCTTCCCTGTACCTGTCCCACCCCTCTTGAACCCTCCACCATCTCTGCCTCCACCAGCCCCTGGGCAGCACATTCCATGGCTCCACCACCCTCTCATTGAAGCAACACCTCCTCCTTTCTCCCCCTGAATCTCCCCCCTCCAGCTTCTACCCATGCCCTCTAGTTGCCCCTTCCTTGAACACCTGACTGCTCCTCCCCTATTTACCCCTTCATGTACCTGAAGACCTCTATCATCTCCCCGGTCCCTTCTCTCTTCCAATGTGTACATTTAGCTCTTGACCTCTCCCCATAGGTCCTGTCTCTCCCAAGCCCCAGATCATTTTGGTTGCCCTCCTCTGGACCCTCTCCAGGAGTTCAATGTCCCTCTTTAAGTATGGCCTCTAAAACTGCCGCAGTACTTCGAGTGTGACCTCACCAAAGCAGTTATACAGAGGGGTATCACTTCCCTTCTTCTGGAGATGATCCCCTAGCGATGCATCCCAGCATCCTGTTGGCCTTGGCCGCTACCCTCCTACAAGTCTCACAGTTGTTCATCTTGACATCCACCACCACCTCCAGGTCCCTCTCAGCCACTGTTACATGATTTAATGCTACTAATTCTTATGCTGGATGATACAATAACTCCAGTCTTCAGGACTGCTGCCTGTGACCTTCTCAGACAGAAAATCACAAGGCTCATCAATGAGCATCACAGCACTCCTACTCCCCTCAGCTTGGTGTATCTTCCTGTCGTCTACTGCTGCTGACAGTGAAAGACTGACGTGGTAGCAGAATACTGAAAGAGCAGCAGCAGATAGAAGAGTGTTGTGATGTTTAGCAAATTTAGACCAGGAAGCCAATTTTCAAAGGGCCTGACATGGCCCAGAGACTAAATCTTAATACACAAGACGCCAGTGTGGAAGAAAATCTCTGTACCGTCAGAAATGCTGTTTTCAGTATTTCATGTATACAGGTGGCAAATGCACAGCAGATGCAGCTGCAAGAAATGCTACGCCTGGTAATACCAGACGTAGCATTTCAACACAACCACACAGAATCAGTGTGCAAGTGGCCATAAATCACAGAAATGGTTGTGGAACAGCTTCCTTTTGAAAATCATGTGAGTGCAGGAAAACTTATGGTTGCACAATATAGCCCCCTTGCACTCTGTTTCTGCTACCCACATCTTTTTCACCCTGTTTGAAAATCAGCCCTAGGTAAAGTTCAGTGCCAAAGAAAAAACATTGTCTGCTTAAGAGGAATAGTCAGCATTAACAGCCCACTCCCAAGTGTGGGACTGGCCCAGATTAATTCTTTGGGGCAAAAAACATCTTTTTCTTTCATACTGCAGTATAGTAGATTGTATCAGACTGATTTTGCTGACTTCCAACTTGACATTTTCTGTAGCTACAATCGCAGAAGTCCTGCAGCTGACATCAGAGCAGGGCTACAGCAGTGGGACATTCAACAGCCTGCAGTAAATGTTAGTTTTATAAGCTCTTCTTTCTTGTTTTCTGGTCCTGTTATCCTCCATGGGAAAAATACTGTAATTCACAGAAGAATGTACTTAGCTCAGGGAGAACTGCAGGACTGGCAATGATCTGATCGGAGCTTATAAAATCTCAGGTATGCACTGCAGGCTACTCAATCTCCACTGTTACAGCCCAGCTCTGATGGCAGCTGCAGGGATTCTGGGATTTTTACTTACAGAAAATGCCAGCTTGGAGGTCAACAAAATCAGTTTGATACAATCTACTGTACTGCAGTAAACAGTAAGTAAAGAAAATGTTTATGCACACAACGTACATATTGGGACAAGCCCCACACCTGGATCTGGGCTTTTAGAGCTGACTGTTCCCCTTACAACAGACTTGGCCCTCTTGCCAGCAGGAGGTTTCTGGTCTAGTGTAAGCCCTAAGAAACAGCTCTAGAAAGGAGTTTAATGTAGAAAAACAGGGTGGTTAAGTAGGAGAGGCAGCTGGGGACTGGGAAGGAACAAAGAGGAGGGATTTAAGAATAAAAGTAATAATATGTTAACTACAGTATATTTAAACTGTATTACTGCCTGTATACGGCATATTAGGCAGGGAAGCAGGAATAAAATAGCATTTTGGGTGCAGTGTACAAAACTAAATTTGCTGGCTATACCTTGTTTTTCATTTTTTAAATTTACTTTTATCACCGGTCATGACTTCACTCCAGGATCCCCTAACACCAGAGCATATCTCAGCCACAGGATATCAACCTTAGAGATTGCTCCCTCGCGGTGGGGCCGTCCCATGGGATAGTTCCATACCACGGAGTTCCTGTGGCGGTTGTGCCAGGGGTTGGGGTTGACCACTGATCCAAGAGGTCCTAACACACGAGGTTTTTCCGCTCTGAGTCCACACCCGAGATGACGGCGTGCAATAGAGTCCAAAAGGCATGCCATACACAGAAATGTGCTGCCATTCCAGACTAAAGCCACCATCCTCCCCTCCCTCGTGGCATCCCAACTGTGCTGCTCCCATGGTCACCCAGGTGGCAGAGTAGTGCAGTGGTATGATAACTCTCCCTACCCGAAGGAGGCGTCTCTTAGTTGTTCAATCCTCCTCCCCTCGGCTGGCCCTCTGATGACCCTGGCTCCTTCCCAAACCTGGGTCACCAGCGTTGCTAGTGGTAGCTCTACTGCTGTGCTGGGGGCCGGCTTTATACCCTGTTTCTTAACAAAGTGTTCAATCTATTCCCATCATGCAGGGGTCACTGATATGCTCCAATCCCTGAATTTTGAACATCTGGTGGTGCAGTTGTGGCATTCCCTAAAGTGATCACTAAGTGCACTTTGTTGGTTCCTTTGTCACTGCACTCACTGTTCCTGTATTCTGCCTTTCAAGGGACATGTAGTACACCCCACATATGTTCTGCTACAACTGCGCCACCACATTAAACAGTAAATAGTATCCTGCAATTACTGTTTAGGTCTAATTCTGTATTCTCTTTGTGTTACAGGGTGTATAAACACAGAACCTGCATCAAAAATGGACAAGTATTACATCTATGATGAGCTTAGAACCCTGCTTTCCCTGTATTCTGTTTCACTTTGTCAACAAAATGGCTCTCCGATAGCGTATCTGAACATTTAACCCTCTGAGGCAACATACAACCTGAAAACTTGTCGGTGTGTGCTACATTTTTGCTTCCATAATTATTTCCTGGCAACATACTTTTAATACTAAATTATACCATCATAAAAATAAAACAAAGTCGCTATTATCAGGCCAGACAAATCTTGAGGAACTTTAGCACACTGTATTTTCTCCTCTGCCATTCTGCCACAAACTAAGCATCACCCCCCATACTTGAAAGGGACCAAATCAAGCTCACACAGAATGCTGTGAACTGGGAGGGCACCTATCCCAGTGCACCTGTGTCCTATAGAGTGGATGAGGCACTATACCAGGTGTACCCTGCATCCTGTAATGGAGAGACACATAATCCTTGTTGCCAGCCCCACTGGGGTGTTCTCTCATGTTCAGGTGAGTGAGAGGTTGTTTACCACTGGAACACTGCCACCTTTTAATTGATTTCTCCTGCAACCTGACCTAGTGCCAACAGTAATTCATCTAACCTCCTCATTGCAGTTATGTATAGGAGGATTGCATTCCCAATCATGCTACTTGCTGTCATCTCTATGTTACAAAAAATGGGTAGCTTACAATGCAGACCAACAGAATGGATGAAAATATACAGGCTGAGAGTGTTTAAAATATTGTTCCATTTTTCTAAGATAGATATTGTACATGGTGGATTCTGGCGTCAACTGTTGACCACACAGCCTTGAACCTGTGCAGAAAAAAATCTCACAAAATGCCTTGCACCTTTCTACTCCCACCACTTATACACACAAATACATTCAGTACAGCCCAAATCAGTACAACTGCTCTGCCCCTTCACAGATGACACAAAGATTTGCACAAGTGTGGACAAGGAGGAAGGGATAAGGGAACTTGGAGGACCTGGGCAGGCTGGAGAGCCACTCAAACATCTAGCAGGTGGGCTTTAGTGCAAAAAAGAAAAGGCAAAGTGATCGCACGGAAGATGAATCCTAGAGTGCAATATGAAAGGAGGAGTGGTACCAGAAAGCACCACGGAGGAAAAGGACCTATGGGTCACGATACAGGAGAGCCCAAAACCACAGCGCACTGTAACAGGCGCTCTGGGCAAGGCATGCAGGATACTGGGTTACACAGAGAGAGGAGAAGCAGTAGAAGTCGGGAGGTGATCCTCCAACTGCACAGGTCCCTGGTGCCGCCGCACTGGTATACTGCACAAGGTACTGGAGTCCATACCAAAGGAGAGACTGTGACAAGGTGGAAGTAGTTCACATCATTGCAACCAAGATGATCCATGGACTACAGGGCAAGACATGTAAGGAGAGCTGCAGGACTTCAACATGGACACCCCTGAGAAAAGGAAAGAGGTGACAGGACCAAGAAATACAAGTACCTGCAGTGATAAACTGGATGGACACCAAGAGGCTAAATAGTCATGCACATGCCCAGAATCACGGCTTTATACTGCACACATAAAATCCCTGATGTTACAGTAAGCTCGTTTTTATAAATGAGCTACTTTCTGGCACTCAGGACCACGAGCCGTATCAGAAAACACCTTTGACACACAGGATTTAAAAAGTCAAACTCGACAAAGGCACACATTCACAGGTGCTTCAGCGTCATGCTGAACATGCACATGCCTAAGGAAACTGAGGGCTACAAATTGCAAGAAAATGGTCTCGAGTTGAGCCGTGACACTGGGCATGCACTTATCGTGTGTGTGTATATATATATATATATATATATATATATATATATATATATATGCATGCATGTCCAGTGTCACAGCTCGATTCTGAGCCTGTGTTTTCTTCAATTTTTAGCCCTCGGTTTACAAAAAGAACCGCTTCCGAATTCAGCTTTGTTTACAGTGTCAGAAATAACGTTTTGCTGAACTTGGATAGGAAAAGTTACTGTAACTGCTGCCATTGCCAACCGCAAGTGCAGGCTGGAAAAACCTGCCACAGCGTTGTGTGTGGTGCGAGCTGTTCACCACGGCAAAAGTAAAATACTGCAAAATGCCCATATCATCACACAATCGGAAGAAAAGAGGGATCGTGGCCACAATGAAACAGAACCCGAAATGATAAAACTCGCGCGCTTCACGCCGTATGAACAATCTTTTGTTTGATATTAGGAGTTTTCTTTCTCAATTCATGTACTAGTTAAATGGCATATTTTACTAGTTTCTGACCTCTAGGAATCTTCACATTGCCATGGTTTACTGCTCTTCTTTTCCTTCAGTGCCTCCTGTCTCATGACACACTGATACGCTCTGGACCATAGATGCAAAAGTACTGGTTTACCGTCAATTTTAAAGCAGCACAGCTGTGATTTTAAGTCACTCTCCTTATCCAGTAGGCACTGAAGGCTACATTTACAGCTCAGTGATCTCCTGAGGTCTAACTGAGTGGGTCTTCTGTAAGAAAACAGCTTGAGTCTTTATTAATTATAGCACTGATGGCCTAGGATGATTTGTGTGCTGCTTGTGGTTGGGTGTAGTTTGATGAATTTAAAAGCTAACATTCACTCCTGCTGGCAAGACCAGACAAACATAGAAAACAAAAATATTGGAATAAGAGTTATTTAGTTGAGGTCAGAACATCAAGCCTCTATCTTACGATTACTGCTGCAGTACTTTCCTTACTGAACCAGTGGTCCTGGATGCATCACTGTCACATGAGACAGAAGGCACTGTAGGACAAAGAAGAGCAATAAACCATTCTAACTTGGAAATTCCCAGAGGCCATAAAACTAGTAGGCAAAGTTAGAAAAACTCCTACTATGCGGCCGGTGGCACTGAGGGTTGAGATGCTGGATGCCACACCTCACGCCACGCTGGTGACCCGGGTTTGGGAGTGGACCTGCGTTACTCGAGAGTCAGCAGGGAGAGGAAGGACTGAGTGTCCATAGACAGCTCTCCTTCCTCTGTGAGAGGACAGTGCAGTGCGCTGTGGACTGACACCGGTGGTGGCTGGGTGTCAGCATGGCGCGTCACCTAGGCGAGGGAGGCACCCATCCAGGGTGTCTGGCTGCTTCTGTGGAGGCGGAGGCAGCTGCCTCGCCCATTGCATGACTCGGGTGCCAGGGAGAAAACAGGCATAAATGGCCGAGAGCCAACGGGTCCATGATGACCTGATATGTCTGGGCCAGAGTACTAGTCTCCGAGGGCTCCATGGAGGAGCCATGAAAAAAAAAAAAAAAACTCCTACTAGCAGACAAAGGGAAGGACACATCAGAACTAAACACACAAATCAAAACACACTGCACAACATATGTTTTTGAAAATTCTGACTGTAGTACTCCTTTAAGTACAACAGCTACCACAAGAATCTACACAAATACCCTCCCAAAAATAGTAAGGAATTTTCAAAGGCTAAATTGTGTTACCTCTTTTCAGCCCAAACCACAGAAATGGAACAGAGCTTTTCTGCAATAACTGCAATGTTTCACGTGCTAATCCTGCACTTCTGGGATCGCTTCAGTACTACCCAGGATGATATACAAGTGTGGTCAGAATCTATCCAACATTAAATAACGACTTTAATGGAAAAATATTTAACATCAAAATGTATCAACTACAGTATAGACGGTGCAGTTTATTTGGCTACCTGCAGGTGTGGTGCATTTTATGTCAGAAAAACCTCCGTCCATTCAAGATACGAGTTTCTGAACACCTGAGAGCAATTTCAGGAGTTCGCCAGAACATGCACTGTTGATGCCTAGTATTCAGTCAAGTGATGTAGTGACACATACAGCTTTACAGGGATTGAAAAGGCCCAATTAGGACTAAAAGGGGATTGAGACACCCCTTCTACCTCGAAGGGAATGCTGTTCGATGTACACAGTGGGCATTATACCCACTAGGTTTAAAGAAGAGATGTGAGACAATGCCAGTGTCAGTGGCTCAGCAGGTAGCACACTCACCTCTGAGGCCGGGAGATCAGAGGGCTGTAGGTTCAGTTCCCACATCTGGCAGTTGGGTTACTATCCCAATACTGACACTGTAGTGCAACATGAGGGGGTGCTGCACTTCTGAGGTGCCGTCTTTCAGATGAGATGTTAAACCGAGGTCCCATCTGCCTGGATTGGTGGTAGTTCAGGTGGATGTTAAAGATCCCATGGCACTTATCAAAAGAGTAGGGAAATTTTCATTAGATAACAAAAATAAATGTAGCAAAGAAAGGCATCAGACAGGGCGTTATACAGGAAAAACCAACAATTAGTTCAAACATCATATGTAACAAGAAGACAGAAAAAAAAAAGAAAACAATAATTCATCCTACCCATCCAATATTACGCCATAAAAGCACCTACTTCTTCTCCTAAAGTCTGAAATTCATATTCATATAGAGTGTCCAACTCTTCCTGTATATGAAAAAACCTCTTGCAACTGTAAAAACTTTGTTTGGAGCACTCTCAAACACCTAGCCTGCCAAATATGCAATTTTAGACAGGCTAACAAAACAATTACTGTGCTTTTCGCCATTTGTTCCACTCTGCTGAATCTGCCCTAATACCAAAATGTCATAATAAAGTAAACCAAAAGCTGTTCTCCACGGTGTGCCAAAGCAGGCCAAAAATTTTGAGTAAGAGAACATTCAAAGAACCAATGCTGCATCGTCTCAAACTGCCCCTGGCAAGACTGTTCCTGGCAGCGCTGTCACTAAGCCATTTATGCTTGTGAGTGGCCCTCACATTAAGCTTTTGATGTGCACACAACCAAACTACATCCTGCATTTTTGGGGGATTCTGGGTTCTATCACACTTGCTAATAATGAAACTGTGTTTATACCAGTAGGTACAGTAAAAGAGGGTCTTTAAAATAACAAGAGAAGACAACATAAGTGTAAAAGGATTTTCGCTCACGAGAAACAAACCAGCTGAGCTCCACTTTCCACAACCTAATATACTTCAAGGAATGCTGAACATAAAGAGGAGTTGTTTATCCGTGAGAATGCCACCTACCCCATCCCCAGGCCATTAAAAAGGCGACCCCACAGGGACATACACATTAAACCCATTTCATCTTGCTCTAACAACATACATCTAATTGAACTATAAAAAAATTACCACAAAAATACACAATGGGATGTATCATACCGGTCTACCTCACTCCAGGGTCTGTAGGTATGTGCCCTCTTCACAGGGTTCAAGCGACTGCCCCACAGCAGCTGAAGAAAAGACTCAGAATTTTGGAATGCATACAAAGCAGTAATGGAAAAACACGGAAATAAACAAAAGAGAAGCAATATAGGATTTCAAGAGAAAGACTAGTTTTTTCATGCCATTTTCTAAGATGGCCATTTTTAACCTTGTGAAATGCTCTATCATAAACCATGTCCCAATTACTCTGTATAGCCTCTTGAGAACCAAAATATATAAAGGAGCTTCAAATTTGTTGTAACACCGGAATATCAAAGGTGCTTATACTAGGGGCCATACCTAAATGCATCAATGAACACTTGGAAGCACTGATTTTAATTCCAGTACTGGTATGTAAAGAATCTAAATGGACAAGGACTCGCTTTCCAGAATCAATATCAGCTATAGAGCAGATACAGTCATCCATAAAAGCCAAAATTTTAGAAAAATAATAGCCATCTGAGGAAACAATAGCCAAAATATGCATCTATTTCAATGGAGCACAACAAAGGATCCAAACCAAAAACAAACAACGGGCTCAGAGGACAGACAGTCCTGGCGAACCCCAACCTGATAAGGAACAGGGACACCCAAATGTCCATTAACCAAAGCGTCACCCTTGCTGAACTGTAGAGGGTTTGAATTAAAGCTAAAAATGAATAGGAATACCATAGTGTGCCAGAACAGCCCAAAGATAATCATGGCATATGGCATCAAAGGCTTTCTCTTGATCTAGGGCTAACAGATAGCCAGATAGCCTATTTTGAAGACCCTGATCTATCAATTCCTAATATAGACTAAATTCTGAGAGATGTTTCTGCCAGGAACAGCACAAGTTTGCATGAAATTAACAATTTGTTGGCAATCTTGAGAGATAGTGAGTTAAAATATTAGCCAGAATTTTACGGTCAGAAGTTAACAAACTCAACGGTCTCCAATTTTGTAAGAAAACAGGATTCCTTTTATAAAAAAATCATTACACCATTATTCATACTAATAGTAAGTCTTTGTTCTGCCCAAACAGCTTGAAAAACTAAAAGTAACCACGGTGAGAGAATATCTACATATGTTTTGTAAAATTCATTCGATGAGCCATCCATCCTGGTTTAGTGCGTGTACACAAACAGCCTATGAAGCAGAGTAATTTAGTCTCTGAAGAAATAGGAACTCAAGTGCCTCAATTTCTAGAGGTGAAAGTGACGGAATTTCAAGATGGTGATAAAAGGATGGAAAGAATCTTAATTGGACTTTTAAAAGTCTGAAAAACACAGGACTGAACTACAGTCCGAAGCCTCTGGTGTCACGGACAAATGACCCATCAGGGGCCTGTAAAACAGACATACACAATTTTGGCAGTTCCTGCTCAGTGGGTTTACCTGCTCACGAGTATCATTACCAACATATTTCTGTTGATACCTATACCTACGTTCTTGTAATTTGAGAAAGTCAATCATCTTGGTTTTAATAGCTAAAACTGTTGGCATAGTACCTGGTGAGAAGCATGCCTGTGACAACAATTTTAAATACTGTGCTCTATAACCTAGATAAGTTAAATAGGAATTCCAGGCTTTAGTCCGAGAGACATGAAGAAAAAGCATCTTCAAATCATTTTTAGTGTCTTCCACCAATCAAGTGGACTACCATACAAAAAACAACATCTGATCTAATCGGAAAAAAAAGAATGTATCTGTGAGGAAAGACCATCATCTTGCAAGAAGGACACATTCAATCCACAATAGACATGTCCCATCAGAAGTTCATGAAATAAGCCAATAGTTAATTTGAGAATTAAATGATCAGAAGTCTCTAATGGTAATGTTGCAATGGTAAGACAGGAGAGTCTCCCAGACAAAAACAGAAATCTATCCTAGAAGAAATAATACCTTTAAAAAGGTATGTACTGGTATCTGCTGCAATTTATCACAAGCATCTACTAGATTATTGCTTTTAAGACTTGCAATAACGCATTAGTATCACAAAACAGCTTCTGGGTTTACAACCCCAATCTCGAAGCAGCTAGACCACAATTAAAATCACCACCCCACAGGACCAGCTTTGAAGTATGCAAATCACGGAGAGATGCAATGAAACAAAGCTGACCTGTCAGCCTTTGACTGAGGGGCATAAACATTAATAATAAGGCAATATGCACAATGAGAAACAATAATATCCAAAAGCATAGCCCTAGCAGGTAGAATGTCTAAGACTTGCAAAACTTGTACTTCAATATTAGAAAAAATAATATACCCAAACCATCACAAACATCTTCTCCTTGCGACCAAAAGGAGACACCACATCGCCCATCCTTTTCTGCATCTTTTATGCCTTTCAGGAGCTCAATCTGGTATCCTGTAAGAGGATGATAGAACAGAATGGTCACTTAGGCTGGCAAAAGTAAGATGTCTTCTTAATTGAGATTTGATACTGTTTACATTAACAGTAAGGAAGGAGATGTCTTTGCCATAAAATTAAGGAAGGGAAGAGTCAAGGACTAGGAGAAAAAGCAAATCATTTCATTTCTTCCTCTTTTTGGTTTAGGTTTTCCTTAACCTCTGTATCAGGAGAAGGGTCTGGAAGTGAGGAGGCAACCGAGGAGAAATCAGAGTCTACCCCATCATCATCTCCCTCATGATCCAGTAAGGGGCAAAAGGATTAGGAGCTACAAGTAGATGTCTCAGGGAAAAGGAGAAGGGGCTTCAGAACTAGATTTTACAGACCTACATCGAGTGACCCTTTGAAGAATTTCACACTGTACTCTGGGGGATACTATTCATCTCCTGTTCTTCCACAGGTACACTAGTCCGGGGAACATCAAGAGGAGGGACTCCCTTATCAACCAAAGGAAGAGCCACTTGTTTGGAGTTTGTAGGGGAGAAGGGGAAACAGAAATAATTTCAGTCCCTCTCTAACAGTGGGAGAGGGAAAAGAAACTGGGCAGTAGTGTCCCTATGCTCTAGGACCTGACCTCGTCATCTCCTCTTCAGCAGGAACTGAAGAAGAGGTAAATGATAGGTGGGGAACAGGAATAGGTAATCAGGGCATGAAGTAAATCCTGCATCTTCTGATGCTCCTTTGAGCATTAGCAACACAGACATCCTGTTCAGCATGGAGAGCAGGATCAGCCTGATTATGAGAAGCCCAAGAGCAAGAGCGGAAAGTATGGCCCTGCTCTTCACAGAGGTTACACCTCATTGGACGTCTGCAGTGAGCTCCTATATGGTCTAAATCTCCACAAAGCCCACACTTTTGTTGGTCACACACATTACTCAAGTGCCCCAATGCCCCACGCTTATAACAGGCCCTTGGTTGCCCGAATAAAAAGAACACCCCTGTCCCATCCTAAGAAAAACAGTTAGGCAGGTGTTTAGTTAAAGCCATTCTCAAAACGTAGATCAATTAAACAATGCCAACCCCTGTCCAAAGATGTTCATCATCAAGAATGGGCTCAGGGGGCCTTTAACAGTACAGTGCTGCTGTAACCAGTAGGTTACATCGGCAACATTGACTCCTCAGTTGCAAAACAAAATCGTGATTTTCTTTGCAACAGGTTTTGTTAAGGGATAGCTAAAAAGGTTTCCATAAAGGAGTGTTCTTTAAAGCCTGATATTGTTTCCAAAACCTGTCCAACCATGCAGGATGCTTGAAACTGATGTTGAAATAGAATCTCCAGGCACATGAATTAACATAGATTTCATATGCATAAAACCTCGTACTTGTCTTCAACAATTCCCAACCTATAAAAGTCTATTGGGAATAGCATCCATTGATCCCCTAAATTTCAACCACACTGCATTACATCTGGCAGCAGGTTCATTCAATAAACCAAACGTAGCAGGAAACAGTTTTCATTCACCTTGGCATGCCACACAGATGAGGCATTTTGTTTCTCAGGTTCAGTCAACGAAGGTGCTGCAGGAGTAAACAGTTGGGATGTAAGACCATCAGTCAAGGACTCAGTGAGGGTGGGGGTCAGTGGAAGTGGCAGCCATCTTCTTCTAACGCCTAATATCATCCATTAAGTCTGGACAGGGAACAAGTGAAACAGGAGCAGACCTTTCATTAGGCAACTGACCTGGAGGAAGTCCTGAGTCTGCAGCTGAGGAACAGAGAGCTGTGCCCTCTAGGTGGTATATTTGCATCCATGGTTTCCCATTAGGGGATTTCACTCACCCGCAGCTTCAAGGCTGCAGCTGCTGCATGTAGCAGGGGCTTTAGCTTCCCCATCCATCGATTGCCTAGGCGGTGTAAAACCAGGCGCTTTCACAGATAAAGAAGGGATATACCTCCATTAACTTTCTTACTGACACCCCAGCCCGTAGCGTTTGTCCTTTGGGAGAGGCCCATAGAAAAAGCCCCACTGTTGATCCTCCAGAAGTAATAGTCGAATTACCCATAGTAGCATCCCACAGATTCAGTAATTGGGCGCTGTAGTACAGTGCCAGAAAGAACCACAGACTCACCCTTTCCATTCTTGGCGTTTCAGTGGAGCAGGAAAGTTGTTCAGGTAACAGCTCCGCTGGAGTCCATAGCGGTCGTCAGAGAGAGAAACTGGTGCAGCAGGATTCTAGACCCTTCCTGTTCCAGAATGTAGGAACATCCTTCTGAGTCTGCTGCAATTCTGCAATCAAAAGGTCCTGTTGTCGGTCCAGCTCCGTGAGCCTAGAACGAATTGCATCAGCTAACAAAGACTCTCCTGCTTCCAAAGGAAAATTGCAGGAGCCAACCTCAACAGGTAACTGCATACCATCAGTAGAAACAACCTGGTCCATGGCGAATCCGATACCATGTCGTCATGTCATCCATCGGGGCTGATCGGCTCCTCAGCCTCCCTCACGTCTGGTCTCTCAAGAATCTCCCACACACTGAGGAGAAATCGCAAAAGGCGCGGCACCTCTGTCTCACAGAGTAGGGAATTTCCCAGTGTCCTGGCCAAATTTTCCCCATTCACTAAAAATACCAGCAACAGCTTAATCTGGTTCAATTTCAGTTGGTTACCATCTATATCCTCCCCCGGTCGCCTCAAAAAGGAACTTCTAGGCCAGTGGGCTTACCGGGTCAACAAAATTCAATAAATAAATAAATAAATGTCTTTTTCTTAAAACACAGTTGAATAATTATTGTCTGTGTTAGATGCGTTGTTATTTTGATCCTATTAAATAATTTGTTAATCTTTCCTTATACAATGCTTGTGTCTTTTTGTCTGTGAATAAGTATTTGGTATATCCTTCCCATATTTGTAATTACCTGGACTGAAGAAATCAATCGTAGCAGTCATAGCACTATTAGTAACTTATCTTTTCTCCACAACAATTTTTAAAAATTTTAACGGTAATCTTAATTTAAATGTTGCCCATAAGAGTAAATGGAAAATAATATTTAAAGATATTCTCTAATCTAATTTTCAAAATCATAATCTTTATTAATAAACTATATGTTTTTGTAATTTTGTATCTTTACAGCTAACTTTTGTTAACCTACTTGTATGTTATCACTGCATGTCACTTTAAGAACTGCACCTATATAAGGGCACACACAAAGGCAGCGCCCAGAGGAAACTCATAAGAGTGAAATATTGTGGTATTCTGCTAGGGTGTCTTGCTGTGGGGTCCCTTTGCAGCTTCTGAAAAATCTATGAAAACAAATCACCTAGGTTTCCATTATTCTGAGGTTGCTGGTGCCTCACATTTTGCTTCTGCACTGCCTAGAATTTGTCACTGCTTTCATTTCTGGTGATGACCCTTGCAATAGAGGCAAAACCAAATTACTCACACGAGTGTTTTGAATGGTTTCTTTTTCCTGCTTTGGTTAGTAACAAAGGGCATTGCTTTTACGAAAGATCAAATATAAAGTGAAGTGTTTATCAAAACAACAGTTTCTGAAACAGTTATTGTGTTTTAAGATTGTTGAAACAGAAACTTAACACTCACCTGTCATAGCAATTCATATCATCAAGCCAACAGCCTTGCTTAACAATTTCAATTGAACCAGAAATATTCTTCCAAGTAGAAAAGCAATGCCGTCGTTTATCTTTCTCGCCATAACAGGGTTCAATGCCACTGCGATTGGTTTTATCTTTTTCCCAACTTGCATTGTAGTAAATACACTCTTGAGTCTCTGACCTACCAAGTATGGCACCTGTTCAAGATTGTGAAAAAAAAATGCAATTGTTAATTTTACCATTGATTAAATGGCGGTCAGTGAACATAGCATGTCTGTATCAAACCTTGTTTTTTCTTTTAAGGCAGCAGTGTTAAATATTACAGCACGCATAGCACTGTTAGGTAGAAAATCTGACTGGTAAAGGAGAAAGAAAATATACAAGTAAAAGTAACTACTGACTAAAATATTTCATACATTTTCTCTTTTTCTTGTTTTTGTCAGTACTAGCTCTTTAAAATCAAGCTGAAACAAAGTCAAGTGGGTACCATGGTTCCCAAGTCCATCAAAGTTCTGTAACACACTGACTAGAGCACAGAGTTGCAAACCTGAAACCCAGGTTAGAATCCCATCAGTTTAGGGGTGGTATGTGTTCTCAAAATGACGATACACTGCAATATTCATCTCTGTCGATAATTTAACATTATTAAAAAGTAATACAATCTGCGATTACATGTTGTGATTCTAGACTGCCCCTTATCGCCTGTCTTGGAAAGATACCCTTTATCCCCATTCTGAGTTTGTTTGGCACTGTCTTAATATCTGAAATAAAAGTAGAGCTTATTTTCTTATGGTTTTCTCAGGGTTTCATCAGTATTCTCAGCTATTTGTAAACTATTCATTAACATCACTTTTCTTGTGACTAAAATGAACTGTTTCCCCAACCTACTCAGACAACGAATTCTCGAAGCAGTTGACTATTTAATTTTAAGTCTTATTTTATATCTGTTAGAGCATCTGGCGCGGTAACTTCTGCCCACTCCCTCCGTGCCTCTTGAGGGGCCTCTTGGTTGTTCCCAAGTGCGGTTCAAGACTTCTGGAGATCGTGCTTTTAGCATTTCTGGGCGTCCCTGTGGAACACATTACCATCTGTAGTCCAGGGCCTCCTCGGTAAAGGTATTAAGCAGAGGTTGAAGGCACACTTTTCAGCCTGGCCTTTAATGAATTCTGAATTTTCATATACTGTGGGTCCCTATTTATATTTTATCAGCTTTTAAGTTTCTTATAGTTTAGTTTTTCAAACTATATTAATGTTATTTTATATTTATCGCTGTATGTTTATTTTATTTTTCTGTGAGGCGCCCAGAGCCTCCGGAATAGGCGCCATACAAATAAAACTTGCCTTGCCTTTATATCATATGGTGTTATGTCACTAGCTATGGTCTGGAGTCTAAAGCCCAGTCCAATCATGCTATAGTGTCCTAAGCTGCTTACCTTTTCTCTTTACTGTGGACTTTTCAGGGCTTAGCACTGTGTGCCCTAACAATCTTATCTGTATTGCATCACTGTATGTATGGATGCATTGATTCTACCTGAACCATTAGTTATGATTCTTTGGCGATGCTGTAGGTGCCATCTAGATGGCCGGGACGTTCCTGAAAATGGTCCCTCAGACCAGTGTACCCACCAGTTAGCAAATAAATAAATAAAATGAGTGTTCAACAACAATGTAATATAATGACAAATATGCTGAGTACAGACATATTATTTTAAAGCACAGTACTAACGAAAATGGCTAAAATTTGACTCATTTTTCTTCCTAATCGATGCCAGATGTCTTCCAGTTTATTTTGCTGGTGAAATTTTTAGTTTCCATTATCATTTAAGAATTTTATGAAAGTTTTAAAATAATTATTTCAAAAGAAATAAAGATGGGCGCCTCATTTTGCACAGAAATAATATTGAAGACCTGAGGAGGATAAGAATCCAGACAAAAATGCAGATGTACAGTAAACAGCATAAAAGCGTCCAGAAAACCCAAATCAACAGTTCTACCAATATTTTTCATAACCACAGTAGTAAATTAGCTTTTTGGAATAACTTTTTCATTGCACTAATGCTTTAAATGTTTAAAAGGGCCAAAGCAGACTCAAAATAGGGAAGAATAGCTGTTTTCAAAATATTAGAGATAAAGGGCAATTTAAAATAAAAGAAGTACAGGTACAAAAATTGTCACCGTTGACATGTACTGCTCTCTCTCTCTCTCGACCATCTCTCTTTACCATCTTGTGTTCTCCTGATACAGATACCTTGCCTGTAGTTCATAAAACACTTTGGGATACAGTGTGCATAAAAGTTACTATAGAAAACTAAATTAATTTATTTTATTTCCTGTGGAAGAAAATAAATAATGACAATATAGTGTACTCCACTTATAGTAGATATGCTTAAACGGACAATAAATGATTTCACAAATCAAATATATTAAATCCAACAAAATCTTTGTTTGTGACAGACACTATGAGTCTTTTATGGGCATTTCCTTTTTCTGCTTCGTTTTCTTTTTGTTAACTTATTGGTTATTAGTCTTTCATAAAGTACAGCAAGACAGGTAAGTAAATGTCCCTTACCAATACAAATAAAAATAATATCATAGCTTTCACACCAACATCTAAACACCTCCAGGATAAGACCTAGAGGCCCCTCTCAATTGTATATGGCACATTACATATATAAGGCATTTGATTTTTAGTAACTATGCACACTTAAACAGTAAACATGTAATCTAAATTGAACTTGCTTAACAGTCTTGTGGCCAGTGAGGCAAGTAAGAAGCTAAGGCACAAAGGGAGCTGCAGATAGTTGAAGGAATTAAGAAGGGGAAGGCCTTCTTTCACTATATATATAAGTGAGAAAAGGCAAAGGACAAATTGTTAGACTTAAGAAATGGGATAGGTAGGCGGCCCAGTGGCGCTGAGGTTGAGGTGCTGGGCGCCACACCTCGTACCATGCTGGCGACCGGGTTCAGAAACACACTCGGGTCAGTCAGGGGGGATGGGATCGAGCATCTGAGAAACTGCTCTCTACCCCTGGGGAGGCTGAGGGATCCCACCTCTCTGTGGCGGCCCCTGGTGATGACTGGGGCACTACCAGAGCTGGTGCACTTGGGGTGGAGGGCGGCAGAGGTCGGCATGTTGTGCCTCTGACATTGTGCATGTCTGCAGTCAAGGGACAACAATGGAGGAAAAGGCTGGGAGCAGGCAGCTTGTTAGCGCGCTCATACCGCCGGAGGTCTGTCGTGGAGTGCGCTGGGGGGAGCCTGGTCTCGGTCCAGCATAGGAAGGCATGGGGAGGCCTCCCAGCCCAGGGTCGGGAAGCGACCATACGGACCCCCATCATGTGAGTGAGTCTGCTGCCCTACGTTGCAGGAGTCGGTGGCTGGATGCCCACCAATCGTGACTGCAGCATGGAGAGAAAACAGATGTGATAAAAAGGGGAGGAGGAGGTGAGTGAAGCAAAACAGAGGAAAAGCAGAGATACTAAATTAATACTTTGTTTCCATCTTCACCAGGGAGAAGGACAGTCCAGTGCCTTCAGGAAGGAGAAGGGGACACAGATATAGTGATAGAGGGGATAGAGTGAGGAGGGGCTGCTAGCATTGAAGGTGGACAAATCACCAGGCCGGACAGAGTACATCCAAGGGTACTAAAGGGAACTGGCTGAGCCACTGACAGGCCCTATTTAATAGTTCAATAGAGTCAGGCATGGTACCACAGGACTAGAGAACAGCACATGTGGGCCCCTCCACAAAAGCGGTCCCAAGGATGACCCAAGGAATTACAAACCAGTCAGTCTGACCTCAATTGTGTGCAAGCTCATGGAGACCATACATAAGGAAAGGTTGGTAGAATATCTAGAGGAGCATGGTCTCCAGGATGTGAGGCAGCACAGGTTCATTGAGGGAGATTGTGTCAAAAAAATCTGATTGACTTCTGTGACTGGATCACTAAGACAGTAGACATCCTTTATCTGGATTTCAACAAGGCCTTTGACTCTGTGCCCCACAAAAGGGTGATTAGGAAATTGGCGGATCTCGGGGTTGGGGATGGGATGAGATGTCCAGAAGGGTGGAAAACTGGCCGAGGGACAGAACCCAGAGGGTGGTTATGGGGAAGAGTTATCTGGTACCAGAGAGGTCACCAGTGGGATCTCACAGGGCTCAGTGCTGGAGCCAGTGTTGTTCACTGTCTTCATCAATGACATTGGGAACGACATTAAGGGCAAAATGTGCTTATTCGTGGATGACACCAAGCTCTGCGGGAGAGTGGACATAGCTGAAGGGATACAGAACCTACAGGATGATCTGGAAAAACTGGGGAGGTGGTCTGGCATCAGCAGCTTGGCCTCAATGCCAAGAAATGCAAAGCTATGCACACTGGCGCCAAGAATCTCAGGACGGAGTACTACCTGGGTGGAGTTCAGGTACCTGCATCAGAGGGAGGAGAACCTGGAAGTGATGATCACTAGTGACTTGAAGCACTCCACGCAGTGCAAGAAGCTGCAAGCAAGGGCAAATAAGATGCTCGGATAGATAGCTAAGGGATCAGTAGTAGGAGAGAGGTTATACTACCTTTATATCAGTCACTGGTGAGGCCACATCTAGAGTATGGAGTTCAGTACTGGTGTCCACACCTCAAAATGGACATTAACCTGCTGGAAAAGGTTCAGAGGAGGTTACAAAGATGATAGTGGGTCAGCAAGGTAAGGCACGAGGTGAGGCTGAGGGCACTGAACATGTACTCCCTGGAGGAAAGAAAACAGAGAGGACATGATTGGGACCTTCAAGTACTTGAAAAGGATAAATAAGATGGATAAGAAGGGTCCCTAAGCTGAGTGGCAACCACAACATGAGAGGTACAGTCTTAAGCTGGAGGGATTTAGGAGGGAGGTCAGGAAGCACTTCTTCACAAAGGCGGTGGTGGACACTTGGTATGATGCCAGAAGAAGTGGTCTCGCTAAAGATAGTGGGCAGCTTCAAGACAGGCTGGGATAGGCATATGGGAAGGTAAGGATCACAGTAGGGAGGATGGGAGGAGTAGGGAGGTGGGGGCAGGACAGTAGCTCAAGCTGCGGACACTGCAATACAAGCAGACTAGACAGACCAAATGACCTTCTTCTGCTGGCTTCTTCCATATGTTCTTGTAACCCTCCTGTCGTCGGATTATCTGTGAGCCCCTGAAAAGGCTCCATTTTCCCCTGGGGTTTTGGTCCACCCCATTCTTTATTTCTGTTCCTGGCTGTGCCGTTCCCTGTCCTCTTCCTCTGGCCACCCACACTGTTTGCAGAAGAGCAGGGCGAATGAGCTGTAGCATGGAGTTGCCAGCCTGTTTTGCACCTTGGTGCTAGGGCAAGCTCTGCACAGTAGCGTCATGACCTGTGGCGGTTTAGACTGGCGCTAGCGACAGAAAGAAACTTAAATAAATGTTTTAACATAAAGGAGCCCAATGAGGAGAGGTGCTGCTACCAATCAGTGGGGCACTGGGGACATGAATATGTTTTATTCAGCAGCAGGGTGTACAAGTGGGACATAATATGGGCTGCACGTCTATGAGAGACAATGTCCAGACTGTGGTGTTCAGTGAAAGCATGGACAGTACTCTATCACGACAGCACAATTATGTCAGCTGTAGGGATAGTTCTGAAATGAGCAACAGAAGTGGCCATACCCTAGAGGAGTGATAATGAACAGCGCCAGGAAGTTCTTTACTTTACTTCCTATAACAAGAAAACAGTAACAGAACAAAAGCTCTTTGTCCTCTGGCAGCATATAGAGACAACGATGGAGTAAAACATATCTTAAAGAAAAATGAAAATAACAAATGGGAATGAATACTGCAACACTGTTTCTCTTCATTAGGTCCAACGAGGATAATCAATGGTGGAGCCACCCATGTTATGTATATGCACCAACACTGCGTCACTGTGGGCAGCCCCCAGCTAGCAAAGGTTTCCCTGCAGTCCTGATGCTGACATCTTCCAGTTCCAAAAGTGTGGCCTAATGGAAGATATACCAAAAGGGTGAGCGAATCTAGATGGTGAGGTAGCAAGATGTCTGGGTTTATCACATACAGGAGGAGAACATCATCAGCATACAAACTTACTCTATGCTCAGTCTCTCCCACCTTAATACTAGAGATCCCTCCTCTTCCTGTACTGCTTGTGTCAAGGGCTCAATATAAACTGTGAACAAGAGTGGAGTAAGGGCACCCCAGCAGTGGCCTCATGCAAGTGGAATCAAGGAGAGAGATGCCCATTAATTTTCACACAAGCCTGCGGTGATGTGTATATGCCTTGTATTAGCAGGGTTAAATTTAGGCGTGAAACCAACAATCCCTGTGTTGCTTGCAGACAGGGAGTGGACACCCTACAGAATGCAATCTCTGTATTAACACTGTCTAGGAGTGCCTGCTCGTTATGCGTTTTCAAGTAGTTCAAAGTGTGCAATCTGTATAGCATATTGTCTCGGGGTCTGATGACCATGCAATAATCCAATCTGATAGTGGAGATCAGATCTGGCAAGTATTTTTAAATGTCTAGCTGTACAAAGTTTATAGTCTAGATTCAACACGAAATCAGTCTACAAAGCAGGAAGCTGACTACCAGTTAGGACAGGATGGAAAAGACTGAGGTAGTCTGGGACTAACTTCTCTCGGCCTGTTCCATCCTGTCTCAGCTAGCAAGGTAGGGCAGCCCATATCAAATTACTTCCTATAGGAGCAGACATACAACTGAGCTTGTATATCGATGTCAGTCATGAAGGCGCTCTAACTCCCTTTCTCTAGGCTCTGAGGTACCTCAGAGCCAGTGACTCTAAATGTTCAAAAACAAGGAGGAGGACTTTGATGGTCCTGACTAGATAAGTTTTTATTTTTAAATAGTTCTCTTTATTAAAATCCATATTGTGTGCTACCAGTCCCAATCCCTCAACATTCTGGAAAAAAACAGGCCATCACTAAATATACTTGAAACAAAAAGCCAACAAATCAAAGAAGCCTGCTTCATGCTCCCCAAGACGGAAGGGACTGGCATTGCCTAACATATATGACTACTATTTGGCAGCACAGGCTACCCAAATTCTAACTATGCTTAAAGAGCAACTTCCGAGTAGCACCCACACCAAACGTATAAGAACCCTTACCTGGCTCCAAGCTGACAGAAACTTTTTTAGTTAATTGCTGCCTGTATTTGATGAAAAAATAGATTGTATGTGGCTCTGTGGGTGGACAGCCAAGCGCTACCACTTCGAATTGGAACATGTTCCCACATATAGCGCCACGTTTTGTGATGTCAGAAAATGAAGAGTCTTGAGGGGCTACTCCATACAGTTGAATGGAGATGGTTTCCACATGCATTTATTGCAATTTAGAGTTCGATTGTAAGAAATCAAGGCCACTGCTCGACTAACAGGGTCCTTGTTAGTCAAACAGTGGCTTTGATGATTATAAACAAAACTCTAAATTGTAATAAAACTCGTAAAGCATCCCCATTCAACTCTGGCACGCATCCCCATGCTCTTCATTTTCTGACATCACAAAATATGCGGCGTGGGAGCATGTCTGCTAAATTAGGAAGTGGTAGCATTTGCTATCAACTCCAGGAACTAAATACAATCCAGGGCTTGACAAATTTAAAATTAGGTACTTGTCCACGGACAAGTGGCTAGTCAAAATGTAGTTGCTCCGGTGCTTAAGTTGGTAGTCCAGGTATAAAATGGCATATTTTAGTGGAAAGCATAAAACACAGAAAACTTAAATGGATTTAATGTAGTATCAGTTATTTAGTGTTTTAACAGACAATAAGGAGAATAATATGAATTTATTTGTTTTTGTCAGGATGGGAGGATTGTGCCAGAATTAGCACACGGCAGCCAGCAGCACAGTCAGTGATACTGGAATATTGTTGTACACAATAAAAGTTTATTTTATGTTATCTTTGTGTGTGTGTCTACTTTTTACCTTAAGGTTAGGTTAAACTGCTGTATGCTTACAACACTACAAGAGGGCCTGGGTGATGGGTCTCGTGAGTGGGTGGCAAGGACGAGCAGGTGGGAGTAGGAGTGGGAGCTCAGCCAACTAGTAGCACTCCACAGTTGTTCACTTATCACTTCCCTAAGTTCCTCTGCCATTAGTCAGGGCAGGTTAGGTCTCACAGCCACAGACACACCTCCACACCAAGGGTTTATTTCTTTTTTCTGTAGCACAAAAATGTTTTTCCCAAATGTTTCCCTTTGTATTGCTTATTTCTAATAAGTTCGAGTTGTTCCCCAAGTTCCTCTACCCTCTCAGGGCAAGTTAGGTCTCACAGCCACACGTACACACCTTCAGTTCACCAAAGTAGGGTAGGTAGCTAGTAGCTAGTGTTTTTTTTTCTGTAGCACAAAAGTTTCCCCTTTATAGTTTATTTCTAATAAGTTTTTGGGAGGTTAATAGCTTTCTTTATTTCTTCTTGTCTTTCACAAGCCAGCTGGCTGTAGGACACTGGGCTTGGAGTTGGAAGAGTCACCCGACCCTTCACTCCACACAGAGTAAGGCTCCTCTTATTTAATTTTCTTTTGAATCTTTTACTAGCTTTCTGATTTTTTTTTTTTTAATATATAGCTTTTTATTTATGTGTCTTTGGCTGACAAGCCAGTAGCCCTAAGACAATGGGCAGGACACAGGTCACCCAGTCTTGTTTTGGTATTATTTTCTTTTCATTAATTAATTTGGGCAATTAGTTATCCTTTTCGGCTTCTGCCCTTTTGTTTTTGCCAGGTAGCTTAGCTAAACACTTGCTGTTACTTAGGCAACATACAATGCTGCCCCATAGTCCGCACACAACTATTACTCTCTTGAGGCTCGAGTCTGACAGTAGTCCTGCTTGTATTTTTGTTCAGGCAGTTATGTTATTTACTCTACTGCCCTAACCCTTTTTACTCTGTGTTTATTTATGTAGTCAGACCAGTATCAGTGCACTCACAAGAGGTAGAGGTCAGGACAGGACAGGTAGGTTATGGTACTAGTACTAGGTAGGTAGACACTGGGCTGCTGATATTTTCTTTAGGCAGCTTAGCTTTAGTAGTTAAATACACTTCTGTAGTTTAATTAGGCAACAGCAGAACTAGAAATCATCAGTGTCTTGCAATGCAATGCTCTCAGCTCTCCTCTCTGTTACACTTTTCAGAGGTCCTCCTGGTGAACCCATCTTTTAGTTACTTTGTTAAATACAGTATATTGCCCAAGTGCCCACACACTCCCAGCAGGCACACAAATCCCCTTCAGTTGATTTTATTTTTCTTTTAGTTATACAAACTTTTCTGTATCTGTCGGAAACAGTGTCTTCTGTCTCTGATTATGTGGTGGCTAAAGTTGTCTTTCTTTAGCAAAACCCTCCTGACCTTGTCTGGCTTCTTTTTACTGCCTGTCTGCCACAGTCTCTTTATTTTACCAGTACTGTTTTTGTGAGAATTGGCAGGCAGCAGTGGTAACGTTAGCAAGGCAACTCTAGGGAGATTGGATTTTCTTTAGCTTGGACACAATCTCCCAAATCCCCTCCATTCACCATGCGGCTCAAACGCTCCCGAAGGAAGGAGTTGCTAGGTTATCTTTTCTTTTCCGAAATGCAAGGGAGTTAGATTGGGAGTTTAAAATAGAAGGCACAGTCAGGGAAGCAGCAATTCAGGCAGCAAAATCACCAACTGCTCGCGATCGCATGGCTCCCCGCTCTGCCTCTCAGACTGTCTTCCTTACCATGTTGTTGCTCCCGACCTGCACAAGCCTGTCTCCCGGCTACTACTTGCACTGGCAGACTTCAATGTGTTGTTTTTTTTTTTTTTAAACTGAGTCAGTCCCTACCCTACTAGGATCTAGTACAATTTAGTACTACAAGTTGGTGACTCCCACTCCTCCGACTGCAGCCCAGAAAAGCATAACAATCTGTACACTGCTCCTGCAGCACGCACGTCTGTTCTCTCAGAAAACCGTGAGAAAGTGAGCAAGCATGCTGCGGTCGCTCCTACCAAGTTGCCAATGCCACCAGTGAATGTGCTTTACCTTGTCTGGGGCCCATAATGATTCGTTGCCATGCATACCAGTCCTTTGACTGGCTCCGCCTGATCCCCTGTGGCTACTGCGCGCTCCCGTTCCATCCGCTCACTCACTGAAGCAGGAAGAAGTCACAAGAATGCTGCTCTGGTTGGTCACATGACCACAGGAATGGCCTAACGAAGCAGCCTTCTGGAAGAAGCTGGCACTGCAGACATTTCCAGACTTTTTTTTTTTTTTTAAGTTTTAAATGGGTACTTGTCTGCGGGAGGTTAAAGGGGTACTTGTCCACGGACAAGCAGCACTTGTCAAAGTGCTTGTCCCAGAGGGAAGACTTGTAGCCGGGACGTCGGGCTATAGGATTTGTCAAGCCCTGATACAATCTATTTTTATCAAATACAGGCAGCAATTCATTTTAAAAAGGTTTCTGTCAACAGGGAAGAGATTCTTATACATTTGGGGAGGGTGGTACCATTGGTAGTATGAAGCTCCTTTTTAAATGAAAGACAGACACAGGTTGGTTGGAGGGGAGCAAGCACAGATGCTCCAGTATGACTCAGGTGTAACATCGCTACTAGCATTAGACAGCCTAAGAGTCCTTTCACTTTGCCAATATGTGGACTTTCCACACCTTCCGTATGTTCAAGTTCAAGTTTATTCCAGGAATAACTCCACTGAGCAAGCTCATTACGTAAGGAGGTCCTAAGACATATAATAGGTGCACAGATACAGTAGCAGCATAGTATACATGAATGTATACATAATCAAGGTGGCAACAGTGTATATACATACATGAAGCAAAGTGTCTAACAAAGGTATATACAATAGTAACAAGGTGAGATTTAAACAGACATAGTCTACAGTAAATAAAAAGTGGTAACAAATGTGCAAAAAGCACAGCAGGAGTACAAATGGAATTGAGGCATGTAAACTTAAGTGACTTCATTTAAATCACACACAAAGTGCCAGGCCATCAGTTGGATACTGCTGCATAGATAGACTGCCAAAACACAGACATAAGGACTAGGCATGCTGGAGGTGAAAGCTGGAGAAAAGACAAGGTAGAAGTGGAGGGAGGTTAGACGAGGGGTGGGATGACAGTGGGTAGTAGTGGAGAGGGGAGAGCAGAAAGAAGGGGTGTAAGGAAAGAGGGCTGTAGGGAGGTCTAATGGAGGATGGGAGGGTAAGAAGGGTATGTGTTCTGGAAGGTCTGGGAGGGGAGATAGGGCTACGCAAGGACTAATGGTCTAATGACAGACACCAGGTTTACAGTTAATGACAGTTGCATATTTCTTTCACTAATCTTAAGGTTAAGGTTTGAAGGCATTAACAGATGTGAGGCTGGTAAGCTTAAGAATAAACTGTAGGTTGTTCAGTCAGTAGGTAGAGTATAGGAGATGGTGTTTTGCCAAATGAAGTACAAGTCCTGGGGACATCTAGATACACAGCGTCAGACTTTCTGAGGAGTAAGTACTCTGGGAGATGTGGACAAGGGACAGAAGGTAGCCTTTTTTTTTTTTTTTTTTTTCAGGAGAATTTTTGTGTCCAGATGCCCAAGTGTAGCACCTGGAAGAGAGGGAGGAGGTCTAACCAATGGAAGCATATAGGTCGCAATGGTGAGTTCTTTAAGGCGTTAGTGATGAAATGTAAGGCTCTGTGATAAAGGACGTCCAGTGTGGTAGATCAGTAACTGTAGCGGATTTATAAATTATATCGCCATAATCGTGAAGGAGTAAGAAGGTGGACTGGATGAGGCTTGACTCTAATCCCTGTGGGAAGAGAGATCTATGTCTATAAAGAAACTTAATCTAGATTTAAGCCTGCTGGCGAGGGTGTCAATATAGGTGCTAAAGAGCTTGGATCAAGCCACATGCCTCGTATTTGAATTTAGACACTGCCTCGGGGGTTCCCCAAGGTGGATGATAACAGGGCATTTATCTGGGCTGGCAGGGAGGAGGAGTTGCTATGGGTAAAGAACATGGCCTTGGTTTTTCTGAGTTATGGAGCAGCTTCTGATCCATGAGGTTTTGTTCTAGGCCGAGAAGGCTGCCTGCAGCTCTTCTCTAGTTTCAGACATGGTTGGTTTAAAGGAACACAACACTGTGTCGTCTAGAAAAAGTGTAGCTTGGAATTGGTGATGTTAGAACCAAGGTTATTGATAGAGTCAGAAAAAAGAATCAGGCCTAAAATGGAGCCCTGGGGACACCTCTGGCTATAGGAAGGGGGCTGAAAAGACACCATCTGCTTTAATTTTCTGAATTTGACCTGGCAGGTAGCTGGTGAACCACAGTGCGGTAGAGGAGGTGGTGCCTATCTTGTGCAGGCTCTGAATGAGAAGGTTGTGATAGACAGTGTCGAGCCTTGCTAGGTCAAGAAAGATGGTACCAGTGAATTTTTAGCATCGTGAGCCATAATCCAGTCATTGGTAACTTTGCAATAGCAGAAATGGTGCTATGATTTGCCCTGAAACCTGACTGCGTGGGGTTGAGGAGGAATCAACCAAAGTTGGACCAAACAGAGCATAAGATGTGAGGGATACGATGAAGCAAGAACACCTAATGACCTCTGATCAGCTCACGGAAAATTCAACATAGAGAGGGGGATTTTTCATTTCTTACAAGTTAAGTCGCCTCCAACACATGCAGTGCAGGGTTTTATTTAACTCTAAAATTGATTAGTGTTTTGCTCATAAAATGCTAAAACATTGCGTAAAATGCATAGCACTTGCCTCACTGTGTTTAAAAACATAATTCTAGAAAACCTACATAAATACTTTCTGTACAGTTAGTATTGTCCCAAGAAAAAACTGCTAATCAATTATTTAAAACTCTGCAGTGGAAAATAAATACACCAGAGAACCCATCAACACTGGAGGCCTATGCAGGAGTGGAAAGTGTGGGATAAAGACTCTAACAAATACCTAAACTATCGCCCGACATGAGATCAGAAATAACCCTTAGATCAGAAGGTTTAGCAGGCTTGGGGGTGGGGAGAGATAAATATATATATATACATATATTGATTGATTGATGTGTGATTTTGTATTTTCTTGAAACTTGGCTTCCCAGCCAAATGCCCTTGGGTAACCCTTGCCTCAGTGTTTGCGCACAGAGGTTCTTTGTCTTATATATATATATATATATATATATATTTGAGAGAAGAAAGGTCCAGGCAAACTGTATGGCAAAAGGTACATAAAACATCATACTTTGCACAGTGGCAGGAGTTTAGATGGAAGACCAGTGCCTGCTATTTTGAGTTCCCACTATAACAGTCCACTTCAACTCTAGGAATACATGTAAATGCTGGAGGAACCGTGGGGTTAGAGGTGGCCATCACCATAGCTTTTGGACTTGCCTCAATACCCATACTAGGATAAAATATCTAACGTTTGCTCCGAAATCTTACAATCCATATTTCTAGACAGCCCTAAATCTACTGATGGGAATTCTGCCGGAAGGACACATTCCCACAAAACAAATATTTGTTTTGACAATAGAGGTGGCAGCCCTAAAATCTATTACAAGACATGGCTGTTTCCATTTCCAACCCAGAAATGTGGGTTCTGCTAGTGAAAGAGCTCAGAATTATGGAGGAAATCTGTACTACACTTTATATGAATTATGATGGGAGAACTCAAATGTGTTGACCAGGTGACTGAAATGAGACTTTCACCTGGAACAGCTTCCTTCAGGGAGGCTTGATTAAAATCGGAGAGAAATGCCTGAGTAGAATAGAATAACTATACACTTTTTAATAAGCAATGATATTTTTCTTATTAAGTCAGGGCTCGCATCAGCACAAGTAAAGTAAGAGTCAATCTTACCCTCTGCTTCAAATGTTAGGGGTCAGCTCAGAAATCCTCAGGGTCTGCTATGTCTTTGTACTGCATTTTATGCTACTGAAAAAATTTAAACCTTTCAGTATAGAGAGTAAGTGCAGCATTGCTTTTATTTATGTGTTTCAAATATTCTAAAATCCTGTTTTAGGACTTCAAAGGGGTTAAGCAAGCCCTGCTGAGTTGTAATGTGCCTAGACTGCATACACTTGTATACAGCGTGAGAAGCTATTATATATACAATAATGGATGGGGTGGTGAGTATAATGAAGTTTACACACACCGAGTTGTGAGATGCTACATAAACCTGAAAAGCCCGAGGGGTTTATGAAAGCATCCGAACGCAGGGTGTGTGTAAAAATCGAGTTTTACACACCACCCCATCCTTATTTGGTTATAATTGCTGTTCAGCAATTTTGCACCAAGGGTTTTAGTAGTTAGGCGCTTTTGTCCCATCCCATTGGCGCTTACCTGGGAAGCGTGTCTGAGGTATTGCACAGCAGCAGTTTTCTCCGGTGAAGAGTTGAAGTGCCGGAGCAGGATTAAAATGCCAGGATTAGCCAGATACAATTACGGAGGAAAGCGATTTAAAACTTAAATACACGCTCTTGGTGTGGCGGCTCCTCGCTAAGCTGGACAGAGGAGTCTCCATGTTTTCAAAATGAGTAAGCCGCCCAGGATGAATAAACAGCCAAGCGGGATGCAGCTCTTGTTCGACCGACGTGGTGCGTGTTTGCCATTATAATCCCTCGGGTTATAACGGCAAATTATAATTCGGTCCAGACAATGGAAAAAATTGCTGACCAGTTAACCTTTCTGAGTATGTAATGCATTTAACTATGACAATGTATTATGCGACATAATGTTGCTGAATAAAATTTACGTTTAAAATAATCCATATGTGAAAAATACAGTGAAGCAGCATACTATCAAACACAGAAAATCCACGTATTCAGGATTGGTACATACCTGATCTTACTGTGTCAACATGAAAGTTAATATGAACAATAAACATAACATCTGAGGAATCAGTAATAAGCTCAGTCATTTGAGGAGAAGATACTAGGCTCTCTAAAGTAGCTGGTGGATTCAGGAGCCCATGCGCTCATATCTAATGCAGCGAATAATGAAAAAGTCCCATCCACCACCTCACCCAAAACAGTCTGGGTATTTCAAGGCAGGGGCATTAAATAAGCCACAAATACTGATTAGAAGGTTTACGCATGAAAGCACTAGTGAACTGTGATACTGCAAAGCACATGGCACAGACTGATTAGCAAAAGAAAAATGCTTCATTTTGAATGTCTTTCAAATGAGTAACCCTAGCAGGCCAGTGCTATGCAAGTCAGAACATTTTATTTTATTTTATTTTAATTTTAGTCTTTGGTAACGGGTAAGGCCCACTAGGCACAAGTGCCTTATTTCAGAAGCAACAGGGAGCACTGGGCGGTTATGTGACTTGCTCAGAGTCACACAGTATGCAAGTGGAGGTTGTGAGAATCAGACTCAGGTCTGGTCTGCTGGATATATCAAGCTCGTTTACACCTCGTTCCTCTAACCTCTAGGCTATACTGTCAGCCCAAAATGGTTAGCATTACCCTCTGATATGCATAACATTTTGCACCCTGCCATGAATGGTCTAATCAATCCTATGCAGTACCACCACTATGGAATTATGCAGTGTCACCCTATGGAATTAAACATCAGTTGTATCATCTTCTAAACAAGTCACCTCCCACCTGGTCAATCTAATGAGATAGGCAGGCATCTTATCCTGCACTAAAAAGTATCGCTCCATCTCTGAGATTTGTAACACCATTGCTTCCCACTCATGTTTTCTGTAGGCTCCTCCTACAGCCAATTATACATTACTGCCTTGGAAGCAGCTGAGCTATTGTCAAAATATTCCACAAATACACCACCTCCTTCCCTTTTAATGAAGGAGGCATACATTATTTATTTATTTATTGAATTTTGTTGGCGGGTGGGCCCAAAGAGACCAAGGGTCCCTTTCTCAGGGCAACCTGGAATTAGTTACATATAAGAAACATAGAAATTTTGACAGCAGATAAGGGACACTTGGCCACCCAGTCTGCCCATTTCCTACCTACTGGATAAGCTGCAGATTCTAGTCAACCAACAGCCTACTTCCTCCTACCCCGCTATAATTACCTTATGTCTGTCCCATGCACTCTTGAATTCCCCCACTGTTTTAGACCCCACAACCTCCTCAGGAAGGTGGTTCCATCGTCCACCACCCTCTCCATGAAAAATACTTCCTCATACTGCTCCAGAGCCATCCCCCTCTATCTTCAAATTGTGCCCTTCTTCTTGCACATCTCTTTTCTGAAATATGCTACCCTCTTGGACTTTGTTGATTCCCTTGAGGTACTTGAAAGTTTCTATCCGTCCCCCTTTCCTCAAGGGTATACATATTAAGCTCTTATAGTCTCTCTTAGTATGGCTTCTCTTGCAGATCCTGCACCATTTAGTTGCCCTCCTCTGGACTGCCTCCATCCTGTCTATGTCCTTGAGGAGATGGGGTCTCAGAACCGCCACGTAGCACTATTGAGGGGTCTCGCCAACTGTCTATACAGAGGATAACAACTTCCTGTTTTCTACTGGTGATGCCTCTCCTATGCATCCCAGTATCCACCAACCCTCCTTACTGCCTTCTCACATTGTTTTCCTACCTTAAGGTTGTCTAATATGACTACCCCCAGGTCCCTTTCCATTTTGTTGTTGTTAGTACCTCCCTTCTCCCCACTGTGTACTCTTCCCTGGGTTTTGTTTCCCAGGTGCATTACTTTGCACTGAATCTAAGCTACCATACTTTTGACCATTGTTTCAACCTTGCCAAGTCCTTCTCATCCTTTCCACCCCACCTTGTGTCAATCTTGTTGCAGATCTTTGTGTCATCTGCAAAGAGGCATACTTTCCTTCCAGCCCCTCTGCAATATCTCATATAAAGACATTAAAGAGGACCCAGTACTGAACCCTCACGGTACCCCACTAGTAACCACACTTTCTTCAGAGTGTTCTCCATTTAGTATTACCCTCTACATCCTGTTGTCCAACCAATTTGTCACCCAGGCTACCACCTTGGGACCCACTCCCAGGCTGGCTAACTTGTTTATTTAATCTTTCATGTGGGACTGTGTCAAATACTTTGCTAAAGTCTAGGTAGGCCATATCCACAGCCCTTCTTTGGTCAACTAGTTTGGTCACCAGTCAAAGAAATCTATTAAATCAGTCTGGCATGACCTTCCCGCTGTGACTCCATGCTGCCTTGGGTCCTGTGCCCCACTGGCCTCTAGGTACTCAAAGCACAAGACTTTGGTCATACTCAGTGCAGAAATCATTATCCACAATCGTACAGAAATATTTAGGTTATTACATAGGCAAACCTACTTATAAAGACACTACAGATCATGATTCGTGAAGTACGGGACAGGTAATCGGTTACAGTATAACAATAGTATAATCAACGTAAACAACCAAACATCCAAAATCAAATTCTGAAACATCAAATTCTCTAGTACTGGGAGAGCCACTTTGTTCCCCGATATAACTGCTTCTCAGTATAGCTGTAATTTCCCTAATTCCCAGAAAATGTGTGTGCAGCCTGCCCTTGCCACAGCATCTCCGCTGTACACTGGGGTCCCATTTACTTTATTACCGATGTGATAAAACAAAATCTAGTTTCTACTTTCCTGCCATACTCATGCCAATGGGGAGGAAGATGTGTAAAGGAATCCACCAAATTATCTCCCATTCCTTAATAGTCAGCTGTATATGAGCTTCAGATTGCCATTTTGCTACCATACAAGTGCTCACTGTTTCCTTGTTCTGATGTAAAAATGTATACATCACAGATATGGTTCCCATCAGTGGTTGATTAACCATTATAAAGGTCAGTTCCTGCTTCCTGGGGTTCTCATCTCCCCTACTGGAGCAAGGTGTGCTGCAACATAGTCTAACATTTGAAAGTATTTGAAGCAGTCACCTACACTCCACCCAAATACATCACTACTTGATTCAAATGTTTTAATAGTATTCCTCTAGGAGTGCAATGAGGCCCAAAATCCTTGTCTAGATGATCTCAATATCACTGGTCCAACAGACCAGGGGCTTAACAGCATTCAGTCTCATTCAGCCATCTACACTGCCACAGATCTCTGCAGACCCTCTAATGTTTAAAGCAGCGCTCCCAGGTTCCTGCAATCACCGAAGGGCAGGGACCCTGTATGCTCATCATAGGGTTTCTTCAAAAGAATGTCATGCAAGGGGTATACCTCCCGATCTTCTAGCTTCATATCCTTCCAATGGGAGCAGGATACTGGATTATCACAAAGCTATTGGACCTGCACCAGTAACCAGTAGTCCTCCAAGGAAGGGACATGCCCATCCCTTTACAAATTTAAGTAATTGCTGTTGGGACACTGTAAACCACTGGCTAGACAAGTTTGGTGTGTTTTAGGTTTCATCTGCCAGCACAGAGGACAGGACTCTGCATTATGTTCTACATTCAGACAGTCCACAAGCATGTTTTGCCTGTCTGTAATGGACATCTTGAAGCTGAAGGCCACACATTCCTTGAAATCCATCCTGTATTGGTATAAGGTCCACTCAGAGAGCCAGCAGCAGGAACACTGTAGGAAGTCATGTGCAGCAAAACCTGGCTGTAGGCTGCAGGTGAGACAGAGGCAGCCACCAGCTTCATTATAGCAAGGAGGTGATTTAACAGAAGTACACTGAATTGAATTCTTAATTTTGGCCTCTGTAAGTAAAGATTTACCTCTGTTCTGCTCCTTATTAACTTCTCTACCTTTGTGTCTACTTTGCTAACTACCCTGTTGTGTGTGGTGGGGGACTGGGATTTCCCTGCTTCTCTTCAGTGCCTCCCCTTTGGCTAGTTCATATGCTTGCCAATGAAGCATTTAAACCTATCACCTAGGATCCTGGTCCCTCCTGGACAGATGTAGACCATCACGCCAGTATAGGCCTGTATCCCTCAGGTGGACCTCCAGTCCCAATGAATCAAATCCCAGAGCTCCGCACCAGTTTTAAACCAGTCATTGAATCCCATGGTGCAGAGTACCCTAGCCTCACTCATGCCACAGACAGGCAGCACTTCTGAGAAAGTTACCATGTGTTCCATTTGTGTAAGGCCCCTCCCAAACAACTCAGACTCCTGTTGCACTGCTCTGATCCCATTCCCAGTCCAGTGTAAGTAAGTAGAAGTCAGTGTTTTGGTTCTCTGTTTTTGGGTTGACTTTTCTTAGTGTAACTTATTTGCCAGGAGGAAATTTAGTGGGGAGAATATCTGCAGTCATTTGTGACTAGACCTGTTACTTAAACTCTGTGGGCCGGATATTCAAAGGGGTTGTGCCATGCGCAGTCCCTAATCTCTGGCACTATATTCAAAGGAGCAGGCTGTGGCGAACCCCTGATGTGCCAGGGCACATTGGTAATGCATGAGGCACAGATGCAGGAGGCGTGCCCATGCATATGCGGCACATCCTGATATTCAGCCTGGGATGGCGGCGCATATGCTGGCCAACTCCCTACTTGCGCTGCACACTGGTGCTCAAATTTGAGATAAAACGGCTCAAATGCTGGCCACCCCAGGCAGGTGGCCGTAGTGCATGGTGCAACACAACAGCCGCCAGCCGTGGGTGGACACCCGGCCAGCAGGTACACGATCCCACAAAGCACCCTGACCTGGTAACATGTGCCCCCCGCCCCGATCATGAGCAGTAGTGCTATAATGGGAACCCTGGTGGTCAGTGGTACCCCGATCGTGGGCATATGTAAAGATGAGAACCCTGGTGGTCCAGTGGTACTCCCCACCCCACCCACAGGTCCCCATCCACCCAGCACCCCCCACATTGGTGGGCATCGATGCAAATGGGGCCATAATGACATGCAAAGACCCCATTTGTGCCTTTGCATGTGTAATGGCCCCATCTGCATGCCCCATACTGAATATCTGGTGATGTGCCTAGCACAACTGCACTTGTGCTGGTGCATCCCCTGCTCCAGTTCTTTGTCTGGCGCTGGTGCAGTGCCACTGCGCATGTGCAGTGTGTGTGTCCTCTGTTGCCATATTCAGCGGTGCTGAGCCATGATGCAGCACCACTGAATATCACCTGGTCCATGCCCTAGCACAGCCCAATTGGCTACGCCCGAGCTTGCGCCACTGCTCAAGTGCAGTCTGAATATCCAGGTCTATGAAAATAGGTGTCTGAAAGGAAGGACGGCACTCACCAGGGTGGTGGGTCAGAGTTGTAACTGATTGTTTCTGGAGGCAGAGATAAATGCAGAAAAAGGCACAAGCAGCAAGGACAGGTATGAGCCTAAAAGGGTAAGGCCATCAAAAATGGAGGGTGATGAGTACCAATGCCCATAGTCTGGGTAACAAGCTCCCTGAAGCAGTGGCCTTGATGGAAGGACAACGCCTGGATATGTGGCAGTCACAGAAACAAGGTACACTGAGAACTATGACTGGCATGTCAACATACCGGATACACAATCTACAGGAGGGACAGGAGGGTAAAAGAGAAGGAGGAGGAGGAGTAACTCTCACATAAGCGAAGGAATCAAAGCAACAGAACTAAAGGACTGGAAGAGCTTGGGCTTTACTCACTGGTGGAGAGGAGGGACAGGGAAACATGATAGAGGTTTTCAAGTATGTAAGGGAATAATTAGGAGTGGGACCAGGGAGTTTTTAGGCTGAAAAAGGGAATGACCAGGGGCCATGTTTAGAAGTTGGAGGGAAATTACAGGGGAATGTAGGAGGCATTTTTCACTGAGGATGGTGGAGCAGTGGAATGCACTTCCTGGGAGGCTGATGGAGAAGGGCACAATGGAGGGCTTCAAGAAAGGGTGGGATAGGTTCAAGGGAAACTGAATCTAGAAGACACTCTTGGGGGCTGGGGTGGGGGTGAGGCAGGCAGCCATTAGGTTGCTGGCTTTCAAGCGACAAGACAGACCATCTGGCCTATTCTGCTGGCTTTTGTGTGTTAGTATGTAAGGGTAAACAAGGAGGAGGAGGCACTGTGGGTCACCCTGGAGACAGGAAATGGCACCAAAATCCACACAGGGGTTGTTTACAGACCCCCCCAAATCTCAGGAGGAGGCAATCGGACAAGGAAATGATAGAAGGAATCCTTAGAATGGCAGAAAAAGGAGATATTGTTGATGGGGACCTGAATATGCCAGATGTTAACTGAAGCCACATCCAAGAGCATGGTCATTCTCGATGCCCTACAGGGGCATGCCTCAGACAACTAGTGTTGGATCCCTCGGGAGGGAGCAATCTTAGACCTAGTACTGTCAAATGGAGATGGAAGAGGATCTCAGATTTAGAAGTGGGCAGCCATCTGGGAACAAGCGCCACCAAACAGTGTGTTCACAATAAACACAGCTGTAGAGTCAAGTCACACAAAAGCAAGGGTGTTGGACTTTAGGAGGGCTGACTTTGGCAAAATGGGAAAGTTCCTCAGAAAAGCACTAGCAAACAGACAAGGAGGAGGGTGGAAGAACAAAGGGAAAAATCAAAACTGCCTTCACAGAGGCAACATGCATTTGTGTAAAGCAAATCAACAAAAAAAACGTAGGAAAAAGCCACCATGGTTCTCAAAAGAGGCGGAAGGGAAGGTTAAGGAGAAAATGATAGCATTCAGGAAATATAAGAAAGACAGAAGGAGCAGGACAGAGAACTATATTAGTTAAAGTAGAAGGAGGCAGGAAGGCAGTCAGAATAGCAAAGGCCCCAACCGAGGAAAAGATAGCCAACTCTGTTAAAGAAGGGGGATAAAATCTGTTATAGGTATGTGAAGGGATGAAGAAAAACCAAGTGAGGGATACTGAGGCTTAATAAAGAGAGAGGAATGTGGGCAGAGGGTGACCGTGAAAAGCAGGGATAATGAATGAATACTTCTGCTCAGTATTCACAAAAGAAGAAGGAGGGACGTACCTAAACCAAACAATAGAAACACTCTGGATAGGGGTCAATACCAGTCCATTCACAGAAGAAAGGGTTCGAAAGAACTCTTAAAACTGAAGCTGGACAAAGCAATGGGGCCTGATGGGATTCACCCAAGAATTCTAAAAGAACTAAGGAGAACTAGTACACCACTGACTACCCTCTTAACAAATCATGGGGGATGGGGTGGTACCTAAGGACTGGAGGAGGGCGAATGTGATTCCACTTCACAAAGTGAGAGAAAGGCAGAGGCAGAAACTACAGACCTGTTAGTTTTACCTCAGTGATAGGAAAATGATGGAATCACTTCTAAAGGAAAGAACTGTTGAGTACCTAGAGGCCAGCAGGGCACAGGACCCAAGACCGCATGGATTCACAGCAGGAAGGTCGTGTCAGGACGAATCTAACAGATTTCTTTAACTGGGTGACCAAAGTAGCAGACCAGGAGGGGCTGTGACATGGCCTACCTAGACTTTAGCAAGGCATTTGACACAGTCCCACACAAAAGGTTAATATACAACTTGCCAGACTTAGAGTGGGTCCCAAGGTGGTAGCCTGGGTAAAAACTGGCTGGACAACAGGGACGCAGAGGGTAATAGTAAACAGAGTACACTCTGAAAAAGGGGATTACCAGCAGAGTACTGCAGTACTGGGACCGGTCCTCTTTAATGTATTTATAAATGACACTGCAGAGGGACTGAAAGGAAAAGTATGTCTCTTTGCAGACGACACAAAGATCTGCAGCAGGGTCGATACAGAAGGTGGAGTGGAAAGGATGACAAGGGACTTGGCAAGGAGGAATGGTCAAATGTATAGCAGCTTAGATTCAATGCAAAGAAGTGAAAGTAATGTACCTGGAAACAAAACCCAGGGAAGAGTACACAATGGGGAGGGGAGGTACTAACAACAACAAAATGGAAAGGGACCTGGGGGTAGTCATATTAGATGACCTTAAGGTAGGCAAGCAATGTGAGAAGGCAGTAAGGAGGGTTGGAGGGATACTGGGATGCATAGTGAGAGGCCAGTATCTCTGTGCAGACAGTTGATCAGACCCCATCTGGAGTACTGTGTGCAGTTCTGAGACCCCATCTCCGCAAGGACATAGACTGGATGGAGGCTGTCCAAGGAGGGCACTAAAATGGTACAGGGTCTGCACCAGAAGCCATCGAAGAGATTAAAGGAGCTGTATACCCCAGGAAAGGAGGGAGAGGGGAACTTGATAGAAACTTTCAAGTACTTCAAGGAATCAACAAAGTCCAAGAGAGTAGCATCTTTCAGAAAAGAGATGTGCAAGAACAAGGGCATAATATGAAGACAGGACAGCTCAGAGGTAATGTGAGAAGTATTTTTCCACGAGGAGGTTGTGTGGATATGGAGGCGGCCTTCCTGAGGAGGTAGTGGAAGTCAAAAACAGCGAGGAATTCAAGAATGCATGGGACAAACATAAGGAAATTCTAGTTGGAGCTAGGAGGAAGTAGGCTGTTGGTTAACTAGGATCTGCAGCTTATCCATTAGGCAGAGAAATGGGCAGACTAGGTGGGCCAAGCGGTCCTCATCTGCCGCCAAATTGTATGTTTCTATCCTTGCCAGCACAGCAACTGTTGTGAAGGAGACTTTGGTTTGCTTCAGTGGAAAAAAGATCTGAAAGCCAGGAGCAGAGACTGGAGGACATGTGGATGGGGCAAGGAAGAGTCAGCTTAGAATAGCTGAATTGCCAAAACTCAACACAAACAGTTAAAACATCACCTTTGTCTTTATTAGCCAACAGGCGGCCTGGTGACCAGAAAATGTCATGTCCCACATATATAGCACTGTACCCCACTTACTTCCTTCAGTACATTTCAAGACAGCAAGGCTAGTTAAAACATTTTTACAGGCCCAATCCAAAATGTACCAGCATCTTGCGGCCTTTGCCAGTGCCAATTTCAAACACTGCTGTGTATCAAAAGATAAGGAGAAAGCTCCTTAGATGGACATCATATAGACTATGTTACAAAGTTATGAATATTAATTTTTTCTGGCATTCTCTGTTAACGAATGCTTCAGTTACAATACAAGTAAACAACTTACTTAATACAAAATACTAAGCTGCAACTTATACTTTTTTCTACAGTCGTACAACCTGACTTCTTCAATAAAACTGCTATCATATTTTCATTTTACAGACTGAAGCCAAGCACTCCATCTGGCAAACTGCCAGAAAATATTCTTTGCAGTTCCAACGTGTTATGCTCTAAAGTACAGCACATACAGAACAAGGTCCAACAGCAATTATTAATAGAAAATGTTTCCTACTAGGCTCAGCAAACCTATGACAGTGTCTGTACCACACAAAACTACCACGAATTAAGGTTACAATATTAGATTTTCGGCAGCCAAAATAAAAACTACTAAATAATAAAGTAAGCAAAATTTAAGTGTGTATATTACAGTTTTGGTCTCAAAACCAATACAGGACTGTTCCAAATTTCATACACTGAGGAGGAAACAGACGAATTTATTTCTATTCATATGAAATTGTGGCTCCAAAACAAAGGGGGTACAGCAAACAAGTGACAATGACTTACAGCATAACATTAAACAGCAGGTGCCAGATATTCAAAGCTTAGCACACTGCACAAGTGACTAATGCCCACTTAAGCTGAGGACTATCGAAATCCCATATTCAAATGGGTGCGTTATGCGCACTGAAGGTGATAGTGCACGATACCAAAGAAAATGTATGCAGCACACAAAGGCAGGGCAGAATCATGCACACTGGTGCAGAGCGATATTCAGTGTGTGAGCATTGTATAATGGGGTTAGCAAAGGCCGCACGCCGATGCAATTACTGTCATAAAAGGGCTAACAACCCAGGCAAATCCCAGAGGCGGGCGGAGACACTGCAGGCAACACTGCAAGATGGCGTCTGGTTGCATACTTTATGTACAAGTGCAGCAGACTGTACAGGAGAAGAAGAGGGCAGATGCCCACCCTGGGCACGTATAAAGGCCACAGAGGCATTATGCTGCACACTGACACCACCAGCAACGAGTCACATACGGAGTCCTCAGTGACAAACAGCTTGTGGGCTGGTACAGGCTCATGCTCAGGCAGCTGTGTCAGCTCCAGCACAGCTGTGGGTTGTCCGCTGAACTCAAGGTGTTAGCTGCAATGTGTTTCCTAGCCACAGGAAATAGGGTCATGTATACACCCGGGGTCACAACAAACTACATTGGGAGAAAGGGATTTTGGAGGTGGTAGACATCAAAATGAATAACTCTGAAAATTGTAGAACAGCAGCAGCCAAAGCAAACAGGATACTGGGCTGCATGCCAGGGATATTACGTCCAGAAGAAGGAGGTGATCCTCCTCTGTATAATGCCTTGGTCAGGCCGCAGCTTGAGTACTGTCTACAGTTCTGGAGACCTCATCTGAAGAAGGATATAACTGCTGGAGAGGGTTCAGAGGAGAGCAACCAGGATGATTCAGGGCATGGAGGGAGGCCTTATGAGGAGAGACTGGAAGAGCTTGACTTTACTCACTAGAGGAGAGCAGGGATAGGGGAGACATGATAGGGGTTTTCAAGTATGTAAAGGGAATAACCAGAGTGGAACAAAGGAGCTGTTTAGGTTAAAGGAGAACAACCAGGGGCCATGAGTGGAAGCTGGAGGGACATTATAGAGGGAGCGTAGGAGGCACTTTTTAACTAAGAGGGTGGTGGAACCATGGAATGCACTGCCTGGGAGACTGCTGGAAGAGGGTACAGTGGAGGCTTCAAGAAAGGGTGAGATACGTATAAGGGAAATTAAAACAAATGAAGACCCTCGGGGTGATAAAGGCTGAGCAGCCATTAGTTTATGCTTCCGAGCAGACAAGACAGACCATTTGGCCTATTCTGCTGGCTTTAGTATGTTAGGAACATTCCAGACACTGGTGGGGACACCGTCGGTAACTCACAGTCCGCCACCTTGTGCCTGTTGGGACAGTTTCTAGATGCTCTGCTGGACCATGCTTGTGAGTTTATCATATTCCCCAGCACCCCAGTGGTGTGAACAGTAACCATGCAGTAGTTCCACCAAGTTGTGCACCTACCAGCTGTACTCAGTGCCACTGACTGCACCCATGCTGCCATCTGGGCATCCACCAGTGAGAAAGTTGATGCCTATCTCAATAGGAAAGGTACCATTCCATTAACTGCCAGGTGTGATGCAACAGGACGCATCAGCAATATCCTGGCATGGTACCCAGCAGCAACCATGATGCCTTCGTGTGACACCTGGCACAACTCCATTTTTGCTGGAGGTTTGAACATGGGGATATCCCTAGTGGCCACCTCGTCGGTGAGCATACCCCACAGGTAATACCCCCACCCCAAGCCCCATATGGAACATGATGGTGTAGAACTGCACGGACAGCAGGTCCAGGGTATGCTGGGCTCATGGGTAAACTGATAGACCAGTGGTTGTTGCATCATCACTTTTCATTTGTCTATGCTGTTAGGTGACTTTAATGTATGCCTTTACCTTCACAGGGACAGTGCCTATCCCCTGCCAGCCTGGCTCCTTGCACCTGTCCTCCACCCCACATCCACTGCAGAGGGCAGGTACAATGTGGCACACATCACCACATGCAGCATCATTGAGAATGTCTTTGGCATGCTCAAGATGTGGTTCAGTGGTGCCCTACAGTATACCCTCACAAGGCTATAGTATACTCCTCACAAGGCCTATGTCATTTTCCTTGCCTGTTGTATACTGCACAAGTTGCTCAACCATGGGATGCACATGCCAGTCACAGATACACAGTCTGCATCTGATACAGAGCCAGAGGATCGGGATATCAAAGATGCTTGAAAGGCATGATCCCAGAATGGCAAGGAGGGCACAGGAGTACACAGACTGCATCATACAAGATCTATAGTAATTGCAGGTGACTACAGACCACATAGGACACTGTAATATGGTTCAGTAATGTATTATGACACAGAGCAACCACAACAACTACAATGCAGTCAGTGCAGTATGCTAGGTAAGGGGGTAACATGGCAGACGTAACACAAATGCTATGCCACCGGGCAAAGTGGATGCAAATGGGGTACACACAAGTGGATGTCCATGGTTACAGGTGGTCCTAAAGGATGCCAGCAGACATAAATGCCATCCAGGCTGGGGGTGGGGGATGGATGACAAAGCAGGCCCACCATGCATGGGGATAGCACATGGGGACACACAAACTGTCCATGTAGGGTGGGGGCAACAAGGAGCTTTACAGGGATACCCGCCACCCAGGCAGGGTGAGTGCTGTACGCCAAGCCACCCATGCCAGGTTAGGACAGGCTGGGCCTTGACACAGGGCAGCTGGAGGTGTCACTGGGGTGCAAGTGTACTGGGGACACCCAAGTGGCAGGGAGTGGCCATGCACTACCTATGTCTGGCCCAGGCCACTACCCCAGGTATGGACAGACTGCCTGTGCAGCCCCTGTACATTGGGGCAGTGGACCTCAGCCACAGTATGAGGGGTGTCTGTGGCAATGGTGTCACCCGCCCCAGGCAAGGGCCTGCAGGTACTGCCCCTGGGAGGGTCAGATCACAACCCAGTGTGAGCAGTGTCCTCGGTGACCTGAAGACCAAGGTATACTGGAAGTTTGCGTTTCAGCACTATGTTGCACTGGTGTGCACCTAGGTGTCTGTTGCTGGGGGTGGTGTTATTCACACTAGACAGGCCAGGGCTATGGCCAGCCCTTGCACTGCCCACAATCATGGCTACAGTCTCCCACACAGCACCACACAGGTCCTGTAAGACTGCCACAAGTTCAGTGTGTCAGGCCTCACCCACTGCTCAGCATGCTGCATGTCCTCAAGCAGTATTTATCACATGCGTGTCACATTCTTGCAGCATGTGGCAAGGTGTGTCAGCTCCTGCACAGCACTCTATGCCTTCACAGCAGACCTCAACAGTTGCCTGTCCTCAGCCTCATCCCATTGTCTCAGGTATTGTCCAGTGGGATGGGGTGGGGCTGCACCCATGGCCACTGCATGGGCTGCACCGCGTCAGGTGCTTTGGCACGTGGTGGGTGCAGTGGGCTGGCTGTGTGTAGCCTGTTGCGATGGACATGGAGCAGCAGGGCTGTGGATGTTCCACTGGCGGCATCATGGGGAGGGGCAGTGGTGGCTGGGCTTGCAGTCTCGGCAGGGGCAGTAGGATAGTAGTCACGCGTAGCGGTGGGGCCCTGAGGTTGCATGACAATGGCGGTGCCAGGAACAGAGGTGGGCAGCATGCCTGTGTCTACTGGACCAAGCGGTGACTATGGCTGGGCCCCAGTGGTGCAGGTGCTGGCAGGAGGCGATGACCTGTCCTGGTCTTCCCACATGCTCCAAGCTCTAAATGTAGGTTTACTTGTCATTCACTGCCCGGCCTTCTTGCTGCTGTCCTCTGGGTGGTGTGGATTGGGGACAGCATGAACTGCACATGCCAAGATGGTCCTCTGGCGTCCTCCTCCGTGTTCGACTACATGGGCTGCACTGTGGGGAGACAACAGAGGAGTTATATAGTACCGTACCTGACAGGGCACTGTACAGGCCAAGGCAGAATGCATGCTCCGCATTATGTGCGATGTGCCAATACACTGTGTGTGAGTGCACAGCACATATGCCACAGGGAGAGGCACACCTCACACCAGGAACACACATGCCATCACCAAGGGGACACAACACAGGAGCAGTGTCCACCACGGCCCATCAACAATGTGCACACACACCACACATGTTTACATACATTCAGCACCATTGTGTACACAGACACAAGCACCAGTGGGCACACATCCCAACACCTGGGAACACACATACAACACCAGTGCACACACACTTGACAATGCACACCCACCTCCCAGGGTGCACACATCCCAGCCCAATGGGCACACAGGCAGCACATGGGGCACTGTTGTGAGCATGCATATACATTTCCACTCAATAGGTGATGAGGACACAGGCAGAGCTGCCCACACCCCTTTCGGCTACCTAGCCCTGGCCTTGTCATGCACCCATACTGCTAGACATTAACGCTGACACATATGGCCTGTGGGGTGAGGGTGGTTGCACAGGCAGTCACCACATGGCTGGGCAGGTCCACTTGACTTTTATGTCTGCCACCCAGCACACAGTCACCTCCATGAACTGTGATGTGGATGCTGGCCTCCTCCACAGGATCCAGGGATCATGCAGCCACTGTTGCCCAGGATCCTCCCTTACCACGCTGCTCCCTATGCTTCATTGCCATGGACTCCTTAGTGTGCTCCTCAAGTCCTGAAGCGCTTCCACCACTTCAACATGCCTACTTCATCCACTGACAGCATTCATCTCCTCCGTGATCTTGTCCAAGGCCGCGAGGCACCAGCCACTGGTGCTTCTACAGTGGGACATGACATTCTTCCTGCCTTGGCCTGTGCCAGCACCTGCAACTCCTCCACGCTGAAGCAATGGGCCTGCAGTCTGTCAGTATCCTCCATGGAACCTGCCAGACAAGTGGTACAAGATGGGAGACTGGGGAGTACAGGCAGCAGCACACAGCTGAATGGATCACAGGATGCCCCCACACCACAGATGCATCCTACCAATGTAAGCCTCACAGCCCTAGGCCTGACATGCACACACCCGGCTACTGCGATAGTCACAGATAGGCAGGGGTGGACAAGGCAGAGGTACATGTAACCCTGGGCCGCCTACATGGATCTATATCTGTGCAGGTGACCCGCCAGCTGTGTGCAGCATTGGGGCCCCTCCAAGACACAACAACAGCACTACTAGTGGATGAGGGCACCAAAACAGTACACTGTCAGATGCACATGGTACAGTTACACACATCGTACAAATGGTACCATGTGTGGGTGTTTCAGAGCCTCCATCCCGGCATGACCCCAGCACCCTGCTGGCAGGCCCACCACCACCATCCTGCATACTCAGGAAGACCATAAGGTGATGGATGGCACCCTACAGTACAGACAACACCGTGTCACTGGGCAGTGACCACAGCACAGTCCCTGCAGCAGGGCTCCCAGAGCTGCAAAATATGTTCTGTAATCTACATGGCAGGGACACAGGCCCATGAACAGTATGCCCATGGTGGACCACAGTCTCCACAGAGACACTGCCCATAATGTCTACCACAGCCCAAAATGGAAGGCTCCGTAACACAGCAGATTCTGGCCCAGAAACACAGTGGCATCGCATCCATATTGTTCGTCATGCAATCCATCGCTCAATAGCACATGTTCCATGGTCCCCTGATGCGAAACTGCACAGCTATGGGGATCGTAGTCTATTCTCTGGGCTCCACAGCTCCCCATGGCCATGTGCAAGACGCAACAGCCAGTAGATCTGATACCCCGCCTGTTACATGAGTGCTCCCAGAGCCACTGGGATTCCTACAGTTACAGGGTGGCTACATAGACATATGAGCCACACAGCCACTTTGCTAACAGGGGACAGTAGGTAACAGTGGTTAGCAAAGACATGAATGTCCACTACATGGTCACGTGTACAGCACCCTGGGGTACAGGGACATTACGGAACAGTCTGAGAGCACTGGACATGTCACATGCATTTGGGGACAAGCTAAGACCGGCTTGCGCACATGACTGCACAAACTTCAGTCTAGAGCATTCCACAGGACACTTACCTTCATTCGCCTGCAGTTCCACTGTGCTGTCTATGAGGTGCACTGTACTTCCTTACATAGCCAGGTGCAATCTGGCATGCTAATGTATGCAGCATGGCTGGTAAAGACATGCTAATGTTGCAGTTGCCCAAGGGCTGCCCAATTACCTTATCTGCATGCCTGGCTGAATACTGCAGGTCTACCCACCATGCTAACCAGTTCTGCACCTGCACATGTGTTTGCACAGTGCGATAGCTGTGTGCCCTATGGCCACTGTGCAGGCATGATGATGTGCCCTGCCTATGATGTCATCAAGCTGCACAGCCATGTGCACAGTAACCCTCTTGAGCATGCAGCACTGCATAACAGGTGCATGCACCACATCATATGTGTCCACCCATGCGACCCATGCCACCAGCCCTACCTCCCCAGATTGCTTGTTGCACAAGTGCACTGATGCACTGCACTGTGCTACTGATGTAGTGTATTGCACAAAAGTGGCACAGGCCCCATGGCAGAAAGCAGCATGGCACCAGTATGCACAGCTGATACAAGGCAGCAGCCATAAGTGATCAATGATGCCAGGCAGTACTGCAGGCGTGATCACAGGTGGTCCTCGGTCAGTGGTGAACCTCATGGACTTTGTGGTGGCCAGGGAGGAGGAGGAGGAGCTGCTAGAGAGAGAGGATCAGGGTGGGCAGGCCCCAGTGCAAGGTGTATGCCTCGTGGGCTATTGCCTAAGCCGCAGAATGGAGATCACCCACACTGGAGACCAATGCCGACACCACTTCAGCGACCTGCAGCTGAAGGAGGCATGCAGGCTGCGCCGAACTGCAGGCCATGGTTACCAGTGGCATCAAGCTCCAGCCAGGCAGGTACGGCTGGGTGCCAAGTGAGTGTGTACAACCATGCGTGCAGGCTTGGGCATGGGGCATAGTACACTGTGTTAGGGCCCCCACCCAACACTGTGCATGCCACCTGTGCACCCCAGTGCTCCCTGTGTTCACTGGGATATGCCCTGCAGCACAGCCCGCCAGATGTATACTGCTGGTCAGCCTCCTTGTCTGACACTGCCTATGTGTCCTGTGCAGGATAAGATCTGTCATGGATGCCTGAGAGGTGCATGTCTGTCCGCATGACCATGGCAGCAGGATCACAGGCATGATAGTTGCTGCATGGTAGCACAACTCTGCTGGCAGGAATGGGAGCTAGCAGGAGACCCTGACAAGTCACTGCCTGACACCACATACAGCCAGAAAGATGCACACATGTGTCGTATATGTGACTGTCCAGGGTGCTGTAGCAAGCAGGACGTGGCTAAGTCCACTGGCTATGTCGTGACATGGTGTATGCAGCACATCACATGGCTGCAGGGCCACATGAGCTGGCTACTGCATGGTGTGTAACATGTGCACGCAGGGGCCAGTAATGTACAGGACACCATGCAGGCACACACCACAGCACCTATATGCACCGCGTTCTTGTGGTGTGTCAGCTGCTGCACCAAACATAACCGAGCAATCAATGCCTGCACAAGGCCCAAGGCTCGCATGTCTCATCAGTGGTACTGGGGCCAGCACACTGTAGACCATACACAGGCGGCATGCACTGTGGTTGTCCCCATCCCACAAGAAGAAGGGGCAAGGCTCTCGGGTGACATGGGTACCCATGCCCTTTACACATGTGTTGTGCTTAGCGCCCAATTTCTTTTTTGCAGAAAGTCCCAGAGACACTCATTTACAAAGCCCTGGAGTCCATCCACTTCCATATACTGAGCTATGCCTCTGCGCTCACAAGTTTTGTGATGTAAGAATCTGCAGATCGTGGGGGCGCTCCATTGGTTTCAATGGGGCCGTTTTTAAACTAGGATTTTTAATGCTTTAGCACTATTTGTCTGAACTGGCCCTTTGAAACATTAAAATTGTGGTTAACAAAAACAAACAAAAAACACAGAAACCAATGGGTGCACCCCGTGCTCTACAGATTCTTACATCACAAAACATGTCAGCGCAGGGCATGGCTTGCATTCATTTCAATGGGGACACCCAAAAATTTCCAGGGGGCTCTCACTTTTAGCTGCAGCCCCCCTTTTTTCCCCCAGAAAGTCACGGACCTCAAAACAAAAAATCCTACAAAAAGCGGGGGCATAATTTATGCATCACAGGCTCACTTCCATGTGGTGCTAATGGCAACCTGCCCTGTCCACCCACGCATGCCATGTTTTGCAGCTGAGCCATAGTGCGGGTGGACATGTGGCTACATTGGGTAATGTGTACTGGATGGGGCACTAAGTACCACTGTAGGGGACTAATCACATCTCTTTGACAGGAGCAGGCCCAGCGGCGCAGGAGAGTGTCCAGGAAGAGATAGGCAGACCTTAATGGGGCCCAAGGCAGGACCACAGTAAGAAGGTAAACCAGCGAGTAGGCTACTGTGTGCACAGCATCTGGGGTTACATGAGTACATACCTGGGTGCCTGCACAGCTTGTGTGTGGAGGCCATGGCCCTACCACCTTTATGGGCACTGGGTCTAGCCCTCCACCTTGTACCCTTGGTTATAAAGGACTGTGGAGGGTTGCGCCTTGTCACCGCAGCATGGGCTGTCCTGGGGGTTTGGGCAATCACACAGTGTGCATGGTGGCACGAGAGTCATGGACCAGGGACAGCAGTGCCAAGAGGCGTGCAGCCACAGGTAACCATGGTCAGGACCTGCCAGAGCATGATACAATGGGCACCTGTAAACAGTGTCCATGGCATGCCACTCCTTGGGCAGACATGGGCACAGGGACTGCCATCGGAGTGTGACTATCCGGGGGTGGGGAATGCCTCTATCATGCCTGGTGTGGAGCGTGCATCCTGTCCACCACAAATGCACACTATGTCGCCTGTGCCTGTGTCTGGCACAAGTCTCTGTGGCAGTCGCCATGCTGGGAGCAACCCAGTGGAAGTACCACCTCATGGATTCAGGTGGTGGAAACACACCATGCCAAGGGTCATCAGGCGTACAGTGGTATTGCAGCGTGTGTGTGCACTGCATGGTAATGCATGTCCATGCTGCAGGCATGCTGCCTGTGTCTCAGTCCCATGTTGTGCCATGGCACCCATCGTGCTGATGCATGGGTGCCACAGGCAATGGTGACAGTGTGCACCAGCCATGGTGGGGCAGCCACACAGGCGATAGGCCCATACCTTCCTGCAGCCAAGACGGTGGACACAGGCTACAGTGGCAGGCATCTGTCTGTGTCTGGTCAGTGCACTACCATGGCCAGCTGTGTGCCCCAGATGCCAGCCATGGCAATGCCCTGCACTGCCAGACTATCTGACACCATATATAGTGTGTAGCATGCCCCAACTGCATGCTGATGGGCCATGGTACTGGCATGGGAAAGGGAACAGTGAGGCTTTTCGGTAGGCAGTGCATGTTGGGGACCATGCATGCATCAGGCTGCAGCAGCGATGGAGACCATAGGACACAGTACCAACTCAGTTATGGTGACTCCAATGCATATGGGACCAATGGCCACACATTGGCCATGGCGGGCTGTATAACCAGTATTCTGCACAGGCCCTGTACTAGTGGACATATCAATGACTGGAATTGGGTAGGGTGTGATCTGATGACTGAGGTACCCCGAAGAAGATCTTCCAAGTTCCTGAAAGGAATAAACAAGGTGAACTGTGAGGAACTATTTAGCATGTGTAACAGTTCATGGACATGGAAGCACAAATGGACACTAATGGGAGGAAGGTTCAAGAGGATATGAGAAAGTTTTATTTTACAGAAAGGGTGGTAGAACTGTGGAACAGTCTGACAGCCAAAGTGGTGGGCAGCAAACCATAAATGGTTTCAAGCACAGCAGGAACAGAGTATTGGGTATAGTGGTTACTGGGGGCAGCAGCAGTAGGGAGGAGAACTCGGGGTGAGTAGTGAGGGCTATGACCGTGTATGGACAACAGATCCCCAAATCTGATAGGAAACTATGGACAGACTCTGTGGACTATTGGTCTTTTCTGCCATCAATGTCTCTGCTTCTAACCGGAAAGTAAAAGCTCTGGTGCTGTAAGGAACAAACACTTTTTTTTTTTTGTAGTAAAATTCAATGTAGGCCACAGTTCATCTAGCTATGGATCTTCAGGATGATCCCTTGAAATTTATCCTTATCCCACACGGGCTAGAGAGGGAGGGCTGTCCTCCCACCCCTAGACCGGAGAAGCAGGCCACAGAGCAACGCCAGGGTCTCACACAGCCTGTCCTCCATTTTTCCTGATTTTCCCTCCCACAGCTGAGGCGCACACGCCGACACATGCATGTGGAAGCATGCACACACTGCATAAGTCCCCAGCTCCCTCCCTTCATGCTGCTCCCAGATTCATCCTATCACCAGGCCTCCACCAGGTGGTAGTCACGCGAAGCCCTCCCTTCCCGGGAGGAGAGGACAGCAGTTCAGTGTGTGCTCTATCTTCCCCACCCCAACCGACCCCAGCAACTCCAGATCGCTCCCAATCCGGGTTACTGGCATAATGGGTTGCAGCTCTAATGTTCGCCGCTGAGCTGGCTAGGATTACCTTTCTTCATGGAAGAGCAAACATGCATGATCTATACTTGACTGCCTGCAACTCGTTGTCACTGCATTCACACCAAGGACAGTGGCTCGTATTCAAAAATGTGAACTTCTCTGTTCACCCATTTTCTGGTTGACAAAACAACTTGATTTGAACCAGCGAAAAGAATATGATTTTCATCTGGTCAAGTGTCAGTCTGACGAAAAAGTATTTTAAGATATAGCAGAGTTCAGATAAGAATATTTTGCAGAAAAAAAATGCTGTCTCGCACCACATGCACCCATAGAAACATAAACGATGACAGAAAGAGACCAGTGGTCCACCCAGTCTGCCCATGATACCCTATCTAACCCTGGCACCTACTGTCATCCAGGGTCCTAGCCCTCCCAAACACCCCTATTTCCCTCCCAGTTTCTGCAATCCCAAGCAACCACTGTACCATTCACTTTGTCCCTACCACGCTTGAAACCATTAATGGTTTAGCACCCACCACCTCAGCTGCTAAACTATTCCATGGTTCCACCACTCTTTCTATAAAGTAATACTTCTTCATGTCACTCCTGTCAGTTTCCACTGGTGCCCTCGTGACCTTGAACTGTTACTCATGCTAAATAATTCCCAGCAGTCCACCTTGTTTATTCGTTTTCAGGAACTTGAAGATTTCTATCCTATCCCTCCCTCTCCTTTGTGGGCTCCACTGAGTGCGTGTTCAGTGCCTTGAGGCACTCCTCGTAAGATCTGTCCTGTTGGTCCTGAATCATCTCAGTCACCCTTCACTACACTGTCTTCAGCCTGTCCTTATCTTTCCTGATATGAGGACTCCAGAACCTGGCACAGTACTCTAGGTGAGGCCTCACCAAATATCTATGAAGTGGTAGAATTACCTCCTTCCTTCTGCTGTCAATACCCTCCCAGCATCCTGTCTGCCTTACTATGGGCCTTGCTGCATTGATTCAACTGTGGGTGTCACACTTCTGAATAGGCTTTTTTCCTTCATACAGTACTGCAGTATGTGGTTACTTTTTATACATATACCAGTAAGCATCTCTCCATCTATCGTGCTGCTTTGAGGCAACGAATACAGTACATTATAGCAGTGTTTTGGCTAACTAAATTGAAATCATTCAGAAAGCTTTGGGCTAGCCTTGTAGTGTGGAGGGCTGAGGCACTGGATGACTTACCTCCATCTACGATGGCTACCCAGGTTTGGGAACGGACCGGGCTGATCAGAGACATAACAGGGGAGAGGATTGAGCACACCAAGGATAGCTCTCCTCCCTTGGGAAGGGGCACAGCATTCCGCTACTTGCCTGCCACCCATTGGAGACTGGGTGGCAGCATGTGGGACCTGCATACATGGGTGACAGGTGTGATGAAGCAACTCGCATGCGTCAAGATACCATGTGAGTGGCTGTACTGTACACAGTCCTGGTGGGCAAAAAGGAGCAAACCATTCCAGCTGATTCGGTGTTCCCTGCTGGCCCCACACGACCCTACCTGGCAGGCCACCAAACATAGCTCTAAGTAAGTATTTTTATTTTTTATTTATTGAAATCTAGGATTACAAATACCTTTGAGCAGGAACTGCTCATTTACAAAGGTTCCCGTCAAAGGAATGGGGGTATACATACATACAAAGGTCAACATAATAATACATAGTTACACAATAAAAGAGGTAAGAGACTGAGGCTTAGGAAATTCCAGTAATTCAAAATGTACCAAACGTTAGGTAGCATGACATACCAGCCAAGGGGCAATCTTAGAAATAAGCACTGCAGGTGAGAGGGAAGGGGTATGCAGGCAAGAAGGCCATTGTCAGAGGTGAGGGTAAGAGCTCTAAAGGAGAGGGAGGGAGGGATAAAGTAAGGAAATACCTGGGGGAGGGGCAAGGGGTAGGCAGGTAGAAGGGGCAAGGCGGCGAGAGGTAGCTGTCAAGACTGAAGTGGAAGGCTGGGAGCGTGGGTCCCTGATTAGGCGAGGCAGTCACAATGACTAGTTGAAATGAGATGAAGTCGAGTTGTCTCTTAAAAGGGCCAAGAGCAGCAGCAGTAAGAGTTTCTTTGTTGAGAGTATTGTACCACTGTGGTGCTTTTAGGCAAAGGCCCTCTGGCCCATGGTAGTCTGGCATCTGGGGACAAGGAAGCTTAGTTGTTGTGAACTTCTAGTTCGCTGGGTGCTGTGATGGTCAATGAGGAGCTTTTCAATGCCGGGGCATGACCCCAAGGAGGACTTTTTGGCTAAGGGGCAGGTTTTATACTGTATCCGCTGATGAGAGGAAGCCATCCTGCCCGTGTGTACAGGTCGCAAGTGTGTGTAAGTCTGTCAGTCCCAGTTAGCAGCCTGCATGCTCTGTTGAGTGCAACTGTAATTCTGCGGAAGGCAGAGGCAGAGCCATAAATTGCTAGCCCGTGAATCGATAATGGAGGTGACAGAGCTGTTGATAGCCAACGGAGAGTGTCAGGAGTCATGCAGTGTTTGTGCCTGTACAGCAGGCCTATACGGATATTGGTGGCTTTGGCGACAGAATCTATGTGCCAATGGTAGGAGAGTAGAGCTGTCCAATGTGACACCTAGGTATTTAAAATCAGGAACAAGTTCAAGTAAGTGGTGGTTAACCCTTAAGTCCACATGACCGGTCAGTGGTGGGACTGGGGATGCCACCAAGACCAGGACAACAGGAGCTAATAAAGACTAATAAAAATAAATAAATAAAGCTTTACAAAACATTTATGTTACACACCTGAAAGAAAGCAGAAATCCTTGAAACTGTGATTATAAACTCCAACTTTCAAACCTCTCTTTCTTCAGTTATCTTGATTCCTCCATCCCTCCTTTCTCTTTCCTAACACTCATTAAAAACTGGGTCTAAAAATAGTGAAAGCTAATTAGCTGAGGCCATCTTTACCCATGCTGATATCTCAGCACAACAGCACAAGTAGAGATCTGGAAGCCCTCATCACAGTAAAATCAATACTCCTTAGTAAAGAAATTGATTTTTCAGAACCAATATGGCTGTCATCTTTACTGCCATATCCATCACCCTCCCCAAAATATAACACACTATGTCCTTCCGTTTTTTTTTTTTGGGGAAATTATGAAATAAAACTAAGCCCTCTGCTACTTTATAGGTTATAAAATTAAAAAAAATGTTAAGTACCTGTGAAGATCCTTCAGGTATGCCCTGTCATCATGACTGACAGACAGTACCTTCCTGCCACATGCAGTGAGGCAACAAGGTATTCTATAATGCAATGGTGCAGGCAGGCCTACTCACGGTACACGTGTGTATAGTTTAATAATCTGTTTATGTTTCTGAAATTAACATACATGAACAGAATCCCCAATTCCTACGAATAATAATAGTACCATCCTGTATTATAGCAGCAGCTGAGCCAACAAATCAAAACTTTATAGAGTGGTATATCAATTATAGCCTTTTTGGGAACCCCAGACAGCCAGACAGACATACTGTACATACGTGTATGCATACATATATACATGTGTAATAAATAATCCATTACATGGCGTGTGGCCATCCTCTGACATACACACGCTCTGGTGCGAGTTCTTATTGGAGCATCTGTCTTATAAAATGCCCAGAAGTTCTAAGGGATGAAAAGAAATGCAGGCATGTGGTCACTGTGGAATAATTCACGGTCATGTGGTGTGTTTCTTCCAATCAGGAGACTGGATTTTCACAGATTTTTCTTACCTATTTTATAAACACAGTAAAGAATACAAGTAAGGCCAATGATGCAGTGTTTTCAAAATGGACTATTCCATTTGACATTTTCAAATAATTTCTTCAATTTTTTTTGCAAAATTGAAGTCACATTAACATCTTTGTACAAAAATGTGGCTTAAAATGGGTGTGTTTGCACAAAAAGCTGGTGCAAAGTGAGGTTGTTTGCATGTGAAAGTTCAGCAAATAGTTTCTTCATAAAATGGACTCCCAAGTGTTTGTTTAAAATTAGAAATTCCATTTTGACTGGTGTTTTTAACAGAAAACAGAAAATCTGTGGCCCTATTTTAACAAGGGTGTGTGTGTATGCGTAACCAGAATTTTACACACCCAAAGTCCAGATACTACATAAACCAGTTTATAAAAGCATCCTACACCAAGGTGTGTGTAAAATTCTCTACACACACACACACACACACACACACACACCTTGTTTTTTTTTTTTTTTTTTTAATTATTAGGGATCAGTCGGCCGGTGGTGCTGAGGGTGGCGCTGGACACCACACCAGCAACCCAGTTTCAGGAGCGAGCCTGGGCTGCCAGGTGTCAGCAAGGGAGAGAGGACTGAGCATCAGAGGACTGCTCTCCTCTCCTCTCTCCAGGAGAGGACTAGTCGTCCTACTCGTTGACTGCCCTCTCACGGTGGCTGGAGGGCAGTACAGGTCAGGAGGCTTGAAAGCCAATGTACTTACATTGGAAAGGAGGGGAAAATGGAAAAAGGCTGGGGCTCCACGAGACCCTATGATGGCCAGTGCTCCAGCAAGTCTGCCCCTGCCACCAAATTTGCTGTACAAAGGGTGGCAGGGAATGTTAACACCACCCTCCGTCACCTGGCCCTGCATTGGAGGGGAATCTGCAGGCGGGCAGATGAGCTGGGATCGGACGGAGGATGTATCCCCCTCCAAGGAGGCCCACAGAAGGAGGTAAAAAAAACACAATAAAAAAAAATCACTAGGGACCATTTTTTTATTAATGTGAGTTTCTCTTCATAGTACCAAATGGCACCAAAGTGCTGGTAAACTTGTGCATGGATGAGTTAATCAATTTCCATGCAGTATCTGATAACAGCCATTTCTGATAGTAGGCAGTGAGTTGTACTAAAGAAAAAGTAATTGAGTTTTATATTATAGCCTAAGCATCATATGGGTTAAGAACAAAATGTCGAATATTGTCCCAGTAGCTTGTAGAATGGCCAATATGTCCTTGACAGTCCCCAGCAAAGAAAATTGTTAGTATTAACTATCCTGTACTCCTTCTATAAGGCAAACATTTAAATAAACAGCAGTAACAGTTTCTAGATATAAAACTTCATACCTGTTTTAAACATTTCACGTTCTCACTTACCACCATTAGATGCATATAAAATAATGCATTTACTTTGTCACTACACTATACCTGGAGACAGAACATCTACCACGTGGCAGCTACTCTTTTCTTTCCCTTTCTTTCTTTTGATCCATTCATTCATTCTTTGTTATACCTATCTCCCTAGCCCCTGTACCCATCTCAAACCCCCACAGCACCCCAGCCTCATCACCTCGTCTTCTCTTAGCTTCTCCCACATTACCCTATGTTTTACCCCCATGGCTGAGCCCTCAGGCTGGGCCAGAGTCGTTGGGAGCACAAATATCCAGTTGTCTGGGAAATCACCCATGTCAGCAAGTGTGGGGCCTGCAGGTGCAGTAGGGCTCTCATGGCATGGCAGGAGTTTCCTCTTTCTGTTACTCTCTTTCCTCAAGATGCAGGCAGCTCAGCTGTGCATGCACGTACACCAGGCGTGCAGTGTGGCACCAGCCTGCATCTTCCCTCCCACAGCTGCTGTGTTTGCTGACACGTGTGTTCACCCAGGTATCAGTATAGCCACAGAGCTGGCTGCCCTCCCTCCATGAGGAGGCACCCTCTTGAATGCTCAATCCTCCTCTCCTAGCTGGCCCTCAATGACCTGGGCTTGTTCCTGCAGGTTGCAGGCATCATGAGCAGTAGTGCTACTATTGTGCCAACAGCCAGCCTGGCAGCTGCCATTTAACTATGAAACTTGGCCAGCTGTACAAAATATGAATCCAGCAGTGCCTGCATCACAGTGTGAGTAAACAGCTAATACATCTAAACTGTAACAGTAAATGAAAAATGAGCAGCACTCAAATGTACTCAAGTGTCCTCATTGGATTGTTCCATGTCCTCCCATACCAGAAGCTTCGCTCTGGATCCTTAACATACAGCATGCATCCTTTGCATTCCCAAACATACAACCTTCCCGATAGCTGGCATGGACTGGAGCTGCGGGGAATGAATGACTCTAACTCCCAGTCCACCTTATACCCCATCAAAAACTTGGTGGTGCTCCCTCATTGCACAGCTAAGATCTGGGAAAAGATGCATGGATTCTTTGGAATACAGTACAAGTCAACCCTGGAGCCTGCTGGGAGAGGAGATGCCACTTGTGTATTCCTGGTTGATGGGGAGAGGGGCTAGTCTCTCTCAGGTAACAGAGGCAACCAACAGTAAAATTCATGATCCAGGGCTGGCTCAGTGACACAAGGGCCTGAGGTGCTGGTGCTACACTTGCTGCCATGCCAATGACCCAGGATCGAGCCAGACAGAGGTCGTTCAATGGTGGGCGGGAGGAGTATGAGCATCCCACAGGAAGATCTCCTCCTCCAGGAGGGAGGCCTGCTGACTCCGCTGCGATATCGCCACCAGGTGATCATGGGTGGTAGTGAAAGTTGAGCCACAAAGGGGAACGTGGGTGCCTCCTGACTGGGGCGCTTACGCATCGTGCATCCAGTCAGTCTTCGCTCACAGGGTGCCTGAGGGAAGAAAATGGTGGAAAAAGACAAGGCCATTGTGGGATGATGCTGCACTGCCCACATGCTCTGCACCGTGCGCTGGGCTGCCTGCTGCAGCATCCACTACCTAGTCTCCATACGGGTTTGGGAAACTCAGGAACTCATGGGGCATTGCAAGGCAGTTGGCTATAAATGGGGCCTTCGCTAAGAACAGAATTTAAGTAAATTAAAAGCATGGCACTTTTAAACATTTAATCGGGACATCTTCAAGTACCCTTGCTGCTTCAGCGAGATGCTTCTCACCCTATTACAGTGCAATTAGTTGCAGATGACAGTGACATTTTGATTGGGAGTTGACATTTTGAATCATTATCAAGTCTCATCTCAGCTGATTACAGCGTAATCACAGTTTAAAAAAAAAGCTAGTGTGCCAGAGTGCTGTTAGATCTTTACAAACCTTGGTGCTGTTTGACTTCAGAAGCTGTACAAACCGTGGCAATGTCTCTTCCTTGCAATGAACTTTCCTTAGTTGACAGTGTGAAAGTTATCAAGGTGCTGCAAAACCTCACTAGCTCTCTATCTTCTGTTGCTGCCCAATTTAGGATTTCCAAAAGTCAAGCTGGCTGAATCAGTAAAACAGAGATTCAATCATGTCATAGTGGTGTGCCAATGCTAACCAGACCCATAAGAGAAAGAGGGACAGATTCAGAGGAAGAGAATGCCTAATGATGTGCTTTTCCCAGGCTCTGGATCAAAGCGCACATATCTCAGGCCCCAAGTTAAAATCTAAAGCACAGGATCTAGCCCAACAAATGTATTTATTTATTTTATTTAGCTTTTGTTAACGGGTAAGTCCACTAGCCATAAATGACTATTTTCAGGCACGACTTGGGAGAGTACAGACATGCAGAAACTTAACAGGATAACAAATTATAAGTGCTTTACATACAAAGAGTTAAAGGGATACAATACATCAGAACATACAAAGTAAAGCGCTTTACATACAGTGAGTTAAAGTGGATACAATACATCAGAGACATACAGAGTAGAGCATTCATAAGTTCATAGGTGCCTACCTATGCAATGAATAGAGAGGACCTTGGACAATAAATTATCAGGTAACATATCATATGAACAGAACAAGGTACACAAAAACAAAAACAGGTAATACAAAAGGAAGAAATACCATTGAGAGCAGGGTGTCATTAAGGAAAAGGTCAGTAAGTGAGGAAGAGGGAGCAAGCCATGAAATTAGATTATATGAGTGTATGTAAGTGTAAGGAGATGCCTGCAGTGCAAGATTGTATATGGGCAGGGAAAGGGAGCTGGGACAGGCTGAGGCAGTAAGAGGGTTATACAGCGGTGAGGAAATACTATTGTATGGCCAGAGACATCAGTCATTAGGTAGAGTGAAAGCAGGAACAGGTATCAGCAATCAGCAGATTCGAGCGCAGTTTTCTCTTAAAGCATGTGTGGAGCTAGAAAGTCTAATGTCGAGGGAAGGAATTCCACAGCCGTGGAGCCACGCTCAAATGCAACAGTTTCTTTCCTAGTGCAGCACCTCGGCAAATTCAGAAAGGATTTATCAGCTGATCGTAGACCATGGAGTGTGTCCTGAGGAACAAGCATAGCTGCAAGACACCTAGGGATTGATTTAATTACTGAATCAATAAGAGAGCCAAGTTAGTATTTCCTACTAGCTAGCGGAGAGAGCCAACCAAGATTATTATAAAGCTGACAGTGGTGTTTAAGCCGAGGAGCAGAAGAGGCATAGCAACATCCCATCTGAGTAGGTCAGTTTTTATGAGCAGCCCCAAATAAGGGAGCCCCATAGGTTAGGGGTGGGAGCAGAATCCCCTCGCAATGGCCATTTTAGCCGATGGCATGAGCATATAACTAGTCTTATATGCAACACCCAGTTTGAGTTGACAGCTCTGCAAACAGACTGTACATGAAGATTAAGATCAAGAGATTGATCTAGCAGGATGCCCAGGTACCAGTCCATATACGACCAAATCTTTTCACTTGAGGTCTCCCTGGTTTAATGGAAGCTCAAGGCAATGAAAATTAAAGTCGGAAGTTAGAGCTGGTGTGAAGACCAGGTTAGTGGAGGATAAACTGGCCCTGCTTACTCACTACGGTGAGTATTAGGGGCAGTCAACCGCAAGAAGGCAGAGTTCCTGTCCAGAGAGATTGCTGCAGGGAGGAACCAACCTGCTATGCTATTTCAGACTGTAGACAGGCTTTTACACTCGGCCTGTCTACAGTCGAAAAAAGCCTTTTCTGATTCTCTGTGTGAGGAGGTTGCTCGGTTCTTCTTTGACAGGATGTCCTCCATCTGGCAGGAATTCCATCAGTGAGCCAAACTACAACCTGCAGTGATCACCATGAGCGTCCAGAGGAACTCCGCCTGTTTGGGGCCAGTTTAAACCTGTGGAGGTGGCTGAGGTCATTGAGGTCACTTCGGGCTGAAGCAGGCTGAGGTCACTGAAGTTGTTTCAGGCTGAAACATATATATTGTGAACTGGACCCGATGCTGGCCGCATTTCTTTATGGGATGTGTCGGTTCCATTGGTCCAGTGTTTGCCATGATTGTCAAGTGCTCTTTGTCGGAGGGATCTTCCCGGACTACTTGAAAGAGGCTTTGGTGAGACCCTTCTAAAAATACATCCTTAGACTCTGACATCTTGATGAATTACTGTCTTATCTCCAACCTCCAAACACAAGACTCAGCACTCAATAGTTGGCGTTTGAAACAAGCATAATTTAATTAAACAGACGCCTATACAAAGCCAAGCGGCTAAAAAGTGCACAACAAGACAAACTCCCGACGGTTTACGTACAAACTACACGTCATCAGGAGTGGCGTTTTGGGCATCTAGTTAGGAGTTGTCAAATTTTCTAGTTGGACCTTCTATTTTACTCATAAGGTGTATATTGTTTCTTTATCTTCCATAAAAAATTCAGGTATATTTATGGTAGGAACAAACATGGAATCTGTATATTAGCTTTTCTAAATACCTTAGTATAATGAAAGTATATTTTTGTTTATTTTCTATGAGGGTATTTTCTGTGAAAATGTTCCTTTAAATATACTCCTATATATATGTTGCTGTTTTACAAGACACCACCCCCTGATGACGTGCAGTTTACCGCGAAACGGTCGGGAGTTTGCCTTGCTGTGCACTTTTTAGCCGCTTGGCTTTGTATAGGCGTTCTGTTTAATTAAATTATGCTTGTTTCAAACGCCAACTATTGAGTGCTGAGTCTTGTGTTTGGAGGATTCGTTATGGACTCGACACCTTTTTACACGGAGGAGCTGTTTTGATGTGATGACTTATCTCCAACCTCCTTTTTGGGTAAGGTTGTAGAAGACTGCAGTGCAACAGCTTCAGGAGCACTCATGCTTTGACATTTTACAAACCTCTCCAGTCTGGATTTTAAAAGTAGGTATAGCACCAAAACGGGGTGTTAGTTCAGCTGCACAATGACCTCCTTAGGGTGAGAGATAGTGGAGGCGGGGCAATTCTCATTCTCCTCACTCCCTCCTCAGCATTTGACACGGTGGACCATGTCGTGTTACTTGACTGTCTCAGAGGTACTGTGGGCTTGCTGGCACTATCTGCTGATTGAGTCCTACCTCACGAACAGGAGACACCAGGTAGTGATAAATTTCTCCTCCTCCTCCAACCTCCTGTCCTGCAGAGTACCTCAGGGTTCGGTCTTGTCACCGATGTTGATCGCTGTGTACATGCTGCCCCTGGGTGAGCTCATTAGGAAGTACAACATGGGTTTTATTGCTATGCAGATGATACTCAGTTGTATCTTTCCTTTGCCCCTGGGACATCCAATGCCAGAAGAGCTTAATAGCTGCCTAGTGAAATTAATGACTGAATGGCCTCCAACTGGTTGTGACTGAACCCTGATAAGATGGAGGTACTGGTTGTGGAGTCGAACCATGGCGTGATAGGACTGCCTCGGAGTGGCAACTGGTCTCTTCTTAGGGCCTACACCATTGATGGCTTCCTCTAGAGGCATGATCTGGGCATATTTCTTGATGATGGACTGACATTTGAATTTCAGGTGTCGTCCACTGTCCAAAGTAGTTTCTACCATCTGAGGAATATCACCAGGATCAAACCCCTAGTTCAGCCTGAGGATCTTCCTACCTTGGTACATGCCTTTGTGACTTCAGGCTTGATTACTATAATGTACTCTACTTCAGGGTCTCTGAAGGGACCTTCCACTGGCTGCAGTTGGTGCTGGCGCTGCCGACAGGTTGCTGATGGGACTTTCCAAGTTCAGTCATGTTACCTCAGTGCTGCACTGGTTGCCAGTCAGGTGTAGGATTCTCTTCATGGGCTTGCTCACCTTTAAGGCACTGCATGGACTAGGCCCTGGCTAGCTGGCTGACCACCTCACACCTGCCGCTCCTGTCGCTCCCTCCGTTCCTCCTCTAGGGCCTCTTGCGATTCCCAGGATGAGGTTAAAACTGCCAATGACAGGGCATTTAGTGTCACTGGCGCCATCCTGTGAAATTCGCTACCACCAGCTGTCAGGAGGCCCCTTCAGTTGAGGTTTTAAGAGCCGCTTGAAGACCTATCTGTTCGCTCTGGCATTCCCAGATACAGAGCTGTGAAGAACTTTGTTTTATATATCTGTAATGCTCGCATTTTGCAGTTTGTCTACAGATTTTATATTTTATCATTTTAGCTCTATTTATGTATTGCTAACTGTCCCATCTCTTTGAATTGTCTATATTTGTAAGACGCTCAGTGCCTATGGGATTGGGCACCTAAAAATTAAAGTTGCTTTGCCTGTTTTACAGTACGGACTGAAAAGCAGGAGCTCATCAGTGGAAAAAAAGCAAAGGACCACATTTCTATCCTTTATTGTACAAGCCAGACAGACTGGGAAAAGTGAAAGACCCCAGTGCATGCCCAGTGATGTTAAGCTGCTGCCTGTAACCTACACCGACTCTGGAAATGCCTGGATGACAAGTGTGATCCATCAGGAGTGGCTGATGGCTTGGGACAACGAGCTCCTCCAAAACCGCAGAAAAATGTTCCTTTTGTGGACAACTGCTCTGCCCACCCCTATGATCTGGTAAGTAAAGTTAAGTTCATCAAACTTGTCCCCCCACCAACACAACCAGCATCATTCAACCCATGGACATGGGTGTGATTAAGAAATTTAAACAGACACTACAGGTCATATGTAGCAGGCAAAATTCTGCAAACTATCGATGAGGAAAAGACAGCTCATGCAGCAGAGATTGCCTGCAAAGTTAACGTCCTAGATGTGATTTACATGCTCAACAGAGCATGGGGGACTGTTAAGCAAGACACAACTGTACACTTATGTTAAAGCTGGATTCACTGGTAATGCCACTACAGGACCCCTCAACACCAACACTGAGATAGGGCTTGAAGAAGGGGTGTAGCCAAGAATTTTAAACTTGTACTCAAAACTGATGTACTGTTGCCCCACCATTATGTAAACAGTAACCAAAATATTAGCTGCCACGCCACACCAACAACAGCACCCTCCCTCCCTCCCCACCGTTTGCCATGTCTGAGTTCAAGTAATGTTTCTTCCAGTAATCATCCTTCCTTTGTTTTCTGCCTGCGTGGTAAGTAATGTTCTTGTTTGTGTATTTGGCTGGTGGCATCAGTCCCCATAGTGAACAACAAAGGCAAAGGGCTCAATGCGACACAAACACAATGTGACTCACAATGTCCTTGCTTTCCTCTTTTGTTGCCCCTGCCTGATTTTTTTACTGTACTCTGCTGAGTACAGTGTGTATCTACCACGACACCTGCTTGAAGATGTACAAATCCCTGCTTTCATGGATGCTGACACCTTCACAGAATTTATGGAAATGGACTGTGATGTACCAACTGTGGAAGAACTAAGTGACAAGGAATTTGACAGTGCTGTAGCTATACGGTGGAGATTGAGGACATAGCCGCAGCCCCTCAGGAGCCAGGAAGAGCTGTCTGTACTACAGAGGCATTTAACAGGTCTCAGTGCTGCAACTAACTGGTGTTAGCAAAGGCTGGCAGACTGCAGAGTCGGAAGGGCTTTGAAATCGAATCTAAGATTCAAAGCCTAGCCTAAAGGAAAAAGGCAACTCCTTCTCACCTGCAAAACCTGCAGCAAACCCACTGAGACCACCACTGACAGAACCATACCATCAAACACCCACATCTGCCTTCATTCCATTGGCAGCCAAACGGACGGAAATGACAGAAGAATTACTGATTGGCTATGAGCCAAAAATATATATCGTGCTATGACCAAAGTAAAACTAAAGCACAAAAATGCACACATAAGCAAAGCAACAAAATTAAAAAAAGTTTACTGACACTCCCCTATCAGCACAGATAGTTTGCATTACATGCCACTTCCCTTTCCCATCGCCAAAGCAGCATAAACAACAACACAATCTGCAAGAAAATAAGTCAATACTATACACTATAATGGTACCGTATGGCCCAAACTATATGAAAAGCTCAAATCTGTGGACAAAGCAGTGAAGCAGGTATCACATACATTAGAAAAGTGAACTTAAGCTTATAAGAGATGGATGCTTAAATGGGACAACTAGCTGTCCACAGAGCCATCCCATTAAGCAGCTTGCACTGTAATTACCTTTTGGGCTGTAGTCTGTGTCTATTCAACTGTTGTTTCCAGGGTAGAAACCTTCACAATGAAGGAATATACTGTTTTTATCCGGTGCTTCCATATTTATTTATTTTTGTAATCTAAGGCTTTCACGGCATTAAGAACAGTTTGAAAGGACAGTCCACATCTCCCTCCACCCAGTCCAACCTACCAAGGGACATTCCTCCCTGCACATTGGAGAATACAAGTAGGATGGGTGGGCAAGACAATCCTACTCCAGTGATCCCCTGATGTGCAGGTATGCCTAGAGTGCATACTGTGTGATCCTGAGCAAGTCACTTAACTTCCGTGTGCTCCCAGGTGGCACCTGAAACAAGCTTCAACCCAGTGTGCTACTCCTGGTTAAACAACGTTCCCTTTCCCTTTCTCATGTTCACAGGAGAATGCGGGAAACATAACAAATACAGTCAGAAACAGACACATGTGCCCCTCTGCACTGTCACCCAAGTCACACAGTGAATTCTCCATATACACAAACACTGAGCAGAAAAAAGACCCAGTGGGAAAGAACCACTATCCCTGCACAGCTACAAGGAGAATCTTCCTGGCCTGTTCTTTTCAGAGGTAAGAGAGCAACTGGATCTGTCTGGTAGCTCCTCAGTGATATCACCTAGGATGTCACAGCTTTGATCTCATACCTGTCTTTAGTTGTGGACAGAGCTGACTAAGCGTAATGGTGACTGAATCCACTAATGTGCAGGAGATCACTCATGTTAAACAACAGGTGTTTGAAAATAATAATAAAACTGGTGGTAGCTGTATTTAAAGGAGCATTTCTTGAATGATTTCAAATCGTTTTGCCTCTGCTGTAAATGGGTAGAGAAACATTGGAGGGATGGATGTGCAACCAATAAGAAATGTAGTGCCCTATTTACAAAGGTTTGCTCCCATTCTGTGTCTATGGTAACAGTCTTTTGAAAGTAAGACCCATAGTCTGCAGCACTTTATCATTTTAGATGGAGTAGACTTAGTTGTAAGCACTAGTGTGTTGATTTCATATCCCATAGGAAACACTGTAATATTAGTCAAACTCTCTAAAATGTAATATATAATTAAACCTCCACACAGCTTTTATTACTTTGTGACAGCTGCAAATATTAAAGTTAACATAAATGGCATCTGAGACTCAGTACAATTATGAGGATTCCATGGAGTCTAGACTTGACAGACTTGCCCATGGTTTGTGCCATGCAGACTGCCAACCTACTTGTAAAAGTGCCAAAGATGATGCACACAAGCAGTAAATGATTTACTTGATGCCCCAAAATAATTTCATCACAGTGGTGCAGGCTTAATTGGCCTAATCCAAGTGACTGCTGATTTTCACATTGTATTTTCTACCTACCATTGCTAGCCTTTGACATAGAAGTAGCGCTACAGCTGCAATGCTGGCGAACCAGGTTAGGGAACAAGTCTGGGTTATCAGGGAGAAAGATTAAGCATCCCAGAGGATGTTATCTTCCAGGAGAGGATGACTGGTCCGGTGCCATACTGCTACTTGGGTGACCACAGGTGATAGTGCTCATGGATGGCATGTACGGTACTTCCAACAGCATCAGGCACCATGCTTGTGTGCAGGAGCTTGTGACACCACTGTCGGCGTCCCACCTGCTGAAGGAAAAGCGCACCATGATGGACAGTACCCTGCAGGCCCCTACACCAGTGGCAGGCGTTCTCCTGAGTGACACTGGATCTGTTTCATTGGCCAGTTTGAGAGGACTGACTGACCACCACCTCAGGGGAAAGCCGTGGAGTAACACACCTAGGATTGCAGGTAAGCCCTTTCGGAGCCAGGTGACAAGGCTGGGGTGGGGTGGGGAGTTATCAGGCAAGAGCCACAGCATGCACCAGAGAGAAACAGCATTAATATAAAAAATATTTTAGCTACCAGGCTTGTGTTAACACTGAACCTGAAAAGAAAAATAATTATTGACCCATATGGCAATATAGCTTATAGAAGACCACGGCACTTGCAATGCCATAAGCCATTCATTTTAATCACTTATGTTCTCTATTTTGGGCTGGCCTGCCAGCGTGGCGAAATGCCTCCATCTGTGGCGCCGACCACCGGGGTTCAGGAATGGACTCCGGACGTCAGAGGATTAGCCCGTGGAGGAGGCTGAGCATTCCAGGGACTGCTCGCCTTCTCTGGAGAGAAGAGTACTAGGTACTCGGTGTCTACTGATCCTAGCATTGGCAGGGAGGCACAGCAGCCAGGAGCACAGCAGGAAAGTCAGTCAAACAAGAGACCAGCGGACCTCAATACGTCAGAGGTGGAAACGCCCGGTTATGCACCAAGTCACAGCACAACTGGCACCAACGGCTGGCTTGGGAAGGGGATGTTTTGGGGCAAAAATCCCTCTGCCTGAGCTTCATGAAGTTGGATCCCCAGTAAGTACTGGGACCTAACCGATATGGGAGGTCCTCACCGACAGCAACCGTGGGGCAGAAAAACAGCATTTATGATGAAAAAAAAAAACCACAAAACCTTATGTTCTCTATACGCATGAACACAAGGGTGAAACAAGAAAGCACCATTAGTGACTAACAGAAATGTCCATCTCTATAATTTACAATGTAAAAATTAAAACTGTTGCAGTGTTGGCAAAACCAGAGAAAATATTTATTACTGACAAGTTAAAGACATAACCATTTAGAAACATAGACTATGACGGCAGAAAAAGACAGTTATCCATCCAGTCTGCCCATATTCCTATAATCCCTGGAACCTATGGTTTCTTCAGAGTACTGACCCTGCCCATTCTCCTCCCTGGTCTTGTCACCCAGGGTGACCACTATTCTCTTCATTCTATCCCATGTCTGCTTGAATCCCTGACTGTGTTTGCACCCACCACCTCAGCAGATAGGGATGCCCTCCACACAACAAAACATTTACAGCGAACACATCAATGCCGACAGTATACGACAGTTCGCTGTAAAAGTCTGCCAGGATCCCAACACTCTTTCCCCGGTCCAGCTCCCCTCCTCGAATTAACTCCGACTCGGTGTTGATAATCCCTAAGTTGGAGCTGCGAGGAGTAGAGCCCCCATGGGGGGTTTGAGGCAAAGTCCCCGATGAACAGCAACTGTTCTCCAGATGCATTTATGTCGCGCATATTGCAGTCAACATAAATCCGTCGCTGTAATGTCGATTGACATAACATTTGTCGAACTGGCATCCAGAGCCCAACCGATAGACTGTTCCAAGGTTCCACCACCCTTTCCCAAAAAGTACTTCCTCGCCTCCCTCCTGTTAATTTCCACTCGTGACCTCGAGTTGGTATTTAGGGTAAATAGTTCCATCAGTTTGCTTAATTCCTTTAAGGAACTTGAAGATCTCTCTCGTATCTCCCTCTCCTTCTGGCTTCCAGGAAGTACATACCTTGAGGTGCTCCTCATAGGATCTGCCCTGCTGGCCCTGAATCGCTTTTGTTACTCTACACTGCACTGTTTCCAACCTATCCCTGACTATTCTGAGGTGAGGGCCCAGAACTAGATGAGTACTCCAGGTTGGCTTCACCAGGGAGCTGTACAGGAAATATTACTTCTTTTCTTCTGCTATCAATACCCTCAAACACATCCCAGCATCATGTAAAGCCTTATTATAGGCTTAGTTGCACTAGCTCATTTCAGGGAGTTACTGAGGATAACTCCTAGATCCCATTCCTCTTCTGCAGTGCTAAGTCTCACCCACCCATCCAGTACTCAGTCTTGAAGGTCCTTTTCCCTAGGTGCATTACCTTGCACTTTCTGGAGTTGAATTTTAACTGCCAGACCTTTAACCACCCCTCTAGTTTTTGTGGGTCCCTCTGCATATCCTTTATTCCCTCATCACTATCTGCCCTGCCATACAGTTTTGTGTCATCTACGAAGATACAGCCTGCCCTGGATTCCCTCATCAATGTCATTTGCTCATATATAGTTTATAACTAACTTATCTAAGATTATGCTTAATAATTTACATCAAATCTGAATTTATTAATTCAGCAAAGGGTAAGAAGACAGCAAAGCACACTCACACTGAAATGCAGACCTGCAGTCACAGAGATAAATTAACAAGCGTTGATCTATTGAATTTGTAAACTGTCTACATGTTAAACATATGTAACAACACTTTCTCATGAAAAGGGTGAGTTGTTATGCATATGTCCATCAGAGCACTGGGTGCCTGAAGCACCACTTGCTCTGCCCTTCAGAAGGGGTGGGGTAGTCTAGGGACAGTGGTATAAATAGGCGGTATTGGCAGAAGCAGAGGTCATGAGTTCCCTGCTGGGAGATGGCTAAGGTGGAAGGGAGTTGGCAGCATCTGTGCCGTGCTGCCATGCAGGTTTGGGCCCTGGGGACTGGAGGAGTCCTAATGACTTTGGTTAGGTGGCAGGGCACTGGGGTCATGGTGGCACAGGATCATTTGATGACCTGCAGCACCACTGAGAGTCGGAAAAGGTTGACAGTCTTAGCTCAGTGGAAGAATGACAGGATCAGAGAGACAAAAACCTTTCCATTGGCTTTCTGCCCATTATTCTCATTGGTAAACAGATGGACTCGGGGGTATGTAATTGGAAGGTTCTCGAGAAAGGCTTGAGAGGAATCTGGTAGCCATGTGTTTATGGGGCTGGATCATAATGGACACCCTTTGGAGGAGGGGTGGGTGCTGTAGTTTTGGGACATGGGTGTGCCTTTGCCAAACACCCTTGTTCCAAGTTCATCTGGTGGGCTCAGGTGCCCATTCAGGGTTCAGAAGTCTCCATGCAGATGGCATAGGTAGAAAGGAGGCGAGGAGGAAACGAGGAGGAAACAGACAGCTGAGTGCAGGATCAGCTCCACAATGGTGGGTTCCTGGGTGGGCATCCCTTAAGGGATATGCAAAGATGGCTTTTGGGCCACAAGGGTTCCAAGAAGATGCCTGGTGTGGAGTTGGAGATGACAACAGGGTTTGAAGAGAACGGATCAACAGTGATGGAGTTGGAGGAGGTGTCCTCAAAGCAAATGCCCAAGGAAGCAGCTTAAGTAAGGTAAAGAGCATGTATCCTCTTTTCATGAATTTATTTTTTATTTTAATGACTTATTTTGGTGACTGTGTAGGTGCACTGGTGCCAAGGACCTTTCAGGCAAGACCTGTACAGAAGATTACCCATCAGTGGAACAAGATACAAGTGTAAATATAACATGATACCAATAAAGTGACGTGTGAAAGTAAAGGCATTCAAAACCATACAGTAAATCAACAGGGACTGATTGGTAAGTCATTGAAAGCAGATACAAACAGTAGACTGTTGGAGATGTTCTTTCAGCTTAGCAGTGAAGCTGCAGAGGCGAGGACTGGTCTAACAGAAGATGGGATGGTGTTTCAGTAGGATACTGCTCTGTAACTGAAGAAGTTATGACTTGCTTGAGATGACACCAGCCATAATGTGTGTGCCAGGCACAGTGGTAGGTGTGGTATTCAATCGAGTATCCATTTGGGTAACAGTAGCTCACACAGTGGTAGGTGTGGTAGTCGATCAAGTATCTGTGTGGGTAACAGTACCTCACACAGTGGTAGGTGTGGTGTTTGATCGACTATTTGTGTGGGTAACAGTAGCTCACACAGTGGTAGGTGTGGTGTTTGATCGACTATCTGTGTGGGTAACAGTAGCTCACACAGTAGTAGAAGGTGGTTGTGATAAAGTTGTGTGCGGAGGGGTTAGCAACTGGTCAAGGGCAGAGGAGCGGAGGGACTACAAGTAGAGGTGGAGTGGTTACTGGATTTAGAAGCCTACAGAGGAAATGATAAAGGGAAAATGATGGAGAAAGGGTGAGCAAAGGACAGGACAAAGGAGCGACAGAGAAAGCAAGAGGGAGGACAGCTGGAGGGGCTCAGATTCATGGTGGTGGGTAATATACCTGAATACATGAAGTCTTAATAACAAGATGCCTGACCTGCAGATATTGTTGGTGGAGAGGAAGGTGAACATTGCAGAAGTCACAGAGACTTGGGCTACTCCAAACCATAACTGGGACCTCTCAATCTCTGGGTATAAACTCGATAGAAGGGACAGGCAAATAGGGAAGGGGTTAGAGGTATATGTCAGAGAAGGAATACTGTGTACGAGGAGGAGTCAGAAGAAAGAAAGGCACAGGTGCTACGGGTGTAGTTGCAATCCACTAAGGGGAAGAAGGTGAGACTGAGGGTGGTTTACAACACCACCCAGGAAGAACAAAAGGGACAGGGAACTGGCATCAGTGATCTGACGGCCATGTGGATGGGGAGGTGCTAATTGTGAGAGACTTTAATCTGCCAAAGGTAGACTGGAAGACAATGCCATGACCTGCGCAAGAAGTCAGGTAATCCCGGATGCAGTGCAGAGTGTATTCCTGACCCAGGGTATCACAGTACCCACTTTGGAGGCAGGTATGGAGCCTTGTTATGGTATCAACAAATGGGGATCACATTTAGGATATCCAGGCTGGGAAGGCCTTGGGTGGGAGTAAACATCATACAGTGTGGTTCAGGCTGGATATGGAGATACAGAAGGTACCCACAAAGACCAAGGTCCTAGACTTCAGAAGGTGGACTAGAGAAAGACTGAGTAGTTGCTAAAGGGTCACCTGGCTGGCATCAGTGGAGAGATGGGTAGATCAGAAGTAGTCCATCATTAAAAGTAAACTGTGGCTGCCACAATGGAGTATGTTAGACTAAATGGGAAAAATCAAGGGCTCAAGCATCTAGCTGGTTTAAACAAGGAGTATCCCAGACAGAGACAAGAGGATCGCCTACAGGAAAGTTCAGGAGGGCGCAGAGGAGGAGGACAGAGAACAGTACCAGGCAAGCAAGGGAGGCAGGAAGGTAGTTCGGTGGGCTAAAGCCCAGAAAGAACTGCAGTTAGTACAGAGGATTAGAAAGGAGAAAAATTATTTTTAAGTATATGAGCAGAAAAAGGCATAGAAAGTATGGCGAGTGCGGCTTAAGAGAGGGCAAGGGTAAGTAGAGGAAAATGGGGAAAGGCAGAGTTGCTAAATAAATACTTCGTTAGTCTTCACAAAGAGATGGCCCAGTACCGAAGGGAGGGGCTCTGATGGAAGGACAGGTAATGACATGGCGAGAAAAGGTTTGTTGGCCCTGAGGGTAGACAAATCCCTAGGCCCAGATGGCATCCATCCCAGAGTGCTGACAGAAAAGAGGAGGAACTCGCATACCCTTGACTGACATATCCAATAGCTCACTTGTGTTAGGGGAGCTGTGCCACTGGACTGGAGAACAGCACATGTGGTGGCACTCTATAAAAGTGGGCCCAAGGATGACCCAGGCAACTATAGACTGGTCAGCCTGATCTCAATCATTTGTAAGCTCATAGAGGCCATACTTAAAGAAAGACGGGTAGGTTACCTGGAGGAAGATGGCCTCCAAGACAAGCAGTAACATGGGTTCATGACAGGGAAATCCTGCCAAACAAACCTGATTGATTTCTCTGACTGGGTCACTATAACAGTAGACAAGGGCCAAGTGGCTGATATCCTGTACTTGGACTTCAGCAAGGCCTTCAACTCTGTCCCCCATAACAGACTGATCAGAAAGCTTGAGGACCAAGGAGTGAAACTCACTGGATGGGTAGCTAGCTGGTTGAAAGACAGGACTCAGAAGGTGGTGGTGGTGGGGAGGAGGGCTCTCAGGATCTAGGGATGCCACCAGTGGGGTCCCACAAGGCTCAGTGCTTGGACCAGTGCCGTTTAATATCTTCATCAGTGACAATGGAGAGGATATAAAGGGCAAGATTTGCTTGTCCACAGCCAACACCAAGCTCTGTGGTAGAGAGGAGATACAGCTAAAGGGATTTGGGACATAAAGTAGGGATCAAGCCAAGCCCAGAGGTGGTCTGGAACATGGCAACATGGCTGTAATGCGAAGAAGTGTAAAGTCATGCATACTGGAGCAAAGAACCTGAAGATTTGGGGGTCCTAATAACCAAATCCAAGGAAGAGAAAGACCTGGGGTACTGATCACCAGTGACCTGAAACTCTCTTCACAAAGCAGGAAGGCTGTGGTAAAAGCCAACAGCATGCTGGGCAGTACTGCCGGGGAGAAAGTCGTACTGCCATTGTACAGGTCACTGAGTGCGGCTGCACTTGGGAGTATAGTGGGCACTACTGATGTTCCTACCTGAAGCAGGACATTAACCTGATGGAGGCAGTCCAGAGCAGGGTGACAAGGATGGTTAAAGGTCAGCAGGGTAGGACTTACGAACAGAGGCTGGATGCCCTGAACATGTACTCTCTGGAGGAGGCGGGATATGATTGAAATCTTTAAATATTTGAAGAGCAGTAACAAGGTGGACATGGAGATCCTCTTCAGGTTAAGTATAAATAAAAACAGAAGAGGACATTGCCTTAAGGTGGGGCGTCAGGTGGAGTCCAAAAGCATTTCTTCACACAGAGGGTGGTGGCATTGTAGAATGGTCTCCTGATAAACTGGTTATCACTAGAAACAGTGGAAGGCTTTAAAATGCGATGACACAAGGTAAGAGGTAGACCAACAGGGAATGGCTGAAAAGGAGGGGTATTAGGAGGCGGGCAGAGTATTTAGCTGCTGCTTGGGATTCCCAATATAAGCAGATTTGACAGACTGCTAGACCTTATTCTGCTGGCAACATTGTTCAATATATGTTTATAGGTGCAAAGCCGCCTTAGAAAGGTGAAAATAATTGACAGGAGAGTCTACGGACTGTGGTTAAAAAGCACATGAATGAAATAGGGCCCAAGGAGTAATGAACTGTGACATGGGTGCTGACTCAATGGTGCGTGGAGATGAATGTGACCTGTGTGATATGAACAACCCTTATCCACTAAGGGACCATACATGAACCATCAATCTGGTGTTAACAGTTATTATTTCTGAGACATCGTGCTGGTTTCTGGTACCAAAGTGATCAGAGAAAGGCTGTATATGTTTACTCTGTTTTGCAAGGGCTCCAGGCACACAGTAACATCCATATACTAACTTAAAATGCCAGCAGAACAGGCCTAACGGTCATTCGTGTCTGTTAGTTTGGTCAGCACCCACCTTGGGAGCTGACCTTACTCCCCTCACCTCTCTGGCTTCTCCCTTCCCAGTCCCGGATATTCCTACTGCACAGGACTTTGCTTCCAGAACCCTTCCCTGTACCTGTCCCACCCCTCTTGAACCCCTCCACCGTCTCTGCCTTCACCAGCCCCTGGGTAGCGCATTCCATGACTCCACCACCCTCTCAGTGAAGTAGCACCTCCTCCTTTCTCCCGATCTCCCCCCTCCAGCTTCCACCCATGCCCTCTAGTTGCCCCCCTTTCCTTGAAGCACCTTGACTGCTCCTCCCCTATTTAACTCCTTCATGTACCTGAAGACCTCTATCATGTCCCTTCTCTCATCCAATGTGTACATATTTAGCTCTTTGAGCCTCTCCCATCTGGCCTGTCTCCCAGGTCCCAGATCATTTTAGTTCCCCTCCTTTGGACCCTCTCCAGGAGTTCAATGTCCCTCTTTAAGTGTGACCTCCAAAGCGGCATGCAGTACTCGAGGTTCAGCCTCACCAAGCAGTTATACAGAGGAGCATCACTTCCCTTCTTCTGGAGGTGATCCCCTAGCGATGCATCCCAGCATCCTGTTGGCTTTAGCCACTGCCTTCCTACAAGTCTCAGAGTTGTTCATCTTGACATCCACCACCACCCTCAGGTCCCTCTCAGCCATTGAGACTTGTAGCATCCCCAGGTGTACACTTGGCCCAGTTTCTGGCTCCCAGATGCAGTACCTTGCATTTCCCTGCATTGAACCTCAGCTTCCACTTTCTAGACCACCTTTCCAGAGCCTCCAGGTCCCCTGTAGGGCCTCCTCTCCTCTTCCACCACCGCCCCCAGTTTTGAGTCATCCATAAAGACTCATCTCACTCCTGATACCCTTCCTTATTCGGGAGCGTGGGCGTTGAACAGGAGGGGCCCAGGACCGATCCCTGAGGGACCCCACTAATGACCCTCCTTGGGGATGTGGGGCCAACTGCCTATCAATCTGATCATCTGGTTCCCCACCCCATTTCTCCCAGCTTATTCAAGGCGCCCTGTGAGGAACAGTGTCAAGCATGCCTGCGAAGTCAAGATAGAGGACTTCCACGGTCTACCCAGGTCCAAGGCACTCATCACCCAGTCACAGAACTTCACAAGGTTTGCCTGACATGATTCCCTAGGACGAATCCATGCTGTCATCCAGGCACCCGACTTTCCAGGTCCCCCCAGCTTCTCCTAATGCCCTCCATCATCTTGCCCACCACTGATGTCAGGCTGATGGGCCTGTAGTTCCCTGCCACCTCCCTTGTTCCCCTGTGGACAGGCACTGTATTCGCCACCCTCCAGTCCTGGGGCACCCACCCTGTCCTCAGAGAGTGCTGAAAAGCTCCACCAGGGTTTTGCCAGGACATCTGCCAGTTCCTTCAGCACTCTGAGATATAATTTATCTGGCCCCAGTGCTTTCTCCATCTTAAGGGAACTGAGGGCTTCCTCCCACTCTCACTGCCGTGATTTCCCACCTCGTTACCTCGTCCCCCACTGCTTTTGCCCCCCCCACAGACCTGCCAATCAGCACCCCTAGACACGAGAGTTTCTCTGAGCCAGTCCCTCCTAAACTGGGCAGACAAGACATTTGGCAGGACGGGAAACGTGCAGAAACAGATGTCAATTATTTTTAATGAATAATTCCATAGCTACATCAAGATTTACTGATGTGGAGTGCTGCACTGATGATACACAGGAAGCAAGGATTTCATATTCTGGCTTTCTATAACAATACTTGTACAAGGATATCAGTATTCAGATATTTTTACAATATTAAGTATTTTCTATGTGTTTTATTTTCCATTGGTTCTAGCTGATGCTTTATGGAACACTTCTAAAGATCTGCTATCAGGCAAATAGTAGGGAATATGCAATCTGAACTGAGCAATTTATAAAACAGCAAGGGCGTCCGCCTCCTGAATGATGAGTAGGCTCCAAAGTAGGAGGTTCAAAAATAAATCTCACTGTTTTGCACTTTTCCGGCAACCACGATGCAAAGGACTCGGGTATCAATGCCTAGCAGAAAGGTTTATAAAAAAAAATGTTCAAAATTCTGCTAGCCATCTTGGTGTTACAAATATGCCGGTCCTCCTCCCATTTACCATAACTTTTAAACATCATCTTTTCACCAAAACTAGTTATGTACATTCAAACCCAACTTTCCAACTGTACATTTTTTCTCACCTTTCTCTTCAAGGGATGTAAAGCCTACAGTGCAGATTTCAAGCAGTATCCCAGTAAGAGAGTGAATGCTGCCTCCTCAACTCACTTTATGACCCCCCCAAAAAAAATTACACACACACACACCTCATCTACTCCTGTTGCCTGTAAAATCCATTACACTGTGCTACCTTTGTTTAGCAAGCTGGCCATAACATGCTGGGAACTGGAACCTCGCCACTTGATTCAACTTCAGTCTTGGGCATACACTGCAAGCTGAAAATATGCTAAACATGTGTTTAAAAACAAAACTTCAACAACCCTACAGCATAACCTGGACACAGTGCAACAGTTTAAAACTGTTACTGTCATGTACTGGACAGTGAAACTTAATCCAGATCCCATAAAAAAAAAAATTGTAACTTTCTTTAATCAAACTTGGCCAAGAGCAACACCACAGGCCAGCTCACTGGCACTGCAGCAGAACTACAGCTTGCAGTGCTGATGACCCAAGTTTGGGAGCACACGCAACGTCAGAGGGTCAGCAGGAGGAGATAAGTGTCAAGGGACTGCAATCTGTCTTCTGGGAGGGAGGAAAGAAGGCTCTGAAGACCAACAGCACTCCGACCCCTAGCGATGGCTAGGGTTTCTGTCCAGAAACCAATGACGATGCAGGGATCAGTGAACTGGCAGACATTTGCATGTTGAGAGGGGACGGACAGGATCACGCCTGTCGTGCATTGATGTCACTGCAATTGGACCTGCAAATGGGACCTGATGGCATACATCCCAGGGTACTAAAGGAGCTAAAGGTGGAACTAGCAGAGCCATTATCATTATCGGCAATGGGACCTGATGGCATACATCTCAGGGTACTAAAGGAGCTAAGGGTGGAACTAGTAGAACCATTATCACTGTTTAGTGAGTCTCTGAGAACAGGAGAGGTCCCAGAAGACTGGAGAAGAGCTCATGTGATCCCGCTCCACAAGAGTGGTAGCAGGAAGGAGGCAGGGAACTACAGACCAGTCAGTCTTACCTCAGTAGTAGGCAAGATTATGGAGGCACTCCTTAAGGAAAGTGTAACCCCTTGTTACCGGGGTTACTAGAATCCCAGTAAGACCTAGTGGTAGGCAGGAAGGCAGCTTGTGAAACTCAGTTAAATGGGTTTCACACTGTCTCACTCTGTCTCAGTCACAGCTGAGACTGAGAGATGACATCACCATAGAACTGTCACAACTGCATAAGCCACATTGGAATCTGCAGCACAGGGAGTGAGTTAGAACTTTGGGAGTTTTCAAATTAGTTGTCTGTTTACCTCCAAGCAGGAAGGAGGTCTCTGTTTGTCTTAAAGCAGGAAGGAAGTGTTTTCTGTTTACCTCCTTGGGAGAAAGTTAGAGTCCAGTTTAAAGTGGTGGAGACCGCTGTCCAGGTCTCAGTGCCCCCCCTCCTCCGAGGGGGTGGAAGCAGAAGTCCCTCTGTGGATTCCAGGGCGATCCCTAATTTCCACTACAGAAGAAAGCTGCCTATTTACAGTTTCTGTTCTGTTCGTATAACCGTGAAAGAAATGGTACTTCACCTGTGGGGCACCTGCAACAAAGGGTGAGTGTTGTGCTCTATTTGAGAGGGCAAACAATATGTTTCTTCAGTTTGGAAAATATGAAGAAAAGCTGGGATCTGAACTACTATTTGGGAGACCTATTGTACTAGGACAAACAAATGGAGTAGTTTAAAGTCTGAAAGGATTTCAAGTAATTGGGAGGGGGTGCTTCAGGTCATCCATCGTTTAATCTACATTTCAAAGTTTAAGTTTCTGTTTGTCCAGAGAAATGGCCAGGTATGGGCTGTGGAGCTGGAGGTGGGAACACCCCATCTTTAGTGACCAGGTCCACTCTCTACGGATTTCTTCTGTGATTGCTACTTGCCTCATCGCCTGGCCAGTGATGAGGTAGGTACCCAGGCGATGGGTAAGGAGATTGGAAAATCTCTCTAAGAGTCGCAGACTCTAAGTGGTGTGAGGAGCCACAGGATGGGAAAATATTCTCCTTGTTTGATGGGAGTCGAAGGAAGTAAGAAAACAAATCTCTCTAAGAGTCGCAGACTCTAAGTTGGTGTGGGAGCCACAGTTTGGGAAATATACTCCTTGTTTGATGGGAGTCACTCAAAGTAAAGTTGGGTTCATTCTTCAAATGGACCGTCAGTCAAGTGGCCGGGCAGGGAGCCGGGCCAGTCGGGCTGTGTATCCAAAGCGCATGCAAGTCCGGGCTGAGTGCCTGGTGGGTCCAGAGCCAGACAACAGTAGAAATGGTTCACTCTCCAAGTGGACCACCTTGTAGTCTCTGATCTGCAGATACAGTGAACATAGCCTTTGGGGACCATCTATGCTTTGTTATGTTCAGCTAGTTTTAAATAAAGCCACACTGAAAAATCCCAATCCTGGTTCTGGACATTACAGTTATTGCTTCCTGTAGTTGGATTTACTTGGGTGCCCCTGTGCAGAATAGCCAAACCTAGGTCCCTTGTGCCAGGTAACCTCATCCTCCCAACCCAGGTCCCCACCAGGTATTGCTGCCAACGCTAACAGCATGCCACCTGTCATTTTAGTAAAAAGGCAGGGGTGAGGGGTTACAAAGGATAGTGCAACACCTGGAATTCATAGGAGCACAGGATCCAAGACAGCATGGGTTTACAACAGGAAGGTCCTGTCAGACTTATCTCATAGATTTCTTTGACTGGGTAACCAGAGTGGTGGACCAAGGGAGCAGTTGATGTCGCCTACCTTGACTTCAGCAAAGCTTTCAATACTATTCCACATAGAAAGTTGATTAATAAGCTGAGTAGGCTCGGGGTGGGTCAGAAGTTGGTCAACTGGGTGGCAAACTGGTTGTCGGGCAGAAAACAGGCGAGGGTGGTAAAGCGGTGTATAGTCAGAAGAGATGCAAGTCACAAGTGGGCAATTAGAATTGTCCTGGGGCCAGTCCTCTTCAAGGACTGGGTCCCAGGACTGGTGCGGAGAGCTGTACCTTCGGGCGGAAGGCTGGTGTGGGCTGCACTGGCAGAGGAAGAGCCAGAGCTAGAACACCAGGGCTGCATCGGTGGTGGGTGAGACTGGGGCAGGCATACCAGGGTTGCGTTGGCGACAGGATAGCAGGGACCACATCGGTGGTCGAGAGGCACACAGCCAGCAGCAGGCGTGCCAAGGGCCACATCGGCGGCAGGACAAGCTGGGGCCACATCTGTGGGAGGCCAATCAGTGCACAGGGCGTGATTTTGAACTGTGCGACTAGTCTAAAAAGCCAAGTAGCCCAGTCACAAACAGACTGCTGCAGAGGAGCTGTATTTTGTCCACACCACCCACCCCAGCCCGACCTCCTATTAAATGGTCGGTGGGGTGGAGCCTTGGAGGAGGGCAAGTCGAGACTGGGTGAGCTGGAACACTTGTAGCACTAGGAAGCTGGATTGTTGCTGGTTGGATGGAAAAAGGTCATGTACACTTGTGCTGCTTGGGCATTACCGACTACTACCAGGGAGGGGCAAAATGAAGCAGACTGTATAAATGACTGAGTATGCTAACTACAGCTGAGGAAGTAGGCAAACTGTGTGGAACTGACTACTACTAGGGCTTTTGAGCTGGCTAATGTTGGGAGGTGGGCAAATCTACTTGTGAACTGACTACTGCTCGGGCTGGAAGACTGGCTACTGTCAGGAAGAGAGAACTGCTGTAATCTGAATACTGCTGGGTGAGGGGCAAACTGCTTGGGTTTTGCTGTGTTAAAAAATTAATGGTGGCGTGCTTGTGTAACACTGACTGAATTATTTCTGGTAGAGGGCACGTATTGCTCACGCCCAAAATGAGGGTAGACTTGGGGTGGCCAGAGCAGGCATCTTTGGTAGGGTGCTTGGGTGTACAGGGTTGTCATAATATTAAATTGGGCATGGAGGTCTGAGGGTGCCCAGTGTGTTTCCAGTTTGCAGGTCTTAGGGAGGAGGCTGAGGTGATCAGAAGGCAGCTGCAAGGCGGGGCGGGGTTGGGAAGGAAGGTGTGGAATGGACCTTATGAGAGTAGATGAGGCCAAAATGGCATACCCGGGAACAGGTGGACAAGGACCATATGGTCACTCTGGTGGGGTGGGGCTGAAACACATAGCATTACAGAAATCACTTCGTAGGGAGGCTGACCAGAGGGAGCCAAGGAGGAGGGGGACAGGAGACAGCAAGTCTGGGGCAAGCATCACACTTATTAATCGATTCACCCTGCTATAACCGAGAGATGAGGTGGAGGAGGCTGGCGGGAGAGAGCAGACTGACAGAGAGGTTTGGTCAGTAAGCTGGGGGGATGGGGACAGGAGAGGGAGCCAGATCCACAGAAGGGAGGAGAGGAGGGGAGGATATGAGCCTAGGTCGGAGGGAGGTAAGGGGATGGGGAGCACAAAGAGTGGCCAGGGTGGGAGGGGAAGGACTAGGTCGGGCAGGCATCCAGGGTGGGAAGTCATCCAAGGATGGGGGTGAGGTAGGGAGTACTCTAGATAGGCCAGCCTCGAGGCAGGAAAAAATCAAATGAGGTGGGGGTAGGAGACTTACAGCAGATGGAGTGGAGGATGCAGGACCAGAGGAGGAGGAGGGAGGCAAGGAGGAAGCAGTAGAAGGATGCCTGGATGGGGATCTGAGGATACTGGACCAGTAAGTGAGTCCGGGGAGATCTGTGCCACCCAGGAGGTTGGGGGAAGAGGAGCAAACCGGGAGCTGCAGGCAGAAGAAAGAACATGGTAGGGCACATACAGGCTTGTGATTCCCAGGCTGAGGGAGGCGGGAGGAGTAAGTTGGGGTTGATGACAGAAGGAAGAGCCTGGAAGGAATCAAATGGGCCAGTAAAGTGTGTGGGGGGTGAAGGTGATTCTGCTGGGTGACTCCATGACCAGGGGCATCCAGTGGGAGGGAGGGGCAGGGGAGGAAAAAGCAACCAGTCAAGGCTAAATGTATCCCAGGCCTATCCGTACACAGGCCAAATTCCAGCTATACTGAAGCATTGAGGCGGGATCCCAGACTTTCTAGTACACCTGGGAACAAATGACTTAGAAGGAACAGTGAACTAGAAATCCAGGCAACATTACAGGAACTGGTCAGGGTTTCCACTCTATAGAAGCTCAATCTCCTTCTCTGAGATTCTGCCAGTACCTAGGGCATCTGGGAGACCAAGCATGAACTTAGAGGGTGAACCAGTGGCTATGGACTGGTGCAGGGCAGAAGGGTATGGGCTGGAAGGGGACTGGGGGAATACATGGGAGGACAAGGGTTATATGCCAGGATAGGATACACCTCAACATGGAGCGGAGGGAGATCTTGAAAATAAAACTTGCTGGATTCATAGGCAAGAGGTGGGGTTTAAACTTGTAAGGGGAGGGTTAGTAGAGGAATAGCTCCAGGAGAGCTGCTCGAGGGTCCAGGTCTAGGGCATGAAACGAGGGCAGGTGACTGCCTTGCAAATCCATCGAGAACTGTGCAGGAATGGGCAACTAGGGATTGCGCAGGGCTGAGGCGACTGGAGAAGGGTGAGGGTCGGGGTGGAGGGCGGTCCTGATCAATGCCAGGAGCATGGGCAATAAAATGCCTGCGCTCCAGGCAATGCTGGTTGAGGGATCAGCAGATGTGGCAGCAATCACTGAGACATGGGCCCCAGAAAAATGATTGGGACTTAAACTTGGAGGGTTACAAAACATTCCAGAAGGATAGAGGAGAGGGAAGAGGAATGAGTGTAGGCAGACAGTCAAAAATGACATAGTGATTAGTGGAGTGGAGGAGGCTGTAGGGAGGGTGGAGGCGATTTGGGTAACCCTGCAAACGAGGGAGGTAAAGATTGAAAATAAGTGTGGTGTACAGGCCCCGTGATGGAAGAGGCCCTGGAGGACAAACTAGTTGAGAACATCAAGGGTCATTGTGACCCTGGAAAGGATAAGGGTGGTGGTCATGGGTTACCTTAATATGCCGGGGACAGACTGAGACACTATGACATCCTCTGTGGCCAAGGAACAGAGACTGAAGGATGTATTTCAGGATGCCTTCTGGTCCAGGAGGTGGGAGAACCTACTAGGAGGGCAGATGCTGGACGTTGTCCTAGTAGACAGTGACCAGATAAAGGGCCTCGAGGTGTGTAGCCTGCTGGCAGGTGGCGAACACGCCACAGTCTGGTTTCTGCTGCATCTTGGGAGGGAGATAACCGTACTAATACAGTGGTAGTAGACTTCAGGGTGCGGACTTCATGGGCAGAATTCTACGGGGAGCCTGGACAAGATTAGGCCAGACATGGATGATGGTAGCTTGTCGGAGACCATTAAGAAGGGGATGCAGGAGGCTACTAGGTCCTGCACAAAAGTAAGGCGTAACCATGGTAGAGCCAACAAGCCTTGTTGGTGGACCAGGGAGGTGCAGGAGGCAGTGCGGGATAAAAAGGCTGTCTATGCACGTTAAAGCTCTCTAGGGGTATAGGGAGAGAGGTGAGTACTAGTTGATGGCTAGGAGGATCACCAGAGTGGTGAGGAGAGCCAAGGCGAGGATGAAGCAAAACCTGGCTAGGGATATCTTGGGGGAGGATTCTATAGATACATAGGGAGAAAAGGGAGGTCACAGATCAGCAGGATTAGGACTGGGGAGGGATGAGCTCAGGAGGCAGGGGAACAGGCAGAGGTGATAAATGAGTACTCTGCCTCAATATTTACAGAGGGAGGCAGGGATCCCTGCAGCCCGATGGGAGGAAGGGAGCCAGCAAAGTCGAGAGGTCAGATAGGAGTCTGGAGGACCGAAAGAGGCTAGAGGTACCGGCTGGGCCAAATCTAGAGGGATGGGTAGTTGAATGACTGGGTGGGCTGGGAAGGACAAATCACAGTGGATAGGGTGAGGAGGCCCTTCCGGGCACTAAAACTGATAAGGCGTGGGGGCGGATGGGCTGCATCCAAGGGTTATGAAGGAACTGGCGCTTGAGCTAGCAGCTCCACTGGCTGCACTCTTTAACACCTCTCTGCAGACAGCATGGGTGCCTGAAGACTGGAGGATGGCTCTTGTGGTGACTATCCACAAAGGGAGGGGTCTAGCAAGGAGATAGGGAATTATAAGCCTGTCAGCCTAATGTCTGTGGTAGGCAAAGTAATGGAGCGCATTATATCAAGGGAGATGCTCGGGAGGTAGCTGTAAAGGTTAGGGCACCTGGATGACAAACAGTACGGTTTGTCAAAGGGAGATCGTGTCAGACCAACCTCGTGGATTTTTATGACTGGGTGATGGGGCCCTGGACCGACATAGACGGTGGACATCCTATACCTGGATTTCAGTAAGGCATTTGATTTGGTACCTACAACGGGCTGCTAACAAAGCTGGGGGATGGAGGCGGGAGGACAGTTGCTCAGATGGGTAGAAAATTGGCTAATGGGGTGAATACAGAGGGTAGTGGTTGGTGGGATAGTCTTCTCCCCAGGAAGGTCAACAGTGGGGTCCCCAAGGTTCCGTATAGGGGCCATTCCTGTTCAATGCCTATGTCTCAGATATGGATTAGGAGTAGGATAAGTCTCTTAGCAGATGACTCAAAATGGGAGCACTGGCGGATGGGAAGCAAGAGAGACAGTCCAGAGGGACCTGGATACCCTGGAGGGGTGGTCAAGGAGGAGGGATTGAGGTTTAATGCAGGGAAGTGTAGGGTGCTGCATCTGGGGTCAGAAACCCAGGTCATGTATACACCCTGGAGGTCACACTGCAAGCCACATCAAGCGAGAGGATCTAAGGTGGTGGTAGATGTCAAAATGAATAACACTGGAAATTGCAGAAGAACTGCGGCAAAAGCAAACAGGATACTGGGCTGCATAGCAAGGGGATTACATCCAGGAGGAGGGAGGTGATCCTACCTCTATATAATGCCTTGGTCAGACTGCATCTCGGTAGTGTGTGCAGTTCTGGAGACCTCACCTCAAGAAGGACATAGCACTACTGGAGAGGGTCCAGAGGAGGGCAACCAGGATGATTCAGGCATGGGGGAGGCTCTATGAGGAAAGGCTGGAAGAGCTTGGGCTGTACTAGCTGAGGAGAGGAGAGAATGGGGGACATGATAGGGGTCTTCAAATATGTAAAAGGAATAAACAAGGGCAGAGTCAAAGAGATATTCAGAATAAAGAAGGGGAACAACCAAGGGGCAAGAGTGGAAGCTAGAGGGAGAAATTACAGGGGGCGGAGACATTACTTCACTGAGAGGGTGGTGGAGCCATGGAAAGCACTGCCCGGAGTCTGGTGGAGGATGGCACAGTGGAGGGCTTCAAGAAGGTGGACAGGTACAAGGGAAAACTGAAGTCAAGATGACCTCTGGGGCTGGGGGTGGAACAGCAAGCACCCATTAGGAGGCTGGCTACCGAAAGAGACATGACAGACCATCAGGGCCTATTCTGCTGGCTTTAGTATGTTAGCACGTTAATATCTTCATCAGCAACATTGCAAATGGACTGGAGGGTAGGTTTGTCTGTTTGCAGATGACACCAAGATCTGCAACAGAGTAGATGATCCAGATTGGGTGGGCAGAATGAGAAGAGATCTGGATAAACTGGCAAAATGGTCAAAGAGTGGCAACTGGGGTTTAACGAAAGAAGTGCAAGATCATGAACATAGGGAAGAGAACCCTAAAACCACCGATAGGTTGGGAGAGGAGTTGCTGGCAATCACAAGGGAAGAAAGACTTGGGCATCATCATCACAGATGACCTGAAATCATCTAAGCAGACCACTAAAGCAGTAGGTAAGGATAGGGGGATGTTGGAGTGTACTAGTAGGGCTATCACAAGTCATAAGAGGAGGTAATAATCCTTCTGTACAAGACACTGGTTAGGCCCCATCTGGGGTACTCGCGCAATACTGGAGGCCGCACTTCACAACGACATTAACAAAATGGAGGCAGTCCAGAGAAGGGCAACCAAAATGGTGCAGGAACTGCATCAGAAAACATATGAGGACAGATTAACGGAGCTCAATATGTATACCCTAGAGCAAAGGAGGAAGAGAGGTGATATGATCGAAACATTCAAACGCCTCTTAAGGGCATTAACATGGTGAAAGAGTCAACATGTTTCATTACAAAATAAACAGCAGGACAAGAGGACACAGCATGAGATTAGATGGAGGCCGATTAAGGGGTAATGTGAGGAAGTTCTGTTTCACAGAAAGGGCTGTGGATGCTGGAACGGCCTACCTCAGGAAGTGGTGGATATGAATACAGTGCAGGGCTTCAAACAGGCATGGGATAGGCATAAGGGAGCAATACAGATGAGTAGGAATAGATAGGCCATTGACAGAGTAAAGGCCTATGGCACATTCTATAAGGTAGAAAAGAAATGGGCAGACTGGATGGGCCTTCGGTCCTTATCTGCAGTCAACTTCTATGTTTCTATGCACATCCAATCCACTGGGCTTTACACCAATAAAAAAGCCCTTTGTGAGCGAGCAGCATGATGCCCGGGAGAATCCTTGAGTCCTGCCCAATGCACCTGTCTGAGCTCCCTGGGGAATCACAGTAGATCTCAGTCTCTTCCCTTGACCCTGGGGCAGCAGCCACAAGCATCCTCGAACAAATCGGGCAAGGGATGCCAGATGGGAGGTGAGGCTCCTCAATGGAAGATACAAGGATACATCCTTGCCAACCTCAAAGTGATAAAATTAAACAAAACAAAAAAGACCATCACCATACAGCAAGCCACACCGCAGTTCCAACTGCACTTCCAAGTGGTTTAGGCACTTGATGCAAGTGGCTCGTGTCTCATGATTCATCTGGGCATGCAGTTCATGAATAAGAACCGACACCCAGTCATGGGTTATTCCTGATCTTGATAAGTTAGGAAATGATCAAAATTCAAGAATGACCAGTAAATGAGTGTGTTTGATTTATGCACCATTTTCTCAATTCAAATAATAAAGGTAAGACTTCTTATGCTGTGACCTCCAAGCAGATGAACATTCTAGTCTGCCCATCAGGTGGAAAGGAGGAATTAAAACAAAAAATACTCAGTATGACACCACGCCACCAAAACTCCTTAGGTGCACAGTTTACAGGCTGGCCAGAAATGGAGGTGGACCCTGAACAAGATGGATTTTAACATTTTACCCACTAACCAGGGTTGATTCAGAGGCAGACTCTGCTGGGGCAACCTATACATGCTTTACCTGCTAGACAGGAATTGGAGATGGATCCCGAGCAGGCCTTGTGCAAACACTTTCAGGCTGGCTGAGGATTGGAGGTGGGCCCTAAGTGAAACACATTTAAGCATTTCCAGACTGACCGGGACTGCAGGTGGGTCCTGAAAGGGCGCATTTAAACAACTTCAGGATGGCCAGAAACTGTAGGCAGATCGATATTGGGCCTATGATAATATTCAGGCTGGCTGAAATCAGAAGTGGACACCGAGCAGGCAGCGTTTAAGCATTTTACTCAGTCGGCAAGGATCAAATGTAGACTGACAGAAGTAAAAGGAAACAGAATGGAAGCCTGGCCACTGCATTCACTCACTAAGCTACTCCGGTACGCATGATCCTAACTGTTTAATAGGCAATGAAAGCAGAAATAACGTCTGCCACGTTATTCAGGCGCCTGCTTCATTCCTGAAACTACATGCACATCTGCCCATCAAAATTAATAGAAGGGTTTCATTCTACTCCTAGTAATTCTAGGAGCAGACCACAGCAGGCTTCATTTAAACATTTCACCACTGGCAAGGGAACATTGAGGACACCAATCTTGCACATTTTACCCCTGACCAGACGTCCGAGAGGAGCAAATATCAGGCTGCAATTACACATTTAACACACTGGGCAGGGATCTTAGGCAACCATGAAGAAGAGTCAGAATGTGGGTACAGAGTAAAATCTTTACCAGACGTGGGCAGATTTGTTATTCTATTAAAATGACCACTATTAAATGGGTTTCTTCATTTCCTTGGGGACACAAGATGGCAACTACAGGTCACTGGTGAGACCCCACCTGCAGTACTATGTCCAGTTTTGGAGGCCACACATCAGAAAGGACATAGGGTGGCAGCAATCCACAGGAGAACAACTAAAATGGTGTAGAGGTTGCATGAGAAGCCCTGCAAGGAAGGACTGAGGGATCTCAACGTGTACACCCTGGAAAGAGGGAGGGCGAGAGGTGAAGATGACATGAGAGGGACCTAAAAGTACCTCAAACAGGTCAACTGGGTGTAGGGGACAGTCTCTTTCAAATGAGAAAAAGCATGAGGACCAGGAAGCATGTGGAAGCTGTGTGGGGGGAGTTTAAGAGATGTGAGAAAATATTCTTCACTGAAAGTGTGGCAGATGCCTGAACAGACTGCCAGCAGAGGTGGTGGGGACAAAACTGTTGGGGCTTCAAGCATGTGTGTGATAGAAATAGAGTACAGTAGAAAATATACAGGGAGGAGGAAGGTCCACAGAGTCCAGTTAAGGTCTGCAGGGACATATTAGATAGGACCACCTGAGCAGAATGGTGGGCCAAGCGGTCCATTTCTGCCAACAAATTCTATGTTTCTATGTTACTAGTTCTTAAAAATAATTGGGCAGTCAACTGACCTACTGTGCTGACACTATGACCGCCAAAAGGACCAACAGGCCAGTAAAGAAGTGACAGTAACCACAACAGATAGGGGAAGCTCAGCCCAAGTTTCTAGGCTTTAGTTGCACAGATTTACTAAGCACTTTAATGAAAGGAATCAGAATTTGATTAAAGTGAGATATCCAGAGATGTTAAGCACAGAGAAGTTAAATGGATTTCTCAGAGTCAATAAGTAAGTGGTGACTGTAGGATTAAAACCTGGGTTTTGCAGAGTCTCCTTCAAGATTGCAGTTGTAATGAGCTAGCTCTGGCTTGTCATTTTGCACCAATACAGTCACAAAAATAGGTTAATCAATCAATCAAAGTCTTTATTTAACCAGGCGATCACCGTTGAAGCAAGCTCATTTCGAGGTGGACCTGGGTTTGTTAACAAGCAACAAGGACAATATACATGGGATGTAACACACAAGAAAATAGTAATAATACAAATAAAGTAAGATACAATAATACAGTATATACAAAGTATCAGCAGGTAGCATTGACAGTAGTATATGTTTGGAACAGAAGCTAGTTTTGGGTAGGACACAATTTTTCATAAAAGTAAAGAAATATACATATCAGGTGCACCAAACACAAATAAAACCTAATATAAAAAGATATATAGGGATACGGTATGGAGAATTTGAGCTGGAACCAGGGTCAAAGGAATGTGGAAGGGACAGATATGGGGTAGAACCATAGTTCTACGTGTAGTATCTGATTCACATCCACACTCTGGCAGCTAAACTGGAACAATCTGATTTGCCAGATGTCTTTAAGCTAACTCCTCCCATCACCTGGACGTTATGTCCCCCAACTCCACCCGTGACATCAGATCTTGCATGCCAGAAGCAGGGATCTGTGTGCCACTTGCCAAGGGAGCCTGGCGGGTTGTGTGGATGTGAACTGTATACCACTCTTAGAATAACAGTTACAGGTGAGTAACCTATTTTTCTAGGGGAGTGGATGTGGTTCACTATCCACACTTTGGCAGACTCCTAGTAGCTCCATGAGGAGGGGCAAGACGGAACCCTAACTTGGCTAACAGAGAATGGAGAACCAAGGTCCCAAACCGCATCCTGGCATAACTCAAGGTCAATGCGGTAGTGGGAAATAAAGGTGTGTGCCATCTTGGTGCACTTGGTGAAAATCCTGGACATCGAGGCTGAAAGGTATGACCTGGAACTGGAACCACATCCTCTTGACTGAGGGCTGAAAACAGCGAGGTCTATGAGATCAATTCCTTGCCCTTGTCCAACAACTGGGCGACAGGCTTGAGGAAAACTTCTGCAGCTTGCTCAACCAGAGTCAAAGTCGAGTGGCTCAATGGGGGCGAAGAGTTCTCACCTGCCTGATCTGCTTCTTGACCAAAGGGCACTGATCACTGTGAAACGGTTAGGCAGTTGCAGGACTGGGAGGATCTCGATCCTCCCAGTCCTATGACTGGCACCAGTGGTGCATATGAGTGAAACTATGGTGGGCAGGGCTCTACCCCAGGGTCTGGAAGGCCAAACACATGTCCTTGAAGTTTCCAGTGAATGAATCCAAAACTCAAAACTTTGAAAGACAAAGTTTGCCTGTGGTGCCCTATATCCTAAGAGGGAGCTGCAAAGGAAGTGACCTGCATTTCCAGCAGAAAGAAAGATCTGATGTCACAGGGCAGAGTCAGGGAGTTATGGCACCTGGGTGGTGGGAGGTGCTTAGCTTAAAGACGAAAGCAAATCGGATTGTTGCAGTGGGACTGACAGCGCATGGATGTGAGCCTTATCCATACCCTAGAAAGTATATGTACTTTGCACATGTGGTGGGCTGGACCTATTTTCAACTATAAGTGCTCCAAACAGTTTTAAAATTGCCATTTAATAATAAAAATATTTTCTGACTCCAATGGCAGAGTGTCAGAACAAGCACTGGCTGTGTGCTCTAACCACTAGGCCACTACTTTTCAGGTTTCGGTCTCATTTTATCTGGACAAGTCAAAGGTCTTGTAGCTGCTTTAATATTGTTCAGCTTCCTAAGACATGAGCAGGATTTTATGTGCCAAACTTGGGCACAAATGTAATTTTATTGAAACATGTTACTCATTTTGAAGTTTTTGGATCAAGTGGTAACTTTGATTGCATCACTTTCTACTCTTTTTTCCTTCATCAAGGAAATCAGCATTCACCTTTGCAAAAGCCTATGGCATAGACTACATGTCCAATCCAGATCTGGAACTTGGCAGTTAAGAAATAAAATCTATGTAAGGTTGAAAATGTGTTTTGTTTTACACAGCAAGACCAAGGCTTTCCACCAGTCAGTTCAGATGTAAGATATAAAATATTTTAGCAAATCAGAAGTTAAATTACTATTTGCTCTATTCCCTTAGAAACTTACAGGTCTATGTCATGTTTCCCACCCTCCTTCCTTCTGGCCTCCAGCGAGTACACGTTCAGGGCCTCCAGCTGTTCCTCATAGATCTGCCCTGCTGGATCTGGATCATTTGGTGACCTTCGCTACACCTACTCTAGCCTTTCTATGTCCTTCCTCTAGTGTCTGTGATCTGTACAAGGGCAACATTACTCTTCCTACAGTCAAAACTCCTCCCAGTACACCTGTCATAGAGGCATAGGTCAGGAAACACAGGCAAGACAGAAGTTGTAAAATTCGCAAGTAGCATTTTATTATTAATAAAATAAAAATGTACAGGATAGTGCTTCACAAAGGCAGTACAAACAAAGCGTCCTTCATGTGCAAGTCTCTTCAATTTAACTCTCAATCCTCTAACGAAACAAAGCATTGCTCTCTTTTTATAAGATGTTTTTCCAGACAATTTAATTCTGCATCCTATTCTTGTAAACTTCACCTCCTGTTTTCACACAATGTAACACAACTTTTTCATTGTCCTTAATGTGAGCAGCCTGAAGAGTACATCTAAGACTTCTTTTCTTTAGTTAATTTGTTTCTCCTTGGGACCCCACTAGTTGGCTACCTTTTTCAGCCACCCACCCAGCCCTGCACCTGACATCAGGCAGCTGTCCCCTTCTTCCCCCATGGTTTATCCTCCATGGCAAGGTGGTGAAGAGCCCCTAGCTCGACTCACCTCGAACAGGATCCAGTTCTGGGAAGCACCATTCAGAGTCGGGCCTGTGGAGGTGGCTGCTTTCATCCTGCTCGACCTGGGACCTCTGTTTTTCTTGTTCAGTTTTCCCCTTAGTGGGCGTGAATGGCCGGGCTGTGCGCCGCTCCACCCACAGCACACCAGCCAACTGCTCCACCTTATGCAGACAAGCTCATATGCCACTTGCACCCAGCCACTGCTAGGTGTCAGGAAGCACTGAGCCTGTACTCCCCCAGAAGAGGAGAGCTGTCCTCGGATGCTCAATCCTCCCTCTCCCAGCCAACCCCTGGCGGCCCGCCACACCGTCACCGTAGTGGCAGGAGGTAGGCACGGATGCCTCAGCCCTCCACACCACTGGGCGGCTCCTTACATCTAGACTTCTTAACAGGTGCCACCAGTTAATACATTCTATCCAGAGCTGGCTTCCTGCTGATAAGTCTGCCAACAAGCTTGTGAAGGTCAAAAGGTTTCTCAAGGTTAACCCTCTGTTGCAGATAAACTCACCTAGCTTTCTGCAGTCATTTCAAATAACATAACTTTATGGATTTTCAAGCAAGTGGATCCCAGTTTCACATAAACCTTGACATATATATTTTAACCACAGTGAAGCAAGGAGAGAAAGAATAGAAACAGACTCCTTTTAAAATATATAAGTGAAGCTGGCCTGCCAACACAGCAGTTGGATTTCCACTTGTGATGCGGCGACCCGGGTTTGGGAGACGGACCCAGAGAGTTGGAGGGCCGGGCCGGGTGAAAAGGATTCAGTGTCCCATAGACTGCTGTCCTTCTCCAAGGGAGGGAGGGTAGAGTATCTGGCACCGAGGGACCCCTAGCAGAGGCTGGGGACCACAGGCGACCAGTGCCAACACGCAAGAGGGACGGGCAAGCGCTGGATGTCACTGCACATCCCACCCTGGGGCAGCCAGAAAATAGCTGCCGCCCCCTTGATGAAGTCTACCTGCTTTCACTAGTTCTCTCAGGCCGCCGCCCCTGGCTCATCCCATCGGATGCGGCACTTTGGGCCGTGCCGCTACCCCCACCCTAGGGGCAAGCCAGGGTATCAGGAGTCACAGCCAGTATGAGACAGTGGAAGCAAGGGTCCATGACCAGGCTGAGGGCCAGGCAGAAAAAGCATAGTAAATAAAAAAAAGATGTGTGTGTGAAAAGAAAAAGAAGAACAAGGCAGGGATAGTAAGGCTGAAAGGGGAGGGAGGGAGTGTGAGGAAGAGGACAAGAAGAAAGCAGACATATTTAACAGGTACTTTTGTTTAGTAATTATGAAGAAGGAAGCAGGAAACTGGCCCCAGACAGGAGGAAAGGAAGGAACTAGAAAAATAAGCGTTGATAAGGCAATGGGTCTGGACAAGTTTCACCCCAGGGTACTGAGCAAACTAAGGAAAGAGCTCACTGACAGCACTGTTCAACCTATCGTTAGATAAGGGATATTTCCAGGGACTAGAGGAAAGCAGATGTGGCCCCACTTCACAAGAACGGCAATAGGGAGGAGGCAGGACTTCAGTGGTGGGAAAAGTCATGAAAACACTACTATAAGAAAGAATTGTGGAATACCTTGCCGCTAAATATTGCAGGATCCGAGCAGCATGGGTTCACAGGAGGGAGATCTTGCCAGACAAACCTGATTGATTTCTTCAATTGAGTGACCAGGGAACTGGATCAGGGAGGGCAGTGGATGTGGCCCACTTAGATTTTAGTAAGGCCTTCGACACTGTTCCTCACAGACAACTGTAAACAAGCACGCAAGAAAGAAAGAACTGGAAGGGACAGGATCAGTTGTGTTCCAGGACAGTAGCTGCTGCTTGTTGTTTTCACAGGGTTCTTGTGGATTTTACTTGGTAGGTTAGTTCTTTTCTTTCTTACTTCTAAGGGCTAGCAGGGTATTGTTTTGGGGGCTGCTGGATGTTTGAAAACTGATTTGGTGGCTGTAAGTGGGCTCATTTTGTGGATGTTTCACTGTGTAACAGGCTGCGCTGGTAGAGGCCTATTTCTTCTGATTTAAAACCTATTTGGTGGGACCTGCTTGGGCCTGGTTCTTTGGCTGCTGGGCTTGGAGGGAGACACAGGGCTGATACACTCTCTCTCGAGTCAGGTGTCTGCCAATTTATAGCGAACACCTGCCCTGCAATGGAGGAAAAGGCTGCAGGTGCAGCTCATGTAGTTCTAGCCACTGGGGTTGGATTTAAAGGCTGAGAGAGGAGCTTAGGGAGTTGTTCATTTCCCTTATAAGTTTAATGTGTTGTACTGCACCTAGTAACAGGGTTACTGGTGTACAGTGAGACTGTCTCTAAGATTAGTGGGTGACCTGATTAGGCAGTAGGGTGTATCTTGGACTAGGGGGAACCTGGTGGCTCACCCAAGGAAACCTATTTGAAGGGGATGGAACCACCGTCATTAGGGCCGGCATCTTTGAGAGGGTGGTGGGGTGCACAGGGTGTGGAGCAGCCATGATACTGGACTGGGCTTGGAGTTCGGTGGTTGCCCAGTGTGCTACCAGCTAGCACAGCTTAGGAGGAGGTTGGGGATTAGGAGAAAGCTGGGGAAGGGGTGGTATGGTTGGGGTAGGGAGCTGGAAATCTCCCAGGGTTGCACCAAGCACTGGGGGTGGGGCATAGGAAAGGAGTGCAGGAGAATACTCAGGGTCACATAGGGACCCTGGCAGAGGGGTCCAAAAGGACACTACCAAGGAAGTAGGCAGGTAACTGGGGACCCTCACAAAGGAGGGACGGAGGAACAACATTCTCAGGGAAGTAGGCAGATGGCCAGGGCTGGACAGAAGAAAGCAAGGCGGGAGGTGGATCAGACCTTACACTCAATAACCGCTTCAATCTTCTGCTCGAGGATGAGGGGGGTGATGTAGCCTACACAGGGGTGGTTAGAGACGGAAAGGAGGAGGGCAGGAGGCAGGGGCCAGATAGCAGGAAGAACAGGGGACCTGGAATGCAGGAAAATGGGGGAGCAGTGAATCAGAGCAGGAGGGACAGGGGAAGAGGGAGGAAAGCACAAGGAGAAGGACCAGTTGGGAGGAAAGGTAAAGGAGAAGGACCAGAAGTACAAGGAGGATTCAGTAAGGGAGCTGAGGGTTTAGGCCAGGGGGCACGGCGAGCAGGAGGAACTAAATGGAGACAGGAAGGAAGGGAGGGCGAGGCCAGGCTAGTTTAGCAGATGGGGAGAAGGACCAGTTGGAGCAGTGAGGGGTTAGCAAGGTACAGAAGGATACTCAAGAGGAGGAGAGACATAGGATTGGAGGGAGGGGTGGCCATGGTAAATAAGGAGGGGTGGCATGTGGCACCCAGATAAGGGAGGAACAAGGAGCCGGCTGGGTGGAGGGGCGGAAGAAAGGATGAGGGACATGGAAGGGGGATGGAGAAAAGGAGCGGTCAGCGTGCTCCCTGTTGGGGATTCTATGATCAGGGTATCAAATGGGCTAGGAAGGGAGAAGACTGGCCAGTTAGAACAAGATGCTTCCTGGACTAACGGTGCACAGGGCTAAGCCACAGGTATATCAGCTGGCAAAGGATTGTGGGGGTTTCCCAGACATACTGGTCCACCTGGGTACAAATGACATTGAGGGAAATAGCAAGCTAGAGATACAGGCAAGATTCAGGGATCGCCAGGGTCTGTCATGACATAGGATGCACAGTTTCCTTCTCAGAAATCCTGCCAGTGCCAAGGGCTAGTGGGGAACACAAAAGGAAGATTAGGGAGATAAACCAGTGGCTCAGGGGTGGTGTGAGGCCAGAGGGTATGGGTTGACGGGGATTGGGGAGACCTGGGAGGATAAGGACTGTATGCTAGAGATAGACTCCATCTCAATTTGGAGGGAGGAGATCCTTAAGTTGAAAATGAGGGGTTCATTGGTGAAAAGTGGGGTTTAAACTTGTGAAGGGGGCGGGATGGGAGAAAAGGCTGTCAAGGGGTGCCGATAAGGAGGGACTCTGTCTTCACCCCTGGGACCAGGAGGATTGCAGGAAAAGGCCGACTGGCAAAGTGCAGACCAGGGAAAACAGAATCCCCATGGGAACACGAGCAGGGAAATGGAACTATAGGGAAAGAGTGAAGGTAGTCCTGCTAAATGCCAGGAGCTTGGGCAATAAAATGCCTGAGCTCCAGGTGATACTAACTGAGGGAGCAGTGGATGTGGCAGCGGTCACTGAGACTTGGGCCACTGCAGGACATGACTGGGACCTGAACCTGGAGGTTACACTATGTTCAGGAAGGACATTGGGGAGGAAGGGAGGAGGTAGCAATGATAGTCAAAAACTGCATTGGCATAGGGGAGTAGAAGAGGCGGAGGGAACCGGGAGGCGATTTGGGTCCTTGATAACAAGGGGGCAAGAGAGTAAAAATAGGAGTGGTGTACAGACCCCTGCCCTGGCGGAGGAGCTGGAGGACAGTCTGGTGGCAGATGTTGGGAGACACTGCAGACTGGGCAGAGGAACGGTGGTGGTGTTGGGGACTTAAACATGCCAGGAACAGACTGGAAGACTATGACATCCTCTGTGACCAGGGAACAGAGGTTGTTGGATGTCTTTCAAGATGCATTCCTAACTCAGCAGGTGAGGGAACCGACCAGGAGGCGCTGGTACTGGATGTGGTCCTGGCAGACAGTGACCAGATTGAGGGCCTGGAGGTAAGGGACCCATTGGCGGGAGTGACCATGCCACGGTCTGGTTCTGCCTGGACCTAGGAGGGTAGAAGGCTGCACAAAGGGAGTAACCGACTTCAGGGGGATTTTAAGGAAATGGGAAGGATCCTTAAGGAGCATTTGGATGGGATTGGGTCAGACATGGACACTGATAGTAGGTGGAAATCATCAGGAGAGGGTGCAGGATGATACCAGCACCTGTGCAAGAGTAAGACGAAAATGCGGTAGGGCCGAAAACCCTGCTGGTGGACCAGGGAGGTCCAGGAGGTGGTGCGGGAAAGAAGGCAGCCTATAAGCAATTCAAGTGCTCAAGGAGTGAAAGGGATTGAGGAGTACGTGGCTGATGGCTAGAAGGGCCACTAGGGTGGTGAGGGCGGCTAAGGCAAGGAAGGAGCAGAACCTGGCCAGGGAAATTAGGAGAGGGAACAGGGGTTCTTTAGATACATTGGGGAAAAACGAAGGGTGAAGGGCAGATTAGCAGGATTAAATCAGGGAGAGATGGGCACAAGACCTGGGGAGCAGGCTGAGGTACTAAATGAGTACTTCACCTCAGTTTTCACCAAGGAAAATGAGGTGCTGCATCATACATGGGAAGAGACAGAGATACTGAGGAGGGGACCCTTATCGATCAGGCGGGTCTGGGGAGAGGGAGGCATCACTGGCAGGTGGGAGGAGGGCTAAGCAGGAGAAGAGAGTGCGGAGTGGAAATCACAGCAGAGAGAGTGAGGGAAGCCCTCAGCTCCCTTAAGACGGAGAAAGCACGAGGTCAGATAAATTACATCCTAGAGTGCTGAAGGAACTCGGATGTCCTGCGAAACCCTGGCGGAGCTTTTCACCATCTCTCTGAGGACAGGGTGGGTGCCCCAAGACTGGAAGGTGGCGCATATAGTGCCTATCCACAAGGGGGATCAAGGGAGGTGGCAGGGAACTACAGGCCTGTCAGCCTGACATCGGTGGTGGGCAAGGTGATGGAGGCATTGTCAAGGAGGGCTAGGGGGGACCTGGATAAGTCAGGGTGCCTGGACGATAGACAGCATGGATTCATCCTGGAAATCATGTCAGACAAACCTGGTGGAGTTCTATGACTGGGTGACTAGTGCCTTAGACCTGGGTAGACCAGTGGACGTCCTCTTTCTAAACTTCAGCAAGGCATTTGACTCTGTTCCTCACGTGGGCCTGTTGGATAAGCTGGGAGAAATGGGGTGGGAACCAGATGATCAGATGGATAGGCAATTGGCTCCAGGACCGGACCCAGAGGTCGTAGTTGGGGATAGCCTCATCCCCAAGGAGGGTCGTGAGTGGGGTCCCACAGGATCAGTCCTTGGGCCCTTCTGTTCAACGCCTCGCCTCTGACATAAGGACAGGAATCAGGAGTGAGGTGAGTCTCTTTGCGGATGACTCGAAACTGGGGCGGTGGTGGATGGGGAGGGGAGGGTGGCCCTACAGGCTCTGGAAAGATGGTCTAGAAAGTGGAAGCTGAGGTTCAATGCAGGGAAATGCAAGGTACTCCACCTGGGGCAGAAACCCAGGCCAAGTGTACACCCGGGTGGGGGAATGCTACAAGTCTCGATGGCTGAGAGGGACCTGGGGTGGTGGTGGATGTCAAGATGAACAACTCTGAGACTTGTAGGAGGCAGCAGCCAAGGCCTACAGGATGCTGGGATGCATCGCTAGGGGATCACCTCCAGAAGGAGGAAGTGATACTCCCTCTGTATAACTGCTTGGTGAGGCCGCACCTTGAGTACTGCGTGCAGTTTTGGAGAGCCACACTTAAAGAGGATATTAACCTCCTGGAGAGGGTCCAGAGGAGGGCAACCAAAATGATTTGGGGCTTGGGGACAGGACCTATGAGGAGAGGCTCGAAGAGCTAAATATATACACATTGGAAGAGAGAGGACCGGGGGACATGATAGAGGTCTTCAGGTACATGAAGAGGGTAAATAGGGGAGGAACAGTCAGGGTGCTTGAAGGAAGGGGGCCACTAGAGGGCATGGCTGGAAGCTGGAGGGAAGATTCAGGGAGAAAGGAGGAGGTGCTACTTCACTGAGAGGGTGGTGGAGCCATGGAATGCACTGCCTAGGGGCTGGTGGAGGCAGAGACAGTGGAGGGTTCAAGAGGGTGGGACAGGTACAGGGAAGGGTTCTGGAAGCAAAATCTAATGCAGCAAGAATATCCAGAACTGGGAAGGGAGAAGCCAGAGAGGCGAGGGACACAAGGTCAGCACCCAGGGTGGGGCTGACCAAACGAGCAGACACGAAAGACCGTTAGGCCTATTCTCGCGGCATTTTAGTATGTTAGTAAGGGCTGGTAGGAAAAGTATGCCCATTCACAGACAACACAAATTCTGAAACAGAGTAGATACACCTATTGTTGGGGGTTAGAAAACATGAGGAAGAACCTGAAAAGCTGGAAGAATGGTCAAGTGTATGGCAACTGGCTTCAATGCAAAAAAGAGCAAAATTATGCACGTTAGCACAGGAACCCAAGGCACGCATCCATTTGGGGCTGAGGAGGTGACAACAACAAAACAGGAAAGGGACCTGGGGGTCATCATATCAGATGACCTAAAGGCAGCAAAGCAGTGTGATAAAGCGGTGAAAGGCTAGTAGAACACTGGGGTACAGGGAGGAGTATAACCAGCAGAAGGAGGGAGTGGTGTTACCACTGTATAGATCAATGGTGAGGCCACACCTGGAGTACTGTGTCCATTCTGGAGGCCACCTCAGGAATGACATAGATCGGGTGGAGGCGGTACAGAAAAGGAAACCAAAATGGTACATTGCCTGCATTAGAAGCCCTATGAGGAAAGATTAAGGGAATGCAATATGTACTCTAGAGAAAAGAAGGAAAGGGGAATACGATTCAAACATTCATGTACCTAAAGGGTATCAATAAGATAGTACAGGAAGGTAGCATTTTACATAGGAAAAGATGCTCAAGGACAAGGGGTCATAATTGGAAGCTGGAAGGGAGGCTCAGAGGGGATGTGAGGAAGTACTTCTTCATGGAAAGGGTGGTGCATGTCTGGAACAGACTCCCAGCGAAGGTGGTGGGTACCAAAACAGTGGAGGGATTCAAACATGCATGGGACAGACACAAGGGAACCTTAGTAACACAGCGGTGGGGGGCAAGGCCAAAGATCAAGTAGGGGTCTGCGTATCACAGTAGGTAAGGAAATCTTTACAGCAGACTAGGTGGGCCATAAGGGTCCTTATCTGCCAACAACTTCTATGTTTCTAAGTAGCAAGAAACAGAAAATGAAGAAAGGGAGATAACTGGGCACATTGTGGGACCATGGAGTGGCCAATTCCTGGTGCCACACAGAAAATTTGGTTGCATAATCAGACAGGCAATAGATAGGCAAGTTGATAGAACACAAAAGAACAGAATATATCCTTGTCTTTCTCTCACGCAACACATGGGACAGGGTCTTACCCAACCATGTCACAACACCCCAGCAAACTCAGTGTCTTGTTGTAGGCCATACTGCACTGACCGGTTTGTTTGAGGGAGTCACTGATGATGACTCCCAGATCCTTCTCCTCAGATGTAGTGGCCAGCCTAACCCCTCCCATCCAATATTCTGTGGATACTTTTTCCTAAGCACCTTACCTTGCACTTTCAATTGTCAAATCTCTGAACACCTTTCTAGCTTTTCCATATCCCTCTGTAGTTCCCTTGCTCCTTCATCACTCTCCACCCTACCACATTTTTTTGTGTGTGTCATCTGCAAAGAGACACATCTTGCCCTGAATATATACCCCATGTCACTAAAGAATATATTGAATATGACAAGACCCAGGACTGACAACTGCACCACACCATTCATGACACCTCTGTCCCCAGAACTGACCCTGTTTACCACCACTATCTGCTGCCCATAGCCTGTTCCCCACCCACAACTATCCCTTCTCTGATCCTAAGTCCTTCAACATTTTTACGTGGTTTCCTGTCTGTTCCTCCTGGCCCTGATTTTCCGGGACCCAGGGACCCTGCAACACACTGCTGTGTTTATCCACTGTTTGCCTTAATGCAAAGCCTTGCCTACTGTTCTGTGACAAGAACCCTCATATCCAGCCACCAATGGCAAAGGTCCTTCCAGATGCATTCTGGAGCCAGGGAGGAAGGAGCCTAATGAGTTTGTGAGAGACTGGCAGAGCTTCATCCACTCAGCTGGTGCCATTTTCCCCACTTTTCATCCACCCACAAGTGCAAGCATGTGTCTTCATGCACTGGCAAGTCTGACATACCGACGCATGTCTGTACTCTCTTCTCCTGAGCATGCCACAGGCACCCAAACTGCATTACCACCTGTGGTCACCCAGGCAGCAATAGCAGTGGCCTTCACAACCTCCCTCCATGGAAGACAGAATCCTCTGAGTTTCTTAAAGTCAATTCTCCTCCACCAGCCAGCCCTCTGAAGACCCAGGCTTTGTCTCTGAACCCACACTGTCAGCATCGTGGGCAACAGCCCTTCCATTGCACCAGCAGATTGGTTTTCATCATCAGTCTTTTGTTATTTCACATTAACAAGGACATGTGCTTATACAATTTTAGGAAATGTCCTGTGACCTGATTGACTGCTATGAGTTCTACACCCATGTGTTTACATCACTAAAATTGTTCATATCTCGTTACCCAATCAAGACACAACACCCACTCCAAATCAATGGCACCCCAACTTTTAAAATATTCCTGGTGTCTGTCTTCATAAGGTATGCTAGCCTGTCACCTAATACCCCACCCTACAATAAAGATATCATATTCCCCATTAAACTTAAAAGCACATATCTCAACCCTGCCACATTTTCAAAAATATATAAAAATGGTGGAAATGTTCTTAGTCTCAAGGTATGGAGGCACAAGGCAGTGCAAACAGCCTCCCAGCTGTGCCACTACAGTTTGCAGCAAAACAAAAATCTGCAACTGTAGGGGTTGCTATGCATTGTGAATGGCACTGCATGCTATCTGTGTGGTGCTTCCTGCCACCTTCCACATCTCTCTTCCGGGCGGCTAAGGGATAGTAACTGATGCCAACCAAGATAAAAACAGCAATACTCACAAACAGCAGCTCACAGTGCAGACACCAAAATCACACTAAGACTGTGTACAGGATAAAAACATTTATTAAATCCGTTGAAGCAGCAACTCCAACTTACAGCTCCCGTTCTATACATGCTGAATGTTTTATGCCAAACTGAACACTTTTCCAAGACTGGAACCTGATACTGGCCAAGGTGACCTACTTAAGGGAGAAACAGGCAAACAGCTGGTGAAATGGAAACAATTTTGGGAGAACCTAAAAGAGCTCATGGGGAAGGCTGACAGATCCCAACCAGTGATGCTTTCGGTAACCATGGAACTGCCATTGTGGACCCAGGGAGATAGCAAATACCTTTAATAATGCTTTCACTGATCTTAGTGCCATGCTCACCCCTAAAGCTTTCCATAGGGCAGTCTCCCTTGTCACCCCTGGAGAAACCAAACACCACCCACCTCAAGCAACACTAGCTACCTACAGTTTTATTTCAATTTCTCTCGCTGGTACTCACAATTCCCCAAGATATGGAAGCGGCACTAGTCACCCATCCATAAAACTAGTGACCGTACACTAGTGTCAACTACAAACCTATATCCATCCTCTCCCCTTTATTCAAGGCACTGGAGAGAACTGTATCTGATCAACTCGTTGAATATGCCTGAAATGCAATATCCAATGCCCACAGCAGCATGGATTCAGGAAGCCACACAGCACTAGCACAGCCCTGAAACAGTAAACTAGCTTCCTGCAAAAGGCCCTCAACAGTGGCCACCTGGCTGGGTCCATCTATACTGACTTAATGAAAGCCTTTGCCTAGTCAACCACTTACTCCTGCTCACGAACTCCACACCATTGGCCTCTCTGTGGAAACTGTATTCTGGTTTCATAGCTACCTTACCAACCGATCCCAAAGGGTAAGGGTCAATGGAACACTATCTGACATCAGAATGTTTACCACTGGTGTACCACAAGGATCGATACTAGGTCCCCTATTATTTGGCCTATTTATAAACAACCTCCCCAGAACTGCCCCTCAAAGGTCCTTCTCTATGCAGGCGATGCAGTCATCAATGCCAGCAGCCCAAACCAAATGACACTTACACCAGAACTCCAACAAAGCTTCAGAGCATTGAAAAAATGATTCTGTTGGAGTAAACTTCTACTGAACTATAAGAAAACCAAGACCATGCTTTCGCTGGTCCCCAAGCAAGGAGAAAAGCCCCTCCTCTCACCATTACATATGGTAAAGACAATACACTAGAGTAAGTTACCCCATTTAAGTACCTTGGCGTAACACTGTATGAGACACACATTTGTCCCCAAGTTAATTCCATTGTAAGGCTAACATAAAACTAAGGGTACTTACAGACACAGGCACTGCCTCATGCCAGCTGCTAAGTCAACTGTAGTATCCAGCTCTATCCTACCTGTGCTGGACTTCAGCCTGGCAGTTTACGTGCAGCTATGGACACAGTCCTCAACAGAGTTAATCCGGTGTTCAATAAGGTCTATCAGTTTGTCATTGGAACCGGTAGGCTCACACATACCTGTACCCTGTAATCCCAAACTGACTAGCTCCCACTACAAGATAGACTCAAGTGCCTGCTAGGGATGAAGGTGCTCATGGGTCTCTCTCCCCAGATATCCAAAACCTCCTGAGCCCTGTCAAACATCAATACACAACAAGGAGCATCACTAGGAATATATTGTCCATACCCTTCTGTAAAACTAGCCAAACCCAACGCTCCTTAACACAGAGCACCACACTGGTTAAATAAGCTGCCTGAAACAGTGATGAGCCCTTCGACGACAACCCAGTTCAAGATACGGCTGAGAAGGGTTCTCTTTCTGTTTTTTAAGCCAGGTCCTAGTCCTTAATTCAGCCCAACTCATGCCCCCAATACTCAGGTTTGCCCCTGGGTGGAGCAGCTGGGTGGGCACCTCTACGGACACTGGTGGGCGGACCCAGTTTACCTCCCTGGGGTCAGGGCCACGGGAGTAGGACCCCCGCAGACTCTTGTGGCCAGAGGGGACAGCAGCGGAGATGGCATCATCCGCTGGGGTTGGCATTTGTTTTTTGTATTGAGCTTTTGCAGGGATGTGCAATGCCGTCCCGTCACCCACCCCCGCGTATGGTGCGGTCTCGCAGCTCCCGGCCTCCGCCAGGGAATCCGTGGTGTGCCAGACACTCAGCCCCTCCCCCAGGAAAAGGAGAGCAGTCCTCCGGTGCTCAATCCTTCTCCACGGCAAAAGTCCATTCCTAACCCGGCTGTCGGCATCGAGACGGGCACCCTGCCCCAGCTGGTACCCGGCCTTTAGAAAAGTTCTCTATCAGGTTCCAGAAGTAACTGATCTCACATCTAACAGAATGCCTGCTCACTACAATGTCATACAGTCTATTCAAGCATTATCAAATATTGAAGTACTATTATGCCCGGATGTTTTAAAACTTAAATTAACTCACTGTGACAAGGCTCCACTGGAACTGCTCTCTGTACTCAGCCTGTACATAGCTATTTAATTACCAGTGTGGACGAGAAACCTTTGTAAATGAGCCATTTGGAGCTCTAAGTTATATTTCCAATTGAGTAAATAAAATACATTTTCTCAATCCTATCCCTTACCAGTTCTACAATGATATTTCTATGCCAAATGTGGTAGCCATCTTTTTTCTTGGTAAAAACTAAATAAAAACATTTATAAAATACTAAAATTCTGGTGGAATAAGAATATTTTACCACCAGATAAGACTGGAAGATGCCTAGAATCTTTCATAGTGAAAAGGGTAGGGTCACATTTTTGTCCAATTACACTGCACTGCTGCTTTAAATCGAATCGTACCTGAAGAAAAATTACTCACCTTAGTAATGTTGTTTCTTCTAATGGAGTCTTGCTATATTATGACTACTGCAGTTTGTCCCACCATTAGAACTGCTCCGGAGGTAAAGAGTTAACTCCATTCTAAGAATGGAACTTAGAACTCGAGCTCTATTAGGAAGCTCTGTCTTGGTTATTTCAAACTCAAACTGTCAGATCTTCTGAGCAAAAACTCACTAAGGTCTGTGTGGAAGCTGTAACCTACACTAGCCAACTGGCTACCTAAATATTAACACCCAATGCTGGTCCCAACACAAAGACTCAAGTCAAGGGGCCAAAAGTAATAGTATAATATAATAATATGAGAGTAATATAAGATAAAATAAAAACACCACACCCCAAAACCCCAAGAAGGGGTGGAAAATATATAATGGGCATAACTAGTGCCCACACTAGGCTGCCCACCCCATACCCAAGTAGAAGTTCTGAGAGGGGCAGGCTGGGGAGTCATAATATAGCAAGACTCCATTAGAAGAAACAACATTACTAAGGTGAGTAACTTTTCTTCAAACAACATGAGGTCTTGCTATATTATGACTATGCAGACTACACAGCAGTACCTCCATGGAGGAGGACAGAACCTACTTAGGAATAGGCTCAAGCTAGCTGTGTGCTAAACCGAGCATTTCTCCTGGCCTGGACATCCAGGAAGTAATGCTTGGTGAAAGTGTGTACCGTTTTCCAGGTAGCTGCTTGACATATTTCTAAAATAGGGATGTCTCTAGCAGCAGCTATGGATACCGTCTGTACCTCTGGTAGAATGAGCCCTCAGGCCTGAAGGGGAACCTTCCCAGTTTTGATAACAAAATTGGATACAAGAGACAATCCACCTGGCAACTGATCTCTTAGTGGCAGGTCCCCCTTTCGACCTCACCATAAGTGAGAAAAAGTTGGAGGGATTCGAACCTGTGACCCTTAGTACGGTCTATATAGTAACTTAGGGCCCTCTTAACATCTAAACTGTGCAATCTCCTCTCGCTAGAGGAGAAATGATCAGTGAAAAACACTGGAAGGGAGATAGGTTGGTTAAGATGGAAATCTGAAACCACCTAGGCAAAAACTTCCTGTTAGTCCTGAGGACTACCTTATCCTTGTGGAAAGAAATAAAGTCAGTTTCTACTGACAAGGCTTGTAACTCACTATGCGCCTGGCAGAAGTGATAGCCACTAGAAAACAGTTTTCCAAGTTAAGTACTTAAGCTCTGCAGAAGACAGAGGTTCAAAAGGGGTTGCATTAACTGAGCAATGCAAACATTAAGATCCCAGGCAGGGTCGGATCCCTAAAAGGTGGATTAGTATGAAGTAATCCTTTAAAAAACTTGGAAAATACAGGTGAGCGGAAAGAGAGGAGGGCTTTCCTGCTGAAACAAAAACAGAGACAGCTGCCAAATGTACTTTCAGGGTAGCTGGTCTCAGGCAAAGAATTAAGATGGACCATATAGTCCAAAACAATGGGCAAATCAGCAGATTCCGGGAAATATGTTTCCCAGAACACCAGATGGAAAAACTTTTCCACTTAGAATTATAAGTAGCCCTAGTGGAAGGCTTCCTAGAAGCCTTTAGGATTTCAAGAACACCTTGAGAAAGGTGTAGGTCAGCAATTCTAGCTCCTCAAGAGCCGGGCCTTGAGGTTGAGGGATTTGAGGTTCGGATACCAAACTCTCCCTGGGCACAGGTTAACAGGTTGTGATTCCTGGGAGACACAGGGGAAGATGGACTGCTAGGGACAGAAGGAGTGGTACCAGGGCTGCCTGGCCCAATCTGGGCAATCAGAATCACCCTGCAAGGCTGGGATCTGATTTTGACTAGCACCTTGAATAGGAGAGGAAGGGGGAAAGGCGAAAGAAACTTCCTTCCCAATCTAGGAGAAAGGCATCCAGGGGACTAAGCCCAACACTGGGGCCTGCAACAGAACAGTGGAAGTTGGTGATTGTCTGGGGCTGCAAAAAGATCTATCTGAGGGTGCCCCATCTGGCAGAAACCATCCCAGTATTTGAGGATCCAGAGACCATTCGTGATGGCCCTGGAAAATCCTGCTGAGAGCATCTGCCAGGACATTGTCCTTTCCTGGAAGGTGAACTGCTATGCGGGAAGTGTTCAGGGAATAGGCCAGAGACCACAACTTCATTGCCTTGGTGCACAAGGCCGAAGACCAGTGCCCCTTGCTTGATGTACCACATTGTTGTGGTGTTGTCTGTTCTGACTTGTACCACTTTGTTCTGAACAGACACAGAAAACACTTGAAGTGCTAGAAAGACAGCTCTGAGCTCCAGCAAATTGATGTGGAGCAGAGATTCCTGAGGGACCACACTCCCTGAGTGGAGAGGTTGCCCATGTGGGCTCCCCACCCCAGGAGGGATGCATCCGTAGTGAGGGTCAAGGAGTGAGACAGAGGAATGAAAGGGACCCCCAGCCTTAAATTGCTCTGATCCTGCCACCACTGGAGGGCCTGGATCAGGGTCGAGTCACTGGGACCAACTTGGAAAGGGGTCTCTTCTCTGAGACCAAAAGGCTCTCAGCGAAACTGAATGTCCCTCATCTAAAATCTTGCTCCTTGCACTACAGCTGTGGGCGCAGCCATGTGCCCCAGGAGCTGCAAGAAGTATCTTGCTGGACTAGAGACCTGCAGAGTGAAGGAGGAGGCCAGAGCCACCAGGTTCCTTACCTCTCTAAGGGTAGGAAGGCTCTGGCCTGCTTTGTGTCCAATTCTGCACCTATGAAGGTGAGCACCTGAACAGGTTCAGAAGTGACTTTGGAAGATTGAGCAATAAGCCCAGAGGTGAGCAGCTGCTGGGTAACTTGCAGGTGAATTTGACCTGTTCTGGGGACTGGCCTACAATAAGCCAGCCATCCAGGTAGTGAAAGACAGCAATCCTCTGCCTTCTTAAATGAGCAACTGCTACTGCCAGACATTTTGTGAATACCCTTGAGGCAGAGGAGAGGCCGAGGGCATCGCTCTGAACTGGTAGTGACCTGAGGGCAGTTCGAATCTGAGTATTTTCGGTGGGAGCTTCTGATTAGGACATGAAAATAGGCATCCTTGAGGTCCAGGGAGGCTAGCCAGTCCCTGGCCTAGAAAGGGTAAAATCATTGCCAGAGTTACCATTTTGAACTTTGGTTTCAAAAGGTGCTTGTTCAGATATCTCAGGTCTAAAATGGGCTGCCGTTCTCCTGTCTTTTTTGGGGTAAGGAAATATCTGGAGTACAGACCTTGCACTGATGTAGGGAGAAACCTTTCTACAGCTCTGAGAGCCAGGAGGGATGAGACTTCTGTTTCTAAAGAAAAGGTCTCTAAAGGGTTTGCAGGTGGGAAAGATCTGATTCTCATCTTAGGAAATTTTTGAAGCTGAGAACCAGACCCTGACCTACTACTTCCAGGACCCACTTGTCTGAAGTTAGAGACTCCCAGTTCGAGCAAGTAAGCCAACCTGCCTCTACAGGTAAAGGAGAATCGGCCCTGGGCACCCCAACAGGGTGCCTGTTTGGCAGTGCTTTAGGCTGAGGGGTGGGAGCAGGCCTGCTCACACCCCGCCTGCCTCTCCCTCTGAAGAACCCCTCTGAACATAAGCAGAGGAGGCCTGGGTTTGGTAAAAGGCCTGTGAAAAGGCCTACCCCTACCCCTGGGGTCTGCCTCTGAGGAGTGGCTTGCCGCTCCTTGGCCTGAACACTCTTATAAGTAGTCCTATATTCATCCATTTCCTTCATATAATTCTCTGTCTGCTCCTCAAACAGAGAATTCCCCACAGGAAAATCCATAGCCTTAGTCTGGGTATCCTGTGACAAGCTAGTACACCTGAGCCAGGCCAACCTGCGAAAAGCTACAGATGTAGCCATGACTCTAGAGGATACATCATTAAAATCCACAGCAGCATTGGATGCCTCAATGCCATCAGCAGCCACCTGCTCCAGCTCATTATAAGCTGGCCAGAGGCCTGTTTAGCCAAAGCCATGACAGTGTCCCATCTAGATTTTTGAAACCTTGCTACATAAGCCATGTAATTTGCTTGCCTGAGTCCCAAGGGCGCTGCCATGTATTATTTTTTTTTTTTTTTGCCATGGCATCAATCCTCCTGGAATCCTTGTCAGGAGGATGTGAAGCCAAGGGAATATTAGCTTTATCACAGGCTGCAGCTTGAACCACACCAACATGACTGCAATGCTGTGAAAGGAATTCTGTATCAGGACCTGACAGAGGTACCTCCTGTCCATCTTTTTGTCCACAGGAGGCACAGAATTAGGAGCTTTTAAAATTTTTATTGTTTGTTTCTAAATGAATTATGCAAGGAACAGACAATCTCCTACACTCTGGAATATCCATCCTTTCTACAAAATCAGGTTCCTCTTGCTCATCCACAGCTTCCTCCAATGGGAGCTGGAGGGATTCAGCAACCTTTTATGAAACAAAATGAGAAGGGACTCAGAAAGCATAGGGGAGATTCTAAGGGTCAGTCTGGGAGATGTCCGGTTCAATGGGCACATCCAGACTCTCAAATCACATTCACACTGTTCCTAATCCTCCTCCCCTCCTCTGGTTCATAAAATCTCCAATATCATATTCTTGAACCGGTGGAACAGCCGAACCAACCTTTTACCAGACAGAGGCGGTTCGGACGGAACCAGAAAAGTGACTGTACAATTTGTATAGCTTTGCTATTTCTGCAGCAGTTGGGGAAGGAATTTTGGACTCCCTACCTGCTGATTTTTAGTTTTCTTAGCTGGAACTGGCTCCTCAGAGCCAGCTACGTTGCCGAGGAAGTCTCGCCCTGGTCAGAGGCACTCCCTCCAGTTCGGCTGGCACGAACCGGGCTGGCCATCCGGGTCAGCGGACTTTGGCCTCTCGCTCCCTGAGCCTGCCCACTCTCTTATCCAGGGTGGCTGTAGGAATTTTTACCAATCTGGCAGTCTGAATTGAGGTGGTCAACCCCAGACAATAAACACATGTAGTGTGTGGGTCAGCCTTAGCAAAGGCTTCCCCACAGACACTACAGTGTTGAAATCCAGTGGGCCCGTTTTTTTTCTTTTGGGTTTCTCAGACATGATGCCAGCTAACCAAGAAACTTGCCCTTTTTTGCGGCAGTGCCAGGCAAGACACCATATATCGGTTCCCAACTGTGTCACAGGTCATGGAAAAACCGTAATGAAATCCGGTTTTTAGAACCGATAAGAACCGAACCGCACTCTAAAAGCTTTAAAATGCTTACTCTTTAAAGTTTTAACCAACCTGATCGGTTCGAACGAACCGATAAACATTACAAGTTCCACACAGAAATAAAACCTGTCTATTACTTACAGTACCACAGACAGAGCTTGAACCGATCGGTTTGTGGTTAAAATAATAATACTCGCGGTTGAATTAACCGAGAAAATACTGTTTAAACCGAAAATGAACCGAGCAGTAGGAGAAATCTCGAGCCACTGTTCAGTGAGGCGGAGTAAAGAATCTGACAGTTTGAGTTTGAAATAACCAAGACAGAGCTTCTCTAATAGAGCTCGAGTTCTAAGTTCCATTCTTAGAATGGAGTTAACTCTTTCACCTCCGGAGCAGTTCTAATGGTGGGACAAACTGCAATAGTCATAATATAGCAAGACTTCATGTTGTTTGAAAAGGCATACAACTTGTCTACCAGGGTTTTAAACAATTGATTAGCATTTTTCTTGGGACTATACTAACTGTACAGAAAGTATTTATATAGATTTTCTAGAAGTGCTGTGTTTGTTAAACACAGTGAGGCAAACTATGCATTTTCACAGAGATTTAGCACTTTTATGAGAGCAAACGCTAATCAATTTTTAGAGCTAAATAAATCCCTGTCTAGTGTACCTACCTGGTCAACAAAACCTAAACAAAATAAATAAATAACTGCAAAAATTGATTAGAAGTTTTGCAAGGTACACTACTAATCAGTTTTCAAAATGCACAGCAGATGTCAGTCATGAACAGCAAAACTAATTTTTTCAAAATACATACCCTTAACTTTTACTTCTGTCTCCTGTAGCAGGATAAACATTAAGAAGGCTTAGCAATCTACTGCTATGCAACTGATAAAATGATTAGCATTAAATCTGATTTGTGTAGCATTTAGCTATGCCACACCAGCTATTTGGTAATCTGTGCCACTGTATGATATATGCTCGGATTACTATCACAGAGTGAAGAGTTGTACATAGACAGCAAAATGACATCCTGTTTAACAAAATAAGGTTTCCAGTAATTGTAATCAGGGGTTGTACGTGAAGATGTATACATTATGAATCAGTACTAGTATTTTTTGCATCAAACACCTACATTTCAAACATGTGAATAGTATATTAAATTCCTCGAAAAATCCCTTTGAATTCTAAGGCTGACTGTGAAGCAAATGACAAAGAAGGAGGCAGGCAACCATCTTAAAATAAAAAAAAAACCTCAGTGATAACTAAACAATGAAAGAGCTGTAGAGTCAGACGAAAAGGCATTACAAGGGGTACAACATAATAATCAAAAAAAAAGAAAAGAAAAACTACAACTGCTTAGATTATCCATTGCAATGATGACTGGATTTCACCAGATACTCTGATTTTGGCAAAAGCAGACAAACCAGATTATTTATTTATTCATGTGTTTTTTGATTACCTGGTAAGTGCACTGGACAATAATATGCCTGTTTTCAGGCCACGAGAGAAGTACAGTTACAAGCACAATGGAGTACAAATACAGCCAAGAAATAATGACATTAGAAATATTATATTTACACAGTACAAGAGCAGCAGCTATGCAGAATCAAGGTAGCATAGAGGCCCAGTAATTGCAACAAAACAACTGAAGCACAAGGTGCATCAACACAAAGTACATCAGATAATTAAATAAAACAGGAAGTTATTATCCCTCTGTACCGACAGCTGGTGAGATCCCATCTGAAGTACTGAGTACAGTTCTGGAGACCTAATGCTGCAAAGACATAAACAGGATGGAGGCAGTCAGAGGAGGGCAATAAAATGGTGCAGGGTCTGCACTGGAAGACATATGAAGAGATCAAGGAGCTTAATATGCATCGCCTCGAGGAGAGGGGGGACATGACAGAAACTTTCAAGTACCTCAAGCGAATCAACAAAGTTCAAAAGGGTAGCATATTTCAGAAAAAGGTGTGCAAGAACAAGGGCACAATTTGAAGATGGGGGCTTAGAGGTAATGTAAGAAGTATTTTTCACAGAGAGGTTGTGGATGCATGGAATAGCCTTCTGGAGGTTGTGGAATCAAAACAGTGGTGGAATTCAAGAATGCATGGGACAGTCATAAGGCAATTCTAGGGGTGGGGTAGGAAGAAGTAGGCTGTTGGTTAACTAGGATCTGCAGCTTATCCATTATTTAGGAAACAGACAGACTGGGTGGGCCAAGCGGTCCTTATCTGCCGTCAAATTCTATGTTTCTATGTTAAATTCAGCAAATACATTCGTTACCACAAATAACGTAAACTGCAGAAAGGCAGCAATGAACCACCCAAGATGGAGGGAGAACTAAATGATAGCATATGACAGAGGATAATTAGAAGTGTAACAGATGCTGATGGAGGCAAAAACAGGTACAGTCGGAGACAACTAGATAGTTGTAGAGCCCCTTTCTGAAACAGGTGTGGGGACAGTGCCAAAGGGCACTAGGGGAGGGCTCCAGAATTTGGTGCAAACTGGGAGAAGGCTTGAAATCTCATGTTGGTAGTATGCCTGGGAGCAGTTAAAGGACAGATCACCTGAGCGGAGAGGGCAGACTACATCAGGGGTTTCAGCAGAACAACTATCGAGTAAGGTACCCAGTCCTTAGAATTCTGTCCGTAACGGTACCCAGAGCAACAGAATAACTAACTCAGGAGACATGGTTTAACCCAGAGTGTGCCAGGGTTGAATTAGACCCTGTCCATTTTTTACTGAAAGAGTTAAGCATAGAGATCCATTCTATCCTCTCCTTTTGTGTCCTGTCTGTCTGACTGCACAATCAATTGCACAATCAAATTTTCTTGTGAGACCCAGGAACTGATCACCTGACTGTCTTGCGATTCTCCGCCTCCCGCTATCTCCCTGCCTTCACTTGCTGTTTCTGGCTTTTTATCTTTTTTCCTCCTTGCTTATCTGTGGTTATGAAAATAATGTGAATCTTTATGTGAAACTGGAATCCCTTGGTTTGAAAATGTATATAGTTATACTGTATAAATGACTGCAAAAAGCGATTTGGAACTTAAGGGTTAACTCTGAGATGCAGTTTGACCTCCACAAACTCTTTTGCAAAGTTGTAAACAGGAGGTTAGTTCTGGGTCACCATCTTCTATTTTGCAGCACCTGCAAAGAAATTGACAAAGTTCTGATAAATTTTGTGAGAAACAGGATGCTTCTTAACAAGACGAGGTTGCAGAAGTTAATTGCCAGGCTAAGACTTATAAAGAGAGCATCAATCTTTTATTATTGGGAGACTGAAACTTAGAATTAAAGATACTCTCAGGCGAAGGACTTTGTTTTCTCTGTTTGTATTGCCTTTGTAAACAGTTATACTGAACAATTTTATTTTTTTATTTTACTGATTAACAGTAAAGCGCTATTTACAAATTTTATGACTGCTTCTGGTTTTCCTATGCTTTCTGACCTGAGCCTTAATAACAGATGGTGGTTGCAGTGGGATTTATGCTGTGCAAACTCTAAGCCAGGAGTTTTGTGCAAGGGTACTAGACCTGGTGAAGCAGAGAACAAAGGTATGGATCCTGTAACAGCAAGCCCAGGAGTGATTACCACAAGAATGGCAGTCAAACTAGAAGCAGAAACGAAAGTACAAACAGAGACTGTACAGCCAGAACAAGTGATGGAAGAAGAAGAACAGGCAGGGCAGAATCTGAAAGCCTGTTTGCTTTCTTCAAATGGTTGGCTATACAATAAAGAGAGACAGAGCAGCAGAGAAAAGAAGAGATGCAGCAACAGCAGGAGAAGAGAACAGAACAGAATAGAAGAGTGACGGCTGGATGCCTTGTAAGCTATCAAAGCTGGAGGATCTGGCACAAGTCCAGCACAGCAACAAAACATAAGCAACTTAAAAGACATTAAACATACAAAATTGTGTCCCTTGGATGATATCAAAGCATACCTGACAACTTTTGAAGGGTTTCCTAGCTTGCCAGTGGCCAATGCAGCATTGGGCAATCAGGCTGGTACCTAACCTGACAGATAAAACCCAACTGCCTACAGCAATATGAACACAGCACAGTCAGAAAACTATAACCTTGTAAGAAGAGAAATCCTGAAAAGCTATGACAGCTCAGAAGAGACTTACAGGCAAAGATTTTGGTCCCTAAGTACCACTCAGTCGACAATCCTTGAGAAGCCTTCACCAACTCAGAGAGAACTCCTTAGGCTGCGGAAGATTTAGAACGCATAGGTTTTAGGACAAGATATCTTGTCGGCAGCAGCCTAAAGGTTAAATGGCTCCAATCAGAGGGCAAAATAATCCCACAGATCACCGACACATTTGCAATGGAGAAATTCATCAACATCCTGCCTACAGAGGTGCAGCTTTGTGTACAAGAACACCAAACAGAAAGCGGGAAAAGGCCATTTCTTTGGCCGAGGACTAGCAGATGGTCAGACAGACAACACAGCAGCGAACTAACAGCCAAAGACCAGTGAGATCCTGTTTTTCCCAATTCAACTCCAGGTCAGATAAGAACTCTGGTGGGGCAACAAATCTGGACCCAATGATTTTATTTGCTATAACTGTAACAAGTCAGGCCATATTGCAAGGAACTGCCATAAAAATAAGGAAGGTAACACTGAAGCAGATTTGGCCTTAGCAAATTGGGGCAAGTCTTTAACAGATGTCAAGGTGGGAGATAAGACTGTGAAGGAACTTATTGATTCGGGAAGCAGACAGACCCCAGTGCATGCTGAAGTGCTGGGAAAATACTGTGCAAAAGAACCAGGTACTGGTGTCATCTGCATCCACGGGACACTCAATACTATCCCATCACCAAGTGACTCTGAATATTAATGGGGTGTCACACCAAATGAAAGTGAGGGTGGTACCTAAGTTACCTGTACCTGTGATTACTGGTAATGACTTTCCAAATTTTGCTGAGTTTATCACAAAAGGAGCAAAACCTGCAGTTTCAGCAGCTGTGATGACAAGAGCACAGGCAAAGAAAATCTCAGATGGTGTGGACTCTTTGCTTTCAGTGATTTTGATTCGGATGTGTTTGAGCAAAGCTCCAAGATCCAGAATCCAGGAAAACTGCCCTGAGCAATGGCAATTCAGGCGCGGATCGAGGGCATATTTGGTTCTATAGGAAAGGCCAAGCTTGATATTCATGGATTTATAGGTATTAAGAGATGTGCAGTGCAAAATCTGGAGAAGGGTATTGGCTATACCAATGCGCTTGAAAGAGTTAACATTCTTAAGCATGGTGCCATCTGTGCTGGAAATTGTCAGCAGCCAGTACATTTTTTCATCCTAGGGCAGAGCCAAACAGCATGGAATGTGATTTACTAGCACTGACTAGCAGTTTGTTTTGGGACAGCCAGGCGTGGACGTTATGGAAATAATAATTAAGGTTAGAGTTACTGTCAGCCAGATTTTTCGAGCTTGTGCAGAGCACCAGGTCATCTGCATAAGACAGAGAGGAGCAGGACAAGCAGTTAAGGAGAGATAATTCACAAAGTTAGAGAAGAGGACCCAAGATAGATACTTGAGGAACGCCAATGTTTATAGGGTAGGTAAGAAACAGCTGTACTGAATCTGACAAACTGTTTTCTATTCCTGAGGTAGCCCTCAAACCAGGAAACCACCTCTGGGGAACTGCCAGAGATTGTAGTTTTGTCTTGAGTAAAAATGGTCCACTAAATCAGAGGCCTTAGTTAGGTAATAAACACTGACCCTGCAAACAAACCTTTATCCATGGCTACCTGGTATAATTTGTGAATTAAAGAAGAGCTGTGGTGGTACTGTGGCCTTTTCTAAAGTGGAATAGGTCATGATAATGGAGATAATTAATTGTGCGAACAGCAACAAGTTTCTCCAATATTTCTGTTTGATAATCTATTATCTGCGGTGTAAAGCTGCCCAATCTGATGCAGCAAGGTCACAAGGCAGCCTGGGCATTATGTGACCTTAGGGACCTACACCAGATGTATTCTGAAGAGGAGGGAGGACATCTGAGCTTTCTGACACAGAACATCATGCAATGGTCATTGAAAGCATCAGGCAAAATACCAGCTGCAACACTATGATGGGCATGGGAGGAGAGAACCCAGTCCAAAAGGGTCAAGATTAAAACAGGGAGAAGAGAGGGAGAACTGGAGAAAGAAGAACTAGGAGGAGGAAATGGGACAGGAGGGTTGGTGATATGGAGGGTAGCGGACATGTTGGTGTAGGTAGTAGGGGAGGGAATCAGGAGCAAAAGGGTGCTATACCAGTAGATGTATAGAACAGTTACAAAAGAACTTAATGTAACAGCAGATCTTCAAGAGAATCTCTTGCAGCAGGTCACACCTTAGGAACCTCAGCCATCAGGTGGCAGGACCACACAGAAGCTTTTTCACAATCAGTCTAATTGGGTGCTGCCAATGGCGACATCACTACATCGGCACGCCCTATACAGACGTGGGCAGCCCCAGCCTGCTTCAGTTACCTGCCCGAGACCATCCTGTGAGGATGTGCCTCTGAGAGAACTGAGGGAAGGCCCGACAGAAGGAGCATGAGAAACGAAGGTTGCCATCCTAGAGAACAGAACTAAGAACAAAGAAAAAGGGAGAGGGGGAGAGAGATGGCATGACCTGCTGCAAGACACTACTCTAGAAGATCTACTGTTACGGTAAGTTCTTACATAACTATTCTGTCTTCTTCGAGGATATTTCTTGTAGCAGGTCACACCTTAGGAACGAGTCCCAAGTGGTATTGCAAAGAAGAGCAGCATGGTAGGATGGAAGACATGTGTCTAGAAAAGGAGGCACAACACAGACAGGCTGAAATTAGCCTGCCTTCTAGAGGTGATATCTAGACTGTAATATTTGGTTAAAGTGTGGACAGTACTCCAAGTAGCCGCTACATATCTCTGCTGCGGAGACACCCTAAAGCAGGCAACTAATGCAGCCATGCCCCGGATGAGTGGCCCTTAATAACCCCAGGAAGTTCCTTACCGTACTTTCTGCACCAAAAATATGATGCAGTTGCCCAACCATCTGGACAGGCACTGCTTCAAAACTAGCATGCCCTCTTTCCCAGGGTGAAAGAAACAAAAGAGCTGAGGACCTTCTGGGAGTCCTTATACAGTTAACATAATGATGCAGGATCCTATGTGCATCTAAGGTGTGAGCAAGGCTTCCCTGGATTGAATAGCTGCGAGAAAAGACAGGCAGGTGGACGGACTGGTTTAAGGTAAACTCAGACACCAGTTTCAGCAAAACCTGGGGTTAGGGGCAAATAAACCCTGTCTTTGTGATTAAATAAGGCTGCTCACACATGAGCACCGGTAGTTCTGACATTCTTGAGCAGAAGTAATATCAACTAAAAATAATGCTTTCCATGACAGAAAGCGTAGCTCACATCGCGGCAGGCTCAAAAGGAGCCAATGCAGGGTCCACGCTAACATTAATTTACTGGTACAGGGCATGTGATGCAGACTGCCCTAAGCCAGTGCAATTTCCTTGGCTTTGTCTGCTGGGACTAGTGGTAAAACTAAAATCCTTCCCCCACCCATCCCAGCCCCACAACCCTCCCCACCCATGTCCTTAGTCAGCAACTCACCAACAGTTTAAAAGTATGCAAATAAAACCCATAAAACCACCACTGATAGTATCTTAGTCTCAACACCGAGGCCCAAATGCTCGCATCTCTCCCTCATGCTACTGCAAAGTACTATTAGTAAAGACTATCACCATTTGAGCCCTGTGTTGAGAATGTTAAATACTATAGGTGGCATGCTTCATTAAAGATTTTCTTTACATACTTCAGAACTTTTGGTGAGTTGCTAAGAGATACTTCAGAACTTTTGGTGAGTTGCTAAGGGGAGATGGGGAGGGCAGTGGAGCAGAGATGGGTGGGAGGATTTTGTTTACCTTAGTTGTGAGAGTTAGATGGTGGCCAGATGAGAAAGTGACTTGAGGGTTTATTCTGGGCACTGTCAGGGACTAGTGTGGGGTTGGGGTACTCTGGGGGTTGGAGTTACCACTGGACACCTGGGAGAACTTATGGGGAAGGGGAAAGTGAGAGGGTTGCCACTGAACACTAGAGAGAACTTATGGGGAAGGGGAGAGGAGGCCACCGCACACCAGGAGAATGTCTGGGAAGATGAGCGGAAGGGGTGCCACTGGAAACCAGGGAGAACTCAGGAGGAAGGGGAGAGGGTGGCAGTACCACTGGACACCAGAAAGAACTTATGGGGAACAGGAGAGGTAGGGGGTTCCACTAGACACGAGGGCTTATGGACAAAGGGAGGTGAAGGAGTACCACTGGAAAACAGGGTGTAATTGGTACGTGGTGGGGGAGAAGTCCTTCCCATCTCCCAATAATCCCCATTAGAGCTTGGGGCCAGTGTAAATCTTGGGTGGACAGTGCAAATTGGTACCACTTTCCCAGACGGACCAGTGTAAAAAGTGAAGCATGACCCTGCAACATGAGTTTCTCTAAAATAAAGTTCAGGTCCCAGGTCGGAACAGGATTGTGGACCTGGGGCTTCAAATACAGGATGCCTTCTCAGGAGAAGTATGGGCCATGTCCAGCTGGGCCACGAGCGCCTCAACAGGCACATGGACGGCTGATATATGGCAAACAGGTGCACCTTAAGGGAAGAATATCTGAGGCCAGCATCTGACAGGGACAGCAGGTACTCTTGGACAGATGAATGGGTCCAGATGGTGGGAAGCTACCCACAAAGCAAAACGCTTCCACTTCATGGAGTACGTCGTCCTGGTGGAGGGCTTCCTGGCGACCACCAGGACAGCAGCCACTTTATGGGATACTCCAAATCTAGCGATGACTACATCTTCAAGAGCCATCCATGCAGGTGGAAGGACTGTAGGTTCAGATGGAGAAGGAACCCCCGCTCCTGTGACAGCAGGCCTGAGCACAGAGGGAGGAGGCGGAGATTTGACTGCCAACTGCTGTAACAGCGGAAAACAAATTTGACAAGGCCAAAGGGAGCCACAAGGAACATTGTGGTGCCCTCCATCTGGCGCTTGTTTAACACTCTCTGGATCTGAGGGAAGGGGCAAGGCATAAAGAAATCTCCTTTCCAAGAGAGGAACACTGTGTCTTGCCAGAGAACTCTAGGCCTTGGATCAAGCGAGCAGAAAAGAGACAGTTTTGCACTGTGTGAGGAAGCAAAAGGTTAAAATCTGGGCACTCCATCTGTTGAACAGGTCTTGGTGACAGAGGTCAGTAGTTCTTACTCATGCATTTTGGACTGTGACTGGCTTAGCTTGTCCGTCAGGACATTTTCTGCACCTGGGGAAAGGAAAATGATCACTTTAGATGAAACTAAAGTGAAGAAGTACTAGGGAGAAAACAACAACCCGGAGATAAATTAAAGTTTAGAAATGGCAGTCGACTGAAGCGACGGTGTCCACGGCATCCGACTGCGATCGCCGATGGTGGAAAAGAACTATGGAGGCTAGATACCCATGGCTATATAGAGGACGCCGACATAGTGACATCGGGCCGCGGGGGGCCCCCAGTTAGGCTGCTTGCAAAAGCTTCCATGTGGTCCTGGCGCCTCATAACTGAGGTTCCTAAGATGTGACATGCTGCAAGAGATATCCTTGAAGATCTGTCTTTACCTTAGACACATTTTCAAGGTGTAACCGATTGCAGATCTCCGAATGAAGAATTACGGGCACACACACACTTCTATGCAGACAAGTGTTTGTGTAAATAATAATTCCCAATAGGATGGGCATTACTGGGATATAATTACAGGTGATCACATTTATCAACGGATTATCAGCACTTTGAAATGCTGTAATAACGGATTTAGGTTATTCTGGCTCAACATAAACCGAAATCCGGTTATTATGGCATTTTCCTCAAACTGCCTTTCCGCTTCCTCCTACCTTCTACAGTTCGGTAAACATGGCGCTTCATTGTCCTTAGTGATGAACCAATGTACCAGCTCTCAAGTTTCATTCTTTATTATTATTTATTAAAATATTTATCTGGTTGATCCTGCATTTCATTGGCCTCGGACTCGAGCTGGAGCGCCTCATGGTTGGCTGTCTGGCGCTACTTAACCACGATTCTCATTCAACACTATAAGTAAAACAAAAAAGTCACCACGGAGGGGACAGGTGTGTGCTATTATTGTGTATGTGACAGACAGACAGACACTCTGAGGCAGCAACAGTTAGAAGTTCCAGTCCCTGCAACAGCAATTACAAAAATAAAGGAGAGACAACTGTATTTTTACGATTTTTTTTTTTTATACCCTTGGTGTTGGTGTGTGATGACCTCATACACCTCTCAAGCTTCTAAAAATCGATAACACACAGTTGCCTCTCCCTCTTAGAACCACCTAGGGGTGTAATGAGGCTCGACGGAGGCCTTATAGCCCTGGAAGGTCCATTATATTCCATAACGCCCACTCTGGAAAGTATTATTACACTTAGAAAATGGACACTGTAAGAGAAAACAATTTAATAATAAACAAAGAAGTAAAAATAAGTTTTGTTGTAATTTTGCAATAAAGCAGTTCCTCTGCCACTTATTTTCTTGAGCTACTGGGGACTCCACAGGGAAGGAGAAAAGTCTGCTGGTGTGCAGTCTGTGAAAGGAGCTGAGAGGTGGAGCAAGGCTGAAGCTCCTGTTTTCCTGTTGGAAGGCTACCACAAAAGAAAAGCAGTGTGGCTACTGACTTTTTTTTTTTAAAACTTATCTGTGTGAAAAGAAGGCAGGGGTTTGGAAAACTTAGTCGGGATAATGCGTTACCACTCGGTGAGTGCAGTACTTTGAATCGGCCAGCGGTGGAATGGTGGCCGGCAGGCCAGCAGAGCGCCAAGAAAGCATAAGCTGCAGTCGAGCCAAGATGTCTCAATCAAGGTAGGAGAAAACACAAAGTAAATTTGTGCATTTTGTGTTACATTTTTAAAAGAGGCCGAAGACTGATCACAGGATTTTGGGAGGGGGACCCTAATCGAAGGAAAAAGTGGTGGCTGCTCCACTTCAAAATTTGGGGTGCCAATAATATCCTAAGTAATAGGACACCCGAATTGGCACTTGTTTTTCACCAGAGCGTTAAGAATAACATTACGGTGCCAGGGTGTTTCAGCCAATCAGCGGAGTTTCCTCATTAACCATTTTCTAATGTGAAGCACCATGTAGTGAAATGTACTTGTCCAAAACATGCAAAACAGTCTGCTAGAAGACACTCGTTCGATAGGCGTTCAAACAGTCTTTGTCAGACATTTCATTTCAGTAGCCTTCAACCACTTAGTCACTTCATTTTGTGTGTAGCCTTAGTTGCTACTCACTCTCAGAGTCCAGGTGCTAGAGGCTTGCTTTGTATATTTTTATACACACATTGATGGTTTCCTGTAAGGCTTTGTCATCGGGTAACAGAAGCCTCACTGGGAATTAAAAACTGAACTGCCGCTTAAATAGTTGCTGCTTTCTTTCAGCGTTCTTCCTCAAGTCCCATATGGCCATTACCTCCCAATGAGACTTCTGTTGCCCAATTATCAAGCAGTAGCAACCCAACATGGGTGGCAGAAAGCGTCCGAAATTCAATTAGGCAATGAAATTACAGTCTCATATAACTTGGTATCGATCCTTTTAATCAGGATTCCTCTTCCAAATCTTGCTTCGTGCAAAGTGCTTTCTGATTGACTCAAGTTTCCAATCTGTCTCTGCCAGATCCTCGTGAGGTGCACCTTACTGGCACATGATATCTTTATTCCAGCAGGCAGTTATAACACATTTGAGAGTAGCCAGTTCTTGTAAAGCCTGGCTGAACTGTATGAAAGTGACTGCTGAGCTCTGGAAAGCAGTGGATATTTAAGCTATCTGAAGTTGTAACTGACCAAGAGATTTAGCTTTCTGGAGAATTGTGTCCTGGACATGAACCCTTGCTGTTATGACTAGCATGGTCCCAGACAAATATGGGTTAATAGGTCTACCTACGTCTGGGAGTGATCCTATAAGCACTTGGTATCAGAGATTCAGCTTCTAAATTTAAAGTTTAATTCAAACATTCCTTCCTGTAGTCTCTTTGCAGACGACTCAAAGTTGGGTGCAGTGGTGGATGAGGAGGAGGGCCTTGCAAGAGGACCTGGAGGCTCTGGAAAGGTGGTCGGGAAAATGGAAACTAAAATTAAATGCAGGAAGTGCAAGGTTCTGCACCTGGGAGTCAGAAGTCAGGCCAGGGGTATACCCTGGGAGGAGAACGATTCAAGTCATGGAGGGTGAGAGGGATCTAGGGGTAGTGGTAGATGTCAAAATGAACAACTCAGAGACCTGCAGGAGGCAGTGACAAAGGCAAATAGGATGCTGGGATGCATCGCCAGGGATTACCTCCTGAAAGGCGGAGTGATCCTTCCCGTGTACAACTGCTTGGTTAGGCCACATCTCGAGTATTGTGTGCAGTTTTGGAGACCAGATTGAAGAGGGACATTACACTCCTAGAGAGGGTCCAAAGGAGGGCAACCAAAATGATCTGGAGCCTTGGGTGGGCGGTGGGGGACCTATGAGAAGAGGCTCAAGGGCTCGACATGTACAGTACACCCTGGAAGAAAGGAGGGACAGGGGAACATGATAAGGTCTTTAAGTACATGAAGGGATCAATAAAGAGGCCCAGTCAGGGTGCTGCAAAGGAAGGAGGAGGTGGCAACGACAGGTCATGGGTGTAAGCTGGAAGGGGCAGGCTCAGAGGAGGAGGTGTTATTTCACTGAAGGGTGGTGGAGCCATGGAATCGCTGCCCAAGGCTGAGTAGCCGGAGACTGTGGAGCCCAGGTTTAAGAGGGATAGGGGCAGGCAAATCTGACCAGGCCCAATACAAGTGGAACATCTTTGACTGAGGACAGTATAACCCAAGGGGAGGGGACACACAAAATCGGTCCTCTGTGTGGTGCTAAAATCAAGCAGATTCGAAGACCGTTAGGCCTATTCTGCTGGCATTTTAGTATGTTAGCATGGACCTGATCCAAACCTTCAATACCCTGTGGTAATCCCAGAAAATGAAGTTTGGGAGAATGAATCCTGTTCTCCAAATGTTGAATTCTTGCCCTTAGCATTTACTTTCTTTTATGATACCTGATAAGATGGTCTGTGATTTATTTTTATTTATTTTAGTCTTTGGTAACTTGGTAAGGCCTGTGACAGAAATGGGAAGGAAAGAGTTAAAGGTTTGGTTTCTTTAGCTGGTATTTTTAGCAGTTTGGAAAAAACACACAGGCTAAAATCCACTGTCCAGCAGCATCCACAAGCTGAAATTCTCAGTCCTCTAGCTGCTACATAGAGCATGATCATATATCTCAAGTGGACATGTCCACACACACAGAGCCAATTTGAAATGACTGGTTCACTCAAATATAAACTTAAGGTTAAAGGGAATATAATTGGTCATTGATAGGTGTTCAGTCTGATAGGGACAATTAAATACATCGTTAGATGGCTGGTGCATTCAAAGGAATAGGCATTACCTATTCCCAGGAGAATATATTTTATTTATTTATTTATTTAAAATTGGTGACCGGAAAGGCATGATGAGCGAAGCTCGTTTCCAGGTGCCAACCGGTACATGTAGTACAATATGGCAGACAGGGAAATACAAATACAGTGATTTTCAAGTAACAGGCGAAATACATTACTGGTACATTTACATGGGGTTAGGTGGAGAGGTTACACTTTAAGAAGAACAGCAGGAATGAAAAAGGTTACTTCATTTCATTTCTAGACCATTTATGCCCTTGAATTTCAGGTAGCGTGTATTTACATATTTATAGTAGTTGAATTATCGAAAATTGAGTATTCGGGGAGGGTGCTGGGGGAGGGTGAAATTAGCAGTAAGAGATTGCGTGAGGAGTTTATATTTAATTCCTGGTAAGTCTATTTAGGGTAAGGCTAGGACCGTGAGGGGCTTCAGTGTGTACAGCTGTGGCAGGGAGGGGGAGGAAGAAGCCTAAGGAGCTGTTTGAAGGTTGATATGTAGGGCTGAAAGACAATGAAGTGGGTTCCTCTTACTTTGGAAGCTGGAAGGGAAATATAAGCTGAGAGCCTACCCTTTTAGCTATGTCGTGGGAGCTGACAGTTAGCACAGGGTCCAGTGTCTCTTGTAAGGACAGGGAAGGGTAAGTTTAGTACTAGCATGTTGCAGTAATAGCCTTTTCTTTACCATCTGTTGTTTAAAAACATTTGCTTGCTTTTCCTGTATCAGTGTTACCTCTCGCTTTGAAAATATACATCCTGTAAATGCTCAGTGCACTTTCTGTTAAGTAAAAAGCTATTTATTTGCTCAACAGTTGTGACTGTGATGTCATTTTCTAAGGTAATATTTGGTCTCCACTGGCTGAGGTAAACTCTGTGTAGCATCCACCACGAGAACACACTACCAGACTTTAACTTGTGCAATTGCACGTTTAATTATTCAAGTTTTAAGTTTTAAGGAGGTGCCAGAAGACAGTCCTGCTGGTGGCTGCGATACTTGAGGATAGACACCTCTAAACGCTGTTTCAGCCCAGAGGAAGAGGCAGGTTGTCACAGGCCCACTAGGCACAAGTGCCTGTTTTCATGGGTGACCTGGGAGCACTGGGCGGTTAAGTGATTTGCTCAGAGTCACACAGTATGCAAGTGGAGGTTGTAAGAATCAAAATCAGGTCTGGTCTGCTGGATGTATCAAGCTCATTCACACTCGTTCCTCTAACCTCTAGTCTATACTGCCAGCCCATTTAGTGACTGTATCTGTTAAAATTTTGTCTCTGTATCCACAGTCCACTTTTGTTACTAATCATTACCCTCAAATCTCTCAACTTTCTTGTTGAGTTGTGTCACCTCTAATATGGCCTTATTTGTGGGTTCAGGTTCTCATCCTCCATCTTGGGCTAACCCACTCTTGCTAATGCTACTGGATGGGGCTGATGCCTTTCCTTTATGGTTTCTCCTGAAGGACCCTGCCAAGGTTTCCCATACTAGATCTGGCCAAAAATACAACAGTCGAAGAGGAATACACACCTGTCCTATAACAAACTATTTACTTGTGGTTAATGGATTGATCCAGTCATTTGGTCGGATCATAAAACCAAGAGGTTCACGTTTGGGCCCCCCACCCGAGGTTCGTCCTCTGTGGAGATGGTCCGTTATCACCCTTTATGGGGACTGTCCCAAACAGGACTCCAGGCGGTGCTGGACCTATTGGTATGGAAGCTGCTTGCATGGTGGGAGAAGAGGAGGCGGTGGCAGACTATAACAGGGCTGCTACTGCAGCCACTCTACTGCACCCGTCCATGTCCAGCCCTTATCTACATGTGTCCATCCCTTATCTACTTTTGGGAGGTACCCTTGGTTTGATGGGAACTCAGGAGTTAAAGATGAAGGGCTGGAGCGGCCTTGAGAGATTGGGACTGATTGAGGACTAACTGGCTCTGAAGTCACATTTATGTTGACTATCGGAGGGCAATCTCCCAAAAGAAGGCAGATTTTCTGTCAAGGTAGATTGCTGCGGCAAGGAATAGACCAGCTCAGTTCTTCCATATGGTGGACAGCCTGTTGCAACCAGACTGTCTCTGTACTGGGGGAACTAGTTTAAGCACACGTGCAATGAGTTTGCTCTATTCTTTGCCGACAAAGTGTCCTCTGTCAGGACTGTGACCTCCTCCAGTGCCACTCAATGAGCTTGCAGGGTTGGACCAGGGATGTGTCGGGAACCCTTCCTGTCTGGGATGAGTTTGATCTAGTTGGGAGTGGGGAGGTGGCTGAGTTGGTCTTGAGGCTGTGACCAAGCCATTACAATCTAGACACAGGTCCAACCTGACTTCTGTTTGGTTGTGTGGACCAGATTGGATCCGTGGCTGCTTGGATCATCCAGTGTTCTTTGATGAGTGGGGTCTAAGCGGGGCCTTAAAAGAGGCATTGGTGAGATCCTTTTGAAGAAACCCTCATTGGACCCAGACTTTCTCACCAACTACAGACCAATCTCAAACCTCCTGTTCTTAGGAAAGGTTTTAAAAAAGTGGTGGCCGTCAGCTTGAAGCCATTCTTGCCCCTCGGCTACTTTTGAGTGCTTCCAGTCTGGATTGAGGCCTGGGCATAGCACAGAGACCGCCCTGGTGAAGGTGCTTAATGATCTTCTAATGGCGAGAGACAGACGAAAAGTGTACTATTCTTGTTCTCCTGGATCTCTCTGTGGAGCTAGACACCGTGGATATGAAAATTACGTACCTACCGTGATTGTTGATCTTTCTGTGTATCTCCACCATTCATCACTAAATGTCACTATTTGGGTACTGTACCAGAGCTAGGACCCGGGGAGACTTTTTCTTCCCCCATGGGTGGAGCTGACACGGGACTGGCGCCGCCTCGAGGCCAACGCTCCACGCGGCACCCAAGGGTTGGCAGTTAGTCGTCGCCGACCCACCCCAGCCCCAGTTCTGACACGCCGGAGAGTGTACGGAAGGGAGGGTGGGTTGAGGCAAGAGAGCCTGAGGGATAGATAAAAGGAAAAGAAGAATCAACAAAAGGAGAAATAAATGATTAAGATGACAGAAGAAGGAGGAGACTTAAAAATGAAATTGGGAGGGGCCCAATCCCTGGAAGGATAGGAAAGAGAAGGAAAAAGGAGGAAAGATGGGGGTAGACACCCTCAGGAACGGAGTTGCACTTTATTCTTTTCAGGAGATAAAGTCCAGATGTGGACATAAAGTTCAGCTGCAAGACATGACTTGAAGGCAGTCTAGGTCTTAAGACCAACCTGCTAGGGAGTGCAGACTGAGGGTGTGTCTCGCCCTCCCAAATAAGGGGAAAACATTTTAACAGCTGAAGGCTTAGAGGAGAAAAGATGTGGGCAATTTTGAGCTCACAAGCAATAAGAAAATGTTGAAAGGGGAGAGAAAAGAGGACACCCCCACTTTCTATAAGCCCTCAAAGATTCACCCTTGTGTGTCTCCGCAGTCCCCTCCCACCTACACGCAAGGGAGAGGAGAGCGAGGAAAGGAAGACACACAGGGAGAGGTGGAGTCAGAGACTGAGGCCCCAGGGAAGGAGGATGGGATTTAGTGATGAATGGTGAAGATACATAGAAAGATCAACAATTCACGGTAGGTATGTAATTTTCATATCTTATCTGTGTCAATCTTCACCATTCATCACTATTTGAATGATACCGAGCCCCTCCCGAAGGGGGCCCTAAAGCGCCCTAAGGGACTAAGCCCTTAGCCCGCAGTGGGTAATACACTGCAGGAGAGACCCTCACAGGCCTGGAGAGGTCTGAGACTGGTCTGGGATCCCAGTGGGGAAGGAAGGCACCCGAGAGCCACCATCTCACCCATCGGGAGAAGAGAGGGGTTCTCCGGTAGGCGGAGTAAATCACCCTACACCAGGCCAGGGTGACACCGGAATAGGCAAAGCCATGCCATCCACTGACGGCAGATCGCTGTCCCTACCTCTCTGGAAGCTACCTCATTGACATCATAAGATGCCTTGCTTGGTGCCTTGCTAGCTCCAGGCCCTGCACAGAGGGGCAATGGCTTGCCTGGTTTCCTCCAAATCAGGCATCGAGGCTAGGAGTTGTCCTAACCTGGACCACAAGAACCTGTCATAGGCTGCATAGTGGGCCTGATGTGCTGAAATTGAGAGAGAGATCTGTGCCGAGTAGAACACTCACCTCCCCAGAAGTCGAAATCTGCAGAGTCCAAATCTGGAGGGTGGTCACGCAAGCGCGAGGCCCAAGGGGTGTCCAGAGAGGTCAATCCTGAAGGGGATGAGGCAGAGAACCCGTGAGACCCAGGGGAGTGCAATACTGCTGGCGTGGGTCCCTTGGGGCTGGCACTGTGGAAAGGGGCGTAGCCAGAGCCGATGTGACACCTTCTGAAAAGGAGTAGGCCAGGCGGGAGCCACCAGGTGGAGCACTGTTTTAGCCAAAAGCCGTCACATGCTCTGCATTGCTTACTGGGACCGGGGTCAGGTGAAGCTCGTCCAGCATCCTCACAAGGAAGCACTGATATGAGGACAGATCAGAAGCTGGGAGATGTGGACCAGGGTTCCTCTCCCTCAGTAGAGTTAGAAGAGAGAATATGAGCTCCCAGGTTCAGGGTCTGGCTGCAGGAGCATGGTGAAAAACCTGCTGGTCCAGGGCATGGAGGTAGGTGGGAAAATGTGCAACCGAGCCTCTGAACTGTTCCCAGGTAAGAGGCCCAATGACCAGAACACCTGGGACAACCAGGGATGGAGACAGAGGCTCGGGGACAGGATCCTGACAACAGGAGACGGTCTCTGTCAGGGCAGGGAGGCCAACAGGAAACCCTTCGCAGGAGGGGGAACCAAAGGCCGTTGCAGCTAACAGCCGTTCATCTGGGTCGGAGCGGTCAGAGCTGTGCCCAAAGAAGAAATCCCCCATGAGGTGACCTGGACGTGCGAGTCCAGAAGGATGGCCCTGACCTCAGAGTAAAGTCCCTCTGCGACTCCTCTGGGGAAAGGTGAGGGCTGCGCTTCAGCTCCTACCAGAACCGGCTGGACTCTAGGAAGGCTCACTGCTCCACACCCTACCTCTCAACCCTTCAGAGTCAGAGGGACACCGTCTTCTTAGCCACCAACCTGGGCAGCTGGCACCTCTGAGGGTCCACCCAGGGAACTGCCCTCCCTTCTGATCGCCCTGGGCTGCCCCAAACTTGGGCTGTCCAAACACACCAAGGAGGGGTACCCCAACTGAAGAAACAGTTGCACTAGTGACTTCAGGCTGCTCAGCAGTAGTCACAGGGACCACCACTGGCTGGTCAGACCCCTGACCCTGAGATCTACTGGGCAAGAGCAGAGTCCCAGAGGAGGCTGAGTGGAGGCTGAGTTGCTGGAGACACAAGAATCAGAAGATTCAGAAGAACCCAGGAGCCAATCTGGATCCGACTCAGAATCCGCCTCTGAAGAGGTAGGCTCCGAGGCCCGATGCCAGATCACCCATGGACCCCTCGGGTTCCTGGATCCTGAGGCCAGGCACCCTGGGACTCGATGCTTCCGATGGCCCCAGAAAGCACAGCCCACGCCTGGCGCTGATACCCACCCGGTGTCGTGATAGACCCCGGACTCTGGCGTGACCAGGCACAGCCGTGCTCTCCCGGCGCTGCGGTGCAAATCCAGTGCAGCATCACGTCCGGTGCCGACACCCATCCCAGCACCGCGAGTGGCACGAAGACAGGCGTGGCCCCAAGCGTGGCGCCACTGAAGGCAGGATTGACCCAACCACGGCACCAACCCCATCCCTGGAGCTGCAATCTGCGCGAGGACTGGGATGGTGCGGCTCCGCCCAGTGCCTTGCACAGCGCGGGACCAGAACCAGGCCCAGAAACCTCCAGACTACCCAACCCAATGCCACCAAGAACACTGATGCACGCCGAACAGCATCAGGGACAATACAAGCGCTGAAACAAACCGCACAGACCAAGGCACCACTCAAGCCCACAGCACCCATGAGACGGCGCCGAACCAAACAAAAGCTTCTGAGATGGCGCAGAGGATGGTTCTGGCCTGGTCCTGAGGACTTGAGGAGCATAGCTTACCGAGGAGCCGTCGCTACCAAAGTAGCGTCTGCGAAGCTGTGCCTCCCAACCGACCCCCAGGGGTCAGCCTGGAGCCTCCTGCACCGTGGAAGAAACCCTAGGCTAGAAGGGTGGGGTTCCTACCCACAGGCCATATAGGACCAGGAGGACCTGGAGAAAGGGCCGAGAGTCCTGGCCTTGGCCCAGCGACTGCAAGTCGACCTCCGAAAGTCGGCAGCGCACGCCTAACCTTCATCGCTCGGTTTTCAACAACATGGCGGTTGGAGAAACAAATATCGCAGTTATTCATATCATGTTGGGGCCGAGGCAGGAGAAACAGGTCATGCTGGTCTTTATGGAGTAAAGGCGGCCACAGGGGCACTTGAGCGCATTGGGGGCTGCCCGCCTTTGCCGATCTTCTTGCCCCTGGACCGAGACATGACCGGATGAGAAAGAAAACAAACGCAGTACTCGACGCTTATTAAAAGGAAAGATCTTACAGAATTTTGAAGCAGTGTCAAGCAGAACCAAGGCAAATACTGAAAATACTGACGGACTAGGCACGCAAAGCTGCAGTCTCGCATGCACGATCCTCACTCGATGGTGGGAGAAAGGAACTGGGGCCAGAGGCGGAGTCGGCGGCAAACTGCCAAACCTCGGCGCCACGTGGAGCGTCGGCCTCGAGGGCAGTGTCGCCCTGCATCAGCTCCTCCCATAGAAAAAATCTCCCATGGGTCTTAGCTCAGGCATAGCCCCAAATAGTGACATTTAGTGATGAATGGTGAAGACTGACACAGATTAAGATCATGAGGTGCTACTGGACCACCTGCGGAACTGGTGTGGATTAACCAGCACTATCATCAGCTGGTTTAGAGCCTATCTCACAGACAGAGTGCAAAGGGTGACAATGGGGTTATCCTCATCTAACCCAAAGCCTCTGCACTGTGGAGTTCTGAGGTTCGGTCCTGGCGCCTATCTTGTTCACAGTGTACATGCTGCCATTGGGAGATGTCATTATCAGGTGGTATGGGCTAGATTTTCATTGTTATGCTGATGATACCAGCTATACCTGTCCTGTGCACCTGGAATCCAGATGGCGGCCTCTGTGTTTAACACCTGCCTTGCCGAGATCCAGAACTGGATGACTCATAACTGGCTATGACCTCAGCAGACAAGATGGAAGTACTGGTGGCAGATCCTGGCCAGCAAGGATGGGGAGAGTTGGGGAATGATCTTGGCTTGAGGCTAGGGTGGGTCCTTTGATCCCTCAAATCAGGTTAGGGATCTGGGCGTGTTCCTTGATAATGGTCTAACACTTGATGTTCGAGTGTCGGCCGTCATCAAAGTGGTTTCTATGAGGAACACTGCCCAGATCCGAGCCCTATTACCGGCTGAGGGACTTACGCCACTTTAGTGTATGCCTTCATCATGTCTAGGTTGGACTACTGCAATGCTCTCTACCTATGGCTATCTGGGGCAATGTCCACCATCTGCACCTGGTGCAGAATGCAGCGACCAGGCTGCTGACTGGTGCAGCAAGATCAGATCATATTCGCCTGTTCTCTGCGGACTGCACTGGCTGCCCGATAAGGTGGAGGACTGCTTTCAAGGTCAGGTTACTGATCTATAAAGCCCTACACAGCCGGGGACCAGACTACCTGCAAGGCCCCTGGTTCCTCACTGCCTGACCGCCCTCTCCATTCCTCCAGGTGTCGCCTCCTAGTGGTTCCCAGGGCTAGGCTGCAGCAGTCAGGTGACGGGATTTTTCAGTTGCCGCCAGCCCTTGGAACTCACTGATTAGCCATCTGAGGAGGCACCCTCAGTGGAAACACAGAAACATAGAATCTGACGTCAGATAAGGACCGCTTGGCCCCCAGTCTGCCCATTTCCCTACCTAATGGATAAGCTGCAGATCCTAGTTAACCAGCAGCCTACTTCTTCCTACCCCACCCCTAGAATTGCCTTCGACTGTCCCATAAATGCTTGAATTCCACCACTGTTTTTGACTCTACAACCTCCTCCGAAGGCCGTTCCATGCATTCACAACCCTCTCTGTGAAAAATACTTCCTCAAAAGGGCCTGAAACATTCTTATTTGGCCAAGCATTTGAGCTGTAAAATTAGTGAATATAATTATCTGTTTCCTGACTGTCCTTATAGGATAGATAGATGTTATCAAAGGGCTAGCTAAGATCAAAGGGGATAAGGGGAGTGTGAGGAGGAGGACCAAGGAAAAGCATATATCCTAAATAGATACTTCTGCTCAGTATTTACTGAGGAGAAGGTAGGAGCAGACCCCACAGCTCAGCACCATGGACACAGGGTGAAGGGAGGTGTGCACTAGTCCCTTCACAAAAGAAAGGTCCTACAAAGAGCTCGCTAGGCTCAGGGTGGACAAGGCAGCAGGACCTGATGGCATACATCCCAGGGTACTAAAGGAGCTAAAGGTGGAACTAGCAGAGCCATTATCAGAACTGTTTAGTGAGCCTCTGAGCACAGGAAGGTCCCGAAGACTGGAGAAGGCTCATCTGATCCCAGCTCACAAGAGTGGAAGCAGGAGGAGGCAGAGAACTACAGACCAGTCAGTCTTACCTCAGTAGTGGCCAAGATTATGGAGGCACCCTTAAGGAAAGGATAGTGCAACACTTGGAATCCATAGGCCCACAGGATCCAAGACAGCATGGGTTTACAACAGGAAGGTCTGTCAAAATAATCTCATAGATTTCTTTGACTGGTAACAGAGTGATGGACCAAGGGGAGCAGTTGATGTCACCTACCTTGATTTCAGCAAGCTTTCGCTACTTTTCCACAGAAGATTGATCAATAAGCTGGGTAGGCTCGGGTGGGTCAGAAGTTGGTCAACTGCGTGGCAAACTGGTTGTGGGCAGAAAACAGAGAGTGGTGGTATACAGACAGAAGAGATGCAAGTCACAAGTGAGATGCCTCAGGGATCAGTCCTGGGCCAGTCCTCTTCAATATCTTCATCAGTGACATTGCAGATGGACTGGAGGGTAAGGTTTGTCTGTTTGCAGATGACACCAAGATCTGCAACAGAGCAGATGATCCAGATGGGGTGGGCAGAATGAGAAGAGATCTGCATAAACTGGCAAAATGGTCGTAAAGTGGCAACTGGAGTTTACGCAAAGAAGTGCAAGATCATGCACATAGGAAGAGAAACCCTAAAGCCACCTATAGGTAAAAGCTACCAACAGTCTCTATTTTCCCAGGACAGTCCCTATTTTAGCAGCATGTCCCAGTGTCCCCATAAGTTTTGCAAAAGCGTCACTTTTGTCCTGGTTTTGCTTACTTGTCCCAGTTTAGTCCCCATTTTTTGCTGATTGCTAATCAGTGAGTGACAGTTATTTCAGCACCACTGTGGCACTGCTCGGGCTGGACAGCAGTTTGCCATTTCAACACCTGCGCCTGTGTTGCACTGCAAGCATGTCAGTGGGAGCACAGTAAAGCATGTTCCTTCCTATTAGATTAGACTGGGTAATAGTGCAAACAAGCGCATGTGGATGTCTGCCTGTCAGCAGCTGAGAGGAACTCCAAGCAGAGAAGACACGGCAGCAGTGAACTAAGGTACTTGAACCTAATCAGCTATAGGGAAGTTGTGAAAACAAGCAGGTTGGATGGGACTGTCAGGAGGAGCAATACATGCAGCTCGAATGTCTGATCACAATTTAATGCAGGTTTGCTTCTAATGAACTTTCTGTACATCATGATTTGGAACTTGCTGCAGCAGAATGATGTACTGTTGTAATCTTTATGTTTGCTACTGGTGTTACTGTGAGGCGGCATGGCCAGAGCAAGCAGAAAAATGTAATTGATTGTGTGCAGCATTGTCTGTGGTGGTGCCCATAGGAGTGACATGGTGGGGGGTCATGGCCAGGATGGACCGTCCCAGTTTTAGGCCTCTGACAGTTGGTAGCTTTACCTATAGGCTGGGAGGGAGTTGCTGGCAATCACAAGGAAGAAAGAGACTTGGGCATCATCATCATCACAGATGACCTGAAATCATCCAAACAGACCACTAAAGCAGCAGGTAAGGCTAGGGGATGTTGGAGTGTATTAGTAGGGGCATCACAAGTCGTAAGAGGGAGATAATAATCCTCTTTACAAGACACTGGTTAGGCTCCATCTGGAGTACTGCATGCAGTACTGGGCCGCATTGTCACAAGGACATTAACAAAATGGAGGCAGTCCAGAGAAGGACAACCAAAATGGTGCAGGGACTAAATCAGAAAACATATGAGGACAGATTAACAGAGCTCAATATGCATACCCTGGAGCAAGGAGGAGAGAGGTGATATGGTCGAAACATTCAAACACCTTACGGACACAGCTTGAGATTAGAGGAGGCCGATTAAGGGGTAATGTGAGGAAGTTCTTTTCACAGAAAAGGGTGGTGGATGCATGGAGCGGCCTATCTCTGGAAGTGGCAGATATGAATACAGTGCAGGGCTTCAAACAGGCATGTGATAGGCATAAGGGAGCAATACAGATGAGTATGAAAAGATAAGCCATTGACAGAGTAAAGGCCAGTGGCACATTCATAAGGTACAAAAAGAAATGGGCAGACTGGATGGGCCTTGCGGTCCTTATCTGCCGTCAACTTCTATGTTTCTATATTATGTTACATGTTTTCTGTTTTAGAGCTATTTGACTTTAATTGTTTAATTTGATTCTATTTTAATTTTATTTTTCTGCAAGTTGATTGCTGTTGTTCTTATATCACGATTTCTATTGGATGATTTTATGAACTATGAGCGTTTTGAGCCCCGGAAAAGCGCTATAGAAATAAAATACCTGTCTAACTATCTATAAAGAAAAGGTTTTGATTAAGGGCATTGAATGTAACAGCCTCATGGAGACCCTCCACTCTTGTCTGCTGAGGCTCCATCCCCATCTTAGGATTTTAAAACCATTTCTTTTTTTTTCCATTATCAGCTTCTGCTCCTCTGTTCCCCAGTCCCTGCAGTATTCCCTACCACCACCACCACTTTGTCATGGATTCATCAGTTATCTACACTTGCTTAGGACCACACCTGGCAGAGGACTGGCCTGCCATATCAGTTGTGAGGTGCCTCCTGGGGTGCTGGGTAGGCCTGGGGTATTTTCCTCCCATTTTCTCCCAGGGCACGGTGTGCAATGACACACATGCATGCCGGTGTTTGTCAATAGTCCTATCCCCTTCTGATGTGTGTTCATATGCAATATAACTTGACTTCCACCTGGTGACAGTCTCACAGTGAGATGCACATTCTCCCTTTTCAAGGAAGGTAGATGTTACTGGGATATTTGATCCTTCCTCCCTCCAGCTGTCCCCCCTCCGCCCCGGACCAGTGCTAGTTCGAACCCAGATCACAGGTATCATGAGCAGTAGCCCCACTGGTGTGCGGACGGGTTGCCAAAACTATTTCTTCTTAAACAGCTGAGTTATTATAATTTGGAGGCAGTATAGCGTGATGGCATAGTGGTTAACAGCACTGAGCTGCAAACCTGGAGACCTGGGTCTGAATCCCATCAGACCCCACTTGCATACTGTGTGACCCTGAGCAAGTCACTTAACTTCCTTGTGCTCCAGGTCGCACCTGAAACAAGCCCCGGTTTAGTGTGCCTTTCCTGGTTAAACAATTCCCTTTTCCTTATTACCTAAAGCAGAAAGCTTTCCCCATAAAGGGTTAGCCAATATGGCAAAAGAAAATATTTTTGGAAGCTGGGGGTACTACTATTTTAGAGGTTAAATGGAAGTTGGAAAATAAACTTCAGTGCCCATTTCAGAGGAAGCATGGAAGACTAACCTGAAAGATGGGTTGTGTACCTCCACCTTCAGATCAGGTGAAGAGTGTCGATGGAAGTTCACCCAATTTTCTTCTACATGGCCACTATTACAAGACATTTATGCTCTATAAATACTGATAACACGCTAGAAGGATTGTGAGGGACAGGGCACACAGTTACATAACTGTCCACATCTGCAACAATACTGGATAGGGGTCCACAGGGAGCTGGAAACAATTGGAGCTTATCAGATCCCCTTTGATGCTACACATTTACTCTTGGGCCTTACATCAACTACTGTCAGATTTCACAGTAGTAAAAACTTAGTGCAAATCATGTGTCTTACAGTGTGAAAGGCATAACTCTAGACTGGTTAACAGCGATCTGACCACTATTACAATGTGGTTGGAGATAATGAAATAAGTGTACAGCATGGAACAAATTACAGCTGAATTACAACTGACCAACGAAATATTTCTGGAAAAGAAGGACTGGGAGGAATACTTAATGGATCACCATTGTGAGATACCCGGAGACTGACTCAGACTAAAATAGTGGACACAATCATAACTGATATCATAAACTCGGGGGGTATGCAGGAGTCCTGGTTTGGGGATATGGAATGGGAAGAAATTGCCTTGAATGTCTATCTATTACAGCCACATAAGCACAATATTACAAATCAGTTGGAGGTTTTATACCAACAGTATGGTTGTAGTCACTTTTTATTGCTAACAGGATCCAGTTCAAGTATCTCTATGGGTCCAATAAGTTACACTCATCCTCAGTTTTGTATGTTCCCCTTAAGCGAATGTGTTCTCAAACTTGATTTAATGGATACAACTGCACTGATTAGTGCTCCATTTCAGTATGTTGATATGACTCTGAATAAAGATGAGTTTAAAGAAAATGTAAAGGAAGATTTAGTGTAGGCGATAAGACAGACTGTTTATCTGCCTCCCAAATTACACACAAAAAATCTTAAAATAGAAAAGTGATAATGAAGAAAGCTCTGCTAAGCACTTGTAGCCTTGGAAATGGTCCTCAGTGATTGTTATTTATGACAGATTCTAAAGAGGCTCCTTTTCCAGGCCTCTATTTTCTATTATTATAAAACGCTTCAGCTACTTTACTTGATTTTATCTGGAATGCTTTGTGTCCATATTTGACTAATAAAATCAACATATGACTTAAAAATCCAAAAGGCACATAAAACTGACTTAATAACTGAGTTGTGGTGGGAACACTAGGTATTAGGGAGTCCTCACTAGTTATTTAGTGTTGGGTGTGCCCTGTTTCTTGTAAGGAGAGAATTCTGTAGTTCTTGAAGGCTGGAGGAATATGGGTACTATGGAAGGGGTATGAGAAGAGATTTACAGTTGTTAAAGAGACACTGTAAACCTCCACACCAGGTCGATGCAGCCCTTTTAAAGCAGGAGATGAAAGTCTGTTATGATCATCCTAGCATAATTAAAAAAAATATTTTTGGAGAAAGTGCATTACAAAGCACTACAACTATAGTTACAAATAGAATAATAGATAGGTGAGTGTCTATTACAAGGGAGTAATACCATCGAGAGGTTCCTTGTCCCCAGAACCTTGAGATGGTATTACTCCAGTGACAGACATTCACCTATTTTGTAATATGGATGAGAATTTTGTTTGTAGCTGTTTATGTGGTGCTGTGAGGCGGGCTCCCACCACAGTGAAGACTCACTCTCTCATGTCCACCCTGCCCCGCTTGCTCGGTGTCTCTTTTAGCTTGAGCGGGTTTTGTTTGTTAGGCAGGCCGTCCTTACTTGTTTTCTTGCCTCAGTGTATGCAGGATAAGCGGGGGCATCGGTAGTAAAATGAAGGGATAATTTTCTTTCACCAGTTTTGGGGATTAAGGATTTAAGATGAGGTGAGATGAACAGGTCCCAATACACCCACTGTGTAAGTACAGCTGCACACTCAATGAGTGTGGGTTGTGTAAGCAATAAGAATCCACTGGATATTGGTTGTGCTGCCACAACCACATGCCAGAGTGTAGTAAGGCAGTTGAAGGTGTGGTTGTGGCAGCATAACTAGCACCCAGATTGTCTTACTGAACTATAAAACAGGTTTTGTGTTAAGAACATGAGAAAATTAAAACAAAAATTTAAAACATTCTTTAAAATCAGTAGCTTTGTGAAAAATAGTCCCCTCTAACAGAGACGGTCACTACAGAAGTGCTAGCCTAAGTTGCATTATGTTAGCCACTAGGGTCTGTGTACTTTTGTGTGAACTGTCTCCAGCAAGTCACACACCCTGTTTTGTTCAACTTTTTTTACTTTAAATTAAAAGCCTCGCTGTTGTTTACTTTGCAGATTTGATTTGGAAATAATTGATTTCAAGTGGTTTAGTTCAGTGACTGAGTGGACCAGCAGGGTAGCAGTGTGTATGAAAGTGAAACTGAGATTAGGATTTCAACATCGAGGAGTTGCACACCAATATTTGTAGTGACTGAGCAAAACTGGTACTGGGATTTCTTCCTACCCATTTGTTAAGCTCTCTCACTCAATGTGTAGGAACAAGTTTTAGTCAAACAGGATGCAGGATTCTTAGTACCCATTTTATAAGCTCTAACACACTCTCAAGCAGTTGAAGGCAGTGCACCCCTCAGTGCTACTGGCTGACTTAGGAATAATGTACAACAGGGTATGGGTGGTTGTGGGATTTACTCATGCCTGGTGACTTTAACCACACCAGAAGGGTAAATCCCACAGCAAACCACCCTGGAGTACATTATTGTGATTATACAATGGACAGAAAAAATGTTGTTAAAAGATACGTTAAATTTATTTTTGTAAGTTATTTTAAAACTTTTTTTTTTAATAAGTGCTCTTGAATAAGATCCCCAGGTCGGTCACTGAGTTTTAGTTTTATTTTTTGTTTATTTTGTTACAGAAAGATTGTGAAACTCACCGTGTGACAGACTGCAGCATTAAGTGAGGACAACGTCTCAGTAGAGTCGCAGCTAGAAGGTGACAAATGAGAGAGTGAGTGGCAAATGAGGGACAGCGTCACAGGGAAGAAGGCAAAGCAACGTAGTGTGAGACTTTCTTTTGTATTTTTTTAACTGAGTTAGTGAGAGCAGTGAGGAATTGAGAGTGGCTGGCGACAGTATGGAGGCTTTCCAGTGGTAATGTCTGAGTCTGTAAGGTGTGAGCAGGTGGTGAGAGAGACACTACTAGTAATGCTGGTAGTGGGATAGAAAGCTGCAAGCAAGGCAGCCAGACTGGAGGAAACGCTGCTACTCTGGAAAGTTAACTGCATCAGGCCGAGAGAAGAAAGGGCTTGGGGGTTTATGTAAGAAAAACCCACTTGTAGTACATTCTAGTTTAAGCAGTGGGGAAAATATGGTGGCTGAAATATTTTGTAAAAGGTTAGACAGTATAGTGATTTGGGATGCTATTTGTGACTGGGTTGGTTGGCACCTTAATCGTTAGTTGTCGAGAAATTTACCCACAGCTAAAAGTGTCAGTCAGCCAATCAGAATACTGGATTGTCAAAGCCCATCGTATAATTAAACACATAATTCAGGGTTTACATAATTGATTAGCAGTTTTTCCTTGGGACAATGCTAACTGTATAGAAAGTATTTGTATAGGTTTTCTAGAAGTGTTATGTTTGTTAAACACAATGAGGCAAGTGCTATGCATTTTCACAATGTTTAGCACTTTTATGAGCAAACGCTAATCAATTTTGGAGTTAAATATAACCCTGTAATTCCATGCAACACAACTGATGCTGCCTCCTCCTTGATTTGCAAAGGTTCAAATCAGCCCATGGTTACTGACCAGTGTCCCTGTGACCCTTTTCAAGAACAGACAAAAAAAAAACATTCTCTGTTCCCTGGACTCCCAGAGACAACTGCATTAATCAGCTCTAATGCTTACAAAAGTTAGCGGTTTACTGTTATTTAAGCAAAAGTACAGCACACACTGTCTTTTAAAACACAGTAGTGAATGAAAGAGCTTAGTAAAGACTTCTCCTTACGGCTGTTTTATTTCAGATTTTAGAAAGTATTCCCCGGCATGCAGGATTCTGAATATGGGAATGGGATGCTAAATGTCTTTTAAAAACTGTTTAATTTACTGGCCCTGTAGGCCTAAGGGTTGGCGTGGACACCACACCTCACTTCACTTTACAATGGTGACCCATGTTCATGAATGAGTATGGACTTCCGATGGTCAGCTAGGGGGGATCGAGCATCCAAGGGACTGCTCTCCTTTCCTGGGGAGGGAGAACTGCTAGCTCCACCGAATGACTGCTACCAAGCAGAGGCCTGGTGGCAGTGCAGGTCAGGAGCAGCAGAAAGTGGATAGTGCTGTGTGCCTCCATAGCGTGCATATGCCTCCACACAGGCACGCTCACCCCAGCATGAGGAAGGGCAGAACTGGTAGAAAAATGGTGTCGGGCAGGCTTACATGATGCCCTGCCCACTGATTCCTCACCGCCTCACAATCAAAACATCAGAAGCTGAGCTGGATATGTGTACTTTAGAGAGATGGTCCTCCTTCCTGACCCTGCCATGAGGGAAATACATGGGAGTATCTAGCTGCCAGGAAGTCCTGAATGGTAGGGGACAGTTGAGGTCGGCAGGACTGAAGAGAGCCCAGTCTGTCCAGCCACAAGGAACATAAAAAATCTCTATGAAAACCAAAACATTAACTTAAAAGCACACTATCAGTGTTTGGGTTAATACTGGCCCTCTTCATAACTCCCACTAACAAATGATAATACATAAGAGCATATCTCAATCTCCTTTAATGGAGATTGATATAATCTAATACTACTCCTTTTTATTATTCAACTATTAAATGTGAATTATTTTCCTATCAAATGTAAATTCAGTGGGCTCTTGAAGGATCCTTGGTTGGGCAGTCTAGGATCCTTCCAGACTGACACCTTCTGACATGGATGAGTCAGCGGCTCCTATGGAACCAGAATTGTTTTCAACCTAGGTCACTGTCCCACAATGGGTAGCATGCTGGAGGCAGGTGCACATAGTACTTCAGATCCCAAACTTCAGTTAATCCAGAAAAAATCTTAGGGTGATGGCACAGAACACCAGTTAAGCTGGTGCACAGGTTTCCAATCTCTGCTGGAGATGTCAGCATACCCAGGGAACATAGCGCACATTATCTGGTCCTGCCCTCGGATTCAGGATTTTGGAAAGCCATTATTGACTTAGCCAGGCACATTACTGGTACATATACTCTGGATACCCCAGAAGTCTGGACCTTGGGAGTTCCCCACGATGGTGGGAGGGGAACAGTTTTCTCCACTCCACCATCTAATTATGGAAGCTAAGAGGCAGGTTCTTATGCGGTGGAGACAACCTGACCCTCCCTCTGTCAGGGACTGGTATAGGGAATGTCTAGCTTAGTGTCATATCTGAGGGTCTTGTATAATATCAGGGGCAAGGGTTGAAGTTTGAGGACACATGCAGCCCATGGATCGCCCATATGGAACATCCTCGGGAAGGTCTATTCCAAGCGTCAAGGGCTCCACTAAATGCCTGGTGATAAGAGTCTGCTCTTGGCAGCTCACTTTAAATCCTTTCACATAGCCAAGGACAGTTAGGTTGGCGGGCCGGAAAAGTGTTTTATGAACTTTTACCAGTATACTATTGGTGTTTTATGCAGAAACATAGCTGGACAAGGATTTTATGGTTAGTATGGCACTGTATCCAGTGCCTCAGCACGTTAGCATTAGGTGACTTCAGAAGTAATGGTCTGCATGAAGCATGCTTTTCTACAAAGTAAAATTCAGCATCTCCCCAGAGGTTTGGAGTTATGAGTTTTCATAAACTTGTAAACAAGGTTTCATAGAACAATTCTAGATGTAGAAACTGTTGCACTGCTAGAGCATCTGAACATGGAACAAGCCAGTAGAAGAAGGCCATTTGGTCTATCTAGTCTACTCATATTGCAGGGTCCACAGCTTGAGCTACTGTCCTTGCCTCCCTCCCCTCCTCCCATCCTCCCTACCCATTAACCTTCCTTCCCTATGCCTATCCAGCCTCTCTTGAAGCTGCCCACTGTCTTCAATGAGACCACCTCTTCAACAGCACATTCCAAGTCTCCATCACCCTCTCTGTGAAGAAGTACTTTCTGACCTCCCTCCAAACCTCCCCAGCTTAAGACTGTGCCCCTCTTGTTATGGTTGCCACACAGCTTAAAGAGACCCTCCTTATTCACCTTATTTATCCTTTTCAACTACTTGAAGGTCCCAATCATGTCTCCCCCCTTTCCTCCAGGAGTACATGTTCAGTGCCCTCAACCTCTTCCCATATGCCTTACCCTGCTGGCCCGCTACCAACTTTGTAGCCCTCCTCTGGACTTTCTCTAGCAGGTTAATGTCCTTTTGAGGTTTACAGTTTAACTATACACACAGATCAATCTATTACTTATATTTATGCGGTTTCAGTTTTTATAATATTGGTGTTGAAATTCTAGGATAGGTTATTTCAATACAGTGTTTTCTCCTTACCGTAGTTACTGGCCCTCCTACTTTGTGCTTGTGTTAAAGGAAACAATGGAAAAGTACCAGCTTTCACCAACTGGTGACAAAAGCATGACTGGCACTTTTAGATAGAGAATGGGATTTTTTTTACTGTACCTGTATGTTTTTTTTATCTTAGAAACAGCATGCATAACTGCTTTCACTGCTGAGAGCACCATCCCCAGCAGCTGTGCGCTTCCCTCGCTACTTTATGCCAACATGCCCAGCCAACTTCAGCCACTGGTCAGCAGGGTATACTGCACAACGCATTTAAAGGGAAACACGCAGCTGCTCGTGAGACGGTGCTTGCCAGCAATGAAAAGCAGGAGTTGCGACATGCTGTTTCTAAGATTAAATAAACATATACAGGTACAGTAAAAAAATCCCATTCTATCTAAAAGTGCTGATCAACTATTTTGTCACCAGCTGGTGAAAGCTGGTACTTTTCCATTGTTCTCCTTAAGTTTAGTATAGACAGGAGGCAGATTACATTACTCGATATATGGTTTGTCTATGTTTATTCGCACAGGTCAATCCTTTTAATTAACTCTTTGTGCAGGTTTTGATGTAAATGTATCTAGTACATAAGCATGACAATTAATTTTCCTTAGCGCTGTATTTCCATGTTGCTCGCCCTGGCCAGGGATATTCTTTTTTCTCAGTTCTTTTAATTTTCCTTTTTCTTGCATGTGTTATTCTCTGTCGGCTGTTAATAATTTGCCACAAATGTTTACCTTGTTACTGTTGCTGAAAATTCAATAAAAATGTTTATATACAAAAAATGTGAATTCCAGCAGATAAATATTTATTTATTTCAAAGGTATACCAGGAAAAGCATACAGAGCTGGTACACTCTCGTTTCCAGATGTTTCCTCGTGGAGGAAAGCGGAAACATTACAATGCAATGATAAAACCAATATAGGTATATAATATATCAACACACAACTATGAAAATGGTTGTTTTGTGCTGGTAAACCACACACACACACACACACACACCTGCCACAGAAAGTACAAAGGGCATCAACCAGTTTGTTTCATTTTCAGTGATAGCTTGTTCAACACTGTGTTTAGTAAGTCTACAGCACAGGATATTTTAATTCTTGCTTCTATCACTCCTAACAAGTGGGTGGCTCCACTTACTGCTGGTGACAGGCAGGAGAGCAGAGCTGTGACATCCCATGTGAAACTTTTGGGAACTACCATTCCACTCTTGTTGCCTACCAGCTGCAGCAACAGTCAGAAGTAGAGACATCCTAGACTCCTGCAAGGATGTTCCAGACAACTAGTTAAGAAGCCCACTCATTGTGGTGGTGGGGAGGCGATACTGGACCTGAGTACTGACGAGCAGGACAGTGCTGCTGATGTCATGGTGGGTGACAACCTGGGGTCCAGCAATCACTGTACAGTGTGGTTCAATATAAGGACTGGGCCAGAACTGAGCTACATTAAGAGGAGAGTCCTGGACTTCAGGAGTGTCGATTTCAGGAAAATTGGAGAATGCCACAGGGATGCCCAGACAGGCATAGAGGATCTGGGGAATCGAGGAACAATGGGCAAACATAAAGAGAGGCATTGAAAAAGCAATAAATCTCTGTGTCACGCAGACTAACAAAGGCAAGAGAAAAAAGAAACTACTATGGTTCTCTAAAGACGTAGCAGAAAAAGTAAGAAAAAAATTAGCATTTAGAAAGTATAAAAAGTCACAGAAGGAGGAGGAAGGAAAAACTACCAGGAGAAACAAAGGGAGGCAGGGAAGGTAGTTACCATGAAAGGCACAAACAGAGGGACTACACGCAATCAGTAAAAGGCAGGGATAAAACTTTCTTTAGATATATCAACAAGAGAGGAACACCAAAGGGGAATAGTAAGTATAAAAAGGGAAGAAGGGATATGAAAGGAGGAGGACCAAAGAAGGCAGACATATTGAACAAATACTTCTGTTCAGTATTTACAGAAGATGGATAGGTGATGGGCCAAAGATAAGGGACAAGGGCATAAATGGTAGGGAGGTGGACAGCAGTCCTTTTACAGAGGAGAAAGTCCTCAAGGAACTAGCACAATTAAAAGTAGACAAGGCAATAGGACCTGATGGGGTGCACCCCAGGATATTGAGGGAGCTCAAAGAGGTGCTGGCTCCACCTCTGCTGACTCTCTTCAACTTATCATTGGAAATGTGTGAGGTTCCAAGGACTGGAGGAGGGCAAATGTGGTCCCACTTCACAAAAATGGGAACAGGGAGCAGGAAATTACAGACCTGTCAGCCTGACTTGGTAGTGGGCAAAGTAATGGAAACACTATTGAAGGAAAGGATAGTGGAATACAGGATCCAAGGCAACATGGTTTCACAGGAGGGATGTCTTGCCAGACAAACCTGAGCGAGTTCTTCGACTGGGTGACCAAGGTAGTGGATCGAGAGGAACAGTAGATGTGGTCTACCTGGATTTCAGTAAGGCCTTTAACACCATTCCACACAGAAGACTAGTGAACAAGATAGCCTGTCTGGGAGTGGGTAAAACATTATAAACTGGATAAGAAGTTGGTAAGCTACAGGAGTCAAGGGGTGGTGGTAAATGGTGTCCCACTCTGGAGAAGGCAAGGTGACCGGGGGTGCCTTGGCTCAGTACTAGCCCAGTCCTCTTCAATGTCTTTATTAGCGACACTGCAGAAAAGCTAGAAAGGAAAGTATGCCTGCTCGCTGATGACACAAAAATCTGCAACAGAGTAGATACATGGTGGGGTGAGGTGGGAAAAATGAGGAATGATTTGAAAAAGATGGAAAGAAAGAAGGGTTTGGCAGCTGGGTTTCAATGCAAAAGTGCAAATTGTGTACTTGTTGCACAGAAACCTGGGCACTATGCACCCACTGGGAGGGAAAGTACTGGCAACCACCAAACAGGAAAGGGACCTGGGGTACCCATTTCTGATGACCTGAAGGTAGCCAAGTAGTGTAATAAGGCAGTGGGAAAGCTAGCAGGATGCTCAGGTGCATAGAGAAGGGTATCACCAGTAGGAAGGAGGAGGTAATATTACCCCTGTACAGATCACTGGTAAGACCCCACCTTGAGTACTGTGTCCAATTCTGAGGCCCCACCTCCAGAAGGGCACTGATAAGGTGGAGGTGGTACAAAGAGGGCTACCAAAATGGTGCAGGGCATGCATCAAAAGCCCTACAAGGGAGACTCAAGGAACTGAATATGTACTCTCTGGAGGAGAGGAGGAAAGGGAGATATGATAGAAAGGTACAGAAAGGTAGTATTTTCCACAGAAAAAGAAGCTTGAGGACAAGGGGTCACACTATGAAGTTTGGGAGGGCTCAGAGGAAATACTTCTTCACGGAGAGGTGGTGGACACCTGGAACAGGCTTCCAGCAGAGGTGGTGGGTACCAAAGCGGTGACGGGATTCAAGAATACATGGGATAGATACAAAGGGAACCTTGGTAGTAAGGTAAGGAGGAGATGACTGGAGATCGAGTAGGGTCTGTGGTAGCACAGTAGGCAGGGAAAACTGGGTAGACTAGGTGGGCCAAGAGGTCCTTATCTGCCAACAACTTCTATATTTCTATGTACTCTCCTGCCTTTACAGAATGAACAGAACAAGGGCTGGCCCGCCCGGCGCGTGGTTGGATTTCCGCTATGACACCAGCAACCCGGGTTCGGAACGGGACTCGGTCGCCGAGGGTCAACTGGGATAAGGATTGAGCGCCTCACCACTGCTCTCCTTATCCGGGAGGGTGTGTGGGGTGAATCGCCGTGCACGGTGGACTCCTGGTGGAGCCGGGAGAACCCCAAGCACTCGGGATCTGGCGTCAGATGGGGGCGGGGCAGGCGGCTGGCGTCATTGCACGCTCCGCCCCCTTAAGGGAAAAACTCACTCACCTCCGGCGCCTCTGTGTGCCCGTCCCTCGGGCTGCAATGAGCTCCCCAATGAGCCACGGCTCCCAGCCTATTCGTCGTTCGTGGCACCCTAAGGGCCGAGGGTGCCACGTCCCTGCTATTGGGGGCAAGCCCAGGGGGTACTGGGAGCGCTGCCTGGAGGGGGGATGCCGCAGCAGGGGGATCCGTGACCAGGCGGAAAATCTGGCGCGAGGAGGGGCACAAAAAAAAAAAAAAGATTGAACAGACCAGGAAGTTCCTATACCTCTGAGCAGGGCGCGCTAGATAGGGCAAAAGGAAAAAGTTGCAGCTTTCCCAAAATTACCCACTTTCCACATGACAGTGGGTCTAAAGTGTGCACTTGTCTGTAACAATAGCCAAAAGGCGGAAACGTAAACAACAGAAAAGTATTTTCACTTAACAAATTTAAGCTTCTATACTGATGAAATTTGTATTTGTGATTAAGTTTTGATCCAGCTGTTTCTCATTCTGACCCATTTTTTACCAGTGGGTCCTAATATGACCATGTTTTAAAACCTGTAGTGCTGTCACTGCCTCCGAGTTGTATCTTTATCTTTTTATTATTCCAGCTCTTCTCTTTTCAGGCAGCTTCACTACTGTTGTAGTTAGTTAATTAGCCTTTATTCACTACCTTTTGCAGGCAACCTCACTGCTAGCAGCGGCTGGTGGGACTATACTCTCCCTTTTTTGTCAGCAACTGCTGACAGGAGATGGCACAGCAGGCCCTAGGTGGCTAGATTTTGTGCCTTAGCTTCCTTCTTCCATGCTTTGCAGAAAGACTCGCTGCACATCCTGGATTTGTGAAAGGCTGCAGCAATATGATGATGCACCTTTATCGCGAGGTCCACCAGAGCAGTTGTGCACCCAACACAGCTAAAGGAGGAGAATCAGTATTCCTGAATAAATCTGGTAACAGCAAGTAAAGAGACTAAGCCGATATGCAGAGTTGGGATGTTCCTTTCCAACACTCCATTTGTGCTTACTACACAGTCTGAGTTAGTACTGGGCTTCAGACCCCTTCTCCATTTGAAATAACCCAGTATGGTCCCTTACGTTGGTGGGGTCACCCTCTCTGAACTTCTCAATAGGCCTTTTAGAAACCAAGCCTGGAATTGTCCACTTCCTCAGCAAGTGCCAGAATCCTCCCTGCACCATAAGTATGTCAGGGCAAGTATTTTGAATGACAATGTTATGCCCTGCACCAGGCCAACATGATGCTAAGTGCAAACAGAAATTTTGAGTTGTTCTCGCTGCCAAGCACCACTCTTTAGGGTAACTTAAGCGAGCATAGTTTTCTGCCTGGTTAACTTTTCTGGTTACTTGTGCCCATCCAACACGGGTGGCAAGTGCATGCAATCTGGCACCAAGCACCTGTTCCTCAGCAACTAGTGCCAACATCTTGCCTCCAGCAAGCCATTCCAATATGGCGAAGAGTATTAAAAAATCCCCAACTGTCTCTTTGGCACCAAGCACCATTCCAATGTGACTGTGCGCATAAGTAATAATTTTCAGCCTAGTTGACTTTTTGGTGCCAAGTACTAGTCACACTTTGAGGCAGCGCATGAATCCTTTAGGCACCTCGACTTTCCTCGTAGCAGCAAGCATGAGAGATATTGCAATTATGGTCACATTTCTCTGCCCAGATATCCATAACACCAAGCACCTGAAAAACATTTTTTTTCCTTCCACCCAGTGCCTTGCTGTAAGCTTGCTGGATCTCTGCTGAGCATTTTGTTCCCATCATATGCCAGTTCCACTGCCTCTGCAACCTTCTAGTTACTTCAAGGTCTGGAGATAAGGAGACTTACCTAGTTCCTAGCACCAACTTCTTGTTCTAGGAATCTCTGATGCATAACCACAGGCATGAACCACTCAGTCAGTACCTTGCGGTTACTGGTTTCTGTTGTTTTTCACCATGCAGCACCGCTGACTAATGTCTGCAGGGCGGTGACATGTGCAACTGCAGAGGACAAGTACCGATCAAGTACATCAGTACCTGCCCAGTAGTTCTTCACATTATATCCCCTACAGGAGGATAAGCCAGTCCACAATAGGAGGAACAGTTCTTTGGGGGCAGTGAGTACCGTTGCTGGCGACACATGTGCACTGGCTACTTGTTCAAGATGCCTAGTGTTAACTGATTTTAAGGCTGTACATCCTGTAACTTTCGCCAGCACTGTTTTTAAAGCATGCTATTAGTTACGTTCTCCACTCACTAACCTATATCTTGGATGGAGTGGATGTTAATCTTGTCCTTGTGCTTAAGGGCACTGGTAAGGAGTAATCGCTGTTGATGTTTTACTCTCTCAGTGATCTGTGTGCTAGAAACACATAGAAACACAGAAATTGCTGGCAGATAAGGACCATTAGGCCCCATCCAGTCTGCCTGTAGGCCCTGTACATTGTATGCTCCACCGACCCTATGAGATCAATGGCTTTATCACTCCTCCCTCCTCAAGGTTCCATTCATTGTGCCTGTCCCAGACATGTTTAAACCCTCCACTGTGCTTGCCCCACAAGACCCCCATTTTATGGATAGGTAACACTGCTTGGCTTTTGGGGTCTAGTCCATTTAGTTCCCCATCCACTACCCCTTTTTCACCAGCACTAGAGGTCCTCTGTCTTTTTATAAAACACAAAGGAAACTCCTGCAACTTGTTTGTCTGTTACATGTGCATTAGATCTGTCTAATGCACAGGGAAAAAATAAGTGCTCACAAACTGGACACAGCACTAAAAGAAAATCAATTCACACACCTGAGAACTTTCAGTTTTCTAAGAATTTCAGTAGTCACCATTTTTCTTTTATCTGACAAGCCTGAGGCCCTCACAAACAAAAAAAAAGTGTCCCACAATTTCACACCCTGTTCCTATTACTAGGCACCCCATTCTAAATAAGCACAGTGGAAGCTACTTAATTGGGACATGGTTAATAGGGACATCTGCTTAATAAGAATGTCCCATCAGAAACCGATTAAGAAGTCACAACAGGTTTCAATGGTGTGCATTTCTTTTAAGCAGGATGGAGCTGATGGCTTATTGGTACAACTTGTCCTGCTTTTTCTTTGCCGATTTGTTGATTTCACTGCTCGGTAATCGTCTGGCAGCTCCACCTCCCTTAGAATCCTAAAACATAGCCAGCCTGGTGGCGCTGAGGGTTGAGGTGCTGGAAGCCACGCCGTGCTACACGGTGACCCTGATTCAGGAGTGAGCCCAGGTCGTCGGGGGTCAGCCGGGGGAGCTGGACTGAGCAATCGCCCGGCAAGCTCTCCTCTCCTGGGAGGTTTCCCTGGCTCCCAGCAAAGCAGCGGCATCCAGTGGTGACTGGAAGCCTCTGTAGCTAGGACCACTGGAGATGGATTCAGGAGGCAGAGGCCTATGGAAGTCGTGCTGCAGCATGCAATTTGGCATGCTGGCGTCACTACAAACCCTCCTCCTTGGGGTACAAAAACAAGCGAAAAGGCCCTGGCACCGGGAGGCGAAGGTGGGTCCAGTGGGCGGCCCCCTGCTCACTGTCGGGTCTACCTCCAGCCAACTTCGAATCTCCTCCCTACTCCGGCTGCCCTGCTGATTATAGATAGCGCACCAGAGGAGTAAGCGATCCCTGCCCAGGGGCTCAGAGCGAGGGGTGGGGAGTCAGTAATAAGTGAGGAGAGATCCGGGACAGGCGACAGGTCTGGGCAGACCTCAGGCAGTGGGAGTTGGTCAGTCCGACAGACCACACTAGAGTCATAAGGGCCAGAGAGGAGCATAAAGTGGGAAAAGAAAAGAATATTAAAACATACCGATGTAATGTGTAACCTCAGTACAATAAACTCTTGCAGTCTGGTTAACCTTATTTTTTGTGAGTCTGCCTTAGTTTACAAAAACAAAAAAAAATCTGCATTAATCAATTTCCATGGTGACTTAGACTTCCTGCCCGTGTTGGCATGTTCATGTTGATATATCTGTTTTGGTTGACGTGGGCACAGCTAGCAGCAAAGCAGACTGACAAAGCCAAAGAGAGTAACATTTTAGGATTTAATTTTACTATTTAGTTTAACATTTTGATTCTTTTCCCTCTTGCTGGACATCCAGGCAGTGTTCCCAGTCACACATAAATGTATGTGAATCACATAGAAATTAAGAAATTCACTCTTGTTTATGTGTGGAGGGGTACACTGCAGCATAAAGACTAATATACCTGACTACAGGCATGTGTGCTGTTAGTATGTGCACACTGCCCTTTAAATATGTGATCACGCACCTTGTTTTTAATTCCTCCTCCTTACTATCTTATGTGGCCGTACCGATCGGTTCATTGAACAATTCCACCCACACCTACAGCATGCTGAGCTGGCAGTGTTTGTCTGGGCCGGATCCTGGAGCCGCATAGCCAAAGTGACGTTACAAGCTCCTGCACTAATCCTCAAGTAAGCTTGCAGGGACAGCGAATTGGCAACAGGCAGAATAAGGAGAAGTTTGGAGATCTAGCAGAGACACACCCAACCTGATGTGCAAAACCAGTCTAGGACGACAGTCAGATATGGGGCCCTTACTGGTTTTGCATCTGCCAGGCAGAGAGACAGAGAGAGTGCCCTGCCACTCTGCCCAACCCAGACTGTTGAAATCGATCCCCAACTGCTAAGGCAAAGGGAATGCCTGTTATTTCCCAGTTTTCCACCATGACTGAACTGAGGTCAGAACTCGAGACTAGCGTGGAGGACTAAAACCTGATTGAATTGGCGGCTCAAACGGGGAGTGGGACAGTTTGTGGTTCAGAACTGTGGCATCAAACAGCCGATCCAGGTATGGGGAGTCACTGTAGCAAAGCAAATGATCTGAATAGAACAGACCAAGCAGTTGCTAGTGTGTGGTCGCGCAGTGCAGCTGCAGCAGTCTGTCAACAAGTGTGAATCTTGTAAGTCAACGATGCAGTAAGGATATAAGCTGGAGACTCCCATCACTGATACTACTACAGTAGTAGCTACTTAAAGAATGAGCTTTTGCCATTATGCCATATGCTTCATCCTAACCCCTGGTGTTAAAATGGATACTACTGACTGTTGCACTGACCCTCTTTTTACACTGTTCACTGCTGCTTCACTTATCTAGTCTGCCTACCAGTACTGATTTTTTTTACTAAAACTGGTGTGCTTGGCATGGATCTCCCTATATTTTCCGCTGGTTTACTTAGAAAAAGTACTGTCTTTGTCTCTGCCACTCAATTGTATGGCTGCCTTAATTTTTAAGTGGATATACTGCTTTCTTGATTTTTTTCTTGAACCAGTCTTGCCTGACTTGGCTATTGATTTCCACTGCCTACAATATTATTTTAAGTTACTGTTACAGTAGTCTTATTTATCTGTGTGGACTGTCTGCATTTACTGATTTATAGTACGTTTATTATGGCATTAAATATTAACAAAAAGCAGGTGTACAGCTTATATTGTTCATACCCTTTAAAACTTGAATACCTCCTGAAATGCTTTTAAAGGATATGATGCACCCTCAAAACTCATTTTGTACCCCTGAAAATTTTTGATAAGGGTACAATGCCCTCTGTTATGTGGCTGCAGTGGGAACACTGCTTATAGGTTGATGGCAGTGTTAGCATGCCAATGTTTTGATGATGTGTGCGGACTCAGATCCCTTCACTGCCCCTCACCCCCACCCACCCCCCATGACTCAAGCTAAAGATCAGTACAGTACAAAGTTAATTTAGCTTATTTTAGTTTTTTCATTCTATCCTACCAATTGTTAACCTGCTCAGTAATTAAGCACAGTACTGCAATGCAGAAGAAGCAAACCACCTAACCATAAAATATTGTGTTTCTGTCACTACGGTAAGTTAGAGCATGCATCTGTTTTTCATTAAAGCAGGAAAAGAATGGCAAGTGCAGCAGGAAGACTTCCACCCGCACCACAAGTTCTCCATCACTGACTGAGGCACACCAACCGAGTCTCTGTAGGGAAGAACTGGGCCTCCGACAACCCACACTGGGTGGTAAGCCAAGGTGTTTTGTAAGAGAGGCAGATAAGATTCAGAGAAGGCATGTGAGGGGCTAGGTATGGGCAGGACTCTGAGGTGGGGGTGGAACAAGCAACATACGAGAAGCATGCTGTAGGAGGGGCTGCTCAGAGGGAGTAGACTAGGGAAGGGGAGATAGGAGAGCAAAAATGAGGGCGAGCATCAAGCTTTCTAACCTTCACCATACTATACCCGAGATGAAGTGGAGGAGGTTGGTGGGATGGGGAGCAAGTGGACAGAGGGTTTGGTCAGGCGGGGGAGACAGAGGAGAGCCTGATCCAAAGGAAAGGACGGAGGAGGAAGGGACACGAGACTAGGTTGAGGGAACTATGATAGATGGGGGCACTGAGGAGGACGGGTGGAAGGAGGTAGACTGGGGACAGGCCAGTGTCCAGATTGGGGAATTCAATCAGTGAGGAAGGGAGGTAGAGAGTTCTCATGTCAGGTCAACCTCAAGACATGAATCACTGGGTGAGGTGGAGAATAAGGTAGGGAGAGTACAGTAGATGGGGTGGGAGGGGCAGGTTCAAGGAGGGGAAGCAGTGGAGGTTACTTGGGTGGGGATTGGAGGATTATAGCTCAAGAAGGAGATGGGGTGGATTGAGGCGAACTTGGCCATCCAAGAGATCGAGGGGACAAGGAGAACCCAGCTGCAGGTATAAGGAGTGAAGTAGGGCTCAGAATGAGGGTGACCTCTGACATGATGGGGGAAAAGTAGGTCATCGACAGAAGGAGGAGAGCCTAGAAGGTACTAAACGGACTAACAAAGACACTCAGGTTGGATGGGAGAGGTAGCAGCAAGCAAGGGTTTGATGATAGAAGGAGGAGTCTGGAAGGAATAAAGAGGGCTAATAAAGTGGGGGTGAGGTGAAGGTGATATTGCTGGGGGATTCCATGACCAGGGTATCCATTGGAAGGAAGGGGAAAATAAAAGCAGCCCTGTCAAGGCTAAATGTATGCCAGGTCTATCCGTACACAAGGCCAATTTCGCCTGTACTCATTGGTATTGGATTGGGGGGATCCCAGATTCTAGTACATTTGAGGACAAATGACTTGAAGGAATAGTGAGCTAGAAACACGGCTAGATTCCGGAGCTGGCAAGGGTTTGTCACGCCATAGGAAGCAAAATTTATTTCTCTGAGATTCTGCCAGCACCAAGGGCAACCGTGAGACCTGTTAAAACTCAGAGGTGAACAAGGACTCAGGGATTGGTGCAGGGCAGAGGTATGGGCTGGTAGGTGACTGGGGGATACTTTGAGAAGATAAGGCTATACGCCCAGAGATAAGTTACACCTCAACATGGAGGAGGGAGATCTTGAAATTAAAACTTGCTGGATTTATAGGCTAGAGGTGGGGCTTAAACTTGCAATGGGGAGTCAAATAATAAAAGATCCCAGGGTGGCAGTCTGAGGTCCAGGTCTAGGGCACGTGGAGGAGTAGGAGGGACTATGTTGCAAATTCAAGGAAAATTGGGCAGAAAAGAACTCACTGAGGTTGGGGGACTGGAGAGGGGAGAAGTCGGGTGGAGGACACTCCTGATCAATGCCAGGAGTATGAGCAATAAATGCCCGAGCTCCAGGCTATGCTGGCTGAGGAACCAGATGTGGCAGCAATTACAGAGACGTGGGGCACTCAGAGAAATGATTGGGACCTAAACTTAGAGGGCAGCAAGATATTCAGGAAAGACAGGGAGTTTGGGGGGCGTTGATAGTCAGAAATGACATAATGGTTAGTGGAGTGGAGGAGGCTAGAGGGGTGGGAGGCGATCTGGGTAACCCTGCAAACGAGGGGAGGAAGAAATTGAAGATAGAGGTGGGATAGGCCCACTGCAATACAGGAGACTCTGGAGAATAAGCTGGTTGAGAATATTAAGGGTCACTGTGACCTGGGAAAGGGTAGGGGTGGTGGTCATGGGTAATCTTAATATACGGGGTGGACTGGTCACCATGACATCCCTCTGTAACCAGGGAACAGAGACTGATGGATGTCTTTCAGGATGCCTTCCTGGTCCAACAGGTGGGAACCTACTAGAGAGGCGGATATTGGATGTTCTCCTAGCGGACACTGAACAAATAAGGGCCTGGAGGTGTGCAGTCCACTGGCGGTGGTGACCATGCCACGGTTTGGTTCCTGCTTTATCCGGGGAACTGCACTCATACAGCAGTGGTAGACTTCAGGGAGCAGACTTTGTGGGTATGGGTAGGATTTTAAGGGACAGGTTGGACATGATTAGGCGGACATGGATCGCGGGAACTTGTGGGAGACCATTAAAAAGGGGTGCAAGAGGCTACTAGGTCCTGTACTAAAGTAAGGGGTAGGTATGGTGGAACCAGCAAGCCATGTTGGTGGACCAGGGAGGCAAGGAGGCGGTGAGGGATAAAAAAAAGGCTGCTTAAGCAAGTTTCAAATGTTCTAGGGGAGATAAGGAGCGGAGAGGAGTATGAACCATTGGCCAGGAAGGTCACCAGAGTGGTAGGGTGCCAAGGCAGGGATGGAGAAAACCTGGCTAGGGATATCAGTGGGGTGGAGGGATTCTACAGATATAGGAGAGAGAGCGAAAGAGAGGACATAGATCAACAGGATTAAGATTGTAGGGGATGGGCTCAGGAAGCAGGGGAACAGGCAGAGGTGCTAAATGAGTTCTTTGCCTCCATCTTGCAGAGGGTGACAAGAGATCCTACAGCCTGATGGGAGAGAAGAGAAGCCAGCAAAGCGAGAGGTCAATCTCAGTCTGAGACCAGAGGATGGAAAGATGCTAGGTACAGGCTGGGCCAGACAAGAAGGAGTAGGAAGGTTGCATGAGAGAGAGTGGATTGGGGAGAAATCACAGTGGATAGGGTGAGGGAGGCCCTTGGAAGCTAAAAACTGATAAGGCACGGGGCCAGATGGACTACATCTGAGGGTTATGAAGGAACTGGTGGAGGTGCTGGCAGCTCCACTGGCTGCACTCTTTAACACCTCTCTGCAGACAGGATGGGTGCCATGGGACTGGAGGGTGGCTTATGTAGTGCCTATACATAAAGGGGGGATCTAAGGAGGAGATGGGGAATTATAGGGCCTGTCAGTCTGACGCCTGTGGTAGCAAAGTAATGGAGGGCTTTATCAAGGAGAGGCTTGGGAGGCAGTTGGAAAGGTTAGGACACCAGGATGACCGAACAGTATGGATTAGAGTCCTCAGGGAGATTGTGTCAGACCAACCTTGTAGAGCTTTTATGACTGGGTGGAATGGGGCCTTGGATAGACATAGGTCGGTGGATGTCCCATACATAGAAAACATAGAGGTTGACCGCAGATAAGAACCGCAAGGCCCATCCAGTCTGCCCACTTCTTTTCTACCTTATAAATGTGCCATCAGCCTTTGCTCTGTCAGTGGCCTATCTATTCATACTTATCTGTATTGCTTCCTTATGCCTATCCCATGCCTGTCTGAAGCCCTGTACTGTATTCATAGCCACCACTTCCTGAGGTAGGCCATTCTATGCATCCACCACTGTTTCTGTGAAAACAATTTCCTCACATTCCCCTTAAATCGGCCTCCCTCTAATCTCATGCTGTGTCCTCTTGTCCTGATATTTTTCTTAAATTTAAACATGTCAGACTCTTTTACCTTGTTAATGCCCTTAAGGTGTTTGAATGTTTCATCATATCACCTCTTTCCTCCTTTGCTCAAGGGTATACATATTGTGCTCCGTTAATCTGTCCTCATATGTCTTCTGATGCAGTCCCTGCACCATTTTGGTTGCCCTTCTCTGGACTGCCTCAATTTGGTTAATGTCCTTGTGCAGGTGCTGGCCTCCAGTACTGCACAAGTACTGAATGGGAGACCCCTGCCGAGTGTCTTGTAAGAGGGATTATTACCTCCCTCTTACAATTTAGGATACCCCTACTAATACACTCTAACATCCCCCAGCCTTACCTACTGCTTTAGAGGGTCTGCTTGGATGATTTCAGGTCATCGGTGATGATGATGCCAAGTCTCTTTCTTCCTTTGTGACTGCCAGCAACTCCCCTCCCAGCCTATAGGTGGCTTCAGGGTTTCTCTTCCCTATGTGCATGATCTTGCACTTCTTTGCATTAAATCCCAGTTGCCACTCTTCTGACCATTTTGCTAGTTTATCCAGATCTCTTCTCATTCTGCCCACCCCATCTGGATCATCTACTCTGTTGCAGATCTTGGTGTCATCTGCAAACAGACAAGCCTTACCTCTAGTCCATCTGCAATGTCACTAATGAAGATACTGAAGAGGACTGGCCCCAGGACTGATCCCTGAGGTACCCCACTTGGTGACTTGCATCTCTTCTGACTGTATACCACTTACCACTACTCTCTGTTTTCTGCCCATCAACCAGTTTGCCACCCAGCTGACCAACTTCTGACCCACCTGAGCCTACCCAGCTTATTTATCAATCTTCTATGTGGAACAGTGTCCAGCTTTGCTGATGTCAAGGTGGCTGACATCAATTGCTCCCCCTTGGTCCACCACTCTGGTTATCCAGTCAAAGAAATCTATGAGATTAGTTTGACAGGACCTTCCTTTGTAAACCCATGCTGTCTTGGATCCGCCCCCAAAGGGATTCCAGATTCCTAGATTTCAGCAAGGCGTTTGATTCAGTGCCCCATAATGGACTGATAGCAAAAATGGGGAGATGGGGTGGGAGGACAGAGCTCAATTGGGTTGAAAAATGGCTTTCGAGTGTTTACAGAAGGGTAATGGTGGAATGGGATACTCTCCTCCCCAGGAAGGGATCAGTGGGGTCCCTCAAGGTTCAGTATTGGGGCCACTCTTGTTCAATGCCTACAACTCGGATATAGGGAGGGAGGTTAGGAATAGGTTGAGTCTCTTTGGGATAATTCAAAACTGGGAGCACTGGTGGATTGTGAAGGCCAGAGAGGCGGTCCAGGGGGATCTGGATACCCTGGAAGGGTGGTCAAGGAGATGGGGACTGAAATTTAATGGCAGGAAATGTAAGGTACTTCATTTGGGGTCAAAAACCAGGGCCATGTATACACCCAGGAGGGGTCACATTGCAAGCCACATTGGGAAAAGAGATTTAGGGGTGGTGACAGAGGTCAAAATGCATAACTCTGAAAATTGTAGAAGAACTGCAGCCACAGCAAACAGGATACTGGGCTGCATAGCCAGAATTCGTCCAGAAGGATGGAGGTGATCTCCCTCTATATAATGCCTTGGTCAGGCGCAGCTCGTGTACTGTGTACAGTTCTGGAGACCTCATCTGAAGAAGGACACAGCGCTGCTGGAGAGGGTCCAGAGAAGAGCGACCAGGATGATTCAGGGCATGGAGGGAGGCTTTATGAGGCGAGACTGGAAGAGCTTGGGCTTTACTCACTGGAGGAGAGGAGGACAGGGAGATATGAAAGAGGTCTTCAAGTATGTAAAAGGAATAACCAGGAGGAACCAAGAGCTGTTTAGGGCTAAAGAAGGGGGAACAACCAGGGGCCATGAGTGGAAGCTGCTGGTGGAAACTACAGGGGGAGCGAGGGAAGCATTTTTCACTGAGAGGGTGGTGAAGCGATGGAATGCGCTGCCTGGGAGGCTGGTGGAGGAGGGCACAGTGGAGGGCTTCAATAAGGGGTGGGACAGGTACAAGGGAAACTGAAACTAAAGAGACCCTCTTAGGGGGCTGGGGGGTGGTAAAGAAGCGAGCAGCACTAGGTTGCTGGCTTTTCGAGCAGACAAGGCAGACCATTTGGCCTATTCTGCTGGCTTTTAGTATGTTAGTACGGGGGCCGCCTGACCTGGGGAAAAGGTATAGTAAATTTAACAACAACAAAAAAAAGAGAGTTTACATCTGTTTAAAAAAAATACACTTTTCATGCACTTCACTATCCGGGATGGCCAGTTAATCGAGACAAAGTCCAATCCATACAGGTATCTCGATTAAGCAGCTTCATCTGTAATTTACTTCAATAATTCTGATTTAAAGTTTGACAAGCAAAACCTCCATCCACTCAAACACAACCTCCACAGCGCTCCACTCACTTCTGACCACGTTTTATGCTGTTATCTGTGCTAACTGGTACATACTGAAAGGTTCCTGAAAAAGAAAACATTTCCATACCTATTCTAAACTGTGTTTGTGTTCAGCTATGGTCTGTTAGTCCCACCCTAATCTAAATAAGTAATTTAGTTCAATAATTATTTTTCCCCTTTGCGGTTCGCTTCTCCCTCCCGGCAGAGTGGGACAGATCAGTTTGTGAACTGGTGGTCAGTGTGGCCACTAGTTTTCAAACTCTGGTAGCCAAATCAATATTTTAGTGGCCATCATTTTAAAGGACTCAAAATCACTTCAAAGGCAGGTAGCCAGTTGGCCTGTAACTTTTGAAAAGCTAGTAGCCAATCCAATTTTTAGTGGCCAATGGCCACCCTAGCTACCAGTTTGTCCCACCCTGATCCCGGACTGCCCTATCATCAGGGACTGTGCCCCCATCACCCCACCCTCCTGTGGACCTACCATAACTTAACTGTCATCCCACAGCTTTCTCCCCATGGCAAAGGTATCCTTCCCCAGGCCACAAAACAGATCCTCGGATGGGAAACACGCCACTAGTCAGTTGCAGGGCCAGTGAGCAGTCGATCCCATTATGCTGACCATCTATGTTTTCCATCTCTCTTTTTTGCTTCCTCTTGGAAGGATGGTGTGCAAAACTGCTGAGGACGCTTCCCACGTATGCTCCACCGCGTGGGGACATCAGCAACTGCTGCTCCTCCACCCCTGATTGCCGTCCTGAATGTCCGATCCCCAGCCACTGCTTGGGGTGAGGAAACACAAACACAACAGCCCACCCTTGACAGTCCATGGACACTCATTCCCCCGACAGCCAAACCTTCAATGCACAAGTTTGCTCCTGAACCTGGGTCGTCCGCACAGAAAGCGGTAGCCCTACCGCAGGTCAGCTAATTTAGTTCAGTTATTAATCATTTTGATTGAAAGGTCGATGCATGTACCCTATGCAGCCATCAGTGCTTGCCAGTTTCTGACCACATTTTCATGCTGTCACCAGGGCTCACAGTTACATGCTAAAAGGCTCTTGGGGAAAAAAAATATTTCTGTACCTGTTTTGAACTCTGTCTGTGTTCAGTCATGCCCCATTAGTCCCATCCGAAGCCTGCAGCTTTTATTCCACACTACAGCCAGGAGTTGTTGCCATACTTCCTCCCACACAAACTAGATTATTCTTGTGCTACATTCCTCTTGCTCCCTCACAAAAAAAAACAGCAAATTAAAAAAATAAACATTAAATGTCTAGCCAGCATATCATTGCTGATCTATGTTGCTATTTTATGTTTCCACTCTATTTGCTGCTACCATTGCATTCTGTATGCCTATAGCCCTATTTCTGAGATGTAATTTGTATCCATGTTTTGCTATTTATTTATTTATTCATTCAGGATTGGAAAGTACCTCGAGTCAAAGACTCATTTACAAAGGTTCCACGTCACAGATAGCACGTAGTAATTTGTTCTCCTTATTTCCCTTCCCCTGGTCACACCTGGAAATGAGCCTCGTCTCAGTGTGCCTTTCCGGTTACCAACTTTTAAATAAATGAATAACGAGCAAAAATAAATAAGCTAAATTTTCAATTAAGTTGTGTGTGCATTTCAGTATGGGCAGGGTGGGGCAAATTGGGTAGTCAGGGAGCCAATGGTGACTAAAAACTGATTTGGCTACTAGATTTTAAAGTAATTGACCAACTGGCTTCGTGCTCACAAAGTGATTTTTGAGCCCTTAACAAGAACAGCCACAAAAAATAATGATTTGTTTGCCAGTTTTGAAAGCTAGTGGCCAAACTGACCACCAGCTCTAAACTGATTTGTCCCACCCTGAGTATGGGAAGGGTACACAAACAGAACCACCATACAGGCTCACTTAAAAATAAATAAATAAATAAATAAATAAAATACAGCTATGGAGGCCATAGTAGGTCAAATGTCCTAAGTTAAAAACAAATAAAAAAAAAAAATATAGCAAGCTCTGGCAGAGGGACTATTCTATGTAAAATTAAGACAAACTTTTTATTATTTAAACCTATTTTAATTTTTAAGCATATGAAATACAGAGTCCCATTTTATAAGTGCAACAAGACATTCTGGTTATGTGCATTGAGAGTTCTAATGTACAGGCAAGGGCTTAATGCACTCAGCCTTCAGCCTCATGCCTTACTAGACCTCTGGCCATTTGTAGCACAACCCATCATGTAGGATTGCCTACACAGTCCATCAGAGGTTCCTTCCTACAGACTTTCCCTCCTCACAGCAGGGCAGCAAGAATCATACCCCTGCTATAAGACAAAGGCAGTTCGTTATGGTTCTGGTCCAAAGTCTATCCACAACAACTCAGTGGCCAAATATGCTCCAGTCCCTACTCCCTCCTTTCCACCCTTAAATACTGCTTCTCAATATGATGAGTAGGCAGTGGTCATCTAGCAAACTGTGACAGGACAGCTCAGTGTCACTCTCAATACTAGCAGTGTGTAGATGTGCCTAGCATGGAAGGTTTGGGTGGCTGCAACTGGATTATCCTACAGGATATAGGGTGAACCCCCCTCCTCTCAAATTAGGAGCTTTTCTGTGAGCATTCTCGGCAACAAATATCTTTGTGCTCTTCCTCCTCTTCCAGCACTACTTCTTCATTGACAGAAGGACCAGGATGTAACACAGTGGTGAGACCCATGCAGCCTCAAATGGGCACAGATGAGCACACTCCCTCATTCCAACAGGATAGGAAAACAGAGAAAGAAAGAAAGATTGCAACACAGTGGCAACCTACACTGAAGCAGTGTGCACATCACACAGTAAGAGGAATACTGTTCAACACCCAAGGAATGCAACAAGGAAGAGCCATCAACTGACAGCAGTACCAGTAGCGGGATCAATACTCAGTCAGTTCCTCGCCTTACCCATTAACCCACGGGATTAAAGAACATAGTATGTTCTCAGTTTACTTTGGCCCTGCTAGTTAGCCCTCGATACTGCTACCTATATTTTGCTATACTGTTAGCGTATGTGTAGAAGCACTTTGTGCACGTGATCCAGCTACAAAATTCTGTTGTATTTCTAACTGTTTCTCTCGCTGGTTTATCTGTCCCAGCGCTCTGTATTATGTGAGTCTAAATTCATCACCTTCAGGTGGTGCCATGTTGATCGGATCAAAGCACTGCATTATCAAGCAAATCTGATTCTCTGGGAAGGCAGACCCATGGGGTACTCGAGCATAAAACTCAATATGCCTGTGCAATGTGACCGGAGTTAGCCTGGAGCGGTGCCTACACAGTGAGGTGATTTCTTCTACTCTTTTACTCAGCTATGCCAAATGGACAGCAAGGAGGTATGTGGTCAGAAAAGTCAAGCAGAAGGATTTTTGGGTAAGACCCTCTCTGCACATCTGTCTCAGAACAGGACATTTTTTCCACCTGGTTAGGGGTGGCATTGCCAGGCCCCTAGCCCTATGGTTCTCCCTCTGACAAACAAGGAGAGGCACAATGTTCTCAGCAGCAGTTTAAGGACTGGTCCTTTCTGCTTCCAGTGGTATTTTTGCACTTACCTAGCTAACTATTCACCCTCCCAGGCGACTTGTCAATCTGGCTGACTGGCCCCATGCCTCTTAAGTCTCCTACTCCCACTTTTCAGGCAGCTTGCTGGAAGTTAAGGTGGGCATCACTTTATAGATTCCCCAGCAGTAAAGGGTGTGGATCTCTGGTAAACAATAAACATGTCTGCAGTACATTCCTCTGGTATTTCCTTGCTATGTAGTTGTAGAGAAGCTCCCAGCTTGAAATATGTGCAGGCTACTGGTCTCTGGGACAAACATTTTTTCTGCTTTGCAAGGCTTTTTACCCTTGGTCCTTAAGAGGCCACAGGCTAGATGTACATGTCTGGTTTCTTGCAGCTGTGCTGCTGACCTTCTAGAGGGAGACCCTCTTCTCCACCCTCTCTTCACTTCTGTTGTAGATTGTATCATCTGTCTCTTTTTCAGGACCCTCCTCAATCGGGAAACATTTGCCCAAATAACGTTTTTTTCACACCGTATTTTCCTTTGATAAGTATTGCCTTCTTTATCCCCAATCCCTGGCTCGCTACACAAAGTTATGCCCATTCTGGGAACAAGATTCAGGATCTTCTCTCCCAGAGGATATAAAGTTATATAAAGTTTTTTCTCCTCTTGGGGTACATATTCTAGCTTTATCTTGAGGTGTATGTCCTAGCTTTACCTGTGACATGTCACTTCAGCAGTCCTTACTGCTCAAAGCCCTCCACTCCTGGAGTGGATGCATGTACAGCATTCCACATTACCTGCCAATGTAAAGTGGCGATGGACCTGGCTTGGTCCTGAAGTTGTGTAGACTGCATTTTCATTTTGCTTTTCAGTACACTTCAAAAGTTGCGGTTTCAAAGGACTACATAGTGGGCCACCACTCCATTTTAAAGAATGAGGAACAATGATGTTATATTTACCTACCTAGAGCTCTCCTCCATCTTATTTCTGCAAAAAGCTGGAGTACAGTTGCATAGCCTATTCTCAATTAAGCTTGCTTCCAGCCTGTTTGTCCAGGAACATTTTCCGTAGCTCAAGCATCACCACATGTGTCAGATCATGTCCGATCCGCATGGCTCTAACGCCTGTTTGAGTTCCAGTCTTGATCCCACCATTGTATTTATTACAAGAAGGCTACTGACATTTCTGGAATGACAGATGTACCCCATGTGCTGGAAAAAGGAAAGTTTCTTAGCTTCGGTAGTTTAATTTTTCCAAACAATGCTTCTGTCACTATGTCCCACCCTCACCTCTTTTTGAGTTAATGTTTTCCACTGCTTTTAGAGTGGTTGTCTTTGGTTTAATTTGGACTTGCATCTAAAGCTCTAGACTGAAGTATGGTTCCACAGTAACCACCTCCTCTTGAGGACTACCTGACTTGTGTCGATTCCCATTAATATAAGTGTGTATGTGTTTGGGGGGCATGTATTTTCTTTTGCATCTGGAGGGAAATTTTCATACTGAGAGGCACAGTCATACCTCTCAACCTTGTGTCACTGAAATGAGGGACGCAGACACTTAAAATGAGGACACTGACCCTCATAAAAAGAAACAGGCATTCTCAAACATGAAATAGAAGCTCAGAGCACTGTGGAAAACATTGGCCCAGATATTCAAAGGGTTGCGCATGGCCGAAACAGTGTTGCACCATGTGCAACCCACTGATCAGCCCTGGCGCGATATTCAAAGGGAAAGTGCGGAACAAATCCGATCGCGCCGGAGTGCATCAGTAATGTATGCAGGCGTGGGTGGAGCGTGCCCATGCATACTCTGCACAGCCCGAGCATATTCAGCCCCCGGATGTGCGGGAGCCATGCATGCGCAACCCCTACCTGCGCCAGCACAAGCTGATCTAAAAAGAAAAGGAACAACGGATGGCCACCCACAGGTGAGCTGCCGCATTGCAGGGTGCAACATGGTAGCTGCCACCTGTGGTGGCCACTTGCTCTGGCTGCACCTCCATTGTGGCGCCCTCCCATACCTGATTGCGGGCATCGGTAGAAAAAGATCAATCAAACTCCCTGGTGGTCCAGTGGACCGCTGCCCGCCCGATCGCGGGCTAAGTAAATAATTGTAAATCCCTATTATCCCTGGTGGTCCAGTGGACCTGCCGCCCGATCACATGCTAAGTAAATAATTGTAAATCCCTATTATCCCTGGTGGTCCAGTGGACCTGCCCGAACCGATCGCTGGCTAAGTAAATAATTGTAAATCCCTTATTATCCCTTGTGGTCCTGTGGACCTGTCTGCCCTTCGCTGGATGCAGTAGAATTAAAGAAAACCTATCATTTTGATTTAGCATCTTAGAATATTACAAATTTCCCTTTAAAGTTTGCATTTATAGCACATTCCTTGTGTGGGTATAACCTTTTCCATTTTCATGAGGAACAGATGAGTAACAGAGCACTTTTGGCAGGTAAAATTTTTATTTATGAGATTCCTTGGTTGGGTTCACAGACACTGTCCATAGGGCTACCAAAACCAGTTGCCTAACATGTGCAGTGTTCGTGGACCCCAAGGCATTGGATTTAGTAGATCATACCATCTTATTGAAACGTCTTGCACACACGGGACTTGGAACCCACGCTATCAATTGGTTGAGGGATTACCTTGACTACAGGTTTCAGTAACTTAAATTTAATGGGTTTTCTGCATTCCAGGGGTCAGTGTGGAGTCCCTCAGTGCTCCATACTGGGTCCTTTACTTTTACTCCCTTTACTGACCCTATCGCACAAGTACCGCATAACTGCGACTTAATATTCTTATGCAGGCGATGCAGCATTGGTGTCTCATAGTACATTTGTTCTAGAAGTCAGTTCTACACTAAGTAGTGAGTTTACTAAAATTCAAGATTAGTTTTGTCAGAACAATCTGGTTATAAATAAAATAAAACTAAAGACGCTGTTTGGATCTAATGATAAAATAAAAACTACTCAAGTGACTTTACAGTTTGTTCATGGGGTGGTCGTGGGAGTCCAACTGAGACTGCCGATTTGTTTAAATATCTAGGTATTACTTGAACCCATCCCTAAAATGTAATGTCCATATGGACAAAGTCACTTATAAGACACATGCAAAGATAGGAACATTATACCGATTATGACATTTCTTAACGAAAAACACACATTTTGCGACTGCTCAACAAAATCTCCTCCCAATATTGAACTATGCATCATTGGTTATTGACACTGCTCCTGCCTGTACTGTATCTAGAAAAGAAACATTACTACAAAAATAGGGAAGTTTGCACTCTTGGCTCCCCATCACACACACCACTGCCAAACATTAAATCAATTCAACTGGTTCTCTGTACAAAATAAGTTAATAGAAAAAATCAGCACCCAGTCCAGGTCAAATATATACAAAATATTTATTTAACAAAAGTGCAAAGTGCAAAAATACTGGTTTGTACAGAATAATGCTAACAGGCACAGAATAACTACAGGTTTACAATGTCCTGTTTTACATTTAAAATAATAAATACTGGAATTCCAGTCACTTTCTGAAATTCAGTTACCAAATATTCTTCCATTTATGAATCACAATCATCTACAAAGTCTCAATTGGTCTTGCCCTTGTATGATCAAACGCAGAGCAAGAACTTTTGCCCACTGTGCTGCTTCTGTCTGGAACATTTAACTTTCAATGTTAAGCAATCTACATCTGTTAATACCTTTAACATGGCTGCCTTTAATCATTTTAAACATCTGAACAAATAAGTATGTAAATGAATGTATTGCATTACTGTTATTTCTGTATTTTTTGTATTGTTAAAGTATGTACATTTGTATGTTGTACCTTTACTTAACTTCAGGTCATACCTGAAAACGTAATGTAAATTCAGAGTACTTACCTGCAATTTCAAAATAAATGAAATGAAATTTATTTAAAAACTGGTAACCGGGAAAGGCATACTGAGCCAAGGATCATTTCAAATGCAACCCATGGAGGGGAGTACAGAAGGAATAATTACAAAGCAACCAGATGCAGTTACATAGGCAGCAATGCAGATGTAGTAGCAAAGTGGTGACCAAGTACATTAACAGCAAGGATTAATGCAATGATATGTGGATAATCATGAGATAATACAAAAAAGTGCACAGTGATGCTGGAGTAGGTGTCAATGCTAGTTGGGTCCAGAGTCAAACCTCAAGCAGAGTCACATATAGCCTCAATTAGAGAGGATGAAAAGTCAAGACTGGGGCTGACAGGGACCGGGGAGGGGGTGGTGCAGGAAAATGCCTTAGCTAGCATCCTAAGGCAGGGAGTGAGAGGGGAGGTGGAGAGGGACCAGATTCCAGGGGGAGGGAAGGAAGCAATAGGGAAAGCAGCTTGTACAGCTGAGGAGTCAGGGTGGGAATGGAGAAAGTGTGGGAATCCTTGAGCAGAGAGAGGAAGAGGAGGTGAAGGGGAGATGAGTGAGAGAGGAAGGAGTGAAGGGACCCAAACCTCAATTTAGCAAAGAAGGAGGTACAGTGGGACTGGGACGTGATGACAGTGGGAGGATAGAGAGGGATGAATAGAGGAAGCAGTGATGAGTACAGAGGGAAAGTTAGCAGCAAAATGAAGGCACTGCAGAGGGTATCCTGTCTGGCAGGAGAAGAAGAAGGGTGGTGCCACAGACCACATCTGCATAGCTGAAGACTGGGGAATCATTTGTTTACCAGCTCTTCTTGGCAGACCTGGAGAGAGAGGAGAGGCTGTCCTTAATGCAGTACAGGGTACCACGTTTAGGGTAGCGTTTGGCATGGATGGCTTCGATGAGGACAGAGAAGCCAAGCTTGCTATCAAGCCCACACCAAGGCACTTTGAATGCAGGGACAACCTCCAGAGGGGTGCCATCCAACATGGAGTAAACAGGAGAGGACGAGCCTGGCCAGTTTCTGGCTGATGCTGAAGGTGATAGACAGTGTCTTCTTGGCGTTGACCCTGAGTTGGCTGGTGAGGAACCAGCACACTAAGTTTTGGAAATCATGTTGGACGGACCTTCCAGAGTTGAAGTCAAGGAGCCAGAGGTGTAAATGACCATGTTATCTGCACACAAGTTGATATGTGAAGAGACATAAGCAGAAAACAGGACAGAAATCAGGATGGAGCCCTGGGGACCCCTGCTAGAGATGTGGAGGGACAGGATGTACCCCCACATAACCTGTACTGCCTAGCGACAGGCCATGGGATATGAATGGAACCAGTCAACAGTAGACACTAAGTGGCCAGCAGCGTTCAGCTTGTCAAGCAGGAGGCGGTGGGGCACAGAATTAAAAGATTCAGAAAGATCAGTGAATACAGTTGCGGTGACATATCCCTGATCCATCCCACTGAGGAACAGAGTCAGTTATTCGCAGCAAGGAGGAGATAGTGAAATGATGCACCCTAAAACCGGACAGGAAAGGAAACCTGATGAGTAGAGAAAGTCAGCAAGCCAGAGTCTCCTAAATCTCTGCATGAGTGGAGAGGAGGAGAGTGGCCTGAAGTTGCCAGGAGAGGAGGATTGCCCTCTTTGTGCAAAGGTGGAACCTTTGCAATCTTTCAGGTCTGAGGGCCAGCACCAAGGAGAAGAAGAGGTTCAAAATGTGAGCAAGAGGAGAGGCAATTGGCAGGAGCAGAGAATATGAGAAGCTTGGGGTCCAGTCCATCAGGACTTGACTTAGAAAGGTTAAGTGAAGTTAGGTGAGAAGACTTCTTGGAGGGAGACAGGAGGGAAGTGGAGCGTTCAGGTGAGTGGGATGGGGAAAGGCAGCAGGATTTGGGGGATGACCAAGGGATAGGAGAGGGTAAATCACACGCGGGGAAGAATTTATTAAAATGCATGACAACTGAATTAGTGTCAGAAACCAGTGAGCCATCTACCAGGAGGATAGAAGGAGCGGACTGGTGTGGGTGATCAAAGCGGGAGTGGGGGGCACTGGTGAGAGCAACCTGACGCCACGTATCTTTCCATAGCTCCGTTGTTTCGATACCCTAATCTGCTTTTTTTCTGCTGTGTTGTCTCGCATCGGAGGTCTTATGGCCACACTGAAAGACACAAGAAGTAAAGAAGGAACAGAGCAAAGGGCTGACTCAACTGAAAGTTATTTTCCCCAAAAACTGGTATTGGAAGCCAGCTCCGTAATGAGGGGCCACAGGTTCGCCTCTCCTGACAGAATCAATGACTTCCCCAGCAGTACCACACCCTGAGCCAGGCGCTAAGGCAAAAACTTCAGGAAGCCGACACTGGCAAAATACAGACCTTTCTTGTGGAATTTCATGCAGATGTCAAGGACTCACTGCAGAAAATGCAAAATTCTCTCATGGACATTTCTACTTGTGGAAATACAGAGGCAAAAATGACAACCACAGAACGGGTTGTCTGGGAGGAGAAAAATTTAACCATGCTCACAACCCGATCCTAACTGCAGAAGCAGCAGTTAACACTTCTCTTCTTGAACAGCTAAACACAATGGCCAGGACTGAGAAAAACAGAAAATACACCTTACTCAAGAAGCCAAGACTTACTGGGCTATCAGCAAGAATTCTAATTCAGAACTGAAGCCTGAAATTGGAAGTTATTAACACCTGCCTTTTAACAGGACCAACCTGTTGTTCTGTAGTCAGTATTCAGACTGCAAATCAGAAGAGACTGCAGAAACAACAAGCTGCAATTACACTAATCCACAGCAAGGACACGATTTGTATCTTTCCTTCTAGCTGAACGGAATTCAATGTTTCAAGCTGCCAGACAGAAAAAGGGTTCATGTATGAAGGCACCAAGTGTACAGGCTTTTTATGAGAAAACGTTGCCATGCCTGCAGATCTGGGATTTGACCTGGATCAAGAAGGAGGAGGAATGGCAGATAATACCAATATATTCAATGTCCACTTGATCTAATGAACTGGGACATGAAATCTAGTTATATTGGTGTCTGCTAGATTATATTCCGCATAAATTATAATTTAAGCTAATGTTATTTGCCTGAAATGAGAAGCTTCATTTTTGTTTTGGATGGGATGTTTAAAACTTGGAGCATGGAAAAGGAAATAATTTGTTCCATCTTTTGTATTGTAACATTCTTTGATTTTGAATTAAATGTAATAACTTTTCACCCTCCCGAAATCAAAACATTTCTTATTCTTTTCAAGATGTTTAATTATCCTAGAAGAATTGAATGTTAATTTTGTTTAATTTCTATGAATAAAAATAAAAGTATAAATTAAAGACGTGGATAACCTTCCAGAAATCTGAGGGGAGTTCAGGTTAGACTGGAGGTTTGATTTGAAGTAGTGGGCCATCACAGCACGGACAGCCTTCGTAGGAGTTCCTGGAGTGACCTGTAGGATAATAAGAGGTCAGAGAGGGATTGTGATGATTTGAAATGTGCCCAAGCTTGGTCTGGGACTTGCACAGATTGATAAAGTCAGATGTTATCCAGGGTTGGTGGGAGTATTTAACTCTGGACTTTGTATGAGGGACAGCCCTCTTAATCAGGGACAGTTAAGTAGGGGCACAGTAGCTCCCAAGGGAGATCATGTAGAATTTGAGAGCTCTAAAATCCTGCCTGCCTCCAGCAGTGGGCAAAGCCACCATTTGTTAAGAGAGCAACACTGCTTGAAGAAAGAATTAGCTAAAGCTATCCACATAACTTATATGTGCAGGAAAGGTATGTGTCCACCTCAAAGCTCAACTCCCCACCAACAGTTCTATCAATTTTCAGTAGCTCAAGAATATGCCCCCACCACCAAAACTAAAAAGCACAAACCCTAAAATATTTAGCCAATTTAGTACAGAAATACATGATTTTTAATACAGAAATTCACTAATTAATGCTAGTAGCTGTCTGAAAATCTGTGTTTTGAAACCTCTTAAAGCTAGTCCAACTACAGTTACTAGCAGCGACAGCAGGTGGGAAAGTCCTACTGCTCTGTGAGAAAGTTAATTTGTAAAACACCTTTTCTTCAACAGCAGAGGTTATTTAGAGAACATCTGATAATGAAAGCACTAAAAACCAATGGGGAGGGGAAACAAGAGTGTAATTCTTTGTCTATGATGTCTGTTAAAGGTAAACTCCGATTGAGTCCCTCAGTGCAGCAGCGGCTGCAGAAAAGCCAGATTAGAACTTTCAACTTAAAATAATTTTTTTAGTACCGGAGCCCTGGAATTTTAATAGAAAAGATCACTCGCTCCGTCATGGCGACAGACCATGGCGGACATCTCACATACCGGTGACTTCGCCACGCGAGGTTATGCTAATGAGGGCCACCAACAGATGTTGGTAGCCCTCATAGCATAACCTTCGTGGCAGCTACACACCAGTGCGCGAGATGTCTGTCTGCAGGTCTGTCGCCATGATAGGCAGCGGATCTTTAATAAATTCAGGGACACCAGTACAAAAAAATTTATGTTTATGTTGAAAGCCCTAATTAGGCTTTCTGCGGCCGCTGCTGATGAAGGGACTCAATCGGAGTTTCCATTAAATCATCGCTCCCACTGAAGAACTTAAAAATATGTTCAGTGGTGTACAGTAATCATATGGCCCTGAACCAATGTATTGTACTTTTGTTTCTTTCACCTTTATCAAAAACTACAAGTAAGTGAAAGCATGTTTCCACATTACATTTTATTATATCCATGTCTACCACTCAAGCTCAACTTGGTATAATGTAATTCACAGTTGCAACAGCAGATGTAATATGCAAACTAAATCGTGGGTTCTTGAGGAACTCACTATGTGTATGCACAGTTAATTACTGAGATGATCTAAGGTTTATTTATAGTTCCATAATGGTTTAAAAGGCGTCTGAATTTATTTGCCTTAAATGTCATGCATGTCTGAAGACATTCCCTTCACAGACGTTCAGTTGGCGGAACAGGAAAAGGAGAATGCTGGCATACTAACTCTTGAAAAGAAGATCTTCAATCGAGGTTTCATTGATTTGCTGTTTTGTGTTTTCTGTTGCTTTCTTTTTGCATTACAGTCCAACACAATTTATTTAGCATATGTTAACGGGTAAGCATACTGGACTATTCAAGGCCCTGTGACAGGAGCAACCGAATACACATTTACAAGATTATTTGTCAACACAAATACAGTACACACACACATATATATATATATATATATATATATATATATATACACACATACACACACACACACACACGTGGTCAAAGACCATACAAACATTAACATGCATTAAAAAAATATCACTTTTAAAATTCAAACACAGGTATTTTTTCAACTTTTTTTTAATTAGGTAAATATTCAAGTAATCTCAAAGAGGAAGTTCATTCCAGATCTTGCTGGCCACATTCTGTCACAAAATCTCTCTGTCCTACAGTAGTCTTCATTAAAGGAATTTTCAAAGCTATGCAAAATCTGTGGACTCAAAAGCTGTTGTATAAATATATACATATATATACACACACACACACACACACTAATACACTAAAATGCCAGCAGAATAGGCCTAATGGTGTCTCGAGTCTGCTCGATTTTCAGCACCCGCACTGAGGGCCGATTTTAGTGTCCCCTCCCCCCTGGTTATACTGTCCCCAGTCCCAGATGTTCCACCTGTATTGTGCCTGGTCAGATTTACCCTCCCTGTACCTGTCCCATCCCCTCTTAAACCCGTCCACAGTCTACATCTCTACCAGCCACCTGTGCAGTGCATTCCATGGCTCTATCACCCTTTCAGTGAAATAACATCTCCTCCTCTCCCTCTGAACCTGCCCTCTTCCAGCTTACACCCGTGACCTCTTGTTGCCCATCTTCCTTCCTTTGGAGCACCCTCACTGGGCCCCTTTATTGATCCCTTTCATGTCTTAAAAACCTCTATCATGTCCCCCTGCCCCTCCTCTCCTCCAAGGTGTACATGTCAAGCTCCTTGAGCCTCTCCACATAGGTCCTCTCCCCAGGCCGCAGATCATTTTGGTGCTCCCCCTTTGGACCCTCTCTAGGAGTGTAATGTCCCTCTTTAAATGTGGTCTCCAAAACTGTACACAATACTTAAGTGTGGCCTAACCAAGCAGTTGTACAGTGGAAGGATCACGTCCACCTTTCTGGAGGTAATCCCTGGCAATGCACCCCAGCATCCTATCTGCCCTTGCACTGCCCTCCTACAGGTCTCAGAGTTGTTCATTTTGACATCTACCACTACCCCCAGGTCCCTCTCACCCTCCGTAACTTGAATCATATCTCCTCCCAGGGTATACCCCTGGCCTGGATTTCTGACTCCCAGGTGCAGAATCTTGCACTTCCCCGCATTGAATTTTAGTTTCCATTTTCCCAACCACCTTTCCAGAGCCTCCAGGTCCTCCTGCAAGGTCACCCTCCCTCCTTCCCATCCACCACTGCACCTAGCTTTGAGTCATCTGCAAAGAGACTCATCTCACTCCTGATCCCCTCCTGATGTCTGAGATATAGGCGTTGAACAGGGTGGCTAACCACGGACCCCTGGGGAACCCCACTAATAACCCACCTTGAGGATGAGGCTAACCCTCCACCATCACCTTCTGAATGCAGCTCAGGGAGCCAATTCCTATCCATCTTAGCAACTGTCTTCCTACCCCATTTCCTTCAGCTTAGCCAGCAGGCCACTGTGGGATACCGAATCAAGCGCCTTGCTAAAATCCAGAAATATATATATATATATGTTCTTTGAAAAAACTCAGTTAATGCATCAGTTTGAGTTAAAAGCAACCAAAGTAGAAAGGTTTTGTAAATGTATTTGGTAACTTGATGTAACAAATCACTCACAGGACCATCTTGTAAATAGGACTTGGACCTAATGATGTGAAAATTCCATCTATTTCCTGTCTAAAAATAAATATTTTTACTACTAGTACAGAAATGTGGTGTTGAGGTTCCCAAACCTAATGCCCCACCCCACCCTGCATCAGCAAACCAGGTGTGGGGTGCGCTGTGGGTTCTCTCCAGCCTAATGCTCACCACCTTCTATCAGTAAAGAAGCTGTGATGTGTACAGTGTTTGAGAATGGGGTGAGCTTTGGGCTGAGAACCCCAAGGCACACCCACACCTGGTTTGTTGCCTGCAGGGTAAGGATAGGGTTGGGAACTCTAACACCACATTTCCCTATTTTTGTCGCTTTTAACTCTAACTGATGCAGCAGTAACAGAGTTTTTGTAAAGAACTCTTACTTTCTGAGATAATATGATCATATCCTCATTTGCCTGTGGAGTGCAAATCCATGCAAAATGCTCTGAATGAATTTTATTATTTAAAAACTCCATTTGTCCAGAGGGCTACCTATTTGCACATAAAGCAGTGTTGTACTGAAGTCTATTTCATAGTGTTATGGTGCTACAGCGGTAAGTGCCAAAATTCAGACTGTGCATATTCCATCCAATACACTTTAAGGAAAAATTACTCACCTTAGCAATGTTGTTTCTTCTAATGGAGTCTTGCTATATTTTGACATATGCAGTGAGTCCCAACCTTCAAACTGCTCCGGAGGTGAAAGAGTTAACTTTCCATGCCAGGCATGGAACCTTGATGAGCTCGGTTGAAAACTCTGTCTGTTGTTCTTCAAACTCAAACTGTCAGATTTTTATGAGCAAAACTCACTACGGTTCTGTGTGGAAGCGTAAACCTACACTAGCCAACTGGCTACCAAATATAAGAACACATTTTCTTGGTCCCAAAACAAAGACTCAAGTCAGGGATCCAAAAAATAAAAACATAACACCCAAATACCCCAAAAGGAGGGGTGAAAAATAAGGTGGGCATCTACAAAGTGCCAACACTACACTGCCCACCCACATCCCAAAAGCAGAGGTTCTGAGAGGGCAGGCGGGGAGGTCATAATATAGCAAGACTCCATTAGAAGAAACAACATTACTAAGGTGAGTAATTTTTCTTCAAATAACATGAAGTCTTGCTATATTATGACATATGCAGACTACACAGCAGTACCTCCATGGAGGAGGGACAGAACCTACTTAGGAAATAGGCTCTGAAGCACAACTGTACAAAACCGAGCATCACTCCTAGCCTGGATGTCCAGGGAGTAATGCTTGGTAAAAGTGTGAACTGTTTTCCAGGTAGCTGCTTGACATATCTCTAGGATAGGGATGTCCCTGGCAGCAGCCAGAGACGCAGCTGTACCTCTGGTAGAGTGAGCCCTCAGGCCTGAGGGAGGAACCTTACCCAGTTTCTCATAGCAAAATTGAATACAAGAGACAATCCACCTGGCAATGGATCTTTTAGTGGCAGGTTTCCCTTTACCAACCTCACCATAAGTGAGGAATAGTTGGAGGGAGTCAAACCTGTGACCCTTAGTACGTTCTATGTAGTAACTAAGGGCTCTTTTGACATCTAAACTGTGCAGTCTCCTCTCACCAGAGGAGGAATGGTCAGTGAAGTACACAGGAAGAGACATAGATTGATTAAGGTGAAGTCTGAAACCACCTTAGGCAAGAACTTCCTGTTAGTCCTGAGGACCACCTTATCTCTATGAAAGGAGATAAAATCAGGTTCCACTGACAATGCTTGTAATTCACTTATTAGCCTGGCAAGTGATGGCTATAAAACACAGTTTTCCAAGTCAAGCTCTTAAGCTCTGCTGAAGACAAGGGCTCAAAGGGGTTGCATAAGCTGAGCAATGCAAATATTAAGATCCCAGGCAGGGGCAGGGTCCCTGAATGGGGTTGGTGTAAGCAACCCTTGAAAACTTGGAGAATACAGGATGAGCCGAAAGAGAAGAGGGTTTACCTGCTGATAAGAAAGCAGACACGGCTGCCAGGTGCACTTTTAGGGTAGCTGGTCTCAGCCCCAAGTATTCAAATGCACCAGATAATCCATGACTGTGGGTAAGTCAGCAGATTCTGGGGAAATATGCCTGCCAGAGCACCATATGGAAAATCTTTTCCATTTGGAATTATAAGTAGCCCCTGGTGGAAGGCTTCCTAGAAGCCCTCAAGATATCCAATACACCTTGGGAGAGGTGTAGGTCAGCAAACTCTAACTCTGCAAGAACCAGGCCTTGAGATTGAGAGATTTGAGGTTCGGTGCCAAACTCTCCCTGGGCACAGGTTAACAGGTTGTGATTCCTGGGAAGACACAGGGAAGGTGGACTGCTAAGGACATAAGGAGTGGGTACCAGGGCTGTCTGGCCCAATCTGGAGCAATCAGGATCATCTTGCAGGGCTGAGATCTGATTTTGACTAGCACCTTGAACAGAAGAGGAAGGGGAAAAGCATAGAGAAACTTCCCTTCCCAACTGAGAAGGAAGGCATCCAGAGGGACTGAGCCAGACACTGGGGCCTGCAGCAAAAAGGGAAGTTGGTGATTGTCTGGGGCTGCAAAAGATTTATCTGCAGGGTGCCCCATCTGGCAAATACTACCTCCAGTACTAGTGGATCCAGTGACCATTAGTGATGGCTCTGGGAAATCCTGCTGAGAGCATCTGCCAGGACATTGTCCTTGCCTGGGAGGTGAACTGCCGTAAGGGAGATGTTCAAGGAATAAGCCAGAGACCACAACTTCATTGCTTCGGTGCATAAGGCCGTAGACCGAGTGCCTCCTTGCTTGTTGATGTACCACATTGTAGTGGTGTTGTCTGTTCTGACCTGTATGACTTTGTTCTGAACAGATGTGGAAAAACTTGAAGTGCTAGAAAAACTGCTCTGAGTTCCAACAGATTGATATGGAGCAGAGATTCCTGTAGGGACCATAATCCCTGGGTAGTGAGATTGCCCATGTGAGCTCCCCACCCCAAGAGGGATGCATCTGTAATAAGGATTAGGGAGTGAGACTGAGGGTGAAGAGGACCCCTGTCTCAGATTGCTCTGGTCCTGCTGCCACTGAAGAGGCTTGGATCAGGGTTCGAGTCACTGGGATCAATTTAGTTAGAGGGTCTCCTTTGAGACCGAAGGCTCCCAAATGGAACTGGGCGTCCCTCATCTGAAATCTTGCTCCCTGCACTACTGCTGTAGAAGCAGCCATGTTCCCCAAGGCTGCAGAAAATGCCTTGCTGTCGAGAGACCTGCAGGGTGAAAAAGAGGAGGCCAGAGAGACCAGGGTCCTTGCTCTTTCCAGGGGAAGGAAGGCTCTGGCCTCTTTGTGTTCAGTTCTGCACCTATGAAGGTGAGGAGCTGGACAGGCTCTAGAGCTGACTTTGGAAGATTGGAGGAGGAAACCTAGAGGTTTGAGCAGTTGCTGAGTTACCTGAAGGTGAAGTTTGACTTGTTCTGGAGACTGGCCTACTATGAGCCAGTCTTCCAGGTAAGGAAAGATGGCAATCTTTTGCCTTCTTAAGTGGGCAACTGCTACTGCCAGGCATTTTGTGAATACCCTGGGGCAGAGGTGAGGCCGAAGGGCATTGCTCTGAACTAGTAATGGCCTGAGGGCAGCTCGAATCTGAGGTACTTTCGATGGGAGCTTCTGATAAGAACATGGAAGTAGGCATCCTTGAGGTCCAGGGACACTAGCCAGTCCCTGGCCTTAGAGAGGTAAAATAATTCCCAGAGTCACCATTTTGAATTTTGGTTTTAAAGGTGCTTGTTTAGGTATCTGAGATCCAGGATGGAGCCGCCATTCTCCTGTCTTTTGGGGTAAGGAAGTACCTGGGTACAACCCTTTGCCCTGGTGTAGGGGTGGAACCCTTTCCACAGCTCTGAGAGCCAGGAGGGTAGAAACTTCTGTTTCTAGGGCAAGTGCCTCTGATGGATTTGCAGGTGGAAAGGACCTGGGTCTCATCTTTGGAAATTTTTGAAGCTGAGAACCAGTCCCTGGCTACTACTTCCAGGACCCACTTGTCTGATGTTTAAGACTTCCAGTCCTGGACAAAGTAAGCCAGCCTTCCCCTACAGGTAGTAGAGAATTGGCCCTGGCCACCCCATCAGGGTGCCTGCTTGGCAGGGCTTTGGGCTGAGGGGTGGAAGCACGCTTGCTTGTACCCGTCTGCCTCTCCTCTAAAGAACCCCTCTGGGCATAAGCAGAAGAGGAGGCCTGGACTTGGTAAAAGGCCTATGAAAAGGCCTGCCCCTGCCCCTGGGATGCTGCCTTTGAGGAGTGGCCTGCCTTTCCTTGGCCTGTGCACTCCTATAGGTGGTCCTATATTCATCCATTTTCTTCATGTAATTCTCTGTCTGCTCCCCAAACAGAGAATTGCCCTAACAGGAAAATCCATGGCCTTAGACTGGGTATCCTGTGACAGGGTAGTACATCTGAGCCAAGCCATTCTGCGAAGCGCCACAGATGTAGCCATGACCCTTGATGACACATCATTAGTACTGCAGCATGAAATTGCACCTTGGATGCCTCAATACCATCCGCAGCCACTTGTTCCAGCTCCTGGCAAGCTGGTCAGGGACCTGTTTTGCCAGGGCCAGCACAGTATCCATCTGATTTCTGGTACCTAGCAGCATAAGCCATATAATTTGCCTGAGTCCCAAAGATGCTGCCATGTACTGTTTCTTTGCCATGGCATCAATCCTCCTAGAGTCCTTTTCAGGGGTGCGCGCTAGAGGAACATTTGCCTTGTCACAGGCTGCAGCCTGCACTACCCCACATGGCTGCATTGCTGTGTGAGGAACTCCGTATCAGAGCCTGATAATGTATACCTCTTGTCCATCCTTCTATCAACAGGAGGTATAGTGTGAGGAGTTTTAGAATTTTACTGTCTGTTTCGAAAAGATTTATGCAAAGAATAGACAGTCTCCTAGACTCTGGAATATCCATCATTTCTACATAATCAGGCTCCTCTTGGTCATCAACAGCTTCCTCAACAGGGAGCTGGAGAGTTTCAGCAATTTTCTTACAGAACATAAAATGAGAAGGGACTCAGATAGCCTGGGAGGAGAAACCCCTGACAGTCTGTCTGGAGAGATGTCCGGTTCAATGGGCACATTCAGACCTTCAACACCACATTCACTCTCCTCATACTCCTCTTCCCCTCCTCCGGTTCATAAAAATCCTCAAAATCATCATCTTGAACCGGTGGAACCGGCGAACCAGCGCTTCCCTGATGGTGTCGGTTCGGTCGGACCGGGAAAGTGACTGGACAATTTGAACTGCTTTAGCTATTTCCTCAGCGGTTGGAGAAAGAACTTTGGCTCCCCACTAGCTGACTTTCTAGTCCTTTTAGTTGAAACCGACTCCTCAGAGCTGGCTCTTCGTTTGCCGAGGAAGTTTTGCCCTGGTCAGAGGCACTCCTCGTTCGGTTGGAACCGAACCGGGCTGGCCATGCGGTCAGTGGACTTTTGGCCTCCTCTCCCTGAGCCTACCAACTCTTTTCTATGATGGCAGCAGGAAAATTCTTACAAATCTGGCAGTCTGCATTGAGGTGGTCAGACCTCAGACAATACACACAGGTGGTGTGTGGGTTAGCCTTAGCAAAAGCTTCCCCACAAACACTACAGTGCTGAAACCCAGTGGGCCAGTTTTCTTTTGGGTTTCTCAGGCGTAGTGCCAGCCTGACCAAACTTGCCCATTTATGGCAATCCATCAAGCAAGACTCTCTTATTGGTTCCCAACCGTATTGGTCGTGGAAAAAACGTAATGAAATCCGCTTTTTAGAACCGATAAGAACCGGAACCGTGATTCTAAATAAGGACTAGTAAAGTTTGAGAATAACCTGATCGGTTCAAACCGAACCAAAAGCGTTACAAGTTCCACACAGAATAAAATAAATGTAAGCCTATCTATTACTTACAATACTACAGACAGAGCTTGAACCGACCGGTTGCGGTTTAATTTCATGATAAATAATACTTTTTAACCGACAAACGAATCGAGCAGAAGGAGAAATCTCCGAGCGACTGTTCAGTGAGGCGGAGTAAAGAATCTGACAGTTTGAGTTTGAAGAACAACAGACAGAGTTTTCAACCAAGCTCACGCTAAGGTTCCATGCCTGGCATGGAAAGTTAACTCTTTCACCTCCAGAGCACTTCAAGGTTGGGACTCACTGCACATGTCATAATATAGCAAGACTTCATGTTGTTTGAATTACTAATTCAGAACACTTCTACGAATTTGCACAGAGTCTGTATTTTGGCACCGTAGCACTATGAAATTTACTTCAATGTAATGCTGCTCTTTGTGGGAGAATCCTGTTGCACAGATGTAGTTTAAACTTGGCAGTATAGCGCAGTGGTTTAAGGCTCTGAGCTGCAAATCTGGTGACATCCAACAGACCAGACCTGGGTTTGAATCCACAGCTTCCACTTGCATACTGTGTGACCCTGAGCAAGTCACTTAACTTCCTTGTGCTCCCAGGTCGCCTCCTGTAAAAAAACTTTCAGCTTAGTGTGCTACTCCTGGTTAAACAACTTAAAAAAAAAAAATATTCAATTATTACCCAGAGCATTTCTGCATGGAGTTTGCACCTAGTTTTATTTTGACACTGACCACTGTAGCACTTTGAAATGGACTTCAGTGTAAACCTGCTGTGTAAGTTGCCCTGTCTGGCAGATGGATTTTGACACCTAAATGAACGGTCACTTTTGAGTAAATTTAAATAAAACAAATAAGATGGCTGCATATTTTAAATAAACCACAAATAAGATGACCACATAATAATAGTTTCCATGCTCCCTTGGTGTTTTGCCATCCTTAGCAAATATGAAATATAAATGTTTAGTAAACTCGAAAGTGCAAGTACAAATAACAAAGGCACACTAAGTACTTATCAGCCCATGGCACACTGTTCAAATACTGTATGAAACAGCAAAGGGAGGGACATGACAGGAGGAAAAGTAGCCTTATGTTTAACTTTTTCAGTGTCCCAGGCTCTTTCCTAGACAAATCATAGTGTGACAACTGCCGGCAGGAATAAATGCACTGACAAGACTAGCTGATGGAACATGTTTCTTTACCAGACCAATGACTGCCTCTTCCAGGCGGGGCGGGGGCAGTTAGCAGCCAGGCAGAGACCCGTGGATGCAACACAGCTGTGTGGATTAGACAAGAGCTGAAAGTTTTAGATGGAACGGGAGGTTGATGGATCTGTCTTTCGAGTCCAGAAGCGCTACCTTCCCTTCATGCAGGTGTTCATCAGTACAGCAAGCTCGCCTGATGCAGCAGCCACCTGCCACCACAGCTCTTCAGGGATACAGCAGATAGTGGGACTTGGACTGACTCACAGCTGCTGCAGAATTCTCATTCAAGGATGTTAAGTCTGAGCATGCCGCGGATGAGTATTATGGATGAACTAGAGCAGCAGTAGGGCTGCCACAAGTTGCAGCTTCAGAAAGCGGGATACTGTAATTGTGATCTGTTGGGTTCTTCCTTAATCTTCTGTTATCAGGGTATAGGGTATCCCTTAAATCTTGCACTGTTCCTAAAATATTTATCCTTCAAACGAAATATGATCTTGTAGTCCCAGCAAAAAGAAGAAGTGACAAAGAGGGCAGCTTTAAACAATTGTAACTGTCTTTCTCTCAAGGAAATGGTTATGTGTTCTAACCCTTCTGAGACTTACCCCATGCCCTTGTGCAATATTTTTTCTGATCCGTGATAATTAGAGAGTTGGCTGACTGGTGTGATCGTTGGGTGGGAAGGGAGGGAGAGGGGGTCTCGCGACAGCACCTTGAAAGGATTCTCAGTACTTTTATAAATCATATATATGGAGGTGGGAAAGATGTTAATTGGCAGAGCTGCATACAGTCATTACTGTAGATCCCGGTTGTTACCAGGCTCAGGAGAGCCTGGCGCTTTGCAGCCATTTCCTCCAGCTTGGGGAGTATTCACTAGTGGGCTACTCTCTCAGGCATGTAGGGAGCACCAAAATGTACTCCCCTGCCTTGGGAGCCTTCTTGTATATAGTTCCATAAAAGTTTGTTTGTGTTATTGTTTATACATGTTCTCACTTGACAGGCTGCAGCAGATTGAATGATATCATACAGATGAAACAATACTCCTAAATGAAAATGTACAATTTTCTTTTCGGAGGTGTGATATATGAAGAGGGTGTTCAACATAAGGGGCTGGGCAAACAGAGTACAGTAATAACAAATCAGGAGAGACCCTGAAAGGGGTCCCGGGAAATGTTTAGATAAATGGTTAACAAATCACATTTGTTTTTATCTCTCAGAATGTTAATGATCTAAATAACCCTATTAAGTGACACAGAGTGCTCACCACTATTAAAAAACAGAAACCGACTTTTATATTACTTCATATTTGTATGACGATCGTTGGAAATGTAATTGTAAATGTCACCTACTGTATAAGTCTTGTTATGCTGTACTGTGTTTAATGTATTTTGTTTAATTAATGTAAGAGTAACTGGATTAGGCTTTTCTGGACCTCACTGTAAAATGAGCTTTGGCTCAGTGGAGTTATCCATATTCATTTTTATGAATACAAATTTTACCTACCTTACCTACCACTTCAGGAGACTCATTTGAGTGGAACCAGACATCAAAAGCTGGCCAAGTTCAGTTTCACTCAAGTAGTGGCGTCATCCTATAAGGGAGGGAAAATGGAGGCACCAGCAGTCTTGATACCTCAATACACTCAATTTCAAGAGAAAGATTTCTACATTGACCCACAGGGCAGGTTAGTAGTTGTAGCAGGCATGCTAGAGGGCAGCCCTATTACTATAGCCTCATTGTACATACCACTGGGCACAAAGGAGCAGTGATTAGAGGGTTGTGTTAAAAATAACAGAACTCCATAAGGGTACTTTGATTGTGGAGGGAATCACAACCAAATTTATAGTCAGGAGAATACCACCAATCCCAAATCAGTTAAGAGAACCACTGCCCAAAAGGCAAAGCTAAACTATTTTAAATGGGTGCAATGTGGTGGATGCCTGAAGGGCCCTCCATCCAAGAGAAAGTGAATACACTCTGTACTCAGCCCCTCAGAGCATTTATACCAGAACAGACTCCTTCCTGATAACAAAAGAACATCTACACTTAGTTGAAACGCCAGCATACACCCTCAGCCCTCTCGGACCATTCTCAGTTGATGCTCAAGACAACCTGGACCTCTGAACGAGGATAGAGGCTATGGAGGTTTAACAACTTTCTTTACACCTATCAGATTTTAAAGAAATGGTAGAGGCAGAATACCTCAGATAATGCAGGATAACAACTCCTGAAGTGAGTAGGGCAACCTTGTGGGACACAATCAAAGTGGTCCTCGAGGAGACATTATTAAGTTTGCCACTAACTACAAAAACAACAGACACAACGTCTGAAGAGACTCCAGCAGCAGCAGCTGAAGAACCTTCAGAAACAACACGCCAGATGGGGACACAGCAGTGAGCCCATTATTGCAAGCTACTAAACAGCAGATACAGCAACTGCTGGATATTTGGACAGAGCAGGCACGACAGTACTTGCATCAAAATACTATGAAAGTGCCCTAGAGCCACTCGACTCTTGGCCCACAGACTGAGGCAAAGGACTGCCCGATGCATGATCACTCAAATTAAGGACCCAGATACAGGGCAGCTGGTTAGATCCCCACAACACATTATCCAAGCTTTTGTAAAGTACTATCAGGTTCTCTACACCGGAGCATTCCCCAGATGTAGAACAAATTCGGCCTATTTGAAACCTCTGCTTGTCGTTCCTTTCTCAGTCTCTCCAGCAGGTGATGGACAAACCTATCACCGAACTGGAACTAAATCAACCCATCTCAAAATAAAAACTAACAAGAGTCCAGGCCGGGTGGCTTCATTGGGGAGTTCACGAAATTCATTAGGTCAAGTTTAAGCAGTCCCTTACTGGATGTCTACAAGGAGGTCAGGGAGGGAGTCATTCCCACTGAGTTGGAATTACACCACAACCACTAGTATCCCCACACCAGGGAAGGGCGCTACATATTGCACAGCGACAGTGTACCGACCTATCTTGGTGCTCAACATTGATTACAAATTATTTGCATCACTGATGGCTGGAAGGTTGGAACAGACACTGCCCACTTTGGTTGGACTGGACCAAACTGGGTTTGTCCCAAGTAGACAAACTCAAGATAATATTAAATGATTGCTCCGCCTCCTTCAGCATGCTGCCCGTTAGCCCCTTCTTGATGTTAAGCCTGGATGCAGAAAGGCCTTCGACAGGTGGCATGGCCATTCTTTGGGAGGTATTGCAGAAACTGGGGTTTTCAGATTTTTATTAAGATCATAAATAACATATACACATCCCCAAAGGCATATATAAAAGCAAATGGGGATTTCCATCCATTGTCTCTAAAGAGGGGCATGAGACAGGGTGCCCCCTTTCCCACTCCTCTCTGCTCTGTACCTGGCACCGTTGGCACATGCACTATGACAAAATAGGAAATAACAGGATTGGAGGAGAGCCACAAACTGGCGTTATATGCAGATGACCTGCTTGTTTACTTAACTAATCCAGAGGACACCCTGAAGTCGCTGTGGGTGGCATTGAGGGAATTTGGGGCCTTAGATGGCTATAAAATGAATCCGACAAATCAGAGATCTTGCAGCTAAATTATAACCCTTGGAGAGGATCAGGACGGAATTCCCATTTAAATAGAATCTCCAGAGACTGAAATACTTGGAGGTACAGTTAACCCATTGTGGCTATTTCAGGCTAACTTTTCTCCATTATTGGAAATCTTGAGAAGAGATTTGGAGGGATATTCCACTTTTCCAATGGGTAGAAGTAGTTAGGATGGTGCTGCTCCCAAGATTTTTGTATCTGGCACAAACTTTACCTGTAATACAGAAAGAGTTTTACAGGGATCTAAACGAGAATTTCCAGATTCATTTGGGGAACTCAGAGGCCTAGGATTAGGTACTCTGTTCTCCAACTGCCAAAAAACAAAGTGGTCTGATGCATCCGACCTGCAGATGTACCACCAGGCGCCCAGCTGAGGACAGTGGTCTAGTGGTGCCACAACCGTATGTAGCATGGTGGAAAACCTTCAGGTGAGAGAGGAGGCTCTCCTCCATGCCAACAGAATCTTACTGTCCCAACATAACATCTGGGAACAGAGGGAGAATCCAACCCATACACAGAAACCACTGTTAAAATGTGGTAGGAAAACCTGTCAAATGTGAAATTGGCTTGATGGAGGCCTCACTGGATCCATCCCTTACTCGGATTCTTTTCCCCGGCACATATGGACATGGGCTTCGAAGATGGGAGGAGTGGGATTACACATGGTAATATATTTTATCAGGGAAGGTCATTTCCTCATTCTAGCTGAACTGACAGAAGAACATGAGATGCTCCCACAGGACAGATTACAGTATTTTCAGGTCTGGGATTATATTAGCTCCCTCCCGGGATCTTTGGAATAGTGCCCCACTGCCCACAATTATACCCACCTTGGTGGCAGTCGTAGAGGTCAAAACCAGCCTAGAGCATATAATCTCATACCTATATGAAGCGATGATGTCCTACAGGGGACTCACTTGAAAAGACTAAAGCAGCATGGGAGGCAGATTTAGGTACACAAATCCCTGATGAAACATGGGACAGGCACCTGAACTGTACATCGGGGAACAGAAGCCATTAGCTGGAAAGAGTTTTCATGGAAAGTTACACTCAGATACTTTGGATGCCTAAATTTCAGGCAAAATTCCAGCCCACCAGTCTCCTGCTTGTTGGCGGGCTGTGGGCATTCCCCAGCTGCCCTAGCCCACATTATGTGGCACTGTCCTAGGCTAGGACACTACTTTCAGGCCCTGACAAGCACTGAGGAATATTTTCACCCAGTACTTGATCATTTCTCAATTTGTTTTTTTCTCAGAGTTTCCCACTGAGTGCAGGGATCCAACTCCAAAAGATTACTCAGGATCTGTACCCTTGCAGCTCAAAAACTATCACAAAAAATGGTTGACCCAAGATCCTATAACCATAACACAATGGCAGGATATAATGTTGTCCATCTACAGGATGGAATCCCTGACAGCAATTGTAAATAAGAAACAGGCAAGGTCTGAAATACCTTGGAGAAGATGGGTACTGTATATTTCATTGTTAAAACCTGATTTATCCCTAGGATTAGTTGTGGACTGCTTAGCTTAATCCCTGAAATCAGTTACTAGTCACCCTCTGTCTTGTTTCTTTTATCATAGCTATGTACCCTCGAAATTGATTAAGATACCTGTTTATGCCTAAGGATATGCATTACTGATTAGAAATAAGCAATATACTGTGAAGCTTTGTACATAGTATTTGCATAATGTATTGATATCATAGTAAAACCAGCAGACTAGGCCCCATGGTCTATCGTGTCTGCTCGGAAGCTAGCCCCTACTGGGAGCTCGCTCCTCCACCCCCTCCAGCCCTAGAGGTGGCCTTCCCTGGCTTCAGTTTCCCCATGCCCGTCCCAACCCTTCTTGAATCCTTCCACTGTGTTCTCTTTCACCAGACTCCTGGGCAGTGCATTCCATGGTTCTACCACCCTCTCGTGAAGAAGTGTCTCCTGTGCTCCCCCTGTACTTGCCCCTTCCAGCTTCCCTCATGCCCCCCTGGTAGTTCCCCTTCTTAAGCCTGAACACTTCCTGGCTCCCACCCTTATTTATCCCTTACACACTTGAAAATATCTATCATGTCCCTCCTGTCCCTCCTTTCCTCCAATGCGTACAGATTTGAGTTCTTCCAGTCTCTCCTCATAGGGCCTACCCTCCATGCCCTGAATCATCCTGGTGCCCTCCTCTGGACCCTCTGCACACAGTACTCAAGATGTAGCCAAACCAGGGCATTATACAGAGGGAGGATCACTACCTCCTCCTGAGGTAATCCCCTAGTTATGCAGCCCAGTATCCTGTTTGCTTTTGCTGCAGCTCTTGACAATTCTCAGTGTTATTCATTTTGCTGTCCATCACTTCCCTAGGTCCTTCTCACCCGATGTAACTTGCAGTGTGGTCCCCCAGGTTGTATGCATGGCCTGGGTTTCTGACCCCAGATGCAGCACCCTACATTTCTCAGCATTCAACTTCACTCCCACATCCTTGCCCACCCCCAGGGTATCCAGATCTCTGGGGCCTCTCTCATACTAACATACTAAATGCCAGCAGAATAGACCTAACAGTCTTTCATGTCTGCTCATTTGGTCAGCCCCACCCTGGGAGCGGACCTTACTGCCCTCCTCGCCCTCTCTGGCTTCTCGCTGCCCAGTCCCAGATATTCTCACTGCACAGGACTTTGCTTCTAGAACCCTTCCCTGTACCTGTCCCACCCCTCCTGAACCCCTCTACCGTCTCTGCTTCCACCATCCCCTGGGCAGGCGTTCCATAGCTCCACCACCCTCTCAGTGAAGTAGCAACTCCTCCCTTCTCCCTGAATCTTCCCCACCTCCAGCTTCCACCCAAGTCCTCTAGTTGCCCCTCATTCCTCTCGAGCACCCTGACTGCTCCTCCCCTATTTACCCCCTTCATGTACCTGAAGACCCTATCATGTCCCCGGTCCCTTCTCTCTCTTCCAATGTGTACATATTTAGCTCTTGAGCCTCTCCCCATAGGTCCTGTGCCTCAAGCCCCCAGATCATTTTGGCTGCCCTCCTCTGGACCCTCTCCAGGAGTTTGACATCCCTTTTAGGGTGGCTCCAAAACTGCAGCAGTACTCAGTGCGGCCTCACCAAGCAGTTATACAGAGGAGTATCACTTCCCTCCTTCTGGAGGTGATCCCTTAGCGATGCATCCCAGCATCCTGTTGGCCTTGGCGCTGCCCTCCTACAAGTCTCAGAGTTGTTCATTTTGACATCCACCACCACCCCCAGGTCCCTCTCCAGCCACTGAGACCTGTAGCATTCCCCGGTGTACACTTGGCCCAGGTTTCTGACTCCCAGGTGCAGTGCCTTGCATTTCCCTGCATTGAACCTCAGCTTCCACTTTCTACCACCTTTCCAGAGCCTCCAGGTCCCCTGTAAAGGCCACCCTACTCTCCTCCCAATCCACCACCACCCCAAGTTTTGAATCATCCAGAAGAGACTCATCTCACTCCTGGTACCTTACTATGTCAGAGACGTAGGCGTTGAACAGGAGGAGCCAAGTACCAATCCCTGAGGGACCCATTAATGACCCTCCTTGGAATGAGACTATCCCACCAGCCACAATCCTTTGGGTCCGGTCCTGGAGCCAGTTTCCTATCCATCTGATCATCTGGTTCCCCACCCCATTTCTCTCAGCTTATCCAACAGGCCCCGTGAGGAACTGAGTCAAACGCCTTGCTGAAGTCAAGAAGAGGGACGTCCACCAGTCTACCCAGGTCCAAGGCACTTGTCACCCAGTCATAGAACTCAACAAGATTTGTCTGACACAATTTCCCCAGGGCCAGATCCATGCTGCAACGTCCAGGCTTTTCCGACTTTCCCAGGTCCCCCCAGCCTCTCCTTGACAATGCCCTCCATCCACCTTGCCCACCACCGTGTCAGCCTGACAGAGCCTGTAGTTCCCTGCCACCTCCCTTGATACCCCCTTGTGATGGGCACACGCTATGCCATCTTCCAGTCCTGAGGCACCCACCCTGTCCTCGGAGAGATGCTGAAAAGCCCCGCCAGAGGTTTTGCCAGGACATCCGCCAGTTCCTTCAGCACTCTGGGATGTAATTTATCACGGCCCCAGTGCTTTCTCTGTCTTAAGGGACCTGAGGGCTTCCCTCCTCTCTCTCTGCTGTGATTTCCACCTCCCTACCTGTCCCTTGCTTTGCCTTCCCCCTCCTGCCAGTGATGGCCCCTTCCCAGACCATCAATCGGCAAGGGTCCCCCTCTCAATTTCACCATCTCCTCCCATGTATGATGCAGCCCCATTTTGCTTGGTGAAAACTGAGGCTGAAGTACTCATTTAGGCACCAGCCTGCTCCCGGGTCTTGTGCCCAACCCTTCCTGTTTTAATCCTGCTAATCTGCCCTTTACCCTTCATTTTTCCCAATGTATCTAAAGAACCCTTGTTCCTTCTCCCTAATTTCCTGGCCAGGTTCTGCTCTTTCCTTGCCTTAGCCACCCCTCACCACCCTAGTGGCCTTTCTGGCCATCAGCTCGTACTCCCCTCGATCCCTTTCACTCCTTGAGCACTTGAAATGCCTATAAGCTCGCTTCTTTCTCCTCACCACCTCCTGAACCTCTCTGGTCCACCAGCAGGGCTTACGGGCCCCACCGCATTTCGGCCTTACTCTTGTACAGGTGCTGGTAGCATCCTGCACCCTCTCCTGATGATTTCCCACCTACTGTCAGCATCCATGTCTGGCCCAATCCATACAAATTCTTCTAAGGATACTTCCCATTTTCTTGAAATACCCCCAAAATCAGTTACCTCCGTCTTTGTGCAGCCTTTTACTCCTCCTAGGTCCAGGCGGAACCAGACCGTAGCATAATGTCGCTCCCCGCTTAGCGGTCCCTTACCTCAAGCCCTCAATCTGGTCACTATCTGCCAGGACCACATCCAGTATCCACGCCTCCTGGTGCGGTTCCCCGCCTGCTGAGTTGAGCAGCGCCTGAAAGACATCCAACAACCTCTGTTCCTGGCCACCGAGGATGTCATAGTCTCCCAGTCCGCTCCTGGCATGTTTAAGTCCCCCACACCACCACCCTTCCCCTGCCCAAACTGCAGTGTCTCCCATCATCTGCCAACAGACTCTCCTCCAGCTCCTCCGCCAGCGGGGTGGTCTATACACCACTCCTATTTTTACTCTCTTGTCCCCCCTTGTTATCAAGGGACCCAAATCGCTTCCACAGTTCCCTCCGCCCTCCACTCTCCTATGCCAATGCAGTTTTTGACTATTATTGCTACCCTCCTCCCTTCCCTCCCCTGTCCTTCCTGAACATGATGTAACCCTCCGGGTTCAGGTCCCAGTCATGCCCTGTGGTGGCCCAGGTCCCAGTAACCGCTGCACATCTACCTCTTCCTTCCTGCCCGTCCGTCAGTGCTCCCAGTTTTGAGTCATTCGCAAAGAGACATTATGTCATTAAGAGTTATGTGCTTGTATGTCTGTTAATATATGAAAATCAGTAAATAAAGCACGTTTAAAAAAAAGGAAGGTACCTTGGGGAGATATTTATTTTAGTTTGTTACCCTTTTCAACAATCTTATCTGAGAAATGGACAAAATCTATTTCATAAGTCCTCAGGTCAGGAGTGCTCCTACCCTGTCATGAAAAGGATCTTTTTCATGACTCATGGTGCAAAAAGGATTCTTTTTTTTGTATCACATGTCATGAAAAGAGATTTATAATATTAAACAAGAACATATTAAGGGCATCTGTCCAACAGTGAAATCTAGATTATAAAAAGCAGCAAAAGTCCAGATTACACTTAAAGGGGTCCCCAGTCAGCCAGATAAATATGCTGGTCTCGCTCCAGGATGTCATCTTTGTGGCTTTTGAATTTTTTTAATGAAAAACAGAAACAAGATGATGGCAAATGAAAAGGATTATTCTATGAAGCTCAATGCTTGTGTATTAACTATATGTTTCTTTAATCAAAACAATAAACAATGTTTAAAAAAATAATATCTGGGTAGAGCTGGAACAGTGGGGGACCCCAGGAGACTTACAGCCTACCTTCATAGTAAGGGACTTCAGGTATATAGAGAACTGGGAGTGGTAACCCATTAGTTAGGGAAACATTGGAGGCTTGGGACCACATGTGCGGCAGAAAGGCCTGGCTCAGAGGAGACGTGTTACTACCGATAGTGAAGAACCCTTTCTTTCTGCCGGGATGGAGGATAGGGATTCCTAGAATGGGAAAGGGAGGAGTCGCCTATGTGGGTGTCCTGCTGGAGAGAGAGGAGAGTTAAGTGCGTTTGATAGGATCAGAAGCGAGACATGAGGTTGGGGAGCATCCCAATTATTTCGATACCTGCAAGTAGAAAGCATTTGTGGGAAGATGGGAATGGGGATGGGGGCTGCACCCAAATATGGTAGAGCAGATGGTATACCAGGCTAGTAAAGAACCCAAAAGTTTATAGGGAAAGTGGCCAAACAGGATAAGCAAATTTGCGGATCTAACTGGCGCCACAAAGGCCAAATATCGGAAGAAGTGGAAATTGTCTTGGTGTATAATAAGTTTAAGGAGGCCTTCTATAAGTTTCTGCATAGAATATACTGGCCCCAGTGGCGGTTCATGAGGCACATCCAGTGTCCCGCTGTGCGGAGGACATGTGACAGGGATTGAGTACCTTTTTCATTGTTTTAGTCATGCCCAGCCTTGGTTAAGTTTTGGGGGAGGTAGTACAAGAGGTAAATAGGATGTCAGGAGGGCAGCTGCCTCGGGATTCCCTGGTTTGTCTACTTGGGGTGGAGGCAGTGGGAGGGAGGAGGAGTGGCTACCATTGCCTAGATGGATAAGAGTCCTGTTTGTATTGGCCCGGCACTGTATTCAGAATACTTGGTCTCAGGGAATGGGCACACGGTGACTAGTGGCGAATGACCTCGCTCTTTAGCATTGGAAGAGCTCACACTGCTGGTAACAGATAGGGAGGAGGCATTTTTGAGGATTGGGCTCCCTTTCTGGCGTCCTTGAGCATATCTGAAAATATGATGCTTCACACAGGGCTGAATATATAAACACCAGCATAAATGCCAGTTTAAGTGGAAGTGCTCCCCTTGCTAGTTGGCTACTCATTGTACATTATGTGTTCACAGGGTTTTAAATAATCGATTAGCAGTTTTTCTTGGGACAATACTAACTGTACAGAAGGTACTTATATAGGTTTTCTAGAAGTGCTATGTTTGTTAAACACAGTGAGGCAAGTGCTATGCATTTCACAATGTTTTAGAACTTTTATGAGCAAAGCAGCTAATCAATTTTAGTGTTAAATAAAACCCTGTGTTCATGGTATTATTATTTTGCACAGAATGAAATGGATTCCTTTGGTCTTATGTGTATAACTGTGAGTACTTGTATATTTCTAATGGTATGGATGAAACGCATACTCGATTGCATCTATCTGTTGTTATCCGTTATCTATTATTAGTTTGCTTAGGATGTTAGTTTGTCTGTTTTGTAGTTGTCTGCTGTTGTATGTCATATATGTACTGTCTGTAAAAGAAAATTCTTAATATACAGAATATTCAAAAAAATAATAATATTTTTTTTTTGGAAGAATAGTTTGGCCCCAAAGAGGTGGCCAGTCGAACCTTTCCACTTCCCAACTGCTCTGATATGCTCTACACTCAGGTATGTAAATCATCGAGGCAAAGGTCAGGAAGCATAGAAAAACTAGGAGCAGTTACAAAATTTGCAAGCAGCATTTTATTATTATCTATAACTGTAAAATAAAAATAAAAATTGTTCAGGATAGCTATTTACAAAGGCAATACAAAGAAAACAAAATCCTTCATCTGAGGGTATCTCTAATTCTAAATTTCAGTCTCTGTCTCTCTCTCTCTCTCTCTCTCCAACAAAAGATTGCTCTTTGTATATAATGGCTTTTCCTGGCAATTAACTTCTGCCTCCTGAGTTTGTTAAGAGACATTCTGAGCAGGATTCACAAACCCCATGAAAGTCCTGCAGCTGCAGCAAACTTTAGCGCCAAGGGTGGCCACATGTGAACCCGTAGGAGTCCTGCACAGTGGAGTATTCACAAAGGTGAAGCCGGATCAAGACCAACTCCACAATTACGGCAACTTGCGGGTGGTGTCACCAGGGAGATCACGCAGCTGCGGAAAGTTGCTACGGCGGTGGGGCAGCCACGTAACACCCTCTGCAATTGCTGCAGCTGTGATCGCAACCACTGCGGGTGATTTCAGTCTGCTACTGAAGTGACGAGTGGGACTTAGGTCCCAAACGGTTTGTGAATCCTGCCCGTTTCTCACAAATATTATCAGAACTTTGTAATTTTCTTTCCTTGTAGGTGCAGCAAAATAGAACATTGTGTCCCAGAACTAATCTCCTGTTGAAAAAACTCAGCAAATGGGTTTGTGGAGGTCAAAACTGCATCTCAGTGTTAACTCCCTGAGTTCCAAACAGCTTTTGCCATTATTTCAACAATATAGCTGTATCGTTTTCAAATCAAGGGTTAGGGGATCTTGAGACTGTCAGAATTGCCGGTTCCTAGGTCTCAAAGAAAAATCTTACTGCACAATCAGGCAAACAAGAGGCAGAAAAGAGAGGATAAAACAGATTCTTGCTTTTAACTCTCTACCATAACAAATGGGTCAGGGTCTTATTCAATCCTGTCACAGTGTTCCCAGGAATAGCTGAGACACACTCCATTAAAGTGGCAATACTTCAGTGCTTAATATATATACATACATATACACATGCACGCATACATATGCTATGAAGAAGGGAGGGTCTAGTACGATCTCCCGATGACAAACATCTCAAGGCAAAAGTCCGCTTTTATTTCCTGAATTTAACCTTTCCACTATCACTGTATTACAGGCAGAACATTCTCCCGACACACACTGACACTGCCATTTTGTTCTCTATTAGCGAGCAAACTAAAGTGTAATTTACAAGCTATGTAACTTACAAGGTATAGAAGAATTAATTATTCCATTATTAGTCTTAAGCAATATGTATATTATCGCTCAAGCTGATAAAGAAATTCTTGTGAGAGGAAAAATAAAGAAAACTTTCCGATATTGCTCCCATGACACAGCTCACAGTGCTCCCCATTTACATAATGTTACCATCTGACTAGGAACAGCTGAAATGCACTTGCCACAGTGAAGCAACGAAGCCACACATCTACAGACAAAGAGTAGATAACGATCACAGTTCTTAAAGACCAGTACAGCCTGGTACTTGACAGCCTTGCAGCTGTCTGTATTAATGTACACATACAGAGAGTGAGAAATGAGACACATCCTCTCTGTCTCTGTGTGTGCCTCAGCTAGCCCTCCCAATCCAGTGTAAAATATCCCCAGTATAGAGGGACAAATGCCTTAAGTAGCTGACTACCAGCATGTTCTGGTGCTCACTGCACCCTGCTTCTCTGTAGGTTCATCGGATAGAAATCACAGTTTGGAATAGCCCATTTACGCATCACGTGAGTCTGACATGCTGAAGAACGCAAGCAAGCCATGCTGGTGGTTATGAGAGCAGCAGCGCATTTCGGTCCCGCTGTGTCGGTGTCTGTCTACACCTTCGGGCACAAGGAAACAGCGAGCAGCCAGCTACAGAGAGCAAAGCAGTGAGAGTGTGAGACCAGAACAAGGATTCTTTCTGTGGTTACTAGTGCGGTAGAGAGAGACAGCAAAAGTGAATCATAGTGCGGGCAGGGGTGTTGAAATAGAGAGTTGACAAGTGATGAATGTAGATGCCAAGAATTGCATAAGCATACTGCAGCAGGTTGTTCCACTGCTCGTTGTCTCGGTCTGTGTGTGGAGGAAAAATCAACAATGTTGTCGCACACCTATGCCATTTGTTGCACTGTACCATTTGACAGTCTTGCTCATCGCAGCTGAAGTTTATATTATATGCCAGCCAGCTGATGTCTGAATTGAACCGTGCGGTATAATTTATGCCAGTAAGTTTACTGTCAGTTAGTTTATATTGTCCAGCAAGTAAATGACAGTAAATTACCGTCAGGAAGTTAGTACTCAGGCAATGGTACTGATCACGAAGGGAGAGAGTGGCTCAATCAGGAAGTGGAAAGACTAGCTACACCCCAACGGGGTCAAACTTCGCCTCTCGCATTTTTTTGTGCAAGTCTTCACAAAAAAATAATTACTAGGAAAGACTTAAAGCAGCAGTACAATGTAAAAAAATCTGAGCTTTTTCAACAGTTTATTCCCTGTGCTCTGCTGAGCATGCACCAGGTACTCTTTCCCTTCGGCACTCACTATCACCCATAATTTGCTCAGTTATCCTATCTTCGCTGTTTTACATTTCTGCCACCAGCCACACGAAAACTCAGCAGTACTAGCTACCAGCTGCCATATTTTCTGTGGCACTACAACACAGGTAACGGGTCACTTCCTTAGGTAGTACTGCTGCTTTAAGTAATATACTGAAGCATCAAACTTGGCAAACGCTTTAAGGGCACAGACAGTAGTTTCTTATTTTCTGACCACATAGCTTTCTGAAAATAAAACAAATCTGATAGCAGATAATATTATGTAGAATTGTTTTATTCTAAAAACTGTAAATTTTATAATATTGTGTAGAATTAAGTGTTTTATTCTAAAAACTAAATCTTATAGTCAAAGCCACAATAGCATAACACATAGTATAGAAGTGCTTCAAAAAAAGCAATCCATAATTTAAGCTGAACTGTGCCGATAAGGTCACTGCAGAGTTAACATTATTTGTATTAATGTGTTAATCAAAGGAAAAGCTGTGAGCAAAATAAGTTTTTTGTCACCATAACAAAAAGTAAATACTACAGAAAACAGATGCAGAGATTATTCAGTGCAGCTAGTACTGAAGGAGGATTTTGCATAGCATATATTAACCAGTCTGGTACAAATAAAACCATGTGATACAGGCTGCTTGCATCTAAGTTAAGTGCAGAACAAATGCATTTTGAGTTGCTGAAATATAAGAAAATATATTTTTGTAACTTTAGAAATTTTGCTGGAGCAGATCACTTAAGCATCAAGGGTATGCTGTTCCGAAACGCACAGCATCATACCTTTACAGAGTTCTGGCCCAGTTCTGACTTAGTAAGCAATATGCTAAAGAGCAATTTGTCCTGCAATGTCATATTCAGTTTGAGCTTTTCCAGTGAGAGCCAGTTAAGCTGGCATGTCAGGTCTCAGTGGAGGCGGACCATCCAACAGATTCAGTGTGCTCAAGTAGGTGGGTCAACTCTCAAAGTCACTAGCTCTGGGACACAAATGAACAAGCAGAGACAGAGAGCACTCCATAGTAGCAAAGGCACAATACAACCCCTGCCAAGGCAAAGAGCAGCTCGAAGCTGCTGGGGATTAACAGGAGTCCTCTCTTGACTTTAAGTGTCACTATTTTGGGCTTTAAATAAATCTGTGTTTGTACTGTGCCTTTAATACTGTGGCGTGCTCTCTATCTTTGCCTGTTTGTCAGTGGTGCTGGTCCTGCATAGCACTTAGGGCAAAAGACCCTATCACATTATAAAGGACAGATGTGAAGTTACAAGTCTTGTCAGAGGCAGAGTCCATCACTAGGGATCCACAGTTTAAAGACTGGTAGAAGGGAGGATTGAGCTATTGTCTTTACAGTGTCTCTGGTCATATGATATTTTCGCATGTAAGTGCATAGATCTTGTGGTAAATTTGGGATAAATGTGGCTCAGATGAGTTACTACGGTCAAGGTGTAGGCCTAGGTATTTATAATTTTCCGTCATTTTGATAGAGGAGAACTCATGAGATTGAACCTGGAAGGACTCTCACATTTTGTTTAGTGTGGCCAAGGATCCAAAGAGCACAGCTTTGGGTTTCTTTTTGTTTAATACAAGTCTGTTGTCCTCAAATCAGGTTTCAAGAGCAGTGACATAATGACCCCCAGGGAGGAGTTTACATCACCAACTGCATCTGAGCCACAGTACAGTACCACATTATCTGCATACCAGATAACTTTCTTTTTTAAACATATAGTAGGAAACCAGTTAACAAACAGGGAGAAGAGCAGAGGCCTGAGGACAGTTAGACCCTCGTGGCACCATCTGTGCACCAACAGGGTGGGGAATAGGGAAGCACATTATAAAGAACAGTTACATAAGAACTTACCGTAACAGTATATCTTGAGGGTATCTCAGTCATCAGGTAACACTGCAGGAACCTTTGCTGTGGTGAAGGGAATCCACATGGAAGAGTTTCAACAGTACAAGTGGGGCATAGTCGACATCACCAACCCCGCTCCATCCTCGGTTCTTTCCCCAGAGACCAAGGGAGCTAGGCTCTTGCCATGGGGATTGAGAAGAGAGAAAGAAGATGCCCAGACCTAAGAGAAAGGCTGGATACACCAGACAGCCAGTTCCTAAACAGGAGTCCCAAGCAGGGGGATGGTAAGAGGGAAAGCATACCTGATGATTGAGATCCCCTAGAATATTTACTGTTACAGTAAGTTCTTGCGTAACTGTTCTGTCTTTCTCTGGGGTATATCAGTCAACAGGTAACACCGTAGGAACGAGTCCCAAACAGTTACACAAGTGCATAACAGACAGACTGGGAGGAGGGCTCTCCATAAACTTAAGACAAGAGTCCATGTAACATAGCCCTACCAAATCCTGCACAGGCTCTAGAGGCAAGGTCTAGACTGTAGTGCTTGGGGAGAGTAAGGACTGTACTCCAGGTGGCAACTGCACAATGTCAGCGGCTGAGACCCTTCAGAAAAAAGCCACCAAAGTAGCCATTCCTCAGGCAAATCTTTGCCGTACTTGTTGTAGCAAAACACAATGCAATTTGCCAGCCAGTTGGATAAACACTGCTTAGAAACTGAAGCGCCATCTCTACCGGGGTGAAGAAACAAACAACTGCTTCTGGACTCCTTAGTCCTAAGCAGGTAGTTCTTAAAGTTCTGCGCACATCTAACGATGGAGCAGTGTTTCCCTGGATTGGCACACTCAGGAAAATAAACAAGAAGGTGGACAGACTGAGTATAAACTCTGAAACCACCCTGGGGAGAAACTTTAGGATTTGTGCACAAAGACTTTATGAAAAATCAAATAAGGCTCCCTCGCACCACAGGGCCTGAAACTCTGAAATTCTTGAGCAGAAGTAACTGCATCTAAAAATAACACTTTCCAAGTGAGAAAGCACAACTCCAAGTCGCAATTGGCTCAAAAGGAGACAGTCGATTTTTCCAAAACAAAATTCAGTCCCAAGCTGGGACAGGGGAACAGACTGGAGGTTTCATATACAGGAGGCCCCTTAGAAAGAGTACGGAGACATCCAGCTAAGCAATCATGCGGTCACCCAGGCTTATAAAATGCAGAAATAGCCAAAAGGTGGGCCTTGAGGGATGAGTACTGGAGGCCTGAGTCAGAGAGTGAGATCAGGTAGTCCAGGACATGATTCACCGAGCAGGTGAAAGGGTCAAAGCTATGCTTGGCAGCCCAGATGGCAAACCACTTCCACTTCATGGCGTATGTGGCTCAAGTGGAAGGCTTCTTGATGGCCACTAGGGCATCCGCCAATCTATTAGAGACTCCAAACCAGGCAATGGCTATGTTCTTAGGTGAGAGACATGCAGATGGAGGGGCCTGAGGTGGGATGGAGCAGGGTCCCGTGAGCCTGGGTCAGCAGATTCCTGCAAAGAGAAGAGGGACCAAAGGTTCTGACTCCATCTGCTGAAGGAAAGGGAACCATATCTGGCAAGGCCAGAATGGAACTACCAGAATCATGCTGGCCTCTCCACCTGTAACATGATTAGCACCCTGGGAATCAGAGGAAACAGATGGAATGCATAAAGAAACATCCGCTCCAAGAGAGGGACAACACGTCTCATCAGAAAACTCCAGGCCCTGGATCTAGTGAGCAGAAACTGGGCAGTTCTCGATGGATGAGAGAAGCTCCCATTCGTGTATGCTAGACTGAGTCCTGCTGAGACTGTCCGCCAGGGTGTTTAGTACACCTGGCACATGGACCGCAGAGTATCAGACTGTGATCTAATGTCCGTATCCCACTCTCATAGCTTTCCTGCAAAGGTGGTACAAATGAGTCCCACACTGCTTGATGATGCAGTATACTACACTCAGATTGTCCGACTGCACCAGAAGTTGACCGAGCAAGCGTTCCTGAAAGGCCTGCATGGTGTAAAGCAGAGCTTTCATCTCCAGGACACTGATATGCAGGGAGGCATCCCAGGTCTGGAGGGGACCCAGGTGCACACCCCAGCCCAGCTTTGAGGCCTCTGTGGTTAAGATCTGATGCAGTGAGGAGATCTGGAAAGGGACACCTTGCTGCAGATTCAAGGGGTCCATCCACCACTGTAGTACCCTGTGTACTGGGAAGAGACCAGGACTGGCTGGTCCAGCTTGTCTGTCGCTGGTCCCACTGTACCGGAGGGTCTACTGGAGGGTACACATATGGAGCCTGGCCAGCGGAACAGTGGGTATGGCAGCTGCCATTAGGCCCAGCAATCTGACGTATATCCTGGCAGGAATGTACTGGCTCTGGGCAACTTCCTGAGCTTGGGATATGTGGCACTCTACCCTGTTTTGGGGCAGGAAGGCCTTCCCTGCACCAAGTCCAGAACCGCTCTATACTGCAACCATTGGGACGGCATCAGAACCGACTTGGGCAGGTTAACAGTAATGCCCAGGGTGGAAGAGCTGAGAGTTTGCTCAAAGTCAGCAAAAGCTGTTCCCTGGATGGGACCTTCAGGAGCCAATCATCCAGATAAAGGAAGACATACAGTCCCCTACCTTGTGACTGCTGCTAAGCACTTGGCAAAGACTTGTGGGCAGAGGACAAGCCAAAAGGCAGCACTTTGAACTGATAGTGGTCACCCTGAAAGGCTAAACGGAGAAACTTCCTGTGAGGAGGAAAGACCGAAATGTGCAGGAAGCATCCTGCATGTCCAGCTTAACAGAGCCAACCCCATCTTGAGGAAGGGCATTAGGCCTGGCAAAGTTATCATTCAGAACTTCTTGTACTGAACATACAGACTGAGGTCCTTTAGATCTAGAATAGGCCTCAGATCTCCAGTCTTCTTGGGGAAGAAGGAAAAACCTGGAATAAATCTTGTTTCTCTGGTGCTGGGGCGCTGGCTCGATGGCCTGCTTGCGCAGAAGGGACTGCACCTCCTCCCGGAGAACAGTCAGGTGAGCGGGGGGTTAACAGGAAGGCAGAGGTGGGGTTTCTGGAGGCTACTTGATGAGCTCCAAGGTGTGACCCTTTTCTATGATCTGCTGAATCCATGCTTCCAAAGTTATGGTTCTCCATTGATTCATATGGAGGGAGAACTGACCTCACGACCCCCCCGGTCCAGGACCAGTGGAGGGGTTCGGCAAGGAGTCAAGCAAGGTGGAGCCAGCCACAGGGGCTGGGTCCCTCACTGAGGTGGCTTGGCCACCGCCTCCAGCACTTGAGGGAGGGCAAGGGAGCCTGGGCTCTACGTTTTCCCTGGGGATGGGGAGCTGTCTCTGGCCTAATTGTTCTGTTTATGAAAAGAGGCTGTCTCCTACCCTTTGGTTAGGTATGGTTCAAGGAGTGGACAGACTTGAGGGCCCTGCCTGAGGCTTGCAGATCATTTAATGTCTTGGACATCAGGGCCAAACAGCTTGGTGCCACTGAAGGGGTATTAAGCACTTTGCTGCACATCAGCTGCAAACCCAGATACTTGAGCCAGAAGTGTCTTTGTAGGCATATGTCCCTGGCAACTGTCAGCCATGTCACACAAGGCTCAGAGGAGGTGCTTGCTAACATCCTCATCTGCTTGGGGCACTGTAGCAGCTCCTGTTTTTGAGTGCCTGCCAGAAGGGCCTGGGCGGCAGCCTGCCCTTCTTCCACCTGGCATTCTGGTATTTTACCATGTGTGACAGATAGTTTGCAATCCTCAAACCTAGAGTAGAGAGGCATAAACCCATTTACCCCAGAGGTCAATTCTACGGGACTCTTTTCCTGGGGAAGGAACTAGGTGCTTAGGCACCTTAGATCTGTCATGAGCTACCTTAATGACCACTGAGTCAGTCTTGGATGGGCAGCACAACAGGGAAGACCCTGGGGCATGATAATGTTGTCCATTCTGCGAGGCATTGCTGGCACATGTCTGATCTGTGCTGGCTGCGCTGATTGCATTCTTCAAGGCTGGTAGCACTGGAGGAATGATCTTTGAGGAGATTCAGAAATGTCCAGGAAATCCACCAGATCTTTTCTGGTGGCATCCTCTTCCTCAGTGTGGAAGCACATGGCTGAGGACAGTTGTTTCATCACATTGAAAAATGTGGGGTCCTCAGAAGGAGACCTGGGAGCATACTTTACAGAGTCCTCACTGTCAGAAGAGGCTGTAGATCTGTCAGAGAGCAGGATCTGTCCTCCTCTTCATCCATATCATCAGGAAGAATGAGATATGGGTGTTACTCCTCCTCTACATCCACCTCTTCAATATCTGGGTCTGGCCCCAGTGGCCCATGGGAAGCCTCATGGGGTCGATGAACAAGCGTCAACGATGAAGTCGCCATCAACGGCATCGGCAAGGGGCCTGTTTAAGGTGCCTGCTGCTGCACAATCCGTTAGTGAACTCAATCAGGACTTCATTCAAGTCGACGGTGGTCATCGATGAAGGGGTTCAACAGTACAGGTGTCAATGACCCACATGCTGTATCCTGAGAACCCGGACAGCCTGTACCCCGGAGAGAGAAGGGCAGGTCTCAATGATCCCTAGCTGGCTGAACAACTGCAGGGTACACACCAGGGTCAAGGACAGCTGCTCTATGGACTGGGCTTTAAGCAACCAATCATCCAGACAGGTAAAGACATAAAGGCCCTCCATCCCATGGGCCGCCGCCACCACAACTAGGCATTTGGTGAGCCTCAAAAGCTGAAGATAATCAAAAAGGGAGGACTTGAACTGGTCATGCTCCCTTGGAACAGGAACCTAAGGTATTTCCTGTGGGGAAGGCAGACCTTGATGAGCAGGTATGCATCCTACATATTCAGGGAGAAGATCCGTCCCCTCCTGAAGCAAGACCAACAGGCCCAGGAAGGTGTCCATCCTGAACTTCTTGTACTGGATGCAATAATTCAGCTTTCATAAGTCCAGGATAGGCCTCAAGTCCCTGTGGACTTGGGGACAAGCAAGACGTGGGAGCAGAATCCTGTGGTTTGTTGATCCTCGGGACAGATTCTATGGCTCTTTTGCATCAGGCCAGATCTCTCCCTCAACACAAGCACACATGCTGGAGGGTAGGTGGAGGGCTTGCGAGGGAAGTTCTGGAGGCATCTCCACAAATTCTGAAGCATGTCCCTGCTGTACGAGCTTCATCACCCAGGCATCGGTTGTGCTCTACTGCCACCAGTATAGATGGAGGAAGAAAACACTCCACCACCACCACATCCTGGGAAACCAGACTGGGGCCGGGGAGAGGGTCAGTCAAGGATTCAGGCTGAGGTAGGGCCTGCGACTGGGCACACTCCCTCACCTCTTGAGGACTTGCTGGTGGCAGAGAAGGGGTGAGCAGGGCTGGCAGTTTTGTGTTAGCTGAGTTGCTTGGTGCCAGACCGAGGTGTATGGGTGGCACTCTGAAAGGGCACCCTCTGGCCACTTTTTCTGGTGGTGTGGCAGAAGGAGTGAACAGACTACAGGGCTCTGCCCAAGGCCTGCAGATCATTCAGAATATCCTACACATCTTCCCCAAAAATTTGTAACCCCAGAAGGGACATTCAGGATGGACCACTGGACGTCAGAAGTGAAGCTGACACCCTGAGCCAGGAGTACCTCCTCAAGCAAATACCCAATGTGGAGGCCCTGGCTCAGGCATCTAAAGTATCATAGGCAGCCCTCAAAAATGTCTGCCCACGTCAGTGGCAGAATTAAATGTCCTTGGCCAGCCCTGCATTTCAGGACCCTCAGGGAAGAACTGAGCGGCAGACAGAGCAGACTCCCAGAAGTCATTCTGGTACTCGAGCGTAGGCCAACATAATTAAGAACCCTTATGGCCAAGGTGGAAGAAGCAAAATCCCTCTTCCCCATGAGGTCTCGCTTCCTGGACTCCTTGTCCGGAGGGAGGGAGCTATGGTGTTGGGGTCTCCTGGACTGATCATGGGCAGCACTGATGACCATTGAGTCCACCTGGGAGGATCCTGCAAATAAAGGGCTTCTCAAGGAGGCTTTGCACGCTTGTCCACCTTCATGGGCATGGGGGTGCTGGTATTAGGCCTGTACTAAGCGGCCATGGTGGCATCCTCATAGGCATCAATCAGAGCAGAATCTGAAAAGTCTAAGTTGTGGGCCAGGTTCCACCTAGTAACGTCCTGCTCCGCAGCACTGAATCCCCATGGTGGCCTGCAACTGCCGCATTACGGTGATGAAGGAGGGGTTGTCTGAAGGAGACCTCGGGCTGTACTTGGAGGAGCCTTCCCTGTAGAGGAGGCTGTGGAGGTGCTAGAGGAGTCTGGGCTCCAGCATCCTCATCCTCACCTTCATCTTCCTTATCTGGGAAGAGGAAATCAGGATGATAATCACTGTCGCCCCTGGGTCAGAGGACATTGACAAGCACAAGGAGACAAGCACCAATGTCTGGTGTGATGGCACCAACAGCCAGGAAGGCCCTACCAGTGATGGACCCTAAGGTGGAAAGACCTTCTGCATGAGATCCAAGACAGATGAGAAAAAGCCTGGACATCGACAGTGACTGTCGGTGTGGCAACACCCTGCTGCAGCAATGGGAGGTATTGAGGCCCGGCATCAAGGAGAGGGCTGTAGAAGTGGCATGGTGGGGGCAGGCTGGGGAACCAGTTGAGGCCTTGCATCTCTAATGTCATCAGGATGGCCAGATGTGTCGATGGGAGAGGCTTCATGTCTGTGTATGATCGTTGCCAACCTCTGGAAGCCTGGCACCACATCCTGACTGTGGCCCCTTAAAGGGGAGTGGAAGAAGTAGGCTGCTGGTTAACTAGGATCTGCAGCTTATCCAGTAGGTAGGGAAATGGGCAGACTGGGAGGGCCAAGCGTCCTTATCTGCCGGCCAATTTCTATGTTTCTATATTCAGTAGGGGCAGGCATGTTTGCAGGGGCACAGGAGGAAGCCCAAGCTACAAAGGGCCTGCGCTGATGGGCACACTACCAAGGTCCCCTTGTAGCAGAAAGGGTGAGGGAGGCAGTAGGAATCATCAGTGGGAGGAGTGAAAGGCCTGCCAAGAATGAACTGCCACTGTGCTGAGCAGCTGCATTGGGGAAGGTTGCCAAAGCCACCCTGCAGGGCCAGAGGGTGTGGTGGCAGGGGGGCCAGCGGTCTGACCAACGACTCAAATGGATGGTGCAGGGTGAGGTGACAGAGAACGCCTCCCAGGAAAACTGGTCGCTCTCCCAGTGGTGATGCTTCCTGACTTGTTCCAGGCCTTGGCTGAATGGGAGGCCGAGGAAGAGGCCGGGAAGCGGAGGAGCCCCTGGGCTGAAGTGCCTTCTCCAGGACAGCGACCTTCTGTTCCATGAGGAAAGACTTCAGCTCTTGAAGACATCATCGCTGAGTGGCCTGATTGAAGCCAATGCGGATCTGGCAGGCCTGGATGTCATGGTCGGCACTGAAACAACAGGCATAGGCTTCATGTACGTCCTTGTGATAGATCTTCTGACTGCACCTACAGCGACAGAAGAGGTCCAAATTAGCCAAATAGAAAGAAAAGGGGAATCACTTTAGGAAGGTAAAGTGATCGGAAAATTAGGGTGAGAAAATTCTAGAAAAAAAACAGCAGTCAACTTAAGCAGTGATGCTCCGTGAAGTCTGAGCCACGATGGTCAATGGCAGGAAAAGAACCGAGAAGGCGTGGGGCTGCTCATGGCTATAAAAGGGTATGTCAACATGGTGGCGTCACAGTAGGCGACCACATATAGACTACTTACAAAAATGTGTCTGTATGGTCCTGGTACGGTGGCTATAGTTCCCCAAGGTCTGACCGCTGCAACAGATATCCTCGAAGATGATCAGAATTGTGACTGCAGAAGTAGACATGCAGACAGAGCTAATAGGGTAGAGATGCTCTCTCCATGCAAATCTCCCTAGTAATAAACAAATAAAAGCGACAATTACTAAAAAAAAAAGAGTGAAATGTAAGTTAAATTATGTCTAGATATTATGTTTTCAGAGTTGTCCCAACAACAGCAGGGGCTCTATAAAGCCATGTTACACTGTAAGCAAACATTTGTATTGACAAATGCTTGTTTTAAATAATCCTACTGTTTCTTTATGTAGGATCCCTTGTTAATGCCTTAATCCACAAAGCTGCAATGTGCATTTACAATATATGGAACGAAACAGAAGTGAGAAAGAAATGAGTGTCCTAGCTGGAATTTGAACCGAGGCCGCTCGGAATAGCATTTCACTGTGCTACCAGCTGTGCCCCCAGGACAACTGCTTGTTCTTCTTTTGCCTCTCATTTCTCTCAAAGTACTGGTACTCTTACTTTCCACCTACCTCTCTACCTTCTCACATCTGTCACTTCTTCCTACTCACTCCACTCCACTGACTCCCACACCTTTCACATCCCCTATTGCAGAACTCCGACTGGTCAAACTCTTTCCACCCTCTCCCTACACTTTAGAATAACCTCCTACTTACCTTCATCACTCGCTCTCCTCTCTTATGCAGTTCCTACGAATCACTCTGCTCCTTCCTGTACCTAACCTTCTGATATTCCCCATCTAGTCTCTTTCCTTTCTCCCTGAAATTTCTGCCTCCTTCCTCTCCTCATCACCTCCCACACCTGTGGATTTTTTCTTGTTGTCTTCCCTGAAGGAGCCATCTGTACCATCAAAATCCCACACTTAAAAAGCAGATGCACACAATGAAGTAGTCATGCAGATGATTTACTACTGGACAACACACAAAGTGAACTATGTCCCCATGTGCATTTGCCATCACCAAGGCTTTATCAGAGAGGCAATGCTTAGTGCAGAGGAACAGAATGATATCATAAGAGCATGGGTTCAAATCCCAGCTAGGATATATATTCTTTTCACATTTGTCTATACTTAGGCAGAAGGGTCTCTTAAAAGATCTCAGGGTGGGACCAGAGAGAAGCTGACTGACCATCGGTAACTTGCAATCTCCTGACACAAATCTGTCCATGAGGTAGCCCATTCCTCCATAAAGCAATACAGCCTTCCTCCCATCAGCTGTGCAGAAGGATGAATTTGGCAAACTTCAGAAAGAGAGTCTGTGGTCGCCTCACCTCCCCCAGAGAAACTAGGTCTTCTGGCCATGCCTCCTCTAAATTTGCCTCTGAAAGAGGAATCACTTCTGAAGCTGACTTTCTTGCTCTCACATCCCTGAAGTATCAGGAAGCACCGCTAGTTTATGTCCTATAGCTTCTTGATGGATTTGTCTTGGGGGTGTCACTGAACATGCAAGAAGTTACTGAAAGGCAGTCAAGTCAGACCAACTAGTCCTTTGTGGACTAGGGTATCAGACTAAACCCATATGTTTGTCTGGGCTACAACTGCCTGGAATACCTGTCTACATGCTAAAGTGGCCACATGAAGAGCCGCATCCTGGATAAAGGTGCTGGCCCTGTTAGATTTTGCTGCTGACACCTAACTGGTTTTTCCTTCCTTTGTGGTGGTCCAGGGCTGGATAAAGGGACTGCTGCTATCTGCCTGTGACTCTGGCTACGTAGGCCATGTAAAACTACCACACAGAGCAATATGGTCACTAAACCGTGGCTCCTCCCAAGCTTAAGATCCATCCATTTGTCCAAGGGATCCTTCAGGGCCTGCTTCCCAGACAGGAAAAGTGAAGAATTCTGGATGACGGAGCTCAAAACCAGGACTGGCATAGGTCACCTCTTTCCCACTTGATAACAGGTTGGGTACACCTGAACTGCAGCCTGAGGTTCCCTGGAGGGGAACAGATGATCCTTAGGATCCTCAATGTATTCACTTGTCTATTCTGTCTTCAACTGTCTACCTCATGCCGTACATACTGTGGTTACCAATTGACTCCTCAGGCTACTACTGACTTGTAATCAGAACCAAATGTTAGTGTTCTCCCACTATGTATTCACTTGTCTATACTGTTTCAACTGTCTACCTATGTTCTCCCTCCCCAGGACACATCTGTAATCGAGCAGTATTCTGCTCAGTATGCCTTCCTGGTAAAATGCTTAAATAAATTAATAAATTTTCAGCAGGGTTGTGAACTTCAGGTCAAGGGACAGGGACATAAGCATGTCCATTGCCCTCTTTCCTTGCATCCTCAGATTCCAAGGCCAAGTACAGTGGGAAGAAAAGCTCTGGTAGGGATCTGCTTCTTGTAAGTCCACCGAGGAATGCGAACTGACCCTTTACGAGGCTCCTTCCCAGAGATCCACTTTTAGGCCCTTTGCATCCCTTTGCCTATCCACACCTTTGAGAGTTGTGAGAAGGTTGTGCAGCAGAGGCACACCTTTTTTTTTTAAGGGTTCCAATAGGACTCCAAGTGCTCAAGTTCTGATTCCGAAAGATGTCTCATTTCCTTCAGGGCCAGGTATCCTTTCTTGGCCCACTGGGCAGCTGAAAAGTACTGGCTGTGAGACTTAAGATGTTCCTGCATTTTCTGCAGGAGTGCGATCAGAATTTGAGTTTGGAATTCGTAAGCAACTAGCAGCCCAACAGGAGATTATTGGGACAGCAGAGTGCTACGCATCAGATACGAAGAACTAACAGTCCCAGCAGCAAGACTGAAACCTGTTGGGGATCAAGCATTTTTGTGCCTCACCCAAGACTCTGGAAAACTCCGAAATCCATCCGTTCTGCCTCTGCTACTAAAAGTTTTAAATCACAATTAAAGACCTGGCTATTTAGACAGGCCTTTTAAGTGACTGTCAGCTCTTATAGTTTTATGGTTATAATTTGACCTAGGTGTTTTGTTTTTATCCTGTACACTTACAATTGTGATAAGATGTGTTATTTGTTTTAAATCTATAATGTGATTTGAGCTATGAATAAAAATCCTATCATATCCTAACAGGACTCCTACATAGATGTGAGCCTAACTGGCCAACATCAACTCTGGAAAGGATGAAAGATATAGAGAATAAGCACCAGAAGAAAATCGGCCTAAATTAGGCAGATATGCTGAGAAAAACAAAAAAGCTATCCTCCAGTGGCTGGCCCAGTAGCATGATGGGTTGAGGCGCTGGGCACACACCACCAGTCACACCAGCAGCCTGTGTTCAGAAGCAAGCTTGGGCTGCTGGGGTTGGTATGGGAGTATGAAGCATCCAATGACTGCTCTCCATTCCTGGGATGAGGGACAAGCTGCACTGCTCTAAGTCTGCTACCATGTGGGGCACAGTGGCAGGGCAGCAGTAAAAACTTCAGGGGAATGGCCAGAGGCAGGTGTAGGTGCATCAATGCGTGTGTGTCTCCATGCACATTTACAAATTTATTAGTGAATGCCACCTGGTCGGGGAAGAAAGACAGAAAAGAGCTGCTGTGGCAGGATGAAATTTGATCACTGTAATCCCAGGACCACCTACTGGGCCCTGGGTGGATTTTGCAAACCTCCTCCTGGCCCGCCATAAGCCCCACCTCACTGCAGAGGACAACCCCCCAACTCATGTGCCTTCTGTTCCGGTGGGCGCAGAAGCAACTGGAGAAAATAAGCGAGAAAAGCCAGTTACATAGTGGAGTGAGTCCTGCTTATCTATCTGGCAATCTTTTATCCAGTATAGTGTGTACATCCATTCCTCCACAAGGTAGAGCAGTTCCACAGCTGCAGGATGACAGGACATGTATTGGACGCCTTTAGCACAAATAAAAACTTTGCTGTGGGATTACATACATTGCAATTTTTATTTAAAACCTATCAAAACAGACTACTGTTCAGCAGCCAGAAATTGGTATTTTGCCCACAATTTTGGTGTATTTGGAATACCAAATTAATGCAAATTGCAAACCTAGGGAAAATTCCCCACTGAATGAAAAACAAAGTGGGAACTGGTTTGGATATTTGACACTGAAAGAGGAGGTGATTACAGGCAGCTCAGTGGATTAATAAATCTGTTCACCCACATGACAGTAACAGTGAAAGCAGTCACTGTGTTAATTTCCCACCAATGTGACCAACCCTGTCATGGAGTGACCATCTCAGATGGGTTTAAATTGCATGCCCTTTAAGGTCTTTCTTTGGCCTCTTCTGCAAGACTTGAGTCATGAGTGCTTATTTGGCCAGTTGTGATGGTGCTTTTGTGATGTGGACACATGGTATAAGTGTTAAAATTACAGTATGGCCAGACCATCTGAATTCATTCCATGCAGGCACCTGAACAGCCACACAGATGAGAATGGCTTTTAGCCACAGCTGACCTGTATGTGATTCAACCCAATGGCCTAGAGGTGAAAGGCTCCTGTGAAGTGCTGTCACTGTTTGTAGAGCATAAAATTCCAACAAGACTTTAAAAAATTAAGAAAAGAAAATGGATCACTAAAAAAAAGGGAATTGCAAGTAAGTCATTTATTATAATCTACTAACCTCGTTTCAAATTAACATCATCGACATTTAAATTATTTTGCTTTTATTAAATAATTTAAACACCCACTAGTATTATATACAAAGTTCATTTGAATTTACACACCAAAGAACAAAAGAACATGAACAAGTGGGTGCTCAAACACTGCAGTTACCTATACTGTACGCCCAAATTAATTTTGAATGCAACAGCCCTTTATGCTAAAAAGGATTTCCGCAAGATCCAAAGTTAAAGATATGCAGTCTTGTGAGGACTGCAACTAGAACATGATAAACGCACAACCAGTTTTAATCAAAGATCAAAGCTGCAACAGAGTGCAGCCAGACAGTCTACATTTCAGTCTATTTCAGGAAGCCTCTGAAGCACATAAAGACACATGGGCAAGGCATAAGAATCATACTTTCTTTGCTCAGTAACCAGCAGAAGAAGCTTTCTACTGAAAATATTGCATCTTTATTCTTTGTGTCAAGTATATTTACATTGATGTGTACCATAATCACTGTTTGGATAAATGATAGTTTGGTTCCTATTTAAAAAACATTTCAATAGCGTCATCATTTAGGTCTCAAGAACATTTTTAATCATTATGAAGGTGACAGGAAATGTCTGTATACCTTAAAATACCATCTTGTTTCTTTCAGTCAACAGAACCAACTGTTCTGCAATGCTCTAACATACTTTTTTTTTTTTTCCTTCCTTCTAAATGCACCTTATTCGCAGGTCGCATAAAATGAGCTTAGCACACAAACAAAAGAAATGATTGTAGCCAATGCAGGAAGTATCACCCTTCCTGTGCCAGCAGTTAATTGCTTCTTTTGTTAGCATGCCAAGCCTTCCCTAAACAATGTGACTATTGGGCATGGAGACTGTTCAGGTACATTAGCACTGTTCTTCTTCACTCCACGCTAGTTTAATAAGCTATATCACTGAGGAGTACTAACAAGGGTAAGACACATCTGTAGCTTGTCATTTTTGACTTTGCATACTGGGGCCTATGCACCATCGCGCCAGTTGATGCTAGTGTACAACAGGTGTGTGTACTTAGCATACGTCCAATACACACGCATGGTTTGCGGGATGAGACATGCACATACAGTGCGTGAATGCAGGTCATGTGTAGCCTGTGCGGCAGCACTACACAAGGACTGGTGGGTGCAGCCACATAATATTGTGTGCACACCACACAGGCGCATATGCATGAAGCTCATTCGTCACCCAGGCATGTGGGACCAAGGATGCAGCATTATGCCAGGCGGAGGGCTCCCGTAAACTGGCTGCATGCAGGTCAATGTGAGGCACTACTGTGTGGAGAACATACAACAGGGACTGTAATGGGAATGGACAGGGTCATACCAGACCTCCACCACCGAAAACCTGGAGCGCCACAGATGACCACAAATGGTACTGCATAGTCAGACCAGACTGCGTGGGACAGTCATTAAACAGCACCCATAAATACACATCTGTGACCTGGAAGGGATGTGGGAATTGGCCCTCCCCTGCCAGACACACACACAGGTGGTACATGTGCAGAATTCACACAGCAGGCCTCACATTCCCCCACTACAAAGTCTTATGGCCACTGTGGTCGCTGGACAGTGGCATGCCAATTACCTGCTGACAGGAATACTGAAATGGACACAGGACACAAGCAATAACTAAATGTTTAGTACCATCACAGCCATGTGTACAGTACACAGGCAGACACCCCTGTACAGTATGAAGGCATGCACCCTATACAAAACACTGGCAGTATGCTCCCCGAGAGCTGGCCAAGAAGGTGAGAGGTGGGCTGTGCTGATTGCCATATGTACTCCTGCAGCACTGGTGTATCTAGTAAGAGGAGGGGGGTTGGCAGGGTGGGTAGCTGGTGCAGCGTGTGTGTGTGGTGCTAGACACCAGAGAAGGATGCTACAGGGACAGTGATCGGTGGTGGGGGATACACAGACACTAGGAATGTGTGTGGTTTCTCAACTTTGTTTATTTAGTGTGAACTTCAGGGATAACCCTCCGTTTTCCGTAGTGCTTTCATACAGGGCCAACGATGTAAGGGCATGGGGAACAGTAGTTACCACGGCCAATAGTTTTTGGTGTTTTTGCGGCCGAGGATCAGGGATGGGTGACCACTGGCCACTGGGGGTATGTAGTTTATTAGGGGCCAGAGACTGGACACCATGGGGTCCACGGACCACCGGGAGGATGGTCTTTAATGTACAGGATGGTGACTGGACACAGGGGGTCCACAGACCACCAGGATGTATATAGTTGGTGTTGGTCCAGTGAGACGGAGGGAGATGGGACTACTGGGCACTGGGAATGTATGCATTTACGTTTGAGCGGCAAGTTGAGGGTGGGGAACCACTAGGCACCGGGGATAGTTTACTGCGACACCAGCATGGCGAGGGGGGTGAGTGCACTAACACCAGGGATAATTTCCTGCAAAACTGGGATGGCAATTAGAGGAGGGAGGACCACTACACACCAGGGAATTTTCTATCTTGTTTTCATATAGATTTTTATCAGCTATTTCTCCCAGTTTTCTCCCCATCCCCATGAGCGGGTGTGGAGGCAGGGCCCGCCTGCACCTCGGGCATCCTCCCGCTACACTGCAGCCCCATCCCACCTATGCTACCCACCGGGTCTCCACCCGTGGGAGCAGAACTACAGGGGTGACGACCACCCAGGACAGTAGAGCTGCCTTTCAGCTGCTCAATCCTGCTCCTCTCCCCAATGCGGCTCTCCGACAACGGAGGTTGTTCCCGAACAGGTCACTGGCATGGCGTGAGGTAAAGCATCCAGCACCTCAGCCCCAGTGCCACCAGGCCAGCAGAATTTTCTATCTTGATATGGGACTGGGCACTGGGGTGGAGTGATGCCACACAAACCTGCCACTGCTTCCCATGCAAATGAGCCCATAATGGGAATGAAAATGGACTCCTAGCACCTTGCATGCCCAATGGGCTCATTTGCATGGGTCTCTCTGAATATCGCACCTAGCATTCTGGTGCTATTGGGTCTGGTGACACTATTCCCTGCACAGCAGTGATCCACGTCAGGGCAGCACTACTTGACTTAGCACTGTGCTGACATATATTGGGTTGAACAGCGCTGGTGTGCTATCCAACTGAATATAGCATCCTAGGGCTCCTGGGCAATGGAAAAGTGCAACACAAAACTTTGTGCTCCACTTTGCTCATTTTTAATATTAGGCCCTGATGCTTTACTTTACTAAAGAGCTGTGACAAAGACATTTATTCCTGGAATATAATTCTCACAGAAAGCTTAAACTGTTCACATTATAGGATATTCCTATGAGTTATAGTGATATGCGCGGGAGAAGAACATTTTTAGGTGCCCAGATCAGTCTCGAGAACAATCTATTACTTATGATTTCTACCGTGGGCATTACTGTTCCCTGGGATGGCTCCGCCGTCAGGGGTAAACTTCTGGAGCTGGAAGTCCTGCAGCAGAGAGTGTTCAGGAGTCAGGAGCAAAGCAACTGCCAGGGTGCCAAAAACAATACATTGAAACAAAAAAAAAGATGTCACTGCCCTTTTCAGTAAAAAAAAAAGCCTTTTACTGGAATTTCCATAAGTACTGAGAATTCTCTTTAAAGACGGATAATAAACATGAAGAAAGCACACAATGTCCTTTGTAATTTAAATGCCAAATACACTCCTTTTTCCTTGCTAAATGACTGCATTTTAAATCAGCTTGCAAAAGGGACAGAAGCAGAAACATTTTACATAAAATAAAATGTTGGCAAAAAGAACCAAGTAGGCCTGTTCAAGCCTATATCTCAGACATCAGGAGAGGGATCAGGAGTAAGATGAGTCTCTTTGCAGATGACTCAAAGCTAGGTGCAGTGGTGGATGGGAGGAGAGGAGGGTGGCCTTGGAGGAGGACCTGGAGGCTCTGGAAAAGTGGTCAGGAAAATGGAAACTAAAATTAAATGCAGGGAAGTGCAAGTTTCTGCACCTGGGAGTCAGAAATCCAGGCCAGGGGTATACCCTGGAAGGAGACATGATTCAAGTCACGGAGGGTGAAAGGGACCTGGGGGTAGTGGTAGATGTCAAAATGAACAACTCTGAGACCTGTAGGAGGGCAGCGGCATGGGTAAATAGGATGCTGGGATGCATCGCAGAGGATTACCTCCAGAAAGGAGGAAGTGATCCTTCCACTGTACAACTGCTGGATTAGGCTACACCCCGAGTATTGTGTACAATTTTGGAGACCACATTTAAAGAGGGACATTACACTCCTAGAGAGGGTCCAAAGGAGGGCAACCAAAATGATCTGGGGCCTGGGGAAGAGGACCTATGAGAAGAGGCTCAAGGAGCTCAACATGTACAACCTGGAGGAGAGGAGGGATGGAGGGACATGATAGAGGTCTTTAAGTACATGAAAGGGATCAATAAAGTAGGCCCAGTCAGGGTGCTCCAAAGGAAAGAGAGTGGCGCAACAAGAGGTCACGGTGTAAGCTGGAAGGGGCAGGCTCAGAGGGGAGAAGAGATGTTATTTCACTGAAAGGGTGGTGGAGCCATAGAATGCACTGCCCAGGGAGCTGGTAGAGATGGAGACTGTGGGCGGGTTTAAGAGGTGATGGGACAGGTACAGGGGAGGGTAAATCTGACCAGGCCCAATACAGGTGGAACATCTGGACTGGGGACATTATAATCCAAGGGGAGGGAACACACCAAAATCATCCCTCAGTGCGGGTGTTGAAAATCTAGCAGACTCGAGAGACCTTTAGGCCTATTCTGCTGGCATTTTAGTATGCCAGTATGTTAGGCCCATCTTGTCTGCCTTATTTTCCCTGCCTAACATTACATCCTGGGCTCTATTCGGTCACAGGTGTCCCTCCTCCTTCCTTACCTCTATTATACCGATGTGCCTATCCTACACATGAAGCTCCCTACTGTTTTCACCCCTACAATCTCTTCTGAATGGCTGTTCCAGAGCCCATCTCACCGTTCATGCATTTTCATGCATTTACTTACACAGCTTTATCACCAAGCATGATTGCTTCAAACATTCAGGTGCTAGCTTAAATGAAAGAGGGAATGGTTACCTACAAAAGAATATCACATTAGACATCGGTGGAACTTAAGTTACTCAACATTTGACTTTTCTGTAATGAGTTCTTGATCGATGAACTTTAAACCACTCAACCCCCAATAAAAATATATTTTAAGCCATTCTGCTCTATGTTATTTAAGACATCTCCAGTAAAACTAGATTGTTTTACCATACCACTAAAGCTTATTTAAGAGCGGAAGTCATAATGTCCTGCTTCTGACATCACAATCTGTTGCTATGGAAACAGCTATGTCCCAAGTGAAGCTCCAGAATAGGCCTCAACTGTGGATCAATGGTAAGGGACAAGACTTCTGTTTTTGTGTAAATATAAGTAATCTGGAACAGAATGACTTGTTTTGGAGAAGTGTGATTTAGTTCTAACTATACGAACAGTGATTATTTTATTCATGGCCAAATCCAAGTCTGAAGATTCCATTGTTTTACCTTAATGCAAAATGGTCTCCTCAAATTAGATAAGGAGTCTAGAAGGCTCTAAAAACAACAAAAGTCAGTGCATACCTCACCCCGAAAGAAAGGGTAAATGTAATAAAAAAAATTCCAGCCTGGATTGGCTATTTACTAATCTGATTTCAAAGGAAGTGGAGGTCTCTTGGTATTCACCTCAGGGTCCTGCTGTGAAGTTCCCCCAGCTACCATTTGTCGAGTGGGCTACCATTAACTGGGTCCCTACTCCAAACTGCATCTGCTTCAAGTAGCTTCCTTTATATAGGGTGCATCAGCCTGAAATGGGCTTAATTAAGGTGTGGTCCACAACAGCTGGCCCATCAGTGCAGCAGTTGGATTTCCACTTGCGATGCCAGCAACCCGGGCTTGGGAGGCGGACCCAGGGCATCCGAGGGCCGGCCAGGGAAAGAATGAGTGTCCCACGACTGCTCACCTTCTCCAGAGGGGAGGGTGGTGGAGTGTTCGGCACTGTAGGGACAGCCAGCGGAGGCTGAGCAGCACTGCACGCACTAACGCCAGCAAGCCTGGGGCAGGGCAAGACACTGGTCATCATTACATGTCCCCAACGAATAGGGAAAAACATGCTGCCTGCCGCCAGGAAGATGAGTGCCCCTTCTGCTCTGATGAGTTCCCAGGCTGGCTCCCGGACATATCCCGTTGTCTGTGGCACTTTGGCGGTGCTGTAACCCCACCCTGAGTGGTAATCCAGGGGTATCCGGGGGCTACGGCTAATGAGGAGTGGGAGCAGAGGCGGCCGTGACCTGGGTGGAAGGTTCGGTTAGGTGGCAAGGAAAACAATTAAAAAGGTGGTCCCCAGCCAATGTGCAAGTACCTGGTGGGGAGCTAGCTATTAGTAAGAAGACAATCCAGGCTGAACTTTTTTTTTAATTATATTTACCCCTATCGGGGTGGGGTGGGAGGGTGCACTGACTTTTGTTGTTTTATTTATGTATACCATATGCAGTAGCACCCTCATTCAGAATCCCATTTATAGTTTGTGTATGAGCAAGGGTGAGCAGCTAACACTGGTTCAGTCTAGAAGGCTTCCATGGAAACTTGTACAATCACAAGAAAAACAACATTGTATTTGCACCTAAGTAAATGGTCAGGCCTGATGAAGCAATTAGCAGAGATACTACACCTGCAAACTGAAGAACCTGGGTCTGCAGCCTATCTGCTGCAGTGCAGCAGGAGTGGCCTGCCTTCTGTTGGCCCAGGACAGGAAGTTGTGCAGAACCTCAAGCACACCAAGAGGCAGAATATGCTCATCAGAGAATTGTTCTGTTGTACTGTGACAGGGCTAGGATAAGACCCTATCTCATTTGTTATGCAGAGAATTACAAGCAAGGATCTATTTTGTCTTTTTTCTTTCTGTCACTTGTCTGCCTGACTGTGCAATCAAATTTTCCTTTGTCGCACCTAGAAATTGGCCACTCTGATGGTCCTACAAATTCCCTCCATCTCCCATCCTTCACTTGCTGTTCCTGTTCTTTCTTCTTCCCTACTTTCTCTGTGGTTAAAACTAGATATGAATCTGTATGTGAAACTGAGATCCCTTGGTTTGCAAATGTATATAATTATATTGCTGAAATGATTACAGACAGCTTTGTGTGTCTTAAATAAGTTAGCAGTTTGTAACACAGGAGGTTGGCCTTGAGAAACCTTTTGACCTTTCAAAAGCCTGTTTACCAAAACTGTCAGCAGGAAATCAGCCCTGGGGCAGGATCTCTTAACTGGCTGCGCCTGTTAAGACTAAAGTACTCTTTAGGCTAGTCACAGGAAAGTCAATGAAAAAGTTATGTTGCATTTTGTGAAAAATACTAGATGAAACTTACTAGAACAGGATGCAGTGGTTAAACTACCAGGAAAAGACATCTCATGTAAAGAGAGAACGTTTTGTCTAGATAGAGACAGACTCACAGGAAGGAGTCTCCTGGTTTGCCTGTGCTTCCTGATATATGCCTCTACAGCAGTGACACATCACAAATGCACCTAAACCTGCCATTCCATCATCGCCAGACGGAGGGAGGTGATGGGTGGGGAACAGTACACCATATGCCCTTCCAGAGTCCCAGACGTGCTTATGCTCCTAGATTACCAACGACACTGGTCTTGCCCTGAACTGGCTTTGTATAGTGATGGCCCTGCCACGTGGTGGGGAGGCAGCAGAAAGTTCCCCAACAGTAGCAGAGAGTAGGTACACTTTTAAGTTCAGAGCTTGAGGGACTGGAATTTAAAGAGAGAAAATAATAAGGTATATTTCAAGTTGTCATAATCTCTGATTTGGGTGACTGCTTTAGGCAGTTGAGTCTTTTTATGTCTGTGCAAATATATCTAGTCTCAGAAAGTCAATGCTTTATACAAAATGTGCTAATATTTAACAACAATTTGTGAAGTCATTGACTGAGTATGCATTCTATCAAGTTACAACTGACATACTTCAGATGTATGCCACAGGCACTAATTAACAAACAGGGTTTTCACATGGAAAATATTAAAAGTACTCAGAAGCATCTTGATACACTGACACCAGGTGCTTAAGTGAATACTAGAGGGCAAGGAATAAAATTCACAGAAGATTCTGCCTGCTCCTTGGGAAGATAAATGAGAAGAATACATGCCCTGCAACTACATAAGTCCTAAATGATATATGCCTTAAACCCCCAAACAAACAGACACACACACACACACACACACCTCTCTTTGGCTCTCATACTCTTAATATTTTTACCAGACCTGGATCTGTATGTGTGTGCCTCTTGTTTTGTCTTTCCTTTTACTCTTATTTCTTGCTCTCCCGCCTCTTTAGTTCTTCTGAATATATTTTATATCACTGATCTATGAACCTGACTCCCCCACAGAACAGCTCCTGTCTGCCACTCTAGCACGGGCACTTGTGTTAGCTAAACCTCTGTTTAGTAACTGCACTTACGTCCTTGGCCAAACCTTGTAACTTGGCAGACCACAGTATTCCTCAGATTGTACCGTATGACTGTACTGTATTAACTGTGTTGTATTGTAGGACTGTATTTCATCTCTAGTTCATAATGTAACACTGTACTGTATCTCTCAGCTTTGTCTTGGACTGCACTATGATTGTATGTGTACTAGATACCTGTTAATTGTTGTTTGTTGAACCCTGACCTAAACCCTTTGAAAATTGGCAAAGCCTAAAGGGTTTTATGTGAAATAAATAAAAATATTTGTCACCAGCTATTTTACAGTCACAACACCAATAGTTCTGTGACTCTCCAATAAAAAGTTTATGGAAGATCACCAGGATCTGCTCAGAAATGTCGAAATAATGGTGTTCTCCCTGCTGAAGCAGGTACCATTTACTTCCTGTTCCCAGAGGGTTATCTCACCAATTACTGAACTGTTAACTGTCCTCCACCAGTACCACACAAGATGCAGGCAAACAGCCACCCCTTCGTAGAACGAAAACAGTAAGGATAATCAAACAACATGATGCTGCAAGTCCCCCATCCCCCACTTTTGAATTTATAAAATGCTGTTGATACGGTCCGTTGGCACACAGGTAAAGCTACTACTCATAGTGTCAGTGATCCAGATATAGGAATTCCTGAATCCGTTCAGCTAATCCATTTCAGTTCCCGTAGAAATGAGTAGTAGGGAACTGAAATGATGCAGGAGTTTTCAGACAGCTGCAGGTGGAATCCAGCAGAGGGATGTAAAAAGTCACGGGGAACCATGCTGCCTGCAACACTCCAGAGCTCCTGCAATGCTCAAAGCTCACCCGTGCACACACCTGAAATGGCTACAGTACTTACACCACATACAGGCGCTGTAACAATGCCAAAATCCAGCGTGTCTGTAAACATACCTACGATCCCCAACTGTTATAACTAGAACAACACTAAGTCCTTGTGTTGTGGTTTTGTTTTAACATACTGGTAGTGGGATAAGTGTGGGAGGTGGGCTCCCAACGAAACTATGGGACACAACCATGCTTAGTGGATAGTGTACTGCCTGGAATTAACAAGAGGCAAAAAACTAGATCACACAACAGTAAACTAATGGGAGTTAACTACAAAACGACTAAAAGAGTAAATGGTATGCTCAAAGGATTGTGAAATCCTGGAATGCCTTACCACAGCAAATCACTGATAGTCCTAATATAACTACCTTTAAAAAAGACTGGACATGATATGAACACAAAAAATACAATATCCACCTTGATGTTTAATAGGTGGTAAGTTCCTAAAAGGTGAAAACCTACTGAACTTATAAATTAACTATGAAACTATAACAGTAACTTTTAGAAGTGGTCAGCTATCACTTCCTATATCATGAAGGGCAGCAGCTGCTGCGGGAACACCTGATCAGGGTTTTTAGTGTTAAAGGAACTCTTTACATTACCTTTCACATATGTTATTTCAGTCTGAAGAGACCGTGCCGACTGTCATGTCAGCCAAGCCGGCTGAGGCCGTCGTGCATACCAGGAGGCTTCCAGTGCCTAGGGTATGCTAATGAGGGCTACCAACTTTGCCATTAATTGCAGCCCTGATTAGCATACCCACATGCCAAAACCTGCCTGGTGTGCAAGAGATGGCCACAGCTGGTTTGGCTGACGCAACAGTTGGCCAAGTCTGTCAAACTGAACACTTATGAAAAAATATCCTTTAACGTTAAAAGCCCTAAGCAGGCATTTCTTCTTCAGCTGCTACCCTTTCTGCATTGTCCTGTGTTTTTCATTTACTTTCTGTTTAGCTATGTGGAGGGTTGTGGAATAAAAGATGGAACAGACACCAAACTTCAGGTTCAACACACAATATCTGTGTGATGTTGATTCAAAATACAGGAATGAGCTTCTGCAATGCCATATTCCTTCTTCAGTACATCAGTTTGCAGCAACCGACTATGTATGTCCTTTCTCTGCACTTAGCCAGCACCTACTGACACCGATCTCTGATCTAACTACTTTTCAGTGAAAACCCTTCATCCCTCGTTAGGCCCCATTTGCTTGGGTAGTGGGGGCTCAAAAGAAAAAAACTAAAACTACAGACAAAGAACCTCAATGCAGAATAACTGAAAAAGGGTTACCCCAAAGGGCACTGGCAACAAATCAAGTTTCAAAGAAATACATCATACATATTTCCATAATGCAAAACATTATGTGACGCTCCTAACTGGACTATGTCACTACCATCGCCAACTTATTTAACCTTTTTCCTTAATCCAGTACTGCCTCTGATACCTGGTCTGTTTTAATACTCAGTGCTGAATTTCTTCAGTTTGAAGTTTCTACTTTTCCATTTGCAGATTATACTGTAAAGCCACTAGAGGACAACAAGATGTGTGATGCTAATCCTCTTTGCCACTGCTCCCCTAACACATCTGTCCTGCGCCATTCATACCTAAATTCTCTGGCTTTTGCCCCCTCTGTAGTCTCCCAGGCTATCACTAGGCATACTAGCGTGGCATCCAAACCAGGGTTGAGACCAGGTACCTTTGGCTCCAAGGCAGCAACCCTCTGTGCCACTGTCTGCCACAATGTTAGGTGTCAACAAGACCACTGCCACTGCCCACGTTCACATCTACCACCACTGTACCCCTCACAACACCCACCCACACAACTAACCATACTACTGTTGCTAACCACATTTACCCTGCTCAGCAACAACCCCCAGTTGCCTCTGGTAGGTACACACCTTTGCTGCTAGGGCAGCACCTCACCCTCATAGCTTCTCTGTCACCCTGTCTCTCCCCATAGCCCCCCGCACCCATCTCTCTGTGCCTTGAGCCCTCCTTGTCTGTTCCTCCACCTGGCCATCCCAGCCCCTCACACAAATGCCCATTCCTGCTTATCATTTTCTAAGCTTGCCAGCACGCTACCTGGCAAAGCAGCTACCAATTCATGGCCTTGTCAGGATCTTCTACTGCTTCTTCTACTATCTGGTAATGTTTACCCCAATCCTGGCCCAGCAGTGCCCCGCAACTACGGTCACCCCGGAGACTTTGAATAGCCACTAAGAATATCTGCAGCCTGCCTAAAAAAACTGCACCCTGCACTGCTGGACAGCACAGCACCAACCAGACATTCTGGCTTTAACAGAAACTTGACTGTCAGCCAAGACCCCAGACTCATTTATCTCTATTCCTGGCTATTCTCTCATTAGGCTTGATCATAACGGCAAGAGAGGCAGTGGCTGTGCCTTCTATGTAAATGACTCACTGCATCCAAGCCCTGCCTGCACCCTCCCTAGACCATGGTGCACAAGCCCTCTCAGTAAAACTCTCCCCGACCCAAACCATGCTCCTCTTACTGTCACTGTCATCTACATCCCATCCCGCAGCCAATCCCCTGCCTGTAAAAGCGCTCTGACTATCTAGCCAGCCACCCCACAAAATGGAACAAATCCTAGTTGGGGATCTCAACATAAACTGGCTAGCGAGCTCATCAACACATGCCAAAGATACCTTTGCTGCATTAGATATGACCCAACTAGTATTCCAGACTACCAGGGCCAACACCACCAATGGAACCCACACCTACTAAATAACCTGCTCACTAATCGTCCCCACCATGTTACCGACCTGGGGTCCTGCCCAATGCCTTGGCGACCACTCCCAATCATCTTCAGCTGGTCCTGTCAGCTACCTAAACCACCCCAAATATCACCTTTAAGTAGCCAACTATGCCCAGGAGGCATAGCCAAACTCAAACAATATCTAACTAACGGGACTGGTCCCCTATTTCCCAAGCCCAGCTCATAGATGATGCACTGCACTACTTAGCCACCACCTTTAATACCGCCTGTGATGCTTTTACACCAACCATCAAAGTGACCACTAAGAAACGTGGTGCCCCTGGATCACCCCAGAACTCCTACAACAGTTCAAAATGCGTGACAACCTCTGGCATCGTGCCACTGCCTGCAGTTTGCTAAGTGATAGGCAGGCCTATAATGATGCCGCAATTAGTGTACCTGGGCAATCCATAGAGGCCAAGGCAGAGCACTACAGAACCTCCCTACCCACCTCCTGGGAGTAGCACAAGAAAGTTCTGGGATAACCTCAAGGAGCTAAATGGTAAATCCTGCTCTCTCCCTCACAGCTTAGTGTTAATGGTACTACCATCACAAAACACTTGACACTAGCTAACTGCCTCAACTTCACCTTCTCAGACCTCAGCTCAGTCCTCCCTAGCAACTTTTTGATCCAATTCATCCTACAGTGCCTTCAGAAAGTATTCACCCCCCTTGGATTTTGTCCCATTTGTTGTGTTACTACCAGAATGTTTAATGCATTGAAATGATTTTTCCCCTTGATTCACACAGCATACTCAACAATTTAAAGGGGCAACAATATTTTATTGTGTAACAAAAATTATGAAACATTAAAAACTGAAATATCTTGTTTACTTAAGTATTCACCCCTGACTCAATAGTTTTAGAAGCACCTTTGGCAGCAATTACAGCTTTGAGTCTTCTTGAATATGTCTGTATCAGCTTTGCACATCTGGATTTGGGGTTTTGGCCCATTCTTCCTTCAGATTTGCTCAAGCTCTGTCAAGTTGGATGGGAGGCGTCAGTGACACACCAATCTTAAGTCTTTTCACAGATTCTCAAAGGGATTCAAGTCTGAGCTTTGGCTGGGACACTCAAGGACACCTTCTTGTTCTGAAGCCACTACAGTGTTGCTTTGGCTGTATGCTTGGGGTCATCGTCCTGTTGGAGCGTAAATCTTAGCCCCAGTCCAAGGTCTGCAGACTGATGCAGGTTCTCCTCAAGGATGTGCCTGTATTTGGCTCCATTCATTGTTCCCTCTATCTTGACAAGTGCCTCAGTCCCTGCGGCTGAAGCGCATCCCCATAACATGATGCTGCCACCACCATGCTTCATGGTAGGGATGGTGTTACATGGGTGATGAGCATTGTTCAGTTTCAGCCGGGCATAGCACTTTGCATTCAGGCCAAAGAGTTTAATTTTGTTTTATCAGACCAGAGTCTTTTGCCACATGGTCTCAGAGTCTGCCACGTGCCTTCTTGCAAACTCCAGGCATGTTATTATGCGTCTTTTCTCAGGAGTGGCTTCCGTCTAGCCACTCTCCCATAGAAAGATACATCTGTGAAGTGCTGCAGAGATTGTTGTCCTCTGGACAGGTTCTCCCATCTCAGCCATGGAACTCTGTAGTTCTGTCAGGGTGGTCACTGGGTTCTTGGTCACTTCCTGACCAAGGTCCTTCTTGCCTGTTGCTCAATTTGGGAGGACGGCCTGCTCTATGAAGAGTCTGGGTGGTTCTGTAATCTTTCCATTTCCTAATGGTGGACTTGACTGTGCTCCTGGGAACTTTCAACACCCTAGAAATGTTTTATACCCTTTCCCAGATCTATGCCTCCTCACAATTCTATCATGGAGTTCTACAGACAGCTCCTTGGTCTAAATGGTAGAGTTTCTGCTCTGACATGCACTTTCAACAGTCGGACCTTATATAGACAGGTGTATTTCCTCTGAAATCATGTCAACCATTTGAACTGACCCATGTGGACTCCATTCAAGTTTTAGGTGATCTCACAAGGAAACTGGATGCACGGAGCTCAATTTGGAGTGTCATAGCAAAGGGGTGAATACTTACCAAATCAAGACATTTCAGGTTTTTATTTTAAATTACATGTACAAAAATTCCAGAAGTTTCATTCCACTTTGACATTATAGAGTAATCTGTGTAGATACGTGACAAAAAAATCCCATATAAATGTATTTTAATTTGAGTTTGCAACATCACAAAGCTGACAAAATCCAAGGGGTGAGTACTTTCTGAAGGCACTGTACCCACCACCTGAGCTCCTCCACCCCCTTCAAACTCACAGTCATTACCCCTACAGAAGCAAAAGCCTACCTGTCCAAAGCCCTCCAGAGCTCAGTTACTGCACAGATGCCTTTGATATGTGTATCCTATACCCGTGCTAGACTCAGTTATCTCCCACTCCACAGACCTAAATCTGTCCCTGTGCCTGGGCCAGTTCCCAACCTCATGGAAACTGGCAGTGATAACACCAATGTTGAAATGTGGTGACAGCTCCCTCCCAAACAACTACCGCCGTCTCAATTTTCTCCCACTCTCTAAAGCCCTTGAAAAGATCATGGCCAATCAGCTCACTGACTACCTCCTCACACACAATCTCCTATGTAGGAAGCAGCATGGTTTCAAGCTAGTCATAGCACCTCGACCGCCCTCACAGAATTCAGTAACTCCCTGCACTCCAGCTTGACATGAGCACTTGCAGGGACCATGTTTATAGACCTCTCAAAGGCCTATGACATGGTTTCTCATACCTGCCTTCTTAACACATTACAACAAATCGGGTCTCTCATGGTTCTCCAGCTATCTTTCATCTAGAACCCAATGTGTTAAAATCAATAATACCATATCTACTATGCTACCTGTGTGCTCAGGGTTCCCCAGGGATCTATCCTGGGTCCCCTGCTATTCAGCATCTACCGACGCCTGCCCAAATCCTGCCCCAGCAACCTTCTCCGCAGACGATGCTGTTCTTTATGCCGCATCCTGATCTCTCTCTCCAGCATACATTACAAAACTCCTTCTCTCAGATTGAACACTGGTTTGTTGAACACAGAATGGTGGTCAACATTAAAAACTAAGACGATGCTCTATGCTCTATGCCCACTGCCAAACAGATCAAAGGAGTTCCCCTGGAAATACTCTCCACCCTCTCATCCCACTGGAACAGGTCCAAAAGTGAAAGTATCTAGGTATTACATTTGACTCTTCCTCTCATTCCACGAAGATATAAAATTCCTTACCTCCGCCACCAGCACCACATTGGTCTCCTTTACAGACATAAAGACTGCCTGCCACCTGAAGCACTTTGCCTAGGCATCACCTCTCAGTCTTACTGCTGGTGGATTATGGCCTCACAATCTATGCTGCCACCGACCCTACGGCGTTCATCAAATACAAGTAGTCATCAATAAGGCTTGCGGCTACTCTCTGTGCCAACAGAAATACATATACCTGCACCCTATCCGCTCACCAAATATCCTCTCCTTGAGGAAAGACTATTATACCAGACCTGTCTCTTACCACATAAATCCACCTGGGTTTAACCTCAATAGGTGTCTTGGCTTCTCTTCAGGCAGCCACAATCTCAGCACCCACATGGGCTGCCCCAAAACTATCTGGAAGGTGCCTAGGTCAGGACCACCCTGGCCAAGCGATCCTTCCCTAGAGCTCCATCCTGGTACAATGCCCTCCTACCGGCTGTCACATCAATCACCAATCTAGGTCCTTTAAAAGCTGCCTTAAGGATCCATATCCTCTCCTTACATCAGCGCCAGTGTAACCAGTAACCTGTGGATCCTGCACCATGCCGCTAGGCCATGCACCCGCCCTTGACCAGGCAGTGGAGGCCCTCACTATTTCTAGCCTACAGGCTCCTGACCTCCCTTGGTTACCATATGGTTGCACTGGACTATAAATGCATTGCATTATGTATAAGACAAGGCCTCCCTGAGGGGCTTACTACCAACTCATATCATGCATTGCTTTAGCTACTAATTATATAGGTCTTAACTCGCTCATTAAATATGTTGATAGCTCTGCCCTGTTTTAGCTACCAAATGTATAGGCATTAACCCATGCTCATTGTATTTATACTCTGTATGATTGCTCACCCACATTTATTCTATGTATGTACTGTATGAATGTCTGTTTTATTCTGACGAGAGCCTTTGTAAATGAGTCTATGACTCAAAGGGTTGTAATTCGATTTCCTAAATAGATAAATAAATCTATGCAAATCACCATGAAATTTCAGACTTGTTCAGTGTACAGTAATTTACATAGATTTTAAATAGTACAACTAACTTAATTTCTATAATAGTCACCTAGTACTTTTACCATCATCAAAAATATTTAGTGCCATGGTATTTTCAACATTTACAGGTTTCATAAACATAAGGTATATACATCTAGGTATTTTTATAACATAGTGCTATTACATACTAAATCCAACAACAATAAATACTATCTGTTTTACATATGTTTGGAGGTCACCACAATAACCTCCCTGTATGATGACGTGAGAGGAAAAGGAAAATTAAAGAGGACACTATAGCATAGTCAAGAAAGGGAGGGTGCCCATAGGTGGCCAAACCTTAAGGACTAGAAACTGTAAAGGATAGATTAGACTAAGAAATAGAACTGTTGCAACAGATTAAGAAAAGGCCGGTCCTCAAGAGGGCAGGAGCTTCCTGTCACAGGCTAATTAAAGATTTTCTGCCTGACAGTACTAAGAGTGATGTGTGGAACAAGCACTCAACCTGGAGGCTAGCATAATCTATTCTGTTCCTCCCTAGCGCCATCAGCATTGAGATCTGACTGTGATATCACTAATAACCAATAAAAGCCAACCTCTTGCTGCATAACTGAAAAATTGTGACACCACATTACCAATTAGGCACGAGGGTTTGTAATGTAACAGAATACACATAAGGAGCCAGAAAAACTGTGGGTCACCCTGGAAATAGGAAATGGGACAGCCATACGAACTGGGGTTGTCTACAGGCCTCCAGACCAGGGGAGGACATAGACAAATTACTATTAGAAGATATATAAAACATGATGACTAAAGGGAGGTTCTGATAAGGAGAGACTTCAATATGCCAGATACAGACTGTTCAATACCAGCAGGAACATCTGCCAGAACTAGACACACAGTGTATTCCTGCAGGGGAGGGCCTTAAAACAACAGGTACAACAATCCATAAGAGGCAGGGCTATCCTAGATCTAGTACTGACTAACAGGGAATGGATCACAGATCTCCAGGTAGAAGGTCACCTGGGGCCAGTGACCATAACATGGTATGGTTCAGTTTGGCCAACAGAAATACATCATCCCATTCCAAGACAAATACATGGGATTTCAGAGGAGCTGGCTTTGATAAGATGGCCAACAGAGTTAAGCTAGCCCTGGCAAAAAGAAATACAGGTGAGGGGTACAGGCAAAGTGGGCAAGCATTAAGGATGTAATACTTGAAGCAACATCCCACTGTGTTAGAGAGAAAAGAAGTGCAAAGAAGAAGGAAACCACTTTGGTTCTCATAAACAGTAGCAGAAAGGTCAGCGCCAAACTGGCCTTCAGGAAATATAAGGGAATGCAGCAGGATGAAGATAGGAGGCATACCAAACTTTCCTAAGGGAAGCAGGGAAGGCAGTAAGGCAGGCAAAGGTCCAAACTGAGGAAACACTAGCACAAACAGTAAAAGAAGGTGACAAGACTTTCTATAGATGCATTACTGAAAGGAGAAAGTCCAAAGGTGGGTATTGCTAAGATCAAAGGGATAATGGGGCGTGTGAGGAGAAGGACCATGTAAAGCATCTATCCTAAATAGATCGCCTGCTCAGTATTTACTGAAGAGAAGGTAGGGCAGGGCCCACAGTTCAGCCCTATGGACACGGGTGAGGAGGTGTGCACTAGTCCCATTACAAAAGAAAGGGTCCTACAAGAGCTCGATAAGCTCAGGGTGGACAAGGCAGTGGGACCTGATGGCATACATCCCAGGGTACTAAAGGAGCTAAGGTGGAACTAGCAGAGCCATTATCAGAACTGTTTAGTGAGTCTCTGAGCATAGGAGAGGCCCCAGAAGACTGGAGAAGGGCTTATATGATCCCACTCCACAAGAGTGGTAGCAGGGAGGAGGCAGGGAACTACAGACCAGTCAGTCTTACCTCAGTAATGGGCAAGATTACGGAGGCACTCTATAAGGAAAGGATAGTGCAATACCTGGAATCCACAGGAGCACAGGATCTAAGACAGCATGGGTTTACAGCAGGAAGGTCCTGTCAAACTAATCTCATAGATTTCTTTGGCTGGGTAACCAGAGTGGTGGACCAAGGGGAGCAGTTGATGTCACCTAGCTTGACTTCAGCAAAGCTTTCTATACTGTTCTACATAGATTAATAAGCTAGGTAGGCTTGGGGTGAGTCAGAAGTTGGTCAAATGGGTGGCAAACTGATTGATGGGCGAAAACAGAGAGTGGTGATAAATGGTATACAGTCAGAAGAGATGTAAGTCACAAGTGGGGTACCCTCAGGGATCAGTTCTGAGGCCAGTCCTCTTCAATATCTTCATCAGTGACATTGCAGATGGACTGAAGGGTAAGGTTTCTCTGTTTGCAGATGACACCAAGAACTGCAACAGAGTAGATGATCCAGATGGGGTGGGCAGAATGAGAAGAGATCTGGATAAACTGGCAAAATGGATGGAAGAGTGGCAATTGGGGTTTAAGCAAAGAAGTGCAAGATCATGCACACAGGGAAGAAAACCCTGAAGCCACCTATAAGCTGGGAGGAGTTGCTGGCAGTCACAAGGGAAGAAAGAGACTTGGGCATCACTTCACAGATGACCCGAAATCATCAAGCAGACCACTAAGGCAGTGGAAGCAAGGCAAGGGGATGTTGGGGTGTATTAGTAGGGTATCACAAGTCGTAAGAGGGAGGTAATAATCTCTCTTTACAAGACACTGGTTAGGTTCCATCTGGGGTACTGCGCAGTACTGGAGGCCACACTTAGGACATTAATTAAACTGAGGCAGTCCAGAGAAGGAAATCAAAATGGTGCAGGGACTGCATCAGAAAACACATGAGGACAGATTAACGGAGCTCAATATGTATACTCTAGGCAAAGGAGAAAGAGGGTGATATGATCGAAACATTCAAACACCTTAAGGGCATTAACAAGGTAAAAGAGTCTAACATGTTTCAGTACGAGAAAATAGTAGGACAAGAGGACACAGATTAACGGGTAATGGAGGAAGTTTTTTCACAGAAAGGGTGGTGGATTCATGGAACGGCCTACCTCAGGAAGTGGTGGATATGAATCAGTGCAGGGCTTCAAACAGGCATCGGATAGGCATAAGGGAGCAATACAGATGAGTATGAACAGATAAACCATTGACAGAGCAAAGGCGGTGGCACAGTCATAAGGTGGAAAAAGAAATAGGCAGACTGGATGGGCCTTGCGGTCCTTATCTGCCGTCACTGCTATGTTTCTATGTTTTTCTATGAGTGTGGTCACATGCTGATGATGGAGTGGAGGAACACAGCAATACAAATCTGGTGCCCAAGTGGACAATCGCCACAGAAAGAGCTGGTTTGATTACATATTTTGAAAATTACCAGCCAACTGGTAACCTTCCCATGAAGTGATTTCTTATTCCTTAATAATGCTGGTCACTAAAAATATTGATTTGGCTAAAAGATTTTGAAAGTTATGACCCAGCTCACCACTTGCACACAAACTGATTTATTCTACCACGGGAGGAACAGAACTAGATATGTCTGCACCAAGTAAAGCACTGCTTTCACAACACACCCAGTAGTATTAGCTACAAAACCATGTAACAAGCATATAAGAAAAGAAAATCACTTCCAAAATAAAAAGTAAAAAGAACTACTTTTAAAAATCTTCTGCCTGTTAATTTTGTGCTACTAGCACTTTAGCAATTAAAGTCTGTCTATCTGCTAGCAAGCAAATATTCTGCAAGGTAAATGACATATTTTGTAACAATACAACAATATGAATGTGCATATCAATATTTTCACACAGTCAACTGAAAAATCAAATAAAGAATGTGCACTATGTTGCGGGTGTTCACGATAAAACAACAAAACACTGACAAAAAAAAAAAAATAATCAGGAGCCAGCCATGTGGCGCTGAGGCATCTTGCCTTACCTCACACTATGCCGACGACCCAGGTTCGGGAGCGACCTCAAGTCGCCACTGTGCCGGCATGGGGAGGGCCAGGATCGAGCATTGAATCTGGGAGGGAACGTCACCTGTCCGTATTCCTCTGCCATCGGATGGAGGTCCGGTTGTAGGTGTAGGCGGTAGCAGGCGACTAGTAGGGTGGAGCATCCTGTAGTGCATGACTTGCGTGTGCCTCCCATACGGGTGCATCACGCTGGGATGCACGGGACTGGATCGGATAAAACAGAAAAAGCAACTAAAAGTACCTGGGGGGAATAAAAAAATTAGGCATATACCCTTTAGTTGCAGAACAAAAGATGTGGCTCATAAGTTGATATTGTACAAATGTGCTGTTTATTCAGTGCCAAACATGAAGACTGCACTTAATGCCTGACGCAGTTCAGAAAAATAGCTCCTTCAAAGTTAGTAAGCAATGCATTTAGCCTTTATCTGTATATGGTGCCAACCCGAGGCTCAGAGCGCCTACAGGTAATGCAGGGAATACAACACACAGTACATATTATAATAAACAGCAGAGTCTAAAAATCTGCAATTAATAATAATAATACAGACTAGTTAAAAATGCTAGATTAAAAAGGTGTGTCTTAAGACCCTTTTAAAAACCTCCTCTGACGGGACCTCCCTCAGCAGTCTGGGAAGTGAATTTCAGAGGCCGGGCCGACCACCTTGAATGCATGATCTCCTGAGGTATTCAGCCTAGTCCTTGAATCACCAGGAGGCCCTCGGTAGAGAAGCAGAGTGAGCTAACCAGGTGGCAGGCATCAGAAGATCACTCAGGTAGCCAGGGCCCAATCCTTACAGGGCCTCGTGGGCGAACAAGTCCACCTTGAAGAGGATTCTCCACCTGACCGGCAGCCAGTGCAGGTCACGCAGGACTGAGGTCACATGACTAGATCTAGGAAGACCCGTCAGCAACATGGCCTACTGCGCTTCTGCACCAGCTGCAGCCGACAGAGGTTCCTCCACTGACCCCAAAGTAAAGAGCACTGCAGTAGTCTAGCCTCGATGTGACAAGGGCATGCAACAGTGCGGGCAGGTCACCAGGTGGAACTAGGGGTTTAATCCTGGTGATATTCCTAAACAGTAAAACACTTTGGGCGACAGCCCACACCTGAGACTCAAGCATCGGACCATTGTTAGATAATGCCCAGATTTCACCCTAGAAGCAGCCACCAATGGAGTACAACCAAAGGACAACCCTGTTCCCAGACCTATGGCAGCCACATCACGTCGGCGACCCAGCTCGACCACCAATACCTCTGTCTTGTCAGAGTTCAGTCACAGCCAGTTAGAGAACATCCAGTCTTGGATCTCAGACAGGCATTTATTAAGCACTTCCACTGTGTTATTTGTCCCATGGCAAACAACATATACAGCTGGTGTCATCTGCATAGCAGTGGAAACACAGAGTGCAAAGTCTAATGATCACCCACGGGTAGCACATACACTGCAACAACATCAAAGCCAAGATTATACCTGAAGCACTCCACAAGGCAGGGGTTTTGGGCAGCAGGAGAGAAGTTCCCATCATTACCCATTGCATCCTGCCCATGAGACAGGACTCAAATCAGCTGAAGAGCAACAAGAGGAAGGACGTGCTGACAGGACTTTACTTCTCTACTACTGGGACTAAAGAACTTGAACTTTACTACTGGGACTATCAATTAAGGTAAAAAACAAACAAACAAAAAATAAAAAACAAGAGTCAGTGTGCTTGTCTGAGTTGGGTGAAGGAACTGCTATCTGTGCAGTTAGCTAGGTAAGAAGAGAGCTGTAAATTGGGAGGTGTGGCCTGGGCAGCAGAAAACCAGGTGTTTACATTTAAAACTGCCCTATATAGCTTTTGGCATAGAGCAGCAAGAGGAAGGAGGTGCTGATAGAACTTTGCTTCCTACTACAGGGACCATATAGCCTTCCCTCTCCACCACCCTTAGCCAGTTCCACTTTTATAGGCACTGGATTTGACTGACAACAGGAACTTCTTGTTTGGGAGCAGGAAGGAGTGATCACAGAGGCACAAAGACTTACCATCCTAGAAGGAAAAGAGTAGCTCTCCCCAAGCTGCTGGAGGTCTGACTCCAAGAAAGTAAGGAGGAGACTACTGAGGAATACTGGAACATCCTGTCCCAGATCAGGAAGGCCAAGAGCTGTAAGAGCACGAAGGCAGTAGGAAAGCAGGGAGAAAACAATAAAAAAAAAAAAGACAAACAGAGGAAACGGAAAGAGGAAAGAGTAAGCATACAAAGCAACAGGTGAGGGCCACAATAAGACATGATGGGAGTGGGTGCAGTGGCTATGGAGCAGCAGTCTTCGGGAGACATTTTGGAGGATGCGGTGTTGTCCCATCTGCAGGCACCTCTCTGGGCTAAGGGAGGAGGTTGCTCGTCTCCAGGCTGAGTTGGCCAGGATTCAGGGGACCTCCTCTCCCATCCAGAGACCACCAGGGCTGCCACTGCTGCCTCAGAGGTTGCCAAGAAGGAGGAGCGGTTGGACCACAGTGGGCTCAGGGAGGGTAGGGTGGTGGAACAGAGGTGCATCCTCCAGCTGTACTCTCCACAATTCATATGCTGTTCTGGCGGAGCATGGTTCCTCTATGGAGGCACCCACACTGGAGAACAAGTGAGGATGCTGGGAATCTCCACAAAGGAGATCCACAGGAGGGTGGCACGAGACCCACAGGGAAGGAAACAACTCCTAGTGGGGACTCCATTGTTAAGAGGGTAGAACTGGTGGAGGGAGGGAAGAGGGAGGTAAGATGCCTTCCGGTGCCAAGGCTTGGAGGAATAGGGTGCGAATCCTCAGGCTCGCTAAAGCAGCAGCACAGGAGAGGGAGCTGGATGTCATCGCCCACCTAGGAACAAATGACCTGGTTGGGAATGGAATCAGAGCAGTGCAGGAGGAGTTTATGGAGTTGGGGAAGGGCCTTAGACAAGTAGCACACATGGTAACCTTCTTGAGGTGCCGCCTGTCTATGGCATAGGTGAGGCTAAGGATTCAATGAATGGTTGAAAACTGGTGCAGTGCTCAGGGTTTTGCTTCACTGAGGACTAGAAGTCCACCTGGAGGAATACAGGCCTATACTGGCGTGATGGTCTGCATCTTCTGGGAGGAACCAGGATCCTAGGTGATAGGTTTAAATGCTTCATTGGCAAGCATTTAAACTAGTCAAGGGTGGAGCAGGGAAATCCCAGCCCCCTACACACAAAGCAGGGTAGTTAGCGAGGCAAACATCAAGGTAGAGAAGTCCATAGGGAGAAGTACGGGGTAAATGGAGAAAAAGAAGTAAGGACAGTGATGGGGCTAAAGGGAAAGGCAATCAAAAATGGAGGACAATGAGTACCAATGCCCATACTCTGGGTAACACGCTCCCTGAACTAGTGGCCTTAAGAAGAGGGATGCCTGGATATCGTGGCAGTCACAGAAACATGGTACACAGAGAACCATGACTGGGATGTCAACATACCAGGGCACGTAATCTACAGGAGGGACAGGGAGGGTAAAAGAGGATTAGGAGTAGCTCTACTAAAGGGAAGGGATCAAAGCAACAGAACTAAAGAGTAAACAGGGAGGAGAGGAGAGGAGGCACTGTAGGTCATCCTGGAGACAGGAAATGGCACCACAGTCCGTATGGGGTTGTATACAGGTCCTCGTCCCAGGGGAGGAAATGATAGAAGGCATCCTTAGGATGGCAGAAAAGGGAGATATTGCTGATGGGGACCTGAATATGCCAGATGTTAACTGGAGCACCTTTGCTGCAGCCACATCCAAGAGCAGGGTCATTCTCGATGCCCTGCAGGGGCATGCCTCAGACAGCTAGTGTTGTAACCCACTTGGGAGGAGCAATCCTAGACCTGGTACTCTCAAATGGGACGGAGAGTGGATCTCAGATTTAGCAGTGGGTAGCCATCTGGGAACAAGTGACCATCAAACAGTGTGGTTCACTATAAACATAGCCGTGAGTCAAGCCATACAAAAGTGATGAGACATGATAGAAACTTTCACGTACCTCACGGGAATCAACAAAGTCAAGAGGGTAGCATCTTTCAGAAAAATAGATGTGCAAGAACAAGGGAGGCACAATTTGACAATAGAGGGGGATGGCCACGGACAACGTGGAGGAAGTATTTTTTTACTGAGGGTAGGGACGATTGAATGGCCTTCCTGAGGAGGTCATGGGGTCAAAAACAGTGGGGAATTCAAGAATCCATGGGACAGACATAAGGCAATTCTGGTGAGGGGTAGAAAGAAGTAGACTGTTAGATAACTAGGATCTGCAGCTTATCAAATAGATAGGGAAATGGGCAGACTGAGTGGGCCAAGCGGTCCTTCTCTGCCATAAAGTCTGTTTCTATGATGACAGTACCGGTGAGTCCAATACTCCCTACATGCAGCAAGAAGCACAATTGTGGGTCCACGGGTCAAGTGCTGAGTAGAGCTAGGAGAATGAGAATAGACTGGTCTCCTCTATCTCTCGCCCTGAAGTCATTTTGCTCCTGACCAGTGCTGTTTCTGTGCTATGCCTTGCCCTAAATCCAGACTGGAACAGCTAGCAGATGTCAAAGGCCGAGGTGTGCCTCTACTCAAGCTGCTGAGCCACTACTTTCTCGACAACCTTACTCAAAATGGGAGGTTGGAGACTGGTCGATAATTCATCAAAATGTCATGGTCAAGAGAGGTTTCTTCAGAAATGGCTTCACAAACGTCTCCTTCAAGGCGCTGGGAAAAGCCCCTCTAACAGCAAGCACTGGAGATCTTGGCAAACACTGACCAATGGATCCAGCACATCCCACTAAGAGACGGGTCGGTCCCATGTCCAGTTCATAGAAGGTGGGCCACAACTTAGATTACCTCAATGACCTCCGCCACCCCCACCAGCCAGAAGTTTCCCAAACAACAGGAGTGCCTCTGTCCACATAATGCCGACCACCGCAAGGCTAATTTTAGCCCCACTGGGGAGATTCCAGACCGAATGGAGGACACCCTGTCAGAGAAAACCAAGCAAACTCCTCAACAAAGTGACAGAAGAAAATTACTCACCTTAGTAATGTTGTTTCTCTAATGGAGTCTTGCTATATTATAGACATTAGCAGTTTGATCCAGCTCTAGAACTGCCCGAGTGAAATGGTTAAAACCATTCCAAAACAGAATTTTATGAGAGAGCAGCTCTATCTGTGTCATTTCAAACTTGAACTGTCAGATCTTTACGAGCCAAACTCACTAAGGTCTGTGTGGAAGCTGTACCTACACTAGCCAAATGGCTACCTAAATAATAACAACCATTGATGGTCCCAACACCCAAGACTCAAGTCAGGGACCAGAAATACTAACACCATTCTAATAATATGAAAATGGACAAGCATAATAAAACACACACACTGCATGCATACATACCCCAAAGTCCCAAAGGGACAAAATGCTAACAGGACATAAGTAGTGCCCACACTAAGTTGCCCGCACCCACCAAGTAGAGGTTCTGAGAGGGGCAGGTTGGGGGTCTATAATATAGCAAAACTCCATTAGAAGAAACAACATTACTAAGGTGAGTAATTTTTCTTCAAACAACATGAAGTCTTGCTATATTATAGACATTAGCAGAATACACAGCAGTACTCTCCACGGAGGGGGCAGAACCTACTTAGGGAATAGGCTCTGAAGAACAGCTGTGCCAAACCGAGCATCTCCTGGCCTGGACATCCAGGGAGTAATGCTTGGTAAAAGTGTAACTGTTTCCAAGTAGCAGCCTGGCAAATCTCTAATAAAGGGATATCTCTGGCAGCAGCTAGAGACGCCAGCTGTACCCCTGGTAGAATGAGCCCTCAAACCGGAGACTCTGCCCACTTTCTGATAACAAAACTGGATACAAGAGACAATCCACCTGGCTATTGATCTCTTAGTGGCAGGTTTGCCTTTCCAACTTCACCATAGGTAAGGAAAGTTGGAGGGATTCGAACCTGTGACCTTTGTACGCCTATATAATAACTAAGAGCTCTCTTAACATCCAGGCTGTGCAACCTCCTCTCACCCAAGAGGAGTGATCAGTGAAAATACTGAAGGAGATAGATTGATTAAGATGGAAATCTGAAACCACCTTAGGCAAAAACTTCCTATTAATCCTAAGGACTACCTTATCCCTGTGGAAAGAAATAAAGTCAGTCTCCACTGACAAGGCTTGCAATTCACTTGTCGTCTGGCAGAAGTGATAGCCACTAAAAACAGTTTTCCAAGTTAGGTACTTAGCTCTGCAGAAGACAGAGGTTCAAAAGGTTGCATTAACTGGGCAATGCAAACATTAAGGTCCCAAGCAGGGGCGGGTTCTCAAAGGGAGGATTAGTATGGAGTAATCCCTTAAAAACTTGGAAAACACAGGATGAGAGGAAAGAGGGATGACTTCTCCTGTTGACACAAAAGCAGACACAGCTGCCAAATGAACTCTCAGGGTAGCTGGTCTGAGACCCAAGGAATTAAGATGTACCATGTAATCTAACAAAATTGGCAATTCAGCAGATTCTGGGAAATATTTTTCCTAGCACACCAAATGGAAAACCTTTTCATTTAGAACTATAAGTAGCTCTAGTGGAAGGCTTTCTGGAAGCCTTTAGGATCTCAAGAACACCTGAGAGAGGTGTAAATCAGCAAACTCTAACTCCTCAAGAGCCAGGCCTTGAGGTTGAGGGATTGAGGTCGGATACCAAACCCTTCCTAGCACAAGTCAACAGATTGTGATTCCTGGGGAGGCACAGGGGAAGATGGACTGTCAGAGACATAAGGAGTGGTACCAGGGCTGCCTGGCCCAATGCGGGGCAATCAGAATCACCCTGCAAGGCTGAGATCTGATTTTGACTAGTACTTTGAATAGGAGAGGAAAGGGGGAAGCACAGAGGAACTTCCTCCCAATCCAGAAGAAGGGCATCCAGGGGAACTGAGCCCAGCACTGGAGGCCTGCAACAGAACAGAGGAAGTCTGTGATTGTCTGGGGCTGCAAAAGATCTATCTGAGGGATGCCCCACCTGGCAAAAACTATCCCCAGCACTTGAGGATCCAGGGACCATTAGGTGATGGCCTGGGAAATCCTGCTGATCCGGCCGCTAGGACACTGTCCTTCCTGGAAGATGAACTGCTGAGGGGAAGTGTTCTGGGAATAGGCCAGAGACCACAACTTCATTGCCTGGGCTGCACCAAGCTCAAGACCGGTGCCCCTGTTTGTTGCTGTACCACATTGTTGTGGTGTTGTCTGTTCTGACTTGTATCACCTTGTCGTGGACAGATGCAGAAAAGCTTGAAGAGCTAAAAAGACAGCTCTGAGTTCCAGCAAATTGATGTGGAGCAGAGATTCCTGGGGGACCAAACTCCCTGAGAGGAAGGTCGCCATGTGGGCTCCCAACCCAGAAGGAAGCATCTGTAGTGAGAGTCAAGTCGTGAGAAGGAGAAATGAAGGGACCCCGCTCTTAATTGCTCTGATCCTGCCACCACTGGAGAGCTAGGATCAAGTTCGGAGTCACTGGGACCAACTTGGAAAGGGGTCTCTTCTCTGAGACCAAAAGGTTCTCAAGTGAAACTGAATGTCTCTCATCTGAAATCTGGCTCCCTGCACAACAGCTGTGGATGCAGCCATGTGCCCCAGGAGCTGCAGAAAGTGTCTTTCTGGTCGAGACCTGCAGAGTGAAGGAAGAGGCCAGAGCCACTAAATTCTTACCCTTTCTGGGGAAGAAAGGCTCTGGCTAGCTTTGTGTCCATTCTGCCCCTATAAAGGTGAGTACCTGGACTGGTTCCAGAACCCGACTTTGGTAGGTTTAGCAAAAACCAGGAGGTGAGAACTGCTGGGTGACCTGCAGGTGAGATTTTACCTGTTCTGGGGACTGGCCTACAATGAGCCAGTCGTCTAGATAGGAAAAAACAGCAATACTCTGCCTCCTTAAGTGGGCCACTGCCACTGCTAGACACTTTGTGAACACCCTTGGAGCAGAGGTAAGGCCGAAGGGCATTGCTCTGAACTGGTAATGACCTGAGGCAGTTCAATCTGAGGTACTTTCGTGGGATCTTCTGATTAGGACATGGAAATAGGCATCCTTGAGGTCCAGGGAGGCTAGCCAGTCCCCTGGCCTTAGGGAAGTAAAATCATTGCCAGAGTTACCATTTTGAACTTTAGTTTCAAAAGATGCTTGTTCAGATATCTGAGATCTAAAATGGGCCACCACTCTCCTGTCTTTTTTGGGGTAAGGAAGTATCTGGAATATAGACCCCTGCCCTGATGCAGGGAGGAACCCTTTCTACTGCTCTGAGCTAACAGGGATGAGACCTCTGTTTCCAGGCGAGGGTCTCTGAAACACTTGCAGGTAGAAAAAGTCTGCTTCTCAACTTGGGAAACTTTTGAAGCTGAGAACCAGACCCTGGCTTACTACTTCAGAACCCACTTGTCTGAGGTTAAAGAAGCCCAATTCTGACTGAAGTAAGCCAGCCTGCCCCCACTGGTACAGGAGAATGCGGCCCTGGGCACCCCATCAGGGTGCCTGTTTATCAGGAGCTTTAGGCTGGGGGTGGAGCAGGTCTGCCCCCCCTCGTCTGCCCTGCCTCTGAAGAAGCCCCTCTGAGCATAGGCAGAGGAGGCCTGAGTCTGGTAGAAAGGCCTGTGAAAGGCCTACCCCTACCCTGGGGGCATGCCCTTGAAGAGTGGCTTGCAGCTCCTTAGCCTGGGCACTCTTGTAAGTAGTCCTATATTCATCCATCTTCTTCATGTAGTTTCTCTGTCTGCTCTCCAAACAGAGAATTTCCCACCACAGGAAAATCCATAGCCTTAGTCTGGGTATCCTGTGACAAACTAGTACACCTGAGCCAGGCCAACCTCAGGCTACAGATGTGGCCATGACCCTAGAGGAAACATCATTAACATACACAGCAGCATGAAACTGAACCTTAGAGGCTTCAATGCCATCAGCAGCCACCTGTTCTAGTTCACTAGCCAGCTGGCCATGGCCTGCTTGGCCAATTGCATAACAGTATCCCATCTAGATTTCTGATACCTAGCTACATAAGCCATATAATTTGCTTGCCTGAGTCCCAGAGAGGCTGCCATATACCGTTTTTGCCATGGCATCAATCTTCCTGGAATCCTTGTCAGGAGGATGTGAAGCCAAGGGAATATTAGCTTTATCACAGGCAGCAGCCTGAACTACTCCCAACATGACTGCATTGCTGAGAAAGGAATTCTGTATCAGGGCCTGACAATGTATACCTTCTGTCCATCTTTTTATCTACAGGAGGCACAGAATTAGGAGCTTTTAAAATTTTAATTGTTTGTTTCCTAAAAGACTTATGTAAAAGAATAGACAATCTCCTAGACTCTGGAATATCCATCATTTCTACAAAATCAGGCTCCTCTTGCTCATCCACAGCCTCTTCTAAAGGAAGCTGGAGGGTTTCCAGCAACTTTTTATAAAACATAAAATGAGATGGGGACTCAGACAGCATAGGGGAGATTCTAAAGGTCTGTCTGGGGAGATGTCCGGTTCAATGGGCACACAGACCTTCCCAGCCACATTCATACTGTTCATAATCCTCCTCCCCTCCTCTGGTTCATAAAATTCCTCAATATCATAATCCTGAACCACTGGGACTGGACGAACCGACCTTTTACCAGATAGTGGTGGTTCGGACGGACCCTGAGACAGTGACTGGACAATTTGTATGGCTTTGCTATCTCTGCAGCAGTTGGAGAAGGAATTTTGGACTCCAGACCTGCTGATTTTCTTGTTTTCTTTACTGGAATTGGTTCCTCAGAACCAGCTTTTCTTTGCCGAGAAGTCTGGCCCTGGTCAGAGGGCACTCCTCTGGTTCGGTTGGCACCGAACCGGGCTGGTATCGGTCATCGGACTTTTGGCCTCGTTCCTGAGCCTGCCCAATCTTTTTCCAGGGTGGCTGCAGGAAATTCTTACATACCTGGCAGTCTGACTGGAGGTGGTCAAACCCCAGACAATAAACACATTGTGTGTGGGTCAGCCTTGGCAAAGACTTCCCCACAAACATCACAGTGTTGAAACCCAGTGAGCCAGTTTTTCTTTTGGATCTCTTCAGACATAATGCCAGCCTAACCAAAAACTTGCCCTTTTAACGGCAGCAGTGCCAGGTAAGACACCTTATCGGTTCCTAACCGTGAACACGGGTATTGAAAACCGTAACAAATCCAGTTTTTAGAACCGATAAGAACCGGAAACCGCACTCTAAAATAGTAACTTTTAGTTTTAAATGAGTTTTAAACCCACTGATCGGTTCAAAACCGAACCGATAACTTACAAGTTCACACAGACAAAACCTTCATTTACTTACGTTACCACAGATAGAGCATGAACCGAGCGGTTTTTCGATTAAAATAAAACTATTCTCGGTTAAATCCAACCGAGAAAACACTTTAAACGAGAAATGAACGAGCAGAAGGAGAAATCTCGGAGCGACTGTTCACTGAGGCGGAGTAAAGAATCTGACAGTTCAAGTTTGAAATGACACAGATAGAGCTGCTCTCGTGCTAAAATTCTATTTTGGAATGGCTTTAACCATTTCCACCGGGGCAGTTCTAGAGCTGGATCAAACTGCTAATGTCTATAATATAGCAAGACTTCATGTTGTTTGAAAATACAGTTTTCGGCTGCAGACGGACAGGATGAAGCAGTCTATACACAGTCCGAAAGCCCTTTGATATTCACCACAGTATATTCTCAAAGTCAGTCTCTCCTCCTCTGACTGGGTCTCTGCCAGCAACGCTCAACTTCTGACCCATGGTCTTCATCACCTTGCGATCCCCATCAAACCACGGGGATCTCAAATGAGAAGACCCTGGTCGTATCTCGGATCAGTGCAATGGCATCAAGCACACTGGAAACAGCAATATTATAGGCTGTCACTGCACCAACCATACCAATCACACATGCAGTACATTTTCGCAGAAAATCCACCACTGCCATCAGTCCTCTGTGGTCAACCCATTTAATGGGCATTAGCAGACCATCTCAGTAGGGAAGGGTCTTTCAGTGAGGGCCCAAGCGAGAACTCCACCGTACAGTGATCCGCGACACGACCGGATCAATCCTGGCGATCAGTGACCTAAGACCAAGTGAGAATACCATGTCCAAGGCATGGTGGGTGGTGAGTGAATCCAGAAGCAACAACTTGTGTGAGGCCCGAGATGTCATAAGCTGGAGGAAGTCTTGACCAAAATGCAAGAGTTTGTCGTGACACAGGTGCTGAAGTCACCCACAATCAACCATCTGGGCGGCTCCAACACCCTGCCCACAATTAAATCTGCCACTTCCTGCAGGAGTTCTCTCCCATGATCAGGCTGTTCAGGAGAATCCTGCAGCCCACACCTGGACTCCCATGCACAGTCACACATTCAAGCGGCGAGGTAGATCCTACCAGGTGCATGGTGAAGTTCAGGCTGAATCTAAAACAGATGGCCACCCTCACCCCCACGATCTTGCCTCAGGCAGTGCACTACAGAGCACCTGGATGAGACCAACGCCTCTAAAACTGGCACCACGTCATCTCTAGCCAGGTCTCCATAATGCAAGCCAAATCAACAGCGGAAACCAAGCTCGCCATAATTGTGGTTTGTTCCTCATCGATCTGGCATTGCACTGAACTTCCCGGCAAAACAGTGGAGACTGACCCACCAGCCACCTGCCCACCGGTCCGGTAGGAACCTGGGGGAGGGTACCAAAACCACATCTGGCTCTCTCAAGCCCCCATCTTATCCCAGTGTATCTTCTGCCCCTAACTACCTTGATGTTACTAACTTCGCTGTGCTTACAGCGCTCTTCCACCATCCTACATGCTTCCTAATGATACTGACCTCCTGGCAGTGTCTTACTGCCGCAGCTGAAAGATGGGAGGTCAACAAAGGGGCGGATCTTGCAGCAGAGACGCTGTACAGATTACATGACGGGGTCCAGAACACAAACACATCTAATTTTCACTACCTTAAACTAGCATATACTTCATAAAATTCCTCAACCACCCTTAAACATAAAATAGTATCATCACTCACCCTATTACCCTAACCATCCATTCAAGTCAGACAACCAATTTTACACAAATAACTAATTGCCATACACACTCTCACTCAACCTCTAACCTACAATCTATCACACCAAGCGCTTTCAACAACCCACCATCCCCACCAAACCAAAAATTTACAATATTAAAATAGAGTAATATTTAAATGGAGAATCCACAGTGGACTGCAGAGGAGAAAGTCAAAATTACAGCAGAGTTTGTACACGGGCTCTACAATTTAGAGCAATGTCCAGGTCTCAAGCCAACACTGCAGTGCTCACACAGCAACCAGTATAATAAAAAAAATTACGGTAGCAGAAAAGGTGATCTCACCACACAATTCTGAAGTTTAAAACTCACAACGGAGCCCTTCTGCCAGCTGCAAAAGCATTCACTCACAACCTTTTCAGCAGAGAGTCAGAGCTCATTGTCACAGCACTCACCACCTATTCTATGAGACAACAGGATTTTTAGACAATAGTTTATGCAGAGTACTCACAAGGAAAGGACCGTTCTGGAGGCAAACCAACAGCCAGAATTAACAACCTTCTCTCTCTCACAGGTGTCCTCAGGCTGAGCCTTTCCAACAGCGTCCTTGGGCTCAGCCCTTCTAGCAGTGTATGGACAGATTCCATCCTTGGCCACCAGTCTCACCAGCTCCTCAGCCAGTTTTTCCCCAATGATCCATCGGCTCCAACAGCTCCATCAACTCAGCTGAAATCAATTTAAGTTTTCCACCACCTCTTGGTTCTAAAGGTAGGCTCACATACACAGCAGATGCCAAGTATTAAACAGCACCAGGTATTAAAATGAAAACTCCTCTGCAGAGCACTAGTGGGTTGTCCTAAAACAATAACGGTATCTCATAGCCTAACTACTAACAGACCCTGACTACAGCTAATTTCCTACAACTTACCTACTAACATTACTTACGAACAGTTACACATGGTTAAAACGACAACGCTTACTGAATGAAACAACACATCCAGTAAGCAATACTACCTAAGGATTCTCCGATAAAATGCTTAAAGTCCTTAATATGAGGGAACTGAATGGAGTTTTGTGTACTCAGCTAGAGCACAACCAGGCGGTAACCCTAGCCTGGGGGCCATCTTCCCCTGACTTTAGGTATCCTGCTTTTGCTTCCCAACCAGCCCGAAGACACATATATATATAGGATAGTAACTTCCTTTATAAGTCTGATGATTTCATCAAACATTGACGACAAGTACCTGCATGTTCATGGAAATTCACAGTATCAACACAGTGCAGTGTAAAGTGCAAATGAATGCATGCATGTTAAAAAAAACAAACAACAAACAATAACAAGCAAAATATGTACAATTAAAAATAGTAAATAATGACTGAAAAGCATATAATTTCACTTCACATTATGATGTTGGTTTATCGATGACATATTTATAGTACAGAATGGCACACTGCCCAAGTTTGATTCTTTTGTGGATTACTTGCAGTCCTCGAATCAGAACCTGAAATTCACTTACAATGCAGACAGATGTACTTTAATTTCTTGGATCTTTTTTTTTTTTAATTTAATGTTTATTAAAGTTTCCAACACAGTACATCATAGTCATGGTACATAGAATGCAAACATGTACTTTCAGCAAAGCCAAGGAAAAAAAAAAAAGAAAAAGGCTTTCCTTTCCCTCCACCTCCTAGGTGAATTGAGAAAATTATCCTACCCATAATGAGAACCCCCCATTGTCTTACCATCTCCCCATTACCCCTCACCCATCCCAGGTTGGATTGTCCACAGCCTTGCTTTACATAAACCTCTATTCTCAGAAGTTTTGTGTTTATGGCGTTTGCAGAGAGTATAAAGTTAAAGCGAGGCCCAGATTTTATTAAATTTGCTCAATCTGTTGTACAAACTGGCTGTCATCTTTTCCGTTCTGATATTGGCCAACATTCCTTCAGCCATTCGACATATGATATTGCTTCACTATCCTTCCAGTGTCGGAGCACCAGTTTTTGACTGACATGGATATGAGAGCTATATGGTATTTTTGTGTTTTTACAGGGATTTCTGAGTAATTTCCTAAAAGGCAGATTTCAACCATAAACAACTCATCAAGTCCCAATAAGGATCTTCTCTTTGTTTGATTTGTGACCATAGGGGCTATTTTAGAACAGTACCAGAAAATGTGTACTAGATTGCCCTCACTGTAGGCGCCTCGGGAACAAATGGCGGAGGGCACTGCCAAACTTGGCTATCTTTTGAGGGTATAATATAGGTTATGCAGGATTTGAAACTGCATAAGTCGGAGCCATCTTGTGTAATAAATTTGTGGCATCCTTGCCAGAGTTTCTCCCAGTTAATAGGTGTCTCTGGAAGGAGCATTGTCCAGTAATCGGTGAGCCTATAAGGTCCGGGATAAACTCTGTTGTATAGAACTTCAAAAATCTTAAGATACCGAATGTGGGAGGCCCACTATTTGAACCAAATCTGTCCAGAAGGGGGAATCCCTAGCATCTGAGGTTTTCCCCTATGGCTTTCACCAGGATATGTCGTAGTTGGAATATTTTAAAAATGTTAGAGGCGGAATCCCTAACTTATCTAGAATTTCTGTGGATGAAAACCATGTCTGTTCTGTCCCCTTCCAGAAATATGTAAGCTCGCTTCTTTAAGTTGTGGGATCCACGAGGGGAGAGAACTTTCCCACCTAGTCTAATATTGGGATTGCCCATCAGAGGTTGCTCCAAGTCCAAGCAGTGATTATATTTAATGAAAGAACAGAACTGGGAGTGAACCCTCACAGATACTGTGATAGGTGGAGCGGTAGCAGTTTTGGGAGGCTCTTGGGCTGCACAAAAGCAAAGCCGCAGGAGAAAGGTTGTGACTTGATTTCTATTTTGGTCCAGAGGGGTTTGTACTCCCAGATTTTCCAGGGTCACTTGGGGTGAGCCACCTCAATATTTACTCGCATGACTGGCCCAATAATAAAGGCCAACATGTGGTACCGGAGGCCCCTTTGGGCTTCAGAGCCGCCAACTTGTGGAAGGCCAACTGGTGACCTTTACCGCCCAAATAAAATTGGACAAAATGTTGTGCACTTTCTTGAACCATGATTGGGGTAACCAAATGTTCAGGAGATTAAGTGGTAGAACAGCCATGAAAGACGCTCATTTTAATAAGGTTAACTCTGCCCCAGATAGTCAATGGGAGAAGGGACCATTTATTTAATTTCTTGGATCTTAAAATTACCAAAGATATGGAAGGTAATATCTGTACAGATATGTATCAGAAAGCCTTAGATTGCAACACACTGTTATTAGCATGAATGCCACATAGTACAGAACATCCCTATGGGCCAGTTCTTAAAGCTTTGTGTAACTGTGGTGAGAAACCTAGCTATGAGAGCAAGCAAATGATGTCACGCAAAAATGTACTAAACGAGGGTATATCACTGTTGTTAGGTAACGAGGCTGACACTTCTGCAAGATCTAAAGACAGGATGGACTCAATGCAGGGAACCACTTGAGACATCACTAGCTCTACAACTGTTTAACAACATACTCAGTCCATGCTGGTCACCAACAATCAAAAAGTACTGGCTTGTACTACAAAGAGACCCAGGTTTAGCAGAGATCAGTCAGGACCCCGGAATGGTGTACTGTAGAGCCTCTACTTTATGAGAAAGCCTGGTACACAGTAGGCAGGAGACTAGTAGGAATACTATGTGTTTCCCATGGACAACTGGTTGCTACATGTGTAAGCATTGTACTTACTGTTCTATTATCTCCCAGGTGACACCTTCATGAATCCCACCTTGGAAAAATAGAAATTTGGGTACCTGTATTTTGTTTCTCCAACTTCTGGTCACAGGGCTCTAGGACGACTGGGATCTCCTTCCTGTGCTGAACAACAGGCAGGAAACTAAAACTGCAGCAGTGAGACATCAGCACCTCCCACCTAGGATTGAGCCAGTCAGTTCCAATGCAACCAGAGAAGTCAGATGACCAAACCAGACAATTAACCTAGAATAAAAACTTAAAACAAACATTAGATAACAGTTCAGAACTACGTAGAGGCAAAAAGCCAACTCTGTACACTTGTGGAGGGAATCAGCCCTGTGACCAGCAGTTGGAGAAAGAAAATTTACAGGTAACCAAATTTCTATTTCTCCTTCCTTGTGCTGATCACAAAGCTCTCAGACCACTGGGATGTGCAATAGCAGTAAGACAGATGAACCCCAGGGAGTGAAAAATGTAGGAAGTACTTGACATGTTCACCACCGCCATAAGAAGCATCTGCTGAAACTATAGCCTTGATCTTGTAGAATTTTGTAAATGTGTGCAGAGGACCAAGTAGCAGCTCGGCATATGTCGGCTAAAGAAACATCTTGGAATTCCACACAGGAATCAGCCAGGATCCCGTGGAGAGGGCTTTCACTGGACCCAGGAGGGGAACCCCAGCTTGTCTGCAAGACTGGATGATGTTTGAGTGGATCCATCTGGTGATAGAATCTTTAGAAGCATTTTACCCAGAGTTGGTCCCGCCACAAGGACCAACAGGCTCAAGTCTTGTGCAGCAGCGCAGTGTGTTTGAGGTACACTGTCAGGGCCCATCTAGGATCCAGAGTATGTCATTCTCTTTCCTTGTCACTCCTTGGGTTAAGACAGAAAGAATTCAGGATCAGTTCTTGAGTATTGAGTACAGCGGAAGGTGGACGTGATCTTGGTAAGAGGCCGGAGTCCAGCTGGAGTACTACTGAATCTTGGAGAAAAACTGTATAAGGTTCTTGGAAGACGGCACCCAGCTCGCTGATTGGTCTGGCAGAGGTGACTGCAATGAGAAAGATGACCTTCACTGTGGGATGGAGAAGGACACCTCCCCCAGTTCAGGGCAGCTGTCACAAGAAACGCTTGACGCTGACATGAAGATTGGACCCTAGGGACATCCCTGTTTCCACCAGAAGCGTGCTGCTCGCAAGAAGTGTTTGACATGAGAATGGGACCACAGGGACTCCCCTGTTTCCACCTGAAGCAGTGCCCCCAGCGTGGAGACCTGGACCCACGGTCACTGGTAGTAGCAACATATAGAAACCATCTTTGAGAAATTGAAGAAGGAGTGGCAGTGAAACTGGATGATTACCCATCTGCTTGGATCCAAGCCAAATGAAAACTTATGCCAAATTCTGTAGTACACCTAGAGAAAAACTGGCGCTCATAATGCATCATCATTTCAATCACATCTGTCAAATGCACTAGGTCCTTAAGAGTTTTCGGCTCAATCTTCAAGCAGACAGGGGCAGACTGCAGTGATTCGGATGCATTAAGAGACCTTGGTGAAGAAGATCTGAGCGGAGCTGAAATGTGAGTGGTGGATCTCATGCCATGTAGACTACACGGAGGAACCACGTCGAGGGACCAACGCTGGCATACTAAGATCAGCTCGGCCTGGTCCCGTGCCACTGTGCCACTTTGTGCAGTACTCTGGGTAGGATGGGAATGGGACAGAAGGCATACAGAAGACTGTATTGGCCCCTGTAGGAGAAGGTGTCTTGGGCCACTGCTTGCTCGTCCTCTGAGAGAGAGCAGAATTGCAGGACCTGAGCAATTCATCAGGAAGCAAAAACAACCACCGGAGGAGATCCCCACCAAGAGAAAGTAGACAAATGGCACTGTCCTCGAGTTTCCATTCCCCAGCAGAATGGCGGCTGCAGCTAAGCCAGTCCACCGTTATATGTTTCTAACCAGGCATGTATTTATTTATTTAGATTTTGTTGACCGGTAAGTGCACTAGACAAATTCTGCCTAATTTCAGGCACCACCGGGGAGGGCGATACAGATGAATGCCAACTGACTTTGAACCAGATTAAGCAGTGGCCAGACTGAAAGTATGACTGCCAGCTCAGTGTAGTAAAGTTGAGTTTCCATCAGCATGAAGGTGCTTCTTGTGCTCTCTAGGCGGCTGATGTATACTGTTGTGATCCCGTTGTCTGTAAGGATCAGGATGTCCTCTATGGTTGTATGGTGCTTTGAATCTTCATGGCGCCAGGCATATGCTCACATTTCTAGCACACTGACAATGAAGCAGAATTCCAACAATGTCCAGTTGCCTTGAATGGAGAGATGGTTCAGGAGTGGGAACCCCATCCTCCGAGTCTGGCACGGTGGTTATTCATACCAGATGTGGGCAGCCCAGCTTGTGGCCCTACATTAAGTTCAACCTCACTGTCCACCAGAGTAGACTGACCTTCATCTGTGGTGAGAGTGTCACTGTCTGATGTCTGTTGTCTCCGTGAGGCGGCCACTGCTTGAGAAGGGTCATGTAAGTTGGTTGTATGTGAATCGGCTTATGGAACTGTATCCGCCAGAGACACCATCCTCCCTATGAGGAGCATGAACCCTGGATTGGAAATTGAGTGGCATGCTGGAACTTCAGAAGAAGGGGCTGGAAGTCCTGGAATTTTGTAGAAGCTGGAATAAACTGTTTCTAGCAAGTTCTAAAGTCTGTCCCTAGATGATTCAAAGTCTGTGTTGGGAACAGGAAGCCTTTTGCCTGCAGACAGCCAAACTGGGTGCGGAAAGGTAGCAAATAATGGCTGCCACTGCTTGCAATGCCAACTCTTATTGAAGAGCTCGGATCCGGATGTATCCAACTATGGGAAAGGATGGATTCCCCTGGCTGTGTAGGTGTGCAATGACTGTCACTAGGACCTTGGAGAAGATAATTGGGGCAAAGGAAGCCTGAATAGAAGGGTTTTTGAATGGGAAGTGGCTGTCCTGGACCTTAACCCTGAGATTATTGCCTGTGAGAGTCTTGGATGGGAATGTGTAAGTAAGCTACCTGCAAGCCAATGGTGCAAGGAAGTCTCATTGGTGGGCCACCCTGATGATGGACGACAGTGCCTCCATCTTAATGGATCCATTGTAGACAAAGCAATTCAGGGTTTGAGGCCTAATGCTGGCAGAATCCCCCAGGTGCATTTTGGGATAAAGAAGAGTAAGTAAACACCCCTGCTGATCTCTGGTGAGGGATACACGTTCTATAGACCCTTTCTGAAGTAACTCTGTTTTCACTTGGGATATTGTTAGTCTCATGGTGGGGTTGGCTGATAGGGAACAACAGGAGAAAGTGGAGCCTTTGAGTCAAATTCGTAGAGGTACCCCTTGTTGAAGATGTCAAGAACCATCTGTCTGTTGTTGAATGGACCCACACACCCCAAGAAACTGGAAAGTCTGCCTCCTACACAGAGATGAGCCTGAACTGTCTCACATAGAAGCTTTTGTATAGGTCCAGGGTCACAGTTGCCACTTCTTCCGCCTCTGTTGTGGTGCTGGTCAGGAGAAGTAAACCTGGGTGGTTTACTAGGAAAGCCCTAGTCTGGTTTCTGGTGTATGATTAGCCATGAAAAGGCTGCCATGATCTTGCAAAACAAGATTTGTCCCTAGATTTTGACTGTGGCCTTTGGACTTTTACCATTTCTCTGGATTCCTTGACTGCCTCTTTAAGAGCATAACCTGCATGGAATTGACAAGATAGACTTTGCAGGAAGCATCTGCCTGCCAGGCCCACAACCAGAGGTTTCTTTATGCAGATGTTTGGCAAAACACTGTTTGTGCAGCACACGGACCACATCCTCCAAAATATCTGTCGAGTAAATGGAGGGAGGCCTACAAGCCGCGGCTGCTGGATCACAGTCTAGTTCTTCTCTGAGTCTCCACCAGCTGGAAGGCCAATTCCAAAAGAGCAGCCATGGCCAAGCACAGAGTAACTGTTGTCACCATTAAGCAGGCCACTGAAGCCTGGAAAACCTTCAAGGAAAGATCCACCTTGCAGTCAACTGTGTCCAGGAGAGTGGCCCTGCCATCAGCCAGAATTTTTGTCTTCTCCGTTAAGGATGAAATCATGGGGTCACTCCTGTGCAGATTCAGCCATGTTTCTGATTGTTTCTTAGTGGATGTTGACAGCCTGAAGGTCAGTTTTTCTGTGTAGAAGTGACAGTTGTGGTTCCTAGAACCATCTCTGTCATGACATTTTAATGAAAAGTCCAGGTCATCTAGATCAGTGTCTTGTACACTGCGACTCCGATTCCGAGGGCTGCTATGAATCTCTCCTCCTCAGGGAAGAAGAACTGGAGTCTAACAAGAAAGCAACCTGGAAAATGTTTCTTTCATTTGTGGTGACTGGAGCTGTCGTATGCCATGTCCTGTGTGAGGACTGGCATGCTTCCTTTCATGTTGTGGTGGAGTGCATAGTGTTCATCCTCATCCGATGATGATGACCGAGTTTTCGAGTGGCTTTCATGTGCGTATGGGTCTGAGAGGATGCAGGAGGGTGCAAGTCAAAGCAAGCTGGGTCCAAGGCAAAGTTCCTGTTTAATATTTTAAGTCTAGGGCCAGCTGTAGGGTGGACTGCTGTTGGACCTCCTGCATATGCAATGAGGAGGTGGCATTTTCTTCTGTGGAGGCAGAGTCTAAACTGGCTGCAGCCTCACATTTTAAGCACAACAGCCCAGCGAGTGGCTAATATGGTGGACTTGCATTTGGCGCATTTTCTACCCCTGGTGAATTTGTCCGAGTACTTGAAGTCTTGTCTGGGGACACTGTAAGTAAAGAGCAGCAAAGAGCTCAAGGGATGCAGTATAAAAGAAAAATACTGGGGTCTTGACCAAATGCTGCACTCTCAGAAACTCAGGCTGACAAGGAAGGGCCCTGTACAAGAAATAGGGCACCTTGCAAGGCCAGGGCAGACTAAGCTGTCGCGATTTAGTCCCTCAGCCTCTAAGTACCTGTGTAATGGTAGTCTTTGTGAAAACAGGCACTATGTAATGTCTGATGAGAGCCTTGTTAGGAAATCTGAGGATCTATATTTAGTAAAACGTCCACAACTGAATGCCTGATGTCAGCTTTATCTAAGAAATTTGAGGAGCTCCTGGCACTTCACCCTGTTTGGGAGATCTGAAGTTGCCACAGTCGCCCAGACTGCAGAATGAGCTAGGCTGATTCTTAGAAGGTCCACGGTAAGCTGGGCAAAATGCCCCAGAGGACTGTTAGTTGTGCAAATGCCCTCAATGTGTTTGGCTATGCAGAGGAGAAAGCACAGCACGGGCTAGCTGTAGCGCTGCTCAAGATGGCCGCCAGCAGGATTTTCACATGTTCTACCAGCCTCAATCTTCAAATGAAATGCCACAATGCCACCCATCCCCCACCAGTCAGCCATGAGGCCAATACTCACTGTGTTCCTTCTAATCAGTTGGTAGTTCACAAGGCAGGGAGATGAATTCTGAGAGCCCCCAGTGCAGGGAAGGATGTGGCATTGATCACAGCTCTACCCAGCTCCATGGGCAGCACAAAAGTTGGGCAATACTACAGGAAGTTGAACCCAATTCAGGTCACAGTTCTTACTCTTGGCTCCCCAGTCCTTCACGTTCTTGACTCCCAGTCCTTTTATGTAAAAGCTTGCCTGGTTGGGTGGGGAGACCGCAGCATGCAAGGCTGAGTCTACAAGGCCCCAGCTGGAGACAATCCTGCTGAAAATGCCAACACAGACAATCAAGGCTAAGTTTCCCTGGCACCAACAAGGCAACAAAACCTTGACAGGAAGTCCAGAAGATGTCCCCAAAAAATAACAAAAGCTACTTTGGTAAGGAAAACTTCAGCTCTGTCCCTAAGGTTGCTACATTTAAAAGCCCAGAGTGGGACATTGCTTAGTAAGACATGATTTTTCAGAGGACAATATGTGACCACCACCAATGCAAAGACTTGTTTTCTCAAAATAATCAGAATTTGGACTCGTGTTGTAGTATTTTATTTCTTCCTATGGCTTCTTATCATTTTAAGGTATCTTGAGCTAAGGTAATATAGTTGTCTGCAACATTTAGAGGAACGTAACTTACAATACATTTTCTACTATAAGATCAGGACATACAGCATTTTTCATATTTATTTTGCAGGACAAACCTGCTCAAATTAGGCCCGTCCTGCAAAAGGACAGTTGTCAAACCTATGTCCCCAGGACAAAGCACTGCTGCAAGTACCTGATTGTACGAAGGCAGTAGGCAGACTGGTTTAATCCCAGGTGGAGGTGCTGATATCTCACTGCTGCAGTTTTAGTTTCCTGCCTATTGTTCAGCACAGGAAGTGGTCCCAGAGCCCTGCAACAAGCACAGGGGAGAAGAACAATTTACTGAGACAATGAATTTCATGTGACAGTAGTGGTATAATCTACACAGCTATGTGTAAATGTGATGTAGTTTATGTCAGTAAAACTAAGAGACAATTTAAAGTTAAAGTAGAGGAACATCACAGGGCTATCACAGAAGGGTAACATCATGCATGCCACTGCTAACCATATTAAAACTGTTGATAATAGTGGAAAACATGGGTTCACGCTCAGGGCCATTGATGGCGTGAACCTGAAACCAAGAGGAGGCGATTTCACAATTTATTATTAAAATGCGAGGTATTTTGGATTTTTAACCTGGGAGCCTGTAAATACCCTGGTATTAATGACCGCTTTGATTCTGTCCCATTCCTTAAGTAGGATCATTTTCCGTTTATGGATCCATTTTCATTCTACATTCAGGCTCAGCGTGACTGTGACTTCTTATCTATGTACATGCTGTTTAATCCTGTGATATTAATATTCCTGTTTTTTTTCTCTTTTCTAGTTATGATCTGCACCAGGATACCAAATCACCTCCTGACACTGGCAGTCAGGCTCACCCTCTGCAAAGAGCACTCTGTTTCTTATTCAAACTTATTTATTGTGTGTATTGATAGATTTCTTATAAACCATCAAGTTAAATACCTGCCATATAACCACTGTATGTTACGAATACAAGGGTTACATAAGATGGTTTTGAGAGGCACTGAAATTATATGGTTTTCAATAATTATTTACTGTTTTAATTGCACATATTTTGCTCATTATTGTTTTTTTTCTTTTATACATGCATATATTCATTTGCTCTTTACAATACACTTTATTGAGTTCGTGAATTGATATGAACATGCAGGTACTAGCTGTCAATGTTTGATGACTTCATCAAACTTATAAAAGGAAATTACTAGACTGTATGTATGTGCCTTTGAGAAAGGAAACTATTTTTCTAAAAAACGTCAGACGTTTAGTTCAATTCTTCATGTTAGGCACTGAATAAAACAGCACATCTGCAAAGTATCAACTTACGAGTCACGTCCTTTGTTCTGCAACCAAAGGGATGAATGTTTACTAATTGGTGAGGACCTGAAATTCAAAATGTTGTCATGCCTAGTTGGGTTTTCAAGTAAATTTTCAAAATTAGTTAGCAGAAAAATGCCCATAATTCTGCCAGTTGCATGAAAAGAAATCATTTAGGATCAGATTCTGGAATGCCTGTATGTATAATTTGTTTGTTAGTGCAAATGTCAATGTGAAACAATCCTGCTTTTATTAAAATCCCCTCAAAATCTTATCTGATGCAGACTGCTACAATGCAAACTGTTTGTCTTTTCAGGTACAGTACACTCCACCAAAGATGGATACGCATAATGTGGACAATCAGGAAGCATGGACAAAAGTGAAAACCCAAACGCTTCCCATAGGCAATAACGTTATTGTCCCTGGTTTTCACGGATGTTGCTGAAGCTAATAAGTGTACTCATTCAGCTCCCGGAAGCTAGTTAACTAGGTGCTAACTGTGCTGATTACGTAATGCACCTAGGTAGCTCACCTGTGGTGTTAACCAAGAGTAATTTTAACCACCAATCCTACCTTTCAAATCTTCAATAAAGCAATCGTTTTAACCTCATCCACCTCCCAGCAATCTAAGCACAAGCATATAAAATTTCCAGAAAAGCGTCCCAGTTCAAATGCACAGTCGCCTCTAGCGTGATCATAATACAGTAAATAAAGAAATTATAATTACACTATACCCTTGGTGTCACAGCACAGTACATCTCCAAAGCACAGTACAGTATTGGAACACGAACAGTATGTTGTAAGCTTGTTTTTCAGTGTTTCCGTGTCTCTGGAGCAGCGCGATTACCATAATATTATATCAGGTTGCACCCCTGCGGTCATCAACTTCTGGACATCTCATACATGACAAAAGCGTGACTACAATAAATGAGACCGTACAAGCAGCTTACACTGTATCTAGAAGGAAGGATCATAAATGTGCTCCATGGAACTGACCTCATGATCCTTTCTTAATAAAGGGAGGGGGTGGGCAGAGGTGACTGTGAAAAGCAGATACTAAACAAATATTTTGCTCAGTATTTACAAATGAAGAGGGGAAGGTACCTAAAACAAACAATAGAAACACCCTGGATACAGAAGTTGATACCAGCCCATTTACAGAAGAAAGGGTACTGGAAAGAACTCTTAAAACTGAAGGTGGACAAAGCAATGGGGCCTGATGGGATTCATCCCAGAATTCTAAAGAACTAAGGTAGAACTAGTGACACCACTGACTACCCTCTTTAACAAATCATGGGAGGATGGGGTGGTACCTGAGGACTGGAGGAGGCAGATGTGATTCCCTTCCCAAAAGTGGGAGCAGGGCAGAAGCAGGAAACTACAGACCTGTTAGTTTAACCTCAGTGGTAGGGAAAATGATGGAATCACTTCTGAAGGAAAGAATTATGCAGTACCTAGAGGCCAGAGGGCACAGGACCCAAAGGCATGGATTCACAGCAGGAAGGTCATGCCAGACAATCTAACAGATTTCTTTGACTGGGTGACCAAAGTAGTAGATCAGGGAGGGCTATGGACATGGCCTACCTAGACTTTAGCAAGGCATTTGACTCAGTCCCACACAAAGATTAATATACAAGTTAGCCAGTCTGGGAGTGGGTCCCAAGATGATAGCCTGGGTAAAGAATTGGCTGGAGAATAGGACACAGAGGGTAATAGTAAATGGAGTCCACTCTGAAGAAAGGGGGTTACTAGTGGGGTGCCGCAGAGGTTCAGTATTAGGACCGGTCCTCTTCAATATCTTTATAAGGACATTGCAGAGGGACTGAAGGAAAAAGTATGCCTCTTTGCAGATGACACAAAGATCTGCAACAGAGCTGATGCACAAGGTGGGGTGGAAAGGATGAGAAGGGACTTGGCAAGGTTAGAGGAATGGTCAAATGTATGGCAGCTTAGATTTAATGCTAAGAAGTGCAAGGTAATGCACCTGGGAAACAAAACCCGGAAGAGTACACAATGGGGGTAAGATACTAACAACAAAAAAATGGAAAGGACCTGGGGTAGTCACATCAGATGACTTAAAGTGGGCAAGCAATGTGAGAGGGCAGTAAGGAGGGCTGGGGGATACTGGGATGCTTAGGAGAGGCATGACCAGTAGAAAACAGGAAGTTGTTATCCCTCCAGTACAGACAGCTGGTGAGACCCCATCTGAGTACTGTGTGCAGTTCTGGAGACCCAATCTCCAGGGACATAGACAAGATGGAAGCTGTCCAGAGGAGGGCAACTAAATGGTGCAGGGTCTGTACCGGAAGACATATGAAGAGAGACTAAAGGAGCTTAATATGTATAGCCTCGAAGAAAGGAGGAGAGGGGACATGATAGAAACTTTCAAGTACCTCAAGGAGGGACTCAACAAAGTCCAAGAGGTAGCATCTTTCAAAAAGAGGTGCGCAAGAACAAGGGCACAATTTGAAGATAGAGGGGAGCGGCTCCGGAGGTAATGTAATGAAGCATTTTTTCACAGAGAGGGTTGTGAATGCATGGAACGGCCTTCCAGAGGAGGTTGTGGAGCCAAAAACAGTGCTTGAATTCAAGCATGCATGGGACAGCCATAAGGCAATTCTAGGGGTGGGGTAGAAAGAAGTAGGCTGCTGGTTAACTAGGATCTGCAGCTTATCCATTAAGTAGGAAATGGGCAGACTGGGTGGGCCAAGCGGTCCTTATCTGCCGTCAAATTCTATGTTTCTATGTTTCTGGTGCGAGCACCAAGCCCCATGCTCAAAGTGTCATGACGTGTGTGTGTGTGTGTATAGGGAGAGTGCAGAGGTGCTCTCCATAAAGATGAATGAGAATTTTTAATGTTTTAGAGGTCCGTTTAGGTCAAATCAAACTCACTGCTCAACTAATGTATTCTGACATAGTTGAGCAGTGAGTCTGATTCATTCCAAATGGTGTGGAAAACAGGAAGGAAGCTGGAAGGTATTACATTTGGAAATGGCAAGTAGGAAACTGAAACAGACAGAAAAATATAGAGTCTACACGGTGCGTGGGATAAGTCTGCAAGACCAGCCTGTAATTAAAGGGAAAGGGAAGGAGAAGGGAAATTGTTTAACCAGGAAGGCACACTAAGTCGAAGCTTGTTTCCAGGAGCGACCTGGGAGCACAAGGAAGTTAAGTGACTTGCTCTTGGTCACACAGTATGCAAGTGGGGGCTGTGGGATTCAAACCCAGGTCTCCAGGTTTGCAGCTCAGAGCCCTAAACCTCTGCACTATACTGCCTCCAGGAGTCTTCAGGAGTAATATTATAGAGCTGCATCTTGTCCTGTGGTTGGGGGCTGGGCTTATACTGTCTTGTCCTAAGGTCAGGGGACTAGGTGATAACTGGAAAGGGATGCTGAGGCCAGTACCCAGAGTGTATGCTGCTTGGCTTCTGCAGTTAAACTTCAATCCTGTAAGTGGATGCTTTAAACAAAGCAAATAGCGTAATAATCATACTGCAGTGCAATATTTAAATTCCACAGGGCTAGCAACCTCAGAGCATTCAGGATTCCACTGTAAGAAGAGGGCAACGGAGAAGAAGGGCAGCACCTGCCATAGTTCCCATAGCTGGGCCACAACCAAAAGAGGGGCTGCCCATGCAGCCGCTGAGCAGCATGGGGTAGAAGGTAAACAACAGGATGGCTGTCGGTGGTTGCTTGGGTGGTCTTGTCCTTTTGCTGATGGGGGAGTTAGGGTTAGAAACCCTAATGCCATATTTCCCTACCTTTGTGGCATTAAGTTGAACGCTAACTGGTACATTAACACAGTTTCATTTTTGCAAAAGAATTTTCTTTCTTTTTCAGAAAGTTAATAAACAGAAATTCAACTGTGCTTCTGGCTGCAGAAGCACTGTCCCACATTTATACTGCAAGACATATGCAGCCATTTTTGACTAAAGCAGCAGATAAAAATCCACAATACCCAAAGTACAACCCACTTCTGAATGCAGAAGCACAGCCCCGCTCATGCATGACATGGGTGCATGATTTGCATAGGGCTCTTCCTCACGCCAAATACCATGCAACAGCCTTACATATGTTACTGCACGTATGGGCCATTCCATGTACACAATTTCGTAGTGCACTATGGTCCCACGCAAATCCTTACCACAGTGGTCCATGCATCTTCAGAATTTGTAAGAGCCTTTTGGAATTCAGGCCCTACATAAATCCTGTGAGTGCAGCAGTAAGTGCACACCAGAAATACCATACAACAGCCTTACATATGTTGGCTTAATGTACATATGGCCGCCATTTGTACACAATTTGCGTGGCTACTGCAGTCCCTACACAAATCCCTTTGTGTAATGCCTTTAATTCAGGCCCTACACCAATCCTGTAGTCCAGCATTAAGTGCACCAGCATAGTTGTAACATACTGCAAATCCCATTTTCAATATTTATGTCCCAAATTCTTAGAACTTATATTTTAAGCCTTGGCGACATATACATGAGTAACAGACTTGCAATCTCACCTTTCAGATGTCTGTTAACAGCATTATTGAAAACTGTCTAAATAATAGAAGCCCCAAAAGGCTTAATCGATTAAGCTTTTGCAACCTTTTTTTTTTAACACGCTGCCACTTACTGTATTTTTATTTTTTGTTAAATCCACAAACGAATATGGCAGATACTGGGAGGCTCCATTTAGTGTAAAAAGTGTGGCACCGCACGCTCGCTTCAAACATATGAACTGAAGTGAAGCGGTGTGGGCTAGCTCTTACGATGATAATCGCATCCACCATATTTCGGTTCATGGATTTAATAAAATAAAAACACAGCAAGTAGCAGTGCATAAAACAAAACTAAAAAAGGTTTTTTCGTGCAAAAGCTAATCGGGTGGGGGGTCATTATTCAGACAGTTTTCCTTAACATAAAAACACATTTAGAGGTGGAAGTGATACTTCCATCCACCGTGTTCATCCAAGGCCCTTGAGGCAAAAAAAAACAGAGACTAGAAAATTTGGTGGAAAAAATGTTAAAACTACATTTAATGAGTAACAGTTAATTTTAGGTACAAAGTCCACATTTCTATGTCGTGAGGCACTAATCTTTGGTCGCAGTGTCTGACAACCTAAAAATCCTTGGTCTGCAACACAAAATTGATAACCGGCACTAGGTAAAATTTTTATGTCGTCGCCAAGAATTCTTTGTTCAGCAGTATTGTGATGACCTTAAAATTCTGTGTTCATGACATTAATTCTTAATTTTCAAAAATGTCGAATTCTTATGTAATGAACCAAAATTCTTTGCACCTTCTTGCTCTACTGTGACACAAGAATCGTAACCTTGCTGAGTCGGCAAAATAAGACATTTGGGATGCCCAGAAATATATTTTTCTGGATAATTTTCATCAGACAGACTCAAGAATCTAACTAAATGGGTCCCATTTAGCTAAATTTAGGGTCTGGTCCGTCTTTCAAAAAGCATTATTTTGATGGGTTTCTAGAATTTTTCCCAAATGAAAAATACTTGATGGCTAAGCTCACGACCTAAAAATTTCTCTCATCAACATAAAACACATTTTCTTGCAAAATAAAAATCATCTCACCACCATTAATTCTCTTGTCATACCAGACAGCTTCCTGAAAACCCAGCATACTTAAAAGCCACATTTTAAAACCTCGAGAACCGATCATTTTTCACTAAAACCTTTGATAGGCACACCCTTAGGCCAAGCCACTTTTACCCAGAAAAGATTAAATTCAGAACAAAATTCCAAACCGTTTTTCAATTTCTTCAAATGGCATTATTCTGAGTTTAACATTAAACAGTCTCTAACCTTAAAGAGCTATTGTACTGCCTAAAACTAATCGGATTTTAAAAGAAGCCACCCAAAACCTCTGAACTTTCCCTGTTTAATTTGAAGATTGTTTACCCGATGTTAGTAGGTGTGATGTGTGGAACAGCACTCTGCCTGGCAGCTGACATACCTAGCTCTATTACATCACCAGCATTGTGACCTCACTGACTGTGACATCACTGCTGCTTAGGAAATGGCCATTCAGTGGCTGCCAGGTCATTCACCTGTGATATCACTGTCCGTGAGATAATAATGCTGACGATATAGTGAGGGGCGATAGAAACAGATACGTCAGCTACCAGGTAAGAGCTGTTCTACATATCACATAGAAAACTTTCTAATGAGCAAAAGGAAAAGAAAATACGTCAGAAATAAAAAGTTACAACTGATTATTTCTCAAAATTTGTATTTTTTCCTGTCTGCCTGTTTTAGCTCCATTAGCTCTTTAACTATACAGGTCTCTCTCTTTTCAATATAGAGCAAAAAGCAAGAAGAAGGCAAGTGAAGTGAAGTCAAGTCAAGTCAAAAATCCTACTCTTCCAGTATGTGCAAACACATTAAATGACCATGCATTATTTCTCAATGATCGTACGCCAGCACATTTTTCATGTTCTAACTTCCACCCAACTGAATATTTATTTTTGACCATTGGTAACATACTTCAGGGTGTGTGATCACTCTGATTTATGCATTTCTTAACTGGTTATAGGCACTAAGCTTACGCTCATGCCTTTCAACACACCTGAGTCATGCCTGTATCACAGTGAAAACATACCTCTTGGTGTGTGTTAACGCTATATATATGGGTTAAAAAGTTCCTGCTTCTTGATTGGCTGACTGGCACAGATGGACTGTGGAATGTGTTTCTCTTGGAGGAGCAGAGGTATTACTACTGGGCCAAAATAATGCTTCTCAAGTTTCTCCATATAGCCTGGACGACAACACACCTGTATTTTCAAAATTGGGGTTGTTAACTGTGTGGAGCTACTTTTTTCCAGGCCACGTGACTTTAATAATCTTGTAACCTTAGCATTAAGATAGTACAGTGGGTCCAACCTACAATTGCTGCTGACTGTTTAATGCACTCCCAGCTACTCCAAGTCTTCGTTGTAGTAGGCCTGCTGACAATTTGTTCAACGTTCTAAAATGATGTTCAGTCTCAATATTCTGGAGGGCTTCCGCAACATGCATGCACAATTCTTCACTTGATCATCCTGAACATTCTGTGTTGATCATCTTCCACAACGGCTAACTCTCTGTGGAAGACTGAGATTAAAAATTCTTTGTCAATATGTATGGAGTTAAAGGCATCATGGTTAGGAATGTCCATATGGCCTCTTAATCTTTGATTATATATTTCCAGAATTAGAGGTGTATACATGCAGTTCAGGAAGTACAGGGAGGGTAGTAAAGGTAGGGAGGAGGGTTGTGTTGGCAGGAAGCTATCAAGGTAACAGAAATGCAAGAGGTAAGGAGGGGCTTGAGGTACTGTGGGTCACCCTGAGACAGCAGCCAGAGCCTCCTTCACAGTGGAGTGATTTACACGCCCAACACAGGGGAGGATCTAGACAAGAAAATGGGGAAGCCATTAGCAAGATGGTAGATAAGGCGGAGATACTGCTGATGGGGGACTTCACTATACCAGATACTGACTGGAGTCTCCCAGACATGGCCTCACCTAGAGGCAGGGTCCTCCTAGACTCCCTGTAGGGGGGTGCTTCTGAGGCAAGCAGCCAAGGAACCCAGGGCTACTGATGGGGCAATACTGAACTTGGTGCTTACGAACAGGGGTTAGCAATGTATGATGAGTTAGCTCGTTGCAGACTCTGCTATTCATCAGCATTAACGCTTGAAATTTGAATTTATTGCAGAGTCTGTGTTTGATTCATAGGAGTGCAAGCAATATTTTGAAATTGTTGGACTGTAATTTGGGGCTGGCCGGCTCATTTTCCTTGCACCCCACTACAGCATGAGATCGCAGTCACACTTTTGTGGATCTATCTATGCTACGAACAGGGACATTGTTGCAGACATCAGGGTGGGATGCCATCTGGGGACCAGTGACCACCGGACAGTGTGGTTTAACATCAGGATGGCAGTGGAGGGAACCACATGAGGACAAGGGTCCTGGACTCAGGAGGGCAGATTTAAAAAAGGTGAATGCCTCAGAGGTGCTCGGGCAGGGGATTGTCCTGATGGGATGGAGGGACAGGGGGCCAGATTAAGGATGGAATAGTGAAGGCAACAAATCTCTGTGTGAAAAGGTGAGGAAAAGCAGGAGGAAAAAAGAGATATATGGTTCTCAAGGGAGGTGGCAGAAAGGGTAAGGGCAAAAGGGTGGCATTCAGGAGATAAGGAGATGCAGAGGGAAGAGGATAGAGATGTACAGCAGAAACAGAGGGACGAGAAAGGCAATGAGAGACACTAAGGCACAAAGTGAAGAAATAAGAGCGGGGGACATAGGAGGCAAGACTTTTTTAGGAATGTAAGTGAAAAAGAAAGAAAGACAAAGGGAGGCACTGTGAGGCTGAGGGGTGCAGAGGAACACTGTACAGAAGATGATCAGGAAAAAGCAGATATTCTGAAAAATACTTTTGTTCTGTCTTCACAGGGGAAGGGAATGGGCCGCATACAGGTTACAGAGCCACTAATGGGAGGAGTAGACACAAGTCCATTTGAAGCGGAAAGAGTGCAGAATGAAATTAAGAATCTGGAAGTGGACAAAGCTATAGGGCTGGACAGGGTACATCCAAAGGTACTGAAGGAGCTCAGGGAGGTTTGGGCTGCACCTCCAACAACCTTGTTCAAAAACTCACTAGATACTAGGGTGGTCTCAGAGGAATGGAGAAGGGCAGATGTACTCCTGCTCCATAAGAGCAGAAGCAAGGAAGAAGGCTTGGAACTATAGGTCAGGCAGACTGACATCAGTAGTAGGGAAACTAACAGAATCCTTCTAAAGAAATACTGGTAGATTATCTTGCATACAGTGGGTTACAGGACCCAAGGCAGCATGGATTCACAGAAGGAGATCATGTCAGAAAAACCTGATAGATTTATTTGACTTGGTGGCCAGAGAAATAGGTCAGGGAGTGGAGCAGGGATGTGGCCTACTTAAGACTTCAGCAAGGCCTTCAATACCATGCCACACAGAAGGCTCATAAAAACAAACGAGAAGTTTGGGGTGGGGAAAAAAGTGGTACACTGGGTATGTAAATGGCTGAAGGATAGGCAACAGAAAGGGTGGTTAGTGGCACTCACTCTAGAGAAGGGAGAGTGTGGTTCCTCAGGGCTCACTCCTGGGTCCAGTGCTCCTTAATGTCTTTATAAGTGACAGTGCAGAAGAACTTGAAGGAAAGGTGCAACTCTTTGCAGATAATACCAAGACTTGCAATATGGTGGACACTCCGGAGGATGTGGAAAGAATAAACAGAGGCCTGAAAAAGCTAAGCGAATGATCCACAGTATGAAAGCTGGGTTTCAATGCAAAGAAGTGCAAAATCTTGCACCTTGGGTACAGAAACCCAGAGGCAGAGTACAGAATGAGGGCGGGAGGTATTGATGGTCAGTAAACAGGAAAGGATCTAGTAGTCGTAACAATGACTTTATTTTTTAAATCTATTTCGCTCGGTCAAGGCTCATGGGACCTTCTCTGGTCATCCGGTCCTTTATCCTGCCCAACTGTGGATCCCTCAGTCTGTGCCTCCTCTCCCCCGCAGCCAGCAACCCCGGTTTCACCCGCCCAGGAGGATACCCTCGCCTCTTTGGGCTCTCTTGTAAGTCAGACTCTGGCTGCAGGAGAACCCAGCGAAGGAATGGGAGACAGGTGCCATCACCTGTCCCATGAGCTGGTCTTTCTCTGTTCTGCACTGGTTCCCCACCCCTGCGTGGGCACACCCTGACGCTCTGGTGCACGGCAACCCTGCTGGCGTTGGCCACACTGATCTCATGCTGCTTGGCTTACTGCGATGTCCCCTGGTCTCCACTAGGGTTGCCCGGCATGCCGAGCCGAACCAACCCATTCTCCTGGGGAGGAGAGCACCACTAGGGCACCCGCTTTCAACCTGCCCTCAGCCACCACCAGTGCCCGAGCTCGCCTCCCAAACTCGGTCGACGGCATAGCACGAAGTGTGGCTCCAGTGCCTCAACCTCAGCGCCACCGGACGCTAATAATGACCTTAAAGAGGGAAGGCAATGCAACAAAGCAGTACAGAAAGCTAGTGGGATGCTGGGTTGCACAGGAGGGGTACCACCAGCAGAAAGGGGAGGTGATGTTACCATTGTATCGGTCACTGGTAAGTCCACAACTAGAGTACTGTGTCCAGTTCTGGAGACCACAGTTCAGAGGGACATAGACAGAGTAGTGCCATCCAAAGAAGGGCAACATAAATTATGCAGGAGCTGCACCAACTGTCCCAAGAGACTGAGGATCTAAACATGCACACCCTGGAAGAGAGGACGGAAAGGGAATATGATAGAGACCTTTAAATACCTCACGGAGGGGTGAATAAGGTACAGGAAGGGCATTTTTCAGAAAGAAGGTGTACAAGAACTAAGGAGCATGGGGAAAGTTTAGGGCGATGTGAGAAAGTATTTCTTCATGGAGAGGTTGGTCGGTGCCTAGAACCATCTTCCCGAGGGAGTAGTGGGGCAAAAACAGTGGTCGGCTTCAAGCATGCATGGGATAGTTATAAAAGAAAACTGGTATCAAGGTGAGGGTGGGAAGCTGAGTAGGGTTTGTAGTGGAAGGCGAGGCAGGCAAAGAAGGGCATACTAGGTTGTGGCGTCCCTTGTCTGTTGACAAATTCTCGTTTCTATGTAAAACAGGTGTGAAAATGTTTAAACATACACACACACACACACACACACACACACACACACACACACTAAAACACGCCCCTGAAAGATTTTCACTTTCATCCCTTATTCTCATGTGGGGTTCTCTCTGGACAAGAAAGCCCATCAGAGACTAAAATATCCATCAGACCTGGTTGCTCTGATGTTTGTATGCCACAGCTATACACTGTGCCAGTAATCTGGTCTTCCAGAGTTTGGACCACAAGAACAATGACTTTCTCATTTGCTGGTAATACCCTGAAATTATCTTGATCAATTACTGGAATCAGAACAGCCTCTTTACCTCCTGATGCAGTAAAAACAAGCATTTGTCAATGCCGAATGTTTGCTTGCTGGCATTAGCAGTGGATGTGCAGGAGTTAGACAGATGCAGTACAGGAATGGCACTGAAGTATTGAACTGGCGTAACTCCACCTCACCCTGCAGAGATGGATGAGGCATTGGGGTGTGCCTTTGGGTCGTCGCCGATGGCGGTCATGACATTTCACCTCACCCTACCCTTCAGACACTGACAAGTGTCAAGGTGTGCCTTAGGGTGTTTGGGCTTTACAGTCACCTCATTCCATAAGGAAATACACTGAAATGGGTGCAGTAGGGAGAATAGGGTGAACTCTGGGGCTAAAGGGTCCAAAGCGCACCTCGATACCTATCACTGGCTGCAGGGTGGGGGTGGGGTGGAATGCCATGAGCATTACTGTCGACAATCCCAAGTCACACCTGGCGCCTGTCAGTCCCTACAGGGTGAGGCGTTATGGTAGAAAACCATAACACCCTGGGCGTTCTTGGTATTTTCACGCCCAAGTTTTCAACATGGGCTTTTGTGACCCACCACATGAACAGTGACACTATCAGTTTGTTAGGGCGGTGTTTGCTGGCGACTCAAGCCATTTGGCGCACAGGTGCAAAACACATTTCTAACAGGATGCGAAAATTGACAGCTGTACTGTTCATGAGAAGGTGAAAAAAATGGCACTGCTGAAAATCTGGAGTGAAAATATAAAAAACTGGTGAAGTCACCGAACGTCATGTGAGAAACTGTGCAACGTGACACCCATAATGCAATTACTTTAGGGATTTTTACAGCAGATTTTAAACATAGGCATTTTGGGACCTCCACTCATGAACAGTGTCACTGTGATTTTCTTAATCTGTCCCAAACACTGATTTCCCACAGCGACCAGGCTATTTTGTGCGGAAGTGCAAACACATTTTGTTCAGGGTGTGAAAAATGACAGCTGTACTGTTCATAAGGAGATATGGAAAAATGTCAATGTTGTAAATCTGGACTTAAAATATTACAAATTCATGAACTTACGAGTGCGAGGAAATTGGCAATGCATGCTCGTAACACAGTCATTTTATGGACGTTTGTCACCAAATTTTCAACACAGACATTTTAACACCTCTGCTCATGAACAGTGTCACTATAGTTTCTTAATCTGTCCCGAACATTGATTTGCACACTGATCACGCCAATGTCCGCTACATGTGCAAAACACATTTTGGGCAATATGTGAAAAATGACAGCTGTACTGTTCATAAGGAGGTGTGGTAAAATAGCAATGTTGAAAATCTGGGTGAAATATTAAAATTCTCAAAATTACGAGCGATGCGTAGGGAACTGCGCAACACTGCGCTCATAAAGTCATTTGGGGAATTTTCTACCATTTCAACATAGGGTTTTGAGGCCTACCTCATGAACTGTGACACTGTTATTCGTTAAATCGGTCCTGAAAGGTGGTTCCACGCAGTGACCGCGAAATCACCTTCGGGACCGAATAACAAAATGACAATGACCGAAAGTTCATGAGTGGGTCTCAAGAACCCCATGTTGAAAATCTAGTGAAAAAATTCCAAAAATGGCATTGATATGCCAAAGTTGAAAAAACCCATTTATGCCATTATACAGCTTACCGGCATTTCTTCAGTTCGCGGTTGACTTTGAAGAGTGCAGGTATTCCTGGTCCACGAAGATTGTTGTGCGGCCTCGGAGATAAGTATGGGGTGAGGCGGGGGTGTGGGAGGTGGAGTACACAGAGGGTGGGCGCGGGTTGAGGATGAGGGCAAGAGAGTCAGCGATGGACCGTTTTCTTATAGGTATTTTTTTTTCCAAGGCGGCGTGGGACTTTGCCACGCTGGGGTGGGCACGGGAAGTCTGTTTGGGGGGCAGTGGAGCCGACAGGGGACTGGGCACCCGTCGGCCATACAGTGTGCAGGGGTTGGGGAGCGCATGAGCATGCTGGGGTTGGCTCCCAGCGTGCAACCTGGGTGTTTGTTTGGGGGAACTGGAGCCGACCAGACTCGCAAGAAAAATGGAGCTGTCTATGACAGCAGTTCAGATGCAGTGCTGGCGTGTAGGCAGTTTGCATACTGCCGACAGCAATGTGCAAATTGCCTATCCATCAACAGTATGCAAATTACCTACCGTTACCCCGCTGATTGCAGCAGTCTTTACTTTGAACTGTACGCCATCAGATCTGAACTGCTGTCATAGACAGCTCGGACATTTATTCGCATGGGGGCCACGCCTGCAAAAAAGAGCAGGGCACTGGAAGCTGGGGTGGCACTCCTACGGAAACTCATATGGTGGCACTATGTTTCTTAGACATGCGTGCAAGAAAACATAAAACAGTAAGCAGAATAAATTGGAGTGGTGCCTGACTGTTCTACCATCTTTCAATGCAATCTTTCAACTGCCATAAGCAACTGTTAACTCTTGCGATAATATCACCTCTGCCTCTGTTGTGAGGAGACCTACTCCTTTGTGGACTTCATCGTTCTCCAGCAACACTCAGTTCAGCATGCAATAATACAATAAAATAAATAAATAAAAATCCAAATAGAGTCGCTGATCTTGACTGTGGCGGAAAGACAAGGACATCGTTCAGGAATGTTACCAGTCATCCTGGAGGCAGCAGTGAACAGGGCAGAAAAGTGACCAGCAATCACAAGGGTGACCCACCCCTCCCCATATCCACAGCCATGCATTTCCACTCCAGTACTCTGGAGGTAAGGCACATTGTTTTCTTCACCAAAGTCCTGCATTTCCATCCCCATACTCCAGAGGAGGCATGCCGTTTTCTTCACTGAAGTCCTTTCCATTTGCAATGATGTCAAAACCCCATTCCTGTTGGTACCAGACAATTTCCCGACAGCAGACTTCTCTAATAAATTCTCAACTTGAGCCATACTTTCAGGTTCCCTGAGCCATGTTCAAATCCTAGGCTTCCTTAACAGTTCATGCCAGCCAATATTTGGTTATCCCTCCCCCACCCAAAAATGTATTTGCAAGTTTGGCCCTATATTTAGTTTTTGTTGACTGGGAAAGGAGGACTAGACATTCTGCCTATTTTCAGCCTCGTCCCTGGGGAGGGAGATACAGATGGATGCCAACTGAAATTGAACCAGATTAATCTGTTGGTGGTACTTTTTGTAGTGAATAGGAAATTTGGCCAGGACACCGGGAAATTCCTACCTTATCGAGAAGTGCCATGAGATCTTTAACATTCATCTGAACTACCACCAGAACAGGCAGATGGGGCCTCGGTTTAACATCTCATCTGAAAGCGTAAATGTTATATGTAAAACTTAATATCAAGCTCTCTCCAATTGAGACACTAAATAAATTGCTCAATTGATTGGTACTCCTGGAGGTCACATGGGAATGTAAGAGCGCCTCCCTTCCTGACACTGCTCCAAACCCACTATTCCAATACTGGACCCTATTTGGTCAGTCTCTCTCACTGAACAGGTCATTGAGCTGGACCATTCAGTCCATCCTGCTGGCATCCTAACTCACAGATACACAAGAAGAGTGCTCTATCTCACTGGCCACAACCAAAACACCACAGTTTCTGGTACGGACCCTGTCAGTCTCAGTCCACACACCCCACACTGAGGGAAGATCCGCCGCTACTGGCTGCAGCGTGGAACTCAGGGATGCACAAAGGAGCACTCTCCCTCACTGTCCTCATCCCAAACACCACTGTCCCTGGTACCTGACCCAGAAATATGGCAGCATTGGTCCATATCAGACCACATCAGAGGCCAACTGAGGGACAAAATCTTCTAGTACCAAAAGCAAGTGTAGTAAAACTGAGGAAAGGCCCTAGCCCTTCTTTCCTGGCCTTTCATTAAGGCTCACAGACTGGAAGTGCATTGGGAACCTAGACCAGTACAAGCGTGGTAACAACAGTGACAACATAGGGTTGGAAACCAGGTCAGAAGTATCACAGTATGTGCCAAACTGATTTCTGTTGGAGGACAGCTGAGGGCCTGCAAGTATCCAGTTATGAAGTCAGTGACAGTGGGGTTTGGGATGGGGACAGTGAGGAGCGATCCCATGGTGCTTCCTGAATTCTGACAGCAGAAGTTATGGCTCAAATAATCTAACTCAGTGACCCATCTGAGAAACTGACATGGTCCAGTACCAGGTACAGTGGGTATTGAGGCAGGGCAGTGAGGAGGTGTCTCCTCCTTGTCTCCAGTTCGATCGGCAGCAGTACAGATAGCCTGATCAAAGGTCATACCCACACTGACGTGAATTATGTGATCCACACTGCTGGCAGTGGAGCTGGATCTAAAGAGAAGATCTCCTTCACTGCCCTCACCCCAAACCCCACTGTCTTCAAAATTCAAGGTCACAATCTAAGATAACGACATTATGTGGATCCTCTTCATTTTCCAGCCATGACAATTTCACTATTATAACTCACATGTAACAACAGCATTCAAGCAAACATCTTCACAATGACAAATGCTTGTTTATTTGCAATCCCGGCAGGCTGTAATCACCAAGTTTCATTCTGAAGGTGTTTTATTATTGCTCGTTACAGTTTCATGGATGTCTGTATTGTATACATAGTACAGCATTTAATTATATACAGTAATCATAGCACTCTAGCGGCAAAATACTTACAGTAAGGTCCATCTCACCTGCTCCTCCTGTTGCATGGCACTAGCTATAGCTCTATTTGAATACTGATACACATTCCAGCTTAACTGCCAGAATGCTACCCCAAATCATACTGTATAGCAATCCCTTAATGATATCCTCCTTTGTAAATCTGACAGATTCAGCTCTGAAAGCCTGAACAGTGCTATAACCGATTTTATTATTATTTTGTTTTACAGTTTATTTACCAAGAATAGCCCAACTGAGGTGCAGTATTTCAATTTTAGTGAGGATTTGCTTTCACACACTAAGTTTTGTGGTCGAATGAAGCAGTGAGAAGTAAACTGCTCTGCTCAAGGTTAATCAGCATTTATGTGGCTCTGGTGGGATTTAAACCTGGGTCTCCAGCTTGTTGCTTTAGCCAGTAGGCCACACTGCTACTGTGAACTAGTACTGCAGTTCTGCACTGGAACTCATTAACATAATCTTTTTAGAGACTTCTTCCAATTTCATTTACTTGTACAATCCTCCAATTCCACCAGTATTTTAAAGCAGAACAGTCTCCAACAAGGCCCCTCACTCAACTGTGGGACTGGTCCCAATGTGCAGTTTGTGCAAAAACATTTTGGTTTATTTATTGTTTACAAAAGTACAGTAGAATGTATCAGGCTAACTTTTATTTATTTATTGAATTTTGTTGACCGGGTAGGCTCCACTGGCCCCGGAGGTCCCTTTTCAGGGGCGAACTCGCAAAAAATAACATACAATAACAAAATAACATACAAGTAACAGAACAGTACAAGTTGAAAGATGACTTATTGTGTTACAGAGCTGGATTACATAGGGTTACAATCAGAGTAGGAAGAGTTGGAACATACAGTCAGAGAGACCTCCAGAGTAGGAAATATAACAACATGTTGCATGCACATAAACATGAAGATCTAGGAGAGCGGGATAACAGCTACATTGCTAGGAGTCAGGTCACCTTCCTAAAAGGGATCAGGGGTGACGTGAGGTCAGGTCTAAGGCATTGGCAAGTACTCCTGTTGAGCAGGTGGGCTTTGAGTTTGGACGGAAGCAGGGGCCCGACCCTGCCTCACTTACCTCCTGTGGGAGGTTGTTCCAGCTGGAAGGGGCTGTGAGCGAGAGGATCTGGACCCAGCTTTGGTCCTTGTTTTAGGAACCACGAGGAGAGTTTGTCCTGAGGTGCGGAGGCTCCTATGAATGGACTTGACCGTGATTAGCCCTTTGAGGCTAGGGGAGGAGAGGGCCCAGTAACTTTGAAGCCAGGCAAAGAGTTGGGTAGATGAGGCGGGCTTCCAGTGACCCACCTGAGCCTGGCCTGGGCCTCACAGTGGTGTGTTCTAGGGTGGGACATTGTGGCAAACCGAGCGATCTTGTTGTATAAGGTCTGGAGCCGGCTTAGTTCCGTAGAGGCCACACCGCATAGAATGGAGGCTGCATAGGTGAGCTTAGGGAGTAGGCGCTGGTTGCAATGGCAACCCTGGCTACAGGGATAATCTGGTCCTTTAATCTATAGAGGATGCCGAGTTTCCCATGGATGGCTTTGGTGAGTTGGTCCACGTGATTTTTAGGGAGAAACCCTGGTCAATGGTTAGACCGAGTACGTCGTGTGGGTAACCACCTCGGTTTGTCTCCCCTCTGGACTGCAGTTGAAGGAGCATCGAGACGCTCAGATGCCAGGGATCTGGGCCCAAACAGCATCGTCTTGGTTTTGCTGGTGTTTAATACCATTTTGTTCAATGTGAGCCAGTCCTCCATCTGAAGGATGTCCTCTTGAGGGCAATCTTCAATTCCTTTACATCAGGGAGGCTCGGTAAATGACAGCATCGTCCGCATATTGGATGGCGCTGCTGCTCACAGTGTAAGTGCAGGTCATTAAAGGACAGGGTGAAGAGAAGGGGGCCGAGTATTGACCCTGTGGTACCCTCTTGAGCGGTGCGGTTCTGAAACATTGTCCCTCCACCTTCGGGTCAGTGAGGTAATTCTCAAACCAACCTAGTGCATGGGTGTCCAGGCCTATAGCGCTCATTTTATGCAGAGGAGACTATGATTTACCAAGTCAAAAGCTTTGGAGAGGTCAATAAATACCCGCCTGTACTGGCCCCTGAATCAGTATTGCTCAGGACATCCGCTGAGAATTTGGTTAGGCAGTATCTGTCCATGCTTGGCTCTGAAGCCGTGTTGAGACGAGGAGATTACCCGTGTGTTTCAAGTATTCATGGTTGGGAGTAGACTAGCTTCTCTTGTATTTTCGCTATTGCAGACAGCAAGGAAATAGGCCTGTAGTTCCCTATAGATTCAGTAGGCCCTCTCTTGTGAATAGGAATCACTATGGCCTGTTTCCATGGTTCGGGACCAACCCCTCCAAGAAGGACCGGTTTATCAGCCAGGTTAGTGGCTTCGCTAGAGTTGGGCCCCTTCCTTAAGGATTCTTGGCTGGATCCCATCAGGCCTCCAGTGCCTCTCGCCTGTAAGGATTTAAGGATAAGCAGAACTTCCTTTACCTTAACCATCCACAGATGAAACTGTGGGCGGTCAAGTTCACGGGCAGAAGCTCATATGGCTTATGCCCGTTGTCTATATGCCCCACCTTGTATGCATCCAGATTCTAGTAGTCGCTAGGGCTCTATGGCGCAAGGCCCCTCATCAAGTACTTGCCCGCTCACCAGGATAGGGCGGTTGTGGATTTTTGTGACCCTTTAGGAGTTCATTAATATGTGACCAGAAGAACTTAGGGTTTCCCAGGTTAGTTTTTGGAGATTAGAGATATAATCTTTCTTAGCTTTTTTATGTTCTGTTTGCATTGGTTTCTCAGGGCTCTGTATCTGACTAAGTCCTCAGGAAGATTAGTTCTCCTGCACTTTTCCAAGCTTTGTCGGTGGTCATCTGGGCTTTTAGGTGGGAGAGATCCACTTATAGCAGTTCCCTTAACCCTGTGGGTTTTCATAGGGACTCAGGTCGGTGATACCAGTTAGGTGGTTTGGAAAAATTTGACCGCTTCCTCCAGGTTGGGTAGAAGTCTTATGGGGTTCCAGTCAATGCCATTTAGGTAGCCAATGAACTGGTCCGGATGGAAGTTAGAGTAGTCCCTGGCAGTGATAATTCGAGGCGGACTTTAATCCCATTATTCTTCCATATGGCAAATATCGGTGAGTGGTCACTTAAGGCATCTGCCAGAGTCCCAGCCAACTTTACGTTACTTGGGGATGAGGTCAGGACCCAGTCTATTGTGGAATGTCTCCTGATTTGTAGTTCAATCTGGTTGGGAGGAGATAATTTGAGCAAGGTGGGAGTCGTTAAGACTCCGTTTATTCGTGGACTTAGCCTCTTGTGCCCAGTTTAGGTTGAAGTCACCCAATAGGATAATCTCCGAGCTGAGTCCACCACAGGGCTCTTCAGGAGCAAATCAAGGGAGCCGAGGGCATTGGTTGGGGCTGTATATACAGCCAATAGTGAGGTGTTTAGCCCCACCTAATGTGACCTTAGAAAACTGCTTCTGAGTCCAGGGACAAGTCAAGGGGCTGCCTAACTAATGAGGCTGAGATAGTGTCTTTAACGTAAATTAGTACTCCACCCCTCTTTTCGAGGGTCTGTCCTTTCTAAAAGGGTGTAGCGGGACTGCAATCTCGTGATCCAGAATGTGGGGTTTTAGCCAGGTCTCCGAGACCATGAGTAAGTCCGTTTGTACACAGCCAGCCATGCTTGTACCTCCTGGATCTTTGGCCTCAGGCTGCGGATGTTCATGTGGACCAGCCGAGACCCTTAGCTCCATCCCAGGCCTTATCCATTGGGAGGAGATAGATGCATTCAATGTCCCTGGTCCAGGGTTAGGTTGGATGTCCCGGCCAGTAGGAGTAAGGCAGCAAGACAGCTAGGAGAGAGAGGGTAGGGGAGAGTAGCGCCAGCAACCTGCCATAGGGTCGGGCTCCTGGTACAGAGAAGGACTCTGAAGAGGACCCCTTAGAGAATTCATGGGCCGCTAGGAGAAGGATGTTAATCCTTGGCTTAAGGGCATAAGAAGTGCCTCGCCATATCTCTTCTTCCTGACCCCCTCGTGTGTCGGGGGCTGTAAGCATTTGTGATTAGGGTATCGGTCCCAATTTGAGCCAGAATGTAGATTATGGACAGGATAATACCATTGTTCCAATGAACAGGGTACATGATGTTTCCTCGTCTGTATCTGGTAAGGGTTTAATAATCAATTCAATAAGGAGTTAATAATCAATTCACCACGAGTCTGAATTTGCATTGATCTGGTAAGGATACTTAGGTGCAGACAGGACAGGATGCAGGAGATCGTGTAGCATCAGCTTAGCTTGTAGCAGCAGACTAAAGGATTTGAGCTGACACCACAGTTGAGTTAAATTAAGTATACAGCATTAACAGGGCTAACAGGTTGAGTTCGCAGGTACAGAAACCTTGTGTTGTATGCAGCAGTACCTAAATCAAAGATTATATTGGCCTTTGGAGAAGTCAGTTGAAGCGAAATGCAGGGGATATAAATGATGCAGCTGGAGAGAGTCTAAGTCAAACGTAACAAAAAAAAAAAACATTTGTTGGGTCTTTTGGCTAAATGACATATGAACATACTAGGCACATGCTAGGCACATAAGTTACTTAAAATGCAGCTGAAGCTGAAGGGCTGATGACGATAAGTACAGCTCCTCCTTGTGAAGCCCAAATTGGATTTGATAGAGTCAATACCTGGGCTTGGCCGTCCGGCTGCAGCCTATTTTGAATCGCCACAACCACGTGTGGGTGGGCGGAAATTCAAAGAAAATCAGCCAAGGAGCTGCGACTTGCGGTCTTTTGTTCTGCCGAAGGTCTAGGGAAGTCCGCCCGGCTTTGTGAAGCTGCAGCGCCTCGACCCCGAATCCTGCTGAAAGCGCTCACGGGGAGACTCAATGTAGCCTGTCGTCCACCCGCCCGGTCCGATGCCGTGGAGTAAGTGGGAGTCCAATGGTGGTCCTATTATATGCCCTCTGTGTCTCCGCCGCCGATCTTGGGAGCCAATCGGAGTCCTCCTCAGCGCCAAGTCAAAAAGAAAATCAGCCGAGCTGCTGACCTGCCCTCTGCTTGCGGTCTTTTGTTCTGCCGAAAGGTCTAGGGAGAGTCCGCCCGGCTTTGTGAAGCTGCGGCGCCTCGACCCCGGAATCCTGCTGAGCGTTCATGGGAACTTCAATGTAGCCTGTCGCCCGCCCAGTCCGATGCCGGAGTAAGGGAGTCCAATGCTTAGTTGCTGTAGGTTGACATCTTCTTTACTACAAATACCAAAATCTCGTGTAGATGACATTGGAGCACAAAAGATTCAATAGCCTGCAGTGCATGTTAGAGTTTATATAAGCTCTGATCTTTTCTTTGTGGTCCCATTGTCCTCCTTGAACTATGTACAGTCACAGAGGACTGTACTTTAGTCCCTGGAGAAAAGCAGACCCAGAAAACATTTGCTTGGAGATTATAAAACCTCTAACAGCACTGCAAGCTACTGAATTTCCACTGCTGTTTACTGCTCTGACGTCAGCTGTAGGGGGTTCTGGGTTTGCAGTAAAAGAAGATGTTAGCCTACAACCAAGCAAAGCTAGTCTGATATATTCAGCTATACTTCAGTAAACAGTGAATAAACAGAAATGTTTCTGCCTACAAACTACACACTGGGTCCAGCCCACACTTGTGCATGGGGTCCTTTGTGCTGACTGTTCCCTTTAAAGCAGTAGTTTGTAGTTAGCAAACATAATGACCATATCGTACTTTGGCAATAATGTAGTTGTGACATCATTAGAGACATCAGAGTGTTTTACTTTCCACAGACATGTTAAAACAGGTTTTCTTACTAATTTTGGAATTAATAACTCGTGTCAAAAATCACCTCTACCTGATGTTTTTAAAATCTCTTCCCCGAGTTTAGTTTTGACCATACATATTCGATCCATATGGATCCAGCAGGATTAGGCTAGCACATATTTTTAATGATAAATTATGGCACATTACATCAAGATGCTTAGCTGTTTTGTAAGGGCCGTGGTAAGAGTGAATGAAAACCATTAGCTTGAAAGGAAAGAAAATGAGTAGACAGCTATTTCTTTCTGGGCAAATAACTGGCTATGTTACCTAAAATGTTTTCTGCAGCACTACTGAATTATTTCTTTAAATGTTGCTACATAATCCCACATCTTGCTACTCAAACGTCCCTGCACTTGTGCACCCAAGTGTCCAGCTGACTTAGACAGACCACTGTAGGAGTTACAAAGCAGCAGAACTACAGAATGAAAGGACACATATCACACAGCATATGGAGTGCGTAAAGGAATGCACAAGATTACATGAGAAGGCTTTTTAATGTCATAGCCCATTACCTGATACTGGCGAAAGTGTTTTTAGCTATGAAATGAATTTTTATGTTTTCCTATTCAGAAGGAAGGGATCATAAATTCAACTGAACAGTTGGCCAGATGATCCCTTCCACTTCCTGAGTCTGTCAGCCCGCCCTTGTGCTCAGATGTTTTGTGACATCTAACTAGGGAGAACATGAACACGCCTCACTGAAGTCTGTGAGGTCAATTTTAAAATATATACAGCACTTCAAACAACCTTTGATACAACTGAAAGCCAATGCTTAATCAATAGGGTCCTATTAGTTAAACGCTGGCTTCATTTATATCAAAGGTTGCTTAGAAATTCTTGAAGCTCTTTTCAAAATTGGCCGAATAGACTTTTCAACAGGATGTGCTCCCTGTACCTCCCCTGGTCAGACATCACAAAAAGTACGGTTACGTAAGCACTTACCATAACAGTAGATCTTCAAAAGAAGCTCCTGCAGCAGGCCACACTATGCTGCCAGGCACTGAGACCACACGGAAAACTTCTAGTTAGCAGTCAACCAGGGGACCGCCCCCTGCTGATGTCAGTCATTTGACATCAGCAGAGCTATATAGGGAGGGTGGTCCCCCCACCACCACCACCACCTCAGTTCTCCCACGGAGACTCATGGCCAGCTGATGGAGAACAGAGGAGGTTATTCTGAGAGCCTATAAAAAAGGTAGAAGCACATGAGATAGGAAGAGAGAAGCCGGGGAAGAGGAGGAGGGAAAGTAGGGCTCTGCTGCAAGAGCTCTCGAAGATCTACTGTTATGGTAAGTTCTCATGAAACTGTACCATCTTACTGAGGAAAGTTCTTGCAGCAGGCCACACCGGTAGGACTGAGTCCCACGCAGTGTCAGTTATCACAAAGATAACACCACTGGGAGGAGGACCAGTCAGCAGACAAACACTCAAGACAGAAGGCCCTGAAGGACTGCCAGGCTGAAACTGGCTCTGTGCCTAGAGGCAATGTCCAGACTGTAATGCTTGGTGAAGGTGTGAGCGGAACTCCAGGTGGCAGCTACACAGATGTCTGCAGCAGACATATTTCTGACATAAACTAGAGGCAGCCATACCCTGGTGGAATGACCCTTAACCACCAGCAAGGGGTTTGCTGTACTTGTGGTGGCAGTAAACAATGTAATTTGCTAACCAGTTAGACAAACACTGTTTGGAAACACGAGCACCCTCTTCTGAACGGAACGAAATGAATAACTGGTCAGTGTTCCTCAAAGATCTGGTGTGGTTCGATAATACCGCAATGTTCTATGAACATCCAAAGTATGGAGTACCACCTCCCCAATTGGAATACTCAGGAAAATAAACAGGCAGGCGGAAGGACTGATTTGAAATAAACTCAGACACCACCTTAGGTGAAAACTTGAGATTAGTATAAAGACACCTGTCTTTGTGAAAAACAAATAGGGTTCTTTCACATCACGGCCTGGAGCTCGGAAATCCTTGAGCAAAGTAACAGCAACTAAAACGATGCTTTCCATGACAGAAAGTGCAGCTCGACATTTGCGAATGGTTCAAAGGGCGTTAAAGTGAGTTTCTCCAACACAAAACTGAGGTCCCATGAAGGATCGGTCTCGAATGGGAGTTTTAGATGTAAAATGCCCGTAAGAATGTAAGGGACACTTCAAGCTAGGCAACAGCTTTGCCCTCAATAGGTGCATGGTACACAGAGATGGCAGAGAGGTGCACCTTAAGGGAAGAAACCCCAGGCCTGAATCCAAAGGAAAGGAGCTCTAACACCTGATTCACCGGACAGGTGAAAGAATCCAAGTGCCAAGCAACAGCCCACATGGAAACGCTTCCATTTCATAGCATAAGTGGCCCTGGTAGAGGTTTCCTGGCGCCATCAGGACCTCAGTGACCCTAGATGAAATCCCAATGCAGGCAATAGTTAGGTCCGAGGAGTCACATGCAGATGCAGGGACTTGAGGTTTGGATGGACCAGGGTGCCCCAGTCCTGGGAAAGCAGGGCTGTGCACAGGGCAGGGGACTGGATGTTCCACAGCTAGCTGTTGCAGCAAGGAAACCAAATCTGGCGAGACCAGAAGGAGCTACGAGAATCATCTCTGCCTCTCTATCTGGAGCTTCAGCAGAACCTTCTGCAGGAGCAGGAAAGGGGGAAAGGCATACAGAAACCTCCTCTTCCAAGAGATCTCGCCCAAAACTCCAGGCCTGGGATCAAGCCAGCAGATAAGTGGCAGTTTTGCATTGAGTGGGGACGCAAAGAGGTCCAACTCTGATGACCACACCTGTCGAGAGATCTTCAACCACTGAGGTTAGAAGCTCCCACTCGTGAGCCTGTGACCTGGAGCAGCAAAACTGTCTGCAAAGATCGTTTTATGCCTGGAACATGATGGGCAAGGGCTCTATCCCATGCTCGATGGCCCAATACCAGACCCTCATTGCCTCCCAGAAACAAGGAGTAAGAGTGTGTTCCCACCTGTTTGTTGATGTAGTACACTACACCATATTGTCCATATGTACTAGCAGTGGTCCTTGGAGGAGATAAGTCTGGAAGCCTGCAGGGCATAAGGACCACTCAGCATCTCAAGAACATTGATATGTAGACCCTGTTCTAAACCATCCAAGTACCCTGGGTCTGGTGATCGGCAGATGAGCACCCCATCCCAGACTGGATTATCTGTCATGACAATTTGATGGGGAGGGAGTCTGCGCGGAAAGGAGATCCCTAGGGAGGTTGGCGAATGAGCCAACACGACAGAACCCTCCAGACCTGGTCAGAGACCATGCCCAACTGGTCCAAGTTGTCTGTGTGCTGGTCCCACTGGACCCTCAAGGTCCACTGAGGAACCCGCATATTGAGACGGGCCAGGAACCATGGCAATGGCTGCTGCTATGTGGCCCAGAAGCCGCAGGAAAACCCTGGCTGGAACCTGCCAGCTGGAGGAAACCCAAAGGGCCTGCTCCATCAGTCACTCTGCCCTGTCCTCGGGTAAAATGCCTTTGCCCTGGTTGGTGTGCAGGCCCCCGGTATTGAAGGCATTCGAAGGAACCCTGCAGATCTACTGTGATCCCCAATTCCTAGAAAAGGTGCAGGGTGCAGTCCAGAGTCTGAACCAAGCATTCCTAGAGAGCCACTAGTAGCCAGTCGTCCAGGTAGGGAAACACATAGAAGCCCTGCCTTCTTTAATCGCTACTGCCACAACTGCCAGGCATCTGATAAATACCCAGGAACCGAGAAAAGGCCACATGGGAGGGCCTGAAATGGAAGTGGGCACCTGAAATTGGAAACAAAGGAAGCAACAATGGGCAGGAAAGACCTGGATATGCAAGTAGGCATCCTGCATGTCCAGCAAGCACAGCCAATTCCCGGTGCAGCAGGGTAGTAGTCTGAAGGGTCACCATCCTTAAGTGTTTGTGGTCGATGTACAGATTCAGACTACTCAGGCCCAGGATGGGCCGGCCCCCCACCCGAGTCTTCCTGGGATAAGGAAGAAGTGGGAGTAAAACCCCTTCCCACTGAGCCTGAGGGATGGGCTCTATGGCTCTTTCTTGCAGTGAGCGTGAATTTCTTCCCAGATCAGGGGCAGGTGTGCTGGGAGGGTAGGTGGTGTGGACCGGGGATTTTCTGGTGGCAATTCCAGAAACCCAGGGTGTGATCTTGAGCTACTAGCTGGAGTACCCAACTGTCTGAGGTCATTGCTCGCCACCTTGGTAGGTGGAGAGAGAACTGACCCCTGACTACCTCCCTTGGACCTACAGTCAGAGGAGGGGGATCGGCTTAGGAGTCAGGAGGTAGGGGCTGAGGTGGGCAGGGGACGATGGGGCCTCTGGGGGCTCCAGTGGCAGTGCCCGCGGGAAGTTGGTAGATTTACATCAGGGACTGTCCTCGGACTGCTTGCAGGAGGACAATGGAAAGGACTGACGCTGGTTCACCCTAGGCTGGGTATGTGAAGCGAATAAACCAACCTAAGGGATCTGCCAGACTCCTGCAGCTTAGAAATGAGGTCCTGATCACCACCCCAAAGAGGACCAAGCCCCAGAAGGGAGCATCTAGAATGCTGGCTTGGCCATCTGGAGGCGACCCGAGAACCTGGAGTCAAGAGTGGTACCAGAGGCATATGCTGGCGGCACCCACACCCAAAGGCGTCGACAGCATCATAAGACATATGGAGGACATGGTTGCCCATATCTGAGCCCGACTCATAAGCTGGGCAAACTGAGTCTTGTGGAATCCTCACGCAGAGTTTGGACCAGGTCCCTGGCCTGGTCCCAGAGGGCATTCTGGTACTGTAGCATATGGGTCAGATACTTGGTGGTCCTGATGGTCAAAGTAGCAGAGGCAAAGACCCATTTGCCAATCTGGTCTAGCTGTCTGGATTCCCGGTCTGGAGGAGAGCACTAGGTGCTTGGGCTTTTGGTTCGGTCGTGGGCAATATCAGTGACCACAGAGTCCACCTTAGGATTACTCCCCAAGAAAAGCTTACCAGCTGGGGCATGGTAAAGCCAATCCATCTTGTTAGGAAGTCGTGGAATGGAGGAAGGGTAAGCCCAAGTTGCTCGGGTAACATCCTCACAGGACTCGATCAAAATTGGTACCACAACAGGCAGGGCATCCTTTTTCCTGAGAAAGGCAGCCAGCGACACCTTTCTGGGTCCAGTTTCTCCATCTCCCATCCCACGAAGGACTGTACGTGACGACACCGCTAATAAAGGATGGCTCATTGGTGGGTGGGTGGGGACTTGGGTACCTCCTGGGCTGATCCTTCCCTGCTGATGACTCCTGTGGAAGAGGTAGACCCAAGAGAAGGAGTCATTCTCAGGGACTCACTATCAGGGACCAGCATCAGAGACCGATGACTGTCCTCTTAGAGCCGGTGCTGGTGTCCAGCCGGATGCCGGAGGAACCAGTCGTAGCGGGGTTTACTCTGGCCAGCCCCACTGCTGTCCCTGGGAGGAGGATCCTGGGGGAAGGAGGGGAGAGGCCAGAGGCGAAGCTCTGAGGGACAGGGTCTGCTTCTGAACCAACAACCACCATGTCGAAAAGAGGGGGTTAAAGTCTACCTCGGTATAAAGTTATATGCAGGTAGAAAGGGTAAAGAAGGTGTCCTGTTAGGGTACGACAGCTGAGAAGCTGACGACAGGTAAGCTGACGGAAGGTCATCCAGCACTGGCAAGGGATCCAGTGACAGGTTAGCAGGCGCCGGCTGCAGAGAAAGTGGCACCGGCATCAGGCCCACTGGTTGGGGCATCAGCAGCACAGGCGGCAGCCCAACAGGTGATATCTAGACGGCCCGGCAACGCCTGCCCAAGAGGAGAGGCTGGCACTAGGGAGCTGAGATACCCTAGGTAGAGGCAGAGGCGATGCCAGGGAGGAGGAAATGGCGGTCGCCTGCCTCGGGCGCTGCCTATCAGAACTGGTGCTGGTTCCAGGATTGGGAGGTGACAAAAGCAGAGGCATGGCTAGGGACGGACGAGCACAAGGCCGCCACCCTGAGAGTCCAGAATCGGCCAAGCCACCTGGCTGAGGGCCTGCAGAAGACAAGGGCCTGAGCACCAGGGGCTGGGGAGCAGGAGATGAAGTCCCCTGCCCCGAAGAGCTGCCACCTGAAACAGAGATAAGGGCGGGCAGTGGAGCCACGGGAACCCAGAGGGAGTGAGGGCTGGCGGTGCAACCCCCACAGGAGGACAACGCTGCCACAGTCATGGCTTTATGGGGCAACCGTGACCGGAACCTGTCTTGATGTTTGTCCTGGTGTTTGTAAGCTTCCGACTTCTTCTTGTAAGAAGAAGGAGGCCCCGGAGGACTGTGCTGGCAAGAATGAAGAGCTCCTGGCCTGCAGTTCTTTTTCCATCACAAGCAGCTTCTGCTTAAGAAGGTAGCTCTCAGCTTTTAATCAACATCTCTGAGTGGCCTGGTTGAACTTGGCAGTGTTGGCATCGCCTGGTATCGTGGCTGGGGTCTAGGCAGATCAGGCACTAAGAATGGACGCCTTTTCAGGGAATCTGTTTGCCGCAGGCACACTTAGTGGAGCAGTCGGAGAGGATGAAGTGGGTAGAGAAGACATATACCCATTGAAGGAACACCTAAAAATTTGATGTTAAACACAGAAGAACTAAAGAAAATTAAAAAGGCGCGAAAGTGTGGTCGACTGCAGCTACAACGCTCACTAAGGTCTGATGTGCAAGGGTTGACAGACAAAAAGAACTAACTGAGGTGGTATGGGAGAACGCCTCTATATATAGCCTGGGCTGACGCCGCCAAATGACCGACGCCAGCAGTCCCCCACAGTGGACTGCTACATCGCCTCTGTGTAGTTCTAGCGCCCGGCAGCATAGTCTTACCAGTGTGGCCTGCTGCAACAGCCTTCTTGAAGTAAGATCGCCTGAGCATAGGGACGACAGATCAGAAGTGGAAGGGATCGGCTGACCATCTGTTCGCTAAATTTATTATCTCTTCCTTCCGAATAGGAAAACTTAAAAAATTAATTTAATAGCTAAAAGACCTTCACCAATATCAGGTAACAGGCTATGATATTAAAAAGCTCACTCCATAATTCTGGAAATTTCTTTAATAAAAGCACATTTAACAATATGCTATAATGCTTTCTTTAGTATTAACCAGCAGCTGGTCTTGCATGAAAAATCTGCAGAGCTGCTTTAATTATTATCAAATTTAGAAGCTCAGGAAATAAATATTGATGTAGCTCCTAAAATGTTTATTGGTAGTGGATACTGGAGCCTGGAGGAATATGAGCCTTTTAGCTTTAGGTCATGAGTTCAGATCTAGATCATGGGTTTAAACTGGTTGACAGTGACTGAAAGCTGTTTTCAAAGTCATTTTGACTTCAAAATGTGGATTTTCTTACCTGTAAATCTGTTGTCTCAGAGTATCACATATCCTTTATCTTAATGGCTGTCACCAAGTAATTGGTGACAGCCATACTGGGCAGAAGGACAACATGAGTGCAGGGAATGGCCTTTTAATTTCAGAAAATTCTGAACACCTGAGTATTTAGTCCTCATGAGGATTACAGAAGTGTGCAGGTCTGACAGAAAGCAAGCAAACAGTGGCTCAGCTGTGTGAAGTCAGTTTTGGACGCTGGTAACAGTTGGGACTGTACCTAGTTAGACCCCGGTGACAGAAACGCTTCAAGCTGCCACTAGTCAAGCATTTCAGAATTTCACTCAAATACCATTGTTGAAGTAGCCAAATTGTGTACTGCAGTTCCACAGGTTGCAGATCAAAATTCAGGATTTGACTCACAGACTTGTCATTTGGATAAAATAAATCAATCAATGTTTATTTTACCAGGCAAAGCACCACTGAGCGAGCTGATTTGCAAGGTGGATCTGGACAAATGCACATAAAAGTAAACAATATACAAAGGAAAAAGATGGGTGTACAATCAAGGAATACAATGTGAAGAGGACATGAAACATAGTACAGTATTAGGCAAGGTCTATACAGGCAAATATGCAAGAGGCTAACAGAAATAGAAATTTAATACCTGTAAATTTTCTTTCCCCAACTGCTGGACCTGGGCTTCATAACTGTTAGGCGTAATCTCTTCTTGCCACGTGACAGTCAGGAACACAAAGCTCTGCAGCCGGACATCCACCCTCCATTTCCTGTAACCACCAGTTCTTCCCAAAGCCATTCAAACCTTGTAGTACTATATAAACTTGGAAACAGAAAAGACATTATGTCAAACCTTCCGCCAGTTGAATGTCAAAATTTTACATTCTGGGAGGATGATGCTCGGAGAACAACAGTCGGAGAAAGAAAATTTACAGGTATTCAAATTTCTATTTCTCTCTCCTTATGCTGGTCTCCGGCTTCATAACTACTGAATATACTAAAGCAGTACATCCCTGGCTTCCCAGGCTGAAGACTGTAAATCCTTTAAGGGATCACCATCATCGCCTGAAGAATCAAGAAGTCTTGGACGAGGCAGACAAATCCAGCTGACAAAGACTGGAGATGGTGTGATTAGGTGGCCAAAGAGCCGCCTGCATAAGCCAGCCAGAGAGAGTTCATTAAAGTCTGTCTCGAGATGGCCATGGCCTGGGTGAGGGTGCCTAAAGCCATCCCTGCTTGTTGGAAGGTAGTGGTTATGGATGAATAAATACATCTGACAATAGAGCTTAGAAGCATTTCTTATGATGGTTTGGTCCTTGGTGAGGCCGAGGGGCTGGAGCCTTCCAAACAGGCTCGGCTCTTCGAGACAGTGCTGCATCACTCTATTAGGATCCCGAGCATGAAATTCTTTCTTGTGGTTAGATTTAAGAGAAAGGTAACAAGGAGGATGCACAACCCCTGGCTGCCGAAAAAAGAAAATGTTACCATCAGTAAAAGAAAACTGGATTTAATCAGGGACCACCGAGTCCTGAATAGTAACTATATGAGGATCCATGGAAGAAATCTCTAGCATACTGATGCGACTGGCTAGAAGGTAGCCACGAGAAATGTGATCGTCGTCAGCAGGTGTATGGGGTGGCTCTTAACAAGTTGAGACTCAAACTGGATTGAAGGTCGATTTAAAGTTGATGCTTCAGGAATCATCCGCCTGGGATGAGACCATGAGGACTCTCCTGCCTCTATCGACAAGCGTGCTCCCCATGTGGAATCTTAATCCACCAGGAAACTGGTTGTAGGTTTTCTCTAACTCTTTGGGGACCTATAGAATGAAGAGTAGGGATACCGCCCAGTCGACATGTTTTGCCCTTGAAGTCTGAAAGGAAATCTGCCATATTCTGTATTCAATTAAGATAAGGAGGAAGCATCATTGCAATGCCAGAAAGGAATAAATCCTAGCTCCTTGAGAGACTCCTGATCAATCTCCTGCAAGGGGGATAACCTATGCAGAGTGAAATCAGCACAGGTCCTGGAGAAGAGGGTCCGGGCTGAGTCAGATCTTATAGGAGGTGGCCTTGACATGTGAATCAGACATGTCAACCATGGACACACAGGCCAGGATGGGTGGGCCAAAAACAGTTCTGCGGATCCACAGTTACCTTATGTAGGACCCTGGAGAGCAGCAGAATTGGGAGAAAGGCTTATGGAAGTTTTGCTGACAGGCGGCGAGATCTACCAGAGGAGTGTTGAAGGCATCGTCCTCCAGCTCCCATGCCCCTGGTAGGAGTCCTTGTATCCTAGCCAGTCTGCCCGGTGTTATTCAGAGCTGGAATGTATACTGCCATCAGGTTTGGCCGGCTCCGACATCCGAATGAAAGAGCAGAAAAGATTCCTGGTGTATCCATGATCTCCTTGATCAACCCTGGTGATAAGTTATCAATGTTCAGTTGTCCGTTATGCTGAATCTTGACTCTGATAGAGAGCACTTGCCTAGTACGGAGACCCTAACCCAGAATCTCCCTAGCTCCTTAGGCAGCCACCGTTAATGAGTCTTGCTTGGTGAGGAGGCCTCAAATTCTGAACTCTCATAATATTGGTCCTCCGAGCCCCACCAATGAAGAAAGCTCCCCTAGCAAGAAATTGGGAGCTTTGTTTCTTGCCATCCCTGGAATTGAGACCACAGTTTGAGAATGCTAGCCTGGATGGACGGTCTGTGAATCAGTGCCCAAGAGACTATGTCTACTGAGGACAGCATGTCCCTATGAACCTTATAAAACAGTGAGCTGTGAAGAGGTGAGCGGCTCGAGAACGCTCTAGAGGCTGTGGAGGTCCATGGATTTCTCTTCTGTGTGAAACACTTGACTGTGTTTCAAAGCCTGCTCGAGATAGGGCACAGGACTTAAGTGCCCTTGTTCCGGCTCTTGATAAATCTGTGCCTAAAGAGGCACTAGACAGCCTCCGCCACTGCTGGTATTGCCTGATCGAATGTGGGGCCTTGGAGGATGTTGAACAGGTGGTGAAGAGCTGTATCTTGGTTGTGGGGTTAGCAATTACCCCCAGTAAGGGCAATACTGCTCCTACGACCTTGGCCAAACCTCTGACTCGAAGGACAGCACTTTGATTTAGAGGGTGATTGTTCCCCACCCTGAATCCAAGATATTGAGCGACTCCTGGATGGGGATAAGCAGATAGGAGTCTTGTAATTATATTGATGCCCTGAAAATCCCCGATGGAGTTTCCATACGACAGATGATAGTATGTGTGTGTCCCTCTTGATGGAGTTGTGCTCACCCAGTGGTGCTGAAGTTATAGGAGCAACCCTGTTCTGAGATCTCCCCACATTTGGGGTTTCCAAATAAGAGGGCACACCCGGATCCAATCTGTGGGGTAACTGCTCACTAGCCCCTTTCCAGAAGATGATTAGGAATTGCTTGAACCTTGCAGTCTGTAAGTGCTTGGGCCCTTGACAATCAAGCCTGTAAATGCTTGAGTCCTTGACAAACTACAGTTAGAAGTTGGCGGGGAGCCCGTGGGGCCAGCAGTGGACTTGAGTGGGAGGCAACTGGTTATCTGGCGTACCATGCCCCAAAACCTTTGGCGTGTCTTGGCATGGACGGGTTTGTCCCACAGTCGAGTATGGGTCAGGGATCCTTCATTGCGAGGTTTTGTTGCTGCTCCCTGGGACTCAGGGGCCACCTCGTCCTCCAGCCTGTGGTTGCACTGGTTACAGGGAGAACCATGTGCGCTTGCCTGAGATGACCCATTCTCCCTTTGCTGTAGTTGTGGCAAGAAAATCCTTTCAGGAGCCTGGTGACCAAGATTTATGTCTGTCCCTGGCATGTGTATCTTCTCCTTCTCCAATACTGGGATCGCTTTCTGAGGGCGGATTCACACTGCAGGTTTCCTTCAGATGGCATCTTTCCAGGTGAATTTCTGAAGATGCGACCATTTGACAAGGAAAACAATCCAGGGAGTGCCAGGTTGTGATTTGGTAGAACATGGAATTTGCTACGTAGCTGTCTGCCCGCTGAGTGGGCTGAGACTAGGCGTATGAGCTGGAGCAGGTTATGGACCCCTGGGTAGCCTTCTTGAGATACCCCGCCATGTCATGCTTTTGAGCGGCCTACTAATGGGGGCTGTAGTGGTATGAAGGTTCGCACCAAGGCTCTGAGACTAAGAGGGTCCCCGTGGAGGCTGTGACCTCCCGACTATACAGTTGGGAGTTGCTCACTGAGATGCAGCCTCAGATATCTCCTGTGACCTCGAGGCGTTGTTTGCTTAGAATATAAACACAGAGATCATCGGGGGCACCGTGGCAACTCCTGCTTGGAGAGTATTTGCCCTGCTAATCCAAAGACATACTATGGGTCCTGCTTCTGGCATGTGCTGCTGGGCACCCCTATACTAGTCACCCCATCCAATACTAGTCACCCCATCCCGTGTCCAATAATCCACCTGCTAGGGGACAAGACCCTTATCCAGATAAAGATTCCCTTATTTGCACTTGTGGTCCAGTTTTCAAATCCCAAGCGAGGTCAAACGAGGTCTTAGGTCATCAGGACTCCTGGCTCACAATTCATTTGCTCTAACCACTAAGCAGCCTTGTCTATAATGATGGTTCCTAGTTTTGGGCAGGGGACTCTAACCCGCAGCCCTCGCTGTGTGAGAATGCAGGGAATGCCTTCCAATAACTTGGCTGTAGGAAGCCTCTCGCGTTGCCTCCAGGGGCAGTAGTGGCCTCCGTGCACCCATAAGACTTCCAACGATCAGCTAAGAGCCCTGGGAGCTAGTCAATGGTCTGTGCATATTGCCACCAGACTATTGAGCCTCACGCATCCTTCGGCAACAAGCTGCAACCTCTGAAGTGCTTGTCACTGGAAAAAGTACCTGAAGTGCTTCTGGGCTCAGATTAAATGTAAAGTGGTCTCCATCGATGAGCACTGAGACCCTGGGTGCTCGCCGATGAGCTGTGAATCTGAGTGGTCCTGTTAGTAGCACAGCTGGTGCAATACAGCATCCTTTGCTGTGCCAATGTAATTAACTCAGGAGCCCGAGGGGTCGGACTGCCTGAGCATGCTGCTGTGACCCAGCTGTATTATGCGTGGCCTCCGTCGATGAGCCTAGCAACTGAAGAGCTCATCGGCGGAAAAATGCTCTGTGGGAGTGCTTCTGGGACAAAGTTCAAATGTGGCCAGCACACCACTGCAGCGCTCCACCATCGCAGCTACGTGAGAGGTCAGGCAATAGCTACAGCATAGTTTAGAGTGCAGAGATAGAGCCTTGGCCACAGAGGAAGTCAGCATAGTCCAATAAGGATAGAAAGGTGGTTTGGACCAGTCTTTTTGGCGCGTGGGATAGGAGATGTTTGATCCGGAAGAACAGGCCAAGTCTCTGCCTTAGCTTCTTTGAAAGTTCCTCAGTATGGTCAGAGAATGCAAGCTTATGGTCTATCCAAAGCCCCAGATATTTAAATTTTGTCTCATATACTAACATACTAAAAGCCAGCAGAGTCGTCAAATGGTCTGTCATATCTGCTTGGTAGCCAGCCCCTAGAGGGTGCGCTATCCCACCTCCCCTAGTCCCGAGAGGGTCTTCTTTGGCTTCAGTTTCCAATTGTACCTATCCCACCCCTTCCTGAAGCCTTCCACTGTGCCCTCTTCCACCAGGCTCCTGGGCAGCAATTCCATGGCTCCATCACCCTCTCAGTGAAGTAATGTCTCCTATGTTTCCCCTGTAATTTCCTCCCTCCAACTTCCATTCCGCCCCTGATTGTTTCCCCCTTCTTTAGCCTGAACAGCTCCTTGGTTCTGTCCTTGGTTATTCCTTTTAAGTACTTGAAGACCCCTATCATGTCTCCCCTGTCTCTCCTCTCCTCCAGTGTGTACAGCCCAAGCTCTTCCAGTCTCCTCCTCATAGAGCCTCCTCCCCATGCCCTGAATCATCCTGGTTGCCCTCCTCTTGACCCTCCAGCAGTGCTATGTCCTTCTTCAGATGAGGTCTCCAGAACTGCACACAGAACTCGAGTTGTGGCCTGACCAAGGCATTATACAGAGGGAGGCTCACTTCCCTCCTCCTGGATGTAATCCTCCTGGCTATGCAGCCCAGTATCCTGTTTGCTTTGGCTGCAGTTCTTCTACAGTTTTCAGAGTTATTCATTTTGAGCTCTACCACCACCCCTAGATCCCTCTTGCTTGATGTGGCTTGCAGTTTGACCCCGGTGTATACATGGCCCAGGTTTCTGACCCCCAAATGAAGTACCCTACATTTCAGCATTAAACTTCAATCCCAACCTCTTTGAACCCCCTCCAGGGTATGCAGGTCCCCCTGGTCTGTCTCTCGCTTCTTCCCCTTCTGCCAGTGCTCCCAGTTTGGAGTCACCCATGAAGAGACTCAGCCTAATCCTAACCCCTCCTATATCCGAGACATAGGCATTTAACAGGAGTGGCCCCAATACTGAACCTTGGGGACCCGCTGATTACCTTCCTGGGGAAGGAGACTATCCCACCAACCATTACCCTCTGTATTCGCCATGTAAGCCAATTTTCTACCCACTTGAGCAACTGCCTTCCCACCCCCATCCTCCCCAGCTTTGTTATCAGACCATTGTGGGTACCAAATCAAACACCTTGCTGAACTCCAGGTAAGAGCGTCCACCGCCTATGTCTGTCCAGGGCCCACGCCACCCAGTCATAAACTCTCAAGGCTGGACTGATCACGATCTCCCTGGGACGAAACCATACTGTTTATCATCCCGTGCCCTAACCATTCCAGCTGCCACCCAAGCCTCTCGATAATGCCTCCATTACTCTGCCTACCACAGACGTTAGTCTGACAGGCCTATAATTCCCCATCTCCTCTCTAGACTCCTCTTTGTGGATAGGCACTACATGAGCCACCCTCCAGTCCAGGGCACCCAACCTGTCTGCAGAGGCATTAAGGAGTGCAGCCAGTGGAGCTTCCAGCTCATCCACCAGTTCCTTCATAACCTCGGATGTAGCCCATCCGGCTCCAGGGCCTTATCAGTTTTAGCTTCCAAAGGGCCTCCCTCACTCTATCCACTGTGATTTCTCCTCCCAGCCCCTTCCCCTCATGCAACCTCCCATCCCCTTCTAGGTCTGGCCCAGTTGGTACCCTAGCCTCCTTCAGCCTCTGACTCTGACTGACCTCAATTTTGTTTGCTCCCTTCCCTCCCATCAGGCTGTAGAGATTTCCTGTCCCCTCTGTACAGATTGAGGCAAGTACTCATTACACCTCTACCTGTTTCTCTGCTTCCTGAACCCATCCCCCAAGCCCTAATCCTGCTGATCTGTGTCCAGCTTTCTCTTCTCCTATGTATCTATAGAATCCACCTCCCCGGATATCCCTAGCCAGGTTTTGCTCCATCTCGCCTTGGCTCCCCTCACCACTCTGGTGACCCTCCCGCCATCAGTTCATACCTCCCCATCCTTGTCCCCTTTGAGTGCTTAAAAGCGTGCGTAGGCAGCCTTTTTCCCTCACCGCCTCCTGCACCTCCCTGGTCCACCAACATAGCTTACTGGTTCTACCATGCTTTCACTCGCACTTGTACAGGACCTAGTAGTCTCTTGCACCTTTCTTAATGGTCTCCCACAAGCTTCCAGCATCGATGTCCGCCTAATCTTGTCCAAGTCTCCACAGAATCTTACCCATGCCAACGAAGTCCGCCTCTGAAGTCTACCACTACTGTATTAGTACAATTTTCTCCCCCACCCCAGATACAGCAGCAACCAGACCATGGCATGAGTCACCACCTGCCAGCAGGCTGCACACCTCCAGGCCCTTATCTGGTTACTGTCCGCTGGACAACATCCAATATCCACCCTCCTAGTAGGTTCCCCACCTGTTGGACCAGGAAGGCATCCTGAAAGACGTCCATCAGTCTCTGTTCCTAGTACAGAGGATGTCATGGTGTCCCAGTCCGCCCCCAGCATTGGTCTCCCATGACCACCACCCTACCTTTCCAAGGTCACAGTGACCCTTGATGTTCTCAACCAGTTTATCCTCCAGTGCCTCCTCTATTGCAGAGGGCCTGTACACCACCCCTATTTTCAATTTCTTCCTTCCCTCATTTGCAGGGTTACCCAAATCACCTCCACACCCCTATAGCCTCCTCCACTCCACTAACCACTATGTCATTTCTGACTATCAGTGCTACACCTCCCCTCTTCCCACTCCTCTATCTTTCCTGAATATTTTATAGCCCCAAGTTCAGGTCTCAATCATTTCTCTGGGTGGCCCATGTCTCCGTAATTGCTGCCACATCTGTTGCTCCTCAACCAGCATAGCCTGGAGCTCTGGCATTTTATTGCCCATGCTCCTGGCATTGATCAGGACTGTCCTCCACCCCAACCTCTCCCTCCTCTCCAGTCCCCCCAGCCCTCACTGATCCCTTTTCTGCACAATTCTCCATGGATTTGCTCATCGCATCCCCACACTCTTTTCAATAGGTTCTCCCAGAAGCAACAGAATCTGCGGAGTTAAGCTATGTGGGAAGGTTTTGACCTATGGCAAAATGTGAGAAAAGTATAGCCTTTGGGTTTGTTTTGCATTTAGAAGTAGTTTTTGCTCAATAGTTTAACTGCAGCTGATTAAAGTCCACCTGTAGGTCCATACAGGCCTGCTCCAGGGTAGGCCTAGCAATGTACATGACTGTCATCGGTGAAGAGATGAATGTTGGCTGCTTTGATTCCAGAGTCAATGTTGTTAATATAAAGAGTAAAGAGCAGTGGTCCTAAAATGGACCCTTGCAGCACACTTCTTTGGAGTAGTTTTAGCAGAGAGATCCTTGGCTTTAACCTGATGGAATATCCCAGAGGTAACCACTGAACCATATCAAGGCAAAAGAATCTAGGCCAATGCTTTGAACAGTGTCCAACAGCAGGCCATGGTCCACTGTATTGAATGCCTTGCTAAGATCAAGAAACAAGGCACATACATATTTCTTGGACAGCCAAAGAATTTTGCCAGTCGTTGGTTACCTTTATGAAAAGCGGATATTGTACTGTGACAAACTGAATCCTGACTGGGCAGGGTGAAGCAGACTGGAGAGTCCAAGTACTTCCTAAGCTGTACATTAACCACCTTCTCAAGCAGTTTAGAGAGGATGGGAAGTACAGATATCAGTCTGTAATTGTTTAGATCTTGGGTCACCAGATATGTTGGGGAATATCATGGGCAGTTTTTCAAATGGGAGGGAGGTGTCCTTGGGCAACAGATGGGTTAAAGAGGTGTGTGATAGGTGCTGATAATACATGGGAGGTGAGCTTCAGAAAACAGGGTCGATAAGGTCAGCACCGCACCTTTCCTGGTATCCAGGGCTAGCAGTAGATCTTCCACTTGTTCCAAAGACACAGGGCTAAAGAAGAAGGCCATGTCAGGGATAGAGGTAATGCTAGTGGGTCTAACAGTATCCTGACTGCAAAAGTTGTGTCGGAGATTATAAGTGGTGAGGAGTCAAAAGCGAGCCCAGCCAGTGGCAAAGTGGCTGTTAAGCAGATCTAGCATTGTATGTTTGTTAATGAATGTGAACCACCAGAGAGGATTTTGGCCGAGAGAATTTGCCAATTCATGCCCTTCTGTATTCTTAATGGTCTTCCAAAACTTAGAAGCACACTTAGATGATGAGTCCAGCTCATGCTGAAAATACTTAGCTTTTGGATCTGACAAGTTTAGTACAAGTGTTCCTAGCCATTCTGAAAGCCAACCAGTCAGCAGGAGCTTGGTTTTATGTGCTTTTTCAAAGAACATCCCTATTAAGTAAAGCGCCTTCAGGTTGGCCGTAAACCATGGGTACGATTTTTTCTTTGCGTGAACTTTAACCAACAAAGCATGTCTATCTATAGCTGAAAGTACAATACTCTGACAGGATTCATAAGCAGACACTGACTTGGCTAGACAGAAATCTTGCCAACTAGAGTTTTGTAGTTCAGTAAGGAATGCTAGAGGAGCAAAGTTACATTTGCTTCTTCTATATATATATCTTGAAGGGAGACTGGTTTGGGAGTGGACCTTACACAAGCAATGGAACAATGGTCACTAAGGTTGGTGAAAAAACACCTGAATGGGCGAAAAGGTGAGGCTTATTAACTAGCATAAGATCAATTAAGGTACTGTTGGCAGGGTTTTCTTATTAGGGCGTGTGACTTCAGGAATTTGTTGTATAAGGCGAAGGTGTCACCTAGTTCTTTAAAGGGTCCAGAGCTTGCTGAGAGCCAGTCGAGGTTGAGATCTCCCAAAATGATGACTTCCGAGGTCAACATGTTCAGTTCCTTGCATACATGGTCTAGCGCTTTAAGCTCAGCCGAGGGTGGGCAGTAACATCCAATAACGCAACAGATTGGGAGGAAGAGAGCTGAACCTTCAGGGTCAAACTTTCAAACTCCTTGGGCAAAGAGGCTGAATTGGTAGTGGTCACCAAAAATTGATCTAGTATACATATAGTTACTCCACCCTCTGGTAGGTCGGTCAGTTGGAAGACGTTATAGAGATGGAATGTTTATGGCAGAGTCCAGAGCAGAAGGGCTGAGCCAGGTTTCGAATCAAACTTCTTCAGAAGACTACAAACATTAATATGAAGGAATTTTATACACTTGAGGTGAGCTAAATCCGAGGGAGCTGTTGTCAAAGTGAATGGTTCAGGGTTCAATTCAACATTGCCCAAACAGAGTAATAATATCAGCAACATTTTACTCTGGGCACTAGTAGCAGTTTAAAGATAAGGTATGTTCTCTTTTGCGATGGGGAGACAGACTAGACTAGAAAATGTTCTGGTGATAATTAGCCAAATGCCTACAAGATTTTAGACTTCCAGTTTAAACACTGAACAGTGTGAAATCACTAGTTGCCTGCAAACAATGTTTGAAAATGGCTCACTGTGATTGTGGCAGCCCACCTCCCAAGCACCATTACCATGTACTGTGGATATTCCGGTATCTAGAGGCCCCCATACCATGTACTGTCTGATATCTCTGATATCTGGTGGCACCCCAAGCACCTGTAGTATGTACTGTCCGATATCCCTGATGTCTAGTGGCATGACCCCATCCCCGATCACCTGTACCATATACTGTCCGATATCACTGGTGTTTAGTGGCACCCCACCCCCCAACTGCCCATCTAAGACTATACATAATGCCCTGGTGTCAATGGTTGTTCCCAGTGCCCACTGACAGAAGTAAAAGGTAAGCACTGGCGGTCCAGCATAACCCTTTTCTCCCCGCCTGCTCGCACAACACCACCCATCACACACACCTCTTACCAGGTATCCGAGGATGTCCAGGGAATCCTGATACAGTGATCAGCATAGCCCTCATACATGCGCCACTGACAGCTGATATGGCAGCCTGCCAATGAGGTGAGAGTAGGCTGTGCCAGTCACTGTATTGGGATTCCCTGGACATCCTCTGACACCCTGGTAAAGGAGATGGATGACTTGTGGTGTTCTGTGAGTGGCAGGATGAGGACGCTTGATTGCCACTGCCACTTTGACTTCTGTCAATGAGCATTCAGGGTCGGAGAAACCATTGACACCAGGATGTTCTGTATCACTGCACACGGGTGATCGGAGGGGGCTGGGGGTGTCACTAGGCACCAGGGATATCGGACAGTACATGAAATGCAGTTATTAGGGTTGGGGTGCCACTGGATATCAGGGATATCGCACGGTTTATGTACAGATGCTCACATGCGTGGGAGGTGCCAACAGACACCAGGATATTGGACAATACATAGTACGAGTGATCAGGAAGTGAGACAAGCCAGTAGACTCCACGGATACTGGACAGTATATGGTACAGGTCACTGGGTGGTATTGGGTGCCACTAAACACCTGGGATATAGGGCAGTACATGGTATGGGTGCTTGGTGGCAGGTGAGGGTGCCACTAGACACCAGGGATTTCAGACAGTACATGATACGGGTACTCTGAGGGGTCACTAGACAGGGGAATGTGTCAAGGCACTGTCAGGATGGGTGCTACTAGGCTGCTGTACATCATGCAAATGAGCTCATAATCGGCATTCAAATGGCTCTGCATGCCCACTGGGCTCACCTGAGTGTTGTGGCTGAATATAGCCCATATGGGTTCCGACACTACCTGTTCCTGGGATTGCTGCTATTCCTGGGGCTATATGCAGCCCCAGTCCACGTTGGGCAGCATAGTTTCAGTTGGCGCTGTGCTGACACGGACTAGCATTTGGTCAAACAGCACCAGGGTCCACTATCCATCTGAATACAACAGCCACGAGTCTGGCCCTTTGAATATCTGGCCCCAGAACATGCAAATGGAGGCTTAGATCTCATTTTATGTCTAGTCTCCAAGTTTTCAACAAAACATAAAGATTGTGTAGCAGCAACTTACTTCTTATACTTTCACTGTCATCTAACTAATGCAGTAACTTACCATGTAACCTATCACAGTGCAACATTGTATCAATTTGAAAACCAAAGGATTGAAACTTTATAAAAGAAAAGCATGTCTATTCTTGCTTTCATATCCACCTTACTGTAACGAAGATCCATCATCACAAAATATAATTTATGGTTTGTTTTGCACCTGTTTTGTTTTAAAGTTAAACATGTCACTTGTATTTCTGATACACACTACGCCACTCTACTACCAGCCTCTTGGCAACACCCATATCCTTGGATGCCAGGTCCTTCATCATGGCAAAGTCGGCCTTTCTAAAATACTGGTCGTGGTGGCTGAGGTCTAACTAGTTTTCCTTGTCACCACAGAAAAGATGGCATGGTTGTAGTCAATGAACCCCACCAGTTCCTTGACTTTTATACTAGTGAAGGTCCCATCCCACCACTGAGAGAAAAAGTGAAGGCGACCTCAAAACTAGAACCCTGTTGGACATTTCTGCTCTAGTAAGCGGCCAATGAAGGTGGGCAGGAACTCAGTTTCAGTCCTGCTAGAAGCCCTTTTAAAACTTTGGTCTATGCCCAAGAGATTGAAGTCCCCATGAATGCCACTGCTTCCAATTTGGATGCTCTCATAATTTCACAAAGCAGAAAGGCAGAATAATATGAATAAAAAGATTACAAGGAACATGGACAAAACCTGGAAAGACATTATTATGGGTCTGTTACTTGGGTTTGGCTGATATCACAACTGGTAAAAAAGAACCATTTTTTAAATAACTCATACTGCTGATTTAAGGAACCTACACAGCAGATAAAGATCAAAATAGAAGTAGAATGAATGTTAGGTTTAAATCTTTAGGAGAAAGACATCAAATATTTTTTTGTTGGGGCGTTTTAGTTTTACTGTATATCCACAGCTAGTTTATATCATACGCATACACAAAAGCAAAACAAAAGCACACTGGTGGTGGTCATTCACACTCTCCAATTATGGCCCCATTAATTTCTCACCTAGTTGTTAACTTTAATTCAACTAGTCAACTTTCACTACTCCACTGAAGAAATGGATTGTGATATGCGTAACTTTGTTTACTGGGTATGCACTTTAGAGTTACTCATGTTCGGCACACAACTGCCAATTACAACAGCCTAAGTACTACCTGTGGGTTTCCCTGCATGTTAAGGTATGTTGAGAGATGGGAAGGAGGTGAGGAATAAAAATTTGTTAAAGTCAAGCGTGAGCTGGCGGGTAGCGCAGTCACAAGTGCAACTGCTGCTATACCACCAACCTGAGGTGATGATGAGACTCCAAGGACAGTTCTCCTCCTTCAGGAAGGCGAGATGCTGCATGCCGCTACTCAACTGAGACCTGGTGGAGACCATGTGGCAGCACAGAGGGAGCACCTAGATGAGGGAGGGGCAACCACTGGACACCTAGCACACATGCATGTATGCATGTCAATGCATGCCAGCCACCTCGAAGAAAACCCAGTACTGAAGGCAGAAACCTTCGGACCGTCACTGCATCCAAACCACCATCCCACCCCTCATACCCACTCGCAGGTCCACCACTATCATGGTACTGGGCAAGCATTTTATTTATTTCAAAAGTTTTACTAGTACTGGCTACCTGTAAGTCCATGAGAAGGTCAGAAATAGGACTGGTGGGAGTGCTGATGGGCAAGTTGGGGACAAGAAAAAGGCTAATAAAAAAATGATTTAAATCAGAAGATTCAGTGTGCTTAGTGACTCGCAAAAACATGCTGAAATGAAATCATAGGACCATGTCTGAATCAGACATAAACAAGTATTTCCAGGAACATAACCAGCAAAGTAAAGTGTATGAAACAAGAGAGGCGCTGAGACACCGTTGAGATGGTGACAGACTGTCTGCAGGAACGTGAGATTGCTGGTGCTTTTTAGCCCACTGCAGGCAGATTTTTAATAATGTTAATTATTAAAAGTTATACTGACTGCCAATTTACATAACTCCAGTGTCAATTTAAATTAACTAAACTTTTACAGTAAGTACAATCTTCCAGGCTTTCTTGAAGAGTTTTAAAGCAGCAGTATTTGTTAGGCACCATACAGTTTTCTCAACAATGCACTTCTGGCAGAAGCATCAATGTACTGATTTTTATTTCCATTTTGTTTAAAGGGACACTGTCAACCTGTTTTTCTTCGTATTATTTCTAGTTAAAATCTTACATTTTATAACTGTTTACCCTCCCTAAAATTTATTGATGTTGCTGTTTGTTTTGTCTGACACCTTGTTTTAGTAGAACTGACATGCATGCTAATATGTATTTATAAACAACCTTGTTTTATTTACAACCCCCAGTCTCTCGCCTCAGCCCTAGCTCTCTCGATCACAGGCTTAGAATAGCTGCAATGAACATTTGTGCAGCTTACCCAAAATGACAGCAGGTCTCCATTGCTGGATACTGCAACATCAGCCAGATGTGCTAGCCCTCACAGAAACCTGGCTCTCCAAAAACACCCTCGACTCCTTGGTCGCCCTCCTGGCTTCACCCTTCACAGCGCCCGACAGGTGGGCAAGCGGGTGGGGAGGTGCTGTGCACATCTGTGACTTCATGATATGCCATGCCCTTCTAACACCTCCACTAGTCCATGGTGCCCAAGCCTTATCGTTAAAACTTACTCCAGATCCCTCCAGAGCCCCTGTAACTCTTACTATCACATATTCCCCCAAGAAACCAAGCTCCTGCTATACAATCCCATGCTAACAACATCATGCACTATAAATGATTATACAGGTTTTGAACATTCATATGTTCTTTTGTATGATTTTGGACATGTATTGTAATTTACCCAATGCTCCTCTACTGTTTATTGTACAATACCTTGTGTTGCAATTATTGCACAATCTTACAATGTTGTATTGTTTATACTACCCAAGTGCTATTGTAACTGCTCATCCTTCACAACCCTATGTAGCCCCTCCCCAGGTGCATCATGAGACGAGCAACTTGTTGTTCAGTGTGCCTCCTGTGAAACATTTCAATAAATAAATAAATAAATCCCCACTTCCCCCAAAATGGAACACATCATAGTTGGAGACTTTAATGTGAACTGGCTTGCTAGTTTGGCATCCCACGCCAAGGACTCCTTCACTGTGATGGACCTGACCCAGCTGGTCAGCCAACCTACCGAGTGAACCCCACTAATGGCTCTAGCACCCTGATTGACCATCTCCTCACCAACCGTCCCCACAGAATCTCTGACCTGGTGGTCCTTCCAGACTCCTAGCGATCACTCACCCATCCTCCTTTCCTGGTTGTGTCTTCAGCAGAAACCACACCAAACTCGGAGGCCTCACAAAGCTAAGAAAATACTTAACTCAATGGGACTGGTCCCCATTTCCGGGCCCCTACCATAGATGAAGCCCTTCATTATCACCTGTTCTTTTAATGAAGCATGTGACATCTATGTCCCACTAGTAAAAGTGCAATCCAAGAAACATAATGCCTCCTGGGTCACGCCTGCACTGCTCCAACAGCTAAAGCACAGAGATAATCTCTGGCATTAAGCAGTCACATCCAGCATGCAGGCAGACATGCAAGCCTATAAGCGGCTCGTAACAGATGCACTTGGGCCATAAAACAGGCCAAATCGGGCTACTACAAAACAACACTTGTCTCCTCCTGGGGAATGCTTGGTTGTTCTGGGACAATATCAAGGAACTCAACGGCAAATCCGGCTTCCCTCCCTACTGACTGTCAACAATGTCCCTACCACCGACCCGCTGGCCATTGCCAACTGCCTCAACTCATCATTTCTCTGACCTTAGTGCAGTACTCCCAAACAACTTCTTCAACCCCACACCTGCAACACCACCCCTAACACCCAGCATCCCCTTCCATCTCAGGGTGCTCTCTATGAATGAGACAAGGCCTTATCTCATGAAAGCACTCAGTGGCTCTTGCTATTGTAAAGATTCTTTGATATGAGAATACTACATCTAGTACTAGATACAGTCCTCTCCCCACTGACTGACCTCATTAACGCTCCCTAAGTCTGGGGCAGTTCCAAGCACCCTGGAAGACTGCCACAGTCACCCCGATACTGAAGAGTGGTGACAGCACCTCCCAATAACTAATGTCCCATATCCATTCCCCACCACTCTTGAAAGCCCTCAAAAAATTACAGCCACCTCAACTCACTGAGCACCTGCTTGCTCATAACCTACTTTGCAGGAGCAGCATGGCTTCAGATATGGGCACAGTACTACTATGGCTCTCACTGAGTTCTCTAATTTTATTCACTCTGCCCTGGATAGAAAACACCTAGCTGGAGCATTCTTCATTGACCTGTCAAAGGCCTCTGATACAGTCTCACCCTACTCTTAAGCACACTCTACCACATAGGTCTGTCCCAAAGACCCATCTCCTGGTTTACCAGTTACCTCACAGCTAGATCACAATGTGTCAAAATAAACAACACCCTCTCAACCACCCTGCCAGTCCGCTCTGGGGTTCCCTGGGCTCCACCTCGCCCTCTATTATTCAGCATCTACCTAAACACCTTGCCCAATTCCTGCTCCAGCAACCAACTACTCTATATCTTGGGATGACGGTTCTTTTTGCCTCGCTACCCAGATCCCACAGTATTGCAGTCCTCCCTCCAACATGCATTTACAGACTGAAAATTGGTTCATAGACCAAAGACTTGTGGTCAATGTAAAAAGACAAAGATCATGCTCTTTGCCCACCCGACAGAATGAGGCCAAGAATTGTCAGTGGCTCAGTAGGTAGCACACTGCTCTGAACCGGGAGATCAGAGGGCTATGAGTTCAGTTACCACATCTGGCACTTGGGTTAATATCCCATTACTGACACAGTAGTGCAGCATGAGAGGGTGCTGCACTTCTGAGGTGCCGTCTTTTGGATGAGAAGTTAAACCGAGGTCCCATCTGCCTGGACTGGTGGTAGTTCAGGTGGATGTTAAGATCTCATGGCACTATCGAAGAGTGAGAAATTTCCCGGTGTCCTGGCCAAATTTCCTCATTCACTAAAAATACCACCAACAGCTTAATCTGGTTCAAGGTCAGTTGGTATTCATCTGTATCCCCTCCCGGGTCATGCCTGAAAATAGGCAGGATTTGTCTAGTGCACTTACCGGTCAACAAAACTAAATAAAAAAAATACACAGCTTACAATCCTCTCCCACTACCTCCTTCCTCTAGAACAGGTCCATACATATAAATACCTGGGCCTTACATTTGATTCCAGCCTCTCTTCTTCCATTCACACACTGACACTCTATCATCAGCCATAAATGTGGTGTAGGCCTACTGTATGGCAAAAGTTACCTACCTCCAGAAGCCCTTAATCTGGCTGTCACCTCCTCGGTCCTCTCCCTAGTCGATTATGGGCTCATTATCTACTCGGCTGCTGACCACGAGCCCTTAACAAAATCCACCTGGCCATAAACAAAGTGTGTAGACTCCTCCTAGGCAGACAAGGTAACCACACTTTACTCCCTATGTGCCTTGACAAATCTCCTCACCCTGGATGAAAGACCATTTTAGCAAACATGTCTCCTCACAAAGAAAATACACCTGGGACTTACCCCTTGGGGTTTCTGCCTCTCTCTATCCTCCCACGCCTCAGTGAACACCGCACTGCCCACCGACAGGTGTGGTCCATCCTGAGGGTTAGAACCTCCTTAGCCCAAAGGTCATTCCCACACAGTCCCCAGTCTGGTACAACAAACTCCCTCCAACGTCTCCTCCATCTCCAAATTAGGACCTTTCAAGTCAGCCCTCAAAGAGCACATTCTTGCTTCCAGCGCTGCCAATGTACCAGCTAGTGCGGGTCATCTATCTATCATCTTCGGGACCATCCCACCACTGAGCTCCTCCACAGGGCTACCAAACATTACCTATTAACAATGCCTCCTTTGGCTGCACTCACAAGATATCTAATTCTCTACTTTGCTGTAAATATCAAACCAGTTACTCCTCCCTCTATCAGCAAACTTATTGTTCTCTTGAAAACTGTAAAATACAGCTCTTGGTAACACGTTCAATGCAAAGTACAGCTGATCTTGATTCTGCAATATTGCTACAACTGAAAAAACCGTAACCTTTAGCTGACATTCTATGTCTGTATGTATTAAGAGTTTGTATTTGTTTTTCCACATGGAGCCTTTGTAAATAAGTCCCTGACTCAAAGGTTGTAATCCTAAAGTCTGTTAAATAAATCCTGGATCTGTCCTTACTGCATACTTCCTGAGCATTAGAAGCCCCAAACAGTGCAGTCACTCATGAGGGCAGTAGCCTCAGAAACTCCCACTGCATCATTTATTTATTAGCTTTTGGTAACCAGGTAAGTGCACTAGGCAAAAATCCTGCCTATATTCAAGACGACCGGTGAGTACAATATTACAATACGACAAGGGTGCATTAATTACAATATAGCAGTGATAGACAGTCAGATGAGGGGCTTGACTGTGTTTTGGGTGTTCCCAAGTCCTGGAAAGATGCAGCTGGAACTAATCAAGGATGTAAATAAACCTGTGTTTGTGTGGTAACACCAGTATGGTGGGCAGTCTGTTTTTCACTTTTAAAAGAAAGAAAAAAAAAGTCAGAATCAAACTAGCAGCTACATCAGCAATCTTTGCAAAATGTTGGCAATCATAAAATGTGTTTTTGAACTAGGGACACTTTGAGACCTATAGGGTTGACAGTGTCCCTTTAATTCTGAACTGAGACAAGGGACTCTGAAGTTTTGGGAAAGTTCCACTCCATGACATGCCTACCATGCTAAAATTAAATATACTGATGTGGTTTTTGCTGTTTGCCATCTGAAATATCCGACAGCACCATCCTAGTACATAACTAAAATGCCAGCAGAATAGGCCTTACGGTCTTGTGTGTCTGCTCATTTGGTCAGCTCCCCACCTTGGGAGCTGATCTTACTGCCCTCCCGCTTCTCCTTCCCAGTCCCGGATATTTCTGCTGCACAGACTTTGCTTCCAGAACCCTTCCCTGTACCTGTCCCACCCCTCTTGAACCCCTCCACCGTCTCTGCCTCCACCAGCCCCTGGGCAGCGCATTCCATGGCTCCACCACCCTCTCAGTGATACACCTCCTCCTTTCTCCCTGAATCCCCTCCTCCAGCTTCCACCCATGTCCTCTAGCCCCCCTTCCTTTGGAGCACCTCTACATCTACAGAATGAATCTAAATGTACATTTAAAAAGCTAACCTCAACATAAGAGATTCCTAAAACTTTTGAGTGGTGGCCACCTTTAAGTACTTTTACAAAAATGTCTGTCTAAGCTATTTAATAATATCTAAGGAATTAAAAATATATTGGTGACTAACTCAGGATGTCAGAAATACACTGATGCTAAAAGCTCCATATGATTGATTTTTTTTTATTTTACCAACTAATAAATACAGCTGCTTAAATGTTGCTATTTCTATAGGTTCTAAAATACCAGTGTGTTCCTTCTGACCTGCAGCACAGCTGGAGGCAATGAAAAGTTTACTGTCAAAATGAGAAGAATCTATTAGATAGCAGTGACACCCTTCATTGGGCTTACAAAACTAAGAATAATAAGTCATACTGCTTTTCTGTGTGTCTTACAGTAACATACTGGTTGACAATTGTAGCCACACTGCCGATCCAATTATATAAAGAGGCGAAGCAGAGTGTCAAATGGAGGGTATGATCTCGCCACCAAGATTAATCACTGGTGGGGTCCCCAAGGATCAATACTTGGTCCCCTTCTCTTCTCTACATATCAACGAACTACCCCAGAACTGCGAAGGAGCCTCAGTGCAGCTATATGCTGATAATGCTATACTCTATAGGTCCTCCCCAAACCTAGCCCTGATTAACACTAAACTAGTGAATGACTTCAGATTGCTAGAAAATTGGTTTCTGGACAATAAACTCATTCTCAATGCAAAAAAACAAAAGCCATGTTGTTCGGGCATGGTAACCTTGGTACGAATAGGCAGCATCTGCTTAAGCTATCCACTCGCACGGAGATACCCTGGAGGTGGTACAGACCTTCAAGTACCTCTGGCATGGTCCTGGACCAAACCATGACCTTTGAACCACATGTGGATCGCTAACCAAAACCCTAAACCTAAAACTCGGGCTACTCTACAGACTCTCTCCCTGCCTCACTAGAGGCATGCTACACTATTGCTAATAATACCCTACTCCCTTTTATCCTACAGTGCCCCAGTATTAGTCTATCCAAGAAGCCACCCTCTCTAGGCTTAAAACTCCTTATCATAGAATCGAGTGATTCGCAAGTAGTGCACACCCCAAAACTCACCACTGCACTGTGCTTACAACCCTGGCGTGGCACTCCTTAGAAACAAGACCGCGCTACCCCAATATCGCTTTACATTTAAGCCCTGCAATCCCCATCTACACCCAGTTTCCATGGCATTGTACAGCATAAGCAGTTTGCCAGACCTCTTAGAACTGCAGCCCTCCACTGCTGGTAATCCCTAAACTGCGATACAAAACAGGAAAAAGGTCTTTCTCTTTCTGTGCTCTGCACCTATGGAACTCACTGCCCCCGTGATCCTGACTTGCCCAACTCTAGCTCATTTTAAAAAGACCAAAAGCCCACCTCTAGTCTGCAGCCCCATGTATCTGCTTTTGTTGAAGTAACTGCTTTCACTGAAGTCCCTTTGTCTCCTCCCCCAAACACACACCCACAACCCTACTGCTATCTAGATATGCAGAATTAGTGAAAAGATGACAAGTCCAGGCAGGTTGTCCCTATATGTAATTAGTCATAGTCATGAACAAGAACAGTATGTATGTACATACTGTGTGTGGATATATCGTGTAACTAATTTAAATAAGTCTCTATTAGTATGATACTGTATATCTATGTCTTGTACCGTACTGTACTTCCATGTCCCTCAATGTATGTAACTAATTCTGGGTCGCCCCTGAAAAAGGGACATCTAGTCTCAGAGGGCTTATCCAGTCATCAAAATTCAATAAATAAATAAATATAAATAAATGGCCGGTAAAGCAGCTTTCTGCCATTTAGTGGGCATGGTTGTCCACATCACTCGCTGGCCTGACGCACCTGTGAAAGCTCCCACTGCAAAGAAAAATTTTATTTCTTGTAGAGACAGTGTGGCCAAGGGGTTTGATCACTGGCTTAGTAACCAAGAGACCACAGGTTCAAACTCCACGAGTCGGTTACTATCGACTTTGAGCAAGTCACTTAATCTACTAGCACTCCAGTTCACCCAGTTACAGAAATGGGTAAAGCAGGACCTCAGTGAAAACAAGATGTTGAATCTCAGCTGGGCTATCCTGGGTACATAAATAGTAAAATAAAATAAAAATTACATTTCTAGTGGTGGCCTGAGGGTAAGCTTAAAAGTCTCTTACAACTCCTAGCATCCCTCTAGAAGAAAGAGGTAAAGAAACTGCCTGACTTCGTAGATTTTCATGGACATGCTAAGGATTCACGCTGGACATTTGTCACAGCCCATCTGTTCATTACACTGCCTTCCACCTAGTATCCAATATTCTTGAGGAAAGCCTCTCAGCTTTGCATTCCATGTACTGTAGCTCAAGGACTTAGGCTAGTAAACTGTCTGAACTCTTCCATCGCATCAAAGATCTAGTTTATACAGACATATGCACATATAGGAAATGAAAACTGCAAGTCTTGTGATGCTTGAGACTTTGATTAGAGGTCCAGATATTGCTCCTGGCTGAGCACTGGAATTTTTAGGCAATACCGTCAGAGAGTCCAACCAACCAACCTAAGAAGAACACCACAGTCATGCTTCAGACAAAAGCAAGCTCTCTTGACAAGCTGTTGATAGCACCACCACCCAAAATACACAATACATATCCTCTTTGAACATGAGGAAAGAGGGCATTTCAATGCTACTAAGGTGTAGGAACTGTATTTGACCTGCTGATGGACCTCTTTCGACCACACTTTAAATCCCCAGATGGCCACAGTTCTGGAAACTGTCACCTAATGGCCACTGTTTATAAGCCATTCATATCCTAGATGAATAATGCTCCCACTGGAGCTCTTTCTAGCAAATCATAGCCATACTGAAACTGTCAGTATAGGTGCACATCTCTACGTTACTGGCATAACTCAGACTCCTACAGGATCTTTATTTTATTTATTTTTGGATTACAATACCTCTGAGGACATAACAGCTCTTTTACAAAGGTTCCACATCAGTAAGGAAGGGTGACAAACATACAAAGGAGGCAAAAATACAGTTTCTAACAAAAACAGTCAAGCAATAATAACATACTTTATATCTAAAAGTAAAACTACAGATTGGAAGGTGAACAAAGTGTAGCAGAGAGAGAGGAAAGTAATCAGGAGAACCCAGAAAATGGAGGAGGTGGCCAAAGGCCTTGTCAAACCTGTATAGACAGAGGCAGTGTGCGTGACTGGCAGTATGGGTGGACAAGGGGTGCTGGGGGGAGAGGGTAGCAGGTGCAGAGGAAGGAGGGAATGGGGATGGCGGGGATAGAGGGCTGAGCAAGGGACGTAAATGTCCTCCTATTATAGTGAGGAAGTGAGAGCATAAAGGTAGGTCGTACCCATAGGTGGTGTGTATCTTAGGTGTAGCAGTCACATGAACCATTAGATATGGGATGCTGACAGAGCATATATTTGAATGGACCTAATTTTGGTTAAGATCAAAATATCTCATTGAAGTGCATTAAATGGCAGAGGTGCTCTATAGGCAAATGAGCATTGTCCTTGTGTTGTCCGGCATCTTGGAACATGGAGAAGTTGGTTGGCTGAGCTTTGAGTATACTAGAACTGCTGTGTGGGCTTAGAAGGTTTTCAGTACCAGGGGGCAAGAGGCCGAGAAGTGCTTTTAGCTAGCAGACAGGTTTGATATTGTATCCTTCGCTCAGCTGAAGCCAACCTGTTTGAGCGTACAGATCACGTAGTGGTGAGGCATGCTGCACCAGTGAGAAGTCTGCATACCTTATTTAGTGCCATGGATATCCTTCGGAGAGATGAAGTACAGGCTGTGCCGTAGATTTCCAGGCTGTAGCCGACATTAGATATGACAGAACTATGTATTGCAAGTCTGAGGGCTTCATGCGTCAAGCAGTGCTTATGTCTGTGGAGTAATCCAATCTTAATATTGACAGCTGGCAACAATATCAATGTGCTGGGCGTAAGATAGGGAGCTGTCCAAGGTTACCCCAAATATCTGAAGTGTTGGATTTGTTCAAGTGGGACTCCCAGGTAGTTTCTGATGGTTAGGGCTTGGGGTTTGTGCTTACTGCTAGTGCTGCTGAACATCATGTCTTGCTTTTTTGCAGTTAAGGACCAATCTGTGTTTATTGAACCAATCCTCCACCTCCTCAAAGCTATGCTGTAAGTGGTGTTCCAGTAGCTTGGGGTCAGGGTTGCTAGAAAAGGTGGCAGCGTCGTCAGCGCAAGGAGGATGCATTGGTGGCAGAAATGAGGGAGGTTGTTGAGAAAGATGCTGAAAAGAAGAGGTCCCAATATAGAGCCCGAGGCATTCCAGAATGGACCGCTGCTGACCAGTGATGACATTGGCTATTTTCACCTGTTGGTAGTGGTCTTACAAATAGCTATTGAACCAGTGCATCGTGTCAGTGGATAGACCAATGGAAGTTAGTTGTCAAGTAGTAGTGTGTGGTGAACAGTATCAAAGGCCTTTGTTAGGTCTATGAGCGCCTCACCTACTAATTTACCTTAGTCCAGTGACTGATGAATGAAACCAGTGAATTCCAACAGGGCCGTAGTGGTACTATGCCCTTTTTTGAATCCATGTTGCTGTGGGCATTGTATTGAGTATTTTTCAAGTTAGTCCACTAGCTGATCAGCAACTATGTGCTTGAGCGCTTTAGATAATGGGGGGGATAGATACTGGTCTACAATTTGTGTAGAGCCCGATCCCCATTTTATGTATAGGGGTTACTAGGACTGACTTCCATATTTGGGGAAATTGTGCCAGTCGTAGTGAGAGGTTGAGAATCTTAGTAAGGGTACCAGTATTTCTTCAATGGAGGGCAACAAGTTTGAGGTCCAACAAATCTCCGCTATGTCTTGATTTCCTTGCACTTTGCTTAGGTATTTCTTAGCCATTGACAGTGGGACCTTTTAAAGTAAAAGGAGGAGGAGCCTGGGGCTTATCTTCAGGACTGTGGGCACTAGTTGGGGTGGTATCCTTAAAGAAGTCCGTTGGAAGGACACTGCCCAGGTCAGTGAAGGCGCTGAAAGCATTTGCTGTGGTTAGTGGGTCCAGGGTAGGGATTCCATCGATATTAAGCATGGAGGGTGCAACCTTTGGATCTTTACTGGTAACATCCTTTATGTTATTCCAGAAGTTCTTACTGTCTCCCAAGTATTAGCGAGTACCTCTATGGTATTTGACTTTTTGAGGTGGACTGCACATATGCATTCGTTCCTGGTATTTTTATATTCCTGCACATCCGCTTCCTTGCCTGTAGCTCCTGCTCAGCGCCAGAGGTGATCTCTGAGTTTCATCCTATTAATGAATTTGGAGGTTATCCAGGGTTTACGGTGCCATGGACTTTCATCTTTTAAGAAGCATGGATATCATAAGCAGCATTGAAGTGCTTAACGAAATGTTCCAAGGCAAGGTTGATATCATCGGTGGTGTTAAGCAGGGACCAGTTTAGACTGCAAAGGTGCTGTTTTAGGGGCTCAAGGTGTCCACATTTTAACACCCTACTGTATATAGTCTGTGGAGGGGATTGTGGAATTTATTAGTTCAACTGTAGGTAATCGGGAGTGGTTGCTTAGTGAATCCAGGTGCACTGTCACGTTAAATATACGATCAGGGTGGCTAGAAAGTATCTAGTCAAGTAGGGTACTTGTCCCTGTCTTATAGTTAGTCCTGGTTGAGAAGATAACAAGCTGTGAAAAGTGAGGCGCACCGATAGTATCCTTGAAGAAGCCTGCGTCAGGGAAGAGCCAACTGACACTGAGATCACCCATAACTATAGTCTCAGAGTTGTGGTTCAGGTTACGAATATATTCCATAATGCAGTGGAAGCCTGTCAAGTGTTCTTTAGGAGGAACATAAACAGCTATTACCATAAGAGCCTTATTAAATGACCCAAGTAGTACTTTAATGATTACTGCCTGGGTGGAGCAACCTAGGCTAGCCATAGGTAAAGCATGTCCCATAAGCGTCTCTCCTTAAGATAGATGGCACAGCCACCACCACGTTCAGTTAGCCTGTCCTGCTGGAATATGGTGTATCCAGGTACAGCGACTGCCATATCAGGAATCTTGGGAAAATCATGTTTCTACTGCCATGTTCCTGCTGATCAGATCCAATCCTAGCAGTCATTTTGTATTAAGGACCCATCAGAATACTTGACTCCAGGAATTTATTTTTAAACTGTGCCTCACATCCATAACATCCTCCAGCACCTACAGAGTACTGAGAAAAACAGATCCTTTCCACTATATAAAGGCAGTTAGGAAGACACTATCCTGAGTGTCCCAAAGTTATGCATACTCTGCCATTCTTGCAGGCTGTAACAAAATATTCCACAGATTTGGAGGGAGGGCCTGGGTCAGATTCAGAAAACCTATCAGCTATAACAAGACAAAATGTGGGGCTAATCACCAGAAAATAGGTCAGTTGGCCCCATATTCATGGCCACTAACTAGGATCCTGAGAACCTGACTCAGCTTCACCGATGTGACTGAGCCACCTAGATCCATATCAGTGGCAAGGTGAAGAGCCATAATTATTCCGTCTCCTGGGTAGGCTACAGAAGGCTCTGTACAGTTCTGGCTGTTCTCATGAGCTGGAGGTCAACTGATCCAAGTCAATCCCTATGGAACAAGCAAAGGAGGTGCCCTCCAGGAGGGCAATAAGATCCCTGCTTAACTCATCTGCCCTCTAATTTTACTTGGTAAGAGGTATTTTCAAGCGAACACGGGATGACTTATCTGCCAAAGTTTGAAACAATAGAATCTCAAAGATCTCTGTCTCTCTAAGATTGTAACTGTGTTAAACATATTACTCCCCTATCTCTTTGAAACCATGCAAGATCTCCTTTCTGCTATGTTCCAAAACAAGAGATGGACTTCCTGCCATAAATTTTTCTCAGCACCACATGCTCAGACATGCCTACTTGACACTTGAAGAGCAGTCAAAAGAGAAACCACTTAGTGGTTTCTATCTGAACTGCCACCTCCTAAACAACCTGGAGAAAACCATTTTGAATGAAGCAGGTGTCAGTGGAGAAACAAGATCCCTGTGAGAAAAGGAAGCCCAAGGGGAAGATCGCGAGCACTACAGGCCCCCAGGGAAAATTTTAGCTGTAGTGTAATAGCCAATTACACCATTATTGACTATCATTACACTAAACCAGTGGACAGCTCTCACTTGCTATGTATCAGGAAAATTACAAGTGGCAGAAAGGTGGTTCACACAGCAGCACAGTGTACCATTTCTGAATCAGTATTTTCTACCCTTGGTGCAAATACTTAAGATAGACTGATCCCTAAACTTGTTGTAGTTCTACCAGCAAAGGATGGGACTGGACATCTCCTGAGTGGGAGGACACAGCGCTAATGGTTCCAGATCCCTCCTATGGTATGAGTGTTACCTCCTCCAAAACAGATGAACCCACAACTTTCCAGGGGATTAAAGGAGTGGGCTAAATTGGAGACCTACAGTGACTTCTTAACAATTAAGGTTGTTCCCTATAGTACTCAAAGTCAGTGATTCTGTGTCACTGTTCCTTTCTGCTTCTGGCAGTAGTATGGGAAGACAGCAGGACCATTCCACCAACCCAGTATGCAAGATTGAGCTTACTAAGTACGGCCTTATTCCCTGGCCTTGTGTTCCTAAATTGGGAAAAGGGGAAACCTGGATGGGAGTTCTTGAGGTTAAAACAGTAGAATTTATGTTGAGCCTCCAACCCCACAGCTGCCAACCTCACTTTGACCAACAAGACAAGGATGGGGTGGTATCTCAATCTGCTTGGCCACAGCCACTAAACCAAGACTGACTAAGAAGGCCTGTTTGAGACATCAGAGAATTTATTAGCCACTAGTGAAATACCAAGTGCTGTTGAAAATTACTGCACCTGATCTAGAGACTTTCTCAGAAGCGAAATCCAGGAAGAGGAGACAACAGCCGTTCCCCAAGCAGAGTTTCTAGCCCTACCTTGACTTTCACAGTACCCATATTTGGACAACAGTGGGGCACGGCCACGAGATGGTTGGTAGTACTTTGTTTCATAGTGCTGACTGGTCACACCTGGCCATTCACTCCAATATCAGGCACAGCGAGAAGGAACAAACTGCGCATATGCATTTATGTTTCTGAAGTTATTTCTTTTTGGAAAGAGTCCATACACAGTAAAGCTCATATAGCACATAGTTCCACACCAATATAAAACAGTCTCTACTGATACTGTTTAACACAGAAAAGCATACACTAGTGATTGAATGGGACAGTCAAACCTGGTGTGCTGATGCAGTTACAGAAAGCGCAGCACCTGCCACAAAGGGGCTATGAACACTTTCCATTACCACTGGAGAACTTGATCCCGTCTGATGTAGAGGGATGGAAAGGAAGAGTCCCGGATAGAGTTTTCTTACACAGGAATGAGGAGATTGTAACTTCCTTATTACTTTGAATAGTGGCCTGGAGCAACTGTTGAGGGAACTGACTGTCAAATGGGACTAAAAACAATCAGTGAGAACAAACCCCAGACCAACTTCTCACCCCTCATTTCCCCTCACTAGGCCTAGATCCAGCCCAAGGTCATGTAAACCTACCCAAATGCACTACCATTTTTTTCTTTAAAACACAGGTTTTAACTCAAGCCTATTTGGCTCTGACATGCAGACAAATGGCACAGAAATGAGGGCATCCCTCATGAAGGAGACCTAAATCTGTTATAGTATAAATGCCTTGGGATACACAGCGGCCTTACTGCCATGGAGGGCTAGGAATAACAAAACAATAACAAATTCTCCTGCCCATCAGCCCACATGACTACAAAGGTCACAGACAGAAGTCCTTCTGATCCTCTCTGCTTTAGCCCACATGAAACACCTATTACCTGGAGACACTAGTAGCAAAAAAAAAAAAGGGGGTGTTCTCCATAAATACAACTCCCAGTGTTAAGCAACCTTCACATCCTGGAAAGAAAAATCAAAAGCATGACTGCAGCAATCATTTCAACTTAGAGCACACACCACAGCGCATTCTAACAGTACCAAACAGTCAAAAGTAAGTAGTTAAATCCAAATAACAGCAAATGCACAAAGAATACCTGAAAAAAAATTCATGGAGATCCCAGGAACAACACTCATAACCTCGGTGCTTCATATCTGACACATGACACTTCATCAGGAGAAAGCGTCACGTGTCCGATGTAGTGCTGAGAATGCGAAATATTGTTCCTATGGAATAAACATATTTTGGCAGGTACTCTTTGTGCATTTACAATCTCTGAATTTAGCTGCTTTGACTATTGGGACTGTTGGAATGCACCGTGGTGCTTGCTCAGATGACTAATTTTGTAACGCTACTCCCTTGGAATATCAGTGCGACTTTCTTTGTGCTAATCATTTCAACTTACCCTGCACTCCAAGTCTCTAATGTACTGCCTAAAGAGTAGAAAGCATCCTCCCTTCCAATGAAACAAGGCAAAGCCCCAGCTGCCTCCTAATTAGCTGCCACCTTCACGTCTGGCTCCTCTAAACTCTTCATCTGTGAGGAAAGGCTCTTAAACATGTCTAATGAAGAAAAACTGTTTTACACCAGGTGAAGACCCACCGTTATGTTCTGATGTTCCCAAACCTAAATGACCAATTGTGAAGTAACCTTGGAAGCTGAGGTGACAACCATCATTTGCTCAAGTGGAACAGATGGCACCCTCTCTGCTCCCACTCTTAAAGCTACCACCATCTAGTAAAGGTGCCTGCTGCTCCTGCCTTTTGATGTTCAAATGATTAGATGGGGTAACAACAGCCACAGTGACCATCTACTTTTTTTTTTTTTTTTTACTTTGGGACATTTCTGCCCCATTTATACTCCCTCTTGTACTCCCCTGAGTGCTCCACTCCTTCAGGCCTTGCTCAAGTCCCTCCCAAGTCCACTAATACAGTATCTGTCCCTAGAGTGCCCGGTAACTCCTTAGCTCCTCCACCTACTCATGGAGCACCTGCACAGCGGAGATCTGCCCGTGGGTTCTGGATCTGGATGGCTGTCTGGAGCGGCCGTCATCTAGGCTCACTGGGGCATTTTCCGTTTTTCTGTGGTCCCCAGTCCTCCAGGGCGGCTGGGCGCGGGGCGATGCGTCCAGAGGCGACATGCTGGCGCATGCCTTCTCCCAGCGCCTGACAGCCCCCTCCACAACTCCAGTGAGCAGGCCGTCAGAACCAGGAAAGCCCGTGCTTCCACTGGCTTTCCTCGGGGAGGCTGAGTCGCAAGGCACCCGTGGTAACCCTCCCAGAGGGAGGAGGCATCCGTTGGGACGCTCGATCCTTCCCTCCCCACCGAACCCGCCGACGGAGTCCGTTCCCAAACCTGGTCGCGGTTGCACTGCAGGTGTGGGCGCCTAGTGCCTCAACCTCAGCGCCACTGGGCCGGCCTAGTGACCATCTACTTTAAGTTCACAGTGCTGCAGTCCATTTGCTCTGTTCCATATCACTGCAGATTGGTGAGCACTATGTCCCACTATATTCTCTCCCCCAAGTGATTATGTGCAGGCCTTGGGAACACCAGCCAGAGGAAATCCCAGGCTGCAGCACACTGCAGTCCATTAAGGAGGTAAATGCAGTTCCTAACAATGGACCAGAGTCCCACAATGTCCTAGCTGGAAACAAGCCTACTAAATGCTGTCATAGATGCCATCTCAATGTTGTCATAGAAGCAGATGGTGAAGGTCAACAATGTGGTATCTGGTATCAACATAATTAGAAGTGTGGTCCTTCAAGGCTCTATCCTGGGGCCTCTTTTGTTCTCCATCTTCATCAACAACCTGCTAATGGTCTGCAAACCTGTGGACACTCTTCTTTATGCAGGCGATGCAGTCTTCTACACACACAGCAATGATATTAACATGATCAAGTATTGAGCAACAGCTTCAAAAAATTACAGCAATGGTTCAAGCGAGATAAAATGGTCCTGAACCCCATAAAACCCAATCGATGTTGTTTAGCACCAGCCACAACCTGAAGAAACTGGCCCCAGTGTTTACTCATTCAGCCCATGGCAGCCATTTTGAATAAGGTTAAACACAGAACCTTTCAACTCACATATACACAACTCATTCAGCCCATGGTGGACATTTTAAATAAGGTTAAACACAGAACCTTTCCATTCCACATGCGCTTCTGGGCTAATATTTTTAGGCAGAAAATGGCAACTGCCTGGAAAAATCAGCTCCTTCAAATATCTGGGTGTCTATTTAGACTCTACCCTGTCCTTCAAAACCTAAATTCAGGCGGCTCAGTGGCACTTGAGGTTGAGGTGCTGGATGCCACACCTCGCGCCAGGTGGCGACCAGGTTCGAGCGAGCCGCAGGTGCGTCAGAGGTCAGCAGGGAGGACTAGGACTGAGCATCCGCAGACTGCTCTCCTAGTCCTGGAAGAGGGTAAGGGACACTCACCACGCTGTAGTGACCTCTGGGGATGGCGGAGGTACTGCCAGCATCGGTGCAAGTGTGGGGAGCCCGCGGACGTCCAACACATTTTGCCTGGACATCACTGTACATCCGTGCTCCAACAGGACTAAAAGGAGAGAGAAACTGGGCTGGCGCGACCGTGCAGCCTGATGGCCGTGTTCTGCGCTGCCGGAGGACTTGTGAGAAGTCCCGTCGGGGAGGGTTCGGGGCTGTCCTGGCTGAGAGAGGCATCAGGGGACCCTCCAGCAGGATGCCAAGATGGCCATCCCAGACCCTCCTGGGTATGATTAGAGCCATCCATCTCTCAGGTGGGCAGAGCTGGCGGCTGGATGCCTCCGCGGGATCACGCAGCAAGGCGGAAAAATACAAATAATATAAAAAAATATTCAAAACACTCTAACCTGCTTCATCAAAAGTTAGTCTCCTGTATAGAATTTCCAAGTATCTAACACCCGAAACCGTGATCAGAGTTGCCCAGGCAAATCTGCTCCCTCACGAATACAGCTCGCTGATCACAGACACTGTTGTCAAAACAGTGCTGCAAAAAGCACGCCCTCACCAGATTTGCATCTCACAGTAATAGTAAGATACATCTCTGTCTCCAGTGCACACTCTAAATTGGCTACTCCCAGAGCTCAAAGCCAATCTAATATTTGCCAGGTTTACCAAAACAATCATGCATGCAAGCACTCCTACTCACTTAGCAGAACATATTACATTCGTCGATATGCCCTCTTCCAGTTCAGCCCATAAAATACATCATTGCAATCCGCTGTTTAGTACAAACACGGGATAGCAAACATTCTGCTATCGAACCACCTCAATTTGGAACTCCATACCCCCATTAAAAAAGCCTCAACAGTCTCTGCCTATAGAAAGATGCTAAAAGACTATTACTTACACTCAATATCTGTTAATGCTATGGCTAACGTCTCCTTTGTTTTTCTCCATATATGCAATATCTTCTCTATCCATTATAATATTTCTTTCTCTTCCTGCACTACCTGTACTTTTATGTATCCATCAACTGTTTGCAGCCTGCACTATCTCTACCATGTTTTCGCTGCATGCATGTATGTACCTTTCAACTGCTATAACTTGCACTCAATGTACCCAAATGTGGTAAACTTATGTTACCCACTTTGTGCAACTGCACCAAGTCGTGCCTGAAAAAGGTATTTGTTGCCAGTGCACTTACTGGTCAACAAATTGAAATAAACAAGCAGAAGCATAGGTCAGGAAACACAGATAAACCAGAAGAAAGTATAACCTCCAGCTCTATTTTAAACAAACATTGCTCTCATTTTTATAAGATGTTTTCCTGGCCATTAAATTCTGCATCCAGCTATTGTAAATTACACCACCTGTGTTCCACAAAATGTACCTTATCATATCGGGTACTTGCTTCTATTTTCATTTATTTGATGTCATTCTCTCGCATGATAGGCGCCATGTCATAACAGTACCTGCTTGTACTTTCATTTATTTTGATGTTATTCTCTTTCATGACGTTATTTGATGTTATTGTACATCTTAATGCTGTTATGTATCTTGTTACTATTCTGCCTACTTAACCATTTTAAAACCTGTTGTACCATATGCTGTACCACCTACTTGTCAATGCCTGTTGCTCCTATATGTTACCTCGACTCTGTATTATGTTTCATATGTACTGTTAACCTCCGGGTCACATCTGAAAATAAGCACTTGGATGTCTAGAGTGCTTACCTGGTTAACAAAAGCAAATAAATAAATTATAACATGGGTTGGCAGAAATGTACAACCGACTGGTATAGGAGCAGTATGGAGCCATGGATTAAATACCTATTCAATCCACAGTTAGTGAACAATTTTGTGGAGATCAAAATGTACCTCAAGGTTAACCCCTGTGTTCCAGATAAACCCAAATAGCTTTCTGCATTTATTTCAACAGTATAACTATATACATTTGCAAATCAAGCGATCTCAGTTTCATAAAAGATTCACATATATTTTTAACCACACAGAAACAAGAGGAAAAATAAACAGGAACACCAAGTGAAAGAATGGAGAAAATGGGGAAATTGTGAGACTGTTGGAGTGTCCAATTCTAGATGTCACATGGAACATTTGCACAATCACACAGGCAAGAAAAGAAGTGACAGAACAGAGAGGGGAGAATAGATCTTTGCTTTTAACTCTCTCTGCATAACAAATGGGACAGGGTCTTACCCAACCTTGTCACAAATGCACTGTCCTATCATCCCCCACAGTTCCACTAAAAGAGCCTTCAAAGAAATTTAAAATTAGCATGGGAGACTCAAATTACAAAACTACAACTAAGCAACTCTAGATTACAAAAAAAAAAATCACTGTATATAACAACAAATGACTACCTTAATCCTGGCTGCTGAGGGCACTCTCATGTGTGCCTGCTGTCCCTGTGGAGGCAGAATCAATGATGATTTAAGTAGAACCAGCAGGACATAGCTAGGAAGAGTCCTCTTACCTGTCAAACAGTTAGGGTCTGTCTCGGTCCCACTTGATGAGAGTGCTTTCACTACTGTTACAACTGCTGACAGAAGGATACAGGGACAACAGTGAAAACAAAATTTAAATACCTGTAAATTTTCTTTCTCCGATGGCTGGTCTCAGGCTTCCATACTGATGGAATGTGCCTCCTGATGCTATCATGCAGGCAGGAACCAAAACTCTGCAGCCTGGATATTCTCCCTCCACTTCCTGTGCACACCAGTTCTTCTTAAAGCAGTCCAAATCTGGTAGTTCTATATAAATTTGGAAACAAAAATGAGAAATATTAGCTAAACTTTTGGCCAACTGCCCAACTTTGTATATTCTGGAGGGAAGAAGCCCAGAGACCAACCGTCAGAGAAAGAAACTTTACAGGTTTTAAATTTCATTTTCTCTCTCTCTCTAAGCTGGTCTCTGAGCATCCATACTGATGGGATATACTAAAACAGTACATCCTGACATCTCGGGTGGAAGAATGTAATTGCCCTTAATGGTCCACCACCGCCTGGAGAACTCAGCGGCCAAAAGATTACTCAGCTGAGGTCGTCACATACAGCTTGTAAAACTTGGTAAATGTGTGAATAGACAACCAGGTAGCCAGCCTGCATAAGTCTGCTCAGAAGTTTCTCTAAAATCTGCCTACGAGGCAGCCATAGCCCGATTTGAATGGCTTTCACTGGTCCAGGCAAAGGCACTCCAGCCTGATTGTAGGCAGTGATGGTGGCTGAACAGATCCATCTGACTATAGAGTCTTTAGAAGCTTTTGCCCATATTCTGTCCACGCAGTGAGAATGAACAAACTAGAAGTTTTCGCATTGACTCTGTTCTTTTAATGTAAAACTTCACACGCTCTTCTGGGGTCAAGAGTGTGAAATTCCCTCTCCTTTGCCTTTTTTGGGTGAGGACAGAAGAAGGTAGAATCAACTCCTGGTTGCAATGAAATGGAGACATTACCTTGAACAAAAAAAACATGGATCTGTTTGGAGGACTGCAGAGTCCTGATGAAACACAGTATAAGGTTCTTTAGACAACAGAGCACCCAGCTCAGTGATTCTTCTGGATGAAGTAATGGTTATGAGAATGGCGACTTTTTCGTGAGATGCATAAGGGATGCCTTCTTGAGAGGTTCAAAGGAGCCTTGGTCAATGCTTTGAGGACCAAATTGAGTCTCCAAGGGGTACCTTTGGTTTAATTGGTGGGCGTTTAGAGTTGCTGCCCACAGGAACCTTCTAACATGGGGATGAAAACCCAGAAACTCCCTGAATCTACTAACAAGAGCGCCCCAGTGTGGAAACCTGAACTCTAAGGTGGCCCAGTTGCAGTCCTTTGTCGAATCTTTCTTGAAGGAACTGGAGCAGAATAGGTAACGATATTGGCTGGTTTGGTGTCTGTCGGGATTGAAGCAGAACAGGAATCTCACAAATCCTGTAGTACACCTTAGAGGAAGTTGGGTGGAGGTGAACCATCATCTCAATCACGAGAGCTGTACATCCTAGCTCTTTGAGGTTTCACGCTCAATCTCCAGGCAAAGAGGGACAGGTTGTGCTGATTGGAATGTAGCGTAAGGCCTTGATGAAGTAAGTCCAGGCTGATTCGAAAAATTAGAGGTGGCTGCCTTGACAGGTGAATTGAAGTGGGAACCAGGGACGATAGGGCCAGTGCGGGCAGACTAGTATCAGCTCTGCCCAGCAGTGCTACTTTGTTCAGAACTCTAGATAGGAGCAGTAAGGGGAGGCATTCAGGAGACCATACTGACCCCAAATTGGGAATAGGCATCCTGGGCCACTGCTAGTTGGTCCTTGGCTAAGGAGCAGAATTGTTGATCTTAGAGTTTTGCCAGCGGGCAAAATGATTCTACCGACAGACAGCCCCAACATTCTGTGAGGATCTGAAAGGCGCTGTCCTCAGCTCCATTCCCCAGTAGATGTCCTTGTGACTGAGCCAGTCTGCCATGATGTTCTCCTGACCTGAAATGTACACTGCCGTCAGGCTTTGCGGTGATGTTAGGCCCACTGAAACAGCAGAAGAGATTCTCTGCGCATCCAAAGCTTCTTGTGCCACCTGATGATTGATGTCGTCATTGTTGTCCAACTGTCCATTAGGACCAACACGTCCTGGTTGAAGATTTGCTCCTTGAACCGATGTAGAGCTAGGCATGCTGCCCTCGTTTGAGAACATTGATGTTGCACCTGGATTCCAGCAGAGACCACTTGCTTTGGGCTGAGATCTGACTCAAGTGAGTTCCCCAGCACCTGAGGCTGGCATCAGTAGTGATTCTCATTTGGCGTGGATGCCCCAACTTTCAACCTCTCATGATATTGGTCCTCTGAGTCCATCAATAAAGGGAGGTCTTCATCTGGTGAGAAACTGGGATCTTTTGGTCCTAGTTGTGTCTGGACTGGGACCTCAGTCAGAGGAGGTTTGCCTGGATGAGCCGCATGTGAATTAGTGCCCAGGGGACTGTACCGGCCAGAGAAACCACAGTCCTATGAGTTGCATGAAGTCGTGAGCCATCAGCTGGTTGGTTGTCTGAAATCTCTGATGAGCTTCTACAGGTCCTTGAATTTTGTTTCCATGAAAACACCCGTTCACTTGTGTCTTGAAATCTGCCATGATGGTTCAAGGTCCGCGTTGGAATTAAGGAGCTCTTCTTCAGGTTGATGATTAATCCATGTGCCAAGAGGCACCGGACAACTTCTGCCACTGCTTGGACCACTTGGTCGAGCTGAGGGGCCTTGATGAGATATCGTCCAGGTAAGGGAAAAGCTGTATCCCTTGGTTTCAGAGGTGAGCGATGACAGTCACTAGAACCTTAGATAAGGTTTTGGGGCCAAGAACGCCAAATGGAAGCATTCTGAATTGGAAGTGATGTTGCCCCACTCTGAATCTGAGATGTTGTCTGTGTAACTCTTGGATGGAAATATGCAAATAGGCATCCTGCTAACTGACTGAGGCCAGAAAATCTCCTTGCTGGAGCTCCTGATGATGGATGAAAGAGTTTCCATCTTGAAGGATCTGTTGCGCATGAAGTGGTTCAGAAATTTCAGGTCTAAGATGGGCCTGAATCCCTGTGCATCTGGGAACAATGAAGAACAGGGAATAAACTCACAGCTGAACTCTGTGGAGGAACCTGTTCAATAGCCCCTGCCTGAACAAGGTCTGCAACCGCCTGAAATATCACCTGTTTTCTGGCTGGGTTGTCTGAAATGGGGAAGGGCACTACATGAGGTAGTGGGGGCTCTGACTCGAATTGATCAGGTAACCCCTTGCTACGATATCTAGGACCCATTTGTTTGTCGTGGTATGGACCCATTCCTCGTAAAGTTTGAAAGTCTGCCCCTACATGAGGATGGGCCCCGATGGCTTCATTGTGACTTTTATTGTTGCCACCAGTGTCTCTGGCACCACTTCCTCCTCCAGTGCCTCCTTCTCTGAAGTTGTGCTGGTTATGGACTGCATCAGAAAACATATGAGGACAGATTAGCGGACTCAATATGTATACCCTTGAGCAAAGGAGGAGAGGTGATATGATCGAGACATTCAAATCACCTTAAGGGCATTAACAAGGTGAAAGAGTCTAACATGTTTCAATATAAGAAAATAGCAGGACAAGAGGACACTGCATGATATTAGAGGAGGTCAATTAAGGGGTAATGTGAGGAAGTTCTTTTCATAGAAAGGGTGGTGGATGCATGGAATGGCCTACCTCAGGAAGTGGTGGATATGAATACAGTGCAGAGCTACAAACACGCATGGGATATGCATAAGGGAGCAATACAGATGAGTATGAATAGATAGGCCATTGACAGAGTACAGGCCTATGGCACATTCATAAGGTAGAAAAAATGGGCAGACTGGATGAGCCTTGCGGTCCTTATCTGCCGTCAACTTCTACATTTCTATGGAAGGAGAACCATGTTCTCTTGCCTGTGAAGTTCTTATTTTGACCTTTGTTATAACCTTGGTCATGATAATTGCGCTGTGGGCTAGAAGACCATGTTTTGCCTCTGTTTCTTGATTGAGGCATATGCACCTTAGCTGTCTCACCGATCCTTCACCCCTGAGTGCAGATCCAACTAGAAGATTATCTTCATATGGAGCATTCACCAAGTGACTTTTTCGAGGCGTCTGCTAGCCAGGCTTGAAGCCAGAGGTTGCATACGCCAAAGTTTGATAAAACATGGTTCTAGTGGCGCATCTGACCGCCTCCTCTGACAGGTCTGCTGAATAAGCAGAGGCCAATCCTAGGAACTAGAGCTGCTGCAGGGTAGCCTTGTTCTTCTCTGGATCCTCCACCAATTGGAAAGCTAACTTTGTGGCCCCAGAAAAGCGGTTCTGACTGAAAAGATTAGCCGTGCTGCCTTGAGTGAGGTTGTTGAAGCTTGGAAGTCCTTCTTCGGGAGGCATCCACATTCCTATCCTGAAGAAAGGCCCCTCCTTCTGCAGGAATGACTGTCTTTGGGTGAGATCTGAAATCAAAGGGTTGATTCTGGGGCAATCTAGCCACTTTTCTGTTTGCTTCTTGTCAATTTTAGTAGCTTAGTGATTCGACCACGGGACTGAATAGATTCACTCTGACCCTTGCCCTTCCTTATTTGTAAGTCCTTGATGGCCAGGGAATAGGGAATACTGTGGCTGGTTTGGAGGAAGAAGCCAGTCAAAATGTTGGTTTTGCTTGCTTTGGAGTTGCTGGTGATGAATCAAGTTGGATCTCGTCTATAACCTGTTTTATAAAGAGTCTAGGTCATCCAGAGCAAAGTTTCTGGAAGGCGTATCATGGAGACTGAGAGTGTCCACTAACTCCCCTTCCTCTGGCGAAGATCAACTCAATTCTGATGAGGCCAGAAACTGCTCCTGTGGCGCTTCCTTTGTGGGTGACCAGGACCTACTCCATGACTGTGATCTTTTCCTTTTCCTGTGATGTGAGGAGGCTGCTCCTCCAAGGATCTGGTCCAGTACAGGGATTTTTCTATCTTTTATCTGGTGATGTGAAAAACTGCCCTCCTCATCCAAAGATGGAGACAAGGTTCTCTTTCACTTGGCCGTCTTGTGGGGCTTAATCTCTGGAGACCTGGAAGTATGCCAATCAAAGCATGAGCGGTCCAGGGCAAATGTCTTGTTTAATTTCTCAGTGAAGTCAGGGGTCAGACAGGGTGTGGCAGATTGCTGGACATCCCTGGTGGCTGCGACCCTCTCAGGCCTGGCAGCCTGTTGGTGATCCATCTGCACCGATGAGTTGCAGGCCTCCATCAAATCCTCCACATTGGAAATCGCCGTTTCTCGCATTACAAACATAGTGAGCCAGCAAAGGTGGTCAAAGAGGGATTTGCATCGCTGGCATTTTCTGCCCTGGGGCTTGTCCAAAGGCATGGTGAGAGCGCCTGTCCTCAGATATTTGGCCCCCGGAGTCTTACTTTTCTTCTTCTTGTTCCTGCATTTATTGTTATAGCAATAAGATTATGCCTTGAGTTGCTCAGAGAAAAACTTAGTGCTGGCCCCTCAATTGTTACTGGGGGGCAATGCACCTTCAACTGCTGGCACCACTGATGAGCGAGGGCGCTATCGATGACTCAAGAAGCATCACCACAGGATTTTGAAGTGCTTTCGTCCAATGAGGCGCCGTCAACTATAGGAAGCTCCAATGGTGGCTGTATGAGCTTTGGGCCAGCCATCGATGAGGAGAGTTCCCATCGATGAGAGATTTTTCTGAGCCCAAAATATCCTCTTTCTGCCTCTGATCTGCCACACAATGACAGAGCGTGGCTAATAATCATGGAGGGAATCCAAGGCGGGCTGTGCAGAAGCAGGTCTGAGCCGAAATTGCAGGAAAAATCTCTGCTGGGAATGGGGCCCAGTCTGTGCAGCGTGCAAGGCTGAGACCAGTACCAAACAAGAAGAGCTGTTTCTAACACTGCTCTTTGTCCAATGCTGAGATATTCAAACAGAAAATAAAAATTAGACTTATAGTCTGGCGTCTTCAACCCTGCCATGAGGTGACAGAGCTCAGACAGAGTACCTTGGAAGGCAGGAAGTAAACTAGTGTGCACAAGAAGTGGAGGAGGATATCCAAGCTGCAGAGTTTTGGTTCCTGCCTGCATGGCGGCATCAGGAGGTACAGCCCATCAGTATGGAAGCCCGGAGACAAGCTTAGGAGAGAGAACTATGCTATTGCTAATAACATGTGATGCTATCAAAATCAGATTCAGAATGCACCATCTGATGCATTTTGTCCCCAAAATTTTCACGACCCTTTTATTTATATGCCTTTTGCACAGAAAATTTCATATCCTTCATTAAAACTCTGCAGAGACTCCAGCTTGCTTGGAAGAGGTGGTGACAAGCAGTGTGTGGAAACCACCATGCACTGTGAATGACCCTGCAGGCTATCTGCATAGCAGCCCCTGTTGTCTTCCCTGCATAATCGCAACCTGTTTAGCAACTTTTTGCAAGAAGGGCTTCCAGCTGGAGTCGCACAGCATTTGCCATGTGTGGAGGGACCTTCACTATTTAAAAAATAAAAACAGGTTACTCACCTGTAACTGTACTAAATAGGTGTGTTATATGGTTCACATCCACATGATGACATTTCTTCCTTAAGAGCAGATTCACCGAATGTCTTTAAGCAAAGCTCCTCCCACCACACCTGGTGGTATATCCCATGGCTCCGCCCCATCCCATGAGTCCCTTTGCCACTCTCCCGGCCGATACTCTAACTCTGCTCGGAGGTAACAGTAGTTGACCTTAAGATGACCCTTCCATGGGAGGTCATCCCCAGGAGGCTGCAGGAGCAGGTAAGTTCGGGACAGATGACAGGCTGGATGGTGGTGGCAGGGCTGAAGGGGGCCAGTCAGCAGCATAGCAAAAAAAAAAACTTCCCAGTGAAGGACTCCTGATGCTGACCCCTGCAGGGAGCAGTGCTGAGGTTGACGAGGTGCCGCCACCTCTTCCTTAGCTCGAGTTGGGCTGCAGATACTGCCGCAGCAGAAACCACCTGCTATCAGCCTTGACCCACAATTTAGGTCTCAATTGTCCAGCCAAGGAGAAGATGAGCTTTCTGGTCCTCGATCGATGATGGTAACATTGTATGGCAAAGCCCACATCATCACGTGCCATCCTAAAGGCAGTACAAACACGACAATGTGGCTCCATCTGTGACATCTTCTGCCAGCACATGACACACTGTTTGAAGCCACAAGTGGGCTTCACTTCCTTGTGTTCCACATTTTGATCAAGTGCCGGTGGGGACCAAGGAATATATAGTTTATTGAAAAGTAGAGAAAAGCATTAAGTTTGCTAATAGCACACTTACAGGCCCTATAATGCACAGATCTGTGAAAGAGGAGACTGAACTCTTCCAGCGGAAAGGAAGATCTGACATCATGAGAGCGGATCCGAGGGATATACCAGCCGGGTGATGGGAGGAGCTTTGCATAAAGATATTCCAGTGAATCAGTTCTTAAGGAATAAATGTCATTGTGTGGATACGTGAAACATATCTATGCCCCTAGAGTAGCTTTCACTCATTCAATTTCAAAAATGATGAGTAAATTACTCTTACCTGGCAGATTATCTGGAATCCTGGGGACAGGGGAATATAAAGATAAAAAACACAGCTAACCTTTCACAAGGCTCCCAATTAAAAGCCCTCTCAGTCAGCCCTCCTTAGCATGGTTTTAATTTGCCAACTATTTTTTCCTTGAAATTTTATGCCAGGGAATTCTTTGGGCATAGCACCTGGTCTCCAGGTAAGTCCTGGTGACAAATTACAGCAACAATAGCACAGTTTTGTAAACACAAAAGGCACACTGTTTATATTACACGTTGCAATGTGCAGAGTTCAGTCATACTTACAAAGTGCATGGCTCTGCTGGGTCACCAACACGTCCCCAACACATGCTACTTAGCCTTTTCAGGGCAAGCAATGCTTCTAACGATGTTGGGTTGAGGAAAGGCAGGAGGCCAAATGGAGTTGTGGGAGTGCTGTGCTGCAGGTGGTGTATGGTGTCCATGACCAAGTGTGCAATGACTATAGCATTATAGGTCCACGCCAGCAGTCGCTGGTCAGAGTACATCACAGTGGCTACACACACAAGTGAAGGTGTCTGAGACAGGGATGCATGCAATGAACTGGCAGCTCTGGCACAGAAAGTAATGTAACTAGGCCTTTAAACATGCCTTTAGAGACAAGTTAGAGATGTTATAGCATATAACACAAACATGAAGAGATGCTATCAGCTTACAAGGTATCATTACGTGCTCGATTTCTCTGCCCACATCAACACCATCCATACTAAGCTCCACCCCAAGCTTGGTGCCCTGTATAGGAACAGTGACTGCTTGACCCTCCTATCCACCAGCAATTAGTTACAAAGATGATGCTCTCAGTCTTTGACTATGCGGATGTGGTCTATGGTTCTGCTCCTCCTCATCCCTTACCATATCAGACACCCTGTTTACATAGAAACATAGAATCTGACAGCAGATGGGACTACGTGGCCCACCTAGTCTGCCATTTTCCCCATCTGCTTCATATACCACAGATTCTAAATGATCTGTGGCTTACCCTCTCTTTCCTATCGCTAGAGTTCCTTTATGTCTGCCCCATGCGTTTTGAATTCCCCTATCGTTTTGCCCTACAACCTCTGCTGGGAGGCTGTTACATGGATCCACCACCCTTTCCATGAAAAAATACTCCTCATGTTACCCCTAAGTCTACCCCCCAACAAATCTTCTATCATGGCCCCTTGTCCTTGTTCTACAAACTTTTTATTTTTATTTTTAAAGATGCTACCCTCTTGTACCTTATTTACAACCTTGAGGTATTTGAAAGTGTCTATCATACCCCTCTCCTCTCTCCTCCAGGAAAACATACTGAGATCCTCCTATCTCCCTTATATGACTTTTGGTGTAGCCCCTGCACCATTTTGTGCCTTCTCTGAACCACTTTTACTCTATGTCCTTCCGGAGATGCGGCCTCCAGAACTGGACAGTACTCTATGAGGTCTTACCAATGTTCTATACTGTGGCATCACCATCTCCTTCCTTCTGCTGGAGATACCTCTCCCTATGCACCCAAGCATTCCACTGGCTCTCCTCACAGCCTTCTCACATTGTTTGGTAACCTTTAGATAATCAGATATGATTACTCCCAGGTCCCTTTCCTGTTTGGTGGCGTCAGTATGTCCCATTCTGTCATTTGCCACTAACTCACCCCCACTGCAATTTATTCCTCCCTCTCCATGCTCCCTCTTTCCTCCCACTGGCTGCAACACTGCGCTTCTCTCATCTCTAAATACTGGTTTGAAGCTATACCCTCATATCTTTCCATCCCAACTCCTCCACTCCATCCACCTTGTACTCACTTCATTCCAGGGATCCCCACTCCTTCTCCCTCTCTCACCCTCATTTCTCTGCTGGAAGATCTGCCGTCTCCTATTGTCTTCTCTCACTCTGGAACCTCTTCCTGCTTCCATCCATCTCTCACCCACCCCAACCTCCCTGCTTCCACCCATCTCTGACCCACCCCAACCTCCCTTAAGTATCAGCTTAAACTCATGCCTTCTCTCCCTGCATCTGTTAACTCACCACCTGACCTGCTCCTTCCATCTACCTCCTAGCTCATGCCCCTTCTTGGGGTTGATCTTACTCCTCATAATGTTCTTTGCATAGACTGTTTCAATCCATTTGTTGATTGTGTCTAAGAATGTTTACCATATCATGCTCCAAACAGTTGCTGCATATGATGCTACTTCTTCCCATATTTGCACTTTACTTGTGGTGATCAATCTAATGTTACTATTTTTATTGTATCTTTACCCTCTCCTAGGGTTGCACCTGGAAGCGAGCCTTGGCTCAGTGTGCCCTTTCCTGGTTACCAAATTTTAAATAAATAAATTCCGAAGCACTTCTGTAAGATGTAAGCCCCAAGATGCGATCAGAGCTAGGCATGCAGAAGTAAAGGAGGCCAGAACCTAGAAAGGAGAATGAAAAAATAGTACCGTGTGACCCTGAGCAAGTCACTTAACTTCCCTGTGCTCCCAGGTCGCACCTGTAAAAAGCTTTCAGCTTAGTGTGCCACTCCTGGTTAAACAACTTCAAAAAAAAAAAAAATAGTGTTGTCTAGTGGTTATTCAGTGGTTATTCCAATGAAGAAACAGGAGATCAGAGACTTAAAGAGCAAGTACCTACTTGCAAGCACAACTCCCTCAAACATATATAATAGCAGATCTGCTCTACTGTTGAGGGCATTAAAATGATATACGCTTCCCTCAGGTTAAACAGTTTAGCACCCAAATTTGCACCCTCATAAAACAAAGCCTTCTCAGACCGCCTCCTTCGTGATGTCAGAAAATGAATACTGAGGGTGCATCTCAGTAACACCTATATATCGACATGTCTATGGCGTTTAGTGCTTATTTAGAGGTGCCACGCAGCAAAATCAAAGCAGCCGGTGGAGTAACAGTCCCAGTTTACTGAGCGGTCACTTTCATTGTTCCAAGTGGCAACTCTAAATAGTACTAAACGTCATTGACAAATTGCACCAATATAGATCTATGGAGCACACACAAAGCAGCCTTCATTTTCTGACATCACAAAAGGGCGTGTCGAACATGGCTGTTTTAAAGGGTGCAAATTTTGAGGGTGCTATAACGTTTTATCCGTGAGGAAGCAGGTATAAGTTTTCATACCCTCAACAGTGGAGCAGGTCCGCTTATTATATATGTTTGAGGGGGCTGGGTGCCTTCATAGGTAAATGCTCTTTAAATTTTGTCAACAGGTATCTTGGCAGAAAAGTAAAACAAACCTGTTCAGAGTGGACAGTGTGGTCTAGTGGTTAGTGTACTGAAAAAAAAAACATCACAGTCTGAAATCCTGTCACAGCCAATGACTTACTGGGTGACCTTGGGCAACAGCTGACCTCCTTGTACTTCAGTGTTACCAGCTTCAGAACATACCTCATTTGGAATGCCTTGGCAGCCACTCAGATGCATTTGGCTGATTAGTCCCGTGAGGTGAGTACTTACTGGGATAGCACAGTGAGGGGTAAAGAAATGTCTTTTGTTTACCCTGTCTAGCCAGCATGATATATTTATGAAGTGGAAGCATGTTGGCTGCAACAGTTACAGCTCATGTACCTGCATAAAAGGTTTAAAAAAAAAAGAAAAAAAAAACCTTTACTTGCCCAATAACAAGCTATTCAAATATAAGCACCCCCAAAAAAAACGCTATACACTCTTGGATCACTTCTACTGGGAGAAGAGAACCCATGGTAAAACAAGATGCTGGCCAACGGAAAAACAAGACACAACAGCTCAGCTAGACTATCGTGTGTCTTTAAATTCAGAAATAATATTGTGTAGAATGAAATGCAGCCTGGTAGACAGGTCCCAGAAATGGTAACCACGTTTCAGCCTCCACTATTACTGAACTGTATTTACATTCCACAATGAAAGAACTGCCCTCCCCTTTCATCAAACTGGCAACTGCCAGCACATTTATTCCACTGCAAGGAAGGAAGAAAATAAATAAAATAAGGGCCTCGTACTTGTTTAAAGAATGTGCGTGTCAAGGAGGTGCTACATAGTGGTGTCTCTGACATTTCCTCCCCAGAGGCGGAGTGCATACTGTGGACCTGCCCCAGGGATGTGTGACTAAGTTGGAAGCTTATCTTTTTCATCTTTCAGTGAAAACATATAACCATTACACTTGGGGATGGGTGAAATTTGGGGGCAAGGTTGCTCTTCTGCAGTTCTGAAATTCCATTTACAACACTAGGAAAATGTTGCATTTCCAAAGAAGAAATCTGCAGCATTTTTCATGCAAATTAACAAACTTGATAACAACATGCAACAAACTGAATTTCTGACATTTTTCTCACCAGTATGGGACATGGAAATCCTCCCCGACACACACACAAACTGGAGACTACAGAAATAGCTGAAAATATTAAACTGCTATAAAACCAACCAATTCAACCTAGTTATACCCCCACCCAAAGAAAAGGATCAGTTACATATCTGTAGTCTAGGTACTTTGGTTTATTACTGCATACACACTGAACTACTTATGCATTCTGTTGCTGCAATGTGGACAGTAGTAAATCCCAGTCACTATGCTAGCTGAATGGGGACAATGAAAACGAGTAACGGGCTGAAATAGCACAGTGTCGTCCAGTTATTTATCCTGAATATTGCTGAACTTGCATCTCTCTTTTGTCCCAACTATATTTCTATCTCACTGGTAACTGTATTTGTACCTGTACCCTCTGTATTACCAGCTGTTGTACTGCTTCAAACTGTTTGTCATATTACCCTCCAGGTGCATCTGAAAATAGGCATTGCTATGCCTAGTGCACTTACCGGTTACCAAAAAGCAAATAATAAATAAACATAATAAAATTATCTCACAACCAAGTAGTTGAGAATACTTGATCTACTTACACAGAATGTCTTCTCCCTTTAATAGTAACCTAAATCAAATGGCATACCAATCCCTACACCATGATGACAATGAACAACTGATCTGCCTTTCAGAAATGCCATCTGCTCTAAGGGTACAACAAAAGGGTCAGGTTCAGATGTTAGTATTTGCATAAACTGCAGACTGAAGGCATGCTTCATCTGAGAACTGCCTGACATCCCAGGGCCTACTCAATTGTAAGCAGGAACTCATGGAAGACATGTCTAGGAAGCACAGACTTGAGCTAAAGATGTGATTTTTATTTATCAAAAGCATGAACAAAATGATATAATTCCATTATCAATGTGATCTTTGCAAACAAACGGAAACAAGAGTTTAAGAACCTGTTAGCACTGATTAATGCTAGTAGATCTCATACTACACGACCCACTATTGTACATGATCCATGTATACAAAAACATTTTCTGTTTGAAGTATTCCTTCAAGACAGGTCTCTGCACTAAAAGCTGAACCATAACTCCAACAGAAACGGGAATATTCAAGAACAACCAAACACTATACAGCTGACTACAGTGTTACGTGGAAACAACTGACTTTGGCAATTCTGCTTTGCTTTATACAACCACAGAACTTGGAACTGGACTTTCGTTTGTGCTCACTGTAGTTGTTTCTGTAGCTTGCTTTTGACAAAAGGATTGTGAATTAAAATAATCTAAATTATGACAAATACTGTTACATCTGCTGGATAGAGGGAAATGGGGACAACAAGGAGTTGCTGCTGCTCTCTGTTGCCCTGGAACCCACCTGCAAACTAGGTGAAGCACATAAAAGTGTAATTTTTAAACTTACATTTTACTGCTTTTCAAACACACGCTGAAGTATAATCACTCTCACTTTAGGCCATCACAGTACAAAAACTGATTCACTGTAATACATAAAAGAACTGGAAAACAGAATACTTCAGCCACTGTTCTTTTAAATGAGAAAAAAGGGGATTGTAACACAACAAATATACAGGAATTGCTAAGTTAATGCTAGCCATCAAAGAGCAGTGGTACTACTTATGTACATGTTAGCAGTTACAATTCTGACCTATAACTTTTTTTCTGTTTCATATTTTCCTTATCTCGTCCTGTATGATACCCTTCTTTCCTATTTTAAGCCAACTTTTAGTATTTTTTACATTTAAAATAATAAAAGATACTCCTTTAATATGGCTCAGTCCAGGTTTTCATCAGTATTCTCAGCCATTTCTGAATAACCTTTAACATCACATTTCTTGCGAATAAAATGAACTGCATGCAGCAGACAGTGCTCTCTAAGCTTATGGGACAGTAAGTGTTCTAAAGCAGCAGAAAATAATGACTGGAACCTGGTCTGAGCCATATTAAATGAGTGCTCTTTTATTATTTCAAATATAAAAAGCAGTGCAGACTCAAATGGAGGACAGAAGGGTATCATACAAGACAGGAAATAAGGGGCAATCTAAAATGTAATAAAAGTATCGTCAACATTTTCACTACTGCATTCAACAAGGAGACCTTGCAGTAAGAGTAATTTACAGCTGTTCAAGCTACTTAACCATTATATAAGTAACAATTACGGGTAATTTGACTCTCCATGGAACTCTCCAAATTTGGCACACTTAAAAATGTAATACATACCATAAAAAACATTACAACCGTGGTACATTAATATATGTGATTAAGCTACTGAGAAATTTAAATTGGACAGCTAATACACACGGAAAATGAGCCACATAAGGTTATTCCTATACCAAACAGATAACCCAAGCATCAGCCATGAAAAATAACAGAACGAAAACAAGTCCATAGTATAGATAAAGTTTCAGGCCCAACTATGCAATCAGCGCCATTTTAACATCCTGAAAGAGCGAATCTCCAAAGAACTTTACCATCTTTTTGTTTTTTGATAATTAACCTTTACTGACTTTTTGCAGGATTAGGACACACATATGTTCAGGACAACCAAGTTTAATAACAACAGCTGTAGGATGACAGTATTGATAAAAACACGTAACTGTTGAGACATCATTAGGTACTCCACTGTACACTGCTCCTGAAAATTTTCTGTATCTGGGGCCCAGGTAAGGCTTTATTTTTCCTCTTCTAGACTCCTGTTCTACTCCCTCCTGCCTGATCCCAAAGCCCTGACCCTTTTCAAGGTACAAATGTGGGATCTCGCTGCATGGTGAACAGTAACCATCTGTTCCACCTGGTTCAAGTATTTATCCGTTTTGCCTCGGGGCATTTGACACTGCCTCCAGGCTATATGTGTCATTGACCAGCATTATCTAGTCTCCTGTGGGGTCAGCCATTATTTCAGAATGCATTTCTTTACCACCACATGAAGGATACCAATCGTAGGGTCCCTCAGACCCTATGGGTATCACGAGGAAAGGAACACACACTCATTGAGTGACACAGAGGGTGGAAAATTCTTTGAGGGCCTTCTTGACTGTTTCAAAGAAAGGCAGCAACTTTGGGCAAGACAAGAAGACATGGAGTTGTGCTGTTCTTTCCTCACCACAGTCCCTCCAGCAATGTGCTGTTCTAGTGACTATCCTATGCACTTGCTGTACTGGAATGAAGAAAATCTAAGTACACATTTCTAACTGAATTCCCACCACATCACAGAGGAAGAAATTGTATGTGTATTATACAACGTATCTTCTACAGTTCTGGCTCCAATGGCTGAAAACTTTTGATTGGGAGGTAGACCCTTCAGTTTGGGGAGGACAGAATATAACTGCAAGATCTGGTGGGCTATAGTGGACCCGAGAGGCAGTTATCATTACATTCCTCAGAGGGGTTCTGAGGTCTGGAAGTAAGACTTTCTCTTCCAGTCCATGACATAGGACCCAGCTTGAAAGTACCTAAACACATCAGTCCAGGGCAGGTCTAGGCTTTCCTTAAATGTGTGAAATGACTTGACATCTGTGCCCTGTAATAAGTGAAAGGAGAACCTGGGTCCCCTTTGGTGACAGAGTCTATATCCAGCATCCCAGTGAGATGGGGCAAAGTCAGTGTGCAGGTGTAGGGGCAACAGTCAGGTGGTAGCTCTTTTAGATTAGTGTTTATTGTCCATTTTTGCAAGATTCTAAGTGAGGGCACTACAAAAGGGGACTTGCAAGAGGAGTGGGCAGTAAAGGCCTGCCAGTTCTGTAGTCCTCTCTCTGGAGGCCGGTAATGGCCTTGCTGCTCTATCTGGGCCCAGGGCTGTGATGAGATGTTCCAGAGCCAATAAAGTACCAGCTATATTTGAGCAGCTTCATAATATTGTCACAGCTCCAGCAGATCAAGTCCTCTGGTCCTTTGGTATTCACAATGTTGCCTAACTGCTCAGAGGAAGGGGTCTCCTGCCAAAGAAAACTCAAAAATCATTTCTGCCAAGCTGACCAGCAGTTGGTCAGTACTGGCAGAGTAACAGTTTGAAAGATGTATAAGAATTTTGTGGGACCATCATTTTCATGGTCACTACCCACATTCAAGACCGATCATTTCTCTAAGTCAGTTTGCCGTGTGTCTGCAAGGGACAGCAGCTGGCTGAAAATAACTGTGATACTGACATGGTTGTCTCCCAAGTATTTCATCTGGGTTAAACCCCATCGTAATGGGTACTGGGCAGACAGCGCAGCCAGTGGAGCATAATTAGTTACTATGGCTTATGCAAGGCATAAAATAAGCGTGTTCGCATCACAATTTGCGACCAAGATCATTAGCGAGTCAAATCTGGCAATGATTAGCAGTCATTGCTAATCACTACTCAACTGGTCCTGGGTCCTGTAAAAGTGCCTTATTGACACGGTCACTTAAATTTTTTTTTTGTCCTGGTATCCATTTTTGCCCTCCTACTCCATGCCCTGCCCATGAACCCAAGCTGTTCCCTGACTGGTCCAGTGATGCTCCTGCTCCCCCAACCCAGTCTCCACGTGAGAGAAAGCGTGACTGAGTCCTTTTGCAGCGCACCAGAAGAGAAGCAGGTGTCAGGAGGTCGAGCAGGAGTACAAAGGTGATTTTCTTTATTTTTTTAATCAACGTTGTGCCATCGTCCGTTAACTTAAATTGTGTCTTTTTGTTTCGAGGTGGTCAGAGACAAGCCAGAGCTGGGAGGAGTAGTGGCGCACTGAGGAGAAGCCGGAGGGAGAGACCTGGCGAGACGCGAGAGGCACGGAGCAACCTGGATGGAGTGGAGGCAGGCGGCTGCATTGAGGCAAGGCATGGTCAGACAGGCAGATTCGGGCGACAATAGAGAAGAGCAGGAGCGCAGCAGAATCGAGAGCAGCAAAAACCAGTAAAACATTTTCATTTGGTCGGGAGCCTGGAGGAGGGAAGGAGCACACAAACTTCAGGGCACAGACTGGGGAAGGCGTAATGGCAATGAATGGGCAAGGCCCAGAGCTGGACTGTGGGTGGTGGGAGAACAAGGGCATGATCACTGGGCAAGTAGAGGGTGCATTGCTTGAACTTTAAGTTTGTGCCCTGCTTGCAGTGAATTTGGAACCAACAGTGGGCGTAACTGTAGTGAACATTTGGGAACAGAATAAAGACTATGTGCCCTACTCTGCAGAGATATGGGGAACCAGAACTTAATGTGCCCTGCTACTATGCTGTGTGTCCTGCGTCTTTGCAGTGAAAATTTGGGAACAGATAAAGACTAAGTAAGCAGCCCTGCCTGCTCTGAGATCTGAGGGTAATCAAGTAATGTGCCTGCTCTTTGCAGTGAACAATTTGGGAACAGAAAAGAGACTAAGTAATGTGCCTTGCTTTGCAGAGACTGAGGGAACCAGAACTTATTTAACGTGCCCTACTTGTGTGCCCTTAGTCTGCAGTGAACATCTGGAAACAGATAAAGACTAAGTAAGCAGCCCTGCCTGCTTTGAGATCTCAGGGTAACCAAGAAGTAATGTGCCCTGCTAGTTGTGTGCCCTGCTCTTTGCAGTGAGCAATTTGGGAACAGAAAAAGACACTAAGTGATGTGCCCTGCTTTGCTGAGATTGGGGAACCAGAACTTATTTAATGTGCCCTGCTTGAGTGCCCTTAGTCTGCAGTGAACATTTGGGAACAGATAAAGACTAATGTGCCCTGCTTTGCAGAGATCAGTATTGTGCCCTGCAGCTAGTTGTGTGCCCACATGCAGTGTATAATTTGGGAACAGAAAAAGACACTAAGTAATGTGCCCTGCTTTGGCAGAAATTATGGGAACCAAAACTTATTTAAGATGCCCTGCTCATGTTGTGTGCCCTGTGTCTGCTGCATACCTCTCAACTGTCCCTGATTTTCAGGGACGTCCCTGATTTTGCCTCAAAATTTTACTCTGTCCCTCCTAAAAATTGTCTTTCTATGACCAAACTGTGGGGTTATAAGCACAAAATAATGTCAAACATTAAAGTTACAGACTTGTCCTTCCTTAGATAATGCATTTTACACCAAGCCCTTTATTCTACCAGCTTCCTGAATGGATATCTCCAATTTTGAAGTGTCCCTAATTTTGGTCCTTTGTCCCTGATTTTTAAGCCTTGTCCCTGATTTATGAGGCAGGAGGCTGAGAGGTATGGTCTGCAGTGAACATTTGGGAAAAAGACTAATGTGCCCTGCTTTGCAGAGATGAGGGGAACCAGACACTTACAGTGCCTTCAAAAGTATTCACCCCTTGGATTTTGTCACATTTTGTTGTGTTACTACCAGAATTTTTAATGCATTGAAATGATTTTCCCCTTGATTCACACAGCATACTCAACAATTTGAAGGGCAACACATTTTGATTGTGTAACAAAAATTTATGAAACATTAAAACTGAAATATCTTGTTTACTAAGTATTCACCCTGAGTCAATACTTGTAGAAGCTCTGGCAGCAATTACAGCTTTGAGTCTTCTTGGGTATGTCTGTATCAGCTTTCCGCGTCTGGATTTGGGGATTTTGCCCATTCTTCCTTCAGATTTGCTCAAGCTCTGTCAAGTTGGATGGGGAGTGTCGGTGAATCAATCTTTAAGTCTTTCCACAGATTCTCAATGGGATTCAAGTCTGGGATTTGGCTGGGCCACTCAAGGACATTCACCTTCTTGTTCTGAAGCCACTCAGTGTTGCTTTGGCTGTACACTTAGAGGTCGTTGTCCTGTTGGAAAGTAAATCTTGCCCCAGTCAAGGTCTATTGCATACTGATGCAGGTTCTCTCAAGGATGTGCCTGTATTTGGCTCCATTCATTGTTCCTCTATCCTGACAAGAGCCCCAGTCCTGCCGCTGAAAAGCACCCCCATAACATGATGCTGCCACCACCATGCTTCATGGTAGGGATGGTGTCACATGGGTGATGAGCTGTGTTCGGTTTGCGCCAGGCATAGCGCTTTGCATTCAGGCCAAGAGTTCAATTTTGTTTCATCAGACCGAGAATCTTTGCCACATGGTCTCAGAGTCTGCCACATGCCTTCTTGCAAACTCCAGGCATGCTATTATGAGGCCTTTTTCACAGGAGTGGCTTCCGTCTAGCCACTCTCCCATAGAGCTACATCTGTGAAGTGCTGCAGAGATTGTTGTCCTCTGGACAGGTTCTCCCATCTCAGCCATGGAACTCTGTAGTTCTGTCAGGGTGGTCATTGGGTTCTTGGTCACTTCCCGACCAACACCTAGAAATGTTTTATACCCTCCCCAGATCTATGCCTCCTCACAATTCTATCACGGAGTTCTCCGGACAGCTCCTTGGTCTTCATGGTAGAGTTTTGCTCTGACATGCACTGTCAACAGTGGAACCTTATATAGACAGGTGCATTTCCTCTGAAATCATGTCAACCATTTGAACTGACCACAGGTGGACTCCATTCAAGTTTTAGAGTGCTCTCACAAGGAAATTGAATGCACCTCAGCTCAATTTGGAGTGTAATAGCAAAGGGGTGAATACTTATCAAATCAAGACATTTCAGGTTTTTATTTTAAATTACATGTACAAAATATTCCAGGCGTTTCATTCCACTTTGACATTATAGAGTAATTTGTGTAGATACGTGACAAAAAAATCCCATATAGATATATTTTAATTTGAGTTTGCAACATCACAAAATGTGACAAAATCCAAGGGGTGAATACTTTCTGAAGGCACTATAAAATTATGTGCCCAGTGCTTATGCTGTCAGTGTGTGCCCTGCTCTTGCAGTGAACAATTTGGGAACAAAAGAAGATTAAGTTATGCCCTGCAGCTTTGCAGAGAATACAACGGGAACCAGAAAATGTGCCCTGCTCTTTGCAGTGAACTTGGGAACACACAGAACAAGACTATATGCCCTACTTTGCAGAGATCCATGAGGGAACTTAAAGACTTGTACCTGCTTTGGCAGTGTTGCAAAAAAACTATACTTAACTGTCTGCCTTTTTCTGGGAAGAAAATTAAAACTTTAAGTGTTGTCATGGCCCTACAACTGCAGAGATTTTAACTTGAACTCACTGTGTTGCCCCTGCTTTTTAGAGGAAGGAACTAACTGTGCCCTCGCACTTTGATTTGGACACACTACTTGTCTTATTGTGGCAGCAAGCCCACAAAAATGTACATAATGTGCCCTGCTATGCAGTGACTTCGCTGCCTAAAGCACAGTCACAATGGGAGGGATTGCACCACTTAGGAACAGAGTTTGGTCTGAGAAATGCCAGCGACTGGGCCGGGTGGGGGGTCACACTCTGCTGCCATTTTCTTTTTTTTCAGGAAAAGCCTCATGTGTTAATTTAAGCAGTTGCACACTCTGACGCCTTGTTTTGCTAACTTCAAACTTTTAATAATTACAGCCCGATGTGGCTGGAGTTAAATTAGCAACTGCAGAGGGATGGCGCAAAAATATGATCCAGAAAAAATTAGCTACAGATTAGCACTGAGGGAGACTGTGCAGTGCGTGTTAGATGCAAAGTGTGCTGTGAGTACAGAGATGAGCTACATGGGTTGAGAAACTCAGTGAGGCATTAATTACAGGGACTACAGGCCCCCAGCTAAAGTTGACACCGTCTGGAAACATCTTCTGACAAAGCAGCACAAGAAAGCTGTTAACATTTTGAAATTTGGTAGAACAAGGTCACCACTTGATATATATACCACAATTGGTAAGTTTTAAATGGGTTTGGACTGAGACTTTAAACTTTTAATTTACTTGCAGGAGAGCTTTCAGTAATGCAGAGGAACAGCACAGAACGATTCTAGGCAGGCTGGCGGAGATCCTGTACATGATGACCAAAGAGGACATACCTATTAAAAGTTTGAAGTGATAGCAGAACAAGAGAAGCCCATGGAGTTCATTTGGGCAATTAATACATTAACGCTGTTAGTGAGAAAGAACTCACAATGTGTACCGCAAGAACCAGAAGAAAACCTGCTGGCAACGGTCAAAATGCAAATTATTTTCAGTGCTTATGGACAATAGTACTGACAATGGTGTAACTGAAAGGAACTGGTTTATGTAATTTATGTAAATACAATCAATGGCCACATGGAGACAAAGTTTTTACAAATGAAAGCTGTATCAGATGGCACAAGTCAGGGATTGCAAAATCTCCTTTTAGACATTTTTACAGAGTGTGGCCTTAATACAAAAAGCATGGCTGAGTTTGGGGCAGATGGGGCATCTATCAACATGGGTATAAGATGGGGTCTTGCTGCTCTTTTAAGGGAAGACATACAGTGGTTAGTTGGTGTTCATTGTTTCTCACACAGATTAGAACTGGCCATAAAAGATGCTTTGGATAACACCTATTTCAATGATGTTTCAAACTTTCTGTCCCAACTGTTTTATCTCTGTCAGAAAAGTCCTAAGAGACTCAGAGTAATGGTCACTTGCCCAGGCCACGGAAATGTCAGCTGAAAGCCCAAGAAGGCCCATGGCACATGTTGGGTGCAGCATAAACCTCTTGCCACCCGTGCTGTTACCAAATCATTCCCTATAATTTGTGTCCATTTAGAATCTATGGCCACACACCCAACTCATGACCAGGCCAAAGCCAAAGGAGTGTTGCAAATTTTGACTAAATTCAAATGGTGGCACACTTTTGTATTTTGAACAGCTGCTTGACCACTTGCCGGGTTCTCACTAGCATTTCAAAAAGTAGTAGCTGAAATGCCAGACCTACTTAGCTCTGTTGAAACTTTGAGAACACTCTTGACCATGCTAAGCAGAGTGGTCCCATAAGTGGCAGTAAACTTGACATTCTCTTAAAAAAATGGGTCTGATGTTCTTTCAGGAGCATGTGCTGATGTGAATTACAAGGGTGTGAAATGAACACATTCTAGTGGCCAAGTTGTTAAAACTTTTAAATAGCAAACTAAGAAATACATTACAAACACTGAGAACTGTTGTGAACAAAGGTTCGGTTTGACTGATGAAAGTAATATCTATAACCGTGCAAAAGTGTTAGATACCAGACTTTGGCCAGCAGACAGATAGGAACTGGAGCTGTATGGTAACAGTGACATTACTGCAGCAACTGACCACTTTTCAGCACTTTTGCAGTCTGTGACAGCACTCTGCTACTTGCAGAATGGCAAGAATTTAAGATTTTTGCTCAAACCAATTTCATCACTCTTTCTGTATCTGCTATCTGGTCAAAGCTGGCATGTGATTTCCAAAATTCCTATCCAAATCTGTTTAAGCTTGTCAATGTGTTGAGAGTATTTCATGTGTCTAATGCAACTGCAGAAAAGTGTTTTCAACCATGAAAAGGTAAAACTGACTGGAGAGCAAGTCTGGCAGAGGATACTGTAGAAACATTGATTTGCATTAAAAGCAGGGCCCCCTCAGCTGAATTCAACCCAGACAGGACTGTAGACATATTTTTTAGTGCTAAACCAAGATATCCTGGTGATTTTTGGCAGCTGTGGATGGTAGACTACCCCAGGTTACTCTTCCCAAAACAGGCCAGAATTACTGGCTACATGCCTGGTGGAAGAGCAGCAACCTGGTCCTTGCTGTTGAAGTTTATGGTCAATCACTGTCCCAGGTGGAGTAGTTTTATTAGGGCAGGGAGTTCATTTTAAATTTATATTTGTCACGACTCAAGATCACGCCTTCACAAATTTCACGAATTCATGGTCTGCTCTGGCAGACATCCTTCTGACTCTTAAAATGTATTTGTGCTGCTGCACAATTGCTGTATTCTTTGAAAGACTAAATAAAACAGTATCAGTCTCAGAAATGTGTGTACAATGTGTATTTTATCAATATAGAGCAAGATAAGTAGATTTTATGGGGTTTTGAGCAAAAATATCAATTTCTGGTAATTACTAATCAACTTCAGTTAATTGCTACTCATTTTTACTTTGATTAGCGAAGGCTACTAATCAAGTCTTCAACACTAATTTATGCCTTGCTTACGTTAATCTTATAGCCTGCCAGAGATCCAAACTTTTTTTTAGAATGGACCAAACTACCAGGATATTAGTGTCTGGGGCCAAGAGGTACAGGAGGACATCAGCAGTGTAGAGAAAGAACAGTTACAGTATGTAAGAACTTACCATAACAGTACATCTTGAGGGATCTCAGTCATCAGGTTACAGGAACCATCGGCCGTTGGTGAAGGGAAAAGCCCTACGTAAGATTTTCAGCAGTACAACTGGGGCTGCCTATGCCATCGATGTCAGCCGACATCACCAACCCTATACAGGCATAGGCAACCCCACCCTCCTCAGTTCTTTCCCCGAAGATGAAGGGAGCAAGGCTCTCGCCCTGGGGAACTGAAGAGAAAGCAGATACCCAGACCTAAGCAACAAGACTGGATACAGCAGATAGCCAGTTCCAGAGAGGAACCCCAAGAAGGGGTTTGGTGGAGGAAATCATACCTGATGACTGAGATCTCAAAGATCTACTGTTACAGTAGTTCTTATGTAACTGTTCTATCTTCTTCAGGGTATCTTAGACATCAGGTTACACCGTGGAATGAATACCAAGAATGACAAGTGTAAGCATATAGTCTGGGAGGCTGGATCTCCATAAACATAAGGCAGAGTCCTTGTAACACAGCCCTGTCAAATCCTGCACAGGCTGTTGAAGCAATATCCAGACTGTAATGCTTGGGAAAGTGTGGACTGTACTCCAGGTGGCTGCTGCACAAAATGCCAGCGGCTGAGACCCCTTTGAAACAAGCCGCAGAGGTAGCCATGCCTCTGGTGGAATCAGCTTTGACAGCACCAGACAATTCTTTGCCTTATTTATTGTAGCAGAACACAATGCAATTTGCCAGCCATCTGGATAAACATTGCTTAGAAACAAAATGCCCTCTCTACCGGAGCGAAGGAAACAAACAACTGCTTTGACTTTGCAGACTCTTTAGTCCAAAGCAGGTAGTACTTCAAAGTTCTGCACACATCTAATATGTGGAGCAATTCTTCCATTGGATTGGCACGCTCAGGAAAATAAACAAGAAGGTGAATAGACTGATTTAGTGTGAACTCAGAAACCACCTTAGGCAGCAACTTAGAACTTGGCGCAAAGATACCCTGTCTTTGTGAAAAATCAAATAAGACTCCTCGCATCAGTGGGCCTGAAGCTCTGAAATTCTTGAGCAGAAGTAATGGCAACTAAAAATAGCGCTTTCCAAGACAGAGCGCCAAATCGCAAGACGTGACTGGCTCAAGGGAGACAGGGTCAACTTCTCCAAAATAAAATTCAAGTCCCAAGCCGGACAGTGGCACGGACTGGAGGTTTCAGATGCAGGATGCCCTAAAGAAAAGTCGGGAGACATCCAGCTGAGCAATCGTGCAGTCACCCATGGGTTCATGAAACACAAAATAACCGAAAGGTGGACCTTGAGGAGGAATACTGGATGCCCAAGTCAGACAAAGACATCAGGTAGTCCAGAATATGATTCACCGAACAGGTGAAAGGGTCCAGGGTGTGTTTGGCAGCTCAGATGCCAGATGGCAAACCGCTTCCACTTCATGACATACGTGGCTCAAGTGGAAGGCTTCCAGAATGCCACCAGGATGTCGGCTACTCTGTTAAAGACCCCAAATCTGGTGATGGCTATGTTCTCAGGAGCCAGGCATGCAAATGAAGGGTCCTGAGGTTGGGATGGACCAGGGTCCCCTGATCCTGGGTCAGCAGATTCCTGCAAAGAGGAAGGGGAACCATATCTGGTGAGGTCAGAATGAAGCCACCAGAATCACGCTGGCTCCCTCCATCTGCAACTTGATTAGCACCCTCTGGATCAGAAAAGCGGAGGAATGCATACAGAAACCTCCAGCTCCAAAAGAGGACAATGCATCTCGCCAGAAAGCTCCAGGCCCTACATCTAGCAAGCAGAAATTGTGCAGTTTTGCATTGAGTGGGGACACAAAAGGTCCAACTCTAGATGACCCCACCTGTCAAACAAGTGTTCAGCAACGGATGAGAGAAGCTCCCATTCCCATTCATGCATGCTGAACCAAGGCCTGCTGAGACTGCCTAGCACATGGACTGTAGAGTGTGTCAGACTGTGCTCCAGTGCCCAGTACCACACTCTCATGGCCTCCCTCAAAGGGATTATGGCGAGTCCCACCCTGCTTGTTGATGTAGTATACCACACTTAAATTGTCCGACTCCACCAGCAGTTGGCCCAGAGCAAGATGCTCTTAAAAGCCTGCATAGCATAGAGCACCACACTGATATGCAGGGCAGCTTCCCACCAGGACCAGGAGCCCTGGGTTTGGAAGGACCCAGGTGTGCTCCCCAGTCCAGACCCAAAGCATCCGTGGTCAGGATCTGATGCAGGAAGAGACCTGGAAGGGAACCCCTTGAAGCAGATTCAAGGGATCCATCCACCACTGCAGTACCTTGTGTACTGGAGAAAAGACCAGGACAGACTGATCCACCTTGTGCATGCACTGGTCCCACTGTACCCTGAGGGTCCACTGAAGGGTACACATAAAAACCTTTGCGGAATGGTGGAATGGCCGCTGCCATTAGGACCAACAATCTGAGGTACATCCTGGCAGGGATGTACAGACTCTAGTGACTTCCTGAAATTGGGCTATGAGACACTCCGTCCTGTTTTGGGGCAAGAAGACTTTCCCTTTGCCAAATCCAAAAGCCTTATATTCTGCAGTCTTTGGGACAGTACTAGAACTGACTTGGGCAGATTGACATTAATGTCCAGGAAGTGAAAGAGCTGAGAGTGTGCTCCAGAGTCACCAGAAGCTGTTCCCTGGATGGGGCCTTGAGAAGCCAATCATCCAGGTAGGGAAGACATACAGTCCTTCTTGTCTGAGAGCTGCTGTGACTGCTGCCAAGCACTGGGTAAAGACTACAGCGCAGAAGATAAGCCAAAGGGCAGCACTTTGAACTGATAATGCTCGCCCTGAAAGGCAAAATGAAGAAACCTCTTGTGAGGAGGAAAGACTGAAATGTGCAGGTAGGCATCCTGCATGTCCACTGAACAGAGCCAGTTCCCGATCTTGGGGAGGGGCATTAGGCCTGGCAAAGTTACCATCTGGAGCTTTTGTACAGGACAAACAGATTGCGCTCCTTTAGATCCAAGATGGGCCACAGATCTCCGGTCTTTTTGGAGACCAGGAAGAACCTGGAATAAAAACCTGGTTTCTCTGGTGCCTGAGCACTGGCTCGATGGACTGCTTGCATAAAAGAGACTACACTTCCTCTTGGAGAACAGACAAGTGAGCTGGGGGTAACTGAAGGGTGGAGGGGATTTCTGAGGCTGCTGTATCAGCTCCAAAGTATGGCCTTTTCTATGATCTACAGAATCCATGCATCTGAAGTTATAGTTCTCCACTGATTCAGATAAAGGAGACTGACCTCTGACCGCGCCTTCTGGGTCCAAACCAGAGGGAGGCCTGGCAAGGAGTCAAGTGGAGGTGGAGCCAGCCACAGAGGCTGGCCCCTCACTCTGGGGTGCTTGGCTGCTGCTCTGGAAACAGAGGGGCAGGTAAGGAGCCTGGGGTCTATGCTTTCCTTGGGTATAGAGGCTGATCTGGGCCTACTGATCTGCTTACAAAAGTAGGCCGCCCTCTGCCCATGCCCGAGGCCTGTAAATCATCTGAGGTCCTGAACATCAGGGCCGAACAGCTGTTTATTTATTTAGTTAGTTTCTATTGACGGGTAAGTGCATTAGACAAATTCTTGCCATTTTAAGGCGCGACCGGAGGAGGGATACAGGCAGAATGCAAACTGACCTTGATCCAGATTAAGCTGTTGGTGATATTTTTATTGAATGGGGAAATTTGGCCAGGAAACTTCCCCTACTCATTGCTAGAGGGCACTGTGCTTGAGGATTTGGTGGCCAGTGTGCTAAGATCAGCAAAGAAGCAGGATGTCTAGGAGACTGAGGGACTGGTCTCCTCCTTGGCCCTCCATTCTTTAGAGACCAGGAGCAGAATGGATATCGGTCAGGATGAGGAATATGACTTGGCAAATGAGCGAGTGGAGGATGCGATGGAGGGCGAGGATCTTTCTGAAAGAAATTTATCAATAGTTTCTACTGGGCCTACTGTGTCTCCTTCTTTGGCCTTGGAAGATGAACTCCATTGCACGATTCAAGGGAGGAATCTAAACTGGATTTGTTGAGAAAATGTCTTGCACAAGAGCTCTTGCAGCGGCAAGCAGCCTCAAAGCAAGTGGTTTCATCAGAAGTGATGTGATTAAGGGCTGAAGAAAACAAACAGCAAGAAGGCCGGAGACAAGCAGAACAAGCTGTGGAAGTGATCACTGTAGATCCAATTAGCTCTCCGAGTGTGCAGGTAATTATAAATACGGTGGCAGTCTCGGATGGAGCAGGAGGTAATGTGACAGTGGAAACTCTGTTTAAAGCTGTACAGCAAGAGGAGGTATCATGATAGAAAACTTAGCAATAGCATTATTACTGGAAATGTGGATGGCGGGAGTAAGGAGCATCAGATGCACAAGTTCATTTTAACATTGGAGTTATGCCTAGTGGAGGGGTCATAAAGGGCAGGGAAGGATGGGGCGGGAAATTAAAAAAGGAAAAATTGTACTTTCAGAACTGGGTTGCAGCTCTCCATCCAGGGCAAAACAAGATATGTCTGCTCCAACTGCTGGCCCTTCATCACGCCAGAAAGCTGGGTGACCTCAGCTTTAGAAAGCAGCTGGATGGGTTAGAGGCTGACTGGCACTGGGTGGGATGCAAATCTTTCAGGTTTGAAAAATACAGGTTACTCACCTGTAACAGGAGTTCTAGGAATAGTATATGTTGTTCATCCACACTTATTGGCAGGTCCCTTGCCGCTTTAAATCTTACCAGAAGGTCTTCAAGCTGGCTCCTCCCACCCACCGGTGGTAAAACTCTCAGCTCCGCCCCATGATGCCAAGATCTAGCCCGCTGGAAGCCAGGTTGCTGTCGAAGCCGGGAGGCCGGGTGGGTCGTGTGGATGAACAACACATACCATTCCTAGAACTCCTGTTACAGGTGAGTAACCTGTATTTCTAGGGACATGGATATGTTGTTCATCTACACTTATTGGCAGACTCCTAGCAGTTCTCCGGAGGAGGAGGCAAGGTGCACACCCCTTACTTAGGTAGAAAGACTGGAGAACTGAGGCCCCGACCAGCACCCCAGCGCGACCCAAGGTCGACACGGAAGGGAACGGTAAAGCCTGCTTCCGGCGGAAGCCCCGCGGATATCCGGACCGGAGTATCCTCGGAAGCAGCCACCGATGCAGGGGAGGACGGGTAAAATGAGCACTTATCCT